>CM058065.1:0-1449761 GCA_030157275.1 Cynaeus angustus
GGTGCCAAAATATGGGTCCAAAAATTCCCTTGAAAAGGTAAGGACCCCTATAACTTTTTTATTATTGGATTTTTCGTGGTTAATTTGGTCCTATCTTACGCAGAATTTCACGAGGAATCCAACGGTGCCACGGGAATTCACGTACGACCTCTAGTTCCGGAGTTATCGCCATCCAAAGTTTTGGAAAGTTGCATTTTGCATCGAAAGGGCAAAATTTTGGTGATTTGGACGATTTTTCAACTTTTTTATTTGAAGAGATTTCTTGGATATCTCTTCATTTTCGTGTTCCTGGGGTCCGAAATGCTAAGAATCCGGTGCTAACTCGACCTCGAAAATGGTAAAATTTTTCGAAAAAATTTCTGACTCAATCGATGAAAATTTGTTGATTTTTAGAAAATCTCTCATAACTTTTGAACGGCTCGATAGATCGGGATGAGTTTTTGCACGTTTGAAGAACTCCACTGGAGCTACTTGGTGACGCAAAAAGTTCCAGGATTCTATCGTGTTATCATCGAAAAAAAGGGTGCCAAAATATGGGTCCAAAAATTCCCTTGAAAAGGTAAGGACCCCTATAACTTTTTTATTATTGGATTTTTCGTGGTTAATTTGGTCCTATCTTACGCAGAATTTCACGAGGAATCCAACGGTGCCACGGGAATTCACGTACGACCTCTAGTTCCGGAGTTATCGCCATCCAAAGTTTTGGAAAGTTGCATTTTGCATCGAAAGGGCAAAATTTTGGTGATTTGGACGATTTTTCAACTTTTTTATTTGAAGAGATTTCTTGGATATCTCTTCATTTTCGTGTTCCTGGGGTCCGAAATGCTAAGAATCCGGTGCTAACTCGACCTCGATGAAAATGGTAAAATTTTCGAAAAAATTTCTGACTCAATCGATGAAAATTTGTTGATTTTTAGAAAATCTCTCATAACTTTTGAACGGCTCGATAGATCGGGATGAGTTTTTGCACGTTTGAAGAACTCCACTGGAGCTACTTGGTGACGCAAAAAGTTCCAGGATTCTATCGTGTTATCATCGAAAAAAAGGGTGCCAAAATATGGGTCCAAAAATTCCCTTGAAAAGGTAAGGACCCCTATAACTTTTTTATTATTGGATTTTTCGTGGTTAATTTGGTCCTATCTTACGCAGAATTTCACGAGGAATCCAACGGTGCCACGGGAATTCACGTACGACCTCTAGTTCCGGAGTTATCGCCATCCAAAGTTTTGGAAAGTTGCATTTTGCATCGAAAGGGCAAAATTTTGGTGATTTGGACGATTTTTCAACTTTTTTATTTGAAGAGATTTCTTGGATATCTCTTCATTTTCGTGTTCCTGGGGTCCGAAATGCTAAGAATCCGGTGCTAACTCGACCTCGAAAATGGTAAAATTTTTCGAAAAAATTTCTGACTCAATCGATGAAAATTTGTTGATTTTTAGAAAATCTCTCATAACTTTTGAACGGCTCGATAGATCGGGATGAGTTTTTGCACGTTTGAAGAACTCCACTGGAGCTACTTGGTGACGCAAAAAGTTCCAGGATTCTATCGTGTTATCATCGAAAAAAAGGGTGCCAAAATATGGGTCCAAAAATTCCCTTGAAAAGGTAAGGACCCCTATAACTTTTTTATTATTGGATTTTTCGTGGTTAATTTGGTCCTATCTTACGCAGAATTTCACGAGGAATCCAACGGTGCCACGGGAATTCACGTACGACCTCTAGTTCCGGAGTTATCGCCATCCAAAGTTTTGGAAAGTTGCATTTTGCATCGAAAGGGCAAAATTTTGGTGATTTGGACGATTTTTCAACTTTTTTATTTGAAGAGATTTCTTGGATATCTCTTCATTTTCGTGTTCCTGGGGTCCGAAATGCTAAGAATCCGGTGCTAACTCGACCTCGAAAATGGTAAAATTTTTCGAAAAAATTTCTGACTCAATCGATGAAAATTTGTTGATTTTTAGAAAATCTCTCATAACTTTTGAACGGCTCGATAGATCGGGATGAGTTTTTGCACGTTTGAAGAACTCCACTGGAGCTACTTGGTGACGCAAAAAGTTCCAGGATTCTATCGTGTTATCATCGAAAAAAAGGGTGCCAAAATATGGGTCCAAAAATTCCCTTGAAAAGGTAAGGACCCCTATAACTTTTTTATTATTGGATTTTTCGTGGTTAATTTGGTCCTATCTTACGCAGAATTTCACGAGGAATCCAACGGTGCCACGGGAATTCACGTACGACCTCTAGTTCCGGAGTTATCGCCATCCAAAGTTTTGGAAAGTTGCATTTTGCATCGAAAGGGCAAAATTTTGGTGATTTGGACGATTTTTCAACTTTTTTATTTGAAGAGATTTCTTGGATATCTCTTCATTTTCGTGTTCCTGGGGTCCGAAATGCTAAGAATCCGGTGCTAACTCGACCTCGAAAATGGTAAAATTTTTCGAAAAAATTTCTGACTCAATCGATGAAAATTTGTTGATTTTTAGAAAATCTCTCATAACTTTTGAACGGCTCCCGGATAGATCGGGATGAGTTTTTGCACGTTTGAAGAACTCCACTGGAGCTACTTGGTGACGCAAAAAGTTCCAGGATTCTATCGTGTTATCATCGAAAAAGGGGTGCCAAAATATGGGTCCAAAAATTCCCTTGAAAAGGTAAGGACCCCTATAACTTTTTTATTATTGGATTTTTCGTGGTTAATTTGGTCCTATCTTACGCAGAATTTCACGAGGAATCCAACGGTGCCACGGGAATTCACGTACGACCTCTAGTTCCGGAGTTATCGCCATCCAAAGTTTTGGAAAGTTGCATTTTGCATCGAAAGGGCAAAATTTTGGTGATTTGGACGATTTTTCAACTTTTTTATTTGAAGAGATTTCTTGGATATCTCTTCATTTTCGTGTTCCTGGGGTCCGAAATGCTAAGAATCCGGTGCTAACTCGACCTCGAAAATGGTAAAATTTTTCGAAAAAATTTCTGACTCAATCGATGAAAATTTGTTGATTTTTAGAAAATCTCTCATAACTTTTGAACGGCTCGATAGATCGGGATGAGTTTTTGCACGTTTGAAGAACTCCACTGGAGCTACTTGGTGACGCAAAAAGTTCCAGGATTCTATCGTGTTATCATCGAAAAAAAGGGTGCCAAAATATGGGTCCAAAAATTCCCTTGAAAAGGTAAGGACCCCTATAACTTTTTTATTATTGGATTTTTCGTGGTTAATTTGGTCCTATCTTACGCAGAATTTCACGAGGAATCCAACGGTGCCACGGGAATTCACGTACGACCTCTAGTTCCGGAGTTATCGCCATCCAAAGTTTTGGAAAGTTGCATTTTGCATCGAAAGGGCAAAATTTTGGTGATTTGGACGATTTTTCAACTTTTTTATTTGAAGAGATTTCTTGGATATCTCTTCATTTTCGTGTTCCTGGGGTCCGAAATGCTAAGAATCCGGTGCTAACTCGACCTCGAAAATGGTAAAATTTTTCGAAAAAATTTCTGACTCAATCGATGAAAATTTGTTGATTTTTAGAAAATCTCTCATAACTTTTGAACGGCTCGATAGATCGGGATGAGTTTTTGCACGTTTGAAGAACTCCACTGGAGCTACTTGGTGACGCAAAAAGTTCCAGGATTCTATCGTGTTATCATCGAAAAAAAGGGTGCCAAAATATGGGTCCAAAAATTCCCTTGAAAAGGTAAGGACCCCTATAACTTTTTTATTATTGGATTTTTCGTGGTTAATTTGGTCCTATCTTACGCAGAATTTCACGAGGAATCCAACGGTGCCACGGGAATTCACGTACGACCTCTAGTTCCGGAGTTATCGCCATCCAAAGTTTTGGAAAGTTGCATTTTGCATCGAAAGGGCAAAATTTTGGTGATTTGGACGATTTTTCAACTTTTTTATTTGAAGAGATTTCTTGGATATCTCTTCATTTTCGTGTTCCTGGGGTCCGAAATGCTAAGAATCCGGTGCTAACTCGACCTCGAAAATGGTAAAATTTTTCGAAAAAATTTCTGACTCAATCGATGAAAATTTGTTGATTTTTAGAAAATCTCTCATAACTTTTGAACGGCTCGATAGATCGGGATGAGTTTTTGCACGTTTGAAGAACTCCACTGGAGCTACTTGGTGACGCAAAAAGTTCCAGGATTCTATCGTGTTATCATCGAAAAAAAGGGTGCCAAAATATGGGTCCAAAAATTCCCTTGAAAAGGTAAGGACCCCTATAACTTTTTTATTATTGGATTTTTCGTGGTTAATTTGGTCCTATCTTACGCAGAATTTCACGAGGAATCCAACGGTGCCACGGGAATTCACGTACGACCTCTAGTTCCGGAGTTATCGCCATCCAAAGTTTTGGAAAGTTGCATTTTGCATCGAAAGGGCAAAATTTTGGTGATTTGGACGATTTTTCAACTTTTTTATTTGAAGAGATTTCTTGGATATCTCTTCATTTTCGTGTTCCTGGGGTCCGAAATGCTAAGAATCCGGTGCTAACTCGACCTCGAAAATGGTAAAATTTTTCGAAAAAATTTCTGACTCAATCGATGAAAATTTGTTGATTTTTAGAAAATCTCTCATAACTTTTGAACGGCTCGATAGATCGGGATGAGTTTTTGCACGTTTGAAGAACTCCACTGGAGCTACTTGGTGACGCAAAAAGTTCCAGGATTCTATCGTGTTATCATCGAAAAAAAGGGTGCCAAAATATGGGTCCAAAAATTCCCTTGAAAAGGTAAGGACCCCTATAACTTTTTTATTATTGGATTTTTCGTGGTTAATTTGGTCCTATCTTACGCAGAATTTCACGAGGAATCCAACGGTGCCACGGGAATTCACGTACGACCTCTAGTTCCGGAGTTATCGCCATCCAAAGTTTTGGAAAGTTGCATTTTGCATCGAAAGGGCAAAATTTTGGTGATTTGGACGATTTTTCAACTTTTTTATTTGAAGAGATTTCTTGGATATCTCTTCATTTTCGTGTTCCTGGGGTCCGAAATGCTAAGAATCCGGTGCTAACTCGACCTCGAAAATGGTAAAATTTTTCGAAAAAATTTCTGACTCAATCGATGAAAATTTGTTGATTTTTAGAAAATCTCTCATAACTTTTGAACGGCTCGATAGATCGGGATGAGTTTTTGCACGTTTGAAGAACTCCACTGGAGCTACTTGGTGACGCAAAAAGTTCCAGGATTCTATCGTGTTATCATCGAAAAAAAGGGTGCCAAAATATGGGTCCAAAAATTCCCTTGAAAAGGTAAGGACCCCTATAACTTTTTTATTATTGGATTTTTCGTGGTTAATTTGGTCCTATCTTACGCAGAATTTCACGAGGAATCCAACGGTGCCACGGGAATTCACGTACGACCTCTAGTTCCGGAGTTATCGCCATCCAAAGTTTTGGAAAGTTGCATTTTGCATCGAAAGGGCAAAATTTTGGTGATTTGGACGATTTTTCAACTTTTTTATTTGAAGAGATTTCTTGGATATCTCTTCATTTTCGTGTTCCTGGGGTCCGAAATGCTAAGAATCCGGTGCTAACTCGACCTCGAAAATGGTAAAATTTTTCGAAAAAATTTCTGACTCAATCGATGAAAATTTGTTGATTTTTAGAAAATCTCTCATAACTTTTGAACGGCTCGATAGATCGGGATGAGTTTTTGCACGTTTGAAGAACTCCACTGGAGCTACTTGGTGACGCAAAAAGTTCCAGGATTCTATCGTGTTATCATCGAAAAAAAGGGTGCCAAAATATGGGTCCAAAAATTCCCTTGAAAAGGTAAGGACCCCTATAACTTTTTTATTATTGGATTTTTCGTGGTTAATTTGGTCCTATCTTACGCAGAATTTCACGAGGAATCCAACGGTGCCACGGGAATTCACGTACGACCTCTAGTTCCGGAGTTATCGCCATCCAAAGTTTTGGAAAGTTGCATTTTGCATCGAAAGGGCAAAATTTTGGTGATTTGGACGATTTTTCAACTTTTTTATTTGAAGAGATTTCTTGGATATCTCTTCATTTTCGTGTTCCTGGGGTCCGAAATGCTAAGAATCCGGTGCTAACTCGACCTCGAAAATGGTAAAATTTTTCGAAAAAATTTCTGACTCAATCGATGAAAATTTGTTGATTTTTAGAAAATCTCTCATAACTTTTGAACGGCTCGATAGATCGGGATGAGTTTTTGCACGTTTGAAGAACTCCACTGGAGCTACTTGGTGACGCAAAAAGTTCCAGGATTCTATCGTGTTATCATCGAAAAAAAGGGTGCCAAAATATGGGTCCAAAAATTCCCTTGAAAAGGTAAGGACCCCTATAACTTTTTTATTATTGGATTTTTCGTGGTTAATTTGGTCCTATCTTACGCAGAATTTCACGAGGAATCCAACGGTGCCACGGGAATTCACGTACGACCTCTAGTTCCGGAGTTATCGCCATCCAAAGTTTTGGAAAGTTGCATTTTGCATCGAAAGGGCAAAATTTTGGTGATTTGGACGATTTTTCAACTTTTTTATTTGAAGAGATTTCTTGGATATCTCTTCATTTTCGTGTTCCTGGGGTCCGAAATGCTAAGAATCCGGTGCTAACTCGACCTCGAAAATGGTAAAATTTTTCGAAAAAATTTCTGACTCAATCGATGAAAATTTGTTGATTTTTAGAAAATCTCTCATAACTTTTGAACGGCTCGATAGATCGGGATGAGTTTTTGCACGTTTGAAGAACTCCACTGGAGCTACTTGGTGACGCAAAAAGTTCCAGGATTCTATCGTGTTATCATCGAAAAAAAGGGTGCCAAAATATGGGTCCAAAAATTCCCTTGAAAAGGTAAGGACCCCTATAACTTTTTTATTATTGGATTTTTCGTGGTTAATTTGGTCCTATCTTACGCAGAATTTCACGAGGAATCCAACGGTGCCACGGGAATTCACGTACGACCTCTAGTTCCGGAGTTATCGCCATCCAAAGTTTTGGAAAGTTGCATTTTGCATCGAAAGGGCAAAATTTTGGTGATTTGGACGATTTTTCAACTTTTTTATTTGAAGAGATTTCTTGGATATCTCTTCATTTTCGTGTTCCTGGGGTCCGAAATGCTAAGAATCCGGTGCTAACTCGACCTCGAAAATGGTAAAATTTTTCGAAAAAATTTCTGACTCAATCGATGAAAATTTGTTGATTTTTAGAAAATCTCTCATAACTTTTGAACGGCTCGATAGATCGGGATGAGTTTTTGCACGTTTGAAGAACTCCACTGGAGCTACTTGGTGACGCAAAAAGTTCCAGGATTCTATCGTGTTATCATCGAAAAAAAGGGTGCCAAAATATGGGTCCAAAAATTCCCTTGAAAAGGTAAGGACCCCTATAACTTTTTTATTATTGGATTTTTCGTGGTTAATTTGGTCCTATCTTACGCAGAATTTCACGAGGAATCCAACGGTGCCACGGGAATTCACGTACGACCTCTAGTTCCGGAGTTATCGCCATCCAAAGTTTTGGAAAGTTGCATTTTGCATCGAAAGGGCAAAATTTTGGTGATTTGGACGATTTTTCAACTTTTTTATTTGAAGAGATTTCTTGGATATCTCTTCATTTTCGTGTTCCTGGGGTCCGAAATGCTAAGAATCCGGTGCTAACTCGACCTCGAAAATGGTAAAATTTTTCGAAAAAATTTCTGACTCAATCGATGAAAATTTGTTGATTTTTAGAAAATCTCTCATAACTTTTGAACGGCTCGATAGATCGGGATGAGTTTTTGCACGTTTGAAGAACTCCACTGGAGCTACTTGGTGACGCAAAAAGTTCCAGGATTCTATCGTGTTATCATCGAAAAAAAGGGTGCCAAAATATGGGTCCAAAAATTCCCTTGAAAAGGTAAGGACCCCTATAACTTTTTTATTATTGGATTTTTCGTGGTTAATTTGGTCCTATCTTACGCAGAATTTCACGAGGAATCCAACGGTGCCACGGGAATTCACGTACGACCTCTAGTTCCGGAGTTATCGCCATCCAAAGTTTTGGAAAGTTGCATTTTGCATCGAAAGGGCAAAATTTTGGTGATTTGGACGATTTTTCAACTTTTTTATTTGAAGAGATTTCTTGGATATCTCTTCATTTTCGTGTTCCTGGGGTCCGAAATGCTAAGAATCCGGTGCTAACTCGACCTCGAAAATGGTAAAATTTTTCGAAAAAATTTCTGACTCAATCGATGAAAATTTGTTGATTTTTAGAAAATCTCTCATAACTTTTGAACGGCTCGATAGATCGGGATGAGTTTTTGCACGTTTGAAGAACTCCACTGGAGCTACTTGGTGACGCAAAAAGTTCCAGGATTCTATCGTGTTATCATCGAAAAAAAGGGTGCCAAAATATGGGTCCAAAAATTCCCTTGAAAAGGTAAGGACCCCTATAACTTTTTTATTATTGGATTTTTCGTGGTTAATTTGGTCCTATCTTACGCAGAATTTCACGAGGAATCCAACGGTGCCACGGGAATTCACGTACGACCTCTAGTTCCGGAGTTATCGCCATCCAAAGTTTTGGAAAGTTGCATTTTGCATCGAAAGGGCAAAATTTTGGTGATTTGGACGATTTTTCAACTTTTTTATTTGAAGAGATTTCTTGGATATCTCTTCATTTTCGTGTTCCTGGGGTCCGAAATGCTAAGAATCCGGTGCTAACTCGACCTCGAAAATGGTAAAATTTTTCGAAAAAATTTCTGACTCAATCGATGAAAATTTGTTGATTTTTAGAAAATCTCTCATAACTTTTGAACGGCTCGATAGATCGGGATGAGTTTTTGCACGTTTGAAGAACTCCACTGGAGCTACTTGGTGACGCAAAAAGTTCCAGGATTCTATCGTGTTATCATCGAAAAAAAGGGTGCCAAAATATGGGTCCAAAAATTCCCTTGAAAAGGTAAGGACCCCTATAACTTTTTTATTATTGGATTTTTCGTGGTTAATTTGGTCCTATCTTACGCAGAATTTCACGAGGAATCCAACGGTGCCACGGGAATTCACGTACGACCTCTAGTTCCGGAGTTATCGCCATCCAAAGTTTTGGAAAGTTGCATTTTGCATCGAAAGGGCAAAATTTTGGTGATTTGGACGATTTTTCAACTTTTTTATTTGAAGAGATTTCTTGGATATCTCTTCATTTTCGTGTTCCTGGGGTCCGAAATGCTAAGAATCCGGTGCTAACTCGACCTCGAAAATGGTAAAATTTTTCGAAAAAATTTCTGACTCAATCGATGAAAATTTGTTGATTTTTAGAAAATCTCTCATAACTTTTGAACGGCTCGATAGATCGGGATGAGTTTTTGCACGTTTGAAGAACTCCACTGGAGCTACTTGGTGACGCAAAAAGTTCCAGGATTCTATCGTGTTATCATCGAAAAAAAGGGTGCCAAAATATGGGTCCAAAAATTCCCTTGAAAAGGTAAGGACCCCTATAACTTTTTTATTATTGGATTTTTCGTGGTTAATTTGGTCCTATCTTACGCAGAATTTCACGAGGAATCCAACGGTGCCACGGGAATTCACGTACGACCTCTAGTTCCGGAGTTATCGCCATCCAAAGTTTTGGAAAGTTGCATTTTGCATCGAAAGGGCAAAATTTTGGTGATTTGGACGATTTTTCAACTTTTTTATTTGAAGAGATTTCTTGGATATCTCTTCATTTTCGTGTTCCTGGGGTCCGAAATGCTAAGAATCCGGTGCTAACTCGACCTCGAAAATGGTAAAATTTTTCGAAAAAATTTCTGACTCAATCGATGAAAATTTGTTGATTTTTAGAAAATCTCTCATAACTTTTGAACGGCTCGATAGATCGGGATGAGTTTTTGCACGTTTGAAGAACTCCACTGGAGCTACTTGGTGACGCAAAAAGTTCCAGGATTCTATCGTGTTATCATCGAAAAAAAGGGTGCCAAAATATGGGTCCAAAAATTCCCTTGAAAAGGTAAGGACCCCTATAACTTTTTTATTATTGGATTTTTCGTGGTTAATTTGGTCCTATCTTACGCAGAATTTCACGAGGAATCCAACGGTGCCACGGGAATTCACGTACGACCTCTAGTTCCGGAGTTATCGCCATCCAAAGTTTTGGAAAGTTGCATTTTGCATCGAAAGGGCAAAATTTTGGTGATTTGGACGATTTTTCAACTTTTTTATTTGAAGAGATTTCTTGGATATCTCTTCATTTTCGTGTTCCTGGGGTCCGAAATGCTAAGAATCCGGTGCTAACTCGACCTCGAAAATGGTAAAATTTTTCGAAAAAATTTCTGACTCAATCGATGAAAATTTGTTGATTTTTAGAAAATCTCTCATAACTTTTGAACGGCTCGATAGATCGGGATGAGTTTTTGCACGTTTGAAGAACTCCACTGGAGCTACTTGGTGACGCAAAAAGTTCCAGGATTCTATCGTGTTATCATCGAAAAAAAGGGTGCCAAAATATGGGTCCAAAAATTCCCTTGAAAAGGTAAGGACCCCTATAACTTTTTTATTATTGGATTTTTCGTGGTTAATTTGGTCCTATCTTACGCAGAATTTCACGAGGAATCCAACGGTGCCACGGGAATTCACGTACGACCTCTAGTTCCGGAGTTATCGCCATCCAAAGTTTTGGAAAGTTGCATTTTGCATCGAAAGGGCAAAATTTTGGTGATTTGGACGATTTTTCAACTTTTTTATTTGAAGAGATTTCTTGGATATCTCTTCATTTTCGTGTTCCTGGGGTCCGAAATGCTAAGAATCCGGTGCTAACTCGACCTCGAAAATGGTAAAATTTTTCGAAAAAATTTCTGACTCAATCGATGAAAATTTGTTGATTTTTAGAAAATCTCTCATAACTTTTGAACGGCTCGATAGATCGGGATGAGTTTTTGCACGTTTGAAGAACTCCACTGGAGCTACTTGGTGACGCAAAAAGTTCCAGGATTCTATCGTGTTATCATCGAAAAAAAGGGTGCCAAAATATGGGTCCAAAAATTCCCTTGAAAAGGTAAGGACCCCTATAACTTTTTTATTATTGGATTTTTCGTGGTTAATTTGGTCCTATCTTACGCAGAATTTCACGAGGAATCCAACGGTGCCACGGGAATTCACGTACGACCTCTAGTTCCGGAGTTATCGCCATCCAAAGTTTTGGAAAGTTGCATTTTGCATCGAAAGGGCAAAATTTTGGTGATTTGGACGATTTTTCAACTTTTTTATTTGAAGAGATTTCTTGGATATCTCTTCATTTTCGTGTTCCTGGGGTCCGAAATGCTAAGAATCCGGTGCTAACTCGACCTCGAAAATGGTAAAATTTTTCGAAAAAATTTCTGACTCAATCGATGAAAATTTGTTGATTTTTAGAAAATCTCTCATAACTTTTGAACGGCTCGATAGATCGGGATGAGTTTTTGCACGTTTGAAGAACTCCACTGGAGCTACTTGGTGACGCAAAAAGTTCCAGGATTCTATCGTGTTATCATCGAAAAAAAGGGTGCCAAAATATGGGTCCAAAAATTCCCTTGAAAAGGTAAGGACCCCTATAACTTTTTTATTATTGGATTTTTCGTGGTTAATTTGGTCCTATCTTACGCAGAATTTCACGAGGAATCCAACGGTGCCACGGGAATTCACGTACGACCTCTAGTTCCGGAGTTATCGCCATCCAAAGTTTTGGAAAGTTGCATTTTGCATCGAAAGGGCAAAATTTTGGTGATTTGGACGATTTTTCAACTTTTTTATTTGAAGAGATTTCTTGGATATCTCTTCATTTTCGTGTTCCTGGGGTCCGAAATGCTAAGAATCCGGTGCTAACTCGACCTCGAAAATGGTAAAATTTTTCGAAAAAATTTCTGACTCAATCGATGAAAATTTGTTGATTTTTAGAAAATCTCTCATAACTTTTGAACGGCTCGATAGATCGGGATGAGTTTTTGCACGTTTGAAGAACTCCACTGGAGCTACTTGGTGACGCAAAAAGTTCCAGGATTCTATCGTGTTATCATCGAAAAAAAGGGTGCCAAAATATGGGTCCAAAAATTCCCTTGAAAAGGTAAGGACCCCTATAACTTTTTTATTATTGGATTTTTCGTGGTTAATTTGGTCCTATCTTACGCAGAATTTCACGAGGAATCCAACGGTGCCACGGGAATTCACGTACGACCTCTAGTTCCGGAGTTATCGCCATCCAAAGTTTTGGAAAGTTGCATTTTGCATCGAAAGGGCAAAATTTTGGTGATTTGGACGATTTTTCAACTTTTTTATTTGAAGAGATTTCTTGGATATCTCTTCATTTTCGTGTTCCTGGGGTCCGAAATGCTAAGAATCCGGTGCTAACTCGACCTCGAAAATGGTAAAATTTTTCGAAAAAATTTCTGACTCAATCGATGAAAATTTGTTGATTTTTAGAAAATCTCTCATAACTTTTGAACGGCTCGATAGATCGGGATGAGTTTTTGCACGTTTGAAGAACTCCACTGGAGCTACTTGGTGACGCAAAAAGTTCCAGGATTCTATCGTGTTATCATCGAAAAAAAGGGTGCCAAAATATGGGTCCAAAAATTCCCTTGAAAAGGTAAGGACCCCTATAACTTTTTTATTATTGGATTTTTCGTGGTTAATTTGGTCCTATCTTACGCAGAATTTCACGAGGAATCCAACGGTGCCACGGGAATTCACGTACGACCTCTAGTTCCGGAGTTATCGCCATCCAAAGTTTTGGAAAGTTGCATTTTGCATCGAAAGGGCAAAATTTTGGTGATTTGGACGATTTTTCAACTTTTTTATTTGAAGAGATTTCTTGGATATCTCTTCATTTTCGTGTTCCTGGGGTCCGAAATGCTAAGAATCCGGTGCTAACTCGACCTCGAAAATGGTAAAATTTTTCGAAAAAATTTCTGACTCAATCGATGAAAATTTGTTGATTTTTAGAAAATCTCTCATAACTTTTGAACGGCTCGATAGATCGGGATGAGTTTTTGCACGTTTGAAGAACTCCACTGGAGCTACTTGGTGACGCAAAAAGTTCCAGGATTCTATCGTGTTATCATCGAAAAAAAGGGTGCCAAAATATGGGTCCAAAAATTCCCTTGAAAAGGTAAGGACCCCTATAACTTTTTTATTATTGGATTTTTCGTGGTTAATTTGGTCCTATCTTACGCAGAATTTCACGAGGAATCCAACGGTGCCACGGGAATTCACGTACGACCTCTAGTTCCGGAGTTATCGCCATCCAAAGTTTTGGAAAGTTGCATTTTGCATCGAAAGGGCAAAATTTTGGTGATTTGGACGATTTTTCAACTTTTTTATTTGAAGAGATTTCTTGGATATCTCTTCATTTTCGTGTTCCTGGGGTCCGAAATGCTAAGAATCCGGTGCTAACTCGACCTCGAAAATGGTAAAATTTTTCGAAAAAATTTCTGACTCAATCGATGAAAATTTGTTGATTTTTAGAACATCTCTCATAACTTTTGAACGGCTCGATAGATCGGGATGAGTTTTTGCACGTTTGAAGAACTCCACTGGAGCTACTTGGTGACGCAAAAAGTTCCAGGATTCTATCGTGTTATCATCGAAAAAAAGGGTGCCAAAATATGGGTCCAAAAATTCCCTTGAAAAGGTAAGGACCCCTATAACTTTTTTATTATTGGATTTTTCGTGGTTAATTTGGTCCTATCTTACGCAGAATTTCACGAGGAATCCAACGGTGCCACGGGAATTCACGTACGACCTCTAGTTCCGGAGTTATCGCCATCCAAAGTTTTGGAAAGTTGCATTTTGCATCGAAAGGGCAAAATTTTGGTGATTTGGACGATTTTTCAACTTTTTTATTTGAAGAGATTTCTTGGATATCTCTTCATTTTCGTGTTCCTGGGGTCCGAAATGCTAAGAATCCGGTGCTAACTCGACCTCGAAAATGGTAAAATTTTTCGAAAAAATTTCTGACTCAATCGATGAAAATTTGTTGATTTTTAGAAAATCTCTCATAACTTTTGAACGGCTCGATAGATCGGGATGAGTTTTTGCACGTTTGAAGAACTCCACTGGAGCTACTTGGTGACGCAAAAAGTTCCAGGATTCTATCGTGTTATCATCGAAAAAAAGGGTGCCAAAATATGGGTCCAAAAATTCCCTTGAAAAGGTAAGGACCCCTATAACTTTTTTATTATTGGATTTTTCGTGGTTAATTTGGTCCTATCTTACGCAGAATTTCACGAGGAATCCAACGGTGCCACGGGAATTCACGTACGACCTCTAGTTCCGGAGTTATCGCCATCCAAAGTTTTGGAAAGTTGCATTTTGCATCGAAAGGGCAAAATTTTGGTGATTTGGACGATTTTTCAACTTTTTTATTTGAAGAGATTTCTTGGATATCTCTTCATTTTCGTGTTCCTGGGGTCCGAAATGCTAAGAATCCGGTGCTAACTCGACCTCGAAAATGGTAAAATTTTTCGAAAAAATTTCTGACTCAATCGATGAAAATTTGTTGATTTTTAGAAAATCTCTCATAACTTTTGAACGGCTCGATAGATCGGGATGAGTTTTTGCACGTTTGAAGAACTCCACTGGAGCTACTTGGTGACGCAAAAAGTTCCAGGATTCTATCGTGTTATCATCGAAAAAAAGGGTGCCAAAATATGGGTCCAAAAATTCCCTTGAAAAGGTAAGGACCCCTATAACTTTTTTATTATTGGATTTTTCGTGGTTAATTTGGTCCTATCTTACGCAGAATTTCACGAGGAATCCAACGGTGCCACGGGAATTCACGTACGACCTCTAGTTCCGGAGTTATCGCCATCCAAAGTTTTGGAAAGTTGCATTTTGCATCGAAAGGGCAAAATTTTGGTGATTTGGACGATTTTTCAACTTTTTTATTTGAAGAGATTTCTTGGATATCTCTTCATTTTCGTGTTCCTGGGGTCCGAAATGCTAAGAATCCGGTGCTAACTCGACCTCGAAAATGGTAAAATTTTTCGAAAAAATTTCTGACTCAATCGATGAAAATTTGTTGATTTTTAGAAAATCTCTCATAACTTTTGAACGGCTCGATAGATCGGGATGAGTTTTTGCACGTTTGAAGAACTCCACCGGAGCTACTTGGTGACGCAAAAAGTTCCAGGATTCTATCGTGTTATCATCGAAAAAAAGGGTGCCAAAATATGGGTCCAAAAATTCCCTTGAAAAGGTAAGGACCCCTATAACTTTTTTATTATTGGATTTTTCGTGGTTAATTTGGTCCTATCTTACGCAGAATTTCACGAGGAATCCAACGGTGCCACGGGAATTCACGTACGACCTCTAGTTCCGGAGTTATCGCCATCCAAAGTTTTGGAAAGTTGCATTTTGCATCGAAAGGGCAAAATTTTGGTGATTTGGACGATTTTTCAACTTTTTTATTTGAAGAGATTTCTTGGATATCTCTTCATTTTCGTGTTCCTGGGGTCCGAAATGCTAAGAATCCGGTGCTAACTCGACCTCGAAAATGGTAAAATTTTTCGAAAAAATTTCTGACTCAATCGATGAAAATTTGTTGATTTTTAGAACATCTCTCATAACTTTTGAACGGCTCGATAGATCGGGATGAGTTTTTGCACGTTTGAAGAACTCCACTGGAGCTACTTGGTGACGCAAAAAGTTCCAGGATTCTATCGTGTTATCATCGAAAAAAAGGGTGCCAAAATATGGGTCCAAAAATTCCCTTGAAAAGGTAAGGACCCCTATAACTTTTTTATTATTGGATTTTTCGTGGTTAATTTGGTCCTATCTTACGCAGAATTTCACGAGGAATCCAACGGTGCCACGGGAATTCACGTACGACCTCTAGTTCCGGAGTTATCGCCATCCAAAGTTTTGGAAAGTTGCATTTTGCATCGAAAGGGCAAAATTTTGGTGATTTGGACGATTTTTCAACTTTTTTATTTGAAGAGATTTCTTGGATATCTCTTCATTTTCGTGTTCCTGGGGTCCGAAATGCTAAGAATCCGGTGCTAACTCGACCTCGAAAATGGTAAAATTTTTCGAAAAAATTTCTGACTCAATCGATGAAAATTTGTTGATTTTTAGAAAATCTCTCATAACTTTTGAACGGCTCGATAGATCGGGATGAGTTTTTGCACGTTTGAAGAACTCCACTGGAGCTACTTGGTGACGCAAAAAGTTCCAGGATTCTATCGTGTTATCATCGAAAAAAAGGGTGCCAAAATATGGGTCCAAAAATTCCCTTGAAAAGGTAAGGACCCCTATAACTTTTTTATTATTGGATTTTTCGTGGTTAATTTGGTCCTATCTTACGCAGAATTTCACGAGGAATCCAACGGTGCCACGGGAATTCACGTACGACCTCTAGTTCCGGAGTTATCGCCATCCAAAGTTTTGGAAAGTTGCATTTTGCATCGAAAGGGCAAAATTTTGGTGATTTGGACGATTTTTCAACTTTTTTATTTGAAGAGATTTCTTGGATATCTCTTCATTTTCGTGTTCCTGGGGTCCGAAATGCTAAGAATCCGGTGCTAACTCGACCTCGAAAATGGTAAAATTTTTCGAAAAAATTTCTGACTCAATCGATGAAAATTTGTTGATTTTTAGAAAATCTCTCATAACTTTTGAACGGCTCGATAGATCGGGATGAGTTTTTGCACGTTTGAAGAACTCCACTGGAGCTACTTGGTGACGCAAAAAGTTCCAGGATTCTATCGTGTTATCATCGAAAAAAAGGGTGCCAAAATATGGGTCCAAAAATTCCCTTGAAAAGGTAAGGACCCCTATAACTTTTTTATTATTGGATTTTTCGTGGTTAATTTGGTCCTATCTTACGCAGAATTTCACGAGGAATCCAACGGTGCCACGGGAATTCACGTACGACCTCTAGTTCCGGAGTTATCGCCATCCAAAGTTTTGGAAAGTTGCATTTTGCATCGAAAGGGCAAAATTTTGGTGATTTGGACGATTTTTCAACTTTTTTATTTGAAGAGATTTCTTGGATATCTCTTCATTTTCGTGTTCCTGGGGTCCGAAATGCTAAGAATCCGGTGCTAACTCGACCTCGAAAATGGTAAAATTTTTCGAAAAAATTTCTGACTCAATCGATGAAAATTTGTTGATTTTTAGAAAATCTCTCATAACTTTTGAACGGCTCGATAGATCGGGATGAGTTTTTGCACGTTTGAAGAACTCCACTGGAGCTACTTGGTGACGCAAAAAGTTCCAGGATTCTATCGTGTTATCATCGAAAAAAAGGGTGCCAAAATATGGGTCCAAAAATTCCCTTGAAAAGGTAAGGACCCCTATAACTTTTTTATTATTGGATTTTTCGTGGTTAATTTGGTCCTATCTTACGCAGAATTTCACGAGGAATCCAACGGTGCCACGGGAATTCACGTACGACCTCTAGTTCCGGAGTTATCGCCATCCAAAGTTTTGGAAAGTTGCATTTTGCATCGAAAGGGCAAAATTTTGGTGATTTGGACGATTTTTCAACTTTTTTATTTGAAGAGATTTCTTGGATATCTCTTCATTTTCGTGTTCCTGGGGTCCGAAATGCTAAGAATCCGGTGCTAACTCGACCTCGAAAATGGTAAAATTTTTCGAAAAAATTTCTGACTCAATCGATGAAAATTTGTTGATTTTTAGAAAATCTCTCATAACTTTTGAACGGCTCGATAGATCGGGATGAGTTTTTGCACGTTTGAAGAACTCCACTGGAGCTACTTGGTGACGCAAAAAGTTCCAGGATTCTATCGTGTTATCATCGAAAAAAAGGGTGCCAAAATATGGGTCCAAAAATTCCCTTGAAAAGGTAAGGACCCCTATAACTTTTTTATTATTGGATTTTTCGTGGTTAATTTGGTCCTATCTTACGCAGAATTTCACGAGGAATCCAACGGTGCCACGGGAATTCACGTACGACCTCTAGTTCCGGAGTTATCGCCATCCAAAGTTTTGGAAAGTTGCATTTTGCATCGAAAGGGCAAAATTTTGGTGATTTGGACGATTTTTCAACTTTTTTATTTGAAGAGATTTCTTGGATATCTCTTCATTTTCGTGTTCCTGGGGTCCGAAATGCTAAGAATCCGGTGCTAACTCGACCTCGAAAATGGTAAAATTTTTCGAAAAAATTTCTGACTCAATCGATGAAAATTTGTTGATTTTTAGAAAATCTCTCATAACTTTTGAACGGCTCGATAGATCGGGATGAGTTTTTGCACGTTTGAAGAACTCCACTGGAGCTACTTGGTGACGCAAAAAGTTCCAGGATTCTATCGTGTTATCATCGAAAAAAAGGGTGCCAAAATATGGGTCCAAAAATTCCCTTGAAAAGGTAAGGACCCCTATAACTTTTTTATTATTGGATTTTTCGTGGTTAATTTGGTCCTATCTTACGCAGAATTTCACGAGGAATCCAACGGTGCCACGGGAATTCACGTACGACCTCTAGTTCCGGAGTTATCGCCATCCAAAGTTTTGGAAAGTTGCATTTTGCATCGAAAGGGCAAAATTTTGGTGATTTGGACGATTTTTCAACTTTTTTATTTGAAGAGATTTCTTGGATATCTCTTCATTTTCGTGTTCCTGGGGTCCGAAATGCTAAGAATCCGGTGCTAACTCGACCTCGAAAATGGTAAAATTTTTCGAAAAAATTTCTGACTCAATCGATGAAAATTTGTTGATTTTTAGAAAATCTCTCATAACTTTTGAACGGCTCGATAGATCGGGATGAGTTTTTGCACGTTTGAAGAACTCCACCGGAGCTACTTGGTGACGCAAAAAGTTCCAGGATTCTATCGTGTTATCATCGAAAAAAAGGGTGCCAAAATATGGGTCCAAAAATTCCCTTGAAAAGGTAAGGACCCCTATAACTTTTTTATTATTGGATTTTTCGTGGTTAATTTGGTCCTATCTTACGCAGAATTTCACGAGGAATCCAACGGTGCCACGGGAATTCACGTACGACCTCTAGTTCCGGAGTTATCGCCATCCAAAGTTTTGGAAAGTTGCATTTTGCATCGAAAGGGCAAAATTTTGGTGATTTGGACGATTTTTCAACTTTTTTATTTGAAGAGATTTCTTGGATATCTCTTCATTTTCGTGTTCCTGGGGTCCGAAATGCTAAGAATCCGGTGCTAACTCGACCTCGAAAATGGTAAAATTTTTCGAAAAAATTTCTGACTCAATCGATGAAAATTTGTTGATTTTTAGAAAATCTCTCATAACTTTTGAACGGCTCGATAGATCGGGATGAGTTTTTGCACGTTTGAAGAACTCCACTGGAGCTACTTGGTGACGCAAAAAGTTCCAGGATTCTATCGTGTTATCATCGAAAAAAAGGGTGCCAAAATATGGGTCCAAAAATTCCCTTGAAAAGGTAAGGACCCCTATAACTTTTTTATTATTGGATTTTTCGTGGTTAATTTGGTCCTATCTTACGCAGAATTTCACGAGGAATCCAACGGTGCCACGGGAATTCACGTACGACCTCTAGTTCCGGAGTTATCGCCATCCAAAGTTTTGGAAAGTTGCATTTTGCATCGAAAGGGCAAAATTTTGGTGATTTGGACGATTTTTCAACTTTTTTATTTGAAGAGATTTCTTGGATATCTCTTCATTTTCGTGTTCCTGGGGTCCGAAATGCTAAGAATCCGGTGCTAACTCGACCTCGAAAATGGTAAAATTTTTCGAAAAAATTTCTGACTCAATCGATGAAAATTTGTTGATTTTTAGAAAATCTCTCATAACTTTTGAACGGCTCGATAGATCGGGATGAGTTTTTGCACGTTTGAAGAACTCCACTGGAGCTACTTGGTGACGCAAAAAGTTCCAGGATTCTATCGTGTTATCATCGAAAAAAAGGGTGCCAAAATATGGGTCCAAAAATTCCCTTGAAAAGGTAAGGACCCCTATAACTTTTTTATTATTGGATTTTTCGTGGTTAATTTGGTCCTATCTTACGCAGAATTTCACGAGGAATCCAACGGTGCCACGGGAATTCACGTACGACCTCTAGTTCCGGAGTTATCGCCATCCAAAGTTTTGGAAAGTTGCATTTTGCATCGAAAGGGCAAAATTTTGGTGATTTGGACGATTTTTCAACTTTTTTATTTGAAGAGATTTCTTGGATATCTCTTCATTTTCGTGTTCCTGGGGTCCGAAATGCTAAGAATCCGGTGCTAACTCGACCTCGAAAATGGTAAAATTTTTCGAAAAAATTTCTGACTCAATCGATGAAAATTTGTTGATTTTTAGAAAATCTCTCATAACTTTTGAACGGCTCGATAGATCGGGATGAGTTTTTGCACGTTTGAAGAACTCCACTGGAGCTACTTGGTGACGCAAAAAGTTCCAGGATTCTATCGTGTTATCATCGAAAAAAAGGGTGCCAAAATATGGGTCCAAAAATTCCCTTGAAAAGGTAAGGACCCCTATAACTTTTTTATTATTGGATTTTTCGTGGTTAATTTGGTCCTATCTTACGCAGAATTTCACGAGGAATCCAACGGTGCCACGGGAATTCACGTACGACCTCTAGTTCCGGAGTTATCGCCATCCAAAGTTTTGGAAAGTTGCATTTTGCATCGAAAGGGCAAAATTTTGGTGATTTGGACGATTTTTCAACTTTTTTATTTGAAGAGATTTCTTGGATATCTCTTCATTTTCGTGTTCCTGGGGTCCGAAATGCTAAGAATCCGGTGCTAACTCGACCTCGAAAATGGTAAAATTTTTCGAAAAAATTTCTGACTCAATCGATGAAAATTTGTTGATTTTTAGAAAATCTCTCATAACTTTTGAACGGCTCGATAGATCGGGATGAGTTTTTGCACGTTTGAAGAACTCCACTGGAGCTACTTGGTGACGCAAAAAGTTCCAGGATTCTATCGTGTTATCATCGAAAAAAAGGGTGCCAAAATATGGGTCCAAAAATTCCCTTGAAAAGGTAAGGACCCCTATAACTTTTTTATTATTGGATTCTTCGTGGTTAATTTGGTCCTATCTTACGCAGAATTTCACGAGGAATCCAACGGTGCCACGGGAATTCACGTACGACCTCTAGTTCCGGAGTTATCGCCATCCAAAGTTTTGGAAAGTTGCATTTTGCATCGAAAGGGCAAAATTTTGGTGATTTGGACGATTTTTCAACTTTTTTATTTGAAGAGATTTCTTGGATATCTCTTCATTTTCGTGTTCCTGGGGTCCGAAATGCTAAGAATCCGGTGCTAACTCGACCTCGAAAATGGTAAAATTTTTCGAAAAAATTTCTGACTCAATCGATGAAAATTTGTTGATTTTTAGAAAATCTCTCATAACTTTTGAACGGCTCGATAGATCGGGATGAGTTTTTGCACGTTTGAAGAACTCCACTGGAGCTACTTGGTGACGCAAAAAGTTCCAGGATTCTATCGTGTTATCATCGAAAAAAAGGGTGCCAAAATATGGGTCCAAAAATTCCCTTGAAAAGGTAAGGACCCCTATAACTTTTTTATTATTGGATTTTTCGTGGTTAATTTGGTCCTATCTTACGCAGAATTTCACGAGGAATCCAACGGTGCCACGGGAATTCACGTACGACCTCTAGTTCCGGAGTTATCGCCATCCAAAGTTTTGGAAAGTTGCATTTTGCATCGAAAGGGCAAAATTTTGGTGATTTGGACGATTTTTCAACTTTTTTATTTGAAGAGATTTCTTGGATATCTCTTCATTTTCGTGTTCCTGGGGTCCGAAATGCTAAGAATCCGGTGCTAACTCGACCTCGAAAATGGTAAAATTTTTCGAAAAAATTTCTGACTCAATCGATGAAAATTTGTTGATTTTTAGAAAATCTCTCATAACTTTTGAACGGCTCGATAGATCGGGATGAGTTTTTGCACGTTTGAAGAACTCCACTGGAGCTACTTGGTGACGCAAAAAGTTCCAGGATTCTATCGTGTTATCATCGAAAAAAAGGGTGCCAAAATATGGGTCCAAAAATTCCCTTGAAAAGGTAAGGACCCCTATAACTTTTTTATTATTGGATTTTTCGTGGTTAATTTGGTCCTATCTTACGCAGAATTTCACGAGGAATCCAACGGTGCCACGGGAATTCACGTACGACCTCTAGTTCCGGAGTTATCGCCATCCAAAGTTTTGGAAAGTTGCATTTTGCATCGAAAGGGCAAAATTTTGGTGATTTGGACGATTTTTCAACTTTTTTATTTGAAGAGATTTCTTGGATATCTCTTCATTTTCGTGTTCCTGGGGTCCGAAATGCTAAGAATCCGGTGCTAACTCGACCTCGAAAATGGTAAAATTTTTCGAAAAAATTTCTGACTCAATCGATGAAAATTTGTTGATTTTTAGAAAATCTCTCATAACTTTTGAACGGCTCGATAGATCGGGATGAGTTTTTGCACGTTTGAAGAACTCCACTGGAGCTACTTGGTGACGCAAAAAGTTCCAGGATTCTATCGTGTTATCATCGAAAAAAAGGGTGCCAAAATATGGGTCCAAAAATTCCCTTGAAAAGGTAAGGACCCCTATAACTTTTTTATTATTGGATTCTTCGTGGTTAATTTGGTCCTATCTTACGCAGAATTTCACGAGGAATCCAACGGTGCCACGGGAATTCACGTACGACCTCTAGTTCCGGAGTTATCGCCATCCAAAGTTTTGGAAAGTTGCATTTTGCATCGAAAGGGCAAAATTTTGGTGATTTGGACGATTTTTCAACTTTTTTATTTGAAGAGATTTCTTGGATATCTCTTCATTTTCGTGTTCCTGGGGTCCGAAATGCTAAGAATCCGGTGCTAACTCGACCTCGAAAATGGTAAAATTTTTCGAAAAAATTTCTGACTCAATCGATGAAAATTTGTTGATTTTTAGAAAATCTCTCATAACTTTTGAACGGCTCGATAGATCGGGATGAGTTTTTGCACGTTTGAAGAACTCCACTGGAGCTACTTGGTGACGCAAAAAGTTCCAGGATTCTATCGTGTTATCATCGAAAAAAAGGGTGCCAAAATATGGGTCCAAAAATTCCCTTGAAAAGGTAAGGACCCCTATAACTTTTTTATTATTGGATTCTTCGTGGTTAATTTGGTCCTATCTTACGCAGAATTTCACGAGGAATCCAACGGTGCCACGGGAATTCACGTACGACCTCTAGTTCCGGAGTTATCGCCATCCAAAGTTTTGGAAAGTTGCATTTTGCATCGAAAGGGCAAAATTTTGGTGATTTGGACGATTTTTCAACTTTTTTATTTGAAGAGATTTCTTGGATATCTCTTCATTTTCGTGTTCCTGGGGTCCGAAATGCTAAGAATCCGGTGCTAACTCGACCTCGAAAATGGTAAAATTTTTCGAAAAAATTTCTGACTCAATCGATGAAAATTTGTTGATTTTTAGAAAATCTCTCATAACTTTTGAACGGCTCGATAGATCGGGATGAGTTTTTGCACGTTTGAAGAACTCCACTGGAGCTACTTGGTGACGCAAAAAGTTCCAGGATTCTATCGTGTTATCATCGAAAAAAAGGGTGCCAAAATATGGGTCCAAAAATTCCCTTGAAAAGGTAAGGACCCCTATAACTTTTTTATTATTGGATTTTTCGTGGTTAATTTGGTCCTATCTTACGCAGAATTTCACGAGGAATCCAACGGTGCCACGGGAATTCACGTACGACCTCTAGTTCCGGAGTTATCGCCATCCAAAGTTTTGGAAAGTTGCATTTTGCATCGAAAGGGCAAAATTTTGGTGATTTGGACGATTTTTCAACTTTTTTATTTGAAGAGATTTCTTGGATATCTCTTCATTTTCGTGTTCCTGGGGTCCGAAATGCTAAGAATCCGGTGCTAACTCGACCTCGAAAATGGTAAAATTTTTCGAAAAAATTTCTGACTCAATCGATGAAAATTTGTTGATTTTTAGAAAATCTCTCATAACTTTTGAACGGCTCGATAGATCGGGATGAGTTTTTGCACGTTTGAAGAACTCCACTGGAGCTACTTGGTGACGCAAAAAGTTCCAGGATTCTATCGTGTTATCATCGAAAAAAAGGGTGCCAAAATATGGGTCCAAAAATTCCCTTGAAAAGGTAAGGACCCCTATAACTTTTTTATTATTGGATTTTTCGTGGTTAATTTGGTCCTATCTTACGCAGAATTTCACGAGGAATCCAACGGTGCCACGGGAATTCACGTACGACCTCTAGTTCCGGAGTTATCGCCATCCAAAGTTTTGGAAAGTTGCATTTTGCATCGAAAGGGCAAAATTTTGGTGATTTGGACGATTTTTCAACTTTTTTATTTGAAGAGATTTCTTGGATATCTCTTCATTTTCGTGTTCCTGGGGTCCGAAATGCTAAGAATCCGGTGCTAACTCGACCTCGAAAATGGTAAAATTTTTCGAAAAAATTTCTGACTCAATCGATGAAAATTTGTTGATTTTTAGAAAATCTCTCATAACTTTTGAACGGCTCGATAGATCGGGATGAGTTTTTGCACGTTTGAAGAACTCCACTGGAGCTACTTGGTGACGCAAAAAGTTCCAGGATTCTATCGTGTTATCATCGAAAAAAAGGGTGCCAAAATATGGGTCCAAAAATTCCCTTGAAAAGGTAAGGACCCCTATAACTTTTTTATTATTGGATTTTTCGTGGTTAATTTGGTCCTATCTTACGCAGAATTTCACGAGGAATCCAACGGTGCCACGGGAATTCACGTACGACCTCTAGTTCCGGAGTTATCGCCATCCAAAGTTTTGGAAAGTTGCATTTTGCATCGAAAGGGCAAAATTTTGGTGATTTGGACGATTTTTCAACTTTTTTATTTGAAGAGATTTCTTGGATATCTCTTCATTTTCGTGTTCCTGGGGTCCGAAATGCTAAGAATCCGGTGCTAACTCGACCTCGAAAATGGTAAAATTTTTCGAAAAAATTTCTGACTCAATCGATGAAAATTTGTTGATTTTTAGAAAATCTCTCATAACTTTTGAACGGCTCGATAGATCGGGATGAGTTTTTGCACGTTTGAAGAACTCCACTGGAGCTACTTGGTGACGCAAAAAGTTCCAGGATTCTATCGTGTTATCATCGAAAAAAAGGGTGCCAAAATATGGGTCCAAAAATTCCCTTGAAAAGGTAAGGACCCCTATAACTTTTTTATTATTGGATTTTTCGTGGTTAATTTGGTCCTATCTTACGCAGAATTTCACGAGGAATCCAACGGTGCCACGGGAATTCACGTACGACCTCTAGTTCCGGAGTTATCGCCATCCAAAGTTTTGGAAAGTTGCATTTTGCATCGAAAGGGCAAAATTTTGGTGATTTGGACGATTTTTCAACTTTTTTATTTGAAGAGATTTCTTGGATATCTCTTCATTTTCGTGTTCCTGGGGTCCGAAATGCTAAGAATCCGGTGCTAACTCGACCTCGAAAATGGTAAAATTTTTCGAAAAAATTTCTGACTCAATCGATGAAAATTTGTTGATTTTTAGAAAATCTCTCATAACTTTTGAACGGCTCGATAGATCGGGATGAGTTTTTGCACGTTTGAAGAACTCCACTGGAGCTACTTGGTGACGCAAAAAGTTCCAGGATTCTATCGTGTTATCATCGAAAAAAAGGGTGCCAAAATATGGGTCCAAAAATTCCCTTGAAAAGGTAAGGACCCCTATAACTTTTTTATTATTGGATTTTTCGTGGTTAATTTGGTCCTATCTTACGCAGAATTTCACGAGGAATCCAACGGTGCCACGGGAATTCACGTACGACCTCTAGTTCCGGAGTTATCGCCATCCAAAGTTTTGGAAAGTTGCATTTTGCATCGAAAGGGCAAAATTTTGGTGATTTGGACGATTTTTCAACTTTTTTATTTGAAGAGATTTCTTGGATATCTCTTCATTTTCGTGTTCCTGGGGTCCGAAATGCTAAGAATCCGGTGCTAACTCGACCTCGAAAATGGTAAAATTTTTCGAAAAAATTTCTGACTCAATCGATGAAAATTTGTTGATTTTTAGAAAATCTCTCATAACTTTTGAACGGCTCGATAGATCGGGATGAGTTTTTGCACGTTTGAAGAACTCCACTGGAGCTACTTGGTGACGCAAAAAGTTCCAGGATTCTATCGTGTTATCATCGAAAAAAAGGGTGCCAAAATATGGGTCCAAAAATTCCCTTGAAAAGGTAAGGACCCCTATAACTTTTTTATTATTGGATTTTTCGTGGTTAATTTGGTCCTATCTTACGCAGAATTTCACGAGGAATCCAACGGTGCCACGGGAATTCACGTACGACCTCTAGTTCCGGAGTTATCGCCATCCAAAGTTTTGGAAAGTTGCATTTTGCATCGAAAGGGCAAAATTTTGGTGATTTGGACGATTTTTCAACTTTTTTATTTGAAGAGATTTCTTGGATATCTCTTCATTTTCGTGTTCCTGGGGTCCGAAATGCTAAGAATCCGGTGCTAACTCGACCTCGAAAATGGTAAAATTTTTCGAAAAAATTTCTGACTCAATCGATGAAAATTTGTTGATTTTTAGAAAATCTCTCATAACTTTTGAACGGCTCGATAGATCGGGATGAGTTTTTGCACGTTTGAAGAACTCCACTGGAGCTACTTGGTGACGCAAAAAGTTCCAGGATTCTATCGTGTTATCATCGAAAAAAAGGGTGCCAAAATATGGGTCCAAAAATTCCCTTGAAAAGGTAAGGACCCCTATAACTTTTTTATTATTGGATTTTTCGTGGTTAATTTGGTCCTATCTTACGCAGAATTTCACGAGGAATCCAACGGTGCCACGGGAATTCACGTACGACCTCTAGTTCCGGAGTTATCGCCATCCAAAGTTTTGGAAAGTTGCATTTTGCATCGAAAGGGCAAAATTTTGGTGATTTGGACGATTTTTCAACTTTTTTATTTGAAGAGATTTCTTGGATATCTCTTCATTTTCGTGTTCCTGGGGTCCGAAATGCTAAGAATCCGGTGCTAACTCGACCTCGAAAATGGTAAAATTTTTCGAAAAAATTTCTGACTCAATCGATGAAAATTTGTTGATTTTTAGAAAATCTCTCATAACTTTTGAACGGCTCGATAGATCGGGATGAGTTTTTGCACGTTTGAAGAACTCCACTGGAGCTACTTGGTGACGCAAAAAGTTCCAGGATTCTATCGTGTTATCATCGAAAAAAAGGGTGCCAAAATATGGGTCCAAAAATTCCCTTGAAAAGGTAAGGACCCCTATAACTTTTTTATTATTGGATTTTTCGTGGTTAATTTGGTCCTACCTTACGCAGAATTTCACGAGGAATCCAACGGTGCCACGGGAATTCACGTACGACCTCTAGTTCCGGAGTTATCGCCATCCAAAGTTTTGGAAAGTTGCATTTTGCATCGAAAGGGCAAAATTTTGGTGATTTGGACGATTTTTCAACTTTTTTATTTGAAGAGATTTCTTGGATATCTCTTCATTTTCGTGTTCCTGGGGTCCGAAATGCTAAGAATCCGGTGCTAACTCGACCTCGAAAATGGTAAAATTTTTCGAAAAAATTTCTGACTCAATCGATGAAAATTTGTTGATTTTTAGAAAATCTCTCATAACTTTTGAACGGCTCGATAGATCGGGATGAGTTTTTGCACGTTTGAAGAACTCCACTGGAGCTACTTGGTGACGCAAAAAGTTCCAGGATTCTATCGTGTTATCATCGAAAAAAAGGGTGCCAAAATATGGGTCCAAAAATTCCCTTGAAAAGGTAAGGACCCCTATAACTTTTTTATTATTGGATTTTTCGTGGTTAATTTGGTCCTATCTTACGCAGAATTTCACGAGGAATCCAACGGTGCCACGGGAATTCACGTACGACCTCTAGTTCCGGAGTTATCGCCATCCAAAGTTTTGGAAAGTTGCATTTTGCATCGAAAGGGCAAAATTTTGGTGATTTGGACGATTTTTCAACTTTTTTATTTGAAGAGATTTCTTGGATATCTCTTCATTTTCGTGTTCCTGGGGTCCGAAATGCTAAGAATCCGGTGCTAACTCGACCTCGAAAATGGTAAAATTTTTCGAAAAAATTTCTGACTCAATCGATGAAAATTTGTTGATTTTTAGAAAATCTCTCATAACTTTTGAACGGCTCGATAGATCGGGATGAGTTTTTGCACGTTTGAAGAACTCCACTGGAGCTACTTGGTGACGCAAAAAGTTCCAGGATTCTATCGTGTTATCATCGAAAAAAAGGGTGCCAAAATATGGGTCCAAAAATTCCCTTGAAAAGGTAAGGACCCCTATAACTTTTTTATTATTGGATTTTTCGTGGTTAATTTGGTCCTATCTTACGCAGAATTTCACGAGGAATCCAACGGTGCCACGGGAATTCACGTACGACCTCTAGTTCCGGAGTTATCGCCATCCAAAGTTTTGGAAAGTTGCATTTTGCATCGAAAGGGCAAAATTTTGGTGATTTGGACGATTTTTCAACTTTTTTATTTGAAGAGATTTCTTGGATATCTCTTCATTTTCGTGTTCCTGGGGTCCGAAATGCTAAGAATCCGGTGCTAACTCGACCTCGAAAATGGTAAAATTTTTCGAAAAAATTTCTGACTCAATCGATGAAAATTTGTTGATTTTTAGAAAATCTCTCATAACTTTTGAACGGCTCGATAGATCGGGATGAGTTTTTGCACGTTTGAAGAACTCCACTGGAGCTACTTGGTGACGCAAAAAGTTCCAGGATTCTATCGTGTTATCATCGAAAAAAAGGGTGCCAAAATATGGGTCCAAAAATTCCCTTGAAAAGGTAAGGACCCCTATAACTTTTTTATTATTGGATTTTTCGTGGTTAATTTGGTCCTATCTTACGCAGAATTTCACGAGGAATCCAACGGTGCCACGGGAATTCACGTACGACCTCTAGTTCCGGAGTTATCGCCATCCAAAGTTTTGGAAAGTTGCATTTTGCATCGAAAGGGCAAAATTTTGGTGATTTGGACGATTTTTCAACTTTTTTATTTGAAGAGATTTCTTGGATATCTCTTCATTTTCGTGTTCCTGGGGTCCGAAATGCTAAGAATCCGGTGCTAACTCGACCTCGAAAATGGTAAAATTTTTCGAAAAAATTTCTGACTCAATCGATGAAAATTTGTTGATTTTTAGAAAATCTCTCATAACTTTTGAACGGCTCGATAGATCGGGATGAGTTTTTGCACGTTTGAAGAACTCCACTGGAGCTACTTGGTGACGCAAAAAGTTCCAGGATTCTATCGTGTTATCATCGAAAAAAAGGGTGCCAAAATATGGGTCCAAAAATTCCCTTGAAAAGGTAAGGACCCCTATAACTTTTTTATTATTGGATTTTTCGTGGTTAATTTGGTCCTATCTTACGCAGAATTTCACGAGGAATCCAACGGTGCCACGGGAATTCACGTACGACCTCTAGTTCCGGAGTTATCGCCATCCAAAGTTTTGGAAAGTTGCATTTTGCATCGAAAGGGCAAAATTTTGGTGATTTGGACGATTTTTCAACTTTTTTATTTGAAGAGATTTCTTGGATATCTCTTCATTTTCGTGTTCCTGGGGTCCGAAATGCTAAGAATCCGGTGCTAACTCGACCTCGAAAATGGTAAAATTTTTCGAAAAAATTTCTGACTCAATCGATGAAAATTTGTTGATTTTTAGAAAATCTCTCATAACTTTTGAACGGCTCGATAGATCGGGATGAGTTTTTGCACGTTTGAAGAACTCCACTGGAGCTACTTGGTGACGCAAAAAGTTCCAGGATTCTATCGTGTTATCATCGAAAAAAAGGGTGCCAAAATATGGGTCCAAAAATTCCCTTGAAAAGGTAAGGACCCCTATAACTTTTTTATTATTGGATTTTTCGTGGTTAATTTGGTCCTATCTTACGCAGAATTTCACGAGGAATCCAACGGTGCCACGGGAATTCACGTACGACCTCTAGTTCCGGAGTTATCGCCATCCAAAGTTTTGGAAAGTTGCATTTTGCATCGAAAGGGCAAAATTTTGGTGATTTGGACGATTTTTCAACTTTTTTATTTGAAGAGATTTCTTGGATATCTCTTCATTTTCGTGTTCCTGGGGTCCGAAATGCTAAGAATCCGGTGCTAACTCGACCTCGAAAATGGTAAAATTTTTCGAAAAAATTTCTGACTCAATCGATGAAAATTTGTTGATTTTTAGAAAATCTCTCATAACTTTTGAACGGCTCGATAGATCGGGATGAGTTTTTGCACGTTTGAAGAACTCCACTGGAGCTACTTGGTGACGCAAAAAGTTCCAGGATTCTATCGTGTTATCATCGAAAAAAAGGGTGCCAAAATATGGGTCCAAAAATTCCCTTGAAAAGGTAAGGACCCCTATAACTTTTTTATTATTGGATTTTTCGTGGTTAATTTGGTCCTATCTTACGCAGAATTTCACGAGGAATCCAACGGTGCCACGGGAATTCACGTACGACCTCTAGTTCCGGAGTTATCGCCATCCAAAGTTTTGGAAAGTTGCATTTTGCATCGAAAGGGCAAAATTTTGGTGATTTGGACGATTTTTCAACTTTTTTATTTGAAGAGATTTCTTGGATATCTCTTCATTTTCGTGTTCCTGGGGTCCGAAATGCTAAGAATCCGGTGCTAACTCGACCTCGAAAATGGTAAAATTTTTCGAAAAAATTTCTGACTCAATCGATGAAAATTTGTTGATTTTTAGAAAATCTCTCATAACTTTTGAACGGCTCGATAGATCGGGATGAGTTTTTGCACGTTTGAAGAACTCCACTGGAGCTACTTGGTGACGCAAAAAGTTCCAGGATTCTATCGTGTTATCATCGAAAAAAAGGGTGCCAAAATATGGGTCCAAAAATTCCCTTGAAAAGGTAAGGACCCCTATAACTTTTTTATTATTGGATTTTTCGTGGTTAATTTGGTCCTATCTTACGCAGAATTTCACGAGGAATCCAACGGTGCCACGGGAATTCACGTACGACCTCTAGTTCCGGAGTTATCGCCATCCAAAGTTTTGGAAAGTTGCATTTTGCATCGAAAGGGCAAAATTTTGGTGATTTGGACGATTTTTCAACTTTTTTATTTGAAGAGATTTCTTGGATATCTCTTCATTTTCGTGTTCCTGGGGTCCGAAATGCTAAGAATCCGGTGCTAACTCGACCTCGAAAATGGTAAAATTTTTCGAAAAAATTTCTGACTCAATCGATGAAAATTTGTTGATTTTTAGAAAATCTCTCATAACTTTTGAACGGCTCGATAGATCGGGATGAGTTTTTGCACGTTTGAAGAACTCCACTGGAGCTACTTGGTGACGCAAAAAGTTCCAGGATTCTATCGTGTTATCATCGAAAAAAAGGGTGCCAAAATATGGGTCCAAAAATTCCCTTGAAAAGGTAAGGACCCCTATAACTTTTTTATTATTGGATTTTTCGTGGTTAATTTGGTCCTATCTTACGCAGAATTTCACGAGGAATCCAACGGTGCCACGGGAATTCACGTACGACCTCTAGTTCCGGAGTTATCGCCATCCAAAGTTTTGGAAAGTTGCATTTTGCATCGAAAGGGCAAAATTTTGGTGATTTGGACGATTTTTCAACTTTTTTATTTGAAGAGATTTCTTGGATATCTCTTCATTTTCGTGTTCCTGGGGTCCGAAATGCTAAGAATCCGGTGCTAACTCGACCTCGAAAATGGTAAAATTTTTCGAAAAAATTTCTGACTCAATCGATGAAAATTTGTTGATTTTTAGAAAATCTCTCATAACTTTTGAACGGCTCGATAGATCGGGATGAGTTTTTGCACGTTTGAAGAACTCCACTGGAGCTACTTGGTGACGCAAAAAGTTCCAGGATTCTATCGTGTTATCATCGAAAAAAAGGGTGCCAAAATATGGGTCCAAAAATTCCCTTGAAAAGGTAAGGACCCCTATAACTTTTTTATTATTGGATTTTTCGTGGTTAATTTGGTCCTATCTTACGCAGAATTTCACGAGGAATCCAACGGTGCCACGGGAATTCACGTACGACCTCTAGTTCCGGAGTTATCGCCATCCAAAGTTTTGGAAAGTTGCATTTTGCATCGAAAGGGCAAAATTTTGGTGATTTGGACGATTTTTCAACTTTTTTATTTGAAGAGATTTCTTGGATATCTCTTCATTTTCGTGTTCCTGGGGTCCGAAATGCTAAGAATCCGGTGCTAACTCGACCTCGAAAATGGTAAAATTTTTCGAAAAAATTTCTGACTCAATCGATGAAAATTTGTTGATTTTTAGAAAATCTCTCATAACTTTTGAACGGCTCGATAGATCGGGATGAGTTTTTGCACGTTTGAAGAACTCCACTGGAGCTACTTGGTGACGCAAAAAGTTCCAGGATTCTATCGTGTTATCATCGAAAAAAAGGGTGCCAAAATATGGGTCCAAAAATTCCCTTGAAAAGGTAAGGACCCCTATAACTTTTTTATTATTGGATTTTTCGTGGTTAATTTGGTCCTATCTTACGCAGAATTTCACGAGGAATCCAACGGTGCCACGGGAATTCACGTACGACCTCTAGTTCCGGAGTTATCGCCATCCAAAGTTTTGGAAAGTTGCATTTTGCATCGAAAGGGCAAAATTTTGGTGATTTGGACGATTTTTCAACTTTTTTATTTGAAGAGATTTCTTGGATATCTCTTCATTTTCGTGTTCCTGGGGTCCGAAATGCTAAGAATCCGGTGCTAACTCGACCTCGAAAATGGTAAAATTTTTCGAAAAAATTTCTGACTCAATCGATGAAAATTTGTTGATTTTTAGAAAATCTCTCATAACTTTTGAACGGCTCGATAGATCGGGATGAGTTTTTGCACGTTTGAAGAACTCCACTGGAGCTACTTGGTGACGCAAAAAGTTCCAGGATTCTATCGTGTTATCATCGAAAAAAAGGGTGCCAAAATATGGGTCCAAAAATTCCCTTGAAAAGGTAAGGACCCCTATAACTTTTTTATTATTGGATTTTTCGTGGTTAATTTGGTCCTATCTTACGCAGAATTTCACGAGGAATCCAACGGTGCCACGGGAATTCACGTACGACCTCTAGTTCCGGAGTTATCGCCATCCAAAGTTTTGGAAAGTTGCATTTTGCATCGAAAGGGCAAAATTTTGGTGATTTGGACGATTTTTCAACTTTTTTATTTGAAGAGATTTCTTGGATATCTCTTCATTTTCGTGTTCCTGGGGTCCGAAATGCTAAGAATCCGGTGCTAACTCGACCTCGAAAATGGTAAAATTTTTCGAAAAAATTTCTGACTCAATCGATGAAAATTTGTTGATTTTTAGAAAATCTCTCATAACTTTTGAACGGCTCGATAGATCGGGATGAGTTTTTGCACGTTTGAAGAACTCCACTGGAGCTACTTGGTGACGCAAAAAGTTCCAGGATTCTATCGTGTTATCATCGAAAAAAAGGGTGCCAAAATATGGGTCCAAAAATTCCCTTGAAAAGGTAAGGACCCCTATAACTTTTTTATTATTGGATTTTTCGTGGTTAATTTGGTCCTATCTTACGCAGAATTTCACGAGGAATCCAACGGTGCCACGGGAATTCACGTACGACCTCTAGTTCCGGAGTTATCGCCATCCAAAGTTTTGGAAAGTTGCATTTTGCATCGAAAGGGCAAAATTTTGGTGATTTGGACGATTTTTCAACTTTTTTATTTGAAGAGATTTCTTGGATATCTCTTCATTTTCGTGTTCCTGGGGTCCGAAATGCTAAGAATCCGGTGCTAACTCGACCTCGAAAATGGTAAAATTTTTCGAAAAAATTTCTGACTCAATCGATGAAAATTTGTTGATTTTTAGAAATTCCTTTATAACTTTTGAACGGCTCGATAGATCGGGATGAGTTTTTGCACGTTTGAAGAACTCCACTGGAGCTACTTGGTGACGCAAAAAGTTCCAGGATTCTATCGTGTTATCATCGAAAAAAAGGGTGCCAAAATATGGGTCCAAAAATTCCCTTGAAAAGGTAAGGACCCCTATAACTTTTTTATTATTGGATTTTTCGTGGTTAATTTGGTCCTATCTTACGCAGAATTTCACGAGGAATCCAACGGTGCCACGGGAATTCACGTACGACCTCTAGTTCCGGAGTTATCGCCATCCAAAGTTTTGGAAAGTTGCATTTTGCATCGAAAGGGCAAAATTTTGGTGATTTGGACGATTTTTCAACTTTTTTATTTGAAGAGATTTCTTGGATATCTCTTCATTTTCGTGTTCCTGGGGTCCGAAATGCTAAGAATCCGGTGCTAACTCGACCTCGAAAATGGTAAAATTTTTCGAAAAAATTTCTGACTCAATCGATGAAAATTTGTTGATTTTTAGAAAATCTCTCATAACTTTTGAACGGCTCGATAGATCGGGATGAGTTTTTGCACGTTTGAAGAACTCCACTGGAGCTACTTGGTGACGCAAAAAGTTCCAGGATTCTATCGTGTTATCATCGAAAAAAAGGGTGAAAAAAAATATGGGTCCAAAAATTCCCTTGAAAAGGTAAGGACCCCTATAACTTTTTTATTATTGGATTTTTCGTGGTTAATTTGGTCCTATCTTACGCAGAATTTCACGAGGAATCCAACGGTGCCACGGGAATTCACGTACGACCTCTAGTTCCGGAGTTATCGCCATCCAAAGTTTTGGAAAGTTGCATTTTGCATCGAAAGGGCAAAATTTTGGTGATTTGGACGATTTTTCAACTTTTTTATTTGAAGAGATTTCTTGGATATCTCTTCATTTTCGTGTTCCTGGGGTCCGAAATGCTAAGAATCCGGTGCTAACTCGACCTCGAAAATGGTAAAATTTTTCGAAAAAATTTCTGACTCAATCGATGAAAATTTGTTGATTTTTAGAAAATCTCTCATAACTTTTGAACGGCTCGATAGATCGGGATGAGTTTTTGCACGTTTGAAGAACTCCACTGGAGCTACTTGGTGACGCAAAAAGTTCCAGGATTCTATCGTGTTATCATCGAAAAAAAGGGTGCCAAAATATGGGTCCAAAAATTCCCTTGAAAAGGTAAGGACCCCTATAACTTTTTTATTATTGGATTTTTCGTGGTTAATTTGGTCCTATCTTACGCAGAATTTCACGAGGAATCCAACGGTGCCACGGGAATTCACGTACGACCTCTAGTTCCGGAGTTATCGCCATCCAAAGTTTTGGAAAGTTGCATTTTGCATCGAAAGGGCAAAATTTTGGTGATTTGGACGATTTTTCAACTTTTTTATTTGAAGAGATTTCTTGGATATCTCTTCATTTTCGTGTTCCTGGGGTCCGAAATGCTAAGAATCCGGTGCTAACTCGACCTCGAAAATGGTAAAATTTTTCGAAAAAATTTCTGACTCAATCGATGAAAATTTGTTGATTTTTAGAAAATCTCTCATAACTTTTGAACGGCTCGATAGATCGGGATGAGTTTTTGCACGTTTGAAGAACTCCACTGGAGCTACTTGGTGACGCAAAAAGTTCCAGGATTCTATCGTGTTATCATCGAAAAAAAGGGTGCCAAAATATGGGTCCAAAAATTCCCTTGAAAAGGTAAGGACCCCTATAACTTTTTTATTATTGGATTTTTCGTGGTTAATTTGGTCCTATCTTACGCAGAATTTCACGAGGAATCCAACGGTGCCACGGGAATTCACGTACGACCTCTAGTTCCGGAGTTATCGCCATCCAAAGTTTTGGAAAGTTGCATTTTGCATCGAAAGGGCAAAATTTTGGTGATTTGGACGATTTTTCAACTTTTTTATTTGAAGAGATTTCTTGGATATCTCTTCATTTTCGTGTTCCTGGGGTCCGAAATGCTAAGAATCCGGTGCTAACTCGACCTCGAAAATGGTAAAATTTTTCGAAAAAATTTCTGACTCAATCGATGAAAATTTGTTGATTTTTAGAAAATCTCTCATAACTTTTGAACGGCTCGATAGATCGGGATGAGTTTTTGCACGTTTGAAGAACTCCACTGGAGCTACTTGGTGACGCAAAAAGTTCCAGGATTCTATCGTGTTATCATCGAAAAAAAGGGTGCCAAAATATGGGTCCAAAAATTCCCTTGAAAAGGTAAGGACCCCTATAACTTTTTTATTATTGGATTTTTCGTGGTTAATTTGGTCCTATCTTACGCAGAATTTCACGAGGAATCCAACGGTGCCACGGGAATTCACGTACGACCTCTAGTTCCGGAGTTATCGCCATCCAAAGTTTTGGAAAGTTGCATTTTGCATCGAAAGGGCAAAATTTTGGTGATTTGGACGATTTTTCAACTTTTTTATTTGAAGAGATTTCTTGGATATCTCTTCATTTTCGTGTTCCTGGGGTCCGAAATGCTAAGAATCCGGTGCTAACTCGACCTCGAAAATGGTAAAATTTTTCGAAAAAATTTCTGACTCAATCGATGAAAATTTGTTGATTTTTAGAAAATCTCTCATAACTTTTGAACGGCTCGATAGATCGGGATGAGTTTTTGCACGTTTGAAGAACTCCACTGGAGCTACTTGGTGACGCAAAAAGTTCCAGGATTCTATCGTGTTATCATCGAAAAAAAGGGTGCCAAAATATGGGTCCAAAAATTCCCTTGAAAAGGTAAGGACCCCTATAACTTTTTTATTATTGGATTTTTCGTGGTTAATTTGGTCCTATCTTACGCAGAATTTCACGAGGAATCCAACGGTGCCACGGGAATTCACGTACGACCTCTAGTTCCGGAGTTATCGCCATCCAAAGTTTTGGAAAGTTGCATTTTGCATCGAAAGGGCAAAATTTTGGTGATTTGGACGATTTTTCAACTTTTTTATTTGAAGAGATTTCTTGGATATCTCTTCATTTTCGTGTTCCTGGGGTCCGAAATGCTAAGAATCCGGTGCTAACTCGACCTCGAAAATGGTAAAATTTTTCGAAAAAATTTCTGACTCAATCGATGAAAATTTGTTGATTTTTAGAAAATCTCTCATAACTTTTGAACGGCTCGATAGATCGGGATGAGTTTTTGCACGTTTGAAGAACTCCACTGGAGCTACTTGGTGACGCAAAAAGTTCCAGGATTCTATCGTGTTATCATCGAAAAAAAGGGTGCCAAAATATGGGTCCAAAAATTCCCTTGAGAAGGTAAGGACCCCTATAACTTTTTTATTATTGGATTTTTCGTGGTTAATTTGGTCCTATCTTACGCAGAATTTCACGAGGAATCCAACGGTGCCACGGGAATTCACGTACGACCTCTAGTTCCGGAGTTATCGCCATCCAAAGTTTTGGAAAGTTGCATTTTGCATCGAATGGGCAAAATTTTGGTGATTTGGACGATTTTTCAACTTTTTTATTTGAAGAGATTTCTTGGATATCTCTTCATTTTCGTGTTCCTGGGGTCCGAAATGCTAAGAATCCGGTGCTAACTCGACCTCGAAAATGGTAAAATTTTTCGAAAAAATTTCTGACTCAATCGATGAAAATTTGTTGATTTTTAGAAAATCTCTCATAACTTTTGAACGGCTCGATAGATCGGGATGAGTTTTTGCACGTTTGAAGAACTCCACTGGAGCTACTTGGTGACGCAAAAAGTTCCAGGATTCTATCGTGTTATCATCGAAAAAAAGGGTGCCAAAATATGGGTCCAAAAATTCCCTTGAAAAGGTAAGGACCCCTATAACTTTTTTATTATTGGATTTTTCGTGGTTAATTTGGTCCTATCTTACGCAGAATTTCACGAGGAATCCAACGGTGCCACGGGAATTCACGTACGACCTCTAGTTCCGGAGTTATCGCCATCCAAAGTTTTGGAAAGTTGCATTTTGCATCGAAAGGGCAAAATTTTGGTGATTTGGACGATTTTTCAACTTTTTTATTTGAAGAGATTTCTTGGATATCTCTTCATTTTCGTGTTCCTGGGGTCCGAAATGCTAAGAATCCGGTGCTAACTCGACCTCGAAAATGGTAAAATTTTTCGAAAAAATTTCTGACTCAATCGATGAAAATTTGTTGATTTTTAGAAAATCTCTCATAACTTTTGAACGGCTCGATAGATCGGGATGAGTTTTTGCACGTTTGAAGAACTCCACTGGAGCTACTTGGTGACGCAAAAAGTTCCAGGATTCTATCGTGTTATCATCGAAAAAAAGGGTGCCAAAATATGGGTCCAAAAATTCCCTTGAAAAGGTAAGGACCCCTATAACTTTTTTATTATTGGATTTTTCGTGGTTAATTTGGTCCTATCTTACGCAGAATTTCACGAGGAATCCAACGGTGCCACGGGAATTCACGTACGACCTCTAGTTCCGGAGTTATCGCCATCCAAAGTTTTGGAAAGTTGCATTTTGCATCGAAAGGGCAAAATTTTGGTGATTTGGACGATTTTTCAACTTTTTTATTTGAAGAGATTTCTTGGATATCTCTTCATTTTCGTGTTCCTGGGGTCCGAAATGCTAAGAATCCGGTGCTAACTCGACCTCGAAAATGGTAAAATTTTTCGAAAAATTTCTGACTCAATCGATGAAAATTTGTTGATTTTTAGAAAATCTCTCATAACTTTTGAACGGCTCGATAGATCGGGATGAGTTTTTGCACGTTTGAAGAACTCCACTGGAGCTACTTGGTGACGCAAAAAGTTCCAGGATTCTATCGTGTTATCATCGAAAAAAAGGGTGCCAAAATATGGGTCCAAAAATTCTCTTGAAAAGGTAAGGACCCCTATAACTTTTTTATTATTGGATTTTTCGTGGTTAATTTGGTCCTATCTTACGCAGAATTTCACGAGGAATCCAACGGTGCCACGGGAATTCACGTTTTACCTCTAGTTCCGGAGTTATCGCCATCCAAAGTTTTGGAAAGTTGCATTTTGCATCGAAAGGGCAAAATTTTGGTGATTTGGACGATTTTTCAACTTTTTTATTTGAAGAGATTTCTTGGATATCTCTTCATTTTCGTGTTCCTGGGGTCCGAAATGCTAAGAATCCGGTGTTAACTCGACCTCGAAAATGGTAAAATTTTTCGAAAAATTTCTGACTCAATCGATGAAAATTTGTTGATTTTTAGAAAATCTCTCATAACTTTTGAACGGCTCGATTGATCGGGATGAGTTTTTGCACGTTTGAAGAACTCCACTGGGGCTACTTGGTGACGCAAAAAGTTCCAGGATTCTATCGTGTTATTATCGAAAAAAAGGGTGCCAAAATATGGGTCCAAAAATTCTCTTGAAAAGGTAAGGACCTCTACAACTTTTTTATTATTCCATTTCTGGTGACGGAATTTCACGGAAATTCACGTACGTCCTATAGTTCCGGAGTTATCGCCATCCGAAATTTTGGAAAGTTGCATTTTGTGTCGAAAGTCATCTTTGCCATTCAAAAGATCCGCGTCGACGTCTTCCCTGGTCTCTACAACCAAAAATAAGAGTGTAGAAAATCCAAGGTTTTGCTTACCACAAGCCGACTCAAAAGTGTATTTTTAGAACAGCTGGAATATGTCTTATTTTATTTTTATTTTTAATTTTTCCACCCACTCTTCCTCTATCGCTTCTTTGAACCCATCAGCATACTTCACCAAGTTCGGCAGCATAGTAATAATAATAATAAACATAGTCGCCATTCTCCGTTTCTTCCAAACGCTTACTACGAACCAACAATAAGAAAAAATCACTACCATGTGTCACCAACTTTTTGAAACTAGGAGCGACTGCTTGAAATACTCGTTAGACATTTTGTGGAAGCTCCCTTTCTTCAAAGACTTCGTCAAAATCTTCTTTTTTTTTCAGGTCGAGAAGTGCTACATTACAAGTGTTGCCCCAACCAAGAAGAGCGTAGGCGAGTTGTTGCAGAGCGTCATCAAAGTGTTGAAAGCCTCTGAGCACGAACTCTAGCTTCTAAGTCTTACCTTCTTTCCCACCGAGCAGAAGGTAGATAGCTCCGATCAGAGGAAAACCAGAGTAACCAGAAATCTTTGCCGCATGGTGGTACAACCTTCTTCGCTTCCACAGCAAGTAGAAGACCACAGTGACGGCAACAAAAAACAGAACATCAGTGAGATCGAAATTCAAGAATCTTCGAGAGAGCATATTCGCAAAATGCTTTCACTGTGACGCTCTTTTTTATATTAAAATCAAATCAACTGATTTACATAGAATAGAAGTTGCGGTGTTGAACTATTGGGTAAAAGGAAGCGAAAAAGAAAGTGTGATTTTTTTATTTCTTTGATGAAGATAAAGTAACAGTGTCAATCTAGATAGAAAAAGTGTTTATGAGGCGGAAGCACCACAATTGTTACACTTCTTCTCTCGCAGGCAGGTGTAGCAGACGATGATACCACAAGGGAAGCATAAAATTCCACATAGCCATCCAGCAAGGCTAAATCCTGAGACAATTTGGCCGTTGCGGCAGGACTGGCAGCGTCCGCTGGGTTCATGGTTGTGTACCGTCACATGGGTGATACCTGCGAAAAAAAATAGTTAGTCGGGCCAGAAGAAAAAATTTTGGACCACCGTTATATAGTTAATGTTAAGTTTTCAAATTTTTGATTATATCTTCAAAACACAAAAAGGTAACAACAAAAAAAAAACGAAATTGAAGAGGAAACCGACTCACTACAACCTAAAAACAAACAAAACAAAAAAATGACATCACTTGTTGTGTTTGTTTGGAAACTTCCACCTATCCCCACCCTTTCTCTTCGTGACTCCTAGCCAAGTTTCCCTTCCTCCCCAAGCTTTATCTCAATCACTTCCACCTTTGCTTCGGTCATCTCTGCACACCCAGAAATTGCTTCTTCAGGGCGTCAGAGTCGGCCCTGTACACACCGACGCCTTTCGTTCCGTCTTTAGACTGGAAAAAGCAGGAGTCTATAAAGGATCTGCTTAAAAGAAGTGGTCCGAAAGTGGTTCCTTGCGGAAGAGAAAGATGTTTGCGGTGTATGTTAAAGTGGTCCGAAATTTTAAAATGTTGATAGTTTTGGGCAAATAGATTATCTGAGCAAGGACAATGTTATTGAGATAATGAAGATAACGATTTTATTTGAAAAATGTTTGATAGAGATAACGAAAATATGTAACGATTATAGTAACAAAAAGGTTTTCAAGAGTTATGAAATAATAGACAAAATTCAAAGATTACTAGTTTTAGATAGTTTATTAAGTGTGACAAATTACAAAGTTAAAGGACATGTAAAAATTAGAGGAAAAAATATTTGAAAATAAACCAAAAGTTTTCAACATTTTGAATTAAAATCTTCAATTCTGGTAGTTTTAAAGGTACAACAATAAAATTAAAAAAATTACTACTTTTGATTTTTGAAAGTGAAGGAAACTGTAGAAGAAACCAAGAAAAGAATTTAAAAAACGCGTTAAAATTATTGCTAATTCCCAATAAATAAAAATCACAAAGTAAAAAAAAAGATCTATTTCAACAAAAAAACAAGAAGTGGAAACAAGAAATAATTTTGATATATAACAAAAGTACAAAAATGAAGTGAGAATTGAGAAAAACCCAAAAAGCGAAAATAATAATAAGAAGAAAATGAAACTGGAACAATAATCAAGCACATAGGAACATACCAAAGAAAAAATAAAACAACTGTGAAATAAGTGGAATAAAAGAAGAGAAGCAACACAGTGAGTGCACGTTTTAGGACACTCTATATCCAAATGAGCTCGCAACAAAATCCGAAACATGTACCATTTCCACCATTTTCTGTACATACAAAGAAAAGTCAATAAACACAAGTATAATCGAATTATTCATAATATCCAACCAATCGACACTTTCCAGGTACGAATTATATTTCTATTAACAACGTACCTATTTACCTATCTTAAACACTTTCACAACTTATATAACGAAACAAAATTGTTTCGATGTAAATTTTTCTGTATTACTCACTATGTTGGGGCGGGTTAGGCGGCGGTTGATGCTCGGTTACAACAGGTTTCGTAACTGTGTGGACCTGAGGCTGTGACAGATGAGGTTCTCCGAGTCTACCTTCGTGTTTCGGCGCGTCAAATTGGAAACCTGCAGGTAACTCTGGTCGAAAGTTACCGGTTGGACTGTAAGGAGCAGGAGCTGTTTCCATAGCTTAACGAAATAACGACTTTCTCAAATGAAGAATTTTACAATACTGCTACTATCTGAACGCTAGATTACTAAAACTTTTCTATTATATGTCACTTTATTAAATTGTCAGAGATAAAGGTTAGATTATTGAAATTTTTATCAGAGAGAATCCGCAGGTCACCTCTTGTACCACGACTTTAGAAGTATATTTTTGTGTTTATAGGAATTATAAAGTTTTATCGTGATTTACTAAGCAAACAGTAATGACTATAATAATGTATAATATAATTAATAAAATTCAAGAAACAGAGCAAAAAAGTTTTTTTTTTTAACTTTCCATTTTCAACGTCAAAATTTTTGTTTTATTATTTTTATTAATTCTGCAAGTTTTAGGATAATATCAATAAAATTTAGGTAATTTGAAATTTTTAATTTGTATAAAAAGTGTGCCAAACTACAACAACATAGAGCAAAAGAAACAAATTCCAAAATTTTCCATTTTTAATATGACAATATTTTTGAAAATGTGCTATAATTTTTTTTAATTCTGGTAGTTTTTGTATAATATCGATAAAATTCAGAAAATTTACTATTTTTGATTTGTGTAATATGTGTGCCAAATTACAACATTATAGAACAAGAGAAAATTTTTTTAATGTTAATTTTGTAGATAAAAGATTTTTTTTTATTAATATCTCCAATTCCGCTAGTTTTAAGGTAACATCAATAAAATGTAAGAAAATTGCTATTATTGGCAAATTACGAAAATATAGGACAAACGACAAAAATTTTAGAAAGTTCCATTTTTAACATAGACAAATATGTTTTAAAATTATTAAAAATTTTAATTTTGGCAGTTTTGCTGTAATATCTACAAAATCTAGGAAATTTAATAATTTTGATGTGTACAATAAGTTTGCCAAATCACATCATAGAGCTCCAGAGAAATTTTTTAGAAATTTTCATCTTTAACATAAATCAAAATTTTATATTAAAATTTTCAATTCTGATTATTTAAAGGCAATAATCGTGAAATTTAAGAAACTTATGTAATAAATATGTTAAATTACAACATCATAGGGCAGAAGATTTTTTTTTTAATGTAAATGTAATTTTAAAAATAAAACAAAATTTAAAAAAATATATTAACATTTTCAATTGCGATAGTTTTGAGGCAAAATTTAGGAATTTAGGAACAGCAAAAAAAACGAGATTTTAGAATTTCCAATTTTTAACATGTCAAAATTTTTCAAAATGTTTTATTAAAATCTTTAATTTTGTAGTTTTGGGCTAATATTAATAAAATCTAAGAAATTTATTATTTATGATTTATATAATAAGTGTGCCAAATTACAACGACATCGAGCAAAAGAGAAAAGAAAAATTTTTAGAATTTTCTATTTTTAACATAAACTAAATTTTTTATTAAAATTTTTAATCTTGGTAATTTAAGAGCAATAGTCTTGAAATTTAAGAAATTTTAATTTTTGACTTGTACAATAAATGTGGCAAATTACAACATCATTGAGCAAAAGTTTTTTTTTTAATTTTAATTTTAAAGAAATTTTTCAAAATTTTCTGTTAACATTTTCAATTTCGATAATTTTAAAGTAACATCAAAAAAATTTAGGATTTTGTGTATTTTTGAGTTTTATAACAAGTGTGCCCAATTACATCACAGAGCAAAAAAGGAAATTTTTTAGAATTTTTTATTTTTAACATAAAATTTTTCAAAATTTTTTATTAAGATTTTTAATTCTGGTAATTTTGGGGAAAATATCAATAAAATCTAGTAAATTTACTATTTTTAATTTATCCAATAGGTGTGCGAGATTCCAATATGATAAAGCAAAAAAGAAAAATAATAATTAAAACTGTAATGATAAAAAAAAACAAAAATTTCTGTTAACATTTTTAATTTTGATAGTTTTGAGGTAACATTAAAAAAAATTGAAAAATTAACTTTTTTTGGGCTGTATAATAAAGGTGCCAAATTACAAGATCATAGAACGAGAATTTTTTTTTAGAAATTTTCATTTTAACAATTCAAAATTTTTAATTTTGGGCCAATATTCGTGACATTAAAAAATTATTATTTTTGACTTGTATAATACATGTGTGAAATCACAACATCATAGAACAAAAAAGTAAATTAAAAAAATAATAAAGATTTTAATTTTTTTCAAAATTTTGTATTAACATCTTCAATTTCGATAGTTTTGAAGTAACATGAATAAAATTTAGGAATATTGCTATCTTTGAGTGGTACAATAAGTGTGCCAAATTACAACTTAAAACATTCAAACAAAAAAGTATTGTTTTAGAAATCTACGGAATTAATGGAATATGTCAAAATTCAAAAGCAAAAAATCACAAGTAAGTACGGTACTAAGTACCTACTAAAAAAATTTAAAATTATTTAAGAAATATTAGCGATTAAAAGCTAAACAATCTAATAATCTGAAAAATAAATTTCCAGACATCTATACAATTTTAAACTCAAAGGATTATTACAAAAACATAAGAAATTAGAGATTTCTTAAAAAATGCTTAAGTTAAGTAAGATTAAGCAAGTACTGATACAATGAGTATTGAACCCAATAAATCATTGAATGACAAACAAACCTCTTACCTTGATAGCTAAGATTAAAATTTGGAAATTCCACGTAACCTTGAATTGAAGAGAAATTATCAACCGTCAGTATGAAATTAAGTTTACATTTTCAAGCCAAATACAGAATTTTTTTATCGACAGGAAATTAACCGTGGTATTTCCTGCAATTTGCAGTTTTTCTAGCAGAAGACAGAATTTTCTGAATTTACCTTAGATCACTAATTTTGCGACTTTATTTGGGCGAAATGACAGGTAGGTTTTCGTACCGGTGGAGGAGTTTCGAGACGACGAGGAAAGTATATCAGAAAATTAATATAATTAATAAATTAAATTTCAGATAAAATTATCCAAGTTTTCTGAAGTGCTAATTTTAAAAAAATCGAAGGATTTTGCGCTCTATCTGTGCTTTTAAGTTTCTGAACTGCTTAATTAGTTGTTCACGACTTTTTTTTACTATTTTGTAGAATTAGATCTTTTGGGCTCTAAACTTACTAACTTTCTAACTTTGTCCAATTAACTTTTTGCAAAAAAGTTACTTTCAGCATTGTTTAAAAATTATCTCGTTCATTCTTTATAATTTTTTGTACTGTAAGAACTATTTCAAGATGCCAGTCTTTTAAAATTGTAAAAAAATTAATAAATTTGTATTTTCAAAATTTTCGACAATTACATGAGAATCTACAGAAATTCAAAAAATTATGAATTAAATAATTTAAAGAGATTCAAAATTTAGGCAATATAAAATATAAAAACATGCAATACAGCTGCTCAAGAAAACAAAAACAAAATCGATATCAATCGATAGAAATTTGTTTGTTTTGAGAAATATGCATATCCTTTAAACCAGTTCACGTACCAAAATGAGATTTTACTTCGGGTTATCGATTTTATGGCGTTTTTTATAGTCGTCGCTAATTAATGAATAAATTAGCATTAATTTATAGTTATTATTCAAGGTAATCTTGTAAGCACGTCGGACCAGTACTTAGTAGTACTTTAATCATTGTTTATCAGTATCAAAATGTTACCATTTCGCTTCACAACTCAGACCATCATCAACGAAGAAAGAACAACTCAATTCGCCATTGATACCATCAGAAATTGGTTACCAACATCAAAGTTGCCATGGATCCAAGACGAATTCATAGCACTCTTCCTTTTATCATGTGTCAACAACATCAAGGCCTCCAAAAACAGGATCATCGCATACTTCCAGATAAAAAATTCCGCGCCATATTTGTACGATGATTTGAGGATGGAAAACGACGGTATAGAGAAAGCTCGAAGAGTGCTGTAAGTTATCGAAACGTTGTTGTTTTCACTTAGTGGTGTAGAGGAATCTGTGTTGTTCCAGCGCGGATGGAGAACAACATTGTTGTTTTTTGTGCCAGGCCGCTTGACACAGACTACCGAAAATGTGATATTGTTGCCATGATCAAATACGCTTGTATGTCGTTATTTATGACTCAAATGGAGAACCCACCAAGTGAGATAATCGTCATTTTTGACATGAAAGGAGTAAGTCTCACTCGGGCCGAAAACACCACTTAGTCCTCTTGATATGTAATTACAGGTGGGTTTCATGCACATCACGTGTTTAAAAATAGCAGCAGTGACTACACATCTCCGTCTGATCCAAGAAGGTCTTCCTGTAAAAATTAGACAGATTCACGTTCTAAACACCAACTACGTCTTCGATAGAGCACTGGCCTTGTTTAGAATGTTCATAAACAACGAGCTTTTAGATACCGTAAGTCTGTACATAATACTCATACATAGTTGTTATAATTAGTTTCAGGTGAGAATTCATACTTCTGGGTTAAAAATGGAAGAGTTCCATGAGAAATGGGTGCCGCCGCGGTGTTTGCCCGAGGAGTACGGAGGAGAGGCTGGTTCTTTCGACAGCTTGATGCGCAAGACGGAGGCAGAGATTATGGACATGCAGGGGTTTTTTCAAAAAGAGGAGGAGCTACGCAAGTCGTATGTAGTCTAATTGGTTGTGATAATAAAAAAGGCGTGGAGACGTCCTTCAAAACTCTTTTGATTTGTGCTCTTTAATTCTTGCTTTTTTTCAAGAAACGTCCAATCGTTCTAACAAAAAAGGCGTGGGGGGTGTCTTAAGAACCTGTTCCAATTGGCGCTTTTTAGTTTTTTTTTACGAAAAGTACAATTTTAGGCTCCGCCTACTTCGCCTTGGCTTACTCTCCGAAAAAAGAATAACTCCACCCATATTTCCGGGGAAGTTAACTTTTAGACACACACTCTTGATAAAACTTTGTAGCACCGGATGTGTTGTACTAAAAAAAAAGCCACCTTGATTTTACTTGACTAACTATAATATTTTAAGAAGTTCGATTTTAAAAAAAAAATGACAATTCTTATAATTTTACAATTATTTTAAAATTTTAGGGCAGGATGTCAAAATCTACTCAAGTTTTTTATCATTTCTTAAAAAGCTTATTTTTCAGTTTAAGAATCGTCCTTTCTAGCAACTCGTTATTTTTTCCAAATTATCTGATTCAATTTTTCAAGTTTTAATACTATTTCAAGTTATAAAATTTTTGAAATTTTAGAGTAAGATAGTACAAAAAAAAATAAAATTCGAGAAATCCAATCCACCAATAAATAATTCTTTAAAAAAATTGAAAAATAAAGGAAATATAACGTTAAGTAAAGTGCAAACAGTGCATTTTAGTGACACAGCGAATTCTGGTGACACCCTATATATCTATATATACAGAAATCGATGTTTATATATATAGTTGTTTCACATTAACAGACTCAGACACTTTTTGATAGATCGCTCTAAAAGTTGGTATCTATATGTACTTTTTTTCTTCTACTTTATTGTAACTCGCCACCGGATGGCGCTGAAGCACATCAACTTCTACACCGTTTCACTGATCACCATAAAAATTGGTATTTGAGTTAGAAAAATTCTCGTGTACGACACAGTTATGACCATGTACGAGGCGGACATGGTTGACATTTATTTCTTGAAGCACCAGAAGGCATAACATCTCTACTTAATACTTGCCGAGTAAATAAATCTCAAACCGTAAAAGTAAAACTACATAATTAGTCATGTAAGAAACCGTCGGATTTAAAAATGCAAAAGAAAGAAAAAGACCAAGACAGCAATTTTTCCCATTTTAGAAAAAAATCTCTAAAAATTGCCAAAGAAAATGTTAACATCTTTGTCAAAAGGCTACAGAAAAAATCCATAAAAATCGCTAGTATTTTGTTTACAGCAGTGAGATATTGAAATATCTCGATTTTTTTTAAGTTTTGTACTTTTTGTTGGGCAGGGAACGAGAGCGGAAGCTTACTCTGACCTTTCGGACGACTGTAGGTCAGATATCGAAGAGTTTAGTAATTTGGGAAGATTATGTACGTATTACAACTTTACCGTTCTTTAGTTTACTTACTCAGTGGCTCAAAACAGTATTATTATGGTTCGACCTTTATGTTTCAGTTGTATACTTTCTTCCTATAATTCTGTAAATGAATTACATGAAGGTCACATTAGAATATTTAGAAAATAATCAATAACAAAATGTAAATCAGTTAACTAAAACTGAAATTAAATAATTTTTTTCTTAATTTTCTGTTCAATACTTAGATTTCGTAGAATTTTTAAATATCTTAAACTTTACGAGTGTATCTTGCACACTTAGAAGTCTAGCCTTAGAGGATTTTAAATATTTTAAATTTGCTAGATTTAGCACTTAAATTGTTTACTCTTTTAAGTCTGCATTTATTTTTCACCTTTAGGTTTTCCTCACTGTTTAAGTTTTGTAGATTGTATTTTTGTACATTTTATTAATATTCAAGTTTTTTCAAATTTGTAAAAAAACCTAAAAAAATTAAAATAAATGATGAAGAACTAAAAAAACCGTATAGTCTAAATATTCGAGTTACAGTACAGAAAAGAGTAGGAAATATAAAAAATCTAAAAATTTTAAACATAATAATTTGAAAAATTAAAAAAAAAAAAAAATCTAAAATTTAAAATTTGTGATTTTCCAAAAAATAAAAATAAAAAAAAACGTTTTTCTTTGATATAGGCCTTCATATAAACAACTTTTAGTGCACAGCATTTATTCGTTTACATTAACAATGCAAAAAGACACATTTTCCACATAGACTTAACTATTTAAGTAGCTTAACTGCTCCAGCTTACTCAGTAGGTTAAAATCTGGGAAATCTAAAGAATTTAACTAACTTACTATAGCTAAGCTATTTAAGAAATCTAGAATATTACATTTAAAAGTCCAAACATTGTCGCTAAACTAGAATCCTATCAATTTAAAAGACACTTTAATTCACAAATTATGCTTTATAATCCAAATAAAAAAAAATTTTTGAAAATTGATTTAAGCGTACAAAATTTCAATGTATTATTAATAATAATATTGAAGAGCGTTTTCTAAATACACGTAAAAAAATATACAAAAAAAAAAAAAAATACACAACAAAAAAATCTGAAAACTAAATAATAAACTTAGATAAAAAAAATAGAAAACGACATAGTTTACAAACAAAAAATTAAATAATAGAAAAAAATTTAAACATAGAAACAAAATAAAACATTAAAGAGAATGATAAAATTTAAAAAACCAAAAATTAATTAAAAGAAAAATATTAATGACCTGAAATCTAACATTAAAAAACTTAGAATACTGAAGAATTTGTGTACACTAAAAAAGTAATAGAACGATCAAAATTGCATAAAACCAAAAACGATTAAAAAACATAAGAAATTTTAAAGTTGTAAGAACTTGAAACTACATATTTGGCAAACTTAAAAAACAATAATTAATTTGAAGTAAAAAGTGGCTTTTTAAACTTAATAAATTTTAAAGTGACTTAAGTACATTTTAGCAACATATTCTCTGGAACTAGGTCTCACGCTGCACCTGACTTAGAACAGAAACCATCGAATAAATTGATTTCATAACCTGAAATATTTTAGTACAGTTGAGTAAATAATTTTTTCAAACAAGCTCACCGCCACGCCCAAGTCATAGTTTAAGGCGATACATTCCGAAAACGTCAGTTTCAGAGTTTGTTGTGTATTCATGAGAAATATCAGATAGATCTTTTTATTCGTTTCGTTCCAATCGTACCATTTTACGGTTTGCAGCACTGCTTCTTGTTCGTTCGACTAAAATTGTTGTTAGAAGAAAAACGATAGCAAAAAACGAGAAATTTTACCACATCCTCTACCATTTGTCCTATCAGAATAATGTGGATAAAAGTAAGGAGCGCTGTTAGAGCAAGTGAATTAACTCGAAGTTGGCGTTCTTGTAAAAGCTCCGAAAACTGCGAAAAAGTAGAGAATTTTAGCAAAATATCTACTTACAAAGTAGTAGAAAACTAAAATACTGATGCCTAAAATTGAACCAGTGACACTGTAGAGAACTATAAGTGGGTTCACTTTTACTAAGATATTTTTCACAGAGCTAAAAATTTTCGAAATTAATCTTAGGAAAAAAATAATTTTTGTGTTTACGTGATGATGACAACATGACGTTTGATGCAGATTTTCAGCTTCTTGTTAACAACTGTTTGGTACGAGGTTTCGTCATCGTCAAACTCTTCATCAATTCTTCTTAAAAAATCAATGAATAAATAAATCTCAAACCGTAGATGTAAAACTGCATAATTAGTCATGTAGAAAACAGTCGGAGTCAAAAAAGCAACAGGAAGAAAAAAAGCTCTGAACAACCACGAAAGCATTTTTTTCCATTCTAGAAAAAATTCCCACTCTGCTGCGAGCTCTTCAAAAATGGCCAAAGGAAAGAAAATTTCTTCATCTCCATCAACTGGCACCAAGCACATAAGCCCACTATAAAGGGCTACAATCGTGTTGACAACTGTGTAAGTGTTGAAATAAATCGCCTCATTTCTAATTCGTTTCATGGTGGCCACGCTGGCAATCTCCGTGCTCCAAACCTCAAATTTATCTATAGTATCTAGGTAAAACTTTGCTACGTATGGAATCGTGGAAATTGTTCCTAGAATCTGAAAAAGAAGGTGAAGAAGCTGTCGTTCGTACTTACAAAAAGAAAGCATCCGTAAGATGTAAAATATTGAATAAAATACAAGAAGTTAAAATGCTTCAAAAAGAGGATCGTCTGGACAAGCATTAAAAGAACAATGCCGGCAGTAATAATCTTTATCAAAGCCTTCATGACACGATGTTGGAGAAAGTCGATATAGAGAAGGCGAAGTAGCCAAAGTTGATCATCTAAAAACAGTTTCTGAAATTAGTTTTTTTTATTATGTTTTGTACTTTTCTGTGAGAGCGAAACGATGACGGGTGCTGTTACGTGAACCATCTGTGTGACGTGTCGGACGACTGTAAGTCGAACGTCGAAAGGTTAAAATAATTTTGGTTGATTACTTACCGATAATAAAGTTTTTGTGCTTTGGTCCACACAAATACGTGGCTCAAAAAAAAATATGTAACTGTTGTTCGAACTTTATGTTTTAGAAGTTTTTTTCTATATTTTTGTAATGGACTTCAATCAATGGTCACACTGAAAATTGTAGAAACTTTTTGTGATTATGATCGCATTTTTACCTCTTTTTAAAATTTAGGGCGTCAATTTTAACCGATGATCCAAGTGTTCTGGCAATTTTCTAGGAATCTGCCACATATTTCTTCGCAACAGCATCACTTTTCAAATCGCCGTGTTCTAAATTCGGCACCACTATCCGCTAAAATTGTGACAGACGTTATCCAGAAGGAGTGCTCCGTAGACTGAACAGCTTCAAGTGGCTTGTAATTTTTTTCGGGATTTAATTAATTAATGAAATTAATTCATGTATTTTCGGATTTTCGACGAACTAAACTCAGCTCCGCCTCTGTAGCGTTTTGATTAATTTAGTGTCATAATTCCCTCTATTATAAACTAACATCAAAATACACTAATAGTGGACTTAATAGTAAGAACTGTGGTCGTGTATACTATACTATTTTTTATTACGACAGATATAAAAAGAAATATTTAATTTTGGTTTGTTAATTTTAAATTTTTCGTGACACTCAAAATTGGATGTTATATAATTTTTATTACGAACACTTCAAACGTCAATTTCTTGCAGAAAATTTATAATTAAAAAAACAACTATTCAAAAATAGCCACAGGAAACAAAATTACAGCATTTTCATTAATACCTGGAAGTCGTTCTTACAGACTAAAAAAAGCGTGAAAAACTATTGTTAGTACTAACAAGAAGAAAGTATCCCTAAAGTACAGAACGCCAAAGTACTGAAAAGTATTAAAAAAAAGCGAATCCTCATGATTTTCTGTTGGAAAAAATCTTAATCGATACGGCAAAAAATCCAAAATTGGTCTACTAAAAATAGTTTTCAGAATTTTTTTTTCAATGTTAAGTACAGCGAGAACTGCTACGTTAACCATTTTCTGTGACGTATACCTATAACAATTTTTACGTTCTCTAGTTTACACAATAAGTGGCTTATTATACTTCGAAATAAGAAATAAACGTCACCTTAAGTCAACTTAATCCACAAATTATGCTTTATAATACAAATAAATAAAAACTTCAGAAAATTGATTTAAGCGTACAAAACTTTCAACGCCTAAATAATAATAAAATTTAAGAACGTTTTCTAAATGCACACAAACAAATAGAAGAATCATAAAATATGTAAATTAGACAACAAAAGTTTAAATTTTTAGAAATCGAAAAAAAATAATATAATCTAAATATTATTAAAAAAAACAAACAAAAATAATTAATTCGAATAAACCAGTAAACAAAAGTTGAAAAAAAAACTTAAAATTTAAATAATTTAAGAAATTGAATTTAATTAACTAAGAAATGACAGAAAGAATATATAATTCTAAAACTCAGTTCAAAAGAATACGTAAAAACCTAAATAAATTAAAAAACATTTTTGGAAACGTAGAACTTTAGCATTATCATGGATCAATATAATGTTATCAAAAAAAATGTGAAAAGTCTAAAAAATAAAATATTAGAACAAGCTGTAAACCAACAAACATAAAAAAAATAGAGAAAATGCTAAACTTTAAAAATTCAAAAATTAATTAAAAGAAAAATATTAATCAACTGAAACCTTGTTATACTAAAACTATATGGCAACAAGAAATAAAATACAAAGAAACTGTGAGAATTCTGAGAAATCTGTGTACACTGAAAAAGTAAGAGAACTATCAAAATTATATAAAATCAAAAATGAATATAAAAATACAACAAATTTAAAAATTCTACAAAATACATATTTGGCAAATTAAAAAAAAACCTGTAATTAATTTTAAATAAAAAGTACTTAAAAATTAATAAATAAATTTTAGTGTTTAACCCGGCGCATCCACCTTTTTGAGGTTCTTTATATTGCGTTTTGCGAAAAAATTCTATTTAGCAGTGAGCTCGATAACAGTTGGAATGTGACTACAGTGCATTTTAGCGACATATTCTTTGAAACTAAATCTCACGCTGCACCTGACTCAAAAAAATTAATTGATTTCATAACCTGAAATATTTTTGTACAGATGAGTGAATATTTTTTTCAAACAATCTCACCGCCACGCCCAAGTCATAGTTTAAGGCGATACATTCCGAAAACGTCAGTTTCAGAGTTTGTTGTGTATTCATGAGAAATATCAGATAGATCTTTTTATTCGTTTCGTTCCAATCGTACCATTTTACGGTTTGCAGCACTGCTCTTTGTTCGTTCGATAAATTGTGTTAGAGGAAAAACGATAGCAAAAATCGAGAAATTTTACCACATCAACTACCATTTGTCCTATCAGAATAATGTGGATGAAAGTAAGGACCGTTGTTAGTGCAAGTGAATTTATTCGAAGCTGGCGATCTTGTAGAAGCTCCGAAAACTGCGAAAAGTAGAGAATTTTAGAAAAAGATCTACTTACAAAGTAGTAGAAAACTAAAATACTGATGCCGAAAATTCAACCAGTGACACTGTAGAGAACTATAAGTGGGTCCACTTTTACTAAGACACTTTTCACAATGCTAAAAATTTTCAAAATTAATTTTAGGAAGAAGATGTTTTTTGTTTTTACCTAACAATGACAACATGACGTTCGATGCAAATTTTTAGCTTCTTGTTAACAGATGTTTGGTACGAAGTTTCGTCATCGTCACACTCTTCATCAATTTTTCTTAAAAAATCAATGAATAAATAAATCTCAAACCGTAGATGTAAAATTGCATAATTAGTCATGTAAAAAACCGTCGGAGTCAAAAGAGCAACAAGAAGAAAAAAAGCTCTAAACAACCACGAAAACGTTTTTTTTCCATTCTAGAAAAAATTCCCACTCTGCAGCAATCTCTTCAAAAATAGCCAAAGGAATTAAAATTTCTTCATCTCCATCAACTGGCACCAAGCACATAAGCCCACTAAAAAGAGCTACAATCGTGTTGACAACTGTGTAAGTGTTGAAATAAATCGCCTCATTTCTAATTCGTTTCATGGTGGCCGCACTGGCGATATCCGTGGTCCAAAACTCAAAGCTATCTATAGTATCTACGTAAAATTTTGCCACATATGGAATAGTGGAAATCGTTCCTAGAAGCTGAAAAAAAACGTGAAGAAACTGTCGTTCGTACTTACAAAAAGAAAGCATCCGTAACATGTAAAATATTGAATAAAATAGTAGAAGTTAAAGTGCTTCAAGAAGAGGAAGATATGAACAAGCATAAAAAAAACGATGCCCGCAGAAATAGTCTTTATCAAAACCTTCACGACGCGATTTTCAAGAATATCGATATAGAGAATGCGAATAAGCCAAAGTTGATCATGTAAAAATAGTTTCTAAAATTAGGTTTTTTTTTTCAGGTTTTGTACCTTTTTGTGAGAACGGGACGATCACCGGTGCTGCTACGTGAACCATTTATGTGACGTGTCGGACGACTGTAAGTCAAACGTCGAAAAGTTAAAGTAATTTTAGGTGATTACTTACCGATAATAAAGTTTTTGTATCTTGGCCTATAGACGTACGTGGCTCAGAACTAAATATAACAGTAGTTCGAACTTTATGTTTTAGAAGTTTTTTTTTCTATACTTCTGTAATGGATTTCAATTAGTGACCACACTGAAAAATGTAGGAATTTTTTGTGAGTATGATCGCATTTTTACCTCTTTTTAAAATTTAGGGCGTCAATTTTAACCGACGATCGAAGTGTTCTGACAATTTTCTTTAATTTTCTTGGATTATGCCACATATCTCTCCGCGACAGCATCAATTTTCTAATTGCCGTGTTCTAAATTCGGCACCAATGTCATCCAAAATTGTGACCAAACTGTGTAGTAGCTTGCAATTTTTTTCGGGATTTAATTAATTAATGAAATTAATTCGTCTAGTTTCAAATTTTCTAAGAACTAAACTCAGCCTCGCCTCTGCAGCGTTTTGATTAACTTTGTCCATTGATTATGGTACTTCAGAAAATCAGTTTGTTTTTTCCAGGACAACTCAATTGTCTGAACAAACGTTATACCATCGATTGCCATTTGTATTTTTATTCGAGTGAAAATAAAAACAAAATGTAGAAATTTGCACTAATATTATGTTTTTTTCTTTGACCACAATATGGCCGTATGATGTTCGTTTATAATGCGGAATTATGCCATTATGAAACTATCGCGCTTGCTACGCTCATGCGCTAAACTTTTATTAGTCCCATAATCTCTACCCTTATAAACTAATATCATTACATTAATAGTTTCGCTTTATACAAGACGATAAAAACGAGATGTTTAAAGGAGATCAATAGAAGACTTGTATACTATGTATACAATTTTTTTCACAACAGATTTAAAAAAATATATATATTAATTTGAGAACACTTTTTTCACCTCCTGGTACGACGATTCGTCATCGTCAAATCCAACGTCAATTTCTTGCAGAAAATCAATAACTAAAAAAATAACTTGTTCAAAAATAGCCACAGGAAAAAAACAACATTTTCGTTAGTGCCTGGAAATCGTCCCTTGAAACTAAAAAAGCCTGAAAAACTTTCGTTAATATTTACGAGAAGAAAGCATCCAAGTACTTAATGGGTACTTAATAAAACAATGCTGTTAAAAAACGAATTCTCATAATTTCATGTGGGAAAAAATCTTAATAGAAAAGGCGACGAATCCAAAATTGGTCTTTCAAAAATAGTTTTTAGATGTTTTTTTTTTCAATGTTAATTACACTCTTTTTGAGGAGGGAAAAACAGCGGGAACTGCTACGTTAACCATTTTCTGTAGCGTGTGTACCTATAACAATTTTTACGTTCTCAAGTTTACACAATTATACTTCGAACTTTTTGTTTCAGGAGTAAACGTCACCACTTTTATGGATTTTATCAATAGATCTAATAGATAATAAGATTTTATTAAATAGATTATTTTCTGTGGAAAATATGCGAAAAATTTACAAAAAAGTGCAAATGTTTAAAAATCTTGGAATTATAACTGATACAAACTTTTCGGTTTGAGCTAAGCTTCCAAATAAACAAATTTTAGTGCATCAAAATTTGTTAAATCGTGTTAACAATGCAACAAATTTTTAAAATTACATTGAACATTTCAAACATTTTTTAAAATGTACAAGTTAAAATACACAGATAAAATTTCAGAAACCTATATAAGTGTACAGATTAAATTTACTTTCAGCGGCTAAGCATTAAAGCAATGAAAAGTATCAAAAAGCTTAAGAATCCTAAGAAACTAGAAAACAAAAACAAAACGTTAAACTTGGAATTATACAAAACTAAAATGACTGAATATTTTGAGACAAACAAAATAATTTCAAAATATTCAAAACTAAGAAAAATATTAAATATTAAACCTAAGTAATTTTAAATATGCTTTAGAATTTCAAATTGTCTAGAGCGTTTGCGCAATTTACTCTTAGAATCAAAACTATCAAATTAAGAATGTTTGAGATTAATAAACCTGAAAATATTTAAATACTTATTGTTTTAGAAATCCCAAATAAAGAAATGAGATATAAAAGTGCAACAAAAAATTTTAAAAATGGTTAAATTGTTAAAAATTTCAAACATAAACAAACTTGTTTTATACTTATTAATACTAAATTTAGTGCCTGAAAAAGCTGATTGATTTTATCAAAATTTAAAAATATTAATAAAAGTAATATAAAAAAATGTAATATGTATAAAAAAAGATAAGTTACGAAAATGTGTAACTGGACAAAGATAGAAAGTACGTTTTAAGGATTTTGCCCGGCGCATCCACCAATTCTCTTATGTTTTTTTTTTTCTGAGTCCATAAAGTATAAAAGCTTGTGAATATTACGATTATAGAAAAAAAACTTTATAGCAGTAAGCTAGACAACATTTTTTAAGTGGCTACATGTAATTTCTAGAACTACTTCTTGTGTTTAACCTGACTCAAAACGGAAATCATCGAATAAATAGATTTCATAATCTGAAATTTTTTAGTAACAATGTGTTTTTTTTTTTTTCTAAACTCACCGCAACTCCCAGGTCATAATTAATAATAAAAGTTTCTGAAAATTTAATTTTCAATGTTTTTTGTGTTTCCATCAGAAACATCAAATAAATCGATTTATTTTCTTTGTTCCAGTCGTACCACTTTACGCTTTGCAACACTGCTCCTAGTTCATTAGACTACAAAAATTGTTAAAAAAAATACTAAACTTTAACAAAAAAAGTTATAAATTTACCACATTTACAATCATTTGTCCCGTCAGAATAATATGAGAAAAAGTGAGAAACACTGTTAGAACCAGAGAACAAACACGAAGCTCCCGTCCTTCTAGGCCGTCCGAAAACTTTAAAAAAGTAGAAAATTTTAGTAAAAAGTCTACTTACAAAGACGACGTAAACTAAAAGGCTCATACACAAAATTGAACCGGTGAGACTGTAAAGAACTATAAGTGGATTTAAATGTCGTAAAACATTGCTCGTGGTACTAAAAACTTAGATTCTTAATATAAAAATAATAATAGTATTAAGTTATACGCAATGACCAGAATATGGCGCTTGATGCAAATTTTCAGCTTCTGCTTAACAACCTCCTGGAACGACATTTCATCGTCGTCGAACACATCATCAATCCCTCGAAGAAAATCAATTAATAAATATATCTCAAATCGCATGCCTCCACATACATAGTGAGTCATGTAAAAAAGTGTCGGACATAAAAAAGCAACAGGAAAAAATGCAAATCGAAACAATCCCGAAAGCACTTTCTCCCATTTGGGAAAAAAATCTTGAAAAATAGCCAAAGGAAAAAAAATATCAATATCTCCATCAACGGGTTTCGCACACATAAGTGCACTAAAAAAGGCTAGAATCGTGTTGGCAACAGTGAAAGTGTTAAAATAAATTCCTTCATTTCTGATCCGTTTGATGGTGGCAGGACTGGCGATCTTCATGCTCCAATATTCCGAGTTATAAATAGCATCTACGTAAATTTTTGTGACATACGGAAGCGTGACTAAAGCTCCTAAAAGCTAAAAAAAGTGTCAAGAATCTCTCGTTTCTACTTACAAAGAGAAAGAATCCGTAACAGGGTAAATATTTGATGAAGTAGAAAAAGTTGAATTTTTGCAAGAACAAGACAGTTTGAACAAGCATTAAAAGTGCGAGGCCGGCGACGATGATCCTCATCAAGACTGTAATGAAGATATTTTGTACAAGGTCGATATAGAGGAAGCGAAGAAGGCCAAGATGGTCGTCTAAAAATAGTTTACAGAAAAACGTTTATTGTAATTTATTTAAAAACATTTTTTTGAGTATGGAATAACAACGGGAGCTGATACGTCAACCATTTTTGAAACGCGTCAGCCGACTAGAATCCTAGAAACAATCGAAGATTTGAATGTAAGTGAAAAGATCGTTATAACTAGGGAAGGTGGGGTAAGACTATTACGTTTAATATTGAATAAAATATAGAAAACTTTATTCTTATTAAAATGGTAATCTGGCTTTTCCTTAGTAATTTGAGCAGAATCAATGACTAATCTGGCCAAGTCATTTTTATTCATGTTGCCTCGTAGGTGGGCTACCCTATGGGGCAAGATTAGATAAAAAATATCATTTTTCTAACTTAAATTTGATGTCGAAAAAATTATGATAAAATATTAGGCATAAATACAATGCAATCAAATTTTAGACGAAAAAAAAAATAACGAAAAAAGTAAGCTCTTGAGGGTCTGGTTTAAAAACGTATACATGACCAACCTAGTTCTCATCGTTATCCAACGTATCAACAACAGACCTGTTTTCATCGATTTATTGATTTGTTTGCCCCTTTAAACGTTAATGTATACAAAATTAAAAAAAACTATAGAATTTCTCCATAAATAGCTATTTATTACACAAGATACTAAACTTGTATAATTTCTTAACCTTGTTTTCTCTACGTTCTGAAAGTACTAAACCATTTAAATAAAATTCTGACGATTTTCAAGATTCTTCTAAAGTTTTAGTTTCTAAAAAACGTTTGCTTATTAAGTTTTTAGCTTTGAACATACCTACATGTTTGACTAAGATGACCAAAATCTTTCAATATCATCAGAACTTTAAAATTTGTATTTTCAAAATTTTTAAGGCTTCTTGACGATTGCCTAAAAATCTAAAAGAATTCTAATCTAAATTACTTAAAAAAATAAAAATTTATTTAATTCAAAATAATCAAACATTCAAGAGAAGTGACAATTGTGAATGTTTACACAAACAAGGAAAGTTATAAAAAAAAAATATTAATAGTATAAAAAATTCGAAAATATAAAAACAAAAATAAAAAAAATGCGAAAAAACTAGAAAAATTATAGAATCTGCATATTAGAGTTAATGTTACAAAGTTATTCAAAAAGTAGAAAATATCAGCAATCTAAAACTATTTAAAATGATAATTTCAAGAATTTAAAGGAAACGGAAAATCTAAAATATAAAAACGAGACTATCCAAAAAAAAAAACTTTTCTCTTTGATATAAACTTTCATATAAACAATTTTTAGTAAAAAACAACATTTATTTATTTGTGTTAACCATGCACAAAACACATTTTCTACAGAAACTCAACGATTTAAGTTACTAAACTGCTCCGGCTAACTCATTAGGTTAAAATCTTAAGAAACCTAATTATAATTATAATAAAATTGCAGAACGTTTTCTAAGTGCACATAAATAAATAGAAGGATCATAAAGTATGTAAATTAAAAAATAAAAGTTTAAATTTCTAGAAAAAATTTAAACAATTTAAACAATCTAAAGATAATTCAAAAACAAATAAAAATTATTAATTTGAATAAACCAAGTAATAGAAAATAGAGAAAGTCTAAAAAACCTTAACATTTTAAGAAATTGAATTTAATTAACTAAGAAATGGAAGAAAGATTATCTAATTTTAGAACTCATTTCTAAGAATACCAAGAAATCTAAGGAAATTAAAAAACATTTTTTTTAATTGTAGAACTTTATCAACATCATCCATCAATATAATGTTACAAAAAAATATGAAAAACTTAAATGATAAACTTAGATAAAAAATTTAAAATGGCTAAGTTTACAAACTCAAAAATCAAAAAATATTAATAAATTGAAATCACTGCTTCTTGTTCGTTCGACTAAAATTGTTGTTAGAGGAAAAACGATAGCAAGGAACGACCAATTTTACCACATCTTCTACCATTTGCCCTATCAGAATAATGTGGATGAAAGTAAGGAGCGTTGTTAGAGCAAGTGAATTAATTCGAAGCCAGTGTTCTTGTAGAAGCTCTGAAAACTGTGAAAAAGTAGAGATTTTTTGCAAAAGATCTACTTACAAAGTAGTAGAAAACTAAAATACTGATGCCTAAAATTGAACCAGTGACACTGTAGAGAACTATAAGTGGGTTCACTTTTACTAAGATGTTTTTCACAGAGCTAAAAATTTTCGAAATTAATTTTAGGAAGAACATGATATTTGTTTTTACGTAATGCTGACAACATGACGTTTGATGCAGATTTTTAGCTTCTTGTTAACAACTGTTTGGTACGAGGTTTCGTCATCGTCAAACTCTTCATCAATTCTTCTTAAAAATCAATGAGTAAATAACCTTCGAACCGTAGATGTAAAACTGCATAATTAGTCGGAGTCAAAAACGCAACAGGAAGAAAAAAGCTCTGAACAACCACGATAGCATTTTTTACCATTCTAGAAAAAAATCCCACTCTGCCGCGAGCTCTTCAAAAATTGCCAAAGGAAAGAAAATTTTTTCATCTCCATCAACTGACACCAAGCACATAAGCCCACTAAAAAGAGCTACAATCGTGTTGACAACTGTGTAAGTGTTGAAATAAATCGCTTCCTTTCTAATTCGTTTCATTGTGGCCGCACTGGCAATCTCTGTGCTTCAAACCTGAAAGTTATCTATAGTATCTTGGTAAAATTTTGCTACATATGGAATCGTAGAAATCGCTCCTAGAAGCTAAAAAAGAAGGTGAGGAAGCTGTCGTTCGTACTTACACAAAGAAAGCATCCGTAACATGTAAAATATTGAATAAAATACAAGAAGTTAAAGTGCTTCAAAAAAAGGATGGTCTGGACAAGCATTAAAAGAACGATGCCGGCAGAAATAATCTTTATCAAAGCCTTCATGGCACGAAGTTGGAGAAAATCGATATAGAGAAGGCGAACAAGCCAAAGTTGATCATCTAAAAATAGTTTCTGAAATTAGTTTTTTTTTTATTAAGATTTGTACTTTTTTGTGAGAACGGGACGATCACTGGTGCTGTTACGTGAACCATTTGTATGACGTGTCTGACGACTGTAAGTCAAACATCGAAAGGTTAAAATAATTTTGGGTGATTACTTACCAATAATAAAGTTATTGTACTTTGGTCCACACAAATACGTGGCTCAAAAAAAATGTTACTGTAGTTCGAACTTTACGTTTTAGAAGTTGTTTTTCTACACTCTTAAAGGTGTAGAATTAAGAGATTGAGATGTCGTAATAACACTGTTAATAAAATGTAAAAAAAATATAACAACAAACTTTAAATAGATCTTTTTTCAGATTTCATCAACACATCTAGTAGATGATAAGATTTGATTAAATATATTTTTCGATTATAAAAATTTTTGGTTTTATTAGTGCGTTGCAACTTTCGAATCGGCTGAATTTCCTTAAAATTTCGAGTTTTTAGTATTTTCTTAAATTGTTCGAAAAAGAATATTTTAAACTAATTAAGAAGTTAAAAAAGCTCCACACGTTAATACGCAAAGAATTTGCAAAAAAATACCAGCGTTTAAAAAATCGGGAATTCGTAAACTTCCAAATAAAATAAAACAAACAAACAACACATTAATATTTATTGAATCGTGTTAACAATGCAATATTACACTGAAAACTTCTTTTAAGAAATCCAAATGTAAGAAATTGATGAAATTACATTGAAAATTTCAAACATTTTAAAAATCTAGAAGTTAAAATACACAGATAAAATTTTAGAAACCTACGTAAGTGTAGAAATAAAATTTACTTTCGGCGGTTAAGTATTAAAGCAATAAAAATTATCAAAAAGCTTAAGAATCGTAAGAAACTAGAAAAAAAACAATGAATATAAATAACAATAAAATAATTGAAAGACGTTAAACTTGGAATTATACGAAACTAAAATGACTCAATATTTTAAGACCAACAAAAAAATTTCAAAATATTAAAAACTAAGAGAAATATTAAATGTTAATCCTAAGTAATTTAAGATCGATAAAAATTTGCGGCATAATTTCAAAATGTCTAGAGCGTTTACGCAATTGACTCTTAAAATCAAAATTATAAAATTAAGAAAGTTGCAGATTAATAAACCTGAAAATATTAGAAACTTATTGTTTTAGAAATCCGAAATAAAAACATGAGATAAAAAATACAACAAAAAATTTACAAAATTGTAAAATTTTTAAAAATTTTGAACATAAAAAAATTTGTTTTATACTCAATAATACTCCTGAAAGAGCTGATTGATTTTATATCATAAATTAAAAATGATAATAATAAAAGTAATACTAAAAAGGTAATATATATAAAAAAACATAAGCTACAAAAAAGTGTAAATAGGCTAAGATAGAAAGTAAGTTTTAAGAAATTTGTCCGGCGCATCCACCAATTCTCTTATGTTTTTCTTTGAGTCCATAAAGAATAAAAGCTTGTGAATATTACGATTTTAGAAAAACACATTGTAGCATTAAGCAGTTAGTAATGTAATTTCCAGAACTACTTCTTGTGTTTAACCTGACTCAAAACGGAAATCATCGAATAAATAGATTTCATAATCTGAAATTTTTTAGTAACAATGTGTTTTTTTTTTCTAAACTCACCGCAACTCCCAGGTCATAATTAATAATAAAAGTTTCTGAAAATTTAATTTTCAATGTTTTTTGTGTTTCCATCAGAAACATCAAATAAATCGATTTATTTTCTTTGTTCCAGTCGTACCACTTTACGCTTTGCAACACTGCTCTTAGTTCATTAGACTACAAAAATTGTTAAAAAAATACTAAACTTTAACAAAAAAAGTTATAAATTTACCACATTTACAATCATTTGTCCCGTCAGAATAATATGAGAAAAAGTGAGAAACACTGTTAGAACCAGAGAACAAACACGAAGCTCCCGTCCTTCTAGACCGTCCGAAAACTTTAAAAAAGTAGAAAATATTAGTAAAAAGTCTACTTACAAAGACGACGTAAACTAAAAGGCTCATACACAAAATTGAACCGGTGAGACTGTAAAGAACTATAAGTGGATTTAAATGTCGTAAAACATTGCTCGTGGTACTAAAAACTTAGATTCTTAATATAAAAATAATAATAGTATTAAGTTATACGCAATGACCAGAATATGGCGCTTGATGCAAATTTTCAGCTTCTGCTTAACAACCTCCTGGAACGACATTTCATCGTCGTCGAACACATCATCAATCCCTCGAAGAAAATCAATTAATAAATAAATCTCAAATCGCATGCCTCCACATACATAATGAGTCATGTAAAAAAGTGTCGGACATAAAAAAGCAACAGGAAAAAATGCAAATCGAAACAATCCCGAAAGCACTTTCTCCCATTTGGGAAAAAAATCTTGAAAAATAGCCAAAGGAAAAAAAATATCAATATCTCCATCAACGGTTTTCGCACACATAAGTGCACTAAAAAAGGCTAGAATCGTGTTGGCAACAGTGAAAGTGTTAAAATAAATTCCTTCATTTCTGATCCGTTTGATGGTGGCAGGACTGGCGATCTTCATGCTCCAATATTCCGAGTTATAAATAGCATCTACGTAAATTTTTGTGACATACGGAAGCGTGACTAAAGCTCCTAAAAGCTAAAAAAAAGTGTCAAGAATCTCTCGTTTCTACTTACAAAGAGAAAGAATCCGTAACAGGGTAAATATTTGATGAAGTAGAAAAAGTTGAATTTTTGCAAGAACAAGACAGTTTGAACAAGCATTAAAAGTGCGAGGCCGGCGACGATGATCCTCATCAAGACTGTAATGAAGATATTTTGTACAAGGTCGATATAGAGGAAGCGAAGAAGGCCAAGATGGTCGTCTAAAAATAGTTTACAGAAAAACGTTTATTGTAATTTATTTAAAAACGTTTTTTTGAGTAGGGAATAACAACGGGAGCTGATACGTCAACCATTTTTGAAACGCGTCAGCCGAGTATGATTCTAGAAACAATCGAGGAATTACAACGTAAGTAGGCGGATCGTTAGAAGTAGGGAAGGTGGGGTAAAATGGAATACTTAAAATTTAATATTGAATTAAATCCAGAACAAATTTTTCTTATTAGAATTTGGTAATCGGTCTTTTCCTCAGTAATTCGAGCAGGATTAATGACTAATGTGGCAGTCATTTTTCTACATCTTGTCGCTTAAGTGGGTTACCCTATGGGGCAAAATTATATAAAAATAACATTTTTCTAATTAACAATTAATGTTAAGATATTAGCTATAGAAACAAATCAATTTTTAATCGAAAAAAAAATTACAGGATTAATAAAATCTCTAACCTCGTTCTCATCGTCATCCAACATAGGCACGACAGATCCGTTTTTATCGATTTATTGATTTGATTACCTCTTTGAACGTTAATATATAGAAAAGTTACTACAGAATTACACTATACGACAATAGGTACGACAATTTGTCAAATGAAACGATGTGAATAAAATGTTTACGATTTTCAAGATTCTTCTAAAATTTTAATTCCAAAAGTTTTAGTTTCTAAAACATTTTCGCTAATTAATATTTTTGGTATATATACTTTCAAAATCGTAAGAACTTTAAATTTGCATTTTCAAAATTTTAAAGCTTCTTGACAATTGTATGACAATCAAAATTACTTAAAAAAATAAAAAAAACTTTAATTCAAAACAATCAAAATTTCAAAAGGAGTAACAATTGTGAATCTTCACACAAACAATAAAAACTCACAGAGACTCAAAAGGGATACAAAATTTTTAAAAATCCTGAAATAATTATTAGTACAAAAAATGCGAAAATTTAAAAACAAAACTAAAAAAATTTATAATAATTGCTGAACAACTGAAGAAACCGTAGAATCTGCACATTCGAGTTACTGTTGCAAAAATATTGAAAAGAGTAGATAATCTAAAGCATCTAAAACTTTTAAAACAGTAGTTTAAAGAATTCAAAAAAGAGGAAACTTAGAATTTGAAAACTGGAAAATATTGAAAAAAAAACTTTTCGCTGTCGTTCGTACTTACAAAAAGAAAGCAACCGTAACATGTAAAATATTTAATAAAGTAGAAGATGATAAAGTTCTTCAAGAAGAGGATGGTCTGAAGAAGCATAAAATGAACGATACCGGCAAAAATAGTCTGTATCAAAACATTCATCAGGCTATGTTGGAGAAAATCGATATAAAAAGGCGAAGATCTACAAATAGTTTCCAAAGTTTTTTTTTCCAATTTTGTACTTTTTTTTTGAGAACAGAACGATCACGTACTGTTACGTAAATCATCTGCGTGACGAGTGGAACACTTGCATGTCAAACTTGGAAAGGTTAAAATAATTTTGAGTAATTTTTTTCTATATCACATGTATACGTGGCAATTATGGTTCGAACTTTTTGTTTCAGAAGTAATTTTTTTTCTATACTTCTGTAATATATTCCAATTAGCGGCTACATTGGAAGCTTTAGAAAATTTTTGTGAGTATAATTACATTTTACCTCTTTAAAAATTTGGAGTGTCGTAACGGCTGAGATAAATGTAAAAAAAAAATGATTATTAAAATAAACTAAACTTGTTATATTTTTAGTTCAAGAGAGCCAAAATCTTTTAAAATCAGAATTGCCAACAATTACATTATAAAAAAAAAACAGAGGGATCATCTTATGTACCTTAATGCGTGTAAAATTTTGAAAACCAAAATTATATAATTATGTCAAAAAAGAGCAACTGGCTTGATTTTAAAAAAATACTCGTAACAACTAGATATTGTGAAAAAAAATCTTCTAACGTGTCTAATTTTTTAGATTTCTTAAGTTGCTTTGGTCTCCTATATTCAAAAACTGTTCGGAAATTGTGAAGATTAAAAAAACGGTTAAACACTAAAAATCTTGAATTCCAAATAATATTTATTTATCATCATCATCATGTGCATAGAGAATTTCTCAAATTACCTGAATGCTCTAAAATTTAAACCATAAAAAAATTGAAAACTAAAATATGTGAAAAGTTATTCGAAAATTACTTCCTTTGAAAAATGAACGATCCTACAATTCAAGGACACCCAATTGTCTACATTTACAAGCTAGATAGTTTGTTATTCATAGCTCGTTTATGAAAATTCTACCTTATTAGTACAGTAATGAAAAAAGCATTCTGAAGTTCTCCGATGTCGATCGAAACAAGAAAAAATTATATATATTTTTTTACGACTAACTATAAATAAAAAAAAATTATTTCATTAAAAAAAAATCCAGTTCATTATTATTTTAATAAGATTAAAAAATTCCTAGTTCCACTCTTGACAGTTCATACCCACGTAGTCCACATCTAGTATCCGTGGAATTTACTCCAACCAATCAGAAGCCACTTTAAAGGACGGTCTGAAGAAGAAATAAACCAGTTCTACTTTTGTTGACCAATCAGGAAGCTACTTCAAGGTCGGGCGCGAACCTGTTCTTGTTTAGAGCCGTCAGCCTTGAAAGTCAAAGCAGACGTGATGATAATTTAAAAATTATTTCAAAACCTAAAAGACTTTTTTTAAACTGTTAATGAAAATTAGAGCGGAGGATTAGAAACAAGTTTTGGAACAAAGTTTGAAATTGGAAGTATAAAACAGTTAAAAAAAATTAAATGGCCATTTTTTGAAGTTTAAAAATTTTAGGAAAAAAAAGCAAAAATGTAGGAATCTGACTCCGAAAAAACATAATTATTTGAAATTATTGAAATCGCAAGGTTTGCGTAAAATTCAAGAAACCTGAGCAGTAGAAAAACTAAAGGCTCTAAAATACAAATTGTCGAACCTAAAATTTTGAAAAAAATTATTTTCGAAGCAAAAAAATTTCAAATCAACATGTTCAAAATTTTAGAAGAATTGCAAAAAAGTTTAATGTTCGTTAATAACAAAAGTTTGTTAGTGACAAGATTTTAATAGAAGAAAAAATTACATTCTGATAGTAAGCTTTGTATATGTGAAGTTGTGCAAACATATATTTAACACTTTTAAAGTGCTTTATATTTATAATAACAAGATTTTAATAGAAAAAAAAATCCCAGAACTAAGTCTCGCGCTGAATTTGACTCAAAACAGAAATCATCGAATAAATTGATTTTATAATCTAAAACATTTAAAATAAATAGGTGAAAATTTCTGGTGCTAAACCCACCGCCATGCCCAAGTCATAATTCAAAACAAAAGTTTTCGAAAACGATATTTTGAGCGTTTTCTGTGTTTTCATCAAGAATAATAGAAAAATTATTTTATTTTCTCTGTTCCAGTCGTGCCAATTTACGGTTTGTAGCACTGCTTCTAGTTCGTTAGACTAAAATTGTTACCATAGAAGGAAACACCAAAAAAATGAAAAGAGTTTACCACATCTTCCACCATTTGTCCTGTCAGAATAATGTGAACAAAAATTAATAGAGCTACAATAGCAAGAGAAAAAAGTCGAAGCATATGTCCCTCAAGAGGCTCTGGAAACTTTAACAGAGTAAAAAATTTTTCAAAAACAGCCACTTACAACGTAGACGAAGACCAAAAGGCTAATGCCCAAAACGGCACCGGTGATGCTGTAAAGAACTATCAGTGGGTTTAGTTTCAGTATGAGATCTCTCGTGGAACTGAAAAATTTTGATAATGAGCGCAAAAAAAGTGAGCGTTTTTACGTTTCGATGAAAACCTGTCGTCTCACGCAAACTTTCAATTTTTCCTTAAGAATTTTATGGTAGGACGTTTCGTCACCGTCAAAGCCATTATCAATCCCTTTCAGAAAATCGATGAATAAATAAAACTCAAACCGTAGTCGTACTGTAAGATAATTAGTCATGTAGAAAACCGTAGGTGTCAGATAAACAACAGGAAGAAAATTTGCTCGAAACACCCACGATAGCAGATTTTCCCACCCAGGAAAAAACTCATTAAAAATTCCCAAAGGAAAGTAAATATCAATATCTCTATCAATAGACAACATGTAAGTTGTCCCACAAAAAAGAGCTAGAATCGTGTTGACAACAGCATAAGTGTTGAAATAAAGCGCTTCGTTTCTAATTCGCTTCATGGTGGCAGGACTGGCGATCTCCATGGTCCAATACTCAAAGTTATTAATAGTGTCATGGTAAAGTTTTGCTGTGGGTGGAATCGTGGAAATTGCTCCTAAAACCTAAAAAAAGCGTAAAGAAACTGTCGATTTTACTCACAAAAAGAAAGCATCCGTAAAATGGGAAATATTGGATGAAGTATAAAAAGTTGAACTTTTGCAAGAAGAGAAATGTTTGGACAAGCATTAAAAGAACGATGCCCGCGGAGATGATCCCAGTCAAGTACCTCATGATGACATGGTTGGTAAAATCGACGTACATGAGGCGAAGAAGCCAAAGCTGGTCATCTGAAAATAATTTTCAAAATCGGTTTTTAATCAAAATTGTATACCTTTTTTCGAGAAGGGAACCACAGCAGGAGCTATCACTTCAACCATTTTTGTGACGCGTCGAACGACTATAAGCACAAATCGAAGAGCTTGGGTAATTTTGTATAATTACGTTTAATCGAAATATTATCTATAAATAATTGTCTTGAAATGACGAACTTTGAAGTAAAGTTTATTTTCACATTACGTGAAAATGTTTTTCAATAAGTGATCAGAGCAAGAAGACTTGCTCACTTTGCTTATTTATTGATTTGAAGTACTTGTTCTTGTAGATTTGGTTAATTTCTAAATAAAAATCCGTTTTTGGAACTACAGGCAAAACCACCACACAGCCTATAGAAATCCATACATTTTCTAAAGTTTCGAAGATAATTGCCAATTTTTTGAAGGTGTCACATCCCGAAACGTGCAATAGGCATTGCTTTCGTCGCTCTTCAGCTACGATGTTGCCAAACACGGTGCTGATCTCGTCACTGTTAAAAAAGAGTGAAGATTAAAAAGTTTTTAAAATTCTGAACGTTTTATATTCGTTAAATATCTTGAAAGAAAATGACGAAAATTTTGAAAAAACAAAATTGAAGATTTTTGGAAGTAATTTTTTTTGTTAACTTGAAATAGTTCAAACTCTTATGTGGTTAATTGGTTAATTGATTAATTAAAATATTAGTTTATTCAATCAAAAATAAAAAAAAGTATGTAATTATATTTGAACGTGCTATTTTTTGTATCGTTAATGGAAAACGTGCAAAACCTAAAAAAATTTAAAAAAAAATTGTTTTTCTACGATCTTAAACACAGCTGCTCATTAAAAGTAAATCGTAGCAAGGCTTGACGACAAATTAAAAAAAAAACAGAATTTTATCAGAAAATGAACGCTGAAAGTGTTTATGAAGAAAATGAGAATTATGTTAGGTTGGCGTTTTTTTTTTGGAAAAGTTGGGAAGCTATTTTTTTTAAAATAAATTTCTAATTTTTTCTTCTATTTTTGGTCCAAAAATCTGAAGTCATAGTCATTGTGATCATCATATTCGGTGCTAAAAAGAACCCAAAAAAATCAAAAGTGTTGACATTTGAACAAATGAGATTCTAACGAATGAATTGCATCTATTTATGAAAGTGGCATTAATTTTTTTTCAAACGGACAGTGCGGGAGAAAAAATTCTGATCACTAACACAGCGATATAGAATAAAATGAATCAGTTATTGTCGTAACATTACGTAATACAAAAACGAAGAAGCAGCGAGTTTTTACCAGCTAACGGAATTGAGTTGTATCGGAAGTATCGTAAAATGGTAAATGAACGGTGTAGCCGGTGGGAATCAACACATTTTATTGTTGTTTTTAAGTTTTTACTTTTTATAAGTTTTGTGCTCCTGTGTTTTTATTTTGATTATTACAAGATTGCACTAAAAGTAAAGTAAGTAACTAAAAGTAAACACCATCAAAAGTCTACATTTTTCTAACCACTTTTAATAAAGATTAGCCCGGCGCATCCACCATTTTAACACGCTATATAGTATACCACGATATTGCTACAAGCTTTCTGGATTTTCTTCCATTAACTTGCTATTTTCAAAGCTTTTTTGGTTCTGGATTTCTGCATTTTGAGGCAACAAGAAATGGAAGTACGAACTGATGAGGTTTTTATCGGTAATTTTATCTCGTTGCGTCAAGTAACTAATCGCGAGTCCTAAGACCATAGTGATCAGAGTTCCAATCATAGGATAGTAATAAAACGACACTAGAAACAACCCTGGAACTTCTGACGCGTTTGACCTAAAATGAGAGCTCAGAAATTGTCAGAAAAAGAATTCTTACATTGTCGTTTTGGTCGTGTTAAAAACGATAGTGCTATTGTCCCAGCATCCGTCAATAGAGAGCGATTTCGTAGGAAACGTCACTAATTTCTTGGAAGCGTAATACTGAGAAGGTAGGTACAAACACAGCAGTGCTACCATTCCACTAAGTCCTCCATAGAAAGCACCCTAAAAGTCTCCAATTGTTGGTAATAAAAACACTCCTACTAACCTTGGCGTTGGCTCTAGGAAACAACATTCCTAGAGTAAAAGTTCCCAGAAGGGGCCCACTCGTACAAGCTCTTAAAGCTACAGACAAAACAATAATCTCTCCCATATATTCGACCACCAAAACTAGAATAGTGCCCAAAATCCCAATCACTAGAGCTGTAATTTTCAAAACGTAGCTTTTGGCTTTCTCAGAACGAGTCTCTATAAATCTGCTGATGAAGTCACCATAGATGATTCCGGCGACAGAATTAAGATTAGACGACATCGTACTAGAAACTAGAACTAGAATAAAGTTCCATAGAAGAGTCTCTACCTTAAACTGGCACTAAAAACTGACGCTATGAAGAGCCCCTGGATGCCCGGAATGTGACCAGCGACGTCTTTTACAAAGTACGGTACTAACTCATCGTGCTTGGTGATTTTCCGGGACAACAAAGGGTCACAGTCCCAGTACTTCTCATAGATGCAGAGTCCAATCACTGTGCATAGTTCTAGGACTATCACTTTAATAACGATGCTCCAAATTGCAGACCTAAAAACACTCACTAAATGCAAGACCAAAATTTTGACTTACTTCACCGAATCACTGAATTTAGGCACAGAAAGGTACTTTTGGAAGTAAGTTTGTTGAGTGACACAATTTGCGTAAAAGTGGAAGGTTATCCCAACTGTCACAATCCAAAAACTGTCTCTCCGAGTTAAATCAACATCGAAACTACAATCCAAAAGTAGATCAGGAAGTACAAGCATGGTCTTACTTCAAAGCGAGTCGTCCTCCTTTTTGGATCGTCTCCCAACCTTGTCCCCACATTGCGTAAAGTCCAAACCCAGAAATCAAACCCATACAGATGACGATAATCACGAACTGGAAGATGTCAGTCCAAATCACAGTTTTCAAGCCTCCAATGCTCGTGTACAAAAAACAGAAAGCGCTAGCTGTTAAAGCTATGGTAGTAGCACTATAACCAGTTGCTACAAAACAAGAAAAAACTAAGAGGTCACTTTTTCACACCGTACCTGTAGCGAAAGTCAAAGATGGAGCGTACACCAAAACTGGAAATTGGACTATCTCTCCAAAAGTTGACAACAAAAGAGCTAATTTCTTGGTTTTAGAATCAAACCGCTGCTCCAAGTAGTCGTAACATGAAAACAGCTGCGATTTAAAAAACACAGGTAGGCTAATATAGACCGTCAGTAATGTGACGATGATTCCTGAGATGACGGTCAACAAGAATGGAGTCCCATATTTGTAGACTTCCGCAGGAACACCCATGAGAATGATGGCCGAAAAATGACTAGACTCATTGTTTTTATTATCTTTTCTATGCTCTTACCTCACGGCCAGTGAGATTCCAACGGGGAGGAACCACATTTTTTTATTGCCCGACAGGTACTCATCAGTGGTTGATTGCTTGGTACCAAAACAACCAAAATAAATACCGATTAGAAGAGTGACAAGCAACGAAATACCAAAAAGGGTGTAATCAAACCAGGACAACATCGTGGAGTGCACTATTATTATTAGAGACTTTGCTCGTCTTATAAAAGTTCTACATTAAAAAACTAAGTGAGAAAGTGTGTAGGCACTTTTGAATAGAGTAACTAAGTATCGATAACGTTTAATGTAAATAGAAATTGATAAAAAAAAATAAAAACGATAGGTTGCAAAATTATGTGACGTTGTTTACCATAAAATAAATCCTTTTGTTCGAAGCAGTGGTAAGGAAGTGTTTTTGCTAAATTATAGCAATTTTCTTATAAAATATAAAACCAAAACTATTTAAAAAACACGGCGCCTCCACCATTTTTAAAGTTAATATGGTACATCAAGTTATTTAACTCCAAATGTATAACAGAATTTTGCCTTGGGAGTAGTTTAACTATAAATTTTAGCACTTTTAGGCATCAAGAAGTAAAATTAAGATTTGATGAGATCTTTGCTTACACTTTTTTTTCTTTGGGTGTATAAGTTTTGATTTTTTAGGTAATAAATCACTTTATTTAAATATTGTCCTTTCCTGTGTCTTTTAGGAGCACCGGTTCGATTACGAAAAGTCCACAGCTTTTCACCTGTTGCTTTCTCAGATTTTTTTACAGTTCAAAAATTTTACATACTTTGAAAAAGATTAAATTTTGAATTGGTTTATAGAAACAATTCTAGGTACTTTCATTTAAAAAAAATTAGATTGCATGTAGTCTCAAAAATTGAGACAAAATTTGAAACTTTTTGAAAATCTTATTTTATAATTTTAAAACAGTCTTAAAGTTCTGAGAATTCTTCCAATCTGTTGTAGATTTTGAATCTGCAAACATTTTAGAGCTTGATTTTTTTTTTACCTTTATTTTTATCTTAATGCGATGTGGTATCGTTTTTAGTAAAAAGTTTCTAACCAACAATGGATTTTTTTTTGCTCTTTTTGGGAACATTAGAATTTAGACTTTGTCAATTTTAAAATTACAGATCTCAAATTCATATAACTGACTATGTAAAAATTTTCAAAATATATGAGACAGGTAAAAATCTGGGAATCACCATAACTCAAAGTGAGATACTAAAAAATTCAAACTGTGAGAGTATGTACAAAAAAAAATTGAAAATTTGGAAAAATTATAACGGGTAAGGGTAAATTTTTGATAAAATTAAGTATCCGTAACTGTAATTACAAAAAAAAACGTTCAGTGGCTTTAATGTGATCATAAAAGTATCATTTTTGCCGTTATTAGAATTAGCGGTGTGTGACTTCAGATCTCGAGAAAAACAGGTTTTTCTTGTTTAGTTTACAGAAAATGCGGTTGGATGTAGAGTTATATTTATTTTTATGGTACTATAGCAACATTGTTTAGAATTGACTTCACTCGCTTGTTCGATACAATTATTTCTACTTTACAGTGATGACGGTGAATAAGTAAGCACCTAACAACAATTGCATTGATAGGAGAAATGGACTTTTCATGTAAGAATTGGCGCATTTTACATAAAAGATTGTGAAAAATACTTATTGTTGTTGTTACGATTCGACCGTTTTTCCGGTTCCTTTTCCTTACCATTTTTGGAATTTAAAATCTAGTTTTGTCCTGACAAAAAGATGAGATTTTTATTACAAAAATTATAATTCATGTTCGCGTTTTTTAAAATTTTTTAAGATCTTATTAATTAATATCCGACAGCTTGGAGGTGTTGACTGGAATGAGATTTATTTTTATTTTTGTTGTGTAATAGTCTCCAGAAAAAAAATACATAGTAATTTTTACAAGAGGTGCGAAGAACCACGCAGATAGTTCCCATTCCCTTGATTATAGATCTCAAAGAATTTCCTCAGGAGTTCAAAATCGAAAAGGTACTTCTGATGGGACACTCCTTGGGTGGCCGTGCAGCCATGTACTTGGCTCTGGAATTTGTAAAATTGGTACCATAAAGGACATCTCTACGGCTGCTAAAGCGACGTACATGAACACGGTTTTTGGGCTTTTTAACATTTTGCAGAATCTGACGTTACCGATGTCGATGGCAAGGATGACGACGGACCTTTAATTAGAAAGCAAAGAAGTGAGGAACTTTCTCTTAACTAATTTAGTTCAACAGTTAGATGGACAGTAAGTTAGAGAACGCATAACTGAGTTAGTTAAATGTGAATGTAGGTACGTCTGGAGGATTAACATTCCTGCTCTCGTGGCTAAATTCAGAGACATAGCTAGTTTTCCTCACGTCTCTGCTGAAAAACAGCTCAGCAACGACGATCAAAATAAAAGTTGCAGAAGAAGCAGATTAAATACTGTTTATATTTTTGTATTTTATTAATTGTACCGCTAAGAAATCTGTGTTAGTGAAATAAAACTCTTTTCAAATCTGAACATAATTTATTTACAAATAAATACGGCTTTGTATTTTTGGATAAAATTTTGTTGTTAAAAACTTAAACCTAATCAATTCTGTTGCAAACAACACAGCGGTGTTCCAATTACAGAGTTCTCAATTTGTTTTTAAGAATAAATGTAGATAAAAAATTATTCGAGTTTAATATTTACAGACAACTCATTTATTCTTAAAAACGTTGCGATGTAACAAAGAATTTAAAAAAAAAAAACAAAATTTAATTCTAAGGTAACTACATTTTAAATTAGCTTTTAAATGTACTCTGTTACGACACAATTAATTAAATATTAATTGTACAATTATATTAAATGCTTTCCTCAATATTTTCTTTTGTGCAAAAAATCATTTTTGCTGTTTTGTAAGTATCGCAAGGTGACGAACGAAACAGAAATAAAAGAATAAAAATTTAAATACACAAAAAATTGTGTTTTGTTACTTCAAACAAAATTATTTTCACTTTCAAAACGACTTAAACTAGACACCTATAAAGATTTTAGTTTATTTTTATAAAAAACACGACACTTATAATTTAATAAAAATTTCTGTTTAAACTCTCAATTTTATCTCGGAAATGAAAATCAAAAAAAATTTACAAACACATCACTGTTTTTTTCGAAATCGATGGTTCATGTGTTTCTAATACCACAAAAAAGATTGTCTACTGTTTTATTTATGCAGACAAAATTGTTAATTTTAACGGCCTCGTTGATATTTCAACGACATTGCATTGTCTCCATTTGGAGTGCAGTGGTTGGATTTTGTCAGACATTAATTGACTGTAGTCAACTTAAAGCGTAATTTTTTTGAATCAGCAATTAAAAAATCTTCAAATTTGAAATAGAAATTGAGAGAAATTTTCGAAATAGAAAATGAAAGTAAGTAATAAAAATAAACCAACCAATCAAAAATACAATCAAAATGTGAAATTTCAGACAGTTCTTCTTACAATTTTCGCCCACTTTTGAACCAGTTGAAATAAGAATGTAGGTCATTTTACGAGAGACTTGAATCAGTATTATTTCTTCAGTTATTCTTCTTAATGCTTTATGATGTTAGAACCACTGAAATATTAAAGGTGTTGTTAAAAATGAGCAACAGTTGGTTTGTGTTCGCGTTGTAGTAATACTAATAACCTCCAAGGACCAGACTCTCTCGTTGAGGTAGAGCCAATAACGGACAAACTTATATGCTTATTCTCTAAAATGCCACTAACATTCTGTTATCTTTACAGTATGTTAGTACCAGAGCTCTATTACAGCCGCCATAACAGACTGTCAGAAAGTTGCATTATTTGCAATTCTGTAAGGGGTTCTGTTAAGACCGAGACAACATTTGTGTCATTTCTTCGAAAATGTAATTTAGGGATAATGGGAGTTGAAAATGACCAATGAGCGCAGTTCGTAATCGAATTACGAATTCAAACATTAAGCGGACAATTGCTTCGTAGGTAAAATAGGGATCATTTTGTTACTTTTCTTCGCCCTTTCATCACGTGGTAAGTGCTCCTTCGAGATAATAATAATTATTATTATTAAGTACTTGTGTCGTGTTTGTTTACTTCATTTATTCATAATTACCGATAACAAAAGAAGTAGATTGGAAAAAACAAGTCAAAACCAGTACATATATAGAATATTTACGGATCATGGAAGAGGACGAAATTTTCAGGACTGGCACAATAAATCCATCCATTGATTCAAGTCCATCGGTGAAGAATTTTTAAATGTATACATGTCAAATAATGAGGGACTTGAAAGGGAAAAGCTGGAATTTGACAAAAGAAAATTCGAGAAAAAACTATCTTAAAAAAAATCAACCGAATTTCGAATTTTTTTGGGATAGATTCATCCAATCAGCAAAGCGCAGGAGTCGCACTAAATGTTAAGCATAACAGCCCGGTTTTGCTTGCCGTAATTTTACAGAAGCTTTTACTGATAAACTGTTAATAACAGCAATGGCAGCATTAATTTTGATATATAATAATATAATTGACGAATTCTACACAAGTTGCCCTGACAAGGCTTGACAAGACACTGTCTTCTCTGTAGAAAACAGTACTGTGGGGGTGGATGTAAGAGGGGCGGTACCCCCGACATAGCGCAAGCGTAAACAACAGTTAAAAACTTACATAATTTTGATCGATTCTACTCATTTCCGTGATTTCTGTAGAAGCAACTAAGTGAACTTTAGAGTTTAGATCCAAAACGACATCTCTCTGAAACGGTGTACAAATAATTGAAAAAAAAAGAATAGAATTTTTCGCTCACTGTTAGATAATTGAAAAGATTTCTTATGGACCAACTGATGTTGTCTTCTTCGTCATTTTAGTGGTTAAAATGATATTCTACCATCTGGAGACGAAAGTAACGATTTTTTGTCGCTGATGCAGAAAATCCATTTGAGGATGTATACGAAGCCAAAGACTAAAACATGCAAATGTCAGAAAACTTTTTATTATTTAAAAAATTATTATAAACAAATATGACAGCTACAACCTCAATTAACTTACCAAGAAATATTTGCTGTCCTTCTTCGTGTTGATGATGTTAACTTATGATGCGAATGACGAATTTTATTAAAAAAAAATGTGGTTTTTGAATTTGTAACGTTATGTAAACGAACCAAAATAATGCTTTTCTAAAAAAATTAAAAATTTTAAACCAACGATAATAATTCAGTTCGATTGTTGTAGGAGATCGAAAACTAAAATTTTATTTTTATAGAAATAAACAAAAGTGTGACTACAGTTTTCATATTTGAAAGAACATGACAAAATGTAAGACAAAATTTTGAAACTAGGAAGATTCTAAAATTCTATAAGAACTAAGAAATTTTTCGAATAATAAATAAGTTTAGTCACGTTCTCGTATTAGTTGGTTTTCTTACTATAATGTAACATTGGTTGACGAATAATTGTATTTAATTAGAGTGTTTATAGGAGCCCCAGTTTGATAATAATTGAACAATGCGTTCGTTATTTGTTTCAAGAGCAGCATTTAATGGTGTTTCACCAAATACATTAGGTGCATTGATGTCGGCCCCTGCTTTGATTAACAATTCCGCTATTTTTTCGTGTCCATTAGCACAAGCAAGCATTAAAGATGTATCACCATTTTTATTAGAAGCATTGATGTCGGCCCCTGCCATGATTAACAATTCAACTATTTTTTCGTGTCCATTAGCACAAGCAAGTATTAAAGATGTATTACTATTTGTTCTCGAAGCATTAAGGTCGGCCTCTGCCTTGATTAACAATTCTACTATTTTTTCGTGCCCTCCCTCAGAAGCAAGAATTAAAGATGTACTACCGTCTATTCTGGAGGCATTGATATCGGCTCCTGCCTTGATTAATAATTCCACTATTTTCTTGTGTCCTTCAGCACAAGCAAGAATTAAAGATGTACTACTATCTATTCTGGAAGCATTGATGTCGGCCCCTGCTTTGATTAACATTTCTACTATTTTCTCGTGTACTCTATCACAAGCAAAAATCAATGGTGATTTACCAAGTGGGTTAGAAGCATTGATGTCGACCCCTGCCTTGATTAACAATTCCTCTATTTTTTCATGTCCTTTAGCACAAGCGAGAATTAAAGATGTAGAACCACCATTGTTGAAAGCATTGATGTCGGCTCCTCCCTTTATTAACAATTCTACTACTTTTTTGTGCCCTTCAGCACAGGCAAGCATTAAAGATGTATCACCATATTTCCTGGAAACATCGAGATCGGCCCCTGCCTTGATTAACAATTCTATTATTTTTTCGTGTACTCTATCACAAGCAAAAATCAATGGTGTTTTACCACATAAGTTAGAAGCATTGATGTCGGCCCCTGCCTTAATTAACAATTCTACTATTTTTTCATGTCCTCGATCACAAGCAAGAATTAAAGATGAATCACCATTTTTTCTCGAAGCATTGATGTCAGCCCCTGCTTTGATTAACAATTCCACTATTTTTTCGTCTCCTCGATCACAAGCACGAATTAACAATAAATTAGCACGTTTTTTGGAGACATTGGTGTCGGCCCCTGCCTTGATTAACAATTTTACTATTTTTTTGTGTCCTTCAGTGCAGGCAAGCATTAAAGATGTATCACCATTTTTTCTAAAAGCATTGATATCGGTCCCTGCCTTGAGTAACAATTCTACTATCTTTTCGTGTCCTCTATCACAAGCAAGGATTAAAGATGTGGAACCATTTTTATTAAAAGCATTGATGTCTGCCCCTTCATTGACTAACAATTCTACTATCTTTTCGTGTCCTTCAGCACAAGCAAGCATTAAAGATGTATCACCATTTTTTCTCGCAGCATTGATGTCAGCCCCTGCCTTGATTAACAATTCAACTATTTTTTCGTGTCCTCTTTCACAAGCAAGAATTAAAGATGTAGAACCATTTTTATTGGAAGCATTGATGTCGGCCCCTGTCTCGATTAACAATTCTACTATTTTTTCGTCTCTTTTATCACAAGCAAGATGAAGTAAACTGTTTTTTGTCCTCCGACCAATCGTTAAACAGTTGAGATAAGATTTGAATAAATTGAAAAATCTTTCTACTCCAGAAAGAACCGAAAGATATAAGACGTTACATTGAAGGTTGTAATTGTCAGCATTGAAATAATTCACTTTAAAGTTTTCTTCTACAGCTGCCAAAGCAAAAATATTATCAGTTGCTTCAGCATAATTTATGGCGTTCATCTTAAATATCGAGTCTTCTTCAAAAACGTCGCACTTTGCTGACAATATATCAATTATTTCTAAATTATCGGAAGGATTGTCAGTGACTGTAACGGAATCATATTCTAAGTGAAAGCTTACACCACCTGCACCGTTCTTAGTTTTAACAAATTTATATATTTTATATCTTTTACCCCAAGAACACGCCAACTGCAAAGGACTTCTTCCAGCTGCATCTTTAATTTCAAATTTATCTTTATGTTTTTGTAGTTGTACTTTGTTATCGCATAAAACCGCCATGTGAGCAGGACAATTTTTAGCTAATATTATATCAAAAAAGTAACGAACATTTGTATATTTTTCATCAAAAATAAAATCTTTAACTTTAAACATTTTTTGCCGTGCAAGATAACGTGCAACAAAATATTCGGCATAAGAAAAATGAGCGAATTTAATTTTGCCTTCTAAATTTATAAACTCCGTAACGAAACCAAACCGATTATTAAATGTCAGTAAATTGTTTTGAATTTCTTTTTTATTTAAGTTTAAGTGGTTCAACACATCGTCGCTAAAAATAAAATTTAAAGCAAATGATTCAAGTTGATTGATCAAAGCCTCTTTTTCCTGACTTAAATCTTCTAGATCTGAATCATCAAATTTTGGATTTTTTTTGTAACAAAAATTAATTTTTTCGTCAACGAAATACTCATAGAGGTCACCCAACGAAAGAAAACTTTCTGCAAAATTTTGAATTCTGTTTTTGTTTTCTCGAAAAGTCTCGGTAAGCATGTAAATTTGTAAAGGGATACTTAGAATATCTCTGTGTCTGTAAAGTGCCACATTATCTATTATCTTTTCGGTTATCAAATCAAGATCGTTTTGAATAGAACTAACAGACTGAAGACGCAATTTGATGTACTCAACTTGTTGATCTTTATCAAATTCAAAAACAGTTTGCGATAAAACATTAAACTCTGATTCTAAAGTGCTTTTTAAATGGTTTCTGCATGTCATCCATTGTACGATTCCTTGTTTAGAAAATTTGTGTATAATTTTGATTATTACTTCGCGATTTTGGTCAGAAATTATTTCATCCAAAGCATCCCAGAGATAGACGACTTTAATACTTTGTGTTTTTATCAAAGAATTCACCACGTGATGATCAAACTGGCTCCAATTTGGATATTTTATTTTTAAGATATGTTCGTTTAAATTGTTAATGTCTTTATCATTTTTATAAAAATGACAAATTTGTTTCATGTCGCGAGGCGTAATAAGCGTAGTCAAATGGTTCGAAATGAATTTGTTCTTTAAACTTTTCAACAGCAAAGACTTTCCAAGACCAGGATCGCCAACAACTAAATGAATGTTATTTTCTGAATTTGATTCTTGCAATTCGTCTTCTTTGATAGAATCTTTAGGACTGTTTTGCAACCGAAACCGTCGTAAAGTAGAAATGTCCCCAACACTTTGGACCCATTCTAACTTATTGCCTACAAATTTTAAACAGTGACAACTTTTGAATTTTCTTTTATTGCAAACTGCTCGAAACTTTTGTGATGTACAATGATTTTTACTTACAACCAAAACTGTTTTTTTGTAAGTTTGTTTTTGTTCTCGTTTAACCTTGTTTTGGACTTTACTATTTAGATATTCTTCTACGTCTACAGGTTTATGATTTTTTATTAAATCGTTTTGTTTCTTAGTGCTAAAATTACTGATTAAAATTAACGTATCGACTTCAGCATTACTTAAAAATTCTATGTCTACAAAATTTCTGGACAGTGTTCTGGGTATGTAAGGATCTGACAATTGTTCAATTTTTTGTTGTATTTCATAGTCATTTGTCATCAATAATAATTCGTTAGTTGTGATTTTTTCTTGCAAATCTTTATCTTTTAATAAATCTACCAAATTAATTCTTTTTTTTGAAAGTAAAAGTTGACAATTTTCGACTAAATCTTTATAAATTTGATTATCAATTTTTAAATCAGACAATTTTTGAAAAATGTTACCCCCTTTAAAATTTTGCTGTAAATTATTTGTTAGTACAATAAAACTTTTGTTATCACATAACTGAATTGCTTTCCAAACTTCTGGATTCTCATCTACGATTAAAGGACATTTATCCATTAGCCATAACAATTTTGAAGAAGCTACGGCAGATAAATTGTCAATTTTATTTTTTGTCAACTGATAAGTTTTGTTAATAATTTTGGCCTCTTCGGTACTGAGAAGATTTTTGTATTTATCAGACACTTTTTGTAAATGTTTAAGATATTTTTTGTCAAAAACAGAGACATTAAATTTTAAAATTGCTTTTTGCAAAATTTCGTAATTTTTGTTTTCGCTTTCATTAAGCGAATGAGTGTACGGTGATGTTAAAAACAATGCAAGTAACTGTTTTATCATCGGTTTACTCATGATTTCTTTCTTTCCTTCCAAAAGATTCCAGTCAGAAAAAAAATTTGTAAACTGTTCTGTCACTTCGTCTCTACAGGAGAATTTTTCTTTTATACTTCTACGAAGAATATTTTCCAAAGTTTCAAAATCGCTTTGGTTTGTGTAAACAAAAAATTTTTTAAAAAACATTTTGCAATCTTCTGATATGTTGGTACCAATTTTCCATACAACTTCAAATTGAAAGCAATTATTTTGATTATTTACACCAAAATTAAGTAAAGGCATTACTTCAGGCTTAGACATTGTGAGATCAATTTTTTGATCATGAGCAAGTTCAATTGTTACACATTTCCCAATTTCTGGATTAAATGTACGATTTGTAAATAGAATTAATTGATAATCCGAAAAAATCTTTTTTTGCTCCAGAAAAGACTGAAAATATTTTCTAATACTAAAGTCGCCTTTATCACCAAGAAATTGATTTAATATTAATGGTTTCTCTTTTGTCATCGAATGTTTAAGTTGAATCGCGCACTTTGTTTTATCAGATTCGAAAATCACATCGTCAAAACTACGGTAATCATCGTCATTCGACCATAAGCGAAAATCATCAACAGAATCGATTGAATTTAGAGCAAGACTCGCCATAACCACATTTTCATAGTCTTTTCCGACATCGGTCGTACCCTTCCTCTTTTTAAAAGTCTGGAAAAATATATTTTGCGATGATTTACAATTTCTAACATTGTAAAATTTATTGTTATTTTTACGTTATGTATCAAAAAAAATAAAGTATTTTTAATGTACATACGCACGGAGAAAAAAAAGAGTATAGATTGTGATAAATTTGAAATTACACTTACTGTTTTATCAGAAGAAGAGCCTGCTTCGTCGATATCTCTCAGTTGTTTATCCATGTTTTGTTCTCAGTTTAAAGATGCTTCAATTCGCCTTTCTGGACCAAAATACAGATAATTAAAAATCATAAATAACGCAAAAACTTTATCATGTAACTTGTGTAATTAAAACGGATACCGGTGAAACCTTTGCAATGAATAAATGTCGCTACTGCACATCTACTTGTTTACAATAACAAATTCTGTCTAATTTTGCATAAAATAAAAGTTCTAAACTTCTAAAGTTTTGACAAAAGTTTCGAAGTCATATCTTTGGAGGATTTTTCACAGATTTTTTTTTAGTAATTTTTTTAGGTCTTCTCACTTTATGATTTATTACAGATTTAAATGTTCCCATAACTTCGTAAATCACCCTGTATAATAACATTTGAATTAAAAAATGTTGTCTTATTACAATTGCTACTAATAATTAAATTACTAAATGTAGTTATTAAAATAAGCAAAACTTACCAATTATAAAAAAAAACACTTTTTCTACTAGATCACACAAATTACTCACTTTCAATGCGAGTTAAACTTCATACGTAATTAGTGCAAATGTTGAAGAAACTGCTTTAGGTACAAATTTTACATAAGCTTTCATACTGTCAATTTCGCACTATCTATAACACGATATCGACATAAGTCCTACAATAAACAATTCTCTTAGGTACGATAAGATAAGATATTGCAAATAACGCTGAACAAATAATGACGGATTACATCATCAAAATCTATCTCTTAAATTTATGAGTTTAGAGACGAAATATTCCTTATTACGTAATAAAAAGACAGATAATAAATCAAAATATATAAATTCGTTTTGTAGTGAAAAGCGTAAAAACAAAATTAAAATATAAAGTGGTTTCAAGAAATTAATTAATATATTTTTTTAAATGTATGATGACTTTTTAAGCCGGGCTCAGACGAGTACTGAACCGGCTCACAGGGACCAGCAACAAGTAAAGGCGACGTGTACAGTACGCCAACATTACTACAACATAGCCGCAAACGTATCAAATGAGATTTTAAAAAAGAACGGACGGCCATGAATGTAAGGCACTTAATAACATAAGAAAAAAATTTTTGGTTTAGAGTCCTTTGTTAACGTTCATGAACCTCTAGATGTTAGCCAAAATGTTGTCTAAAAACGAAATCTTCCTGTTAATTAAAGTGGTAAACAGTTTCAACACCAACTCTAAAAGAAGTTGTATACACCATTTTTTCCAGCAGTAGGTTTATTTAATTTATTACAAATGAATACTTTTTAGTTTTTTTACATAAAATTTTGTTGTTAAAAAGCTAAAACTAAACAATTCTGTTGCAAGAAACGCAGCGGCGTTTCAATTACATAGTTCTCAATTTGTTTTTAAGAATAAATGTAGATAAAAAATAATTCGAGCTTAATATTTACAGAAAACTGATGTTGTCTTCTTCGTCCTTTTAGTGGTTAAAATGATATTCCACAATCTGATGACGGAAGTAACGATTTTTTTGTCGTTGATGCAAAAAATTCATTTGGGGATGTACGACGCCAAAAACTGAAACATGCAAATGTAAGAAAACTTCGATATATAACTACTAAACCACTTTATTTCAGTTTTTTTACATATTTGGAAATGAATTATTTGAAAAACGTGTTTTTTTACTTTTGGAAAATTATTACCTAGTAAATATGAAAGCTACAACGTAGTATATTACATAACAAGAGTTGTAAAAAGCATATTACGTTCGAGTAAAAAAATCACGAACGAGCGACGAAAGAGCAAGTTTGTAATTCTAGGAGAACGTAACTGCTTTACAACTCGAGTAATGTACCATACTTTTTCTACGACCACAACGACAACGACATAATTTTTATTTGTTTCATAAAAATTGTAATTGTTGTTTATTGTTACCAAACAATTAATAAATATAAGATATGAATTATCGTGAAGAATAAGTTAGTTTATGTTATTTACCGATGCAGTACAGTTGTTTTCAGAAACAACGTTACTTGTTGGTGTATTTTCAGTGTCCATGTTTTCAATTGCGGACATGATTTTTGTTGCGTTGGCAGTTTTGTTTTTTATCGAATTATCCACGGCTATTGTCGATGATCGCTAGCCACCATGTCTTTTTAATGCTAGAAGATCGCCACCAGCATCTACAAGAGTGGTGGCTGATGATCGTCTGAAACAGTTTCCAGTGTAATCCTTTACATTGCTCAGGCCAAGATATTTTGCAATGTTTGAAGGTACAGATCCAATTTTGTTAATTCCTACGCACTGTCTTGTACACTTCCCCTTCTGGTAGTTTACAAAAAATGGTAAGAGTTCTGTGCCTTCACCTGATGGAAGTAAATTCATATATTGTTTACATATTCCACAGTATGTTTCAGACACAACAAATGAACGTGTGGTTTTGTTTTTTGTATTACGAATAGATATAATCAATGATTTTCCAGTGTCTTCGACATCCTCCAACCAAAGAGATCTGAGCACTGGCCGCAACAGCTTGAGCCGTTATCTCCGGTGAGGTACAATTGTTACTCTCACTGTCATCACTTGACATCTTGTAACTAAAATCAAAACGAATTAGTAAAACAAGTAATCTTTAACACCTTTTATTGAATGCACCATCAAATCAAACGTCAAACGAAGTAAACAAACGAAAACATTTGCCCGGCAGCGTCGCCTACATGAAATCTTGAAGAACTAAAAAAAAAAGAACGAACATTCTTTGAAGTAAGAAAAAGAGAAGGAAATAACGCAAATGCTAAAATATATAGAAAGTGTCTGTGTTTTATTTAAATTGTATAATATTGAGCCCTGATTACTGATTAGGTACAACGGCTACGCGAAAAACGAGTTGATGCGCCACTTTCATTATTTCATAAAATTTGATTTGACAGTTACCACACATTTGTTTGTGGGCGGAGTTTATTACACACACGTGCGTAAAGGAGCCTTTACTACAGGAGTTGTTTGTGCGATTTTTAACGGTAGTAGAGAAATTAACTTACCAAGAAATATTTGCTACGTTGAATCAGATACTTGTTAAACTTTTCTTCCTCGTGTTAATGATGATAACTTTATGATGCGAATGACGAATATTTTTGAAGAAAAATGTTGTTTTCGAATTTTTAACGTCACGTAAACTATTCAAAATAATCACTTTCTAAACTAATTTAAAAAATTCAGACTACCAAACACATTCAGAAAGTATAAACTTTAGACAGTTATTAAGTTGGGTTTTTGTAACAAATCGAAAACTAAAATTTAATTTTTTTAGAAATAAAGAAAAGTGTGACGACAGTATTTATATATAAAGGAACAAAGTTTTAAACTAGAAATTTAGAAATGAAATTAAATAACAAAAAAATTAGTTACGTTCTTGTATTAGTTACTTTTCTTGAAGTAAAATTAGTTGACGAATAATTGTATTTACTTGGAGTGTTAATGGATGCTTGAGTTTAATAATAATTGCACAATGCGTTCGTTATTTGTTTCACGAGCAGCATTTAATGGTGTGTCACCAAATACGTTAGGTGCATTGATGTCGGCCCCTGCCTTGATTAACAATTCTACTATTTTTTCGTCTCCTCTATCACAAGCAAGATTTAAACATAAATTAAGACGTGTTTTGGAAACAATGAGGTGAGCCTTTGCCTTGAATAACAATTCTACTATTTTTTCGTGTCTTCTATCACAAGCAATAATGAAGGATGTAAAACCATTTTTATTGGCAGCATTGATATCGGCTCCTGCCTTGATTAACAATTCTACTACTTTTTCATGTCCTCTAGTACAAGCCAAAAATAAAGATATGTCACCATCTTTATTGATAGCATTGATGTCGGCCCCTGCTTTGATTAACAATTCTACTATTTTTTCGTGTCCTCCATCACAAGCAAGAATTAAGGATGTATTACCATTTTGATTAAAAGCATTGATGTCGGCTCCCGCCTTGATTAACAATTTCACAATTTTTTCGTGTCCTCCATTACATCCAAGAATTAAGGATGTAAAACCATTTTTGTTGGCAGCATTGATGTCGGCCCCTGCCTCGATTAACGGTTCAACTATTTTTTCATGTCCTCTATCACAAGCAAGAATTAAGGATGTAAAACCATTTTTATTGGCAGCATTGATGTCGGCCTCTGCCTTGATTAACAATTCTACTATCTTTTCATGTCCTCTTTCACAAGCAAGAATTAAAGATGTATCACCATTTTCATTGAAAGCATTGATGTCGGCCCCTGCTTTGATTAACAATTCTACTATTTTTTTGTGTCCTCCATTAGATCCAAGAATTAAGGATGTAAAACCATATTCATTGGAAGCATTGATGTCAGCCCGTGCCTTGATTAACAATTCTACTATCTTTTCATGTCCTCTTTCACAAGCAAGAATTAAAGATGTATCACCATATTCATTGGAAGCATTGATGTCGACCCCTGCCTTGATTAAGAATTCTACTATTTTTTTGTCTCTTTTATCACAAGCAAGATGAAGTAAACTGTTTTTTGTCCACTGACCAATCTTTAAACAGTTGAGATAAGATTTAAATAAATTGAAAAATCTTTCTACTCCAAGAAGAACCGAAAGATATAAGACGTTACATTGAAGGTTGTAATTGTCAGCATTGAAATAATTTACTTTAAAGTTTTCTTCTACAGCTGCCAAAGCAAAAATGTTATCAGTTGCTTCAGCATAATTTATGGCGTTCATCTTAAATATCGAGTCCGTTTCGAAAACGTCGCACTTTGCTGACAATATATCAATTATTTCTAAATTATCGGAAGGATTATCAGTAACTGTATTGGAATTAAGATCTAAAAGAAAGTTTACACCGCCTGCACGGTTCTCAGTTTTTATAAATTGATGTATTTTATATCTTTTACCCCAAGAACACGCCAACTGCAAAGAAGTTCTTCCAGCTACATCCTTAAGATCGAATTTATCTTTATGTTTTTGCAGTTGTGTTTTGTTATCGCATAAAACCGCGATGTGAGCAGGACAATTTTTAGCTAATATAAGATCGAAAAAGTAACGAACATTTGTATATTTTTCATCAAAAATAAAATCTTTAACCTTAGAAATTTTTTGTCGTGCAAGATAACGTGCAACTAAATATTCGGCATAAGAAATATGAGCGAATTTAATTTTGCCTTCCGAATTTATAAACTCTGTGACGAAACCAAACCGATCATTAAATGTCCGAAAGTTGTTCTGAATTTCTGTTATATTTAAATTTAAGTTGTTCAACACATCGTCGCCGAAAATGAGATTTAAAGCAAATGATTCAAGTTGATTAATCAATGCCTCTTTTTCCTGTTTGAAATCTTCTAGATCAGAATTATCAAATTTTGGATTTTTTTTGTAACAAAAATTAATTTTTTCGTCAACGAAATACTCATAGAGGTCACCCAACGAAAGAAAACTTTCTGTAAAATTTTGAATACTGTTTTCGTTTTCTCTAAAAGTCTCGGTCAGCATGTAAATTTGTAAAGGGATACTTAGAATATCTCTGTGTCTGTAAAGTGTCACATTATCTATTATCTTTTCGGTTATCAAGTGAAGGACGCTTTGAAAAGAACCAACAGATTGAAGACGCGTTTTTATGTACTCAATTTGTTGACCTTTATCAAATTCAAAAACAGTTTGTGATAAAACTTTAAACTCTGACTCTAAAGTGCTTTTCAAATGTTGTCTGCATGTCATCCATTGTACGAATCCTTGTTCAGAAAATTTGTGTATAATTTTGATTATTACTTCGCGATTTTGATCAGAAATTATTTCATCCAGAGCATCCCAGAGATAGACAACTTTAATACTTTGTGTTTTTATCAAAGAATTCACCACGTGATGATCAAACTGGCTCCAATTCGGATATTTTATTTTTAAGATATGTTCGTTTAAATTGCTAATGTCTTTATCATTTTTATAGAAATGACAAATTCGTTTCATGTCGTGAGGCGTAATAAGCGTAGTCAAACTATTTGAAATAAATTGATTTTTTAAACTTTTCAACAACAAAGACTTTCCAAGACCAGGATCGCCAACAACTAAATGAATGTTATTTTCAGATTTTGATTCTTGTAATTCGTCTTCTTTTATAGAATCTTTAGGATTGTTTTGCAACCGAAACCGTCGTAAAGTAGAAATGTCACCAACACTTTGGACCCATTCTAACTTATTCCCAACAAATTTTAAACAGTGACAACTTTTAAATTTTCTTTTACTGCATACTGCTCGAAACTTTTGTGATGTACAATGACTTTTACTTGCAACCAAAATAGTTTTCTTGTCAGTTTGTTTTTGTCCTGGTTTAAACTTGTTTTCGTCATTACTTTTTAAATATTTTTCTACGTCTACAGCTTTATGCTTTATGATAAAATCGTTTTGTTTCTTAGTGCTAACATTACTGATTAAAATTAACGCATCGTCTTCAGCATTACTTAAAAATTCTAAGTCTACAAAATTTCTGGACAGTGTTCTAGGTATGTAAGGATCTGAAAGTTTTTCAATTTCTTGTTTAATTTCATAGTCATTTGTCATCAATAATAAGTCATTAGTTGTGATTTTTTCTTGAAAATCGTTATCTTTTAATAAATCTATCAAATTAATTCTTTTTTTTGAAAGCAAAAGTTGACAATTTTCGACTAAATCTTTATAAATTTGGTTATCAATTTTTAAATCAGACAATTTTTGAAAAATATTACCCTCTTTAAAATTTTGCTGTAAATTATTTGTTAGTACAATAAAACTTTTATTATCACATAACTTAATTGCTTCCCAAACTTCTGAATTTTCATCTACGATTAAAGGACATTTACCCATTAGCCATAACAATTTTGAAGAAGCAACGGCAGATAAATTTTCAATTTCATTTTTCGTCAACTGATAATTTTTGTTAATAATTTTTGCCTCTTCGGTACTGAGAAGATTTTTGTATTTATCAGACACTTTTTGTAAATGTTTAAGATATTTTTTGTCAAAAACAGAGACATTAAATTTTAAAATTGCTTTTTGCAAAATCTCGTAATTTTTGTTTTCGCTTTCATTAAGCGAAAATCGATGAATATACGGTGATGTTAAAAACAATGCAAGTAACTGTTTTATCATCGGCTTACTTATTATTTCTTTCTTTCCTTCCAAAAGATTCCAGTCACAAAAAAAATTTGTAAACTGTTCTGTCACTTCGTCTCTACAAGAAAATTTTTCTTTTATACTTGTAAAAAGTTTTTTTTCCAAAGTTTTAAAATCGCTTTGGTTTGTGTAAACAAAAAAATTTTTAAAAAACATTTTGCAATCTTCTGATATGTTGGAACTAGTTTTTGAATCAATTTCAAACTGAAAGCAATTATTTTTATTATTTACACCAAAATTAAGTAAAGGCATTACTTTAGATTTAGACATTGTGAGATCAATTTTTTGATCATGAGCAATTTCAATTGTTACACATTTGCTAAATTCTAGATTAAATGTACGATTTGTAAATAGAATTAATTTATAATCCGAAAGAATCTTTTTTTGCTTTAGAAATGACTGAAAATATTTTCTAATACTAAAGTCGCCTTTATCACCAAGAAATTGATTTAATATTAATGGTTTCTCTTTTGTCATTGAATGTTTAAGTTGAATCGCGCACTTTGTTTGACCAGATTCAAAAATCACATCATCGAAACTACCGAAATCATCGTCATTCGACCATAAGCAAAAATCATCAACAGAATCGATTGAATTTAGAGCAACACTCGCCATAACCACATTTTCATAGTCTTTTCCAACATCGGTCGTACCCTTTCTCTTTTTAAAAGTCTGAAAAAATATATTTTGCCATGATTAACAATTTCTAACAATGTAAAATTTATTGTTATGTTTATGTTATGGATTAATAAAAATGCAGTAACTTTGACTGCATATTTTACATAGGCACGCAGGTGAAAAATAAAATAGATTATTATAAATGTGAAATTACACTTACCCTTTTATCAAAAGAAGAGCCTGCTTTGTTGTTGGCTTTCAGTTGTGTATCCATGTTTTGTTCTTCGTTTGAAGTGCTTCAATTAGCGTTTCTAGCAAAAAAAAAACACATAAATAAACCAAATTATAATGTCTAATTTTTCATAACCAAATGATTTTTAAAATACTATGTAGTATTAGAATAATTAATTTTCAAAACGGTTTTATGACAACTCTCTAAACTGGTGAATCTGAGCTTGTCAAAAATTAATTATTTCTACAATATACAAAACTTACCAACGAATCAGTTAAAATGTTGAAATAACCATTTTAATTTTACAATTTTTACAATTTGTTATCCATAGAAGATGTAATTAATTGATAAAAGTAGGAATAAAATATTGACGCCCCAAAAAAATTATGAAGAATTTGTGAAGAAAAAGCAGATTTAAATATAGACACAATGTCGAGTTAAAAAATTTTCATATTAAAAAACAAAATTTGCGAAAATGTAACTTTGAGTATAGATTTTACAAGATTACAGTTTTTTATTGTTGTTAAAAAGTGTGATTAATTGACTATAAGCTACTGACCTGTTCAATGTTATTCAATATTTTTTTGAAGAGATTGTTGTTATTACCAAGTAAAATTATAAATTTTATTACCAAGTAAAACAAATTAAAGATATATTATAGTATATTATATTATATTATATTATATTATATTATATTATATTATATTATATTATATTATACGTCACGTCTTCAAAAACAGGTTAAAGTTGGAAAACAGTTTCAAACAGTTATTCTATTAAGTTAAGGACATAAGACATAAGGAAAACAAATAGAAGTCACTGTGGTGGGTAAATAGGCAGTGTTCCAATAACTCGATTCCTCCGTCATAAATAGCAAGCACTGCTATATGAGTTTTGTGAACCGGAGCGCTATCCTCATGGAAGAAATTTTGCCGTCATTTTTTTTTAATACACTAGCGCAGTTTTGAGATCAAATTGACATAAAAGTAGCCTATTTTTGTGTGTTTAAGCTCTAAATAATCAACCGTAAGGATTCCTTCCGCATCGCAGAAAATTGTGGCCATAACTTAACCAGCAGATGACAAAACTCGAAACTTACGAGATAGAGAAAAACCTCTATGATGCCAATCTATACTGTGATGGTTCCCAGGCCCCACTTTTACGGTCAGTCCGAAATATTTGAATTTTAATTTTTTACATCGGAGAAGACCCAAACGGATGGTTTATGGCGGAAGCGGTCCTTTCAAATGGTCTGGTCAAATTCCAGAGTTTGGGCAAGGTCAGATTTCTTAGAAAACTTGCATTTTGTCACGTACATGCGAACCGTTGTCTCAAATTGATAATTTTGTGCTATCAAACCGATCAAACGTATTCTACGGTTTGAGCAAAACGCGGACACATCGGAAACGCCGTTTGAATCGGACTTAAGATTAAGTAAGATTAGGGAAGAACCGAGTTGTACCTGTTCCTATCACTCGGAAAAGATGCTTAATTAAGTTAGTATCATTTTTTGTTGTAATTTGGGTACCGGCCGTTCCTTAATTAGCTTTGCAATTTGGCAAATTAGCAAAATCCACCGAGTAGGGGTAAGACGACTTACGGGGACCAATAGAATGAGCGTTTCTGATTAAGCTCGTCAAAGAAAGGGAAAGACGTTAGAGGGAAAGTACCACACCAAGAGAGTTGATAAAAGAGCTCGACACATAGCATTAAGGATCTTTTTCCGATGATCTTTCCGACTCTTTTCGAGAGTTCGTTTCTAGATCTTTTTCGATAACTTGTCGAGAGTCTTTTTCGATCTTGTTCGAGAATTTTTCGAGATTTTAAACCGTATTTGTGAGACGATCAATTTTTTTGAAAGTGCTTTTCGGGAGTAATCTTGAATTTTATTTATCAAAGTTTCGGGATCTTTTCGAAAGCGGACTCAATTTAAATTCCAGGAAAACTCAAATCGCGTTTAGTAAAAGTGTTTTGTGTCTAACACCCAGGAAAAGCGTAAGTCTTTTAATTTCTATTACTTATTTGGGTAAATCTAAGATTGACACAATTCGGTCGCTAAAGGTTGGAGTTATTGTGTGTTGACCGTGTAATATTCTAAATTCTAAATTGATTTTTAATTTATATATCTTACCAAATTTCATGTGCAGTCGCAACGTTCATTCTACGCAATTTTGACTTGATTATCCAATCAAGTACCACCGACGATTATTTCCAAATCTAGAAATAAGACTCCAAGTTCCATCGTCTCACGCCGTTAATTATTTTCGAACTTTTCCTCACTTTGAGACGATTATTAATGTCAATGAGATTATTTTTATTTTTGATTATTATTATTTTCTCATCTATCTAGCACCCTTGTATTTCTTTGAAAGCTAGTACGACAATTATGAGTTTGGTCCAGAAAGAGTTATCCAGATTTTATTAAAATGCATCAACTACAATAGAGGATTAGAGATGAACAATACGATCAAAACTTGCCACCTAAATTACGAGCGAGTAGCTCCATCAAAGTTTTGCTATGTTGATAATACCATCAACACCATTCAGAACTACAAATTACGCCAGGTACTGACCACCGAAATTAGAACACCATTGCCGAAAATGGTCTTCGTTAACAGTATTTGACAAATTTAAATTAATTATTTGGTCCAACAAAGAAGTGGCAATGCATATTGGATCCTTTAACCAAACATTCCACCTATGCTCCTAACGTGCCCATCTTTCCGTGTGGTTTGAGCTTCGCATATTTGCGCAGTGCTCTCCCACGGCGGTAGTAAACCGAGTCTCAGACTGGCGATCAGCCCACCGAACAATACATTTTTCTCGTGTCGCCGTCGCGAGGGTCTATCGTACCAAAAATCAAAACCTTAGTGTTATCAGTGAAAGGGGTAACTCCTATGCGAACCGCCAAATATGCAACCCTTCTGGCTGCTCTATTGTAGAATACCATTCCGCAAGGAAAATTTATCGTAAACAGATTTTATAGTTTCTGTCATTGAAATTTTCTGAGAAAGAAAAAATTAGAACATTTTCTTCTCGACTGCACAACACAAAATATCCGACATCTTTCCAAACAATTCTGAAAGTTTAGCTTTCATTCGTTTGATCCGCGCTTAGTCTAGATTTTCCTTTCTTCGTTCGGATCAAACACAAATCGTGAATTCACGTGGGACATCAACCAACACCAGATTCTGGCATCGTTAACCATTGACAAAAGTTGAGTCACGAATTTTTTCCCAAAGTGACCATTCGCTACAAAATGAGTCGTTGACAGTCATAATCTTGCAACAACCAAATTCTTTCCGACTCATAATTAATTTCTGTCAAAATAACACTCAGCAAATCTCGTACGAATAGAACACCGGAAATCACACAATGCTCTGACAAACACCAACCAATCAACAGCTTAAGAAGCGAAAGCTTTAATCAAAACCAAAACCACCAAAACCACAAAATTTAAGGGGGTAAAGTTTGAATCTTATTAGAGAACAAGGAACGCATTTTAAATTAATCAAAATCAGTTGGGGACTTTGACGGTCGTACCCATAACCAATAATTGAAAATTTGTTAATAAAATATAAGTGAAGTGTGCCCATCTGTTTCATTAAACATTCCTTTCACAAGACGGCCTCACTAGAATTTGGATGCTACGATAAGTTTTTTCTTTAACACAACAAAACACAACGTAGAAATTTGGGTCCATAATTTTTTAGAAAAATTAACAATCTTCCAGACGAAGTTAATTTAAAAGTTCCAGTGCCATAAGGTCACTGCTAAGTTACACCGAATATTAATTAGCGATATTTCGCGTGTGTTACAACAGGGTTGGTAAATTTTGGTGGTGACGCCAATAGTAAGTATTAAACGCCAACCCCAAACGAACGCCGTCACCAAAGGACGAAGGATATTCAAAAATCGAACCATCACATTTGATAATCGTGACCAGAGGATTGATCAGGATAATCGAAATCGAGCAAATTCCAAACCTTCACGTTTGGTGCCGTGACCAGAGGATAAAATCGAAATCGGGCAAAAATCGCAAACTTCACAATACTTTGAATGAACTGCTCGCAAAAGATTCTAATTAAGTGTCAACATTCTAGAGAGCCAATGCGATGATAGATCAAAATTATTAGATGTAGTTATTAAAATAAGCAAAACTTACCAATTATAAAAAAAACACTTTTTCTACTACATCTCACAAACTACTTTCAAATTTCAATGCGAGCTAAGCTTGAGACGTAATTAGTGCAAATGTTGAAGAAACTGCTTTAAATACAGAATTTCTAGAAGCTGTTATCTGTATGCAATTATTTATTTCTTTCATTATTCATCATCATTGTTCGCGGCGGAAAAACCAGGGTAACATCATTTTCTTTAAAATATTAATATTTTTCACAATTTTGTTGATTTTATGAGTTAATTTAGGCCATTTCATTGTTTTAATTTCGCATTATCCATAACACGGCGTCGACATAAGTCCTACAATAAACAATTTTAAGAGAAGATGAAATATTGCAAATAACGCTAAACAAATAATGACGAATTATATCTATTAAATTTGTGAGTATGTTTCGTCCTCGCATATCATTTTAATTATTTATATTATTTTTTTTACTTTTTATTTTCTTAAGGGCAGGCAACTCTCTATACATTTTGTTTGAAGGCTGCGCATCATTTTTAATTTTAATCAGGTGAGAGTGTGCACTTTTTTCACCCTTCCCTCTCCTTTTTCTTTTTCTTAAAAATGTGAGTACGCTCGTATCTCGTAAACCGAACGCATCAAATCATAATCTCACGAGAATGACCGGTCGCAAGCTTTTCTGAAAATCATCCCAAGTCTCCTGTTGACTTCCACCGTTGACAACAACCCCAAGGTAAGTGTCCACTCTCTCTCGCTGACTCTCATTTTTGTTTTTTCCGCACACAGAGTATAAAAACTTTTTTTGTAGTGAAAAGCGAAAAAACAAGTTTAAAATATAAAGTGGTTTCAAGAAATTAATTAATATATTTTTTTAATGTTGGGTATTAACTGGTAAGTTACAAACTAATTCTTAAGTGATTTGTAGTACCTAAAATTTTTACCCTGTTTTACAGGTATAGGATTCCAAGCAAAAATTAGCTCCTGTGACTTTTTAAGCCGGGCTCAGACGACTGGTGAACCGGCTCACAGGGACCAGCAACAAGTAAAGGCGATGTGTACAGTCCGCCAACATTGCTACAACATGGCCGCAAACGTATCAAATGAGATTTTAAAAATCGAAAACTTCCCACTTTTTCAATCGAACATCACTTATGAATATTAGGTTTGCATGCCTGAGAATAGATTGACATAATAGTAGCCTATTTTTGTGTCTTTAAGCTCTAAATAATCAACCGTCAGGATTCCTTCCGCATCGCAGAAAACTGTGGCCATGACTTTACCAGCAGACGACAAAACGCGAAACTTGCGAGATAGGGAAAAACCTCTATGATGCCAGTCTTTGTTTGTTCTTTTAATTCGGTATCCAAGTCAAATTGGGAAATTGGCATCAGAATTTTCAATTTCAGTTTCTAATCAAGTGTCAACATTCTGGAGAGCCAATGCGCAGATAGATAAAAATTATTAGATGTAGATATTAAAATAAGCAAAACTTACCAATTATAAAAAAAACATTTTTTCTACTACATCACACAAACTACTTTCAACTTTCAATGCGAGCTAAACTTGAGACGTAAATAGTGCAAATGTTGAAGAAACTGCTTTAAATACAGAATTTCTAGAAGCTGTTATCTGTATGCAATTATATATTTCTTTGCTTTAAAACATTACGAAATGCTCGCGGCGGAAAAACCTAGGTAACATCATTTCCTTTAAAGTGGTAATATTTGTCACAATTCTGTTGATTTAATTTAAGCCATTTCATTGTTTTAATTTCGCACCATCTAAACCATGGCGTCGACGTAAGTCCTACAATAAATAATTTTCTTAGGTAAGAGAAGAGAAAATATTGCGAATAACGCTGAACAAAGAATGACGAATTATATCTCTTTTCATGAGTTTTGAAACTTTTGTCGTGAAAAGCGAAAAAACAAGATTAAAATATTAAGTAGTTTCAAGAAATTAATTAATATTTTTTTTAATGTATGGTATTAACTGATAAATTACAAGCTATTTCTTAAGTGATTAATTATAGTACCTAAAACTTTTACCCTGTTTTACAGGTATAGGATTCCAAGCGAAAATTAGCCCCTGTGACTTTTTAAGCCGGGCTCAGACGACTGGTGAACCGGCTCACAGAGACTAGTAACAAGTAAAGGCGACCTGTACAGTACGCCAACATTGCTACAACATATCCGCAAACGTATCAAATGAGATTTTAAAAATCCGAATACTTCCCACTTTTTCAATCGAACATCACTTATGAATATTAGCTTTTGCATGCTTTCTTTGTATTTCCATTTCACGCTTTTAGATCATGACAGGAAAATTTCAACCAAAATTTGTAATGATTTTTTTAATTTAATCTTTATAGTAGATTTCAAAATAATAAAGTAAATATTTTTTGTTAGTAGATGAGTGTAGCTCGTAATTGAGCGAAGGACTTAAAAAAATTGAAATTTGAATTTTGGCCAAAGTTCAATGCAAAAAAGTATAATTTTTCGTAAAATTTACATTTACGTATTGTGTCTCGTAAAATCAGTTGTGATCAAAGAAAGAAGAAAACCTGCGTTACAAGTGTGAACAATTTCAATAAAATCGGTGCATTATTTCGTGTCCACCTACTTCAAAAATAATTTTGAGACAAAAGTGATTAATTATTCTCTCTCTCTCATTAAGGCTAACGTAGGAAAGTTGCAAAGGCGCTCTCTTCTAGACTTCTACTCCGATTGACTTGACATTTTGGCAAAATATTCTTGCACTATTAGATAATTTGATTTTTTAAACTGAAAAATTTCCAAATCCATGTAACCCATTTAGAACTATGACTATTTTTGTAGAAAAATATAAGTTTTTGAATCTGTCATTCTAAAAATGATTTTGAATAAACTCTAATTATGCGTTTATGTAGATAAAGTGTTATGATAGGCTTTACCCTCGGGGTTGCGTACTATACTTTTTCTACGACTTCAGAAAAAAATTGAAATAAATTTTGTCGTGGACTAAAAATGATTGTCTAACTAAGATTTAACTAAATTTATTTATTTATTTTTAGTATAAGAGTAATTATTGAAATTTACAGTTTTATTATTACAATTATTAAACGTAACTGGTGCATGGTCCCATTTCTCCATTTTCATTTAATTCCGAAAATGCCATCCTTGGCATAAATATGTTGTCATTTTCTATACTAGTCAACAGTACATTTGATGTATTTCTTTTTGCTGCCATGGAGTTGTCGACTAACCCTCCGCCACGGCCTGCCTTTTCCAGCCACCACGGCGTTTTAAAGAGATTAAGTCGCCTCCCCCATCAACTAAAATTGTAGCGGAAGACCTCCTGAAGCAATGTCCTGTGAACGTCTCTGGATGCTCCAAATTTAAAAAAGTAGGAATGATTTTTGGATTTTTTTGCTTTATATCTATCTGACGTGCGTTTCAGGTATGCACGTAGCTTTAAATATTTGGTAATATCAATGTTTTCTTTGATATTGAGAGTGCTCCTCAACATAGAATATATCGCCCATAATGACGATGGTTTCAGCATTTTAGCCAAAGTTTCAAAATAAGCGAGTACAACGTTTTCAAAACGAGGCATGTGTTATCATTTCGATAACGTAAGAGAATTCTAACGCTGCTTCTTAATTCCCTTCGGACATGCTGTATATTTTCTGCACAATTTTTAAGACGTGTTCGCGTGTTTAAATCTCAGATTTTCTTAGGAAGTTTGTTTCAGAAAAGCATCTATTGTCTGAAATTAATTTTAAAATTCTCAAAGTCTAATTAATAAAAACTTTGAACTTCAGAAATTTAACAAGTTTGACTTTAAGAGTTTTTTGCAGAAGCGGTTTGTTGGAGCACTAGAAATTTTCATTTTTCTAAGAACACCCAATTGCCTACATGATACAAAATAGATGTGTAGTTATAGCTCGTCTATAAAAATTCCGCACAATTGCTACAATTAAGTAAATTACATGAAAATAAGCTTTCGATAACACTACATGTTATTACGACTATCATTATCATCATTCATTATTTTCTGTCTATATCCACGTGGCGACTTCTTAGTACAAACTACCAAAAATACAACATTTATTTGGTAGTTTTTATTACAATATTCAAGTTATTTAGCTCATAAATAAAAAAAAAACATTTATATTGTCGACAGTTATTTACAATATTTAAAGAAAATGTAGATATCAATTTTTTTTCTGTTCAGATTTCTTCCAATAAGAAAACTTTCTCACAGTTTGTGAGATTTAAAAAAAAAAATTGCAGATGCTTTCTCCATTGAAATAATAATCAAAATTCTTGAAATTATATTGTAACACGGAACAGCTTACCAGAATAGCGCTGCAGTCGCCGCTCGCCACTGTCAGCAACGCGAGAATGTTTCACCGAGCGCTCACCAGAGTAGCGCTGCTTTCGCGCTGCCTCACCCTACTCCCTACCCCGAAAGCTCTTCAATCTTTAATTTAAAAATTAATAATTTATCTCTGTTTGGTTGATTTTCTAAAATCTCTTTCCTAAGCTTATAAAATCTACGAATTACAACGTAAAAAACAACAAAATGTCTAAAAACCTAAAAAATTCAAAAGACAAAAGAAATTTTGAAACGTGTATAATTTTATTGTACAGCTAAATATATTCAAAATAATGCTAAAACAACGTAGGATTTTTAAATTTTATAAAATCAACAGAATGTGTAAACGTCTAAAAAAATTTATAAAACGAGAAAATTCGAATAATTTAATAATTTAGCAATATTGTTATGTGTTATCAATATTAACAACAACTCTAATTCTATTTAATTATATTTTTCGATTATTTCAATAAAATGATAAATGATTTTAGTGTTGGTTATTTATTATTATTTGACATCGACAAGCAGCTGTTTCACTTTATCATTACGGACGCCGTCCATAAGAAGCTCTTTTATGGATACTAAACGATCATACATTGTTTAATAATCGGACAAACATACTTTAACAAATGATTTTTATAAAATTTATTTTTACGTCGGCAAGAGTCCGTAAAGTAACCGTTTATGCAGAGGTCGTTTGATATTATTTTTATTGATTTAGTTTAAATTTAGTCGTGATCGTTTATGCATCAAGAGCAAGTAACCGGTTTTATCCCTCGGGTGGTCGTATGAATCCTATTTTATAATTTAGGAGCGGTAAAAAAAAAGATTTTGCAGAATAATAAAGTGTTGTTTATTAATAGAAAGTGTCATCAAAGTAGAACGTTGAAATTAAAAATTACAATAATACTAACTAGAAATATATCATTATGTGAAAAATACAAAACGGCTTTTAACATAAATTTCAAAAACCTAAAAATTTAAATGTTGGGCTCTAGAGAATGTAAAGATTGAACATTTTGGAAAACCTACTCCTACATGGAGTGCCAAATTACTTAAACTAAAAATTTTTAGACTAGAGGTCTAGAAGACAAAATGTACAAAACTTGTTTAAAAAGTTAAAATCCCCAAACAATCCAAGAAAAAATTGAAGTCTTTTTAACATAATTCTTGAACTAAACAAAAAAAATTAAAATAATTTGTTAAAAAACTAAAAGTCTAGAAAAAAATGTAATCTTCCAAAAAATTTATAAAAAAAAATATGCAAAACTTAAAAAACAAATTTGAATATTAGCATCTTAAAAAATTTTGAAAATTTGAGAAAAAAAAACAGTAAACACAAAAAAATGTAACTTGAACTAAAATTAACAAAAAATTTAAAAGCCTGATAATAACAAGATTTTGACTATTTTGACTAAAAAAAAAAACATTCTAATAGTATGTTAAGTATTAAGATGTAACTAGTTGCTAATAAAGTTTGCAAAAAAGTATAATATATACTTTAGTGTGGTTTTAGTTAGTGAGTTAATTGATCAGTTGGTTAGTTAGTTGGTTAGTTGGTTAGTTGGTTGGTTAGTTGGTTGGTTAATTGGTTGGTTAATTGGTTGGTTATTTGGTTGGCTGGTTAGTTGGTTAGTTGGTTAGTTAGTCAGTTGGTTGGTTAGTTGGTCAGTTGGTTAGTTGGTTAGTTGGTTAGTTAGTTAATTGGTCAGTTGGTTAGTTGGTTAGTTGGTTAGTTAGTTAGTTGGTTGATTAGTTGGTCAGTTGGTTAGTTGGTTAGTTGGTTAGTTGGTTAATTGGTCAGTTAGTTAGTTGGTTAGTTAATTAGTTAGTTAATTGGTCAGTTAGTCTGTTGGTCAGTTGGTTAGTTAGTTAGTTAATTAGTTAGTTGGTTAGTTGGTTGGTGAGTTGGTCAGTTGGTTAGTTAATTGGTTAGTTGGTTAGTTAGTTGGTTAATTGGTTAGTTGCTTAGTTGGCTAATTAGTCAGTTAGTTAGTTTAGTGCATTTTAGAATAGATATATTTTCCAGAACTAGGTCGTGTGCTGAACCTGGCTCAAAAGAGAAACTATCGAATAAACAGACTTTACAATCTAAAAAATATAAGTGCAGACAGTGTGAATTTATCTTGAACTAAACCTACCGCCACTCCCAAGTCATAGTTAATAGCAAAAGTTTCCGAAAACGAAATTCTCAGAGTATTTTGTGTGTTCATCAAAAATGTCAGATAAATCATTTTATTTTCTCTGTTCCAGTCGTACCAAGTTACAGTTTGTGCCACTGCTTCTAGTTCATTAGACTAGAAGCAAAGACATTAGACAAAAAATTTCAACAAAGTTAGAACAGTTTACCACATCTTCCACCATTTGTCCTGTCAAAATACTGTGAACAAAAGTAAGAAGTGCTGTCAGAGAAAGAAAATAAACTCGAAACAGACGATCTTCAAGAAGCTCTGAAAACTTTGAAAAAATAGAAAATTTTGATAAAAAATTTACTTACGAGGTAGACGAAAACTAAAATACTGATGGCCAAAATTGCTCCGGTGATGCTGTTAATAACAATCAGAGGGTTCAGTTTCAAGATGAGATTTCTCATGGAACTGTAAAACTTTAAAATTAAAAAAAAAAAATTGCGCTTTTACCTAACAAGGGCAACATGTCGTCTGACGCAAATTTTCAGCCTTTCTTTAATAACGTTCTGGTACGACGTTTTGTCACCGTCAAGCCCACCATCAATTCCTTTCAGAAAATCGATTAATAAATAAAACTGAAACCGTAGACTTAGATTCAGATAATTAGTCATGTAAAAAATCGTAGGAGTCAAAAAAGCCGCGGTAAGAAAACTCGCTCTAAACAACCACGATAGCAATTTCTCCGATCTTGGAAAAAACTCCTGAAAAATAGCGAATGGAAAAAAGGTTTCCTCATCTCCCTCAAGAGGCAGCATGTAAGCTATCGCAGCCAAAAGGGCTAAAATCGTGTTGACAACTGTATAAATGTTGAAATAAAGCGCTTCGTTTCTAATTCGCTTCATGGTAGCAGCACTGGCGATGTCCATTTCCCAGTACTCCAACTTGTAAAAAGCGTCAAGGAAAAATTTTGCCATTAGTGGAATCGTGGAAATCGATCCTAAAAGCTAAAAAAATCGTGAAGAAACCGTCGCTCCTACTTACAAAAAGAAGGCCTCCGTAAACTGGTACAAACTTGATGAAATAAAAGAAGTTAAAGTGCTGCAAGAAAAGCACGGTTTGGATAAGTAACAGAAGAACGATGCCGGCGGACATAGTTCCGGTTAAGCCCTTCATGAAGATATGGTTGGAAAAATCGACGTACAAGAAGCGAAGAAGCCAAAGAGAGTCAACTGAAAATTATTTTCAAAATTTGTTGTTTTTTTTTTTAATGTATGTACTTTTTTTTGAGAAGGGAACAACAACGGGAGCTGCTACGTTGACCATCTTTGTGACGTGTCCGACATCTACGAGTTTTCATAATGAACATGATACATAAGAAATTAGCATGCTCGTTAGTGGGTGATTATATCTAATCGAATTATGATGTAAATGCCACTAATTGTGCTTCTAAATGACGATTTCAGAAGTGGAATTTAGTTTCTCATTAGCTGAAAAGGTCCGGTCAGGTCACTCAAAACTCTGAAGTGTTGCAACGCCTGTGCTAACAAAAATTTGATTAAAATTATTAGATTTTTAGGATCCTACGCGTTTTTGCAAATTTGTTCAAAAATATGTGGAAATTTAGGCTCTACAAATTTACGCACAGCTTTTACCTAAATTTATTTTTTTTTTTCTGGGCATTAATTTATTAATTTTGCTGGTAGATATGGTTAGCTTTTGGATTTAGATTTTGGAAAATCTTTCGTCAATTTTTGATTTGCTAGACTTCAAATTTTTAGAAAAATTTTGAAATCTTTAAATTATTTAGTTTCCAATTTTAACGTTCATAAATAACTTTATTCCAAATTTCTTTAGGCTTATAGAACCATAGGTTTCTGAAATTGCATACATTGCAAAACTTTTTCTTCTTCCATTCTTCTTAGATTGTGTCAGCATGAATAATAAAACTTCCAACTCCAATTTTTTGGCTAAATTCTAGAAGTTTGGTAACGTTCCCCTCCGTTCTTTTTGACACACCCGGTATATAAAAATGAATGATTTGTATGTAATCTAAAATCAAAAAGGCATAGTAGCATTCCTGTAATCTCTGGTGGTGCCACAGCCAGAGCAGTCTCATGCTTCATTCGAATTCCAAGTATCAAACTGAGTACAACTGTTTTTCCTGTGCTCGTAGTGCTTCAAGGAAGTCCACCATTTTCGCTCCATGACTGTGTCATACGCAAGTCGTATTTTTCGTTGATGTGCTGCAGCGCTATCTGGTGGCGAGTTACAAGAGTAGATAGCATAAAAAGCTCCTCCATGAAAAACCACTTATACAAGTAATCTGTCAAACGAATTACACAATTTATGTGTAGATGACGTTAAAGAGAAAGGTTCGATTCTGGTTGTTCACACGAAGGAAGTTGTTTTCGTATTATAATAACGATAAATGCACCTGAAATCTCGTAGAAATTAACACATTTGGAAAATTTCTGAGAAAAATTGCAAGTTACTTGAAGCTACCCAGTACTGATCAGTTTACGGGGCAGTCCTTCTAGAGAACGTCTGCCACAATTTTGGCGGACATTGGGACACTTGTGGCAAATTCTATAGGAAATTAAAAAAAAATTGCAAGAACACTGGAACTACTAGTACTTCTTCAACAAGGGAATCTAACATCAAAACCACAACTTCCGTAAATTTAACGGCTTTGAGGCTTGCACCTCGGCTACATAGATTTTGTCTCGAGGCCTAGCGATAATGCCAATTTTTCCAGTTAGGCAGTAACATACTTCGAGCGGTTCTCAAATAGTTTTTACAAAATTTTTATCTATATTTTGCAGGCAAACGGTACCACTTTGGAGTACCAATTTTTTTACTAAGTGGATACATGGTTTGAAGTATTGTACATTTTTTAAACACCCTGTATATAGAGTATCTTAAAATGCAATTTTGCGCATTTTCAAAATGTTACCTAGCTTACTAGTTAAATGTAAATTGCAAATATTATATAACAGAATTTGTAGAGACGCCGAACCAAAATGAGAGACTGCTGAGGTACTGAATTTTGTACTGATTTACACTAAATTTGTTCTGTTTTTTATTTTTTTTATATTTTTTAATATGTTCTCTTTTGACAATTTATCGACCTAAAGTTTCTGTTTAACTTTTGCTAATTTTCGTATTTTTAACTTTTTATTTTTTTATAGAATATTTAAGTGTTTTAAATTTCTAAATTCTAGTTTATATTTTTAAGTGTGCTTTTTCCCATCGTGTGATTCATCTAACTTTTTACGTGCCTTTTATAAACGTTAGAGATTTCAAAATTGATTACGTTTCTAAAAGTTTTATTTTTTCGATTTTTTAAATGACTTATGTTTCTCGTTTATTATTTTCTTTCTTTCGCCTTATTTTTTGATTTTCTTTTTTTTAGTTTTTTCCAAAAATTTCGTTATTTTTACAGTGGTTATATATTATATTCTCAAAATTTAATCTTTTTTTTTATAATTCATTGCATACTTTGTTGATGAGGTCCAATTAACTAAACTCCATCTGCAGAATTAGATAGTAAATGACTCTTCTGAAAATAAATTTCGAAGCATAATATATTTTTCTCGGATTACTTAAATGATCACAAAATTACGTAATAATCTCTTAGAACAAGTATATAATTTATCAAAATTGCTTTTATCGATGCGCCAATTTACATGCTTCTTTATCAGATCTATAGTCGTCTGACCCGTCACAAATGGTAGACGTAATAGCTCCCACTGTCGTTTCATTCTCAAAAAAAAGTGATTTAAAAAAAAAAACAAAGCGTTTTTCTGTAAACTATTTGTAGATGACCATCTTTGGCTTCTTCGCTTACTCTACATGGATATCTATCAAACCATCTTTATAAACATCTTGACGAAGGTCATCTCCGCGGTCCTCTTCCTTTTGATGCTGGTCCAAAGTGTCCTCTTCTTGCAGAAGTTCAATTTCTTGTACTTCATCAAGTATTTCCCATGTTACGGATGCTTTCTCTTTGTAAGTACGAACGACAGCTTCTTCACGCTTTTTTTAGATTTTAGGAGCTTGTGCCACGATTCCGTATACGACAAAATTTTACGTGGATGCTATTAATAGCTCTGAGTATTGGAGCACGGAGATCGCCAGTCCTGCCACCATGAAACGGATCAAAAATGAAGCGATATATTTCAACGCGTACACGGTTGTTAACACGATTCTTGCCCTTTCTTGTGGGATTACGTACATGCAGCCTATTGATAAAGATATTGATATTTTCTTTCCTTTGGCTATTTTTAGAGAGTATTTTCCTGAATGGGAAACACTGCTGTCGTGGCTATTTAGAGCTGCTTTTCTTCCTGTTGCTTTTCTAACTCCGACGCTTTTTTACATGACTCACTATGTAGTTGGACGCGTGCGGTTTGAGTTTTATTTATTGATTGATTTTCTCAGAGGGATTGACGACGACGAGACGTCATACCAAGAGATTGTTAAGCAGAAGCTAAAAACTTGCATCAATCGTCATGTTGTGATCATTACGTAATACAATTTTTTTCTTTTTATCATCAGATATCTAAATTTTTTAGTTCCACGAGAAATGTCCTGCTGAAACTGAATCCACTCATAGCTCTTTACAGTCTCACCGGTACAATTTTGGGTATCAGTCTTTTAGTTTTTGTCTTCTTTGTAAGTAGATCGTCTACTAGAATTTTCTACTTTTGCAAAGTTTCCAGACCCTGTTGAGGGACACCAGCTTCGAGTTTATTCTCTAGCTCTAACGGCATTTCTCACTTTTTTTCATATTATTCTCATAGGACAAATGACAGAAAATGTGGTAATTTTTTTATAATTTTGTGTTATAATTTTTTAACAACATTTGTAGTCTAATACCCTAGGAGCGGTGTTGCAAACCTTAAAGTGGTACGACTGGAACAGAGAAAATAAAAAGATCTATCTTATATTTCTGATGAAAACACAAAAAACTCTTAAACTGACGTTCTCGGAAACTATTGCTCTGAACTATAATTTGGGAGTTACGGTAAATTCACAAAAAAAGTATTCGCACATTTATACTAACAAATTTCAGATTATGAAATCTATTTATTCGATGGTTTCTGTTTTGAGTCAGGTTAAACGCAGGAATTAGTTTTAGGAAACATATGTAGCTACTTTATAAATGTTATTTAGCTCACAATAATGTGTTAATCGCAACAAAAAAAAAGACAAAAATGGTGGATGCGCCGGGCAAAATGTTTTCATTCGTTTTCTATCTTACTCTAATTACACATTTTTTTGTTATTTTTTTAGTGTATTATAGATTTTTATACAATTCATCGTTTTTGTAATTTTTTCAGCAACTAAGCTTGATTTATTGAATATAAAAAAATGGTCAGTTTTTAAACTTTTGAAAATTGTTACATTTTTTTATTGTTTTTTTTTTATCTCAGTTTAACTTTTCTATGGTATTTTTACAATTTTTACATTTTTTTTACGAGCATTATATTGTTTAGATGGTTCCTAAAAATATTAAGGTTTTTTAGTCTACAAGGTGTTTAATTTAATAATTTTATTTTTATGTGCATTTGGTAAGGGTTCTAAAACTTCTTAAAAATCTGAATTTTAAAATTTTTCCAAAAATTTTTAATCAAGTTTATTCAATTATTTAGGTTAAATTTTTTCTTTGATAGATATTTTAAAACTTAAACTAATTATTATTTTTTTTTAGTTTTCTCACATTACTTTGTTGTTTTATTTTTATAATTTTTTTATTTTTTAAAGTTTTTAATTATCTTTATTGTAATTTTCCAAAAAGGTATTTCTATTTTTTATTTTTTTCGGTCCTATAGTTTCTTATAGTTTCCAAGCTTTTTACTGTTTTTCATTGTCTTAGTACTTAGAGGTAGAAAACTAATTCTAAAATTTGTACAGTTATAAAGTTTTCTAAAATTTTATCTGTGCATTTTAAATTTTTGCATATTTTATTGATTAAGTTGTATCTATAAATTGATAGAATTTTAGATTATTAAAAATGTTTAAATTTCTCTATCTAAATTTGTTTTTTGCTTAAGTTTCCAGTGTATTTTTGCATCCTTAACATAAGTGAATAAATATCGATGTACACTAAAAGTTGTTAATGTTCGATTTTACAATTCTCTATAGTTTATGATATCGCCTACCCTTCATAAAATATTTGTCATTTTACTGAACTCGAAACAGTTACAAATATAAATTAATATTGATTAACTATTAGCGTAATAGTTCTTGTTAATACTAATAACAGAATTAACATTATTGCTCATAGAAAGCGATTCTGCCGATTGATTTATTCGTTGAATTTTCTTTCCTTCCAAATGGAGAACTTGCTTGTCCCAAAATTTGTATGGCAACGTTAACTTTGGTCCTTTTTCTTGCTTGCCCTTCCGCAACAGTAGCTGAGTGCCATGTTCGAAAACGCATGATATCACTCATATTTCCTCCCGTATTAGTCAGAAGACTTGCAGACGTTCTACGAAAAAAATGATTTTTGTAGAAGCCGCTTTGGGTAAATTCAAAAATTTAGCGACAACACTGGGAACCACCAATTTTGTAGGTTTTCACAGGTAGAAAGTAAAATTCAATTTTTTTTGTTATATCCAACTTTTTTTTCCTTGCTTATATAAAAAACAATCCATCATTCTTAGTTTTTGTACTAATGTGCTTGAGCAAAAAATATTTTTATGACATTCCACGTTAGTTGGCAGAAAACTAACTCTGGCGTCTAAAGGCTCCGGTGACACCTAAAATGAAAGTGATTTCTCTAATATGTTTTCAATTATACGTTAAATGACTTAAAATAAGCCTGCAGTGAAGGAATCTGTAAAGGAGATGGTTTGAAGCTTTGATAATCGCTCCAAGATCTCAATAATAATTTAGTCTTATAGTCGACGTGAATTTAGTTTAGAATCAAAATTAATTCCGAAGATTTTAGTATTAACTTCATTTTAACGTTGTTGGCTAAAATTTGACGGCTTCCACTGATTATACAAAATCTCCTCGAAGTATCGTGAAATGTGGAAGAAACAACTGCGGGCATCGCTGTATAACTTATTCGAAGCATTTGGTACGAAACATTACCAAATAATTGTAAAATTAACAATTATTCAAATGACATCGAGCACGCGGAGTCTCCTGTCATGACCGATTTGGACCGATTCGTCGAGTTACGACACACGCTAATGTGATAAAAAGAAATAGACAATTGGCATGGTTGAAGTTAGAAAGAGTTGGAGAGATGTACCAATTTCGTTGATATGGTTTTTAAGGGCAGACGTACGTTTCTAATAGGGTGACTTTATCTAGTTATAATATATCTATGATAAAACTGAACTATTACCGACATCTCTGAGCGATTATCAAAGTTTCAAACCGTCTCCTTTACAGATTCCTTCTTTGCAGATTTATTTATAATCTGCTCACATTTACTTAACTGGAAATTTCACAACGTTATCTCATCACTTGCATAAAACATGGTACGATTTTCGTTTAGTTTCTACCAACCGAATAAAATTTGTTACAATTTTAGAACACCTGGTTCGCCTCATCCCCTCACTGGATCCTCCATCATAAGGTCGAGCTTTTATCAGCCACCGTCTCACCGCCTTCCGACGTCACCTTTCTCGAACTCACCGAAAAGAGTTCGAACTTTCCCAGGGAATTCCCTATCGACACAGTTCGTTGCCACCAACTTAGCAAAAAGAATATCCCCGAAGAAGTACTAGAGCGGAACATCAATTCTACATATCCGGTGATGCACGAGCACGCTCTCTATCTATGCTCGGTGTTCTTAGGTCACCAAAAGAGATTTGGGAATCGAGATTTTTATCAAAATATGACTCTCTTGGAGCTCATTGATCGGTTGTTGAGTAAACGAGCGGTGGCGTTTTGGGGGGAAGACGACCATTATTTGTTACTAGATGGTACCACCGGTGGTGGTGGATGGGAGAATGTTGGTACCAGAGAGGAGAAACAACCTCTGGTTCTTGAAAACTGTCTAAGTTACGACGAGATGAAGTTGTCAGCGCTGTTATCGATATCCTCACACACGGTCTTCATCAATGACGGTCATCGGGAGAACCGTGGTGCCTTTGAAGATGACAGAAGCAAAGTGGAGGATAATGGCGTCATCATTGGATTGATAGGCACACAGCTGACGAAAGAGTACGTGATGGAACACCGCGAGGTCATCAAAACTGAAGAACAAAACGACCACAAGTACGGCTATGGTCAGTTCTTCGTCCCAACTCTTCAAGGACACTTCTTGAACTTCTACGGTGATGCGAGCCTCACTTACCGCGAGCTGTTACCAACTATGCAAAACTCCCCAAATCGTTATATACCCTTCAAGGACGGTAGCTATTTCGACAAAGTCGTCTACCGCCGAAGAATCGCACTCTCTATAGATACTCTCTTGATAGAAGCGAACGATCGCGCGAAGAAACTAAACAAGATGGCGTATATCCACGTCGTGGGACTCAGCTCGGGAAAAGGCAAACTTCGTGAGTTCCAAGACGAACTCTTCATGGACACCTTCGCAGAACGTCTCACGTGAGTCTCCTCCGTCACTTTGTCCTCATTTCTTCTTCAGACTTCTTTCAGATGTGCTGACAAACGTCAGTGATGTTTGTTTCGCTTATATCGGTCACAAGAAGGCGGGGGAGTACAAACATGGCAAGATAGGAAAGATAAAGTTGATCATGGTGGATAAGGAGAGACCTCATGTGAAGTTGCAGGGTGAAGATGCGGGGAAGTTGTTGGTGGTGTCGTATGCGGGGGGCAGCAATTCTCTGCCTGGAAACGAGTTTTGGCGCGGATTTTTGCATGCTAGTGATGATTCGGCGGCGGCGTCATCCACACAGGTCGCAGAGCTACATAACTGGCACATTAATGGGAGGGTTCGAGGGGAGAATTTGAAGGTGGCTACTTTGAAAGGGTTGGTGACGTTCGCGGAGTATCAGAATATGCATAGAAACGACTGAGGATTTGAAGGAGATATTTACATTTTTCTATTTTTCGCTAGTCAAAAATTTTGCTTTATCACTGACACTGACATCCCCGAGTAACCAAACTCAAAGGTATTAAACAATCAAATGGTTATGTCAACTTTTCCTAATAAATGTTTTCTCAAATTGCATCTCTCTAAAATGATTTTCCTCCAAAATTTTGACAAGTTCCACTCAACGCGAAAATTTTATTTTAAATGTTGCAGTTATCTTTTTCCACATTAATAGCAATAAACGGACTCTATTGTTGGAAAAATCTTAATTTTACGAAAATCGCTTTTTCTTCAAACACCCTACACGGATCGAGATGAAATTTTGCACGCTTAGAGATTTGACTTACTTCGCTTTTTGAGCGGATGGATTTGGTTTCGTTTCTTACTCCAAGCTCAAGATATCCATTTTTGCGCTTGATAAGTTGATTCTAGTGACCACGATTGATTGGTTGAAGTTCAGCGCTGACGCAGTTAGGGGCTTTGGTAGAAAAAATTCTACAACCCAGTACTACCCCTACTGTTTCTGGTACTTTAGGCACGAAGCTCAACCACGAGGTTTACATCAGTACCAAACGAAGGTTTATTAAAAATTGTGGTACTATAGAGATCGAGTTGTTGGTATGGAACCAAACCGACCTACCATAATACCAAAAACTCGAAAAGTACCACAATGCGCAGTGGTGTTCATTTGTTTCAAACCATTGACACGGGTAGGTGTTTGCTTTACATGTGGAACCATTAAAAATCTTTTTTTTGCAAAAGATTTCTTTCGAGTGAGCATCTAAAAAAAAGGTCTACGAATTTTTTGGTCTCAAATTTCAGGTCAAGGCTGAAGTGTCTGTCATGTCCTTCAGGACATCTCTATGGTTCGTTGTTTTTTAACACGCCTTTAAAGTCGGTGGTATGGAAAAAGGGAGAATTTCGCCATAAAAGCAAGATGGCGCCACCACCGGAAATTTCCGCTACTGCCTAAATCCTGCAGCGATTTCCTGCGACCCCAATTCCATCGCAATTAGTTGGGCAAAATTAGTGAGTAAAATTTAATTATCTCGGTGAGGGTGATCAATTAAATCAAGAGATAAGGTCGCGTCTTTTCGCCGTTGTTCTTCTACCGGAACCTAGCGTCAAAAATGGCCCCATTCTTAAGTCCCGCGCATAATATTCCCGCGCAGAACCGTTTTCGTCGCAATTTCCGCTCCCTGATTGGTCGATCGTTCGCAATGATGTCAAGTACAATTCATTTATTTATTGATCTTGCTATAATTCATCGGAAATATTGCCGGATGTATTTGCTGACGGCCAAAACACAAGGTATGCACAGATTTTCTTAGGCACAGATTTTTTTCAATTTAATTTGGTCAATATTCAACAATTTTATATTTTTTCAAAAAAAAGTTTTATAATATATAGATAGATACTTAAAGCGTACAAAAAATATGGTCAATCTGTATATTGAAAATATTTATGATTATAATAACTTATTATAAACTATTATTATGATTAATTTTTATGAAAACATACAGTATCTTTAATTTTAATTTATTTTTGACATTCGATTTACTGGATAGCGAATCTAATTATTTTTATTACTACTTTAGTTTAATTCACGTTTTCGTGTTTTTATTTTATTATTTATGACCACACTGTAGTAAAATGTAAAAAACCTTGTTAAATTTCTAAACGCGAAAAGATTTTTTAGAGTTCCTGTGTATATTTAACATTTTTTAATGTTTGAGGACGTTACAGTTTTACCTTCCATGATTTCTATAACAGTATACATTATACAGAGTCCAGAAATAATACACAAAGATTGTTTTAAAACACAAAAAATACTTTTTTTGAACACTTCGTATCACAAACCAAAATAAAAATATTTTATTGCTTCATTTGAATTCACTTATTTTGATCACTGCGTATGCTAGAAACGAGGATCGTATTTTTTAAATAAACATCAAAAATTTCTTGTACTTTTTTCGATCACTCTGTAACATTATCCATAGGAATTAGCTTCAATAGATCGATTTTTTAATAAATTATACTCGTATTACGTATACAGCGTGAAGCAATTATACTGTTTTATTTAATTTTATCACAGCATATTAGATCGGAATATTTTCTCAAAGTTTCAAGTCAAAAAGAGAAAGCCTTTGCAACTTACCCTCGTTAGGCTGAATGAGAGAAATTAAATAATTAATTAATCACATTTGTCTTAAAACTATTTTTGAAGTAGATGGACACGATAGGGTTTTATGAGACAATCCGTGTAGATTTCACGAAAAAATGCACTTTTTTGCATAAAACTTTGCCAAAAATGCAAATTTCAATTTTTTTTAATCCTTTCAATTACGATCTACACTCTACTAACAAAAATATTTGGTTCTTTGATTTCAAATAAAATTATTTCTAGGTCCTAACAAAATTTTCAAAATTTTTAATAAAAATCTAATAAAATATTGTTTAAATGTTGTTTTTTGTCATACTTAAAAGTTGAAATAAAATATTTTTTTATTATATTAAGAAAATGAGATTTTTTTAAAAACTTTAAATCCCATGTAATCCTTTAAATAAGCAGTGTTTGTACGTATGTTTGATAAAAAAATTGGGTGCGCTATGAAATAAACAAAATTTATCAAATTGACACTTTTTCTATCAATTTCAAAGATGTATATTTGTGAAGTAAAACGAAATTTAACGAAAACACTTAATTTTTACTTTGAAACCCACTATAAAGATTAAATTAAAAAATGCTGTCATGATCTAAAACCGTGAGGCGAAGAAAGTATGCAAAAAATAATATATCATAAGTAATCTTCGATTGAAAAAGTGCGAAGCATTTTTAGAATCTCATCTGATACGTTTGTAGCTGTTGTAGCAATGCTGGCGTACTGTACACGTCGCTTTTCCGTGTTACTGGTCCCTGTGAGCCGGTTCACCACTCGTCTCACCCCGGCTTAAGAAGTCACATGGGTCAATTTTAACTATCCAATACTATACCTAAACACTGCAAAACAAAGTAAAAGTATAAATACCATACATCTTTTAAAAAAATAAAATATTAATTAATTTTTTGAAACCACATGTTTTATTTTATATTTTAATTTTGTTTTTATACTTTTCACTACAAAAAGAATATTTTTTAATTTATTATGTTTTTTTTTATTACGTAATAAGAAATATTTCGTCAATAAACTCATAAATTTAAGAGGTCGATTTTGTTGTAATCCGACATTATTTGTTCAGCGTTATTCGCAATATCTTATCTTCTCTTACTTAAGAAAATTGTTTATTGTAGGATTTGTGTCGATGTCACGTTATAAACAGTGCGAAATTAAAAGTATGAAACGGCTTAAGTTGACTCATAGAAGCAATAAAGTTATCAATTAATTAAATCAATAAAATTGCGACAAGTGTTGACAATTTAAAGACTAAAAGGATTTAAATTGCACCCGCTCAAAATTCTCTTAATCTCCTTTTTCCGCCACTTTTTATAGCTTATAGAAATTCTGTACTTAAAACATTTTTTTTACTAATTTCTCAAGAATTTTTTACTAATTTTTATAGTATGCTCTTCTATTTTTACACTTGACTTCCGAGTTTTAACTATTTCAGACTTTCAACATTTTACTAACAAGTGTTTTTTAAAAATCCGCGTCATAGTTGGCGATGCCTATGAATTTTTGTGAAAGGGCCATTAATTTTTAAAACAATTGCTTTAAATGTCAAAATAAATAAATAATTACCAAATTTGTCAATTTATTTTTATTTTTGAATTTAAAATGGTTTTCTCAAAACAACAGAATTTTTCAATTAAAGTTTTTTTTTCATTTACTTTAGCACAACAACTGCTTTTAATTGCATTAACGTGTTAAACTGTTGATTAATTGAGGTTAGTTCAGCGGCGCAGAGATGTCAAATTATGTCACTTCGATTCGATGGTAAAGGTACGTTCACACTTATTTCAATGGCAATCTTTGACGCGGAATTTTAAAAATCATTCGTTACTTTATTAATTACACTTTTCGAGTTTTAAAATTGTTATGGTTTTATATTTTTGTTTTCTATAGCCTCAAGTTTTAAAAAACAAATTAAAAAAAAATTACTTAAAATTTTATCTCCTTTTTAAAGATCTCCAAAATTTTTCAGGTTATCATTCGCCCGTCTTTTCAGATGTGCAACTTTTTCAGTAGCTTAGACTTTTCATTTTTTTTGATAATTTATCTTTCAAGTGGATAAAATCCGAATTTTTAAAATTTTTGGTTTTTCAAATATTTAGTTTTCCAAACTTTTATTTTTCCGTACATTATCTCATTCTCAAATTTTCAGATTTTTATTTACAAATTGTTGACAAACCAAAAATTATTAACGCACTCGTTTGCCGGAATATTTTTTTAACTTAGAAGACTAATTCTTTAAACCAATTTTCATGTTGTTAGTACAAAAAATATTTACGAGCGTTCGAAAAGAAAGAAATCAGGTTACCTACGACTTTTATTGTACCGTATGTCGTAGCGCTCATGTTAAAGACTCGCTTAAACAAGACTAATTGTGTTCCTATTTCTACTTTTTTAAGCACTTAAAAAGCAAAAAAAAAAGATTAATTTAAAAAAATTGTTTATTTACAACTAAAAAATATGCTAAAAGTTTTACTATTGTCACTGTTACTAAAGTCACTTTCAATAAAGATACGACATACCTTAACGATAACAAAAGTTTAGCCAAGGTGACTTTGATCTTCATTTTTTGAACGTACATACATACAATATACGACCGTTAAGTATCGAGCGATTACGATAATCTGTAATCGAGTCAATCTTGAAACTGAAAATGTATGCTCACATTTGGTTCACCCTTATAAATGTCAGTGTAAAAAAAATTCAAAAAATACGTTTTACATTTTACAAAAAAAAACTTACAAAGTAAGATATGTTGCGCTAAACTAGTTTTAAGAATAATTATTTATTATTGTAAACTGTAAATAATGTAGCTAAATTACATAAATCTCTAAAATAATAGACGTTTAAGATAATACGAAATATTTTTGGTATACTTTCTCTGTACTAACCTTTGAAAAACCAAACCTCCATTCCCAGCGTCGGGAGCTTAACTGAGGTGGAAGAGAGGTAGACAAGGTGTTAAAAACTGGTGTGCATGATTACATGGGTGAAATAGATTATAAATTATCGTGAATGTTCGTTCTGCGTTACTTTTGTTCCTAGTTTCCCCTATTATTAAAATAATAAGACCAATTAGACTTACGAAATATAACTAAAATTACATGAATTATTAATTTTATTTTACAGTTTTGAGAGCTAACATAAAGCAACAAATAAAACCAGATATCACTGAAGAATGTCAACTCTAATGTTGTATCTTGGGAATCAATGAGTAGTAGCTGAAGCACAGTTATAAACTTGTATGGACGTAAATGTAAATTGCCACCTGTGATGCCAGAATCTGTTATAGACACCTTGGAACAACCTCCAACATTAACGATCAGTATTTACCGTCAATAACATAGTAAGTTTTGAATGACGTTGACATAATTTGACATATTGACTGACCTTGTGTCAATAAACTTAAAGTTTGTTTGAAAGCTAATTGCAAGTAGTTATTCGTTTTTTCAAAAATGGAAAAATCTGTAGTACGCACAGTTAATAAATACCTGCACAAGGAAGGATCGTCACCAACGGACATTCATAAGGAAATGATGGCTATACCTAGTGATGGAGAATGCTCTTTGTTATCAAGTGGTAAAATATGTCTCGAGAGTTTACATTGGGAAGGCAAACGTGTGAACATGTAAATGGTGATGGACGACCAGTGACTGTCTCTACTTAAGAGAATGTTGATGTTGATGCTGTACGTGATATGTTGATGGCTGATAGACGATTGACTACTCGTCGGATAGCTGAAATAACGGGAATTTTATATTGTTCTGAAAATATATTTACAAATATCTTGTGTCTTAAAAAGCCGTCTCCCCGTTGGCGCTCGAGAATGTTGACACTTGATCAGAAACGGTTACGAGCAGTTTATTTTGACGCAAATTTGCTAAAGTTTAAAGCGGATCCAGATGAGTTTCTTGCACGATCTGTGACCACATGGGTTAACCATTTGGACACCGAAACAAAAAAGCAAAGTATAGACTGGCATCAGAGAGGTTTTTCTCCATCTCGCAAGTTTCGGATTTTGCCATCTGCTGGTAAGGTTATGGCCACAATTTTCTGCGATGCGGAAGAAATCCTGACGGTTGATTATTTAGAGCTTAAACACACAAAAACAGGCTATTATTATGTCAATTTACTCTCAAAACTGCGCGAGTGTATTAAAGAAAAATGACAGCAAAAGTTGTTCCATCTGGGTAACGCTTCGGTTCACAAAAGTCATATAGCAATGCTTGCTATTTATGACGGAGGAATCGAGTTGTTGGAACACTGCTTATTTACCACACCTGGTGCTTAGTAATCACTTAATTTTTGTTATATCTTAAGTTCTTGTATGCCAGGGAGCGTAAAAACTGATCTTACCTCAGAGCTTGTTAACGCATTCAAAATGAGTAAGTTAACAGCTTTAACAACTTTGTTACCACAGCAAATTAGAAAAATAACATTTAACAAGTCTCAGCCATTTTTTTTATTTTTGATTTAAAGAAAAATAGTTAAATAAAAAAATACAGATAAAAAATTTAGTTAAGGTATTAGTTTCACTACTTTTAAAAATGTTTTGTAATAATCAATCAAACTGTTTAGTTAGAGAATAAAAAGACTTTTTTTCTATTCGATTGTTAACTTGTTAACATATACTCTAGTCTTCACTTTCTCAGATCCTCAATCGTTTAAGAATTTAGTTTCTCAATATTCCAGTTCCAATTTTTTTAAATCTAAATTTTCATCTCAAATATTTTAGTATTTAAAATGTTCTTTTTTTCGATTTTTTGTTAAATTCAGTTTTCCACAAATTCAGAAATCGCTGTTATTTTTTTAAATTTACACTTTTTAAAATCGTGGTAAGAGCAGATTCTTTATATTTAACAGTTTAAGTTGTTTATCAAAAAAAACCTTTGTTATCTATTGTAAAGAATAATTTTAGGAAATTTAAAAAAAATTGCTTTGAAATTCACTTCAAAAATTAGATTAAATAAACAATTACAAATAAAAGATTAGAACCTCCATGTCACGATCTAAAAGTGTGAAACCAAGTTATGACATCCGACCAGCCAAAAATCAAAAAGCAGAAGTTTCAGAATCAAAATTGCTTGGCTTTCAAATCGGTATACAGTAAAAGTCACTTATAGCGACGTCGCTTTATGCAACCCACCGGTTTTAACGACTACAATATAGCTAGTTGTTTGGCTTTTCATATAAGCCAATGTTAAAAAAGTTGTGTGGTCTCGGAAATATCGGTTGGTTATCGCTAAGTGCTCATAATTTTCATAGAAAAACTTTGTTTTGTCTTTGGAAATCTTGAGAATTTGATACAATGCAATTCCAGCTTTTATTTTCACTGCTGAGCCTCAGTTTGTTTTAGAATGCTGATGGTGATAATATGCAAAAAAATGGCTTCAACGTCCACCTCGAAGAGGAAAGTTTTAGATATTGAAAAGAAAAGTACAATCATTCAAAGATTGGAGGCTGGTGACACTCATGTTGTTTCAGCAACTAAATTTAATGTTGCACATTCGACAATATCCTCTTCTGGAAAAATTGGTTCAAAATTAAAAAAGCTTTTAATTCAAACAATTTGCGAAAGAAAAGTTTGAGAACATCAACGCATGAAGAGATTGATGCTTCACTTTTGAGGTGGTTTATTACCCAAAGAGCGAAAGGAATTCTAACTAGTGGCCCAATTTTGCAAAAGAAAGCTAAGCAATTTGAGATACTCTTTGGAAAAAAGAACTAGTGATGTTCATAAAGCTGGATAAAACGTTTTCGTGCCCGTCATGGTATTGTTTTTGGGAAAATTGCCGGCGAAACTTATAATGTCCCAGAAGGAGTTATAGAAAAGTAACTAAAAACTGTTTGGTCACAACTTCGTGGATAATACAAAAAAGAGGAAATTTATAATACAGACGAAACACTTTTTTTTTACAGAATGACACTTTTTGTCGATTGTAATATGGATGGCTCAGACAAACAAAAATTGCTTATTATCGCAAAAGCTCAAAAACCTCGCTGTTTAAAAAATGTGAATTTTTTGCTAGTAAAATACGACAGCAACAAGAAAGCGTGGATGACCTCGGAAATATTTATTCAAACCTTATACGAATAGGATGGAGAATTTGTAAACAGATCTAAGAACATTTTACTTTTTGTCGACAACTGTCCTGCACATCCAAACTTCTTCTTCGGTGGATCAGGGTATTAATTACAAAAAACTCCACATTTGAAAACTTATTCAGCGTCTAGAGGGAAATAACAGCTTGGATACCTGCAATCTTTCTCTTTTAGATTCTATCACCACGATAACTAAAGCATGGGACAGGGTGTTGTCAATAACAAGAAGAAATCGAAAATGAAATTCTGAGTGTGGATGATGATTTAAATCTAAGTGACGACGTGCGTCCAGAAGATGACCATTTTGAAATCCCGAATGCAGTGCATTTCCGGTTCCTGGGTCGTCGCTATAAGTGACTTTCACTGTAGCTGCAGTTCTTTGGAAACAAATATTTTTTCACTAAATCGATTTGCAATTTGCAATGCAAGCGAGGTAAGAACGGATTCTTCAGATATACTCATAACATTTAAAAAATTAGAAATCATTTACAGCATCTTAACATCTGCTCTAATCAAAACGCAACTTATAATTAAGCAATTTTAATGACTTTCGATCAAAATGCAACTTTTTAAAATTCTAAAAGAGGGTAACTTTGAAACCAGAAGTGAGGTTAATTTTGTCACAATATATTGAAAATTACGACACTTTGAAACCTGTTGAAACTTAATAACACTTATGTGGTTTTTAAAAAAAAACACTTTTGATATCTATTTTAAAAAAATACATATTTGTGCAATATGATAAAATATTACGGAAAATCCTTACTACGTTAAAATTGGCTTTGAAGCCACCACAAATATTAGATTAGAGAATTCACTACAAATACAACATCAAAATTTCCATGTCACGATCTAAAAGCCTGAAATCAAATTGTGACAAAAAAAAGTCAAAAATTTGTGTATTGCTTTCTGTAATAAAATTGGGAATTGGGCGTTTCTAATAATGAGAATAAGAGCATTCAAGGACAGCTTAAGACGCAGATTATACAAGAAAAAATGTATTGTAGATTACGATATTAAACGATTTTTTTGCTTATTTTTAAGCCATTTTTAACGATTTATTTTTTTATTTTTACATTAATTAGTTAGTAGATTCTCAAGTTTTAACTTTTTAAACTTTCAAGATTTTCAACTTTTTTTTCAGATCCATAATTTTAAAACTACTCTTCTTGTTTAAAAATTGTTAATAATAATTCTACAGCGCAAATTTGAATACCTATAAATTTACATTTAATTTTTGGGTTATATTTCTCTTGGTTAAAATCTAAGTTTTATTTTATTTTTTAGTTTTTCAGAATATTAGTTTTCGAAATTTTTGTTTTTCAGTACATTATCTCATTATCAGGTTTGTAGATTTCCATTGACGAAATATTGACAAATAAAAAGTTAAAATCATCTAGCTCTCCACATTTGTTCAAGTACCATTATAGATAAAACGATATTTACAGATAACAATTCCTATAAATTTTGTAACTTTAACCGTTACCTCAACATTTAAACTAATAACGTACAAAGTTTAATTTGCCAACTTGTGATCAAACTGAGTGGTTTTTGTGACAGAGTGTACAAAACTCAAAATTTATCAGTTTTATTTTAATCGGTAAGTTTTGCGTATTTTAATAACTACATCGAATTAATTAACTAAAGTATTAATCGTAACAATACGACTTGTATAAATTTTGATCTAATTAATTTTTCACAAGTGTTTTAAACAAAATTACATCAGAACTAAGAAAAGTTATTATTTCACTAGTTTGTTTGTTGGTAGAAACATGAAAAATTAAAATTATTGACACACTCGTTTGCCGAATTTATGTCCTTAACTTAATGGACTAACTGTTTGAAACTGTTTACATACTTTAACTTGTTTTTGAACGCACGACATACATACAATAAACGATCGTTAAGTATCGAGCGAGCAAGATAATTTGTAATAGGATTATCCTTGAAACCAAAAATGTATTTGAATCACACTTATATTTAAAAATTATATTTTTTGAACTTGATATTTTATTTGATCTATATTTGCCAAAACTGCCTAAAGTTAGGACAAGACAATTTGTAATTTAATAACATTTAAAAACATCGTTACAAAGCTTCTCTGAAGCACCAGAAAAATACGTTACATTTTTGAAAATTTAACATTATAATACAAAATATTTTTTGTTTTGAATTTTTAACTCGATTTTGTGTCTATACTTAATTTTGATAAAAATCTTTTTTTCTACACAAACTTTTCGTAATTTTTTAGGATGTGAATATTTTATTCGTACTTTTATTAATTCATTATATTTTCTATGGATTACAAATTGTATAAATTGTGCAATGAAAATGGTTACTTCAACATTTTTATTGAATTATTGGTAAGTTTTGCATTTTGTAGAAATAATTTGTTAATTAAAATTAATTTTTGACAAGCTCATATCCACAAGTTTAGAGTTACCATAAAACCGTCTCGAAAAATAATTATCCTACTAATACAAAATTTGAAATTGGAAAAAGAATTTAAATCCAGTCATGTTTTTGCTCTTAAAAAAGTAACCAACCACGTCTGTAGGAAATAATTATGATTAATTTAAAATTTTACGCTTTAATTTTTGTATTTTCAAAATCTTTTGGTTATGCAAAATTAGGCAGAATTTGTTATTTAAAGCAGGTAGATATTTAGTAGCAAATTTTATTAATTGTAAAAGTTTTCTTCAGTTTTCGTTTTAATTACACAAATTACATGATAAAAGTTTTTGTTTTATTCTTGAGTTTTAATTATCTGTTTTTTTGGCCAGACAAGCGAATTGAAGCAATTCAAACCTAAAACAAAACATGGATAAACAACTGAAGACTAACAACAAACGAAAATCTTCTTTTGATAAAACGGTAAGTGTAATTTCAAATTTAAAAAAAACTTTTTTTTTTCTGCGTGCTTATATGTTTAGATACTGCATTTTTATTGATACATAACGTAAACACAACAATAAATTTTACAATGTTAGAAATTGTAAATCATCGCAAAATATATTTTTCCAGACTTTTAAAAAGAGGAAGGGTACGACCGATGTCGGAAAAGACTATGAAAATGTGGTTATGGCGAGTCTTGCTCTAAATTCAATCGATTCTGTTGATGATTTTCGCATATGGTCGAATGACGATGATTACGGTAGTTTTGATGATGTGATTTTCGAATCTGGTCAAACAAAGTGCGCGATTCAACTTAAACATTCAATGACAAAAGAGAATCGAATAATATTAAATCAATTTCTTGGTGATAAAGGCGACTTCAGTGTTAGAAAATATTTTCAGTCATTTCTAAAGCAAAAAAAGATTCTTTCTGATTATAAATTAATTCTATTTACAAATCGTACATTTAATCCAGAATTTGGGAAATGTGTAACAATTGAAATTGCTCATGATCAAAAAATTGATCTCACAATGTCTAAGCCTAAAGTATTGCCTTTACTTAATTTTGGTGTAAATAATCAAAATAACTGCTTTCAGTTTGAAATTGATTCAAAAACTAGTACCAACATACCAGAAGATTGCAAAATGTTTTTTAAAAATTTTTTTCTCTACACAAATCAAAGCGATTTCAAAACTTTGGAAAAAAATCTTCTTACAAGTATAAAAGAAAAATTTTCTTGTAGAGACGAAGTGGCGAAAGAGTTTAAATTATTTTTTTCTGACTGGAATCTTTTGGAAGGAACGAAAGAAATAATAAGTAAGCCGATGATAAAACAGTTACTTGCAATGTTTTTATTATCACCGTATATTCATCAATTTTCGTTTAATGAAAGCGAGAACAAAAATTACGAAATTTTGCAAAAAGCAATTTTAAAGTTTAATGTCTCTATTTTTGATAAAAAATATCTTAAACATTTAGAAAAAGTGTCCGTTAAATACAAAAATCTTTTCAGTAGCAAAGAAGCAAAAATTATTAACAGAAATTATCAGTTGACGAAAGATGAACTTGACAATTTATCTGCCGTAGCTTCTTCAAAATTGTTATGGCTGATGGACAAATGTCCTTTAATTGTAGATGAAAATCCAGAAGTTTGGGAAGCAATTAAGTTATGTGATAATAAAAGTTTTATTGTACTAACAAATAATTTACAGCAAAATTTTAAAGGTGCTAAAATTTTTCAAAAATTGTCTGATTTAAAAATTGACAATCAACTTTATAAAAATTTAGTCGAAAATTTTCAACTTTTGCTTTCAGGAAACAAAATTGATTTGGTAGATTTATTAAAAGATAACAATTTGCAAGAAAAAATCACAACTAATGACTTATTATTGATGACAAATGACTACGAAATTGAACAAGAAACTGAAAAACTTTCAGATCCTTACATACCTAGAATACTGTCCAGAAATTTTGTAGACTTAGAATTTTTAAGTAATGCTCAAGACGATACGTTAATTTTAATCAGTAATTTTAGCACTAAGAAACAAAACGATTTTATCAAAAAGCATAAAGCTGTAGACGTAGAAGAATATTTAAAAAGTAATGACCAAAACAAAGTTAAACCGGAACAAAAACAAACTAACAAAAAAACAGTTTTGGTTGTAAGTAAAAATCATTGTACATCACAAAAATTTCAAGCAGTTTGCAGTAAAAGAGAATTCAAAAGTTATCACTTTTTAAAACTTGTTGGCAATAAGTTAGAATGGGTTCAAAGTGTTGGTGATATTTCCTCTTTACAAAGGTTTCGGTTGCACAACACTCCTAAAGATTCTATAAAAGAAGAGGAATTGCAAGAATCAAATTCTGAAAATAACATTCATTTAGTTGTTGGCGATCCTGGTCTCGGAAAGTCTTTGTTGTTGAAAAGTTTAAAAAATCAATTTATTTCGAACAGTTTGACTACGCTTATTACGCCTCACGACATGAAACAAATTTGTCATTTCTATAAAAATGATAAAGACATTGACAATTTAAACGAACAGATCTTAAAAATAAAATATCCAAATTGGAGCCAGTTTGATCATCACGTGGTGAATTCTTTGATAAAAACACAAAGTATTAAAGTCGTCTATCTCTGGGATGCTTTGGATGAAATAATTCTTGATCACAATCGCGAAGTAATAATCAAAATTATGCACGAATTTTCTGAACAAGGAATCGTACAATGGATGACATGCAGAAACCATTTAAAGAGCACTTTCGAGTCACAGTTTAATGTTTTATCGCAAACTGTTTTCGAATTTGATAAAGATCAACAAGTTGAGTACATCAAAATGCGTCTTCAGTCTGTTAGTTCTATTCAAAACGATCTTGATTTGATAACCGAAAAGATAATAGATAATGTGGCACTTTCCAGACACAGAGATATTCTAAGTATCCCTTTACAAATTTACATGCTTACCGAGACTTTTCGAGAAAACGAAAACAGAATTCAAAATTTTACAGAAAGTTTTTTTTCATTGGGTGACCTTTATGAGTATTTCGTTGACGAAAAAATTAATTTTTGTTACAAAAAAAATCCAAAATCTGATGATTCAGGTCTAGAAGAATTAAGACAGGAAAAAGAGGCATTGATTAAAGAACTGGAAACATGTGCTTTAAATTTCATTTTTAGCGACGATGTGTTGAATAACTTAAATTTAAATTTAACAGAAATGCAGAACAACTTGCAGTCATTTAATGATCGGTTTGGTTTTGTCACGGAGTTTATAAATTCGGAAAGCAAAATTAAATTCGCTCATATTTCTTATGCCGAATATTTTGTTGCACGTTATCTTGCACGACAAAAAATGTTTAAAGTTAAAGATTTTATTTTTGATGAAAAGTATACAAATGTTCGTTACTTTTTTGATCTTATATTAGCTAAAAATTGTCCTGCTCACATTGCGGTTTTATGCGATAACAAAGTACAACTACAAAAACATAAAGATAAATTTGAAATTAAAGATGCAGCTGGAAGAACTCCTTTGCAGTTGGCGTGTTCTTGGGGTAAAAGATATAAAATACATAAATTTATAAAAACTGAGAACGGTGTAGGCGGTGTAAACTTTCACTTAGATCTTGATTCCGATACAGTCACTGACAATCCTTCCGATAATTTAGAAATAATTGATATATTGTCAGCAAAGTGCGACGTTTTTGAAAAGGACTCGATATTTAAGATGAACGCCATAAATTATGCTGAAGCAACTGATAATTTTTTTGCTTTGGCAGCTGTAGAAGAAAATTTTAAAGTTAATTATTTATCTGCTGATAATTACAACCTTCAATGTAACGTCTTATATCTTTCGGTTCTTCTTGGAGTAGAAAGATTTTTCAGTTTATTTAAATTTTATCTCAACTGTTTAACGATTGGTCGGTGGAGAAAAAACAGTTTACTTCATCTTGCTTGTAATAAAAGAGATGAAAAAATTGTAGAATTGTTAGTCAAGGCAGGGGCCGACATCAATGCTTCCAATGAAATTGGTGACACATCTTTAATTCTTGCTTGTGCTGGAGGACACGAAAAAATTGTAGAATTGTTAATGAAGGCAGGGGCCGACATCAATGCTTCCAATAAAAATGGTGACACATCTTTAATTCTTGCTTGTGCTGGAGGACACGAAAAAATTGTAGAATTGTTAATGAAGGCCGGGGCCGACATCAATGCTTCCAATGAAATTGGTGACACATCTTTAATTCTTGCTTGTGCTGGAGGACACGAAAGAATTGTAGAATTGTTAATGAAGGCAGGGGCCGACATCAATGCTTCCAATGAAATTGGTGACACATCTTTAATTCTTGCTTGTGCTGAAGGACACGAAAAAATTGTAGAATTGTTAATGAAGGCAGGGGCCGACATCAGTGCTTCCAATGAAATTGGTGACACATCTTTAATTCTTGCTTGTGCTGGAGGACACGAAAAAATTGTAGAATTGTTAATGAAGGCAGGAGCCGACATCAATGCTTCCAATGAAATTGGTGACACATCTTTAAATCTTGCTTGTGCTGGAGGACACGAAAAAATTGTAGAATTGTTAATGAAGGCAGGGGCCGACATCAGTGCTTCCAATGAAATTGGTGACACATCTTTAATTCTTGCTTGTGCTGGAGGACACGAAAAAATTGTAGAATTGTTAATGAAGGCAGGGGCCGACATCAATGCTTCCAATGAAATTGGTGACACATCTTTAATTCTTGCTTGTGCTGGAGGACACGAAAAAATTGTAGAATTGTTAATGAAGGCAGGGGCCGACATCAATGCTTCCAATAAAAATGGTGATACATCTTTAATTCTTGCTTGTGCTGGAGGACACGAAAAAATTGTAGAATTGTTAATGAAGGCAGGGGCCGACATCAATGCTTCCAATGAAATTGGTGACACATCTTTAATTCTTGCTTGTGCTGGAGGACACGAAAAAATTGTAGAATTGTTAATGAAGGCAGGGGCCGACATCAATGCTTCCAATAAAAATGGTGATACATCTTTAATTCTTGCTTGTGCTGGAGGACACGAAAAAATAGTAGAATTGTTGGTCAAGGCAGGGGCCGACATCAATGCTTTCAATCAATATGGTGACACATCTTTAATTCTTGCTTGTAATAAAGGACACGAAAAAATAGTAGAATTGTTAATCAAGGCAGGGGCCGACATGAACGTTTTCAGCAAAAATGGTTCCACATCTTTAATTCTTGCTTGTGCTGGAGGACACGAAAAAGTAGTAGAATTGTTAGTCAAGGCAGGGGCCGACATCGATGCTTTCAATGAAGATGGTGACACATCTTTAATTCGTGCTTGTGATAAAGGACACGAAAAAATATTAGAATTGTTAATCAAGGCAGGAGCCGACATGAATGTTTCCAGCAAAAATGGTTCCACATCTTTAATTCTTGCTTGTGCTGGAGGGCACGAAAAAGTAGTAGAATTGTTAGTCAAGGCAGGGGCCGACATCAATGCTTTCAATCAATATGGTGACACATCTTTAATTCTTGCTTGTAATAAAGGACACGAAAAAATAGTAGAATTGTTAATGAAGGCAGGGGCCGACATCAATGCTTCCAATAAAAATGGTGATACATCTTTAATTCTTGCTTGTGCTGGAGGACACGAAAAAATAGTAGAATTGTTAGTCAAGGCAGGGGCCGACATCAATGCTTCTAATAAAAATGGTGATACATCTTTAATTCTTGCTTGTGCTGGAGGACACGAAAAAATAGTAGAATTGTTAATGAAGGCAGGAGCCGACATCACTGCTTCCGATGAAAATGGTGACACATCTCTAATTTTTGCTTGTGATGGAGGACACGAAAAAATAGTAGAATTGTTAATGAAGGCAGGGGCCGACATCAATGCTTCCAATAAAAATGGTGATACATCTTTAATTCTTGCTTGTGCTGGAGGACACGAAAAAATAGTAAAATTGTTAATTAAGGCAGGGACTGACATCAATGCTTTTAATGATTATGGTGAAACACATTTAATTTGGGCTTGTAAGGGAGGATATGAAAAAATAGTAGAATTGTTGATCAAGGCAGGGGCCGACATCAATGCACCTAACGTATTTGGTGAAACACCATTAAATTCTGCTCTTGAAACAAATAACGAAAGCATTGTGCAATTATTAATTAACTGGAGTCTCTATCAACACTCTAAATAAACACAACTAATTTTACTCTAAGAAAACCAACTAATACAAGAACGTAGCTAAAAATTTTTATTATTCTCAGAATTTTTTAGTTTTTATGTTTTTTAAAAATTATCTAGTTTAAAAACTTCGTTAAAAAGTTTGTCATGTTTCTAATAGGTATATAAATACTCTGTACTCTGGTTGCGCTTTTGTTTATTTCTATAAAAATTAAATTATAATTTTCGATCTGCTATGATAACCGAAATTAAGAACCATCTAAAGTTTTTACTTTGTTTTAAACATAATTATTTTGATTGGTTTACGTAACGTTACAAATTCGAAAACCACATTTTTCTTCAATAAAATTTGTCATTCGCTCATAAATTTAATGTCATCAACACGAGGAAGGAAAGCAAATCATTCTTGGTAAGTGAATTTACCTTGTGGCTTTCACATTTGTTTATATTTTTTTTTAAACAGTAGAAAGTTTTCTCACATTTGCATGTTTCAGTTTTTGGCGTCGTAAACATCCTCAAAAGAATTTTCTGTATCAACAACAAAAAAATCGTTACTTTCGTCACCAGATCAATTGACCCATAAGAAATCTCTTCAGTAAGATGTCGCTTTGGATCCAAATTGTAAAGTTCGCTTAGTTGCCTCTACAGTAATCGCAGAAATGAGTAGAATCGATCAAAATTATGTAAGTTTCTTTTTAACTGTAATTGCTCATTTTTAACATTTCTAAAATTTCGGTGATTCTAATATCATGAAGAATTAAGAAGACCAATTTTAAAAATAAATAATAAATCTCTCGTAAAATTGACTGCTTCCTTATTCCAACTCGTACAAAAGTGGGCGAAAATTGTAAAAAAGAACTGTCTCAAATTTCACATTTTGATTGTATTGTATTTTTGATTTTGGTTTATTTTTATTACTTTTTTTATATTATTTGCAATTTCGATAATTTCTCTCAGTTTCTATTTTATACTTGAGGATTATTTAATTGCTGATTTGAAAAAAATATGCTTTAAATTAACCACAATCAATTAATGTCTGATGATAAAATACAAAAAAACAAAATCCAACGACTGCACTCCAAAGTGGAGACAATGCAGAGTCGTTGAAATATCAACGAGGTCATCAAAATCAGCAATTTTGTCTGCATAAATAAAACAGCAGACAATATTATTTTGTGGTATTAGAAACACATGAACCATCGATTTCTACAAAAGCAGTGATTTGTTTCAAACATTTTTTAATCTTCATTTCCGAGATAAAATTGAGAGTTTAAACAGAAATTTTTATCAAATTATAAGTGTCGTGTTTTTTTATAAAAATAAACTAAAATCTTTATAGGTTTCTAGTTTAAGTCGTTTTGCAAATGAAAAAAATTTCATATGAAGTAGCGAAACACAATTGTTTGTGTATTTTAATTTTTTATTCTCTTATTTATGTTTGGTTTGTCACCTTATGATACTCAGAAAACAACAACAATGATTTTTTGCACATAAGAAAACATTAAGAAAAACATTTAATGTAATTGTACATATTAATATTTAATGAATTGTGACGTAACAAAGTACATTTAAATGCTAATTTAAAAAGTAGTTACCCTAGTATTCAATTTTGTCTTTTTTAAAAATACTTTGTTACATCGCAACGTTTTTAAGAATAAATGAGTTGTCTGAAAATATTAAGCTCGAATTATTTTTTTATCTTCATTTATTCTTAAAAATGAATTGAGAACTATGTAATTGGAACGCCGCTGCGTTCTTTGCAACAGATTTGTTTAGTTTTAAGTTTTTAATAACAAAATTTTATGTAAAAATGCAAAGTCGTATTTATTTGTAAATAAATTATGTTGAGATTTGAAAAGAGTTTTATTTCACTAACACAGATTTCTTAGCAGTATAATTAATAAAGTACAAAAATATGAACAGTATTTCATCTGCGTCTCCTGCAACTTTTATTTTTGAGCGGCGATGTTTAAAATATACCTCAATTTTTTTGTTTTGATTTCGACATGACAATTTTTCTAGAATTCTTGTAAAAGAGTGTTGAGCTTTTTATAAAAAAACATTTTTTTTCAGAAAATGTTAAAGTAAGCCTAACCGTAACCGTTGGTGGTACGTTCAATTAGAAGTATGTGTTTTGAGTTTCAACTTAAATTGATTTAGCGGCTTATTCCTAAATTTTGAGGACAGCATATTAAAAAACTTTATTCCATAAGACCTCTTAGAAGTTGGAGTTCCATTTCGCCTGTTGACTACGAATATAATATCTATAACTTCCTTATGACCACAAGTTAAATCAAAATTTATAATATCTAGGTTTCGCATTAAATTGTCTATAATGTTTACATCTTGAATTTGATTAACAATGGTGTTATAAATTTGATCAATTGCCTGGTTAATAAACCTGATAATACCTACTTTGCAGTATTTTAATTTTGATGCATAATTGCGAAATTTAATTATATGTTATTTCCTCGGTGAGGAAATAGTTTGTACATTCCTCACACTCCTGACTTACGCTTTTTCTAAAAATAAATCCTGCAATATAGGCACTGACATTAACACTTAATAAATTTTGAATATTAAATGTAGGAATTGTGGTCATAACAGGCAAAACAGAAACATTAGCAGATGTGGGCGGGGTTTCAAGTGTTCCGGAACCGCTTGAAGTTAACAGCGATTCAAAATTTAACAATAGATTGTTATCGCCTTCTTCACGATTCGATGCAATGCTTTTTGCCGAAATGAAATTATCTATTATTACCGTTCTAAATGCACCAATAAATTGTTGGCAAGTGGGCCTGGTACTTTTTCCACATAAATTTCGAATTGTTCCAAAAAATTAGATCCTGATTTAAATTTCGGGTTTCCAAATATGTAAATCCCAGGTCTTTCACTTTTTTACATAAAATTTGAACACTTGTGATGATACTGCACCAATTTTTATTAATGGGGGAGCAGCATATTTTTCCCCATTTTTTTTCAAATTTCATGTTATTAATATTTTTTTTGCGTCATTCCAAAAGTGGATATGGGGTGATAAATCACTTAATACCACACTCATAGGTTCTCGTGAAGATTTTTTTATTTTTCTGCTATTAAAAGAATCAAATAATCTGTCCATTAAAAACACAAAATCGGCAGTTTCACTTGCACTGACGACTCCACAAGATGTAATCATTTTTAAACCAGCATAAACGGATCGGCCAAATAATTGAGAAGCTTTAACTTTCATTTTTACACACCTTCGGGGTGAGTTAATCTAGGACATATTTTATCATTTTTACCACTGCCGTCTAAATGATATAGATTTTTAATATGGTCAAATTTAGCTTTTTTATTTTGTCCACTAAACCTTCAACTAAATGTTTACTAAGATTTAAATTTAGCTTTGGCATTAAAGCCATTTCGTCAAAAAGGAGAGAACAATACGTATCTAATATATTGATCCCCGGATGTATGTTCTGTAACGATTTTGATAATGTTCTTGTGGAGGCCAAAACAAAAAACCTTCGAAGAAGACGATAAGCTACCGGACTACGCTTTAAAATTGATAAAGCCATTGCTTTATCAGAATTTGAAAACCGCCTAGCATGTGGGTGCTTCACCTGCAAACGCATCTGTGAAGTTATAAAGTTTTGGCAAACCGGATTTCCACTTTGCAAAAAATTTTGTAAATTGTCTTTTTCGAAAGCTTTAACAATATCTTTTAAATTATTTTTGGTATATTTAAGAGATTTTATTACTTTCTTGCATTTTAAAAGTTCCCCGTGCAGTTTTTTTTCGCGGTGTCATTGTGTTAGCTTTGTAAAGAGCCAGTTTCCTTATAGTAAATTTTTGGTTTGGCGAAGTTATTACGGCAGAGGTAGAAGATTCTAAAATATAAGCATTTAGAGTTTTTCAAGTCAATATGATACATGACAGTAGCTGAATAAAAAGCTTCTTATTTATTTATGCATATTGTTTTCGAAATGTCTTTGTCCACTGACGCTGTATCTACATAAGCACATATTTTTTATTATGATTAATATTTAAAATTGGTAAGCATACCTGTTAAAAATACAGACTCACATCATCAGAACCAGAAACTGAGCGTTCTTGTAAAGTTTCATCTCCACTTTCAAAAACTAAAAATAAACATTTCCTTTTGAAATGAGTAATTAATTTAACAAAATGTTGATAATATGTTTTACACATTTTTGTATTGTAAACATGTTTTTTATATACAAGGTGTCTATAAATGATTCTGGTATCAAGGGTGGTTATGGAATTTGTGTCGGAAATGATTTCAGGGCATAATTTTTGTAGTGAACCGAACTATTCAAATGTCACTTATGTCACATCTGTCAACAGTGCATCATTTAAAATTTTGTTTCTAGTTTTTGCTTTTTTTATTCATTGTAGTGTTTAAAACATTATACAAAAACTAAAAGTTTGTAAGAGCCGATATCCAGACTTCGTCGACCTTCTTACAGTTAAACCTTCCATTTATACATTTCCTATAGCTCTTTTTGTAAAAAATCTCTCCCTGAGGTCTAAAATTCTTAAGCACGCTTTTTAGATGGTCTCTCTGGATGGTTCAAATCTTTTACATTGCTCAAAACGTTCTTCTTCATATCATGTTCTTCTACGGTGTAACCCAGCATTATATCCCATTAACAATGCTATTTCTTTTGTTAATAAACCACCCTCTCACATCGTAATAGAAAGACTTCGTTTAAGTTCACTCAGACAAAAACGTCTATGCTAACGAAATTCCAGGCATTTTTAAAATGTTCTGAGTATAAATGAGACAAAATACTTAGATGAATCAATTTTTACCTGTGTGAAAGTTAGCTGAATTGTGCTGCATTTTCCAGGGGAGTTGACATTAACGAGAAAAAGTAACCTTATTACAAGTTATGTGATCAGTAATGCAGTTCAAAATTTAAATTGAAACAATGTCCTTGAGTATGTCGTTTGAAAAAAAATTATACCATTTTGTAGGAAGCGGCACATTTTTTTTAAATTCCATGACCAACTGGGATACCAGAAACATTTATAGACACCTTGTATCTATATAAATATATATAAAAGTTACAAACCATTATGCTCCTCTACGTTGCGAGAAATTTACTTGGGTGTTGTAATAACCCAAAAGACCCGCCTTGCAAAATAGACCTGCGCACAAAGTCAACAAAAAATATGGCGGGTTTTGTGACCGCGAAAATTTAAACTTTCAAACGCAGAAGGTGGCGGTGATCGTCAAATGGTCGGAACCTACGTTGTGACACAAAAAAAAAACGGGTCTTGGTCCAAAACAAATATAGCGTGGTTAAACGACACAAGCGGAAGAGGGTAATGAAACAACTAGATGAGAGAGAGAGTTATATTTAGGGGCTTTACTTAGGAAATTTATGAGCTATTATTTAACAAAGCAAAGGACCGTTAGAACTGCATTGTGTGAGGGTGTTTTCAAGATTTTGAATCAAAGAGAACGAACTACAGTTCTCGTGAGTGAGTAAATTTTCCCCATCACAATTTCAATTCCGGCTGGACTAAAACCCACAGGGGAAAAACCTTGCCTACACGGTCAAACTCCCAAACTCCCTAAAATTTACTTCCGTTTACAAAAAATTACATACAAATTATACAAAAATATACATGCAAATTTTACATGATAGGGGACAGGTTCGCAATTGCTTGTTCGTCTCTGAATTTCAGGAAACCACCAAAGTAACGCAACTGTACTACGCGGCGATTAATGGTTGATCTTACCAAAGCTGTGCGGTTGACAACAACGTGTTATGATTTCCGTCCTCAGACTCTGCTGCGGATTTTCGGAGCTTTCCTTGGTTCTCTTTGGTTTTGTTATTTTCGTCTTAGAGTTAGGTCTTTGGATTATGACCTCTCTTAAAGAAACCGGGGACGGAGGGCTCGAGCCACGACGAGTCAACGCTTGGACTCGGCCTTGCCGAACTTTGCAGCAACCAATGGGGCTCCAGTCTAATTCGACACCCGATTTTCTAATCGAATTTGGAGTTCCTGACCCGGCAAACCTCTAACACTTTCTTTCCCTCCACATGCATTCATACGCTCATCACACCAGCCTCACCACCGTCAAAACACAAAACATCGCATTCAACGATCTCTCTCCCCTAACAACGCGAAGATCAATTGCGGAGATCACCTCTAATTAATTTTGAACCCACGTGGAAACGGGCTGAAAACACATAAAACACAAAAAAAAAACAAAATTTCCAAATTTCCTTTTCCTTTTCATCTCTCTGAAACAAACCGACTACAAAACTTTTATCTGTAACCGCCCTACGTAATACATCGCGACCTTTGGTGTTTCCTATTTGTCGGAACGAAATTCTCGTGCAAAAAAAAACAAGCAAAAGCGAAGCGCATCAAAATTTGGGCGTCCCTTTTACAAAAATTGAAACAAAATCCCTAAATTTGACGCCAGAACAACAGGTACCTAAAGAATTCCGATTCCGTTTCAACATCGCCGTACCTGGCCGCTAGCAGATTTGGCACTCCTCCAATTTACAATTATAAAATTACATACCTTTTCGGGCAGAAACGTTTACAATCAACAAACCCTCTCAACAATTTGCTGTCTGCTCTCGCCGTCGCCCCACGGGAAAAGACACAGGTCTATACCAGGAACAAAACTTACACAAGAATAAACCGGAAAACTAACAATTTAAACAAATTCTCAAAACAAAATCTCAGGAAAAGCGAAATAATTTTTGTCACGTCTTTCTCTCGAGAAGATCGGAACAAAAAGTGTCCTTTTCCGTGGGTCTTTCCACCCTCCTACCCTTATCGCCAGGGTCGTTCCAGGTACTTCTCTCTTGACCTCCGCATTCCTTAGCGCGGGACATCCGGTTTAAAACGTGCCATTACAGTGTTTAGAATTTAGAATCCCATACAATTTCGTTCCAGGCTAAACAAATGTTAGACCACGGTTATTTTTCTTTAATTTACCATTTGTTGCCACGAGTAAAAGATTTTTGTGGTTTTTTAACATATATTTCCTTTTTAATGCCAAATAGCTCATACATATATGAGTAAAAAAACTGTACGAATAATATTTTTGGCGCCGAAGACGCACAAACTCCCCTCAGGAAAACCCTCGTCTATCACCTACCTACTCTCAAAAACAAGCCTAACCCAAAAAAGTATATTTTTGTTGACTTTCTTAATAAATGGTTGCTTGTTGTGAATGTTTGACAGTTCTTAAGAATTTGTATATTTTGAATTGAAAAAAGGTTGACTGATTTGTCGACATAGATAGATAAAGTCATCCTATTAGAAACGTACGTCTGCTCTTAAAAAACATATCAACCAAATTGGTACATCTCACCGTCTCTTTCTGACTTCAACCATGCCGATTGTCTATTTCTTTTTATCACATTAGCGTGTGTCGTCACTCGACGAATCGGTTCAAATCGGTCATGACAGGAGACTGCGCATGCTCGATGGCATTTGAATAATTGTTAATTTTACAATTATTTGGTAATGTTTCGTACTAAATGCTTCGAATAAGTTATACAGCGATGCCTGCAGTTGTTTCTTCCACATTTCACAATACTTCGAGAAGATTTTGTATCATCAGTGGAATCCGTCAAATTTTAGCCAACAACGTTAAAATGAAGCTAATACTAAAATCGTAAGTAGAATTTACTTTTTGGACCACAAGAATGGATAGTCTTACCATGCAATTAGTAAGAAAATGAATAAAAACTCATAAATTTCAACAAATTCGTTTAACAGTACTTCTCTAAAGGATAGCGCTATACAAAATGTACGCATTGATAGAGACAGAGATAGAATGGACGTCTTGCTGAACCTTTTGCCGGATGGCTGTATCTGGTAATAATAAATCTATGTTTGTGGATATTTTTTAGAATGGACACATACAGAGTACCTTGTATCAAAACCAATAAAAACAAACGCTTAGCGCGACATCTCGGAAAATAGAGCACAACTAACATAGTGGCATGACCTTGATCATATGAGATTCAAGACATTGCAATTTCCGCTCCATGATTGGTCGATCGTTCGCAATGACATTTAACGCATAATATCAAGTACTATTCATTAAATTAATTGATCTTCCTGTAATTCATCGATCCTATCGACGGAAATATTTACGTATGTACTTGCTGACGGCTAAAACTCGAAGTATGCGGCAGCCTAGTTATGTTCCGGATTCACATTTCAACGTTGAAATCTCATTCAAGTCGAAATAATTGGGTGAGATCGTAGATTTATTATTACCAGATGCAGCCATACGGCAAAAGGTTCAGCAAGACGTCCATTCTATCGCTGTCTCTATCAATGCGTACATTTTGTATAGCGCTATCCTTTAGAGAGGTACTGTCAAACGAATTTGTTGAAATTTATGAGTTTTTATTCATTTTCTTGCTAATTGCATGGTAAGGCTATCCATTCTTGTGGTCCAAAAAGTAAATTCTACTTACGATTTTAGTATTAACTTCATTTTATAGTTGTTGGCTAAAATTTGACGGCTTCCACTGATGATACAAAATCTCCTCAAAGTATCGTGAAATGTGAAAGAAACAACTGCGGGCATCGCTGTATAACTTATTCGAAGCATTTAGTACGAAACATTACCAAATAATTGTAAAATTAACAATTATTCAAATGACATTGAGCACGCGCAGTCTCTTGTTTTGACCGATTTGGACCGATTCTCGAGTTACGACACACGCTAATGTGATAAAAAGAAATAAACAATTGGCATGGTTGAAGTTAGAAAGAGATGAAGAGATGTACCAATTTCTTTGATATGTTTTTTAAGAGCAGACGTACGTTTCTAATAGGATGACTTTATCTGGTAATAATAAATCTATGGGTGAGATTCGACGAGAAGCCACCTAGCGGAAACTGTGTAAGCTGCTATATGACGTCACTACATTTCAACATATCGAAATTATTTCGACTTTCAAAATCGGGTCGAAAAAAATATTTCAAGTTGAAATCATCTAACCTTGAAGTATTGAGGGTGATGTTTAAGTTTTACGAGTTGGTGTTAAGACTGTTGTGGACGTGTTTGCACACAAAAATGGCTTTGTTGTTTCTGCAATTATTAATTGTTGAAGAAGCAGACGAAGTTGAGCGGCGAAGAGAGTCTCGTCGTATACGGTGACCATTACGAGATGCTCGAGATCCCTTTAGAGTGCCGGACGCTGAATTTATTCAGCAATTCAGATTAAGTAAAGTTAAGTATTAAGTTGGACGATACTCCTCAAAAAATCCCAACTGAAAGTAAGACCGTGTTTTCACAAAGAAGACATAAAGTAATTACGGTAATTTTAGATTTTAGCAACTTTACATTTTTTTGCCATGGGAAGCTATCAAAAAAGTGTGGATAGCAATATTGTGGCATGTCTTAGCCAACCCATGGTAAGTCGAAGCATTCGGGAGGTTAGTAACCTCATCTTAAGACATCCTATGAGGCGGTGGATTAGGTTTCCTCGCAATGATGATGAAAAACGCAGGATAAGAGTAAGGTAATTCATAAAAAATATTGTTCACTCTAGTTATAAAGTTAATATTTCAAATATTTCAGATTTCAACAACGCCATCACATGCCACATGTCATTGGTATTGTTGATGGTACACATGTTGCAATAGTGCCGCCCGCCCAAAATGAACATGTGTTTATACACAGAAAGGATTACCACAGTTTAAACTATCAGATTGTAATTTTATAGCAAATATAATTTAAATAAAAAAAAAAAAACAATTTTTATTAAAACAGAGAGAATTATAATTGATTTTCAGTATTTAGTGACAAGCAAAATCAGTAATAATTTAAATTGCTACAGTCACTTGTTAATCTGAAAAAAATTACACCGTTTCTTTGAAAACGCACCTAATATTTTTCTAAATGTGGCAATTGATCAAACATTTTTAAATTCTTCACATTTAAAGATATATCAATTTTTGAAAAATTAAATAAACCACATCAATGCTAAAATTCATTTCGAAATTTTCGGCAGAGTTTCTATTGTCACGAGTTTATTTGTATATGTAAGTTTATAAGTAGTCATAATAAAAGAAATAAAAAAAAAACAATCGTAACAAATAATTCAAATCAAATTTTGAATAATTTAGTTGGTAAACATAACCTCTGAGCGTACATACTACCACGCCGAGATATCCAATATCCCTAGATTCAAGGTTGGTTGAAAACTCTCGATCGCTTCGATTCAAGTCGCTTGACGTCATCAATATTTCCCCGGTCCTATTGTTAATGTTTTTTTTTTAGCCGCGAGAAAGACACCTAGTGCAGTCACGAAGGAAGATAACGGTGGTTAGATAACGTCCCACGTGATTTCCTGGAGTGATTTTGTTACATGAGGTTGTTTCCTGGCGTATTTAGGATTGAAACACCGCTAAAATGTACGTAAATACCGACATAACCTCAACATCTGTAACGTCATTCAACAGGCCGAAATTACTTTTTTGGGTTGTTAATTGGGGTTGCCGGCAAGTGTCGTTCCTTTATTGAATTTTCATTGTCGAGGCACGCGTTAACACTTCCTAGGTCAAGGTCGTTTGCAAACTAAAGTGAGCAAAATACTTTCTGGTTCCCACGGGGAAGCGCACTTTCTTCGTTTAGGATGTAATAATAAAGATAAAAATGCTTCATATTAACAAATTCCGTTGGTATAAAATTCTACCAAAAACTGGAACGTTACAACTTTTCGGAGCAAAACAACTATCTTATCTTTGATAAAAATTGTTTATTATTATATTATTGTTATTAAGGAACTATATTAGGCGACATAAAAACTTTTCCTAGTACCGACTGTTTATAAATAGAATAAATTCCAAAAAGTTTTCATACCAAACATGGACATGGTATAACACTTAAATGCTCCTTATCCCTCCGTATCTGCATTTGTGAAAGCTGTTTTTTCCAAGCTTGAGAAATATTTTTTGAAATTTATGACAGCATAAAAGTAAATATAAAATTCATGTTATCCTTATCACAAAAATGCGGTGGTTTATATCTGCTCTTTTAGAGACATTTCCCTTGCCATTCATATGACATCATGTTTTATCTACAGATAAATTGTATAAAATCTGTACCGTTTCAGTTTAACTGTCAATAAAAGTGATTTCATTTTGTAATTAAGTGTTCAATTTTATTTTATTTGGTAAGCATTAGCTTTTGTACTATTTAATTAATTTGTAATAGAGATTATTAATCGTTCATTATCAAAGAACGTTCGTATTTTGATAAATTAACAAAAACGGAAATGTGTTATCTGTGTGTTCTCTATTCCATTTGTTGAGTCATATCTTTAGTCTGAACTTATTCGTGTTTTTTTTTATAATTTCCAACATTATTTTTGTCAGTTTAGTTCTCTGTGTTTTATTATTCTCGAATTAATCATTTGTATTTTTTTTATGATTGATTTTTTAACCAATTTGTTCTTGTTTTTTACCATTTTGTTTCTCTTTATGTTCTAACAATTTTATTGATTATAAGTTTATTGTTCTCGAGAATCATTTATTCTTCTCTTCAATGTTCCTGAAAGTGATGGGCTTGAAATTTTTTAATAAAGTTTTCAACTAATTTGTCCCAAAATCTTCGTACCAGTTTTAGGTTTCACTGTTCCAAAATTTGTTTGTCAAGTTATGTTGTTGTATTTTATTTCGTTGTCACATTTTACATTCTCTCTGTGGCCGAACAATCTGATAATTGCCTTTTCACACTTTCAAATCCACATTATGGCACGATTTCTTATCGTGCCTTTCTATTCTATCTAATCTTTTATTGGTGGCATAATCTTCTATTATAGACTAATATCGTAAGATATCTTCCTTTAATATTAAAGTCTCACTTTACCTACCCTTGAAGTTAAAGTGCAAGTTAACCTTGCATATGCTAAAGGTTAATCCAAGACATGGTCTATCTGTGTGCCAAATTTCATCCAAATACGTTCAGCTGCTTATTATTAGTTTTTTTTTTGGTTAACATGTGGATATTTTCAAACAAGTTTGTTCTAAAATAAATTAGCATTTCCAGGCTGACCAAAAATATCACCTTATAAAAAGTTTAGTTTATTAATTTTATGAAAAAAATCCCCAAAAAATCAATTTTGATTAATCCTTCAAAGAAAAAATCAAATCAACCTAATTTTTTTATTTTTTAATGATAAGATCAAGTTTTCATCTAAATTTATGTTATCTTTACATGTAGAAAATAATCGAAGGTAACTGACACTTCAATCTTGAGCGTGGATGTCTGAAGCTTGAAACCAAAAAATTGGTAGATCTTTTTCTTAGCTGCCCACTAGAAAGATTTTTTTTTTTAAAAGAGTAAACCTTTTTTATTGGTTCTACATGTAAAGTAAACACCTACCCGTGTCAATGGTTTGAAACAAATGAACATCACTACGCATTGTGGTACTTTTCGGGTTTTTGGTATTATGACACGTCGCCTTGGTTCGATACCAAAAATTCGGTCTCTAGAGTACCACAATTTTTAATAAACCTTCTTTTGGTACTGATGTAAATCTCATGGTTGGGGCCCGTGCTAAAGCACCGGAAGCAGTACTACTGGGTTGTACCCACCTATATTTTGTTCTACCAAAGCCCCCAACTGCGTCAACGGTGATATTCAACCGGTCCATCGACGTAACTAGTATCAACTTATTAAGCCCAAAAATGGATATCTTGAGCTTGAAGTAAAGAAGACGGTTCCTCGTAAAATTCTGGCTAAAATGAGCCAAAATCTATAGCGATTTTATGAGTTTTTGAACCTCATGATTTTTGAATTTTTGTCAGAACTACTTCAAACAGAAAATAGCGTATGATATTCATTATCGCATTAGCGTAACGAACTTTTATTGGTACCATAATCTCTTTTGTTTAATGTATCTTAATGTTATATATTGTTCTTTAAATTGTTAAACTCATTTTATAACAAAAATCACTTAAGAAATTTTTTTGTTCTTAAAAATTAGATATTTGAGACTATTTTGTTATTTTTATTTATTTATTAGGATTAATTACATAATAAAAACTTCTATTTTTGAGTTCTAATTATCTTTTTTTGTCAGAAATAAGAAAAGTGTTTTGAAGTTTCAAAGAAAAAATGGATAAACAATCTGCTGATTCCACACAGGGCCTTTCTTCTAGTAAAAATGTAAGTCTTTTAATTAACAACAATTTTTATTATTTTGTACCTGGATGAGCAAGTGTAGCTGTTAACGCACTCATTTTGAATGCGTTTATAAGCCATTACCAAAGTCAAAATTTTTTTCGGTTGGTAATACATATTGAACGAAATATCAAAGGTCAGTATGAGTTAAAGGTCACAGTTTCAAACCAGGTACAGAAAAATTTCAGCGACAGCAAATTAACAGTAACATTTTCTGCAATTTGTCGTATTTGTAGCAGATTCAATATGAAAACGAAAAAAAAAATTGCAAAAAATACGCGTTTTATAAAACTTAAGAGGCAGCCTGCTGCAAACTTAAACTAGTGTTTTAATAAGAGTATTATAAAACTAATTTTTTAGAATACCATCATATTACCAGTGCAAATATTTTTCAGACTTTTAAAAAGAGGAAGGGTACGACCGATGTCGGAAAAGACTATGAAAATGTGGTTATGGCGAGTCTTGCTCTAAATTCAATCGATTCTGTCGATGATTTTCGCTTATGGTCGAATGACGATGATTTCGGTAGTTTTGATGATGTGATTTTCGAATCTGGTCAAACAAAGTGCGCGATTCAACTTAAACATTCAATGACAGAAGAGAAACCATTAATATTAAATCAATTTCTTGGTGATAAAGGCGACTTTAGTATTAGAAAATATTTTCAGTCATTTCTAGAGCAAAAAAAGATTCTTTCGGATTACAAATTAATTCTATTTACAAATCGTACATTTAATCCAGAATTTGGCAAATGTGTAACAATTGAAATTGCTCATGATCAAAAAATTGATCTCACAATGTCTAAGCCTGAAGTAATGCCTTTATTTAATTTTGGTACAACTAATCAAAATAATTGCTTTCAGTTTGAAATTGATTCAAAAACTAGTACCAACATATCAGAAGATTGCAAAATGTTTTTTAAAAATTTTTTTGTTTACACAAATCAAAGCGATTTTAAAACTTTGGAAAAAAATCTTCTTACAAGTATAAAAGAAAAATTTTCTTGTAGAGACGAAGTGGCGAAACAGTTTAATTTGTTTTTTTCTGACTGGAATCTTTTGGAAGGAACGAAAGAAATGATAAGCAAGTCGATGATAAAACATTTACTTGCAATGATTTTAGTATCACCTTATGTTTATCCAGTCTTATTTCATGGAAGCGAAAACAAAAGTTACGAAATTCTGCAAAAAGCAATTTTAAAATTTAATGTCTCTGTTTTTGACAAAAAATATCTTAAACATTTACAAAAACTGTCCGATAAATACAAAAAACTTTTAGGTACCCAAGAAGCAAAAATTATTAACAGAAATTATCAGTTGACGAAAAATGAACTTGACAATTTATCTGACGTAGCTTCTTCAAAATTGTTATGGCTGATGGATAAATGTCCTTTAATCGTAGATGAAAATCCAGAAGTTTGGGAAGCAATTAAGTTATGTGATAATAAAAGTTTTATTGTACTAACAAATAATTTACAGCAAAATTTTAAAAGTGTTAAAGTTTTTCAAAAATTGTCTGATTTAAAAATTGACAATCAACTTTATACAAATTTAGTCGAAAATTCTCAACTTTTGCTTTCGGGAAAAAGAATAAGTTTGATGGATTTATTAAAAGATTACGATTTGCAAGAAAAAATCACAACTAATGACTTATTATTGATGACAAATAACTATGAAATTAAACAAGAAACTAAAGATCTTTCAGATCCTTACATACCTAGAATACTGTCCAGAAATTTTGTAGCATTAGAATTTTTAAGTAATGCTCAAGACGATACGTTAATTTTAATCAGTAATGCTAGTACTAAGAAACAAAACGATTTTATCAAAAAGCATAAAGCTGTAGACGTAGATGAATATTTAAAAAGTAATGACCAAAACAAAGTTAAACCAGAACAAAAGCAAACTAACAAAAAAACAGTTTTGGTTGTAAGTAAAAATCATTGTACATCACAAAAGTTTCGAGCAGTTTGCAATAAAAGAAAATTCAAAAGTTGTCACTGTTTAAAATTTGTAGGCAATAAGTTAGAATGGGTCCAAAGTGTTGGGGACATTTCTACTTTACGACGGTTTCTGTTGCAAAACAGTCCTAAAGATTCTATCAAAGAAGACGAATTGCAAGAATCAAATTCTGAAAATAACATTCATTTAGTTGTTGGCGATCCTGGTCTCGGAAAGTCTTTGCTGTTCAACAGTTTAAAAAATCAATTTATTTCAAACAATTTGACTACGCTTATTACGCCTCACGACATGAAACAAATTTGTCATTTTTATAAAAATGATAAAGACATTAGCAAATTAAACGAACATATCTTAAAAATAAAATATCCAAATTGGAGCCAGTTTGATCATCACGTGGTGAATTCTTTGATAAAAACACAAAGTATTAAAGTTGTCTATCTCTGGGATGCTTTGGATGAAATAATTTCTTTTCAAAATCGCAAAGTAATAATCAAAATTATACACGAATTTTCTGAACAAGGAATCGTACAATGGATGACATGCAGAAACCATTTAAAAAGCACTTTAGAGTCGGAGTTTAATGTTTTATCGCAAACTGTTTTTGAATTTGATAAAGATCAACAAGTTGAGTACATCAAAATGCGTCTTCAGTCTGTTAGTTCTATTCAAAACGATCTTCACTTGATAACCGAAAAGATAATATATAATGTGGCACTTTCCAGGCACAGAGATATTCTAAGTATCCCTTTACAAATTTACATGCTTACCGAGACTTTACGAGAAAACGAAAACAGAATTCAAAATTTTACAGAAAGTTTTCTTTCGTTGGGTGACCTCTATGAGTATTTCGTTGACGAAAAAATTAATTTTTGTTACAAAAAAAATCCAAAATTTGATGATTCAGATCTAGAAGAATTAAGTCAGGAAAAAGAGGCATTGATCAATCAACTTGAATCATTTGCTTTAAATCTCATTTTTAGCGACGATGTGTTGAACCACTTAAACTTAAATAGAAAAGAAATTCGCAACAAGTTTCAGACATTTAATGATCGGTTTGGTTTTGTCACAGAGTTTATAAATTCGGAAGGCAAAATTCAATTTGCTCATGTTTCTTACGCCGAATATTTAGTTGCACGTTATCTTGCACGACAAAAAATGTTTAAAGTTAAAGATTTTATTTTTGATGAAAAGTATACAAATGTTCGTTACTTTTTTGATCTCATATTAGCTAAAAATTGTCCTGCTCACATTGCGGTTTTATGCGATAACAAAGTACAACTACAAAAACATAAAGATAAATTTGAAATTAAAGATGCAGCTGGAAGAAGTCCTTTGCAGTTGGCGTGTTCTTGGGGTAAAAGATATAAAATACATAAAATTGTTAAAACTAAGAACCGTGCAGGTGGTGTAAGCTTTCGCTTAGATCTTGATTCCGATACAGTCACTGACAATCCTTCCGATAATTTAGAAATAATTGATATATTGTCAGCAAAGTGCGACGTTTTAGAAGAGGACTTGTTATTTAAGATGAACGCCATAAATTATGCTGAAGCAACTGATAACATTTTTGCTTTGGCAGCTGCAGAAGAAAACTTTAAAGTGAATTATTTCAGTGCTGATAATTACAACCTTCAATGTAACGTCTTATATCTTTCGGTTCTTCTTGGAGTAGAAAGATTTTTCAGTTTATTCAAATCTTATCTCAACTGTTTAACGATTAGTCGGAGGACAAAGAACAGTTTACTTCATCTTGCTTGTGATAAAAGAGACGAAAAAATAGTAGAATTGTTAATCGAGACAGGGGCCGACATTAATGCTTCCAACAAAAATGGTTCCACATCTTTAATTCTTGCTTGTGATAGAGGACACGAGAAAATAGTAGAATTGTTAATCAAGGCAGGGGGTGACATCAATGCTTCCAATGAATATGGTGAAACATCTTTAATTCTTGCTTGTGACAAAGGACACGAAAAAATAATAGAATTGTTAATTAAGGCAGGAACCGACATCAATGCTTCCAATAAAAATGGTGAAACATCTTTAATTCTTGCTTGTGTGGGAGGACACGAAAAAATAGTAGAATTGTTAATCAAGGCAGGAACCGACATCAATGCTTCCAATGAAGATGGTGACACATCTTTAATTCTTGCTTGTAGCAAAGGACACGAAAAAATAGTAGAATTGTTAATCAAGGCAGGGGCCGACATCAATGCTTTCAACAAAAGTGGTTCTACATCTTTAATTCTTGCTTGTGTTGGAGGACACGAAAAAATAGTAGAATTGTTAATCAAGGCAGGAACCGACATCAATGCTTCCAATAAAGATGGTGAAACATCTTTAATTCTTGCTTGTGACAAAGGACACGAAAAAATTGTAGAATTGTTAATAAAGGCAGGGGCCGACATCAATGCTTTCAACAAAAATGGTTCTACATCTTTCATTCTTGCTTGTGATAGAGGACACGAAAAAATAGTAGAATTGTTAATTAAGGCAGGAACCGACATCAATGCTTCCAATAAAAATGGTGAAACATCTTTAATTCTTGCTTGTGTTGGAGGACACGAAAAAATAGTAGAATTGTTAATCAAGGCAGGGGCCCACATCAATGCTTCCAATAAATATGGTTCTACAACTTTAATTCTTGCTTGTGATAGAGGACACGAAAAAATAGTAGAATTGTTAATCAAGGCAAGGGCCGACATCAATGCTGCCAATGAATATGGTGAAACATCTTTAATTCTTGCTTGTGATAGAGGACACGAGAAAATAGTAGAATTGTTAATGCAGACAGGGGCCGACATCAATGCTTTTAACCTATTTGGTCAAACATCATTGATTCTTGCTTGTGATCGAGGACACGAAAAAATAGTAGAATTGTTAATCAAGGCAAGGGCCGACATCAATGCTTCCAGCAAACATGGAGACACATCTTTAATTCGTGCTTGTGATAGAGGACACGAAAAAATAGTAAAATTGTTAATCAAGGCAGGAGCCGACATCAATGCTTCCAATAAATATGGTGAAACATCTTTAATTCTTGCTTGTGATAGAGGACACGAGAAAATAGTAGAATTGTTAATCAAGGCAGGGGGTGACATCAATGCTTCCAATGAATATGGTGAAACATCTTTAATTCTTGCTTGTGACAAAGGACACGAAAAAATAATAGAATTGTTAATTAAGGCAGGAACCGACATCAATGCTTCCAATAAAAATGGTGAAACATCTTTAATTCTTGCTTGTGTGGGAGGACACGAAAAAATAGTAGAATTGTTAATCAAGGCAGGAACCGACATCAATGCTTCCAATGAAGATGGTGACACATCTTTAATTCTTGCTTGTAGCAAAGGACACGAAAAAATAGTAGAATTGTTAATCAAGGCAGGGGCCGACATCAATGCTTTCAACAAAAGTGGTTCTACATCTTTAATTCTTGCTTGTGTTGGAGGACACGAAAAAATAGTAGAATTGTTAATCAAGGCAGGAACCGACATCAATGCTTCCAATAAAGATGGTGAAACATCTTTAATTCTTGCTTGTGACAAAGGACACGAAAAAATTGTAGAATTGTTAATAAAGGCAGGGGCCGACATCAATGCTTTCAACAAAAATGGTTCTACATCTTTCATTCTTGCTTGTGATAGAGGACACGAAAAAATAGTAGAATTGTTAATTAAGGCAGGAACCGACATCAATGCTTCCAATAAAAATGGTGAAACATCTTTAATTCTTGCTTGTGTTGGAGGACACGAAAAAATAGTAGAATTGTTAATCAAGGCAGGGGCCCACATCAATGCTTCCAATAAATATGGTTCTACAACTTTAATTCTTGCTTGTGATAGAGGACACGAAAAAATAGTAGAATTGTTAATCAAGGCAAGGGCCGACATCAATGCTGCCAATGAATATGGTGAAACATCTTTAATTCTTGCTTGTGATAGAGGACACGAGAAAATAGTAGAATTGTTAATGCAGACAGGGGCCGACATCAATGCTTTTAACCTATTTGGTCAAACATCATTGATTCTTGCTTGTGATCGAGGACACGAAAAAATAGTAGAATTGTTAATCAAGGCAAGGGCCGACATCAATGCTTCCAGCAAACATGGAGACACATCTTTAATTCGTGCTTGTGATAGAGGACACGAAAAAATAGTAAAATTGTTAATCAAGGCAGGAGCCGACATCAATGCTTCCAATAAATATGGTGAAACATCTTTAATCTTTGCTTGTAATAGAGGACACGAAAAAATAGTAGAATTGTTAATCAAGGCAGGGGCCGACATCAATGCGTCCAATATATATGGCGAAACATCTTTAATTCTTGCTTGTGATAGAGGACACGAAAAAATTGTAGAATTGTTAATCAAGGCAGGGGCCGACATCTACGCTTCCAATGAAGATGATGACACATCTTTAACTCGTGCTTGTGATAGAGGAGACGAAAAAATAGTTGAATTGTTAATAAAGGCAGGGGCCGACATCAATGCTTCTGTTAAACATTAAAAGCTGCTCTTGGAACAAATAACGAACGCACTTTGCAATCATTAATAAACTGAAGCATCTATCAACACTCTAATTAAACACAATTACGTGTCAACTAGTTCTACTTTAAGCAATAACAAGCTTCGTGTAGTGTTCAACGGCTCCTGCAAGACTACTTCCGGCTACTCGCTCAACGATCTTCTTCACCTGGGTCCCAAAACCCAGAACGACATCTTCGACGTGCTCCTGTACGTTCGTCGCTACCTGCCCATCTTCACAACCGACGTGGAGAAGATGTTTCGCCAAATTCTCGTCCATCCTGATGATCGCAAGCATCAGCGCATCCTGAACAAGAGAACAAGAGAACAACGCGATCCAAGAGTTCGACCTCTGCACTGTAACATACGGCACCACGTCAGCTCCGTACTCATCAGGCCGAACTCTGAAGCAACTATTGCTCGACGAAGGGCATGACTTTCCGCGCGCTATCGAGCCGTTCGAAAAGGGCAGCTACGTCGACGATATATCTGGCGGTGCTAATGATCTCGACTCTCTCAACGCTATCGCAAAACAAGTAGAAGGAATGTGCCGGCGAGGATGCTTTCCACTTGCAAAATAGAAAAGCAACCATCCTGATTTCTTCAAGCTTAGCTCATCCCATCAACCAGGTTCTCACAATCAGATCCATGAATTCAGCGAAGCCTCTTTCAAAGTCCTGGATCTCACCTGGCAGTGCGCTCCGCTAAAATCCTGATGCAGGATCTCTGGCAAAAAAAGGTCGGATGGGACGACACACTTACTCCTCAGATAATACACCGCTGGACGACATTCCGGGGTGAATTATCTAGACTCTCGCAACTATCCATCCCTCGCTGGCTCAATCTACGCACCGACAGTGCAGCCGTCGAAATACATGGCTTTTCCGACGCAGTCTATCTCCGAGTCACTACCCCTGAGGGACCGTCAAAAGTAACTCTCGTCTGCTCAAAGACGAAAGTTGCGCCTCTCGATCGCCTCACGATCCCAAGATTGGAGCTCACAGCCGCGCTGCTTCTATCCAAGCTCGTTACTCGTGTTCAAGCAACTCTTCAGCTCAACAACGCTTCTGTTTCCCTGTGGACAGACTCGGCAGTATCTCTCGCTTATATTAACGGTGATGCAATGCGCTGGAAGGAGTTTGTGAAGAATAAAGTGCAAGAAATCCAGAAAACTACGCCCGACGCCTCCTGGAACTTTATCTTTGGGAAACAAAATCCCGCTGACTGCGCCTCGAGGGGTCTCTCTCCATCTCTGGCCATCGTTTATTGCACCTGACGATCAACCAGCTGACAGTGAGGTTCGTCCGAATGCTGTACAAATCTCATCAAGCCCTCAGCTGCCGTTCGAGGTCTTATTCGCTAAAGACACAACGCTTACGAAACTGCTTCGTGTCACAGCGACGATCCAACGAGCTATAGGTTGCTTCAAACGAACTCCTGCGTCACCACCGAATCCTGCTTATCTACAATTCGCGCTCTCATTTTGGATCAAATCTACGCAGCAAACCTACTTCTTCGATCGCTTTTACACGGAAGAAGTCTATCCAAATCTCATCTTCTCACTCGCCGCACTGCGTGGATCGATCAAACTGGTTTGCTTCGAGTTGGTGGTCGTCTCCAAAACTCCAAACTCGACGAAGACGCTAAGCATCCTCCAATCTTGCCCAAAGACGCAATAATCTCCAGACTCATCATCGCTAACGTCCATACTCGCACTCTGAACGGTGGTACTCAACTTACACTCAACTACATACGCAAGTACTGCTGGATACTTGGTGGACGTACTCCTATCAAGTCTCACATTCACCGATGCATCAGCTGATCTAGGATACGAGGTGCTCGCGCTCAGCAACGAATGGGCCAACTTCCAGCATCTCGTGTCATGCCATCACTCGTATTCGAACTCACAGGAGCTGGAACTCACTGGAATCGATGCACGCCGAGAAATCTGCAAGACGCTCAACAGTGACTGCGGAACCAACTTTCAAGGGGCACAAGTTGCTCTGAAGCAGCTGCTGACGGGATTTACCAAAGAATCTCGGCACTTGCAACAACTGATCGCCAATGATGGCACACAGAGCTCCTCACATGGGTGGCAAATGGGAAGCTGCTGTCGAATCCGTCAAATATCACCTATCCCGAATTAATTCGCACAAGCTGCTCACTTACGAGGATTTCTCGACGCTCCTGACACAAATTGAAGCCGTACTCAATTCTCGTCCACTCAGCGCTCTCTCAGAAGATCCGAATGACCTCGCAGCTCTCACTCCAGGCCACTTTATCCGAGGAGCGCCTCTTACCCCAATTCCAGAACCGTCTCCGCTACATTTACCCTCAAATCGCCTCTCTCTCTAGCAATACATTCAGCAACGCCTCCAACTTTTCTGGTCCTACTGGTCTGCTTCCTGCCTCAAGAATCATCAAACGATCTCAAAGTGGAATACGTCCTACAACGATATCGGCGTAGGTTCTCTCGTCCTGCTGACGGATGAGCGTTATCCACCGTCAAAATGGCCGCTGGGACGCGTTACACGCATCTATCCCGGTCGAGATGACCTCACGCGCGTCGACTCCATCGAGACTGCTACTTCGACGTATCTCAGACCAATCCACAAACTGGTACTTCTTCCAATACCGAAACACGAGGAAGATTCTCAAGAAGTAGCCCCAGCAACCTCTCATCAACTTCTCCAACGAGTGGAGAAGGGCGGAGAATGTTCAAATCTCCCTCTCCGCCTCCATTCTCACAGACGGTACCAGTGCTGCGTTCCAGCCAAGTTCCACGGCTCCCCACGTGGTAACATTTTCGTATACTACCGTTCGAACCTACGCTTCGTTTTTGCTCTCGCTCATTACTAATCAAGTTATAATTATTCAATCTTACAATTTATGGCTGTTTGTCACTCGCTTTCACAGTGCTTTTCTACCAAGAGGTCCCTGACCACATGGTTAACATCCATCGCCGATATTATGCCTAATAATTACTCATTTAATTGTCACATTTGCGCCATAAGAAATTAACTGTGATATAAAAGTAAGCTAGTGATTTATTTTTGTTAAATAAAATACAGTAAAACCAACGAAGGTGTTATTCCGTTGAAGTTAACCTGTAAGCTACTCGAGTCTCAGTATTTACTATCTAATTTTGCTTTCAATTCATACATAAACTTTTTTATTATTCTAAGAATTTTATAATTTTTATGTTTTTTAGAAACTTTCTAGTTCGTTAAAAAGTTTGTCATGTTTCTTCATATATAAATACTCTGCTCGCACTTTTGTTTCTTTCTATAAAAATTAAATTTTAGTTTTCGAACTTAATAACCATATAAAGTTTTTACTTCCTGAATGAGTTTGTTAGTTTGAAATTTTTAGGTTTTTTTTAGAAAATGATTATTTTGATTTGTTTACGTAAAGTTAAAAATTCGAAAATCACATTTTTCTTCAATACAAGTCGTCATTCGCATCACAAATTTAATATCATCAACACGAGGAAGGAAAGCAAATTTTTCTTGGTAAGTTAATTTACGTTGTAGCTGTCACATTTGTTTATAATTTTTTTAAATTGTAGAAAGTTTTCTCACATTTGTATGTTTCAGTCTTTGGCGTCGTAAACATCCTCAAATTATTTTTCTGCATCAGCGACAAAAAAAATCGTTACTTGCTTCACTAGACTGTGAAATACCATTTTAACCACTAAAAGGACGAAGAAGACAACATCACTTGATCCATAGGAAATCTTTTCAATTACCTAACAGTAAGCGAAAAATTATCTTCTTTTTTTTCAATTATTTATACACCGTTTCAGAGAGATGTCGTTTTAGATGCAAATTATAAAATTTGTCTTGTTGGCTCTACAGTAATCACAGAAATTAGTAGAATCGATAAAAATTATGTAAGTTTTTTTTTTAACTGTATTTGCTCATTTTTAACAACAATTTTAATATTTCAGTGATTCTAACATCATGAAGAATTAAGAAGAATAACTCTAAAAAAATAATACTGTTCCAAGTCTCTCGTAAAATGAACTACTTCTTTATTCCAACTCGTACAAAAGTGGGCGAAAATTGTAAGAAAATCTGTCTGAAATTTCACATTTTGATTGTATTCTTGATTTTGGTTTATTTTTAGTACGTCCTTTTATTTGCAATTTTGAAAATTTCTCTCAATCTCTATGTCAAATTTGAAGATTTGCTAATTGCTAATTCGAAAAAATTACGCTTTAAATTGACCACAATCAATTAATGTCTGATGATGAAATACAAAAGAACAAAATCCAACGACTGCACTCCAAAATGGAAACAATGCAAAGTCGTTGAAATATCAACGAGGCCATCAAAATCAACAATTTTGTCTGCATAAATAAAACAGTAGACAATATTATTTTGTGGTATTAGAAACAGATGAACCATCGATTTCTAAAAAAGCAGTGATTTGTTTGTAAAAATTGTTAATCTTCATTTCCGAGATAAAATTGAGAGTTTAAACAGAAATTTTTATTAAATTATAAGTGTCGTGTTTTTTATAAAAATAAACTAAAATCTTTATAGGTTTCTAGTTTAAGTCGTTTTGCAGATGAAAAAAATTTCGTATGAAGTAAGAAAACACTATTTTATGTGTATTTTATTTTTTTATTTTTTTTATTTCTGTTTTGTTTGTCACCTTATGATACTTACAAAACAGCAAGAATAATTTTTTGCACATAAGAAAATATTGAGGAAAACATTTAATATAATTGTACATATTAATATTTAATTAATTGTGACGTAACAGAGTACATTTAAATGCTAATTGAAAAAGTAGTTACCCTAGTATTAAATTTTGTCTTTTTTAAAAATACTTTGTTACATCGCATCGTTTTTAAGAATAAATGAGTTGTCTGTAAATATTAAGCTCGAATTATTTTTTATCTACATTTATTCTTAAAAACAAATTGAGAACTTTGTAATTGGAACGCCGCTGCGTTTTTTGCAACAGAATTGTTTAGTTTTAAGTTTTTAATAACAAAATTTTATGTAAAAATGCAAAGCCGTTTTTATTTGTAAATAAATTATGTTGAGATTTGTAAAGAGTTTTATTTCACTAACACAGATTTTTTAGTAGTATAATTAATAAAATACAAAAATATAATAGTACATTTTCCAACAAGAGATGAAAATGCCGTTTTTTCCTTGAGCGGACAGTTGCCCACGAGCCGCGTTAGCGGCGAGGGAGGCAAGTCCGCGAATGGAAAGAAGCAGTGTTCTTATTTCAAGCTCAAGATATCCATTTTTGCGCTTGATAAGTTGATTCTAGTTACCACGATTGATTGGTTGAATTTCACCGCTGACGCAGTTAGGGGCTTTGGTAGAAAAAATTATAGGTGGGTACAACCCAGTACTACCTACTGTTTCTAGTACTTTAGGTACAGAGCTCAACCATAAGGGTTACATCAGTACCAAACGAAGGTTTATTAAAAATTGTGGTACTTTAGAGATCGAGTTGTTGTTGGTATGGAACCAAACCGACGTACCATAATACCAAAAACTCGAAAAGTACCACAATGCACAGTGGTGTTCATTTGTTTCAAACCATTGACACGGGTAGGTGTTTGCTTTACATGTGGAACCATTAAAAAAATCTTTACCCTTTTTGCAAAAAATTTCTTTCGAGTGAGCATCTAAAAATAAGGTCTAATAAATAAAACATTTTTTCGGAAACATGACAGTTTTTAATTTTTTTCAATATGGCGTACCATTACAAAAAATTTGAAAAAAATATATTTTATGTACTTTTTGCTAGGGAATTCAAAAAAAATATTTTCAAAATTGTACTTTTAAGTTTTATAATAAAAAATCAATTTTTCTTGAAAAAAAAATTTTTTTCTCTATGAAAATGTAGACCTATATAGTTGAAATGTTTATCAAAAGAGTATCTCTACAGATATTAAATTACCATAAAATTCTTATTTAAATCGGTGTAGTCTATGAAGAGAAAAAAAATATTTTCTGTTTTTGCCTTTTTTATTATTATTCAAAATCTAGTTAACTTTGAGATCTAAAAACTTCAGAATCATAGTACTTCTATAGTACGAACATATCCTGAAAGTATCGTTAAGATACGCTCTGGGGGCAACTTTAGCATTCTTATCTCCCTATGCCCTTTCAGATCAAGACTGAAGTGTCTGTCATGTCCCTCAGGACATCTCGATGGTTCATTGTTTTTAAACACGCCTTTAATGTCGGTGGTACGGAAAAAGGTAGAAGGCCATAAAAGCAAGATGGCGTCACCACCGGAAATTTCCGCTACTGCCTAAATCCTGCAGCGATTTCCTGCAATCCCAATTTCATCGCAATTAGTTGGGCAAAATTAGTGAGTAAAATTTAATTTTAAAGCTGGCGTCAAAAATGGCTGCATTTTTAAGTTCCGCGCAGAACCGTTTACGTCGCAATTTCCGCTCCCTGATTGGTCGATCGTTCGCAATGACATTTAACGTATGATGTCAAATATTAATTCATCATCCTATCGACGGAAATATGTACTTGCTGGCGGCCAAAACTCGAGGTATGCGGCAGCCTAGTTATGTTCCGGTCCTATTGTTAATGTTTTTTTTTTAGCCGCGAGAAAGACACCCAGTGCAGCCACGATGGATAGATAACATCACGAGTGATTTTGTTACATGAGGTTGTTTCCTGGCGTATTTAGGATTGAAACACCGCCAACATGTACGTAAATACCGACATAACCTCAACATCTGCAACATCATTCAACTGGCCAAAATTACTTTTTTGGGTTGTTAATTGGGGTTGCCGGCAAGTGTCGTTCCTTTATTGAATTTTCATTGGAGACACGCGTTAATACTTCCTAGTTGAAGGTCGTTTGCAAGCTAAAGTGAGCAAAATACTTTCTGGTTCTTTCTGGAAAAATCGGCGCACTTTCTTCATTTAGGATGTAATAATAAAGATAAAAATGCCTCATATTAACAAATTCCGTTGGTATTAAATTCTACCAAAAATTGGAACGTTACAACTTTTCGGAGCAAAACAACTATCTTATCTTTGATAAAAATTGTTTATTATTATATTATTATTATCAAGGAACTATATTAGGCGACATAAAAACTTTTCTTAGTACCGACTGTTTATAAATAGAATAAATTCCAAAAAGTTTTCACACCAAACATGGGCATGGTATAACACTTAAATGCTCCTTATCCCTCCGTATCTGCATTTGTGAAAGCTGTTTTTTTTTTCAAGCTTGAGAAATATTTTATGAACTTATGACAGCATAAAAGTAAATATAAAATTCATGTTATCCTTATCACAAAAATGCGGTGGTGTATATCTGCTCTTTTAGAGACATTTCCCTTGCCATTTATATGACATCATGTTTTATCTACAGATAAATTGTATAAAGTCTGTACCGTTTCAGTTTAACTGTCAATAAAAGTGATTTCATTTTGTATTTAAGTGTTCAGTTTTATTTTATTTGGTAAGCATTAGCTTTTGTACTATTTAATTAATTTGTAATAGAGATTATTAATCGTTCATTATCAAAGAGTTAGTGTTCGTAATTTGATAAATTAACAAAAACGGAAATGTGTAATCTGTGTGTTCTCTATTCCATTTGTTGAGTCATATCTTTACTCTGAACTTATTCGTGTTTTTTTTTATATTTTCCAACATTATTTTGTCAGTTTGGTTCTCTGTGTGTTTTATTATTCTCGAATTAATAATTTGTACTTTTTTTATGATTGATTTTTTAACCAAATTGTTCTTGTTTCTTACAATTTTGTTTCTCTTTATGTTCCAACGATTTTATTAATTATAAGTTTATTGTTCTCGAGAATAATTTATTCTTCTCTTCAATGTTCCTGAAATTTCTTTGTCAAGTTATGTTGTTGTATTTTATTTCGTTGTCACATTTTACATGCTCTCTCTGTGGCCGAACAATCTGATAATTGCCTTTTCACACTTTCAAATCCACATTATGGCACGATTTCTTATCGTGCCATAAAAAAACAAAGTGCGGATGAAAACTTTATGATCAGCACTGGGTAGCTTCAAGTAGCTTGCAATTTTTCTTGGAATTTGCCCAAATGTGTTGACTCTTATGGCATTGCAGGTGTATTTATTGTTGTTATAATACTAAAAAAAACTTTTGAATTTTAGCATATTTTGGTCGCAAATTTCTGTATTGTTTAATCAGTTAAATATAGCTAAACTCTTTCAGTTTTATTTAAAACGGTGACAGTTTTTGGTCGTTGTGTTTTGGTGTCTTTAATGTAAACAACTAAAACCAAAGCTCATAAAATTCGCTACGCTCATACGCTAATCTTTTATTAGTGGCATAATCCCTTCTATTATAGACTAATATCGTAAGATATCTACTTTTAATATTGAAGTCTCACTTTACCTATCCTTGAGGTTAAAGTACAAGCTAACCTTGCATGTGCTATCCGTTAATCCAAGACATGGTCTATCTGTGTGCCAAATTTCATCCAAATACGTTCAGCTGCTTTATATTAGTTTTTTTTTTTGGTTAACATGTGGATATTTTCAAACAAGTTTGTTCTAAAATAAATTAGCATTTCCAGGCTGACCAAAAATATCACCTTATAAAAAGTTTAGTTTATTAATTTTATGAAAAAAATCCCCAAAAAATCAATTTTCATTAATCCTTCAATGAAAAAATCAAATCAACCTAAAATTTTTATTTTTTAATGATAAGATCAAGTTTTCATCTAAATTTATGTTATCTTCACATGTAGAAAATAATCGAAGGTGACTGACACTTCAATCTTGAGCGTGGACGTCTAAAGCTTGAAACCAAAAAATTGGTAGATCTTTTTCTTAGCTGCCCTCTAGAAAGTTTTTTTTTTTAAGAGTAAACCTTTTTTATTGGTTCTACATGTAAAGTAAACACCCACCCGTGTCAATGGTTTGAAACAAATGAACATCACTACGCATTGTGGTACTTTTCGGGTTTTTGGTATTATGAGACGTCGCCTTGGTTCGATACCAAAAATTCGGTCTCTAGAGTATCACAATTTTTAATAAACCTTTGTTTGGTACTGATGTAAATCTCATGGTTGGGCTCCGTGCTAAAGCACCGGAAGCAGTACTACTGGGTTGTACCCATCTATATTTTTTTGTACCAAAGCCCTTAACTGCGTCAACGGTGATATTCAACCGGTCCATCGACGTAACTAGTATCAACTTATTAAGCCCAAAAATGGATATCTTGAGCTTGAAGCAAAGAAGACGGTTCCTCGTAAAATTCTGGCTAAAATGAGCCAAAATATATAGCGATTTTATGAGTTTTTGAACCTCATGATTTTTAATTTTTGTCAGAACTACTTCAAACAGAAAATAGCGTATGATATTTATTATCGCATGAGCGTAGCGAACTTTTATTAGTGCCATAATCTCTTCTGCCTTTTGTTTAGTGTATCTTAATGTTATATATCGTTCTTTAAATTGTTAAACTGATTTTATAACAAAAATCATTTGAGAATTTTTTTCGTTCTTAAAAAGTAGATACTTGAGACTATTATTATTATTATTATTATTATTTATTTATTTGGATTAATTGCATAATTAAAACTTCTATCTTTGAGTTCTAATTATCTTTTTTTTGTCAGAAATAAGAAAAGTGTCTTGAAGTTTCAAAGAAAAAATGGATAAACAATCTGCTGATTCCACACAGGGCCTTTCTTCTAGTAAAAATGTAAGTCTTTTAATTAACAACAATTTTTATTATTTTGTACCTGGATGAGCAAGTGTAGCTGTTAACGCACTCATTTTGAATGCGTTTATAAGCCATTACCAAAGTCAAAATTTTTTTCGGTTGGTAATACATATTGGACGAAATGTCAAATGTCAGTGTGAGTTAAGGTCACAGTTTTAAACCAGGCACAGAAAAATTTCAGCGACAGCAAATTAACTGTAACATTTGTCGTATTTGTAGCAGATTTAATATGAAAACGAAAAAAAAATTGCAAAAAATACGCGTTTTATAAAACTTAAGAGGCAGCGTGCTGCAAACTTAAACTAGTGTTTTAATAAGAGTATTATAAAACTAATTTTTTAGAATACCATCATATTACCAGTGCAAATATTTTTCAGACTTTTAAAAAGAGGAAGGGTACGACCGATGTTGGAAAAGAATATGAAAATGTGGTTATGGCGAGTCTTGCTCTAAATTTAATCGATTCTGTTGATGATTTTCGCGTATGGTCGAATGACGATGATTACGGCAGCTTCGACGATGTTATCGTAGAAACCGATCAAATAAGGTGCGCCTTTCAACTAAAACACACAATGACGAAACAGAGACAAGTAACTTTCGACCAATTCCTTGCTAGCAAAGGCGATTTCAGTGTTCAAAAATATTTCCAATCATATCAACAAAACAAAACGATTCTTTCCGATTCAAAATTAATTCTATTCACAAATCGGACATTTAATCCCGAAATCGGGAAAAAACTAACGGTCGCAATTAATAATGAGAACATTGACGTGGCGATTGCTGAACCCGCCGAAACACCGCTAGCTAACGTTGGGGTAAACGATAAAAATTGTTTCCAATTTCAAATTATCACTGGAAGTTGTAGCAATTTTGATCGGAACACAACGGAAGACTGTGAAAAGTTCTTCAAAAATTTCTTCGTGTGCCCAAATCAAAAAGACGTGAAAACTTTGGAAAAAGATTTTTTTATAAATATGAAAACAAAATTTTCTTGTAGAGACGAAGTGCCGAAACAGTTTATGGATTTTGTCACCCAATGGAATATTTTAGAGGGTACTAAAGAAAAACTGAGTAAGTCCGTGGTGAAAGAGTTACTCGCTCTGTATTTAGTATCACCTCATATGCATCCATTTTCGTTTGATGGCACCGAAAATAAAAATTGCGAAATTCTACGAGCGGCAATTTCGAAGTTTAATGTCACCGTTTTTGCCGCGCAGGATGTTGGATGTCTGCAAAAGTTGTGGGATAAAAATCAAAGTCATTTTAACACTAAAGCGAACGTTATAAATCGGAAATATCAGCTGACGAAAAATGACCTCGATAATTTAAGTAATGAAGAGTGTTCAAAAATTCTGTGGTTAAGCGACGGATTTCCTTTAATTGTAGACGAAAATCCTCAAGTTTATGAAGCGATCGAGTTATGTGGCGACAAAAGCTTCATTTTACTCTCCAATAATCCCCAGCAGAATTTTCAAACCAATCAAGTTTTTAAAACGCTGTGCGATTTGAAAATCCACGGGCAAATTTACAACGATTTAATAACCAATTTCAAGATATCGCTTTCAGGAAACGAAATTAACTTGGCGGAGTTAGTTAAAAATCACGATCTGCTGGCGAAAATCACCACTAATGATTTATTACGAATGATCAATCACGCGCATGAAATTCAACAAGAAACCGAGGAACTTTCACATCCTTATATTCCCAGATTGCTCTCCAGAAATTTTGTAGACTTGCAGTTTTTAGATCGTGCAAAAAACGATACAATTTTAATCAGTAATGTCGGTGATCCGGAGCAAATCGATGCCATAAAAACCAATAAATCGGTTGATGTTAAAACATTTTTAAGCGGCGGTGACCAGAGCGGAGCTAAAAAACCAATTTTCGTTGTAAGCAAAAATCTGTGTTCACCACAAAAGTTTCGAAAAGTTTGTGATAAAAGCAAGTTCAAAAACTGTCACCATTTCAGATTTGTCGGCGATAAGTTAGAATGGATGAAAAGCGTCGGTGACATTTCTGGCGTTCAACAGTTTCGATTGCAGGACGGTTCTAGAAAAGAAGACGATTTGCGAGGATTAAATTCCGAGAATGACATTCATTTAGTCGTTGGCAACCCTGGTCTCGGTAAATCTTGGTTGTTGAAAAGTTTGAAAAAAAAATTTTTTTCAGACACTTTGACCATACTCGTTACCTCCCACGACATGAAACAAATTTGTCAGATTTTTAAAAAAAATCCAGACAGTTTGAGCGAAAGTATCCTGAAAATGAAGTATCCAAATTGGAGTCGGTTCGATCACGACGCGGTGAATTCTTTGATAAAGTCGGAAAGAATTAAACTTGTCTATCTCTGGGACGCTTTGGACGAAATTATTTCCGATGAAAATCGCAAAGTAATAATAAAAATAATACACAAATTTCGCGAACAAGGAATGGTGCAGTGGATGACGTGCAGACAACATTTAAAAGTCACTTTAGAATCCGAGTTTAGTATTCTATCTCAAACACTTTTCGAGTTTGACGAAAACCAACAAGTTAAGTACATAGAAGAACGACTTAAGTCGGTTTGTGATACTCAGAGTGACCTTAATCAGATAACTAAAAAGATAACAGATAATCTGTCACTTTACAGACACAGAGACATCTTAAGCGTCCCTTTACAGATTTACATGCTTACTGAGACTTTCCGTAAAAACAAAAACCGACTAGAAGATTTCACAAAAAATTTTTTTTCGTTAGGTGATCTCTACGAATATTTCGTAGACGAAAAAATTAATTTTTGTTACAAAAAAAATCCGAATTTTGATCATTCAGATCTAGATGATTTGAATCAGGAAAAACAGGCGTTGATTAATCAGCTCGAAACGTTTGCTTTGAAGGTCATTTTGAGCGACGAAGTCTTGAGACACTTAAACATAAATCTGAAGGAAATCGAGAAAAATTTAGAGACGTTTCAGGATCGGTTTGGTTTCGTAACGGAAATATTAAACTCGGAAAATAGAGTGAAGTTCGCTCATAGTTCGTACGCCGAATATTTTGTTGCTCGTTACCTCGTACGACGAGGTGATCCCAAAATCAAAGATTTTATTTTTCAAGAAAAATATACAAACGTTCGCTACTTTTTCGATCTCGTATTAGCCAAAGATTGTCCTGCTCACATTGCCGTGTTATCTGATAACATTTCACAGCTACAATATCATGAAGAAAAAATCAAACTCAAGGACGCAGCCGGAAGAAATCCTTTGCAGTTGGCGTGTTCGTGGGGGAAAAAATGTCAAATACATCGATTTATAAGCACTAAGAACCATGGAGGCGGTGAAAGCTTCGATTTAGATTCCGAGCCCTCTTCAGTTACGGACGGTTCTTCCGATAAGAATTTAGAAATTATCGACATGTTGTTATCAAAGTGTGATCTTTTCGAGAAGGATACGATTTTTGAGATGAACGCCGTGACTTATGCCGAAAAAAATAAGAATATTTTTGCTCTAGCGGCTCTGGTAGAAAGTGGTAAAGTGAGTTGTGCTAATCACGTCCTTGCATGCAACGTCTTATACCATTCTGTTCTCTTTGAAACGCCGAGATTTTTTAATTTATTTAAATCTTACATCAACTCTCTGAGGATCGGTAAGTGGAAAAAAAATAGTTTGCTTCAATTTGCCTACGAAAGAGGGCGCGAAAAAGTTGTAGAATTGTTGATCGACGCGGGGGCTGACATCAATGCTGCCAACATAAACGGAAATACACTTTTAATTCTTGCCTGTAACAGAGGGCAAGAGAAAATGGTGGAGTTATTAATCACCAAAGGAGCCAACATCGATGCTTCCAACGATAAAGGTAATACGCCTTTAATTCTTGCTTGTACTAAAGGCAACGAAAAAATGGTAACGTTGTTGGTCAATAAAGGTTCGAATATCAACGCTTCCAATAAATTAGGTGAAACAGCTTTGACTCTCGCCTGTAGTAAAGGACACGAAAAAATAGCGAAACTGTTGATCGACGCGGAGGCTGACTTCAGTGCTTGCAATAAAAATGGTGATACACCTTTGATTCTCGCCTGTAGCAGCGGACACGAAAACATTGTAGAACTGTTAATCAAGAAAGGAGCCGACATCCATGCTCCCAACCAAGAGGGTAATACGCCTTTAATTATTGCTTGCAGTAAAGGAAACGAAAAGATAGTAGAAATGTTAATCGAGGAAAGAGCTGACATCCATGCATTCGATAAAAAAAGAAACACGCCTTTAATTTTTGCTTGTGCTATAGGACACGAAAAATTAGTAGAATTGTTAATTGAGAAAGGAGGCGACATCAATGCTTCTAATGAATATGGTGACACATCTTTAATTTTTGCTTCTTTTAATGGAAACGAAAAAATCGTAGCTTTGTTAATCAAAAAAGGAGTCAACGTCAATGCTTCGAATCAAAATGATGACACACCTTTAGCTTTTGCTTGTCGTAAAGGACATGAAGAAATTGGAAAATGGTTGATCCACAAAGGAGCTAACGTCAATGTTTCCAATAAAAACGGTGATACGCCTTTAATGCTTGCCTGTGATATAGTACACAAAAAGTTGGTGGAACTGTTGATTAACGAAAATGCTGATATTAATGCTGTTAATAAAAAAGGAGACACACCTTTAATTTTGGCTTGTCTTAAAGGAGATGAAGAAATTGGAGAATTGATAATCCACAAAGGAGCTGAAGTCAACGCTTCCAATGAAAACGGCGATACAGCTTTAATACTTGCGTGTGATAAAGGAAACAATAAACTAGTAGAACTGTTAATTAACAACGAAGCTGACATCAACGCTTCTAATAAAAACGGAGACACACCTTTAACTTTGACTTGTTTTAAAGGACACGAAGAAATTGGAAAAGTGTTAGTCCACAGAGGAGCTAGCATCAATGCCTTTAATAGAAATGGTGATACGCCTTTGATGCTTGCTTGTCATAAAGGACACAAACAACTAGTAGAACTGTTAATTAACAACGAAGCTGACATCAACGCTTCTAATAAAAAAGGAGAAACACCTTTAACTTTGACTTGTCTGAGAGGACACGAAGTAATTGGAGAATTGTTAATCCACGAAGGAGCTGAAGTCAACGCTTCCAATGAAAACGGCGATACACCTTTAATGCTTGCGTGTGATAAAGGAAACAAAAAACTAGTAGAACTGTTAATTAACAACGAAGCTGACATCAACGCTTCTAATAAAAAGGGAGAGACACCTTTTATTTTCGCTTTTAATAAAAAACACGAAAAAATTGTCAAGTTGTTAATCAACAAAGGAGCTGACTTCTATGCTCCTAATAAAAATGGCGATACACCTTTGATGCTTGCGTGTGGTAAAGGACACAAAAAACTCCTAGAACTGTTAGTCAACAAAGAAGCTGACATCAACGTTTCTAATGAAAAAGGAGACACACCTTTAACTTTGGCTTGTCTTGAAGGACATGAAGAAATTGGAGAGTTGTTAATCTACAAAGGAGCGGACTTCAATACTTCCAATGCAAATGGCGATACTCCTTTAATGATTGCGTGTGACAAAGGACATAAGAAACTAGTAGAACTGTTAATTGACAAAGGAGCCGACATCCATGCTCCCAACCAAGAGGGTGATACACCTTTGATTTTTGCTTCTGGTAACGGACACTATGAAATTGTAGAACTGTTAATCAACAAAGGTGTGAACGTCAATGTTTCCAATAAAAATGGTGATACACCGTTAATGTGGGCTTGTCGTAAAGGACACGAAAAAATTGAAGAGCTGTTAATCAACAAAGGAGCCGACACCAACGTCTGTAATAAAATAGGTTCTACACCTAAAATTTTGGCTTGCCTTAAAGGACATGACAAAATAGTCGAACTGTTAATAGACGCGGGAAGCGACATAAATGCTTCAAGTAAAAATGGTGAGACACTATTAACTCTTGCTTCTGCTAACGGACACAATAAAGTAGTAGAACTGTTAATCAACAAAGGTGCCAACATCAATGCTTCCAATAAAAACGGCGATACACCTTTAATTTTAGCTTGTCTTAGTAGACACGAAGAAACAGTAGAATTGTTAATTAACAGAGGAGCTAACATCAATGCTTCAAATAAAAAAGGTAATACGGCTATAATTCTTGCTTGTGATAAAGGACACGAAAAAATTGTAGAATTGTTAATCGGAGCAGGAGCCGACATTAATGCATCCGATAAAAATGGTGATACACTTTTAAGTCTTGCGTCTGCTAACGGACACAATAAAATAGTAGAACTGTTAATCACCAAAGGCGCCAACGTCAATGCTCCCAATAAAGTTGGTAACACACCTTTAATTCTTGCTTGTGCTCAAGAACACGAGAAAATATCAAAATTCTTGTTTGACGGAGACATCATCAACTTCTTTTCCATCGAAGATGGTTCTACGTTTTTATTTTTCGGTTGGACCAAAAGGATCGAAAAAATTGTAGAATTACTGATCACTGCAGGGGCTGACATCAACGCTACCAATAAAAATGGTGATACACCCTTAATGTTTGCTTGTACCAGAGGAACAGAAAAAATCGTAGAAATGTTAATGAAAGCAGGAGCCGACGTTAACACTCACAATAAAAATAGTGAAACAGCTTTAACATTCGCTTGTGGTAGAAGATCACAAAGTATATTAGAACAGTTAATCAACAACTGGACCAACGTAATTTCATTCCATAAAGATTTTCAGACAATAATAGAATTGTTGTGTGATGATTGGGCCCACATCACTGCTTCCAGTCAAAACGGTGATACCTCTTTAATTTCTTCTTGGACTAAAATCCTCGAGAATATAGTCGAATTGTTAATCAACAATTGGGCCGACATCACTGCTTCTCATATTATTAGTGATACACCTACAATTCTTGTTGTTGCTGAAGTACTCAAAAAAGCAGTTGAATCGTTAATTAACAATTGGACTAAAGTCAACCTTCTAATTCTAACTTGTTTTAAACAACTTAAAATAATTATAGATAAGATAATCAACAACGAGCTCGATATCAATGACACGTCTTTCATTTTTGCGTATGTTAAAGAAGTCCAAAAAACACTAAAATTGTTCAGTTACAATTGGCGCGCCAGCAATCGCTTAATTCCCGTTTATGTTCTACAAGTTACAAAAGAAGTAAAATCGTTAATGAACATCCTGCTCCGTAATAAGGCTTTAATTCCTAATTTTGCTAAAACAGTCGAAAAAGTGCTGGAATTATTTATAAACAATTGTGCAAACGACAACGCTTTCAATTTTGTAACTGCTAAAGTAGTCAAAGGAATAATACAAGGGTTAATTAACAATTGGGCCGACAACAATGCTGCAATTCTTGATTTTGTTAAAGAACTTGAAAACATAGTAACACTGCTATACAACAATTGGACTCACATCAGTGCTTTCATTCTTGATTGTTCTAAAAAACTCGAACAAAATGTGGATCAGTTAATCGATAATTGGGCTGTCAACAAAGCTTTAATTCTTGATTTTTCTAAAAAAGTTGAAAAAAAAGTAGATCTGTTAATACACATTTGGATCGAAAACGACGCTATAATTCTTACTTGTGCTAAAGAACTCGAAAAAAGTCTCCAAGTGTTAATTAACAGTTGGGTTGATATCAATGCTTCCAGTAAACAGGGTACCAAGCTCTTTGATGGTAAAAGATCGGAAAAAATAGTAGAGTTGTTAATCAAGGCAGGCACTCACCTTAATGTTTCCAATGAAAATGGTGATACTCCTTTAATTCTTGCTTGTGGTAGAGGACACGAAAAAATTGTAGAATTGTTAGTGAAGGTAGGGGCCGATATCAACGCTTCCAGTCGATATGGTACTACGCCTTTAATGGCCGCTTGTGTTAAAGGAGACGAAAAAATTGTAGAACTGTTAATCAAAGCAGAAGCCAACATCAATGCGTCTAACAAAAACGGTGACACGGCTTTAATTCTTGCTTGTGATAAAGGACACGAAAAAATTGTAGAACTGTTAATCAACGCAAAGGCCGACATCAATGCTTCGAACGAAAAAGGTGATACACCTCTTTATGTAGCTTATAATAAAAAACACGAAAGAATAACCGATTTGTTATTCCATGCAGGGGCCGACTTCAGTGTTCCCAACAGTAATTCTTATTATTTTACAGGATTTGTTGTATTTTTGGTTATTAAATCTTTATTAAATCTAAACACACGAGATTGATAAATATCTCAAATTTCTACTTTATAAATATTTTTTAAGTCTAAGTTCACTAAATTTCATTAGAACATAATAATTTTGACAATTTAATTATTTAAAATTTTTTGTACAAAAATTCGTCATTCGCACCATTGCCTTGAAATTACCAACAAACGGAGTAAAGGATTAAAGAGCATGTCATCCAACGCTGCAAACATTTTTGGTGAGTAATTTTTAGTTGCTACGCTAAGATTTGTTTTTAAGAACTAATTTAATCAATCATTTAGCCTCCATAAAGTAGCTCTTTATGGACGGCGTCTGAAATGATGTCAATGTGAAATAATCATCAATAATTGACTTGGAAATAAATTTTCACTATTTTATTGAAATCAATCGAAAAAGTTACAAATATAAATAAATACTTATTAGTTATTGGAGTATTAATTATTGATGACACAATTATGGGAGGCGGTACTGATGATTTATTTATTTGTTAGGTTTCTTTGTTCTGAACTCCAAATGTGCCAAAATTTTTGTGACGACGTTCATTTTGGTTCTTTTGGATCCTTCCCCAACTCAAGCTCTGCGTCATCTTCCATGGTGCATGATATCACTCATGCTTCCTCCAGAATTTGCCAGAAGACTTGCAGACGTTCTACGAAAAACGTGACGTGTGTAGAAGCCGGCATTAGGTAAATTCAAAAATTTAGTCTCACTAGGGCTATCACCAACTTTGTGGTGGACAATAAGAGTTGACAACGACAGTTACATCTTGAAACATTTCTGTTGGTTTTTGGGTTTTGCTTTAATTTCTGGGTTTATGGTGGGATTTCCACATGGTATTTAGACATACACACATTATCATCATCATTTTACAAAACATTCTACATGCTGATTGTTCTAGCGACCCGAAGATCTAATACGATTAATCACCTTTAATTAATTGATTACCCACACGGATACGGGCTGAGATTACATGGTGTAGAATTTTTTTCTTCTTCTAGAGCTTTCCGAAACAGACTGATTGCGACCATTTCATCCTGATCGCGTCAAGCAATACATCACACAATCCATAAATTGAAAATGGTGGTTCAAACTCACGCTAATAAAATGGCGAACACAGATCTGCACTCTTCTTCACACAAACATTGTCGGAACTACGCCTCTTCTTTTCTTCTTTTATATACTCAGATAAGATGAACCATTCGTTTTTAGTACGATCACCAATAACAACTTACAAAGTACTTTCACTAACAAACTGGTAAAACACAACCACCGCTCTCTTGCCAATCGGTCTACCCTCTTCTCTTCATCTCTGTCTCAGCACCTTCTCTCCATTTCATCATCGTGCGGTACTGCTTGCTCAGCAGCATCATCTCCTTCTCATTACTACTTTACTACTTTAAATTTCTAACTTGTCTGTTATTTGCCAGTTATCGGCCTCATCACGTCGATAACTATAACGTAGCTCATCCTTGAAAATCTGGAAATACTGGAATAAAGTGGTTTTGTAGTTATATTGTATTTTTTTCTCACAGGTTTTGAAATCGGAAATCTTCTGAGCCGTCTACATCGGCGACGAAAAAAGAAGAGAAGAAGAGAAAAACAGAGGAGCCATAAAAAATCTTTGAAAATAACAGTGAGTATATTATTATTATTATTATTATTACAATTTAACATTTATTTACTGTTTTAGAGAGATGTACGGTTCGCTCAAAATTGTAGAGTTTTTTTGTTGCCTCTACAAGAAACATCAGATTGGTACTCCTATCGTCCTCGCCGTTGTAACATTCTTGGAGCTTTAAGACGAGGATCTTCCTAAAAACTTTTTTAAGTAGAAAGAAAAGTACATAACCATAGTCTCAAAGTTTCCTATTTTGTTTGTATTTCTGATTTTGGCTTATTTTTGTTACCTCTATGTTTATTAACTTTATACAAAAATTTTATATTTTTAGTTTAAACTTTTAGTTTAGTTTGTGTGCAGATAGTTAAAAGAAATTGTGGAATTATACATATCAATATTTAATTCATTTAAGGTATATTTAAATGCTTTTTCTTTGAATTCTTTCTAATAGAATTGTTTAGTTTTAAGATTTCCAACAAAAAACTGTTATTAAAAAAACGAAATCGTTATGTTTTGTTAATAAATTAAGTACACATTTGAAAAGAGTTTCATTATTCTACAGGAATTTTTTTTTCAAAGTAATAATTACCTGGTTACTATCAAAATTATCAATGTCAGTAACAATTTCAATTTGTTGACGGTATCTGATTTTCTCGTACATTCTGTTAATTTTTTCTGTTGAACTCATTACGTTGGGTAAACATATCATAAAAATGACCACAGAATGTTGCAGCACCAAAATACCTAAATTTTGAAACGGGTAAATGCTCAAAACTGGTTATGAGAATACGCAAATTTGAACAAATGGCGAAGCAAATTGCTTTTTATTTGAAACTTTGACAATCTTAATTATACACCGGTTACTACTTCCGGAGCTCTTCGGCAACTCTTTTGGCAGATGCAGCTGCTAACATCACTACCTTGAAATGGCATGATAGATGGCGATCAACAGAAGTCACAGGAGGTTAATTAAATGAATCGAATTCATATATTAAATAAAATTTTGAACTCTATTGAATATGAGGTAGTTCGATGCTTTAGATGCTTTAGATGCTTTAGATGATTTAGATGATTTAGATGCTTTAGATGCTTTAGATGCTTTAGATGCTTTAGATGCTTTAGATGCTTTAGACGCTCTAGTCGCTTTAGACGCTTTAGACGCTTTAGACGCTTTCGCTTTGGGCGCTTTAGACGTTTTAAACGCTCTAGTAGCTTTGGACGCTTTAGAGACTTTAAACGCTTTAGATGCTTTAGATGCTTTAGATGCTTTAGATGCTTTAGATGCTTTAGATGCTTTAGATGCTTTAGATGCTTTAGATGCTTTAGATGCTTTAGATGCTTTAGATGCTTTAGATGCTTTAGATGCTTTAGATGTTTTAGATGCTTTAGATGCTTTAGATGCTTTAGATGCTTTAGATGCTTTAGATGCTTTAGATGCTTTAGATGCTTTAGACGCTCTAGTCGCTTTAGACGCTTTAGAGGCTTTAAACGCTTTGGACGCTTTAAAGGCTTTGGACGTTTTAGAAGCTCTAGATGCTTTAGATGTTTTGGACGGCTTAAAATTGTTGAATATTTATACATAAAAATTATTAACAATTTAATTCCTTTAGTGCAAATTCAACTGAATTATAATAATCAAAAATTTCGTTAATGTCTCCATCAAACTAAAAATCGTAGATCTATTAATGGAAAAATATCTGGCTGCGCTAAAATCTGGTCGTAAATCTTTCATTATTTTTCCAAATTTTCCACGTCTTCTTGGTTCCAATTTTTGTACTTGGTGAAGAATTTTTTCCCACGTTCTTATTACCTCATCACTAAGCAAACAAATCACTAGAACAAAAATCTACAAAAAAAATTACTATCGTATAATTTTGTTTCTTATACCCAGAACACCACAGTCGTGCCGCCGCTACCCACAATAAAATACAAGAAGTGATTCTTTTGAAAGTCAGAAGGCACAATAACGTTTTTAACGACGACGTCTAAAACTGTCAAAGTATTGACAGCCGTAAAGAGAAACGTCGTTAAAATGATCCAACCATAAAGAAAATTAAACAAGCTGACTTTCTCTTTCAACGAAAACATTTTTATGGTCACTGCTAGCAAAACTCTTCTGTTTTTACCTTTCTTGATCTGACTTAGAGTCTTTCTGACGGATTCGTAGCGAGCCAACAGCGTTTTCAGCAGCACACAAATCGTTAAATTGTGTAAATACGTCGACCACGAGTTCACTGTTATCATCAGCCATATTTTCAAAAGTCTCGGAGTTTTCACCACCAAATATGCTCCAGTTATTGTGAGAAGGACATATATAAAACAAACGATTCTCACGAAAATTTCAGATTTTTTGCAGTTCAGGTTAAGGTCGGTTATTAAATTAACAAAACACGCCCGACGGATTCTGAGGATTCCGATAAAGACGTAGATTGTTTTGCAAAAGTCTAAGATCCAGACCAGCACTACAAGAACGAACTGGCCCACTTTGAAGTTGTCAAAATTTTGGTTTGTCATGTTTATGGAAAAAAAGAAGAGGTTGAGTGCGAAGAGGAAAATTTCGCAGTATTTTCGACGGGTTTTGGGGGTGTGGTCGTGGAAGGATGTGGGGATCACTGGGACGAATTTTCCGATTTTCAGTAACAGTTCAAGGGCTGTCATGGCGTGAAAACAAATAAATACAGTGAGGCTGTTTTTACGATGTTCGTTCAGTTTTGTGGTAAATATCAATCACGGTGTTTATTTACGTTCAAAAATTTGTTTTTCTACCTTTGAGGATTATTGATTGCGTTGTTTTTCCCACATGCTTTTAATTTAGGGCGAAATGGGGCAAAATATGTGCAAGCATTTTTACGAAAATGTGGGCATCCACTGAAATTTTACTAAATATGCAACAGGTTCAGAAAGTATGAAAAAGTATGCAGCAGACTCAGCAAATTACTAATTTTGCGAGATTTAGTTTTAATTAGTTTTTTACAAAATTTGTAGATCATATTTTAGAACTTTTTAAAATAATAAGAAATAATAAGAAGAAATCTTTTTTCTAATTTTTTTTATATACATATGCTTCTTAAATTCCCTTAAAATTAATAGTTTTCCAATATTTTCAAAATTTTAACTAATTATTTAACTAATTCTAACTAATTAACTAATTCATTAACCAACTAATTTTTAAAATCGTTTTATTATCAAAACTTTTGGGATTCTTTTTGAATATCAAATTGTTTAGACTTGACTTGTGGAAATTTCAACAATTAGATGATCTCTAAGATTTTAAAATTTTGATTCATTTATTTTTTAAATTGTTTAATTATTGTAACTTTTATAAACTTTCGTCTAATAGTTTTTGCAAAACTTGTACAATTTCTACAATGGATAAAAAACGTCCTAAATTTTATTTTTTTTTCTTTTGAATATTAAAATTTTATATTTTGCATATTTTTTTCTTTCTCTTATTTTTATTTATTAATGCTTTCGATTCTCCAGTTCACCTAAATAACCACTTTTTCGTTCGCCGTGCCTTTTAATGTGTCCTAATGTCGCCACCACTATTCGCCAAAATAGTGGCAGACGTCCTCCAGAGGGAGTCCCCCGTGAACTGCTCAGCACTGAGTAGCTTCAAGTAGCCTGCAATTTTTCTCCAGATTGCCCAAATGTGTTGATTCTTATGGCATTGCAGATGTTTTTATCGTTATTATAATTCTAAAAAGAACTTTTGAATTTTAGCATGTTTTGGTCGCAAATTTCTGTATTGTTTAATCAGTTAAATATAACTAACTCTTTCAGTTTTATTTAAAATAATGACAGTTTTTGGTCGTTGTGTTTTAGTGTCTTTAATGTAAACAACTAAAACTAAAGCTAGTAAAATTCGCTACGCTCATACTCTAAACTTTTTTTAGTGGCATAATCCCTTCTATTATAGACTAATATCGGAAGATATTTACCCTTAATATTGAAGTCTCACTGTACCTACCCTTGAGGTTAAAATGTAAGTTAGCTTTGCAAAAAATCGCAATCAACATAAAAAAAATATTTTTAATGATAAGATCAAGTTTTAATCTAAATTTGTGTTATCTGTACATGTATGAAATAATCAGAGGTGACTGACACTTGAGCGTGTACGTCTAAAGCTTGAAACCAAAAAATTGGTAGACCTTTTTCTTAGATGATTACTTTTTGAAAAAAGGGTAAACATTTTTTTCATGGTTCCGCATGGTAAAGCAAACACCTACACCCCTGTCAATGGTTTGAAACAAATGAACACCACTGCACATTCCGGTACTTTTCGAGTTTTTGGTACTATCGCACGTCGGTTTGGTTCGATATCAAAAACTCGATCTCTAGAGTACCACAATTTTTAATAAACCTTCCTTTGATACCTGAAAGTACCTAAAACAGTACTACTAGGTTGTACCCATCTATATTTTTTTTCTACCAAAGCCCCCAACTGCGTTATTCAACCTGTCCAAAAATGGATATCTTGTGTAAGAAACAGGGTTCCTCGTAAAATTCTGGCTGAAATGAGCCAAAATTTACAGCGATTTTAAACCTCATTTGATTTTAAATTTTTTATCAGGACTACTTCAAACAGAAAATAGTGTATAATATTCGTTTATAATGGGGCGTTACGGCACACATGAAATTATCGCATGAGCGTAGCGAACTTTTATTAGTACCATAATCCCTTCTACCTTTTGTTTTTTTAGATTTTCCAGAGTTTTGTTAGTTTAATGTTCCGAGAAGGGTTTAAATTATCTTTTTATATTCTGCTGTTGTCGTTCTATTTCACTAAGTAATTTTTTTTTGACTGTTTCTATTTTTAAAAGTTAACAGTTTTATTAAAAACTACCAAACTGGTAACTAGTAAACACCATGAGTTTGTTGTCAGGTAAAATTTTCCGATGTTTGATCACATTTTCGTAATAAACATCAATAGTATTTATTTTGGTTTAAGTAATATGTTTTTCAACCTTAAATATTATTGATCACGTTGTTTTCCCTAGCTGTTTTTCATTTAGCGCATGAAAAGAGACAAAATCTTTTTTTTTCAAAATATATTTTCATTCACTTAAATACAAGAAATCTAATAACAAATTTGTATAATAGAAAAAATAAAAACTAAACTCGTTTGAAAACTGTGAAAAATTGTACAGTTCCAACCCAATCATTCCAATTTAACTATCTTCAAAAACCTTTCTTGCTTCTCCGTCACATCCAAGAGCTTCTCTTGCATGACGTCATCCGCAGAACTCTTCTCCAATAGTATTCGAACACACTCGACACATCCTTTCTTGCACGCCCAGTTCAGAGGAGTATTCCCACTCCCGTCAACCACCTCCACATCTCCACCGTTTTTCAGCAGCAGTTTCAACACCTCTGAATGTCTTCTCATCGCCGCGATAGTCACCGAGCTGTATCCAAAATCATCGACAAAGTTAACATCAACTTTGTACCTCACCAAGAGCTCAACAATCCCAAGATCGCCGTTGAAAGCAGCCCAATTCAGCATCTTACTCTTCGTGATGACATTCTTTTGTAGCAACAACTCTACAATCTTTTTGTGACTTCTGTTGACAACTTCGTGGAGGACATCATCAACTACGCTCACGTTTTCTTGTCTGAGGAACTTCTTTACTAGAGAATAGTTTCCGGTGATGACCGCTTCTTCGAATGATGACAGTTTCGTGGTGGAGATGTCTTTGGTGTACTCATGAAGGAACTTTGATCTCTGCTTGACTACTTCTAGTGGGGTTAGTTCTTTGGTGAGGATTTTGACCACGCGGATGTGGCCGTGTTCAACAGCACATTCTTCTGGTTTCCGTCCGAAGCCATCAAGAGCGTGAATATCCGGGTTCTTAGTCAACAACAATTTAAGAATCTTTGTGTTGCCGACCATGGCGGCCCAATGAAGAGGGGTGTAACCGAAGGAGTCGTACCCATCGACTTCTGCGTCGTTCAACACCAGCAGCTTCGTCATCTCGTAGTTCTGATTGCTGATGGCTTTACACAAAGGTGTGACCTTGTTGCCGTCAGGAATGTTAACACGAGCTCCGTTGCTAATGCAGATTTCCCCCACTTTGACGAAGTCTTCAGCTACTGCTCTGTACAAAGCAGTACGTCCTAAGTGGTCAACTTGGTTGATATCCCATCCCTCGCTCATCAATTGAACTACTTTTTCTACCTGCCCGGTTGAGGCGACCCAGTGCAGCGGATACGAAACGTACTCTTCAACGTCGTGTTGTCCCACCGTGGGAGTCGCTCCACTTCGCGCAAGAATCTCAACAATTTTTTGGTGTTTTTTCTCCATGGCGCAACCATGCGGGCTGTTACCCAAGCGGTCGCGAGTATCCGCGTTCGCCCCATGAGCCAACAAAAGCTGAAGAACTTCAGTGTGACCGTAGGTCGCTGCCAGCTGCAAAGACGACCGTCCGAAGTTGTCCGCGGAGTTAACATCAGCTCCGAACTTGAGGAGGATTTTCGCGGAAGTGTAAGCGCCTTTACTGGAGGCTAAATGAAGAGGAGTGTTTCGGTAGCGGTCCATGATATCAACTCCTGCTCCTTTTTCCAAGAGGAGTTCAACAATGTTGAATTTGTCGGCTTCCGCGGCTACGTGGAGAGCGCTTCTTTTATTGTAGGTAACAGTGACCGTTTCGGTGTCGGCGCCGGCTTCCAAGAGAATCCTCACAATATCGTAGACTCCGTACTTCACCGACAAGTAGAGAAGACCCTCGCCGTTGCAGTTTTCCATCTTGAGCGCTCTCTGAAAGCGTGGTAACCGCGACGTTAACTTGAGAAGATTAACGTGCCCGAACTTCACGCTAAAGTAAGTTATCGTGAAGAAATCGTCTTCAAAAGTTGCCAATTTTGCCAGAACCAAAGAGGATGTCTCCGGGAACGCCGTCAAAATCCTCTCCACAGCGTAAAGATTGAGACTGTTAAAAGCGTAGTCAAAGAGGTTCCATCCGAAGAGCTCATCGAGTTGAAGAGGATCAGGGTTCGTGTTTTCCATCAAAAAATCCACAATCCTCTTCACTTCTTCGTTCTCTGTGACTAACTGTTTGGTGTGATACTTAAACAAGTACTTTTCATGCATAGGTGGGAGTCTCGAGATCTTCGTTTCGTACCCACAAGCGAGATGCAAAGGCGACCTCTTCAAAGCATCCAACTCGTCCAACTTCTTGCACTGTTGAAGCTGCTCAAAGTTCTGACACAACACTGCCATGTGAGCCTCATTACTCTTACACATCTCCAAGTTGAACATGAAGAGAATATTTTTAAACTCCTCCCGGAAAATCAACCTGGCGATGTCTTCAACCTTCTGGTAGTGGTCAACCAACCACAACGCGGCGAAGTAGTCCGCGTACCCTTGCTGAGCAAAAATCACACTTTCGTTACCAACCTTGAGAATCAAACCAACGACGTCACCGATACGTCGGATCTGCTCCAGAAAGTTTTTGTCGCACGCAACTCTAACTTTGAATGTTAATCCTAAGCACGATACCGCCGCCAACTTGTACTGCTCATTCCGAAAGTAGATACCATCAGCTATAATCTGGTTGTGGTGGTCGCCGGTCTTCTTCAGGTAGTTCTTGTATTTCGTCTGGATAAAGTACTTGAAGATGTCGGTGACGATGAACACCTTCTCCATGCTGCCTTTGGGATCATTGATGAAGATCTCTGTTAACATATACAGGTGCATTGGAGCTCCCAAAATATCGTGTTTCAGCATCTTGAAGCACTGGAGCATTTTCTCGAAGTTGTGTTCCAAGGAGTGTTCCAACAATCTTTCTTTCACGTAGCGCTGTTGTTCTTCTTCGGTAAACTCCTCGATGTTCATAGCAACCACGTCGAGCTCTTTCTCCAAGCGTTCGCGGAGGTGGTCATCAGCGAATACCCAAACTTTGAATTTCTCGTCCGCGAGCTTCTTCATGAAGTAGATGGAGGACTCGAGACCAACGTTGGAGATGTTGTCGATCCCACAGAAAAAGTAGATCACGCGTTGAACTTCCTTGAAACAGTTTTTGAATTTCTGATCCAACGTTGGTAACTTCCGGTCAAAACTCTGTTCTTGGATGTCGAACTTTGTGGTCCAGTAACCCGGAGGGACGTTCTTTCTCAGATACCTTAACATCGTCATCTTCCCCATTCCGGGCCGTGCACAGATTAGATGAAGATTGCTTTTGAGCACTTGGTGGAGCTCGCTCTCATTGCGAACTTGGTGGTGGCGCAACTCCTCGGATTTCTGCTTGCTGAAGATGAGCTTCAAGTGCTCGTCGTCGATGACTTTAAGACAGTGGACGTTGCTGTATTTGTACTTAACGGCACTCGCGAAAGCTTTTGCTTTAGTGCTGGTGGCACAAAGAACGACAGACTTGCATGGAAGTCTTTTACCCAACGACATGATCTCGAGGAACTCCTCAAATTTCCAGAACTTACAACTTAGTTTCGTAGTGACCGAGGTGGAGTCGCCACGAATCACGAAGAGGTCGTTCGGAAAGTGTTCCAAGGAGGTCGTTTTTAAGACCGTCGTAATCAAGCGCCGAGGGATATAGGGTTGAGGTAGCAAACCCTCAACTTCTCCGACGACGAGGTTGTCTTTACACATCAGGAGGAGCTCCTTTGTGGTGATGATGTCAGCAAACCGTGGGTTGTACTGTGTTAACTGTCTTAAAGAGAGCGCGTCTAGTCCTTGGATGGAAATCTTAAACTCTTGGGATACTTCGTCGTAGTGTCGACACGTCTCCAGGTCCTTGAGAGTCGCAAGAATGGGTTTTAAACCGAAGTATTTTTTAACGTCGCCTACAAACATGAAAGTGAGATTCTGGTCCTCCAGGTCTTTGATTAGCTCGTTGATGATGGTGAGGTTCTCGGCATTGACTCTAACCACCAAAGGAAACTTTCTCAAGCGCCACAAAATCAACGCTAGTTCTTTATATTCATTGTCACCGACGTTTATCAGAAGAGTTTGTCCATCAGCTACAACGTCTTTTTTCTTGAGGTCGAACTGGCAAAGAAACGAGAGAGTATCGCTGACTTCTTCAACGACAGTGATGTTGTAACAAGACAGAACTTCTTGGAAAAGCTGAACTCTCTTACTGACGGTGGCGTTAAACACCGGCGCGTACTCCACGATGTACTCGAAAAACAAAATCTCAGCTATCTTCATCTTGATGTCCTCCTTGTCCAACTTACAGATGTTAAAAGCTCCTTTCTTCCACTCTTGGAAAAAGTTTCTGAACTTGTGCGCGACGACCTCCACGTTGTTTCCATCAGGAAAAAACTTCTCTCTGAACTTCATCTTCACGGCTTCGTCGATATCAATCCTGCTTTTCTGCGACGTGAAGAACGTGATCTTATTAGAAGTCTCATCGTTGTAGATTTCGTATATGTGGTTCTCTTCGTCGCTGCTGGTGTCTAAACACACCTCCATGGGTGTGAGGTGTCTCTTGGTCTTGATGGTACAGCTCCCAACAACGATCTCTTCGCTGACCACTCCGTTAGTGAAAAGAAGAACGTGGTCACTTTTGGTGAAATCATACTTAAAGTACTTGCTTAGTACCATTTTACCATTCTTTCCAAAGTGGTTGGAATTCAGAAGAAGCTTGTCTTTGACATGTTTAAGTTGTATGGCGTACTTCTCCGTGGTGTTGGTGGTGATGTCGATGACGATATCATCGAAAGGGTGGTACTGGTTGTCGTAGATGGCGATTTTGAAGTCGAGGGCTTCACTGTAAGACAGGTGGAAGCAGTAGTAAGCCAACATGGCCACTTCAAAGTCGTAGCCTTCATTCTCGACGCCTTTGGTGGCGGTGTAGGTCTGGAAATGAAGAAAGAATAAACAAATTTAGACTTTGAAGAATACTCACTTCGCGTTCCTTTATCATCTTCACTCAAAACGACTGCGGTTCTAAGAAGAAACTCACAGTTTCATCTCGTAAATTATTTTGTTTTCTTCATAGTACTGCATGCAATCAAACAATGCTAGATAATTCTCGTGATTGTGATCTCCAGATAAGTTTTATCAGTGAAGTGACATGTTCTTTTGACTCTTGATCTTCAAGTTTTTATGGTCCAAAGATGGCGTTGAAGCGTCTTTGAATCATAAAGACGTGTCATAAGAAGAGTTTTGGTCCCGGCGCATCCACCATTATTAGTTTTTACTAAAAACCAAAGAAACCAAACGATAACTCTCATTCACAGAAAACAAGCTGTTATTTTGTTTTAAGTGTTTATCACTTCCGGTTATAGATTAGATAAAGTTTATTTTTCATTAATTAAGATTCTGACCACATTTTTTTGAGCACTTTTTCTTCGTAATCTAGAAATTATTTTCGAATAAAACTTTTGAGTTTTGGGCTACATTTGCAGTATTGTGATAAATATATACAAGTTTTCAGCACTTTTGGCAACTTTTTGATGTTTGGTTAATCTACAACTTTTAGAGTATTGCTAAACATTAGAAAATTAGTAAAATCGGTACCAAAGCTTCCAAAAAAAATCATACCTTATAAGTGACACTTTGTACGATAATTTTTTTTATTAGTTCTATATTAAGACCATTATTGACAATAAGTAAAGATTACGTAGATAACAGATAAAATATTTTAGCGATAATTTTCTAAAAATTTAACCACCTCTTCTTTGTTGTTTTTCTTGGCCACCTCTATTGCTGTCTCGCCTCTCCAACTAATCTTAGCCCCTTCTTTGACCAAAATCTCAACCATGTTTTTAAACCCTCTTCGAACCGCATAAAACAAAGCCGGTTTTCCATCATAATCAACTTCGTCAACCAGCTCCTTGTTTGTCTTGACCAAGAACTCAACAGTTTCAGTGAAGCCTTTCTTAACGGCGTCATGCAAACAGCTGCTTTCTTTGCTGGACTTTTTGTTCACATCGCCACCTTTGGACATCAAATATTCAATTATATCGTTGTGCCCTCCTCTGGCGGCACTCATCAAAGGAGTACCTCCTGTCACATTGGCGCAGTTGACATCAACTCCAGCTTCGACCAACAGCTTGACAATGGGAAGATGACCTTTGTAAGCTGCTCGGTGAAGAGGTGTAAATCCCCATTTGTCGGTAGCATCGTTTTGGCCTCGATTTAAAAGTTTTTGGGCGACTTCGAGGTGGCCACGTTGACAGGCTAAGTGGAGAGGGACGCGTTTGTCGTCGTTGGTGGCGGCAGGGTTGGCACCGCGTTCAAGGAGTTTGTTAACTTTGAATAAGTTGCCTTCTTCGGCTGCTTGGTGAAGTTCCGGAGAACTGAGCGACACAGGCCTACAAAAAACAGTTAGTAGAGGAAAAGGAAAAGAAAGCTTACCTAAGAGAGCACTTTTTCTCTTTTTGTGTTAACATCTCGACGATCTTTTCATGGTTTCTATTTTCAGCCAGGTCTTTGGGAGTTTTACCATCGTCGTCCTGAAGTAAGACTTTGACACCCTCATCCACCAAGTACTCCACTACTTCTAGGTAGCCTTCAATGGCTGCGTAATGCAGAGGTGTTCTCTTTGCCCGATCAACTTCATCCATTGCAGCTTCGTGTCTACCCAAACACTTGACAGTTTCAAGGTGGCCCATTTCTGCAGCTCTGTGAAGAGCTGTTTTCTCTTTGATGGTGCGCGAATTGATATTGGTGCCTTTCTCACATAACAACTCCACAATTTCCGTTTTTCCCATGTAAGCAGCTTTGTGTAAAGCTGTTTTTTTCTCAAAATCGCTTAAATCTATTTTCGCTTCTTTTGCCAACAGAAGAGCAACGATGGATTTATGCCCAAACTTTGCAGCCAGGTGAAGAGGAGTTCGTCCTAAACCGTCTTGTGGGTCTATAGGAACTTCTTTGTTTACAAGAAACTCAGCAGACTTTAAGAGTCCAAACATCGCAGCTTTATGAAGAGGTGTCTGCAGAAGACCGTCAGTTTTGGTTAAATCAGCTCCGTTGGCAAAAAGCAACGCTGCGACTTCTTCTTGGTTTTGTTCCAAAGCTACGTGAAGGAGACACTCTTCGGGAGGTAAACCATAAGTTTCGATCACTAAAGACAACAAGTTAGTGTAGCCCATACTGACGCTGATGTTGCGCAAAGACCGAAGACGTTTTTGATGTGTCTTTAAGTACTCCCATTTCAAAGTTTCATTTTTTGACATCTCCTCCAATGAAGAAAGACTCAACGAAGCATCCGCGTACTCGAAACAGTTCCACTGGAAAAGTTGGTCTTTTTCTAAGGGATCCGCTCCAAAATCCAATAAGAGACTCAGGATATTTTTTAGTGTTGTGGCACTCTTTTTACTCGCCTCAGGAATTTTGTGTTTGTAGCCAAGAGAAGCAGCCAAGTGAAGAGCGGTACGTCCACCTTTATCTTTGTCTTTATAGAGATTTTTGTGCTCTACAACACCATCTGTATCTTCTTCGAGAACCGCTAGATGTAAAGGATGATCAGCAGCCAACATCGCGTCAAAAAATCTTCGTATTCCTTCATACTCACTCCGGAAAATAAAGGTTCGGTTCTTAGGCGACACCTCTTCAAAGTTTTCATTTAACCACATCGCAGCGAAGTACTCTCCAAAAGTCTGATGGCTAAAAGTAAAAGTGTTGTTTTTGTCGACTTTGAGAAACTCCAAAAAATCTCCTTTCTTCATCCTTTCGAAGAAACGTTTATCCATTTTAACACCCAACTGAGTAAAAATCTTAGGCTCTAAGCAGGTCTGAAGAGCTGCCGCTTGATAACCGGTGACGTAGAAGTCTCTAAAGCCATCAACAATATCTTTGAGTTGCTCGTAATGCTTACATCCTGTCTTCTCCACGTGGTGTTGAATTTTACCCTCAAAGAAGCGACCATAAAGCTGAGCCAAAGAGAGTCTTTTGAAGTTTACATCCTTGCGCAAAACTTCTGTTAATATAAAAAGAAGCAACGGAATTTTCAAGATGCTCTCGTGAAAGAACTTTTGAGTAAAGTTTTCAATTTTAAGCTGTTTCCAGATGTAAGTTTCTTGATCCTGCAGAGTTAAATCTCCAAACGTGAAAAAGTTCGTCACTTTTAAATTTTCTTCAACCAAGTTTGGCTTAGTGGAAGACACCCAAATTTTGTACCCATCTTTTGATAACTGGTCAAAAACTTTAAGAGCTGATGTTACGGAACTTTGGGTAAGTTCGTTCAATCCATCAAAAAAGAAAATGACCTTCTTGGTGTTAACAAAGTGTCTCCAAAAATTTGCGTCATCTTGGTGTTCTTCAGTAGGCTTTAGAAGTTTATTGACGATATCTTCTGAGTTGTTAAAAATAGAAGTGACTTGCTGAAGAGACACGCAAACTACCCAGTAGTCGCTGGGACACTCTTTGGCTAACTTTTTCATCATCGTAGTCTTCCCACTCCCTGAAACGCCACTCAATACTGAAAAATGACCCTCATATATGTCAGGGGAGCTCGGATCTACTTCTTTTTCTATCCATTCCAAGACATTTCCTTTGGTTAGTTTCAAGTGTTGGAAACTTTTTTTATTTTTTGGAACTTTCTCGTGGTCTGTTAAAATCAAGACTGGATTGTCTTTTGGTTCGTAGTCGGTCACAAACACGATCTCGTGACGAAAATTTTTCTCTTCCAGTGCTTTTCTGAAGTCTTGTGAGTAACCGCCACAGTGGACCATCGTCGTCCGGGTCATGGCATCCAGCCCATCTATAGTAAGATCCGACCTGATCAACTTTCTTGGGATGTACACTTCCGGAAGCTCTTCTAACTTTTGTCCGATGACCAACTCACCGACTAAAAGCCGAAAGATTTCCTTTGGTGTTATAAGATGATCAAAGGGCTCAAGGTTTTGAGGTGGACGTCCTTGGAACGAGATTTTGAAAGTTTCGATAAATTTTTGATAGAGTTCTTCATCAAGTTGCTTCAAGTCCTGAAGACTTTCAAAAGAGTGCAAATTGTGGAAAACACTTTTCCTCAAGAGAACCAAGCTAAGTTTGGGCTGTCCTAAAAGTGTTAACAACTCAGTAACAGCTAAAATCGTCTTTTCTGATTTAGCAGTGACCTCAAGAAACAGAGGTTTTTGATGAAGAAAACCAGCATACTTTGGAATAAACTCAGCCGCTTTTTTGATGAGTTTAAATTTTTGGGCTTGTTTGGTTAAATTTTTAGGGTTTTCCAAACAACTTTTCCAAAACTTTTTCAAAACGCTTGGAGTGAAATAGTTGTCGTTCAAAACGGTAATATCAAATTTCATCAAAGCTCGTTCAATCAGCTCAGTTTTCGGATCAGGGTAATCGGTAACATCAAAATTAGGGATGTAGTCGTTTACCAAAAATTTCATAAGATTTAGCACCACTGCATCTCTGTCAATTTTGGTGTCACTGTAGGCCTTATCGTGCAACTCCTTAAAAAAATCAATGTAAGCAAGAGCAGTTTTTTCATCCGAATGAAACTCATTTTGAAAAATATCAATGATGGCCTTCTTCACCTCGTCGTCGTTCTTCTGGGCAGAAATCAGATAGAACTTGTCCCAGAAAAGCGACTCTTGCTTCCCTTTAAATTGATAGTTTTCGTTCCCATTGAATAGATCTGTTTCAAATGGTTGCTGGGGCTTATCAATGCAATACATCTTCACTCTATCAACATTGATAAATCGCGCATTGGTAAACAAGACGAAATTGTACTTTTTCTGGACGTCTGGTTTCTGCTTGTCAAAACTCTCCAAATACTTAGAAATGTTGAAGTTTTTGCTATTAGCGTCACAGAACTCTTTTGAAGCTTCACATTCTTGTGGGTCTTTCTCTCGGTGCTTCAACTGAATGGCAAAATTTTCTACGGTGTTTTCTTTTTCCACGGTGATTGTTAGATCATCGAATTTTTGGTAAGGACTCGAATTAAGGTCAAGAGTAAAAAACTTGATGGTGTTGTCAAGAAGAAGTTTGAGGGCAAAGTAAGCAGGGATGTGTCTTTCGTATCCGTAGCCTTTGTTGATTATCCCAGATTTTTTCTAAAAACTTTTTTTTCAAATTTTAATTCAGAAATATTATACAGACCTCTTTAGAACTCTGTTGACCGTCGTCATCTTTTGGGTCAGACATCTTAAACTTGATGTTTTCTGTTCAAACTTTCTGACACTTATAATTGAATTTATAAAAAAAGGTTATCAAATTTGTGATAACAAAGTTTTCGTAAACACGTGAAATTGTATTTTTAACAAATTTATTGCAATATACCACTTAGCACCGTTTTTTTTACAAGCGATAAGATGCAGATATAGATAAATACAGCTTACTTAGGAATGCGTTATAAATATCGAAAAGTTTTGTGAGGCACAGCGTCCTAAATTCTAAACAACAAATAAATCAATAAATTTTTCAGATGTTATCTTATCAAAAACAAAATATTGTCATCCACAATATTTTCTTTTATTTTGTCAAGAAAGATAAAAAATTATTGAACTTTAAGCTCATTACGCTATCTAAATACCACATGAAAACGTCCAGATTAAGATAACACAACTTTCTATTGTCTTTCACAAAGACAAATCCAACGAGATCTTGAAATTCCCACTTATTTTGTACACCCTCACCGACAACTTCACAAGAGATTTTGCTAGCTCGAAGATGGCTCTAATTTTACCATAGCTTTAGCACAACTATTTTAAGGGAACTAAATTGCGACTTTGGAGCCTCAGCTTTTTCAAAACTTGATCTCAGATTGAAGCACCATTGTAGATTCTCTTAGAAAGCATGGACACTGTTTAGTTTCCGTCATTAGACGTTTGGGGAGTACTTTGCGGCGATGTGCATGAGCGACAACTTCGAGTACGTTTCTGTTGAAGAACGTGAGGTTCTCCGATGCGAAGGTGTCCGTTGCATTGGACAGTGTTGTTAACATAGAGAAAATTTGGAGGGCTCCAACAGAGGCAGACGAAGGATTTTTCATCTTGCGGCATCTTCTTGTTAGAAGCACCACGTTGTAGGGCACCATCATGACAAAAAGCGAAAGAACTTGGTCTAAAACAAAATGTCTTCTACCTCTTGGTAGTAAGGCTTCGCTTGTAGATAGCTTGTAGATAGGGACCGGACTACATCTTTTTTTGATCTACCATTGCGCCACCACGAGCTATCTTAAACTCCTAGAAGTCATTCTTAAGAACGTTAGAGCTCTTCCAAGTCTGAGGACCTCTCATCTTGCTGTTAGAAACCACCAAGACGACAAGTTCAAACTTCTAATCGCCCACGGTCTAAACTCCACCCAAGTAGTCTTCCATTTAGTGGACATTTCTGCCAAAGCTTCCATCTTCGGATCGCTCAAAAGTATTAGCTTACTGCTAGACCACGGCATGGAAGACGATTTCAAAAACTCTTTCTTTCGTTCTTCTCTGCGATTATCTTCTAAATAGATAACCTCAGCGTGGTGAAACTCCTGGTGGAAAAAGAAACAAAAGTTTATGTTGAAGACGGCCAAATCAAGATTTGTCTTCTAAAACCTGCTAAACTAAAAGAACGGAAGTGATAAAGTACTTACTAGACCAAGAGGCAAACATCCACGCACAGACTATTGATAGAGCGGTTCCTCTTCGTCGTGCGGCAGAAACTGGTAAAACTTTGGTAAAACGTGGAACTGAAGTGAAAATCAACGAAAAATACCAAAGAACTGCTTTGCACTACGTTGCTCACGAAGAACACGTGGAGGTAGTCGAATCTATGGTCAGACACACTGATTTCAGCGCACGGAATGAAGATGGAAACACCGCGAAAGACATTGCTGGAAAAAGACGCCGGAAAATCGTAGAGGTATCAGAAGAAGTGGTGCGAAAGTGTTTATCCTGATAAGGAGAATCTTCAGCTTCCAAGTTTTTTCTCTAGTTATGTCTTTCAAGAAATCTAGCAAAGTTAAAGGCAGTGCTCTTTACCAAACAACAGCACCGACTGTAACGTCGAAGAACCAAACCACCACGCAGTCAGCTTCGAAGACAACCTCCAAAAAGTAGTCTACGAGATCTTCAACCAAAAAAATGAGCCATTTTGAGCTGCCCATCAACGCTGGTGTTAATAGTAACACCACGAGCGGTAAAAGCTTGACTATTACGGATAGGGGATACGCAGTGCGGCTTCCAGAAAACAGAGCTAATATAGAAAGAGATTTGTTTGCATGTTGCACTACAGAATGGCAGGGTGGAAGCTGTTTATTTGTTTGGTGAAAAAGAAAAGAGATGCTATAGACAAACCAGATTGTTTGGAGAGGACAGCGCTAGACTTGGAGGTGCAAAAAAACAGCACAGATTTAGTAGACGCGTTGGTGAACGTGTCGCTGGCAACGCTGGAAGAAGAAAAATTGTTGGTAGCTAAAAATAGTCTTAGAAATTATTAATAGCTAAGAAAGTGTCCAAATAAATATCTTTCTTTAGTATTTTTTCTTAATCTTGAACAATATATCAATCATTGATAAGAGTTCAAGTTCAAGATCAGTAACTTATAAGTTCTATTGTCTCTAAATTTAGCTTATAAGTGCATATTATCACTAGAGTATCACTAGAGATAGAAGTGTAAATCTAACAAAGTGAAAGTGAAAGAAAATGAAGACCCTTTTGCAATATTTATAAACTTTTTAACCTGCTAAAAAGTTTAAATGGAAACACAGAAGCACAATAAACCACAAAAGGTAAAAACTAAAATTATCAACTCTTTGCCTTCAAACTTGAGAGACAAGTTTGAGTAAAAATTTTTCTCATTGATGGCATTGTTTCTAGATGAGTACGAACAACCAAAACCAGAGTTTCTCCACCAAAGCTCAGCCAAAACAAGTAAGATTTTACGCTTTTTTCATGATTTTGCATGGCAACAGTCTTATCTACCATGATAGTAGTTGATAATTAATAACTGATAGAAGTTTAATTTTAGCACAAAACTGGCATTCCCAACCAAGGCTATGAATACGAAAAACTTGTCCCAGCACATCTCGCTTTGCAATTGCTTTTCAACGAAAAAGTTAGAGACTTTTCTTTCGATGTCAATGCCAGCAGCTTTTCAAAACTAGATGACTTGCACATTGATATAGAATACACGGATGGTTCAAAAAAAAAGTTTGCAATTCAGCTGAAACATCGCGAACCAGGCAAAGACAAGATAGAAGCACAATTAGAATTATGTTGCAAAACAAAGAAGAAAAAGAACTTTGACATCGGGGAGTACCACAAGGCCTATAAGAAAGATAAAGCTTTTGAAAATTATATCATGATTCTGTTTACTAACGTCACGTTTGAAAATATAGAAAATGTTAAAGATTATACGGTTCGGAAAGCATCGTCGCCTCTCCCAGTGGAATCAGAAAACGAAGAAATTTATCAGTTCCAGAGATGGGATTTTGATGAAAATTTTGAAAAAAACTTTTTTCTCATGTCGGTGCAAAAAAACGTTACTGATACAAGTAAAGCCGTGACAAAACTCTTTGAAGAAAAACTAGCTTCAGACACAACCACAGCGACGTGTTTCATTGAATTTTTCCAACGGCTACGTAACGGAAATTATGAAGACACTAAAATCAACAGAGACCAAGTTATCTTGATTTTGAGCAAGTTTCTCCTTTCCTCTTTTATCATCAAATCTTCAAACAGCGAAAAAAATACCACTATCAGTTTGGTTGAAGAAACTGTAAAGACCTTCGACTTAACAATTTTGTCAGAGTTTAAAAAGTCTGACATTGAAAGCAAATGGAAGTGGGTCTACCTTTTGGATCCCGAGACACGTGAAGAACTCAGCCAACTAGGCAGAGAGTATAAGTTTCTCCAAAAGAGTGACAACTTGGAACAACACCTGGTGGAAGTTGTTTATTTTTTAAAAAAAAAACTTCTCTTCCTTCAATGTAAAAATGAGTTTAGACAAATTATCGCCGCAATTGTTCCCATACTGAAAACTCTTCGAAAAGAGAAACTAAGTCTGGTTCTTGTTGATAAAAACATGCAAATCAAGTGTCCTCAAACTTGCAAGGTCTTTCGCAACCTTGAAGATCTGCGAGAGAATGAAGAATTGTATAAGAAGATGAGTAAATTTCAGATCTCATTCCAAGGACGAGAAGCTACTAGTATTGAATGTTTGAGAAATTATGGTCTAAAATTAGATTCTATTATTACTCCCGACGATGTCTTCTCTTTCTTAGAAGGTGACTTGATGGTTGGTACAAAAATGGAAGATGGGCCTAAAATCCTAATCCCGATGACCCTACTAAGATCAAATTTTCACATTAATCGGCTAAAGAATGTTTGTAAGCAGAAAACAACAGTGGTCCATTGTGGAGGCAAATCCGAAGAACTTTTCCAATTGTTGAAGAAAGAAGACTTCAAATGCGATATTGTACGATCTGAGAAAGAATCATTACAGTATGACAATACTCTTCTAGTTTTGACTGATGACCCAAAAATCACAAACTCTTCATTTCATCACTTGGAACTCACAGATGGTGAGTTCTTAAAGTGGATGGAAAAAAGCGTCAATCCAAAAGATGTTTCGGTTACCCAAGACAATCTTAATCTTATCAGCGGTAAGCCTGGGAGCGGTAAAACAACAATCATGAAAATTATGGCAAACAACTGCTCTCTAGACTATTGGACACAATTTATTCCTCTCCAGAAAATTAGTGCAACTCTTTCAGAACTCTCCAAATGTGAAGTTGAGGAACTAGTTCAAAAACTTGTAGGAATAGAGTCTGACAACCGCCGCTACGATAGCTTCTGTCGTTACTTCCTAAACGAGAAACGCGTGATATTTATGTTCGATGGCTTGAACGAGCTGAATCAAAGCGCATTTGGTGATGCCCAAACACTTATCAAGAAAATATCTAAAGCTGGATACAAAGTCTGGATATCTTGCACCATCGAGCTTGAGAAGCAAATTCAAAAAACGTTTGAAATCCCGTACTACTACACCGTAAAAGATGTAGAAGCAAAAGACCAGAAAGAGTACATCAGAAAGAGATTGGAAGACGTTGGGGACGACATGGTTGAAAAAATCATCGAAAAGCTACCACACCACGAAATACTTAAAGCTCCTTTGATTCTATACATTCTGACCGAGACGATTCGCAACAACAAGGAGCAGAAGCTCCAACTCAACTTAAGTCAGCTTTACGGCAACTTCATAGAAATGAAAATGATGCACGTTATCAAGAAAGTAGAGTTTTCATCTTTAGAGCCTTTGAAGTGGCTTATAGAAGAGTTCAAGTACTACTATTTTAAACAATACCAAATCGCAGCTCTTCAGACTTGCTTGGAAAAAGATTTGTTTAGAAAACTGGGTGTTAAAGTGGACAAACGCTTTATTCAAGAAATCAAAAAGGACGATCAGCTCGGATTGTTGAAAATTGGAAAAAACAACACGTTCGCTTTCATTCATCACACTTTTGCGGAGTACCTCACTGCGATGTGGATCATAGATAACTTTGAAGAAATCCCGGTGACAGACAGAAGTTTTATTTTTACTTCCAAGTACAGTGGAATAAGAAAGTTTTTTGACTACGAGTTGGCTAGAGATCATGATTTGCATCTCGCGGTTCTAGATCAGGATCTTATAAGAGTTCAAGAGCTTGCACATGACCATGAGACTAAGGACAAAGCTGGAAGAACAGCTCTTCATCTTGCGGTTTCCTTGGGGAAAAAAATGGAGAAAAAACAGAAGTATGCCCGTCATTCTAACGATGATACCGAAGACCAGAAAAAGATTCTAGACTTGTTGCTAAGCAAAGGTGGAAACATCTACGACAAAGACGAATATTTTAAATGGAACTTGTTTGAGTACGCCGACGCTTCGTCGTGCTTGTTCTCTCTAGAAGAGCTCTCAAAACGTGAAACTCTTCATTGGAGCGATGTTCCTCAATTGTCCAAGAACTTAAAAAACTGGTCCTATCAATGTGTGAAAAGCGGTTGCATCAACTTATTGAAAAACATCGTAAAAGAAAAAGGCTTTCTAGAACTTAACGACCTCCACGACAAGCCTCTTCTATTCACAGCAATCAAGAACCACCAAAACGAAATCGCCATGTATTTATTTAAGCATGGACACAGTTTCTCCAAAGTAGACTTTCAAAAAAAAACAGCTTTACACATTGCCGCCACTTGTGGGAATCTAAAGATGGTGGAAATTTTAGTTGAGAGTTGTAGCGTTGAAGCGAGGGATGCAACCGGAGGAACTCCTCTACACCATGCTGCGAAAATGGGGCACCTACCTATCGTGAAACTCCTAGTCCAAAAAGGAGCCCCCATTGAGGCCGAAAATAGAGAGTACAAAACTCCTCTGCACAAAGCTGCAAACACCGGAAAAGATGAAGTTGTGGCATTTTTACTTGAGCGTGGTGCGAACATCGCTGCTGTGACTTCCAACGGACGCACGTCTTTACACCGAGCCGCAGAAGCTGGACACGTTAAGACCATCAAGATCTTGATAGAACACGGTATCAATAAAGATGCTAAAGATAATTTTGGGAGGACAGCGCTGCTGTACGCTATCTACGAAGGATCTGAAGACATAGTGAAATATCTTTTGGAGCAAGGAGTCGACGTGCTGGCTACAAACGATGAGGGAAGAACTCCAAGAGAGATAGCAGAGGAACAAAACTTCAAGAAGATCGCCGAAATATTGAAGAAAGCTGAAGAACAAAGTCTCAGCAGGTAAGAAAATTAGATCTAGGTGAATCATTGTTACCTTCTTCTAGATCAACTTCGGATGATTTGTGGATGGCGACCAAAGACTTGGATGCATTCAAAAACTTTCTGGAAAATGGTCACACCGTGGACGATGTCAACAAAAATGGCGACACTCCTCTCCATGTGGCTGCAGCTAAAGGCCACTTAGAGGTCGTCAGATTTCTTCTACGAAACAACGCTAGCCCGGCTAGAGAAAACAAAGACCATCGTGTTCCGTTACATATTGCATGCCAATGGGGCCATCTTGACGTCGTTAAAGAACTCCTAAACAGAGAACAGAATTCCGCCAAGGATAGGCTAGGAATGACACCGTTGCACTGGGCTGCTCACAGAAACCACCTTCAAGTTGTCGAGATCTTAGCAGATCATAAAGAAAATCTTGATAATACAGTGCACACGGGAAGAACTCCTTTGCATTCTGCCGCGCACTATGGACACAATGAGATGATAAAATGTCTTTTTTCTAAGGGAGCGGATATTATGAAAAAGAACAAGAAAGGACAAACTTGCCTACATGTGGCTGTAGAGAGGCAACGTTGCGACACTGTCAAATATTTGTTAAGTCAAGAACTTCTACAGAAGGAAAATGTCGATTGGAAAACTTTAAGTGAACAACTGATACACGAGAAAGATGTCGATGGGAAAACTGTTCTTCATCTGGCTGCTGGAAGGAAGAACAAGGATATTGTAGTTACGTTGTTGGAAAATGGTGCGGATATTAACGCAAAAAATAATTACGGGCAAACAGCACTAGATGTTGCCATTGCTGCTGGTCGGGAAGAAATCATTGAGTTCTTGGAAAATTTTGGAGAAAATTGATTCCAGCCTGTCTAAGCAGCACTTTATAAATTTTTGAGTTATCAATATTGTATCTATTAACAAAACAAAATTACAAATTATAAATACAAAAATTATATTATTATAGTCAATTCATACCGAGGTAAAAAGTGTTTTATTTCTCTCAAAAAATTGAGCAAACGTCACTTTCCAAACAGTTGGAAAGCAAAGTTAAATGTCGAAAATGTGAACTTTATCTTGATAGTTATAAATAAAAATTCAGAGGGCGACCATTCTATAAACGGGTACTTTACAAACTCGCGGCCGTAAAGACGCATTTTAGACTTATCTGTCAAAATTTATTTTATGGACCGAAGAACTATTTTGCGGCTGTAAAGATGATTTTATGGACTTTATCTATCTATCAAAATATACTTTACAAACTAATTTTTTTATTATTCTTCGTTTGTGTTAGTTTCTGGTGACTACTCAAATTTATTGTCTCGATCGCTTTGTAGGTATGCCGTGCTCTTTGTCTCTTTGCTTATCAAAGTTTTTATTTCTGGTGTTCCCCTTATTACAGATTTCAAATTTCACAGTTTGTTTAACGATAAAAAAACTATTTTCTAATCTTATCCATAATCAGATAAGAGCACGAAACCAAATACATGTTCACATAAATATGTTTCGAAATTCTACGAACTTTCCGTTAATTTTCCTTAAGCATTTGTTTGTTTCTCTGTGTGTGAAAATGAAATGTTGGTAATATAAAAAATTGTAAGAAAATGGCAACTGTCACATGATGGAAGCGATGCATCCGCGAAACATAGAGAAGGTAAGAATTCAGATTATTTTGTAAAAATCAACTGACAATGGAAACTTTTACATTCTCTACATTCTTACACACCTTATAGCATCGAAACGACCAAAATTAAGAAATTTTTAGACTCTTCTTGTTAGTTAGGATAGATGTTTCGTCATATTTTTTGGTCCTAAATTCTCAAAATGTGAGGTGCAATTTTTTTTTTTAATTTCTTCTGATAAATTGGTTAATTTCCCGTCAATCGATATAGGTTTGAGCTTATCTTAACCAGAATTTTACAAAAAATTTAGTTTCAAATTTATCTGGTTGTGGAATTTATAAAAGTTGCATTTTGACCAAAATTCGAATTGTATCTTATCGGCAATTTGAATATTGCAAAATTTTTCAAAAAAAAATATGATTCAGTCTACGGAAATTTGTTGATTTTTAGAAATTGGTTTATATCTTCTAAACTGGTGCACGTAACGGAATGAGATATTGCAAGCTCGTAGACCTTACTCCGGACTATCGACCAAGGTCAAAGTTTTCAGATTGTAACGCATTTTTTTAGAAAAAAAAAATTAAAATATCAGTCCAAAAAAAACAGAGAGTTGATATAAATATTTTATTATTGCATTTATGATCATAAATTTGGTTCTATTTTACGTAGAATTTCACGAGGAATCCAACGGTGTCACGGAATTTCACGTACGACTTCTAGTTCCCGAGTTATCAGCATCCGAAGTTTTGGAAAGCTGCATTTTGCGTCGAAAGGGCAAAATTTTGGCAATTTCGACGATTTTTCAACTTTTTTATTTAAAAAGATTTTTTAAATATCTCGTCGTGTTTCTGGGGTCCGAAATGCTAAGAATCCGGTGTTAATTCGACCTCGAAAATGGCAAAATTTTTCGAAAAAATTTCTGACTCAATCGATAGAAACTTCGTAATTTTGAAAAATCTGTTCATATTTTCTAAACTATTACACCGATCGGAATAAAAGTTTGCACAGTTTTAGATGTCTATGTGCTCTTTCGATGGACACCAAAGTTTCCAGATTTGATTACATTAAAAAAAAATTAAATTACGTGGTGTAAATTTTCTTATAGCAATGAATTAAGAATTCGTTTGTTCTAAGAAACTAAAGGAAATTCTAATAAAAATCAAAATGTGACTAAAAGAAAACATTTTAAAAAAGTAAATTTTTTTGATTGTTGCAACCAATTAACATATTGACATAAATTGTTGCATTTTTAGATGGAAACCAACCAAAACAGCGAAGATGTTGGAGTGCTCCCAGCACTCACTGCTTTACGACTACTCCTTGACAAAAGCATCAGCGAATTCACAATAGATGTAAATTCTAACAAATTCGGAGAATTTAAAAGTAGAATTGCAGATTTCCAATTAATTGCCCAGAAAAATGAATTTGTAGTTCAGCTAAAGCGAGAAGACAAAATAAAACTCAACGATAAAAAAAAACTCAGAACCAGAACCACGATTTAAATTTTTTTGTTAAGAACAAACTCACACCTCAGAACCAAAACTACGAATTATATTTTTTTATTGAGAACAAGCCCAAAGTCCTTCCAAGTCATCTAGTCGTGACTACAACACCAACGTTTCTGAAGCCAAAAATGGTAAAAGAAGTCTTGGAGTTCAAAAGATCTAGAAACTCCATAGAAAAAACTTTCTTGGTTTTCCCAGAAAAATACAACTTTAAAAAAGCTGTAAAAAATATTTTTCGGAGAAAAATTCACTGGGACAATTCCGCATCTAAAGACTACATAGCCTTCTTCGAGAAATTACGTGACAGAAAATTTGAAGACACTATAATCAGCAGAGACCAACTAATACTAGTGATGTCAAAATTGCTTTTGTCACTTCACACCATTCATTGTCCTATCAAAAGTGACGACAACGCTGACGTCAATTTGATTGAAAAAGCAGTCAAAAATTTTGATCTAACCATTTTGTCTTCTCTGGAAAAATCATTTATTTTATTGAACTGGAGATACAACGAAAATTTAAGTAAGAACACGCAAGCTGAGGTAACTCCATGGGCAAAAAAAACGAAACTTCTTAGTAGAACTTGTTTCAATGAAGTGAAAGAAGAACATGAAATATTATTTTACCTTCATCAGAAGCTGTTGTTTTTGGATCTCAACTGTCGGTCTAAGAAGGTTAGAAGGTGTCCTTCTTAGCACCATATTTGAAGGACAAATTAAGCTTGGTGGTGATAGGCAAAGAGGTCATAGATGATTTGAAAAACGCGAGAATATTTCGAGTTCTTGATGATCTAAAAAAAATTAACAAAGATTTATATCGAAAAATTTTGGTCCGAATGAAGATAGCCGAAGGTGAAGAATCGAACAAAATAGATGTAGATGATATTTTTCATATTTTGGAAGCTAAAGAAGAGATCATAGACGAGTTGACAAAAGCAAGTTGGCTGTATTTGTCTTTTAGATTTTCTGAATTGTCTCAATATTTTCCAGAAATCTGACAACACCCCAAGTGCTGCTTACGAAGAACAGAAACTTGACGGCTGTTCAAAAAAATTGTCAGAAAGTCAGATGAGAGACTACGAACATGAAAATCTGGTGCCAGCATTATTGTCGTTACAACTCCTCTTCAACGAAAACATCAAAGACTTCCATCTCGACCTTGATCCGAGCAAATATCAAAAATGTGATAATTTGGTGATAACCATAACATACTCTGACGGTAAAAAAGACGAATTTACTCTTCAACTGAAACACCGTGAAAACGAAAAAGACAAGTTTGATGAGCACGAAGAACTCTTCATTCCAGAATACCACGAGTTTTATGCCAGAAATGGGCAAAAAAGTGCCACAGAAACTCGGAAAAGTATTGAAGATATTTTTGTCAAAAAGTTTTTTTCCACTCGTGAAGCTGCAACTTGTTATATTGACTTCTTCAGAAATGTACGAAATGGTGACTATGACGACACTAAAATCAATCGGTATCAAATCGTGTTGAACATCATCAAGTTATTGCTGTCAGACTACATTATTAGATGTCGTTTCCAAAAGCAAGTGAACGATAAAATCGAACTCGTTGAAAAAATTATCAAAAGATTTGATTGGACGGTTCTGTCTTCCACAAAAAAAAGATTTATTAGTGAGAACTGGATCTACAAAGCCAGCTTGTTAGATCCAGAGACCAGATCGGAGATGACGAAATGGGCACGAAACTCCAAACTTCTAAGAAAAGACCTAGAGGAAGATCCAGAAGAGAGTGTTCTCCAGTTCGCTTTTCATATAAAAAACGAACTCTTGTTTTTGCATCTAAATGAGAGTTCCCAAAGAATCATTTCTTCAGCTGCTTCTATTTCGAAAACTTTGGAACTCAGTGTGGTGCTCGTTGGAGAAGACATTGATGGGCACTTTGAAGAATTCCGGACTTTTCGACATCTCGAAGATCTTCAACAGTTCAACGAACTATACCAAAATGTTATAAAACTTATGTACGGTCAAGAACCTCAGACTGTTCAAAATTTAAAGAAGAATGTGGTCACAGCTGACGAAATTTTCCGCTTCTTGAAAAACGACATACTAACTGGATCTTTTGAGGAACACCTCAGCTACGACAATTTCCTAAAAATACTACCAAGAAATAGAAGCAATTTCAGTCAAGCATACAAACACTTTGTCAACGCAAAACTAACGCACTATTTGAAAAAAGAGACAGGATCAAATTTCAACAAACACCTTGAAGAAATAATCAGAAATTTCTATTGGAGAGGTTATCAGCACGCTGCGTTAGCTACATGCCTAGAAGACGATCTATTCAAATCGCTCAAAAATGTTGAAATCGATAGAAATTTTCTCAGAAACGATGCTCTTTCCGATCTGTTGAAAGTGTCTGAAGACGAGTTCCTCTTTGGTGACCAAACTTTAGCTGATTTTTTCGCAGCCACGTGGCTCGTTGAAAATATCCATCAAGTTCCTGAAGAAAGAAAGAGTTTTTTGTTCCAAGCCAAGTACAGTGAAATTAGAAGATTTTTTGACTACGAGTTGGCTGAAGATCATCCTCTTCATTTGGCCGTTCTTGATACCAACGTGTCAGCAGTTAAAAGAGAGGCTCCAAAATTATTGTTCGATCAAGACGAGGGTGGAAGAACAGCTCTTCACCTTGCGGTGTCGCTCGGAAAAAAACACGATTTTTGCCATACCAAACCCGTAGTTCCAAATTTCGAACAGGAAGAAATTTTAAAGATTTTGTTAGAAGAATGGAAGCTTAGAAGTACAGTCTTACCTGGGAAAGATAAGATCTTTGCTTGGAATTTGTTTGAGTACGCAGACGCTTCTCTGTGTCTTTTTTCCTTAAAAGAATTATCAAAAATTCAAGATTGTCCATGGCGGAATTTAAACACATTTTCTCAGGAGGAGTTTTCGTTGTCTTATCATTGTGTCGCCAACGGTTACATTAACTTATTGCAAAGTATTTCCTTGGAGAAGAGTCTACAAGATTTAGACAGTCTTCACGAAGAGTCTCTACTTCATTTAGCGTTACAGAAGAACCAAGAAGAAGTTGCTGTACAGTTGTTGCTTCGTGGAGTTAACGGACGTCGGAGAGACCACGAAGCGAGAACTGCTTTACATTTAGCTGCCACTTATGGTCACGAAGCCGCTGCTATTCTACTGTCGAAACCATGTCTTAATGACAAAGATAATTGTGGCAAAACAGCTCTGCATCATGCGTCAAGAAAGGGCCATCTCACTATTGTCAAACTTTTAGTCCAAGAAGGTGCAGACATCAACAGTGTAGACAATGATCACAAAACGCCTCTTCACGAAGCTGCCGGTGCTGGATACAGTGACATTGTAGAGTACTTGGTGATGAAACAAGCGAGGAAAGAAATCAAAGACAAAAACGACAAGACTGCTCTAGACTATGCCCGAGGGCGTCAAGATATTGAAGAAGTATTGACAACGGAAGCTACGAAGCAACGAAGGTATCTTTTTGATATTTTTCTGCTTTTTTATTTACTCTTCTTTGTGTGTTTTATTTTCAGAACTTGCTCTTGGACACCAGGAACAATTCATGATGCGGTTCGAAAAGAAGACTTGGATTTACTCAAGAAATTGTTAAAAAAAGGACATCACATAGACGAAACCGACAAAAAGGGCGAAACTGTCCTACATATAGCTGCAGCTAATGGAAATATTAAAATAGTTAAGTTCTTGCTCAAGAACAGTGCTAATCCAGCTGCGAAAAACCTTCACGGCTGCGTTCCTCTACATCTTGCTGCTGAAAATGGACAAGTCGAAGTGGTGGAGATTTTATTAACCAAAGCGGAAAGCACAGCTGTTGATGGAAAAGGAAATACGCCAGTTCATCTGGCCATCTACAAAGGACACTCTGACATTATTAAAGTCTTTGCAAATTCTGGTGTAGATTTTGATCGTGTGATTTTGAACAACATGACTCTTTTACATATAGCAGTGCAATATGGACAAAATGAGATAGTGGAACTTCTTCTGTCCAGGGGCGCAGATGTCACTAAGAAAACTAAGGAAGGTAAAACTTGTTTACATCTTGCTGCAGACAGAAGACACTCCGACATTGTGGAATTGTTAACGAAGCCTTGTAAGAACGTTATAGACGAAGTTGATGCAGCTGGCAACACCGCTCTTCACTTAGCAGTTGCCAGTAGAACTGGTACAAGAGCTGTGAAAGCTCTGTTGGAAGCTAAAGCCAATGTTTATGTTAGGAATAAAATCAATCAAACTGCTAGAGATGTCGCTGTACTGATGAATCAAGAGGATATCGTTGATTGCTTTAATAATTTCTCAAACATGTAATTAATTTAATCAGTAATATATATTTTGTAAGGTTAAGTAGGCTGATGGCTTGACTGACTATTTTTTCCCATTTGTTTCCATTCCTGTTCTTGCCAGTTGCTTTAGTCTTTTGATGTCGTTTTGTAATATTTTTTTCATCTAATTTCAAACTTTTTTTTCTTACTTTTCTCTTACTGTAAAACTTTAATGTAAGGGATCTACGTTGTGACAGAAAAAAGAGCACAAATGGTTAAAACAACACAACACGGAAAAAGATAATAAAACAACCTGATAACAGAAAGAATTAAGAGTAGCGATTAAGAGTGACGAAACAAGGGACCACTAGAACAACTCTGTGTGAGATCTTCACAGTCAGACTCTCAAAGTTCTCAAAATTTCTGTTTTTTCTTCTTTCCATGCAACAAACAGACGCAGCATCTTGTAATTTACGACTCTTCTGAAAACACCCGAGACCCGTTGGTACGGGCCACGACGTCGCCTGCGTAAAGTATGTTATTTTATCTTCACTGCCGACGTTAGAGTTCATGTGTTGTTTAATTTTTTCCGCAAGTTGTAGCTACCATTTATTCGTAATTTTTGTAAATGTAAGAAAAAAATTATTAAAAAATGAGTTAGCTTTTCTTAGATTTACAGAATTAAATTGTGATATGGTACGGTAAAAACTGGTCTCGAGTGGGGCCTTATGGTGGGCAAAAGACGCAATGATTGACATCTTGACTAAAGATTACAAGGCTACTAAACTTGAAGAATTTAACATCAGCAAGATGTTTTTTCTTAATTCTGTTGATGGAAAATTACAACATTATCGGAAGAATATTGGTCTGAAGACTAAGGAATACGATGTTATGGAAGGATTCAAAGTTTTCTATCTCAAAGGGCACCAGACTATCGAGTTAAAGATTTGCTTGGAAGCAACACTTGTAAAATTCCTCAACATTATTCTCGACTAAAACTTCATTCAAAATATTAGAGGCCAGAAGAACTTTCTTGAAATTTTGCGAATCAGTGACAATGACACTTTTTCTTTCATTCATTGTTCTTTTGCGTACTTTTCAGCAATGCGGTTGATAGAAAATTTTGATAATTTAAGAGAAGAACCAAAAAGTTTCTCAATATGATGAAATCCGCAAGTTTTTTGACTACGAATTGGCTCGTGGTCATCTTTAATTATCAAAAGAAAATTTGGAGAAAAGCATCTTAACAGAACTTGCAGTCTTAGGTCAAAATCAGTCAAAAACAGGTCCTGATTCTTCCAGAGAACTGAAAAAAGAGTTACAAATGTATGATTGTTATTTTCAGATTCCAACGGTGGAAAATGCAGATATCCTAATTACAGTATTTTAATTTTTGTTAGAGTGGTAATTATATTCTCTACGGAAATACTAATTGGAATCATAGTACAGTTATACAGATATAAAAAATAATTTATTGTGTTTTTGCTGTCTTTAAAAGTTTAGATTTTGAGCGTTTTGTATCCTTTTTTTGTTATTTTTCTTCTTTCACAAAGTTTTGTTGCTGCTTTGAATTGCCAGTTTTTAAAATTGTTCGATATCTCGTCTATTCATGTGCTTTCCAAGATAAAAAATAACCAATAAAGCCATTTTTTTTCTCATGAAAATTGCTAGAAATTAAAAATTCGGACCCATTTTTCCATGTTCTTAAAATCATTTATCAAACACTGTGCTGAAATTTCTCCACATGCTCCTGTAGTTACAGCTTTTAACTTTCTGATGTCATTGATGTAATTCCTAAAAACAGAATTCGTCATATGACTAAAAAGATAATCCAAAGGTGAAAGATCTGGTGATCTTAGAGGCCACAAATTATATGTGATCAAACGTTTCAGGAGATAACCAGATGTTGTATGTGCCGTTGCATCGTCCTGTTGGAAGTATCCATTCTGCAATTCTTCTTCATCATCCCATTGATTAAAAATTCTTCCAGAATGAGCTGTTGGTACCGTTCGGCGTTTGTGGTTTCTTCAAAAAAGATTGGCTTTTATAAACGCCTGAGAGAATTTTTTTATGACGCTTTATTTTGATGGACCGTAAATAATTATAAATATTCCCACAACCTCATTTTCTGCAACGCTAATGTGTTAGGCGATCAAAAATTGTGAAAATGTTCTACAGCCTGCGTGTAAACTTGCAAATTTTACTAATTTTTGAATTTGGCTTCTAAGATTTCTGATTGGAGGAAGTAAATAAAGAGATAAGCTATTTTTTTTGAAAATGTGTCTCTAATCATTTTAATATCTTTTAATAAAAAAATAATCAATTCAACGAAGAAGTTTAAAATTTCTAAAAAATGCTGTGGAAACAAACTCTGCAGTCTTCTTCTCCGGGGAGAACCACTATTTGTGACATTTATTTTTTATTTAGTCACAAAAGTTATGACGAGTAACTAGAAGAATGACAGTACAAAAACTGTCGGAAATTTGGTTTCACTTTTTTGTGTAATTCATTGCACTTTTCTTGAAATTCTCCTTCTTTTCTTTAAGTTTTCTTTTTGTTTAATTTTTTAACATTCCGCTTTTTCAGTTTCGTAATTTTTGCTACCCGCATCCCTATCAAACCAATAACAATAATAAAAGAATAGAAACAAAAACAAAAACAAAAACAAGAACAAGAATGAAAATAATAAATGATAAAATCATTGCATGTAACACTTTTTGCGATAACTTGGCAATCAAATATTATCGCAGATACGCTGCGATTGGCCAACTTAAAATACTCGTTTGTTCCTCAAAAGTGAGCAACATGTGCGTGGTTGGTGATTTTTGGGTAAGAAATTAGAGACTAAAGTTCTTAGTTTGCAATACGATTTTGGTGAAAAGTAGAGCTCCGAATATTCAGATATTTTTGATAGTTAAACTTCTTATAAGTCATATGAGTTTGTCACAGTGAAACTGTGTGATTCGTTATCAGATAAGAAACTGCCATTTTTGTAATGAACTTGAGCAACATCTTCCACAAAAACTAATTTTTGGTTTGTTAGCACAAAAATAATAGATGAAAAAATGAAGAAAACGTAAAACTAAATCCAATAAATTCAATTCTTTTTTAGATTGAGGGTGCCTTTGTACAAAATTTGACAAAAATAAATACCGAAAGATTTGACCACAGCGCCATCACACGTTTTGAAGAAAATGTAGAAAACCTAACTCAACCGGCAGTGTCATTTTCGTTTGAGGAGATAAGTTAACAGGTGCGTCCGGGGTAGTAGTGTCATAGTTTTGTCCAGGTACAGTTAAAATAAAACTACATGTAAGTAGATTGTAATTATAATTTGTAGTTAAACTTTGAATGATATATCTACTACAGTTGTGTTAAATGAAATTGGTGAATATAGCAAAAAGTCGCCTTTAAAAATAAAAGTTTGTGTCGTGATTAATGCTGCTATTCTCTAATTTTTAACATTCTGTTAAAGCTCTGTTATTGTAAAAATTACAGTTAATTAATTACTACCACTAATTACGCGCTGTTATTAACAGTGTATCAGAAAAAGCCTCTGTGAAATTACGGCGAGCAAAAACGGGCTGTTACGCTTAACGTTTCGTGCGCTTGAGCACATTGGTCATTTTCAACTCCCATTATATCTAACTTACATTCTCGAAGAAATATAGCATATAAGTATGACATGTAATCATTAGGACTCTTAGTCAAGTGGTTCTTGTACTCTCGTGCTCCTGCAGTACTCGCTGACCGAGGCCGTGCTTTGATGAGTCCCGAATATTCCGGCCAACGCCCTGCAGCAAGATCGGACTTGGTACCAACGGGTCTTGTTAAAATTTATGTTAACAGTTGGCTTTGGTAGTACGGGAGGGTTGGCTACTTACGTCTACTGTTTCTCATTTTTTGGAGCTGGACATCTCTCCCTTACGGCCATCTTTCCCAGACTTACTCTATTAATTACTAGTCACTTTTACAATATTTATACTAGCGACTTTTTGATCCAATTGTAACAAAAATCTATTCGTTTTGTTCAAAATTGTACCTACGATAACACTTTGCTTAAAATTTTTATAGGGTAGCTAGAATCTGAGAATTTCTAAACGACATATATTTGTGTAAAACGTTTAACCGTTTTTTTTTACTATTTTATAATTATATTTGTAGTTTTTCGTTACGAAGCATGTTCTCTCAGAGAACACCCATGCATCATAATACCCAGAATTATACTACTTGGTTTGTTATCTTTACAACTGCACTGCTGTTTTCACTGACAACATGTAAAGACGTTGTGTTGCTTAAGAGAGGATCAGAGATTATTTGTGCTCACAAGAACATCAGTTTGCCTATATTTCTCCGACCGCCGATCTTAACAAACACAACGATTCAAAATGCAAAAGTAGACTTGGTTAAAGAAAATTGGCTGATTACTCAATGGGAAACCAAACATTCCACGAACATTTCTCTACGTTCTGTCACCGACAAACGATGGGAAGGTGAATCAAAACATTTTTAACATCAATGTATAAACAATTTTTCTCTTTAGATTTTCCAATTACCTTCACCAATTACCACAGATGGACGTCAATCAAATCAGTATCGGTCTCTTTGTATGCACCAAAGATCGTAAAGTTTTTTATGAACGACGAGAAGGGAAACAATTACCACGACACGCATATCACAAATTCAAGCACTTGGGTTCACTTTACTATTTTTTATGAAAACAACAACGTTTACATAATGGAAAATAACGAGATTCTACATAAACAGATGAAACTAAATCCAACTCGAACCGTTATTAAAACTGCAAAAAAAACTTTTTGGAAAATCCATGACTGTATGATAACAACGCCGAATTTTATTTTTCTTTGTTATAATTTTATTTACAGACGAGATGAAAGTGGCAACAAAAGTTTCTCCAGAAAAGACAATCGTTCAGCTTCCCCGTGGAAATCTCTCGTGTTTAATGTTGTATGTTAATTTGTGTCCACACTGTAAACTCCAGATTGAGAATAATGAACGATCCTATCACCTTCTTGGACAAGACGCCGAATCAGAAAATTTGTACACATGGCAGCAACTAAATGTTTCGACAAAACCTGGATCTAATTTGGAATTATCTAGACAAACTATTGATAATTCTGAGGAAGGATTTTGGGCAATAGAATTCAGGCAATGTTCGAATGTTTTCAAGAGAAATATCGGCTCCGAGGCAATTTTTGATGGACAAACATGTGAAGCTATTACTCAATTTCCGTCAATGAATTCTGCAAATGAAACTTCTTGTCATCTTGGACGACTAGGGCACAACTGCGAATTTACCTGTCAAGAGCTCTTAGGATCCGATCATAAAAATTGCGAAGGTTATCAGATTTGTAAAAATAACTTCTCTCATTGTTCAACAGGATCAACATGCACAAGTACGTAATTAACGTGTGTGTAATAAAAATAATGTCAAATTTTTAATTTATATCAAATTGTCTTCTTGGGTGACTAAGAAGTACTGCATGATGTTTTATAAAAGCTCTAATAATTTTTTAATTTTGCAGAAAATGCCAAACTTTGGTTCCATGCACTTATAATTTGGATTCTTCTATTTTTGACGTGCTAAGAAAAGTTACTTATTGAGATTAACCTGATATTGTCTAATCGGTGAGTAAATAGAGTTTTTAACAGTTTTGCTATCTTCTGATAAAAAATATTTCAGTTCGACAAAGATATTCACCCTTGATCTTTTTATTTTGAAAGCGCTATTACTGTCAAAATTCCCTCAACAATCAATGCTCATAAGTGGAAAAGACAACATTATTTTTTACCATGTTATCTGTCTATTCAAATTATAAGTATATATAATAAAAAAATTATAAATTGCGCAAATCGTTCTTCTATGTAGGTAAATTAGTCTTATAAACAATTTTTCGTGTTCCAATGACAAATGTTTATTATTGTTTTTTGTACGGAAACAGAATTTTTCCGCTTAATCCACGGAAAAAGGGTTTTCCCGCACCCCGGTCTTTTTTAGTTTCCGCTGGCGGCAAGGGATATTTGTGTTATACGATTGGTATTGCAACTTTTTAACAACACCAGTCATTCAATTTTTGATATGTTCGTTCATACCGTTCGCGACTTTCTCGGGCAGCAGACGCGAAACGGCCTCTTTGGCACATTGTTGTACTTCGGGAGGGCTACACATACATTCGAGCGAGCTTCTTTTTTGGTTCTTTTCTATGATTTTCCGCAGCCTTGATTCTTCTTTCTTCTTTGGGGGTTTGTTCTTCTTTTTTTCTTTCTTCTTCGTTGGGGTTTGGATTTCCGTTGGGATTTTGGGGTTTTAGGTTTCGTTTCTGTTTTCTTCATTCTTCCTCCATGGCGAGTCTTGATCTCTTGAATCTTCTTGACGTGGTTTCTTCTGCTTGTTCCTTGATTGTTGGGTTCTCGTGTTCGGTTGCTTTCTCGAAGTGCGTCCTGACGATCTTCTTGACGAACTCTTCGATGGTTGTGATCTTCAGGTCGTGGCGGATTTGTTCGTTGCTCATGAACGATGAGGCGTCGATAGCGATCCTCAGGATCTTGTTCTGGATGACTTGGAGTTTCTTGATTCCTCTTCCTTTTGCTTGATTCCAGGTTGGTGCTCCGAACGTCATGGCGGACCTAATAACAGTGTCTTGTTACTAATACTTACTTACCTTGCTCTTCCGGTTGAGGAGCAGGTAAAGATGCTGGTTGATAGTTTTGCCTTTGTTGCTGCCTCCGTGATGTGCTTCTGGAAGTCAAGTTTTTGGTCCAGGATGATTCCAAGATACTTGACTTTCGTTTTCCATGGGATCTTCTCTCCGTCCATTTTGACGTTTTCGGTGTCCTTGTGTCTTTGGGGTTTCATCGTGAAGATGATGCCGTTGCTTTTGCTTCCGTTGATCTTCCACTTTTCTGCCTATTTGGCAATTTCTTCCAGATGTCCATTGATCCTCTTCGTCAATGCCGTGGTGTCTCTTTCTTGGGCCAGAAGGGCCGTGTCGTCGGTGAACGTCGCGAAAGCGGCCCCAGGACTGAGCTCTAAGGTGCTCCTGCTCTGTTCCACATGGTCGTTGAGATGTCTTCGTTGATTTTTACCTGAAACTTACGATTTGTTGAATATGAATTAATCAACTTACCGTAGGCCAACGAAATTCGGAAGTCGATAAGCTGGCGGATGAGTCTTTCGTGCCAGACTCTGTCGAAGGCCTTTTCGACATCCAAAAATACTCCCTCGGTCGATCTTCCTGCGTTGAATCCGCGGATGATGAAGTCCGCGATCCTCGTCGTTTGGTGGATTATTCCGTGTCTTCTTCCGAACCCGTGTTGTTCTTGCGGAATGATTTTTCTTTTTTCGATGACTTCCAGCAATCTTCTTTGGAAGACCCTTTCAGCTACCTTGCTCAGACTGGAAAGCAGACTGATGGGCCGGTAGCTACCGGGGTCCTTCTTCTTCTTTCCGGGTTTGTGGATCATGATGACCCTCGCTTCCTTCCACGATTCCGGGAACTTCCGGTGACCTAAAATGGCATTGATTATTTTCTGTAGAGCTAGTTTACCCACCTGCGGCAATTTTTTGATTGCCATGTTTGGAATCCCGTCTTTTCCGGGAGCCTTCTTTGGATTAAGATCCTTGATGATTTCTTCGAGTTCTTCCGTTGCTTCGTCCATCCGGTACTCTTCCGGTATCTGAAGCTGTCATATGACGATGCGGTTGGTTTCCATCTCGAAGCGCCTGTTCTTCGAGGGGTTGGTCTTGAATTGTTCTTCCAATCTTCTCGCGTTCTCCCGTTCCGGTTTCCGATTCCAGAAGGGGAATTTCTTCTGGCTTGTTCCTCAGGGCCTTGGCCATCTTCCAGGGTGGGTGGTCTTCTTCGTTGAGTTCTTCCAGTTTTTTTTCCCATTTTCTGTTTTCTTCCTCTTTGAGAATCACATACATTCATCGCTGTCACCCATTTTAACAATTTTTGTTAATAATTAAAAAAATATATGACAGATGATTTAAATTTGAAAAATCTAGTAGGTAGTTACAGTAGATAGATCATGTTACCAACCCACCATTAAAAAAAAAATAAGTTAGGTACTTAATTTTTTATTTCGATATTCGTTACAAAAAATATTATACCTAACTCTTTCGGAAAGAATTTTCCCGCAGCCGCACTAAAAATAAAGTGCTCATGCGGAAAAATTAAGTTTCCGAACTTGTAAGGTAAATAACTATTCCGGTGTTCTTCCAGAAGCTAAATAAGAAACGATGTTTCACCAGCGTCTTCAACTGTTTTAAATTTAACTCAATGATATTAAATTAAAGATTATTTACTTAGAAACAATAAGTATCAAATCGAAAGAATTAGTTAATTTAAAAAAATCTTTGACTCTAAGACCAAGTAATCGTTATCTAGCCGTTCCTGCAAAATATATCTTCTACTGTAAATACTGCCACACCTACAGATTAAGATATTTAACGTGTTTCAAGTGACGGAACGTTTTCGTTCTGGAAAAACCATTTCTCTAAAAAATAAAAACGATATTTAGAAATTGATAAATATTTCAAAAACGATAACAGCTACCTACATCGTGCAACGCTTAAAATCAATTAAAGACTTTAAAATTTAACTTGTAAAAATGCTAAAACTCATCGCTATCTTTATCAAGATTGATTATAAATTATCAAATAATAGTAGTAATAATTTTTAATACAATTTTTACGTTTTAGCAGTAATATAATTTGCTTCTTGGCGAATTAAGTCAACCACTTTTAGACTTAATGTTGGGAACACGTTTTCTCTTCTGATTGATTTTTTAGTGTTCTTTAAATTAATTTTGTTGGATTCAGTACGCAATGGTAAAGAGGGAGTCGAAGAACGAACGCCTTTCTCTTTAGCAATCCCACGAATCTATATTTCTTGGGTAGATCCAATTCTGCCAACTTTTCTAAAAAAGCCTGCACAGACTGAAATTTTCTCTTGACTAACAGATGCGAAAAGATTACAAAGATAAAATTAGAAAAAATACATAGGGGAATAGTGTTTATTTTACATATATGTATCTTATCATACCAGCAATACATACATGTAGATACCTACAGTGCAAAGGCAAAAAGTGATACCAACAGAGATAAATTGTTACACAAAAAAAAACTTAAACGTTGTGAGTACTTTTTTTAAACATACGAAGTTGTGTGTAAAATCGAATACAAATATGTTGGAAATCAATCAAAACTACATTTTATATCTCAAATAAAAAATCGAAATGGATACAAAAACCGTACAAACCAGAAAACGGTTCTGCACTTTAGGTTTATCGTTATGGTTTGGCATATTTCTTTCACCAAACTTTGTAAAAAGCGAAATACTTATGCTCAGGAAAGAATCCGAATTTATTTGTGCCATAAAAGACCTAAATTCATCCATTTTCCTGCAACCACCAACGACATTCAATGAAGAATATAATAACGTTTTGATGGATAACCGCTTCTGGAATTCTTCGGATTGGATTACAAACAATTCTACAAAACATTTATTAAGTCCTGTCACTGATATAAGGTGGAAGGGTAAGTAAAAAAAATCTAGTGTTGAAAAAAAAATGAATTTTTAGATTTTGGGATCATCTACATGAAATACTTTAAACATGAACACTTTCAGTCAGTTTCTGTATCTTTATATGCGCCCGGCTTTGTCGATTTTTTCTTAGATGATGACATGAATATAGAATACCATCGTAGAGACTGTCAAAAATGGGACTCTTGGATTCACTATACAATTTTTTTAAAAGACGGAAATCTTTATATACTGGAAAACAACGAAGCTGTGCATTCCCGAATCGGTCTGGTTCCCAACAAAGTTGTTATTAAAACTCCTGATGATACCTACTGGAAAATACACGACTGTAAGATTTCACCGTGATATTTATAATCGTTACATGTGTTTTTCAGATCGAATACAAGTGGCCGAAGAAATGTCTGGTAAACCAACGAAGATAAAAGTTCCCTCTTTTGTCTCATGCTTGGTGTTATACGCAAATCTCTGTCCGCACTGTCAACTTACGATCAACGATACAAAACTCTCTGGTAAAAAACTAATCGATGATCTCAATGCATGGCAGATTTTAGAAATTCCCTCAAGCTCTGGGATCAATTTGGAACTATCTAGAACAACGAACGACAATTCAAGACGTGGATTATGGGCAATTGAGTTCAGAAATTGTTCTAATTTTATCAGAAGAAAAGTTGAAAAAAAGCATCTTAACAGAACTTGCAGAGTTTTAGGTCAAAATCAGTTACAAATAGGTCCTGATTCTTCCAGCGAACTGAAGAAAGAGCTACAGTGTGAAGATTTCTTGGAGAAAAAGTACTGCAAAGAGTACCAGTATTGCGAAAATAACTTTGAGAATTGTTCATTGCCTCCAGAATGTAAGTAATTTGACACTTTCTGTTAAATTGAGATTAAATTTATGTTTGTAATTTTCAGATTCCAACGGTGGAAAATCCAGATATCCTAATCACAATATTTTAATTTTTGTTAAAGTGGTAATTATATTCACTACGAAATACTAACTGGAATCATAGTTCAGTTATGCAGATATGAAAATTAATTTATTGCATTTTTGTTGTTTAAAAGTTAAGATTAAGAGCTTTTTGTATAATTTTTTGTTATGTTTCTTTTTTCACGGAGTCTTGTTCCTGCTTTGAATTATCAATTTTTTTGTATATTCATGTACTTTTCAAAATAAAAAAACGAACGAAGCTATTTTTTTTCTCATGAAAATTGCTAGAAATTAAAAATTCGGACCCATTTTTCCGTGTTCTTAAAATCGTTTATCAAACACTGTGTGGAAATTTCTCGACATGCTTCTGTGAAACAGAATTCTTCATATGACTAAAAAGGAAATCAAAAGGTGAAAGATCCGGTGATCTTGGAGGCCACAAATTATGTTATTATGTTACACGAACGTTCATCGAAAAATTTCGGGAGATAACCAGATGTTGCATTAGCTGTATGTGCCGTTGCATCGTCCTGTTGGAAGTATCCATCCATTATGCAATTCTTCATCATCCCATTGATTTATAAATTCTTCCAGAATGAGCTGTTGGTACCGTTCTGCGTTTATGGTCTCGTCAAAAAAGATTGGCTCTTATAAACGCCTGAGAGATTTTTTTCATGACGCTTTATTTTGATGGAACGTAAATAATTATAAATTGCCCACAACCTCATTTTCTGCAACGCTAATATGTTATGCGATCACAAATTGTGAAAATGTGAATCTCGAAAAAAATTTGATAAGAATTAATTAACGATTGTCGTCTATTTTGATATTTTAGTGTCATTTTGAACAATGTTGGCAAACGTTGCTGCTGGCTCGGTATTACCATCTTACCACCTTAAATTGTAAAATTTTTCTTGCTATTTCTTCTGTTTGCTGACAGCTTCTTTGACGTATCCTCGGCTACACGGTCACCTTTCCATGCTGCGCGTCTCTCGAGAGTAATATTGCCTCCACTATCTACAAGAAATGTAGCGGAAGTTCGATGTAGACAATGGCTAGTGTATTCATTCACATTTTCTAGGTATAAATATTTGGATATTTGGAAAACACAGCGATTTGTTATTGGATAAAAAATCGATTTTCATTAAAAAATTTTGATTAAAGAGCTAAAAATTTTCCGCAATATGAAAACTAATTAAATGCACGAAATGTCAGTGACATAAAAACACACATAATCAACTATTAGTTTTATTAAAATTATGAAAAAATCACTTTCGCCCGTGAATCTGATAAGATCTACTACTCCCTATTTATTGATTTAATAAAATAATAACAAAATGTTACTTCACGACTATAACGAAATGGGTTTCAAGCTCATCCGTTTGCTCTGCTCCTTCGGCCGTATTATCGCATCAACCCCATCATCCACCACCACCAAAAGCGAGCCACTGCTCCAAAAAATCTACAACATCTTCTTCGTCGTTATCACCTTCTGCCATTATTTTAATATCATTTTTGGAAGACAAAGTTAGCCTTTTTGTAACTAATAAAAAATAAATTGCGCTTCTATTTTCAATTCTAGCCCTAAAAGTTATTCAGTTTTCTATTTGGCTTAAAAGTTTTAGTTTTCAATATTTAACAAACTTATTAAATGGGACACTACACTTTACAAATTTTTGAAATTGATATTGATAGCGGTTTGCCTCCACTATCCACAAGAAAGGTAGCAAAAATTTGACGTGGACGATAGGTTTATTTGCATTTTCTAGATTTACATATTTGGCTATTTCTTGGAAAACTATCGATTTTATGAATGCCGACTACTCGTCCTTTGTTCTTCGCACACTTCGTCCTGATACCTGATAAAAAATCAACGTCCATTAAATTTTTTTGGATGATGGACGATGGACGATGGACGATAGACGATGGACGATGGATGATAGACGATACGATGGACGATACGATGGAGGATACGATGGACGATGGATGATAGACGATGGACGATGGACGATGGACGATGGAGGATGGATGATGATGATGATGATGATTATAATGATGATGATGATGATGATGATGATGATCACTCTAGATCTCTTTTTCGTATAGAACCACCTTCTATAATTTTGAAAAAAAAAATTGCAAATCTTGGCTGTAATCTCTTTAAATTTCTGCTAGAATTTTTTACGATTAGCAGCCGTTATCATTATCATCGATGTATTGTTATCTAATACACGACTTTTCCTGTTAAAACAAAAACTATTTCAATATTAATTTTGCTCCAAATATTTTTTTAAAATATTTTTTTAATAAATTACAACAATAAAAACAAAATTTTATTTCCGATTACAAAGAAGTAAATTGTGGAGGCATCGCCTTTATTCTTCTTCTTCCGTTTTGGTGACCTGCACCACAACTATCAGAAAGTTGGCAACAGTGGCTGTAATATTAAGGATCGTGGGCTTTCCAGCTCTGAAAAAACCGTCTCCGGAGAACACAGGAAGATTTTCTTCGACGTACTCGACCAGTTCCAACAACTCTAGTTCTTCTTTTTCAGTGACCACCATTTTGGTTTTGATTTCGTATATTTTCGTGAGAATTCTTTTGGACTCTTCAGTGATGGCTTCACATTTGGCTAACACCCTCACTGTTCCAATCTGCAAGAACAAAATGAAGAGGAGAATGAGAATTTTGGGGCCTTACAATGGTGGAGTGGAGACGAAGAAACGCAAGAACTGATTTGTCAAGAAAAGTACCATGCCCTTCGTAGCTTAGAGCAAAAAGAATGTAGTTTAGCACTTCGAAGATTGTAAATAAGACCGTGAGAGCTAAAGATGGTCCAAAGAAGTCATTAAAGATGTCCACGGTCTTTCGGAAGAGGCACAAAGTCTTCACTGTCCTCCTCAATGTGACTAACGAAACTGTCTTTTTTAGTAACTTGGTGACTCTTTGGTACCTCACCAACAGCGTCGACAACACATCCAAAATGAGCATCTTGTGGTACGTCTGCAACCAGAGCTCCAGCAGCCTAACATTAAACCTCGCAAAGAACCCAGGCCCCAAAAACGTGTACCATTGATAATCATCATAGATCTCTCCACCGATCAACCAAATATTGATAACCATGAAATAAAAATAGTACGGCAGCTTCTTCTTCTTTTTCGCTTTGACCACCAGCGTCTTTGCCTTCACAACTCGGAGGTATTCCATCAAATCATACCATTTCTTTCTCTTCCAGAAATTGATAGTGATCATTGTGCAAAAACTAAAGTAGTAAAGACTGAATTCTGTGATGTAGGCCGCGATGATTTTGACGAAGGAAGTGTTTTGGTAGAAGTCGTTGTTGATGATGGTCATCACTTGACCGTAGGAAAGAGCGACGAAGAAAAGGAGGTTGTAGATTTTTTGAAAGAGTGGCTCGGTTGGCGTGGTGGTGGATGATGGCGTTGATGCGACAATGCGACCAAAGAAGCAAAATACGCGGAGGAGTTTAAAACCCATTTCGAGGTGTTATTAAAACAAAAAGTTAAATCTGAAGTTGTGAGGTGAAATTATCATTTTTACCGTTGAATAAATAATCAAGGAATATGTAACAGATCCCATCAGCTTATCGAACAAAAAAACTGACACGAAATACTTTATAAGGAAGAATGTACATAATGTACATAAATATATCGATGTTTTGCGAGGTGGAAAAAATAGTTTTTATTGTAATCTCTGTAGTAAAGATTCCACCAAACCGTTTACTCGCAACTTTAAGTGGGCGGAGTTTTATAAAATGTAGATGAACTTCTTCCAGTTCGACCTTGAGACGGTTTTCTCATTGGTTAGCGCGAAAACAGATGTTTACAACGTGCGTTTGTGAACAAAACGAAAATTGAGTCAACTGCTCATCCTTCATACTGGTTTCTGATTGGTGGGAGTAATCTCCCGACTTACTAGACGTTTACTATGGGCGTTAGTTTGTTTTTTTTTTCCTACATAGTTTATTTACTACAGAATTCTTCTACTCAGAGACAAATTTATGATCATAGTTGCAGGAGAGCGCTCCTCAGGAATATCCCACTTGCCAACTTTCTGGTAGTCATGTCCCAGGTCACCAAAACAAAAACACAATAAACCTTTTCTACTTTATGGCCAGGCAAACATTCGTGTTAGATCTCTATCTTTGATTCGTAAATTATTAACCACGTAATGAGCACGGAATCAGAGCTAATTATTTCATTGTGGTCTCCTCCAACTGCACTGTTAAACGATGTTCCTTTAATGCTACTTGGACTCTTGTTAGTAGCACCTGTTTGAACTGTTAGAAATAGTACCAATGTGAAGAACCGTCTTTTTGACGTTTTCCTCTTCTTGTAGAAGCATCTAGACTAACGTGAAATACTCTTCAAGTGCAGCAGCGTGTAGTTTCTTGGTAGAGATCTAAAAAACTACATGCCCATGTGCTTATCGGCAACATCTTTTGGTGTTATTTCATCTTTTGTTATTTTTCTTGGATAGTCTTCTCATCCACTTTTACCTTCCTTAACTATGCTGTAAAAAAAACTCGCTGATCTTCCTTGGTTTACTTTCCGACACATCCTTCGTTGTCTTCTTCAAGTAAACCGTGCAAAAGATCTTAAAATCCATCTTCAAATCTTGAAAACTAACTTAGTGAGGTAGTGAAGAAATTGAGATTCTCGTTCTTGGAAACATCTTACGACCTTCTGGTACGAAATTGGAGCTGCCGGGTGAAGACAGTGTAGTGAAGATTTTGGAAGATGCTCCGAAAGCAATCACTCTTGATCTCTTTTCCGACAGTTACGACTTTTGTTTTACAGTGTTTAAGATTAAACCTGAAGTTCAAACGCGTGTGAAATCTTCAATAACATGTAGAAGCAATAGATACTGTAGTAATTCGTTCTAAATTTGGAATCCTCCGTCTTTGAAAATTACGAAAAGAAGAAGTGGGCGCTGCTGAGCCAGTAGTACCAGTCAAAATGTTTACAGTAGTTTATTTGAATCAATAAATTAATTGAAGGTGATTTTTCGTATCAAATCTGCGGTCGCTAAGGAAGAGCAGCATGTAGAGTTTTTTGTAAAATGATGATGATGTGTAGAGGGAATGAAAGATTAACAAGTTGGCCGGGTTCAGAAACCATTGCACGGTACTTTCTCTATTATTAGTTTAATTTTTTGTGAGTTTCTAGTCGAAAATTAAGATGAAATATTTAATAAAAGAATTACCAATAATAATCAATTCTTTCTAAAGTTGGCAGAAAACCTATTGTTACCTATATGAATCCATTTAATTTTGAACTTAATCAATATCTACCAACAGAACATTCTGCGTGGTAGAGCTTTTCACGGCAGTTTTTTTGCCCGATAAACTGATAGTATCTATTACATATTCCCCATTTGTTTATTTAACAATATAAATGATGGTCTCACTTTATAACACTCCATTTAACTAACATTTAACACCTCGAAATGGGCTTTAAACTCCTCCGCGTACTCTGCTTCTTCGGCCGCATCATCGCATCAACGCCATCATCCATCACTACCAAAACCGAACCACTCCTCCAAAAAATCTACAACATCTTCTTCTTCACCGCGATTACCTACGGTCAAGTTATAACCGACATCAACAACAACTTTTACCAAGACACCACCTTCGTCAAAATTATCGCGGCTTACATCACCGAGTTCAGTCTTTACTTGTTTAGTTTTTACACAATAATCACTATCAACTTCTGGAAGAGGAAGAAATGGTACGATTTGATGGAACACCTACGAGTTGTGAAGGCAAAGACGCTGGTGGTCAAAGCGAAAAAGAAGAAGAAATTGCCGTATTATTTTTCTTTCGTGGTCATCAATTTTTGGTTGATAGGAGAAGAGATCTACGATGATTACAAATGGTACTCGTTTTTGGGGCCCGGGTTCTTTGAGAAGATCAATGTCAGACTGCTTGAGCTCTGGTTGCAGTCGTACCACAAGCTGCTGATCTATGATGTGTTGTCGACGCTGTTGGTGAGGTACCAAAGAGTGACCAAGGTACTGAAAAAGACAATTTCGTTAGTCACACTGAGGAGGACAGTGAAGACTTTGTGCCTCCTCCGAAAGACCGTGGACATCTTCAATGACTTTTTTGGACCACCTCTAGCTCTCACAGTCTTATTCACAACCTTCGAAGTACTCAACTATATTCTTTTTGCTCTAAGCTACGAAGGGCATGGTACTTTTCTTGACAAATCAGTTCTTGCGTTTCTTCGTCTCCACTCCACCATTGTAAGACCCCAAAACTCTCACTCTCCTCTTCATTTTGTTCTTGCAGATTGGAACAGTGATGCTTCTAGCTAAATGTGACGCCATCACTGAAGAAAGTAACAAAATTCTCTCCGAAGTGTACGAAATCAGAAACAAAATAAGAGTCACTGAAAAAGAAGACCTAGAATTGTTACAACTGGTCGAGTACGTCCAAGAAAATCTTCCCGTTTTCTCCGGAGACGGTTTTTTTACAATCGGAAAGCCCACGATCCTTAGCATATCAGCCACTGTTGCCAACTTCCTAATAGTTGTGATGCAGGTCACCAAAACAGGAGAACAATAGAGCCGACGCCTCACAATTTACTAATTTGTAACCAGAAATACAACTTTGTCAAATGTTGGTCTTCAACAGTGTAATTTAGTAACCACAGAGTAAAGCACCAAATTGAACTGTCATTTAGAATTTTTATTTTAGACTGTTTTAATACCATGCTGTTTGTTCACAAAAACAAATATAAAGATATAGAGTCTGGACCCTAAATATTCTTTCAACGACCACTCTGTAACCGTTAACTTTACGGACTCTGTGGAGGTCGCAAAAATGAAATTTAAGAACCCATCTGACAAAATATATTTTAAGGATTGACGGATTCTTCTGCGGCCGTAAAGCTGAATTTTATTGACTCACCTGTCAAACTATTCTTTATGAACTAACCTCAGTTTCTTACACTCTGCATCTGACATTTTATTAGTATCTTGTATTGTATCTTTACGTCCTCGATACAAAAATAGCTATTCGTGCTGACCAACAGAGTCTGTAACTAAAAGTTATATACTCGATTTTTTTTTTTTTTTGTAATGTGAATTTTGATCTAGAATTATACAAATCGTTGTCATATCAGTTAGAAACTATCTACATAACAAAAAAAATAACATTTTTTTTCTTGTCCGATAAGTGGTATTATTTATTTATTGTTTATTTATTATTTATTAAAAAACAAAAATAAAACATGACACCTATAAACTGTTTTTTTTTGATAGCTCGTAATGAGCTTTAAGCTTCTCCGCAGAACTCTTTCGCGCTCAGCAACACCTCTTGGTGTTTCTTCATCTTCGTTATTTTACGTGGATGGTCTTCTCTTCAACTTTTCCTTCTATTAACCCTAATCTTCAATGGTTCACTTTTAACACAGTCTTCGAAGAACCTGCTTCAAGTAAACAGTCACAAAAGTGGTGGAGAATGTCATCAAGAACCCTGAGATGTTAAAAGCGATCTTCAAAAGCAAGGGATCGTCTGGTGTTCAGTCTTAGTTTGAAATTCTCGTCTTTGAAAATGTTCGGCGATCTTCTTCTACGCTGTTTGGAAAAACTTTCAAACTTTCTGAGGATTCTTCTGAACCAATCACTCTTGGCCTCTTTTTCTTTTGAAAACTACCAACTCGGAAACACTTAGTCATGTCCTGCATTTCTGAATCTGCTTTGATTGCATTTTGTATCAATTTGATAAAGATATTATAAAGATAGTTATCTTAGGTTAACTGTCGTTTTCCATCACCATTCATCAGAGTGTTATCTACATCAAACTGCTTAATTACTTACCTAAAAAATATCTACTAGTACACCTAATTTTCCCTACCAAAGTATGTCATAACTTTTCTCTTGTCCGATGTGCTGATAGGACCAGTTACATATTTCCTGTTTAATTATTCAACACTACAAATCACCTCACAACTCCACAACCGCTTTAAAAAAAAATTAAACTCCGACGCGTCTTTTGCTGCTTTGAACGTGTCCTTGGAAATCGTCAAGAGTTTTAAGTTCTTGAAAATGTTCTTCGAGCTTTCAGTGCAAAAAAAGATCCGTTTGGTAAAGACTCTGAAGTCTTTAAAAACAATCACTCTTGATCTTTCCAACAATCACCGCTATCGACCCAACCAAGCACGTTTCCCCGGAAAAGAATTGCATGACAGTTGAGCCTGATAAGATCTACTAAATTTCCTATTTTTTATTTCAACATCGTAAATAACAATGTCACCTCACAACTCTACAATTTAACATTACCTCGAAATGGGTCTCAAACTCCTTCACGTGTTCTGCTCCTTCGGGCGCATTGTCGCATCGACTCCATCATCCACCAGCACCAAAAGCGAACCACTCCTTCAAAAAATCTACAACGTTTTCTTCTTCGCCGCAGTTACCTTTGGCCAAATTATAACCATCATCAACAACGACTTCTACCTAAACACGTCCTTCGTCAAAATCATCGCGGCCTACATCACCGAGTTCAGTCTTTACTACTTTAGTTTTTACACAATGATCACCATCAATTTCTGGAAGAGGAAGAAGTGGTACGAGTTGATGGAACAGCTCCGGGTTGTGAAAAGAAAGACATTGGTGGTAAAAATGAAGAAAAAGAAGAAGGTGCCGTACTATTTTTCCTTCATGGTCATCAATGTTTGGTTGATAAGTGTAGAGATCTATAATGATTACAAGTGGTACTCGTTTTTAGGGCCTGGGTACTTTGAAAAGTTCAATGTTAGACTTCTTCAGCTTTGCTTGCAGTCGTACCACAAACTGCTTCTTTATGATGTGTTGTCGACGCTGTTGGTGGGGTACCAAAAAGTGAATATGGTACTAAAAAAGACACTTTCTTTAGTCGAATTGAGAAAGACAGTGAAAACTTTGTGTCTTCTTCGAAACACTGTGGACACCTTTAATGACCTGTTTGGACCACCGCTGGCTCTAGTAGTCTTATTCACAACCTTTGAAGTACTCAACTATATTCTTTTTGCTCTAAGCTACGAAGGGGAAGCTACATTTCTAGATAGTGCAGTTCTTGCGTTTCTTCGTCTGCACCCTACCATTGTAAGGTCTCCAACCTCCCACTCTCTTTTTCATTTAGTTCTTGTAGATTGGCACAGTGATGCTTCTATCTAAATGTGACGCCATCACGGAAGAACACAACGAGATCCTTTCCAAAATCTACGAAATTAGAAATGAGGTAGTACTCACTAAAACAGATCAACTGGAACTGTTTAAACTCGTCGAGTACGTCGAAGAAAATCTTCCTGTTGTCTCCGGAGACGGTTTTTTTACAGCAGGGAAGCCCACGATACTTAATATTACATCCACTGTTGCCAACTTCCTCATTGTTGTAATGCAGATCACCAAAACGGAAACGCAGTAACACCATCTTTGCAATTTGAAAATAAAAGTTCGTGTCAGATCTTTATCTTTAATTTTGTGATTTGTTGACTACACACGAATTCGTCTTAACTTCAGTTCTTGTGTCTGAGCTTTGGAAGAGGAAGCAGTGGTATAATTTGATGGACACCCCCGTGGTGAAAAAGAAGAAGAAGAAGGACGTGTGGTACCACTTCTGTTTTGTTGCCATCATGATTTGATTGACGGTCGCTGAGGTGGAATGAGACTCTTAGAGCTCTTCTTACAAATTTACCACAAGATGCTCCTCTATGATATCTTATCCACGTTTTTGAGGTGGTACCAGAGACTCACCCCGCGACTAAAAAACTAGATTATCTTCTTAGTGACGGTCCAAATTTTGTGCTCAACCTCTGAAAGAGGAAGCAGTGGTATAGTTTGATGGAGCATCTCCGTGTTGTGAAAAAGACTACCACGGTGGTAAAAAAGAAGAAGAAGAAGAAGAAGAAGAAGGTGTGGTACCACTTCTATTTTGTTGCCATCATTATTTGGTTGGCGGTCGCTAAGGTAGAGTGAGACACTTAGAGCTCTTCTTAGTCGCGCTCCAAAAAACCGTAAAAACCATCGACATCTTCAACGACGTATTCGGAGCAACGATCGCACTGATGGTTCTCTTCAGCATGTTAGATATCTTGGACTACATCCTCTTCGTGTTGAACTACCGAGGGCGGGCCACCTGGTCGTTACCACAAACGAATAATTGGAATTGCCACAGCTCTTCGAGTACGTCCAAAAAAATCTTTCGGTTTTCTCCAGAGCTGCGTTTTTTGCAGCCGTGGAGACCACAAGTTTGAAGATAACAATCACTGTTGGTTACTTTTTAATTTTCATGGGGCAGGTGATGGAAAATGGATGGAAAAACTGACCTCCTTGTTATTATTGTTGGAAATAACAGTTTAATGATCGTATCGCGGTGATGGTCACGAAGATAACGAGCGTTTAATCTATGACATGAATAAATGACTGCTGGTGGTTGCAACCTTGAAAATGGGCTCGTAGGCAACTCCCAAACATCCAAAGGTTCTGAGATGTACCACTTTCCAAATGTAACACCCAAAATTGTCAGCCCGGCGCCTCCACCACTCTTCTTTTCTTCACAACAGAACTATTCGTGTCAAAGTAGTTCTCGTTTCTTTCACAATTATCCACCCTCATAATTTATTAACACTTCAATTACATCATGGAACTAGGCTTTTAGTTTCGATGGGTTTCAAGCTCTTGCGCGTCCTCTGCGTCTTCGGGCGCTTCTTCGCATCAAGCCCCTCCTCCACGATTACAAAAAGCGAGCCCCTGTATCAAAAAATCTACAACCTCTTCTTCTTCGCTCTATTGTCGGCCGGTCAAGTCGTGACCCTCATCTACAGCGGTTTCTTCCTCGAAGAAAGCTTCATCAGAATTCTTTCTTCGTACATCACCGAGTTCAGTCTCTACTTCTTCAGTTTTTATACGATGATTGTTATGAACTTCTGGAAAAGGAGACGATGGTACGACTTGATGCAGCTTCTACGAGTGGTGAAGCAGAGAAGCCAAGTGGTTAAAATGAAGAAGAAGAAGATGCCGTACTACTTCTCCTTCTTAATGATCAATCTATGGTTAATGACTGCCGAAAGTTATAAAGAGTATAAGTTGTTTTCTGTAATGGGGCTTACCTTTTTCAAGCAGTTTAATATAAGGCATGTCGAGCTTTTCTTGCAGACTTACTATAAGTTTCTCCTGTGGGAGATTCTCGCGACGGTGTTGGTGAGGTATCAAAGATTAACTGCGTCGCTTCGAGGCACAAAGTCTTTAGTTGTGTTAAGAAGAAAAGTGAAGATTTTATGCTTGCTACGCACGACCATCGATATTTTCAATGACCTCTTTGGAACAGCAGTGGGGCTAATGGTTCTCTTCACAACTTTTGAAGTGCTTAACTACATTCTTTTTGCCTTGGAGGTCGGGGGGAACAACACCGTCGTGGAGAACATAGTTCTCGCTTTTCTTATTCTTCATTCAACTATCGTAAGAGCCCCAGAGTGTCATTTCTTTCTTCATCTACTTTTGTAGATTGGAACAGTGATAGTACTCTTCAAGTGTGACGCCATCGCTGAAGAAAACAACACGATGCTTACAGAAATACGCGAAATACAAACTAACATCGTGGTAACTCCAAATGAAGAACTAGAATTGTTAGAACTCGTCGAATATGTAGAAGGAAATCTTCCACTTGTGTCCGGTGCTGGGTATTTCCGGGCTGGTAAACCCACGATCTTGAAATTGACAGCCACTGTTGCCAACTTTTTGTTAGTGGCGATGCAAATAAAAAAATAGGGGAGTAACCCGGCGCATTCACCATTTTCTATTAGTAGCTCCCTCAGGGAATGGGATCCAACAAAGACAAAGTTTAAATCTTTTAGTATTTTTTAATCAGAATCTGAACCATAAAAATCGTCCCCTCGATCCACCCTTATCATCACATCCTTGCTCTCATAACACCCTTTGAACTTCCTCACCAAATCACCCCATAAATATTCTTTTTTACATAAAGGACAAGCCCCCTCAATGGGGATATACTCGCTTCGACATTTTAAAAAACATTTAGCGAAACAACAAACATGAGCGACTAAACAACAATCAGGATTCAAACATTTCATCCCTTTCCCGACATCATCTTTACAAAAATAACAAAAATCGATTTTGGCAACGGAGGAGTGCGTCGTCGCGCTTTGGGACAACTTTTTGCTGATAAGGGGGCCATTGCAGATGGGCATGTGGACGGGAGGCGCTATCTAAAAACAGAACGGGGTTAATAACAAATAAAGAAAGATGTAGCGACTGACTGGAAGCTCGCATTTAAAATCATCGTTCAACCACCTCACGGTCAACGGCAAGCGGTGCCAGGGCCCCACTTGTAGCATTTCTGATAATACACGGATGGTAAAATCGTACACTTTTTCTTTGGACTTCTTCTTTGAGACGTGGCGAAGTCGGCGAGAGCTGTGGGGGTGCTGCCAAGCCCACTCAAACTGAAAATAGCCCCCGTTCTTAGAAAATCAAGAATTAGGTTGGTACTCACTCTGAGAGCTGAGATATTGTTGGGGAAACCGTGGATTATCAGTACCATTAACCTGGAACAAAAAATTAGAATTCTTGGGTAGAATGGAGGTGTTGACGTACCAGGGGCCTCGTTTACTCGTCTTCCAGGCGCCCCCATACTGCTTTCCTCTATTGTGTTGTTTTACTCTACGGTTAGGGTCCACAGTGTAGCCAATGTAAACACGGCCTTTGTATTTCGGGTTGGTGCAGTATAATAAATACACGCCGTGAAAATGCTCGATAATTTCAGGTTCATTGGCCATGGAAATTTGAGGTTAAGTTGGAAAGTTTAACGTGCGAGGGTTGATCACCAAAAAATTAATGTCGCTCGAAGTTTAGGATTTTCTTATCTTAGACGACGGTCTAAACTTTGGGAAAGTAAAAATGACTTTGAATTAATTCAGCAATGTATTTGGCGAAAAAACCGGGAACCTTTGGAGAATTAAGTCAGGTTGGTACGACTGACATGCACCAAAATAAAAGTGATCGTGTTCGAATTGCTAGTAATTCAATAAATAATAAGAATAAAACAACTGTGGATAGAAAAAAGTTGGTTTGATTGAGTTTATTGATTTAAAAAAAAAAGTTCGTTGGTACCTTATGCAACCAACAATACGCGCAGTGACAGTTCGATTCAGGAAAAATTAGATTCACTTCTGGAACGAATGAACAAACAAATTTACCAAAATTTTAGTTTCATTAGTTAGTTGAGATCTCCATGTCTTTACTTTGGATCAAAACAAATTGTTATTTCGATCTATTTGAACTTCCTAGGGATTTTCACTCGTCAAGATTTGCTGGAATTTTTCTCACCCCTGCATTTATTTGATCTCATCCGTAGACCGGAGTACCCCCTCATCGCCCTCGATCTGATTCTTAGTCATACGACTAGAATTTGTTAGTTTATCGCACATTTTTTGCTCCGTCTAGTGGGATGTGTTAATGTTGGCGGCCCTGCCCACCTGTCAAATTTCAGTGCAGGACGAAAGTAATGGGCGAGTGAAACATTAATACATTTTCTACACCGTTACAAGTGCTTTTTTTGATATTAAACATCTAATTTGATCTAAATATTGCTTCGTCGAAGTGTAGTTGTACATTAATACCACATTAGCGTTAGTGATTCGCCAGAAAGTTCTAGACAAAATGGCAGCCACTAGGAGGTTACAAAAAGTGAGTAATCTGTGTTTATTTAGCACTCGCGCTGTTTATAACGCAGAGACTAATTGCATGATGATGGCAGTTTTCACGTCGTGTCGTTTGCAAGGGGGCTGCGGGTGTGAAACTCGCACAACTCGGCAGGGAACTCTCTCCGTTCTGCAGCCCCCAAGTTGTCCGACCTTGACTCAGTGACTCATTCATCCAACGATTTTTTATTTTAGGAACTCGGAGACATAAGGAACTCAGGCTTAAGGTCATTCCGTGATATTCAAGTTGATGAAACAAACATCTTAACTTGGCAAGGATTAATAGTTCCAGTAAGTGTCTTTTTGTTGTGGTGCCTTCTTTGATGTGATTGTTGTAGGATAACCCCCCGTATAATAAAGGCGCTTTTAAGATAGAAATAAATTTCCCTGCAGAGTACCCCTTCAAGCCCCCTAAAATCAACTTCAAGACGAAAATATACCATCCAAATATAGACGAAAAAGGCCAAGTTTGCCTACCTATCATTAGTGCCGAGAATTGGAAGCCTGCGACGAAGACGGACCAGGTGATCCAGGCTTTAGTTGCTCTCGTGAATGAGCCTGAGCCCGAACATCCGCTGCGTGCAGATCTAGCGGAGGAATACCTTAAAGATAAGAAAAAATTCACGAAAAATGCGGAAGAGTTCACGAAAAAACACAGCGAGAAGAGACCGACGGATTAGGAACGCAGGACTGTGATGATTTAATATATTTTTTTTTATCCACGATAGTTTCAGCACTTGACGAAGTCACGGGGTGTATTTAATATTTACATTGACGATTAAAATTATATTTTCTGTGTTACCTTCACTCGTTTTCATGGGGCCCCTTTATTTTTATTACTTTTAACTGAGTGGATTTGTTTGTGTATCGTGGGTTAGATTATTTAATTTGCTAATGCTATGTAAAATTTATTCAATAAACACAAAACTCCAGCTCTGTTTTTCGCGGCAATTTCAAATTTACTCCGCCATCTTGTTTCCTACAGTCGGACCTCGATTCCCGCTGTCACAGCCAATGAGGAGAAGGGGAAAGTCACGTGACTCAAACAAAACAGCTTATATTTGCTAATATGTCACTAAAATGATCATAACTGGCTTAAATCCTAGCTTACACTAGAAAACAGAACCTTGGTACAGGTACAATAAAAAATTACCTTTTTTATGACTTAAATACAAAAAAACACGACTTGTTAGAAAAATAACTCGCTCACAAAACAGTCTGTGACGTAATCTCGTCATTTTTCTTGAGGAAGTTTTCCACGTATTCTTTGATTTCGTTCTCGTCTGAAACAAAAAAAGTTAGTGAGTCTCTGGGGGCTGTCGGGCCTACCTTTGTCAATTAAAGCATGTGAGATATTTCTAGCTGTGTTTTTGAAGGTGTCTCTCGACTCGAATCGCCTTTCTACGTAAGCCGGCGTGAGTAGCTTAACCACGAGATTCCCAATCTCAGTCTTTTTGAGCTTATTCTTCTTTTTATTGCTGCCTTCTCCGTTTTGTTCCTTTTTCTCGCCGTTGTTTTCGACGGCCTCGACGAATTTCTCGTATTCTTTATCAATGGAAGACTCTCCTACTTTCTGTTTTTTTTCTCTTTTATGTTTGTCTTCGTGTTTCCTTTTCCTGCTCTTCTCCTCCACTTCCACGTCCTTCTTCTCCTCATCTTCCGACTCGTCTCCAAACAACGTCTTCAAATCGCGATTCTTCTTCTCCCCCATCTCATCAGTCCTAACCTCACTCTCTCCCTTTTTGAAGAAATCCGCAATCGTCGGTTGTTTCTTCTTCTTCTGTGCTTCGAGAACTTGCCGAGCGGTCTGGAAAGCACCGTTCACTTCCTGAGACTGGTTTCCAGGTTTGGTTTGGTTCCTCTGCTCCTTTTCGATGTTCCTGAATAAGTCGCCCAGAGTTTCATATTTGGCCGGTTTGGGGGCGAAAGTTAGAAGAGTTTCGTAGACGATTTTGTCATCAGTGCATCGTTTTATCGCTGATATCTGGAAATGATGGGAAATGTGTGTCAACAGGACACGGTCTAAAAATAACTCGCTTGGCTGAGGCGTACGTTTTGTGCAAAATTGCCATTTAGTGGCTGCGGGGGCGAAGAGACAGTCCCTGAATGGGGGCACCACTCACGAAAAGCGCGATTTTTGGGAAGAAAACGAGACTTCGAGGAAAATAAGACAGTTGGAAAAGTGACGTTTGTGGGGACTTTCGGAGCGAGGTTGGCAGCACTGATCCGCGAAATTCAAACTTCGAACTCACCATTTTCGCCACGGAGCTCCTGTACATGGTCATCGTGGTGTTCGCGGTGAAAATTGAGTACTCCATGTCCACCGCGCAATCCTCCACGTCCTTTTTATCCATGCTCTGGTCCTCGACGTCCACACAATCCTTGTAATTTTTAAACAACACGTCCACGATTTTGGATAAATACTGTTCGCGTATTACCAACGTCAGACCTTTAACTTTACTAGACGTGGAAGCGGCTGCCGTCACCCTAGACCGCGCTGAAAATAACCGCTCTACCGTCTTCTGAGACACTTCTTGAGCACTCCTTCTCAGAGCAAACTGTTTCTGGATCAAATCGTTCGACTCTTTCCTAGCCTGGCGCTCGCGGGCCTCACTATCATACTCCTCGCTGCTGTACTCTTGAGTTTCGCTACAAAAGGAAAAAATCATTACAGAGCTCTGCTTTACCGACAACCTACTTTTTCTGTCCCTGACGCCCCTCGCCGTACAATTCTGCGTAGTTCGTCTCCTGAGCGTTGAAAGCGTAGCTCCTATACTCTATACTTTTCACATGGAACTCCTCCACCATCCTCTGGACGGCTTTTTTGTCCTTACAAACATCGCAACGATTCTTACACTTCGGAGGGGGTTCCCCGAAGTGGTCCGTAAACAACTGGTGGCGACAGTAACTACGGTAGAACTCAGTTAGTGAGGATTCGAGGTGACGCCCTACCTACTCTGAGTTTTCGCAGAATTCCACCATCTTTTTGAAACTTTTGATGTCGGCTTCGGCCTTGGCCCTTCTCGCTTCTTTGTCCTTGGCTTTGGCAAGGTCATGCATGAGGTGGAACTCGATGGCGCGGCTGTCCCCCCGGCTGTAGTAGATCCGACATTTTGAAAGTTTCCCGTCCCGCCCCGCTCGACCGGATTCCTGGTAAAACGAGGCTGGATCTTTAGGGACGCTCCAATGAACGACAAATCTACAATAAACGCGTTAACCCCGCCTTTAACCACGCCCACGACCCATACCTCACCGTTGCCTTGTCCACGCCCATCCCGAAACTGATTGTCGCGCAGATCACAGTGTACTCCCCCCTTTGCCACGCCTCTTGAAACTCCAACCTATCAGAATTCTTCAAACCGGCATGGTAACAACTCGATTTCACCCCCATACTATTTAATTTACTCGACACTACCTCCGTCTGTTCCCTAGTCCTACAGTACACAATGCCACACCCCTTTTCCTCATCTTTAAGCCCCTCCTCCCCTTCCAAGCACTCGTCGATAAATTTCTTCAGATGCAAATACGGGTTCTCTAACATGTTCTGATAATAAATGTCATAAAACAAGTTGGCGCGGAAGCACGACGTTTTGAAAACCTTCAAGTTTTTCTCCAACTTCAGGGTTTTAATGATGTCTTTCGTGACGTCAGCGCCAGCGGTCGCAGTGAGCGCAATGCACGGAATCGACGGATTTACCCGTAATTCCCCGAGTTTGAGATAATCGGGGCGGAAATCGTGCCCCCATTGGCTGACACAGTGTGCCTCGTCCACCACAATGTAGCCAACCTTATCAAATTTCACTAGATTTTCAAATAACGAACGAAAAGTTTTTGTGGCTGCCTGTTCTGGGGTGATATATAACAAACGCGTTGCCGTTTTCTTCGCTTTCAAGTCGTTAATGAGATACTCGCGCTCGCCTTTCAAGGTCCTTGAGTTCAAAGACGCGGCCTTAATATGAAGAGCTTGAAGGTGATCGATCTGGTCCTTGATCAGCGCCAAAAGGGGCGAAAACACGAGGGTGACTTTCTCAGGGTGTAAAACTGCAGGAAGCTGGTAACAGAGCGATTTTCCGGAGCCCGTGGGCATGGAAACCAGAACGTCATGTTTCCCTACAAATTAAAATGTCATTAAAGCCCCAAAAAAAGGCGCCCTTACTTCGACAGATTTCCTTAATTGCGCGCTCCTGAAGTGATGATTTGAAGCTCTCGAACTTGAATGTCTCTTTTAAAGCCGTGGAAATCACATCTTCATCCATTTTTAGAGTAAAAATAAAAAATAAACAACATGTATTTGAGAGTAAATTTGCGCGGTTAACCTAGAATTGTCAATTGACATTTACTGTCATTTAACTGTCACCTGTCAATGTCAGAGCGATAAGCATAGGCGTCTCGCGGTGGCAACAGCTATCGCAAAAAGGGTTCGTGCTTAATTTCTTTTTCTCTAATCAGAAAAATACAAGACGTGTCCTATCAACTTTCCATTAGTATAAAAAACTGGGAAAAAATGCACAGAGACGTTAGTGCGAAAACTACAAGAAAATGGTTTTAAGCAAAACAGTCATCTTCAGAGCTTTCTTCATTTTATGCGTCTCCGTGATGCTGGCGTCGGCCTACCAAATTACCAAAGAAGGTAAGTGAAATAAATTAAGAAATTCTAGCTAAGTGATCGCTTTTTAGACGCTCATCAAAGCATCGACCACGACGGTTTCAACGAAACTGGCGCCAACATTGACCACATTTTCGTCAGTGTAACCTCAGCGGCCCACGAAATCATGGAAAAAGTGTCCAAGATTCTCGAATGTACCAAGAAATGCGAAGCAGAACTTTAATTTGAGTAAAACGTTCCATGTACCAGTGTCGTAGTTAATATACAGTATGGAGCAAAACCAACTTTGTTTTTTTTTTGTTGTTGAGAAATGAAAGTCGGTGTAGTTTTTTTATCAACTTTTTAATAACACAAGTGCTGAAATATACAATACCACACTGAACTCCAGTCCCGCGGATTGGAATACTCGTGTGGTAAAAAATCAACAATCACTGTGCTAAGGCACTCTCACATAAAAAATGTATCTACATAGAAAAATTGACTTAGGTGACATTTCCTGAAAATAGTAAAATTTCTATTCAGTGCACTTGGTAACTACTACATAAATACAACAATATACAAACAAACAAAAATAAACTATATTCCAAAAAAAAAACGCAGTCGCACTGAACTGTCCCTTAAAAATGCCCTCAAACAATTATATACAGAAACTAGAATAAATTATCCACTCGCAGATATGATGTTGGAATGTTTATATAGAATTTTCAACAGTAACTGTCTAAAAATATATACATCTGAAAAGTCAAGGCAATTTTTGTTAATACTGTGAATGAGCTGTAACATCAAAGTGTCCAATAACATCCATTTAAACTTTATTACATCGGTGCTCCGTTGCAACCGAAAACATCCTTAAACTTCACAAACATGAACAATTTCTTAATTCTTGAAACACACGTGCTAAGCAACATATATCTTCGTAATATCATAGGAACAAATTATCATCATTGGTGTTAATAACCTCAAAATTGGTCCCGTTAATACAGTTTTCTTTTTTTCGCCAAGAGTTCCACAGCTTGCGATCTCTCTAACTTTACAAACGGTTGTGGCAACCCTGATTTCCGCTTGAATATTAATTTGGGGACACCCTGTGAATCCCTTTGATAAACCGAGTAGTTCTCCACCCCTTTATCGCTCCGACTCGAATCGGAATCATCCGAACTGTCTTCCGTATACAAATTCCTAAACCTCTTTTTTTTCCTTTTATCCGGAACCTTCCGGAAATGCAACTTCAAGTCTTTGTAGTCCCTCTCCTTCACCTCATACGTCAACTTCTTCTCCTCCTCCATCATCTTCCTCTTTATCTCGATAAACTTCTTCACTTCTTCGAGTTCCTCGTAGTTCAAAGTCCCTTTATTCAGAAACCGGTCGAGCAAAACCGAAAACCTGTCAACCGGTTTCGGTTTACTCAATTTAGGGATTTTAATGTTTAGGGAGTTTAGTTTTGAGTCGACGACGTCTTTGTACACCTGGAGACTGTCGTCCTCGGAATGGTACGAAAACTGGGAGGAAGAAACCGGAGAGGGCGTGGAAACGCTTTGTATTGGTTTAATATTGAATTCGTTGACGTCAATGATGCACTTGCGATTGGTTGTTGACATAACCTCTTCTTTGGGAGAACCGGGAGAGGGCGTGTCCGCCTCCCAGTTACTGGGAGGCTTCTTCGGGGAAGATTTAGACACGGGGGACTCTTTTCTTGCCGTTTCTGCACACAACTCGACCTGTTCAACGACTTCGTCTTCGGTTGACGTCACCGTGTCTTCCATGATCTTCGTTTCTTCTGCAAGAAAAACACGAAATGAAGAAGAAGGAACAGGCGAAGAGAACTTACCAAAGTCTGAAGAAGACTTCCGCTTCCGGCTGTTGTACTCCTGCAGGCTTAACTTCTTTCTGTCCATTTCTTCACTGATTTCTCTGACCTCGGTGTCGAGATTAAAAGTGACTCTTTTCGGTTTCAACTTGGGTTTGTCTGTTTTCTTCGTCTTGTCGGCGGTTTTCTCCTTCATTGACTTTATCTTGATGACGGTTTCTTCCAACTTTGACACACTCTTCTTCTTAGTTTCTTCGTTTTTAGGTTTGGTTTCTTTGGCCGGAGGAGGATCCGACAAGTAGAGTTTCTTCGCCGCTTTTGTTGGTAACTTGTCCGTTTCTTTCGTTTCTTCCAATTGCTTCAAAGTTATCAGTTCTTCAGCCAAGAGGACAACGTCGTGACCTTCTGATTTCACTTCTTCTTTTTCTTTGGCTTCTACAAGCACTTTCGGTGGTTGTGGTTGTGGTGGTGGTGGTGGTGATGGTGATTGTGGTGATGGCAGTAGATTCTCGCACCGTTCTTCTGATTTAGGCTCTTCTTTCTTCTCGCTTTCTTCATTCTCTTCTAGTTTCTTCAAATCTTCTGTTATTGTTTTCTTTGGTTCTTCCATCACTCGTTCCTTGTCTTCTTTCTGAGACTGCGCACGCTTTTCCCTTTTCGCTAACCTTATGTTTTCTTCTACCGTCTCTTTAACTTTTTCTTCGATCTTCTTTTCTTTCTTCACCACCTTCACACTCTCTTTGTCTTCAGTTTTCGCGACTTTCTTCTCTTTTTTCTTGGGCGACTCGGGTAAGGTTTCTGCTTTCATCGTTTCCTCTTTCTTGTCGTCTTCGAAACTACTCTGCGATTTTAGTCTCTTCACTTTGGGACTTCCTTCGTGGTTTTCTTTCTTTTTCGCCTCTTCTCTGTTGTGTTTCTTGGGAGACAGTATCTCCTTTCTCTGTTCTTCGATCGGATCTTTCTTCACCTCTGGCTCAACCTTTTTCTTCACACTTTCAATTTTCTTTTTTGATCGTTCTTCGCTGTCTTTCCTTTCTTCGCGTGCTCGCTTGGTACTGGATTTCTTTCGTTCTTCGCCCTCTTTGGATCTTCTTCGGTCATCTCGTCTTCGCTCGGTTTCTACAAGTTTGGGTTTCAATTCTTCTTCCTTTGATTCTTTTAGTTCTTTCGGTTCTTTCGTTTCTTTAGGTTCTTTCGGTTCTTTGAGCTCTTTCTTCTTTTCTTCGCCTTCTTTGGACTTTCTAGACTCTCGTTTCCGAGTTTCCGATTCAACTCTGAGTTTACTCGGTTCTTCACTTTCTCTTTCTTCGCATTTCTCTACATCTTCAATTTTGTGGACTTCTGGCACTGTTGGTTCAGTTTCTTCCTCTTTAGGATTCTCTTTATCTTCTGTTTGTGGCTCAAGTTGAATTTCTGGCTCAAGTTGAATTTCTGGCTCAGGTTCAACTTCTGGCTCGAGTTCAACTTCCGGCTCAACCTTTTCTTCTGTTTTTTTTACCTCTTCGGGCTCTTTGGTTGCTTCAACACTTAAATCCAAGAACACTTCATTGTCTATGCTTTCTTCACCGATCACCACTTCACTTTGAAACACACTGTCACTGATTTCTTGCAACTGTTCTTCACTTTCTTCCTTCTCTTCAACTGTTGCAGGTTCTTCAGTTGGTCCTTCTTCTTGTGGTGCCTCTTTTTCTTCACTCACTTCTGATTCTTCATTTTCCCTGCTTCCTTGGTAGTTTCCATTGACGTCAATAACCAGCGAGTCCGACAATGGTAAAACGCTCAAGATTTTGGTCCCATTGTGTTGGTTAATGTTGAGCTGCACCCAAGCGCCCCCGATCTCCAAGATGACGGTGTCATCTTCGACGGAAATCGCGTTTCTGTACTCCATTTCTTCATTTTCTTCCGTCGTTTCTTCGTTTTCGTCGGATCCTTTGGGGACGAACTGTAGACTGTTTCTTCTGCTTTCTGTGGGCGAGCTCCCGAGTTTGTTGATGATGTCGTCAACAGAGAAGATTCGTTGTGTCCTTCTTGTGCTAGAGGTGATGTTGCTTTCTTCAAGAACATGGTTTTCTTCTTCGTTTTCTTTCGGTTCTTCTGTGGCAGTTGGAGCTTCTTCTTTTTCTTCGTTCTTGGCGTCCTCGTCTATCAACGGCATGTCTTTGATCACTGACACTTCGTTGCTGACGATGACACTATTTTCAGTGATGGTATCTTCAGGGATCTGTTCTTCAGCAGCTTTGGTTTCATCACAGTCTTTGTGGTTTTCTTGGTAAGGCACTAAAGTTTCGTCTGCTTTCTCGCCTTCTTCAAGCATGCAGTCAGATTTAGTAGTTTCAAGAATCTGAAGATTGACAGTTCTTTCTCCGTTATTCTCAGTGGTTTCTTTGATTCTAACTACAGAATTGTCTAAGGCCCCGGTTTTAAGAATGAACTGCCCATTTTCCGTGGGGACCAATGAAACGTTTTCTAGACACTGAGGAAGTTCGGAAGGATTGATAACAAACACTTGTTGATTGTTGTCATTGGATGTTTCGTTGTGGACCCTGATGTTTTCTTTGAAAATGGGCGTGATTTCCGCAGGCGCCGCCTCTTCCTCCGCCCAGTTCTCCAAAAAGTGTCTTATTGCCCCACTCCCTCCTCTGTTATCCGTCTGTTCTGGGGATATTTGGTGAGCTCCCATGTAGGGATTGGCTCTACACGACTGTTGGTAGTACTCTTGGGGTAGTGACGTTCTTCTATGTTGGTAGTGCTGGGCGTACTCGGGGGTGTTGTACTGGGAGTAATTCGGGGAAACTTTTTGAGGGGAAGTACCATAGTTCATCATGTGAAGGTTGCGAGGGGAGAGACTACGATCCGAGTGGGGGTTGAGCGTGGGATATTGAGCTCCGCCCATCGCCATTTGATTGGTTCTCGGGTAGCTACAGGAAGAGGGATAGTTGTACGGTTGATAGTTATAGTTCTGGGGGTAGTACCGCTGATTTTGGTACATCCTATTTTGGTCCATGGAGGGATAAGTGGAATGCGATTCGCGGATATGATGGTCACTCATTATCGACCGAGCCATGGAGGGGTTAATCCTTTGAAGTTTCGCTAGGAAATCATTCTCGGGAGGGGGAGGAGGTGGGTACTTTCTACACTGGGCGGGCATATTGTATTTGGGGATTTGTGGGTACTGTTGGTACTGAGATTCTGGCTTGTAGCCGTGGACCTGCAACAAAATAATAACTCCGGTCCTGTAGTTATACTGCTACACACCTGAGGTTCCTTGTGAAGGTACTGATGGTGCACAGAGGCGGCGTCAGGAGGATAACTCTGTTGCCGCGTCAAATTATCCGGATAATTCTGCTTCATATGCGTCTGCTGGGTTATATTGCACATCTCCATAAAATCCTTATGGACCTCTTTGTGTTTCTGAAGCTCTACATGTTGGGGGGTTTCCGCGATTTCCGAGTACTTCACGGGAGCCGGGGTTTCTTTATAAGGCGAACTAAACCAAAAATCACTAAAAAAATCACCAAAAAAAAAAACACCAACTTACTTGTAATCGTATTGGTGCTGATATCTAAGATAGTCATTTGGTCGAGCGGGGTAGTGACTGTGAGGGGCCACTCTAGCGATATGGCTACTTTCAACGGAAGTGTTCAGGTCCGTACTGGACGTTTTGTCATCTTTCTTGCGGAACTGGCGAAGCGAGCTCGTCGTGTTCCCACCGTTAGTGTGCTACAAAAAACAGAACCATTTCAGTACAGAATGACCCATACAAACATAAACACATTACTGTGGAATGACCCATATATGACGTGCTCACGCGAAATGTATGCAACCAACAAAGCACGTCAAAATCTATATTTAAAATTGAGGTCAAAAACAAAGGAACGTGTCGGGAAATCACCGTTGTCATTGGTTCAAATAATCAGCTGTCAATTTTGTGACTTTTTATTTCCGGTTCCACGAAAAAATGTGAAATTAGGTCACGCGTAGACGTAGTTATATAATGACTATCATTTTCCTTGTTAAATATATGCAACCAATAATACACAAAAACCTGTTGTTGCTTGACTACAATGCTAAATAAACACAATTTATGTAATTATCGCAATTATATGGATCGTTAGAGCCTTCAGAATTGTTGTGTTTATAAATTTCGACAATTTCCAGTCAAAGTGTGTGTTTTGGGCTTAAAATAGAATATGAACGTGGGAAACGAGGTGGTGTGAGTGCAGGACCGCGGAATGTCCTATATTTTTACAGTGAGGGGGTTAAGAGAGGTAACGCTTAACAAACAAAATCACTAAACGTGGAACTCAGTCACGTTTTAGTTTGTCAACGAATAAAAATTAAATTTTAATTAGTGCGTTCAAAATTTAATGACCAATGTGTTGGTGTCTCATACCGCGATTAGACGTCAGGAGAGCAAACTATGACACAAACAAAAACATTAAAATTCCTAAATTGTGTATTTTTATACACTGTAGAACTGATTCTAAAAAACAATATTTGTATTTAAACACTTAAAGTGCCTAGACAGCATTTTAATGTCGTTAGAAGAACCAATTTTCCGTGGAATGACCTTTATATGAACTTTGACAACACGGTGTATGCAACCAACAACACAGCACAATTTTGAATTTTTTGTTTTAAGTTTGTTAATTTTAGACTAATTCAGGCCACAAAAGCGGTCAACACGCTCATAATTTTCGAATAGACACGAATAGATACTTTACTATCCCCCACACGACATGGTTACAAAACATAAGCAAATATGTCAAAAATGTCAAAAAATTTAAGACACTAAACTTAGACTCAAAGAGTGTGTAAAATTCTTATAATCGCTAATTTTGTTCTTTAAAACTCAAAATATCTAAAAAGCATTCAAATCTAACGATAAAGCGAAAATTTTTCATGGAATATTTTTTATATGAATGTATGCAACCAACAATACGGAAAACACTAAAATCGACGTAAATCATATAAAATTCAATTTTTCAGCCTGAAATTTGATTTCTATCCTTATTTGATGCTCCACCATCAGAAAAACCGACAAAATCTTCAAAATTTGTGTTTTTCAGCACAAAAATTGCGAATTCGAACAACAGATTTCTGGTCTTAAATTTGACAATTTTGGCCTAATTTTTGTTGAAAAAAGTCAATGGGTTCATAATTTCCAAACGAAACATTGATGCCTTAATCTGATTTCCAATATCAGTGATTGTTTAGATATGTCAAAAACGTCAAAGTTCTCAAAACTGTAAACCAAGACTCAAAAAATGTAATATTACTTCTAAAATTCCCAATTTTTGTTTTTAGAAATCCAGAGTGTCCAGAAAGCATTCAAGAGTGATAATAAAGTGACAATTTCACGTGGAATGTACTAATTTTGACAATGTAGACATATGCAACCAACAATACAGCACTCACTAATGTCCGTATAATTCAACTAAATTTTAACTTTTGAGTCTAAAAATAAGATCGTGGCTTTCATTTCGTGTTTAGGCGTTGAAAGTATCGTGAAAATATCCCAAATTTTAAAAATTTTGAGAACAGAAGTCTAAAATTTGAGCTACAAGTTTCTGGTTCCAAAGCTGTCAAATTTAGGCGAAATGTGTTTAAATAAGCAATCAACAGGTTCATAGTTTTTAAGAGAACCCGTTGGTGTCATAAGTTTTGATTCCAGCACCAGTTGTCACAAAAATGAAAAGAAATCATGTGTCAAAAATGTCAAAATTATTAAACTGGTACCTACAAAACTCTAAAGTTTGTTGAGTATTTCTTTTGTTTTCGGTCTCTGAAAATGTTTAGAAAGCGCCTGAGTGTCATAGTAAAATGACAATTAACCATGAAGTGCCCTTTTTCCAATTTTGGTAAAATCAGGGTATGCAACCAACAACACAGAAAACACTAAATTTGCGAAAATTAACTTGAAATTCTGCTTTTTGGCTTAGGATCAAAATCCTAGTGTCATTTAATCTTCTTTTATTTCAGCAGAAGTCTTGTAATAAAACTTTTTGTCCTGGAACCCCCTCAACGACACTTCCGCCGTTATGCAACCAGTAAAACACTCAACTTCCCAAAACACACAAAAAAACACTTTATACCTCGCCAGAAAAACCCTAGTCTCTCATAAACGTGAGCACATCAAATCAACGTAATGACAGTCCACTCAACACCGGAAAACTAATTTTTCGTTCCCCAACTATGCAACCAACATCACACTTAAGGCCCCACTTACCGATATGTCAGCGTGAGCAAACGGCGGCGATTGGTGGGAGTTGACCGCTCCTTGGCCATATTGAAGTCCAGCATGCTGCATCAGGCACTGAAATTGCAAAAGTGAACGACATTTGTGTCAACAAAACCACCAAATATTTGTTGAAGTTTTTAGTCACTTATTTCTAACCGCCACCACTTTAATTGTATTTTTATCGATCGTTAATTCAGTTATTTGTCCGTGTAAATACAACAAATTAATATGAAACATTTAGGGAAATTAATCGAGCGCTTTTCCGTCGATCGACCGGAAACTGTGACGTCACATGTTTATTTTGATTTATGTGGGTAAATACATATAAGAATGTTTCCTATATAACGGTAATTTAAAATAATTTCTAGTGTAAGTGAGCGATGGACAGTTTTCACTTTTTATTTTCAATATATTGATTTTAGTCGCCGTGTGGACACGGACTGCAATTGTTACTTTTTGTAACACATGTAACGTAATTGAGTATTAATTAAGACGTTGTAATTGCGACGCAACGGAGCGTGAAACAGAAAAACTCCAACTGTCGACTGGAAAATGCGGAAAGATACCAAAAGCGTGTAATGCAACCCAGAACAGGAATCCAATCGCTGATACAGATATCGTTTACAAGAATTTCTTACACTGAATCAGTGTACGAAAAAATGCTCGTTATCTATCGAGAACAAAGACGTTGATGGCGTTTAATGTGTTTGTTTTCTTTCGCGGAAATCGCTTGTTTGGATCGACTTTCTGATAAGAGTGGTTCGGGAGCGTTGGCGAAAATAAAGTTCCCAAATCGTGGCCGAAAACTGAATAGGTGATTTCGCCGTATGCTTGCTATGACGTCATTGTTTGTTAAATAAATATTGTGTTTTTTATGTTGTTTGATTTGTACGATACAAATAAATGATGAGGTAGAAGTGAGCAAAAGCGCGCCTGTCAAAATTGGATGTACAAATTATACAGCATTTTTTTCGATTTGTTCGTCGGCAAAACGTGGGTTATTGATTGGAATTGATAGTGGACATCTAAGCCAATCAGTCTGTAAAATTTCATTCTGATCGGTTCAATATTTTTACAGATATAACGTTTTCTCTAAATTGCGACACTAAAAATTGACTTTAGTTTAATTATAGACGAGGAAGTAGTGGTGATACTTTTTTCCTTTTTCAGGCCTCATCATTGGTAACGACAAGTTTTCAAAATTTTTTGCAGCTACTAAGAAGTAAATTGTCAATTTATTAAATGTATTAAATTCTAGTTTTACAGTTGTTTCAATAATTAGTTAAAACTCATCATTTAGTCCATCTATCCGATTCTGTTCTAGATGAGTGTATATTCTAGATTTTCTGAAAACTAGATCCAAAAGCTAATTTAGAAACTTTACTCAGATCTAGAAGAAAAATGTTCCTTCACAACTCAAGATTCAAATAAAAGAAAATATTGATCGTAATTTAATGGTATTTTCTTTAATTCACCATATTCTACTTGTATCTGTCGAAACTTTGTCAAAACTAGATGTAGATTTGGAAAATTCACATATATCTAGACGAAATTTACGACTACAAATGTATCTGATCAAATCATCGATTTTCACTGACTCCTCAAAATTAACTTTATTTTAAGTCGAGACAAACGAGTGTTCTACATCTTTGAGAACTAGGTTTAGAAGCAGATTTAGTAACTAGATACAGCTCTAGAAGAAAATTGCAGCTCTACCGTTTAAATTTCGGGTAAAGGAATATCATCTAATCCTCTTTTCAATGGTTCTTTTACTAACCACTTTAGGGTCGTCATGTTCTCCTTCTACTTCATCTGATTCCATCAGAACTAGATCTAGATTTAGAAAATTTGTATAGATGTAGAAGAAACCTACCGCTCGTAAAATAAATCTTGTACAAAAAGCAAATTTTGTAGTCGCACATTGTCTTTAAAAATTGACCCAATTTCTGTTCTAGATGAGCGTGCATCCTAGATCTTCCAAAAACTAGATCCAAAAGCTGCTTTGGATACAGATCTAGAAAAAACTTACATAAAATCTAGATCTGATCCAAATATCGGTTTATATTGGCTTTTAAACACTTTTTTTTTAATTCTAGATAAGCAAGCACCCTTGATTTTTAATAACTATAAATTGCAACACTAATTTTCATCTAGATCTGTGTCAGTCTGTGAATCTGTATCTTGTTATCAAAGTTCTAGCTCGTTTTAAAACAGAACTTGGTGAATTTGAAGAGAAAATCTGCGCCCACAATTTTCTTCTAGATCTGAATCTAGATTTGATACACTCAGTGTTAAACCAACTAAAATCTAGTAAAATATGTGAAAATACGATTGAACAACTTTCTTCTAGATCTGTATAATTACTCTAAATCTACATCTAGTTCTCACAACCATCAAGGGATAGATCATTAGAAAGAAAATATAAAGTTAATTTTTAATAGAGCGGGGAATTCGAACGAAATATAATTTTCTTCTAGATCTGAACCATTTAAGTATCAACTTCGTAAAATTAGAGCCTAAAAATAGTTAGAATTAGTATATCATTAAAAAAAAAAAAAACAAATATATTCACTTTGCCCCACGTTTGAACTCAAAAGTAACAATTTTCTTCTATATCTGTCTAACTCATCCAGATCTTAATCTAGTTTACAATGTCCTAGCTCATCTAGAAAAATACAAATTAAGATCTGTAACTACAATTGTCTTTTAAATTCACGTAATTTTTTTAAATCTAGATCTACAATTTTGAGAATTTAATCATATAGAACTAGAAAATATGATCAGATAATCTTTTATTTGAAATTTATATTGAAGAATAATTTTCCTTTAGATCTGTCTATCCCAGCCCCTAGAATCAATTGAGAAATTCTAGAATTCTTGCTTATCTGTATCTTTCTTCTAAATCTGTTTCTAGATCTTTTTTTTTTAAAGTTTGAAATGTTGGCTCACCTAGACATTAGATTTTAGAATATTAGATGAAATACATTTGTTGCTGTTATTTTTTTCTAGATCCGTAAATTTTTTTTTAGATTTTCATCCGATTAAAGTAATTTTGACTAGAAATAGAATATTATAAATTTTGAATAATTAGCAAAAATTTAATGATATGATCCGTCGATGTTTTCTTATTTTAAATTAAAGCTATGGTTCTGCAATTTTCTGCTAGATCTGTAACAAATCTCTAAGTAAGCCTTTAGATCTAGGTTTTAAAAATCTAGAATGCTCGTTCATCTAGAAATAAAACTAACTCAACTTTTACGGGGCAATGAACGGCTATCAAAATTTATTTACATAAATGTTTCTGTGTAAGATTTTATCTCACAACCGTACGTTTCTTCTAGATCTATCTAAATTAATTTGTGATACAGCCCGATAAAGCAAAGGCGGAATGTGATAAGTTTTAAGTGTCTACTAAAAAAAACCTAAGGAAATATGGTCAAATGGCTTTATTTTACTCATCTAAGCTGTAAGAGAGCAATTTTCTTCTAAATCTCTTTCAAGTTTGTAAATCTGCTTCTAAATCTAGTTTTCAAAAGTGTACAGTGTTGCCTCAGTTAGACCTACAATAAAGTTGATTTTTAAGGGCGAATAATGAAAGACGATAAATATTTAATGAAATACATTTGGGCCGTAAATTCCTTCTAGATCTGTGTAATTTTCTAGTTTTACGGTTCAATCAAATAAAAATAAAAAATAATGAAATTTAAGTAATTAGTAAAAATGCAGTAAAAATACAATCAGATGACCTCCTTTTTACTTGAAATTTAAACTGAGAGCAGTAATTTTCTTCTAGATCTGTATCTAGTTACTACATCTACTTCTTAAAAATCTAAAGTGCATCCATGTCTAGAATTAAAATAGAGTTAACTTTTAGAAGTCAGTGAAAGACGATGATTTGATCATATATATTTGTAACTGTAATTTTTTTCTAGATCTACGTAAATTTTCTAAATCTACATCTAGCGTTAACAAAGTTTCATCAGATATAACTGGACTAATTCTGAGGAATTAGTAAAAAATACAATCAAAATATGATCAGAAGTTTGTTTTATTTGAATTCTAAGTTGTGAAGGAGTAATTCTCTTCTAGATCTGAATCAAGTTTCTAGATTACCTTCTGGATCTAGATTTCAGAAAATCTAGAATACACACTCATCTAGAAGAGCAATGCAGTGATGATGTAATAAGTAATTTTCTTCAAGATCTGAATCAGCTTCTAAATGAGCTTCTGGATCTAGTTTTAAAAAAAAAATTTTAGGGCAAATTTACCGGTGGTATTTTACATCTTCTTTTCCAAGTTTACAAGGTAAACCAACATTAACTCAATAAAATTGCATTTTTTTAAATTTTGCACGCCATGTTTACAATCAAATCAAATAGCTAATTTAAAAACTGGTATTCTGCAGTGGTGTAAACAACTTAAAAATAAAGTCTCAGTCAACGTCCCCACCGATAAGCGAATTTCAAATCTCAAACACCATTACATAAAATTTAGTAGAGCTATTAACAATGCGCCATTGAACGGCCAATTAAAATATAATACCATTTTTACCGATAAAGTTTCCACGTTTACAACAAAGTAAAACACACGCAATTAGTCAGTGATGACCACCATGGAAACTCAATTGGACTCAAATCGGGTGAGTTTGGAGAGAAATCGTTTCCTGTGTCTCCAACATCCGGTGTGTTATTAAAAACGAATTATATGGGTTCCGTACAACAAAATGGAGGTTTATATTTTTATTTTTTTTCGCTTAATGATTATGACAACTGGCCTTCGTTGCCGAGCGATAAAAACGTTTATTTGTGTTTTCGTGCCATTTGCGTATTTTCGTTTGATATACGCTTTATGGAAATTCGTTTCGGAAGATAACGAAAAGGGGAAAATTCTGTGATTTTGAATCATCACGAATGAACGATTGCTTGTTTTCTTCAGACATAACAAAGATAAAGAACGATAAGAAAACGATAGCAATGTGAGGTCGATAAATTAACAAAAATAGAGAGAAAACTTTTTTTTAACTCATCGGTCCATGGAAGCAGAGCTAAACTCATCAGAAGTCCGATCAGTTCTGATTTCCCCACCAATTGGAATGCAATTAGTACCGATCGATCAAGGCTGAGCTCGTTAAAATTGCACTGATAGTGTTTTTTTTTTACCAATTTGCGTTCAAACCTGCTGAACCAGATAGTGAAAAAATAGATCCAAAGTCTGGTGAGACTTTTTTCCTTTTTCAGGCCTCATTATTGGTAGCAAGATTTCAAAATTTTTTGCAGCTGCTAAGAAGTAAATTGCCAATTTATTAAAATTATTAAATTCTAGTTTTACAGTTGTTTCAATAATTAGTTAAAACTCATCATTTAGTCCATCTATCCGTTTCTGTTCTAGATGAGTGTATATTCTAAATTTCCTGAAAACTAGATCCAAAAGCTAATTTAGAAACTTTATTCAGATGTAGAAGAAAAATGTTCCTTCACACCTCAAGATTCAAATAAAAGAAAATATTGATCGTAATTTAATGATATTTTCTTAAATTTAACATATTCTACTTGTATATGTCGAAACTTTGTCAAAACTAGATGTAGATTTGGAAAATTCACATAGATCTAGAAGAAATTTACGACTACAAATGTATCCGATTTTCACTGACTCCTCAAAATTAACTTTTTTTTAATTCTAGACAAGCAAACACTCTTGGTTTGATAACTATAAATTGCAACACTAATTTTCATCTAGATCTGTCAGTCTCTGAATCTGGATATAAGTATCAAAATGTTACCTTGTTTTAAAATAGAACTTGGTGAATTTGAAGAAAGATTCTGCGCCTACAATTTGCCTTTAGATCTGAATCTAGACTTGATACAGTCAGTGTTAAAACAACTAAAATCTAGTAAAATGTGTGAAACTACGATTGAACGACAACTTTCTTCTAGATCTCTCATCTAAATCTTAATCTAGTTTGCAATGTCCTAGCTCATCTAGAAAAGAATAAGTTAATATTTGTAGCTATAATTGTCTTCTAGATCTATACAAGTTTTTAAATCTAGATCTACAGTTTTAAAAGTTTTATCAAATAGAACTAGAATACGAGTTTTCAAAAATTTGTAAAAATACGATAAAAATATGATGAGATGATCTTTTATTTGAAAATTATGTTGTTGAGGAGTAATTTGCCTCTAGATCTATCTAAATCAGTCCCTAGATCTAGTTTAGAAAATTCTAAAATTCTTGCTTATCTGGCTTATCTTTCTTCAAAATCTGTTTCTGAATCTATTTTTTAAAAGTTTGGAGTGTTGGCTCGCCCAGATATAAAATAAAAGCGATGAATATTTGATCAAAAATATTTGTAGTTGTAATTTCTTCTAGATCTATGTGAATTTTCTAAATCTAGATCTGGTTTTGAAAGTTCCATCAGATAGAAATAGAATATCATGAGAGTATGATCAAATGATCTACATCCAATGGTACTTTATATTGTTAAAGAGTAATTTGACTCTACATCTGTATCAAGTTTCTAAATCAGGCCATGGATATAGTTTTTAAAACTCTAGAATGTTCGCTCATTCAGAAGTAAATTTAGGTTAACTTCGAGCAACGTACGATCATGAAAATTTGCATAGATATTTTTTTTCCGCAAAGTTTCATCTTGTAGCTACGTGTATTCTAGATCTATCTAAACTTTCTAAATCTACATTTTGTTCCGATAAAGTTACCTGAAGTACAGGTAAAATTTAATAAGTTTTGAGTGCTTTTGAAAAAAATAAGAAAATATGATCAGATGTTAGTTTTCGTCTAAATCTAGTTTCTAAATCTGATTCTGAAACTACTTTTCAACAATTTACTGTTGGTTCACCTTGACATTCAATAAACTTGAATGAAAGGCCATTTCATTGACTCCTAAAAATTTAACTGTATTTAAATTATAGACGAGAGAGTACTTTGGATTTTTGAGAACTACCTTTAGAAGCAAATTTAGTAACTAGGTACAGATCTAGAAGGAAATTGCTGCTCTACACTAAAAGAATATCATCTGATCGTCTTTTCAAAAGTTCTTTTACTAACCACTTAAAAGTCATCTTGTTCTACTTCATCTGATTCTCTTAAAACTAGATCTAGATTTACGAAAATGATATAGATGTAGAAGAAACCTACTACTACAAAAATAAATTTGGCACAAAAAGCAAACTTTCGTAGTCGCAGATTGTCTTTAAAAATTGACCCAATTTCTGTTCTAGATGTGCGTGCATTCAGTAGTTCTTTCTAATGAAATTTTGTCAAAAGTAGATGTAAAGTAAGAAAATTTACATAGATCTAGAAGAAACTTACAGCTAGAAATGTACCTGATCAACATCTACTTCTCTATTAAAATTAGATGAAGATTTGGAAAATTTATGTAAATTTAGCAAATTTAAACAAATCTGGATCTAGGCCCAAATGTATGTCATCAAATATTTATCGTTCATTATTCGCTCCTAGACTTCAAGTTTATTTTTTACTTGGGTGAGCCAGCAGTCCACATTTTAAAAAACTAGATTCAGAAGTAGATCTAGAAACTAGATATGGATTTAGAAGAAAACTGCCGTGAAACACCTTAAATTATGAACAAAAGATCACCCAAACATCTTTTCTTAGTTTCTTTTAACAAGCACTTAAAACTGAAGATAATTAAATTTAGGTAGATCTAGAAGAAGCGTACATTTAAGAGATTAAATTTGTCTTTAAAAGATTTTTCCCGGCAAATTTTCATGGTTTTACTTTTAGCTGAGCGAGAATTCTAGATATAAAATAAGATAGATATAGAATCTCAATCAGAATCTTGATGCAAATCTAGAATAAAATACTCTTTACGCTTAAATTTCAACCAATGAAGCTCAACCGAGCACATTATTATCGCATTTTTATTATCATTCTAGATCTATTTGATGAAACCTTGTCAAAAATTAGATGTAGATTGTCAAAATTTACATAGATCTAGAAGGAATTTACACCTATTAATGTACCTGATCTTAATTTTACATCGGTTTCAAAAATTAGCCTAATTTTAAATCTAGATAAGTCACCATTCTAGATTTCTAAAAACTGAATACAAAACAAATTTAGATCTAGATTTAGATGAAAACTGATGTCCTTCAGTTTAACTTAAAGAAAATTAGATCACACTTTCAAAGTTTTTATATTACATGATTACACAAATTTCACGCAAAGATAGATATAGAAGAATCTTACTGTTTCAAGCTCATTATTCTTCTTCTAGCTGAGATGTTCTCTAGATCTAGATCTAGAATAATTATACAAATGTATAATTTTGTCTATGCGCTTTTTATTATTACTTAGAAGCCCTTCGATACTGACTTTATCTTAGTTCTAACTAAGCTAGATCTAGAAGGCATATATGTAGATGTAGAAACACTGCCTTCTATTGTAAAAGTATATAAAAAGTATATAAAATAATAAAAGAAATAATTAATCGTCCTCTAATTTCTAAAAACACAAGCATAAAGATAACAGAAAAAAAATGACGTTTTAATTTATTGCCCTATTTTTCCCCTTGTAACATTTTTATCAATTCCTTATCTTGTCTTAGAACGTAAAGATGAATACATAGAACTAGCGAACCTAAAAAGTTTTAAATTTGTAGGTCAAAGCAGGCTGAGCTACAAATAATTTTACGTCGTTTTTAATTTTATGTCAGTTATAAACTTTTTTTTTTATCTATGAGATATCATGCGTAGATAATAAAAACGACGATAAATGTTAATAATAGCCTCAGTCATTATTAATGTAATTGTGTAACAACAAATGAAAATCGATAGTTAGCAACATAGTAATTAACCAGAGCACCTCAAACAAATAACAATTACTTAAAAAATTGTGTCAATTTATTCGTGTACTTCCCTCGTTTTTCAAGTAAATAAAGGCGCTCAGCCGCCCCTCAAAGGCGTGTCACGCCACCCCCAAGCCACCCCCAATCAATTAAAGCTAAAAATACAATTAAACAAAAACCGTATAAACAATAACAAACACCGTCAAAATTACAACAATTGACGGAGTAACGAAGGGTGGTGGGTGGAGGCGGCGTCTAATCGATAAATATAATAATACCTTTTAAAATGCATGTAATGTCCGTGAAATTGACTGTCAAAGTCAGCGGGGAAAGTTTCGGAAAAATTGGAAAAAGGGGCGAAACCTACTTGATTATATCGATTTTGTCTGGAATATTTAGTTTAATTGTTATCGAAAGGGTGGTTGATAAACGAGGGGGGAGGGAAGCATTTATTATTCAAAGGTTACATCATGAAGTAGTTAATTAATTGAAGATGTTTCGGCGGACAAAGGCGGGTTTACTGGGAAAAAAATTGTGGGAAATGGGAAGAGATGTGCGAAGTGGGAAACTGGGACTCAGGCGGGAACGGGGTGAAAATTTTTATTGGAAATTGCACTGCCGGGTTTTCTCCGAACTCGTAGTGCTAACAGAAATATTAATAATACAATTATTATTGCATCATCATTTTTAAACTCGAAATTTCGCATTTTTTTAAATTTGGACTTCCACTTCCCCTTACGAAAGAATCAAGATGCCAGTGCCACAATCAAAAATAAAACTGTGTTTTTTTCCTGTGTTGATTCACACTTCCTTTATCACAATTTCCAAATTTGAGATTTTAGAACGTTCGAATTTGTCACACTTAGAAATTTGGACTTCTACCTTTCATTAATAAATAGTGGTAACGTTGCCACAGACGAAAAAACAATTTTATATCAATTGTTTTTCTATGTTACCTTTACCACAATTTTCATACTGGAGATTCTAGATCGCTGAGATTTGACACATTTAAAGATTTGGACTTCTTATTTTTACAAGAATTAAATGGTTAGTAATGCCAGAGGCGAACATAAAAATTTAAATCTTTAAATGCTTTTTTTCACGTTGGATCATACTTCCTTTACCATAATTTTCAAACTACTCATTCTAGAACCTTGAAATTTGGCACACTTACAGATTTGGACTTCTAATTTTCGTTTTTTAAACGATCAAGGTGCTAACTGTGCCGCACACAAAACTAAGAATTTTAATTCAAGAATCAGTAGTTTTCTAGTTTGATTCACATTTTGTTTGCCGTAATTTCCAAACTAGCGAATTTGGAACGTTGAAATTTGGAACACTTCCAGATTTGGACTTCTATTTCAAACTAGTGATTCTGGAACACTGAAATTTGAAACATTTATAGATTTGGACTTCTTAATTTCATTTTTAAGCGATCAAAGTGCTAGCAATGCCACAGACAAAAATAAGAATTCAAGTCCAAAAATTAGATATTTTTCTAATTTGATGCACAATTTCTTTGTCGCACTTTCCAAACTAGTGACTCGAGAACTTTGAAATTTAGCACACTTATAGATTAAAAAAATTAAGGCTTTCTAGTTTGTGCAACACTTTTTTGCCACAATTTCCAAATTAGCGCTCTGGAACGCTGAAATTTCACACATTCATGGATTTGGACTTCTCATTTTCAATTTTTAAACAATCAAATTATTAGCCGTGCCACAAACGAAAATAAAAATTTTAATCTAAAAATTTTTTTTTTCTATGTTGATTCATACTTCCTTTAGCACGATTTTTAAACTAAAGATTCTAGAACTTTAAAATTTGGCACACTAACGAAATTGGACTTCTATGTTTCATTCTTTAAACGATCAAGGTGCTAGCAATGCCGCAGACGAAAATAAGAATTTAAATTCAAAAATCAGTTTTTTTCTAAATTGACCCAAAATTTCTTTGCCGCAATTTCCAAATTAGCGACTCTGGAACTTGAAAATTTGGCACACTTATAGATTTGGACTTCTAATTTTCATTTTTAAAACAATTAAGGTACTAACAATGCTACACACAAAAATTAAAAATAAAATTTAAGAATCAGTTTTTTCTAGTTTGATTCACACTTTCATTGCCCTAATTTCCAAACTAGCTATTCTGAAACGTTGGAATTTGTAAAAATACGATAAAAATATGATTAGATGATCTTTTATTTGAAAATTATGTTGCTGAGGAGTAATTTGCCTCTAGATCTGTCTAAATCAGTCTCTAGATCTAGTTTAGAAAATTCTAAAATTCTTGCTTATCTGGCTTAACTTTCTTCAAAATCTGTTTCTGAATCTATTTTTTAAAAGTTTGGAGTGTTGGCTCACCTAGATATAAAATAAAAGCGATGAATATTTGATCAAACATATTTGTAGTTGTAATTTCTTCTAGATCTATGTGACATTTCTAAATCTAGATTTGGTTTTGAAAGTTCCATCAGATAGAAATAGAATATCATGAGAGTATGATCAGATGATCTACTTCTAATGGTAATTTATATTGTTAAAGAGTAATTTGACTCTACATCTGTATCAAGTTTCTAAATCAGGCCCTGGATCTAGTTTTTAAAACTCTAGAATGTTCGCTCGTCCAGAAGTAAATTTAGGTTAACTTCGAGCAACGTACAACCATGAAAATTTGCATAGATATTTTTTTCCGCAAAGTTTCATCTTGTAGCTACGTGTATTCTAGATCTATCTAAACTTTCTAAATCTACATTATGTTTTGATAAAGTCACCTGAAGTACAGGTAAAATTTAATAAATTTTGAATGCTTGTGAAAAAAATAGGAAAATATGATCAGATGTTAGTTTTCGTCTAAATCTAGTTTCTAAATCTGATTCTGAAACTACTTTTCAACAATTTACTGTTGGTTCACCTAGATATTCAATAAACTTAATTTTCAGAAACCAATGAAAGGCGACTGATTCCTAAAAATTGACTTTATTTAAATTATAGACGAGAGAGAACTTTGGATTTTTGAGAACTAGCTTTAGAAGCAGATTTAGTAACTAGGCACAGATCTAGACGGAAATTGCTGCTCTACAGTAAAAGAATATCATCTGATCGTCTTTTCAAAAGTTCTTTTACTAACCACTTAAAAGTCATCTTGTTCTACTTCATCTGATTCTATTAAAACTAGATCTAGATTTACGAAAATGATATAGATGTAGAAGAAACCTACAGAAACAAATTTGGCACAAAAAGCAAACTTTCGTGGTCGCACATTGTCTTTAAAAATTGACCCAATTTCTGTTCTAGAGGAGCGTGCATTCAATAGTTCTTTCTAATGAAATTTTGTCAAAACTAGATGTAAAGTAAGAAAATTTACATAGACCTAGAAGAAACTTACAGCTAGAAATGTAAAATTTAAGAATCAGTTTTTTTCTAGTTTGATTCACACTTTCATTGCCGTAATTTCCAAACTAGCTATTCTGAAACGTTGAAATTTCGAACAGTTACAGATTTGGACTTCTAATTTTCGTTTTTAAAACAATCAAGGTCCTAACAATGCCACAAACAAAAATAAGAATTTAAGTCCAAAAAGCAGTTTTTTTCTAATTTGATCCACAATCCCTTTACCACACTGTCCAAACTAGCGACTCTGGAATTTTGAAATTTGGTACACTTATAGATTTGGACTTCTAATTTTCATTTTTGAAGCAACGAAAATGCTGATAACACCACAGACAAAAATAAGAATTTAGTTCTACAAAATTATTTTTTTATGTTGATCACACTTTCTAACCATAATTTCAGAATCAAATACGCTAGATTGTTAAAATTTTATTTACGAATTCGGACTTCCTAAATGTGCCAACCGTGCCACAAACCAAAATAAGCACTTAAATCTAACATTAACAGTGATTTTTTTTTATTTGGTTCAAACTGCACAAATCCAGCACCAGAACCATTAAAATTTGATATTTCAATGAACTTGGACTTCCTGTCTTTATTTTTGTGACAATCAAAGTGCAAACAGTGCCACAGACGAAAATAAAATTCAATTCTAAGAACGACTTTTTGCTGAGTCACCTGAACACGATGAAATTTGGCACACTTGGATAACAGCATGCCATCATTAGAATCAATTTAGTTTTTCACAGTTAAGCCTCTGGCACCTGTATATATTTGGACTTCCTATTTTTCATTCCTACGAAAAAAACAAAGCGACTAAAAATGAAACCAGAATTGGGTAAAATTCCCAAGTTCGTTGCAACATGGCATCGCTGTAAAAAAGTAAAAATAAAGCGACAATAACGTAAGGTTGGTACTACTGAATATGCATCAAAGCATGAGTAATTCATATTTAAATAACCGTACAAATAGCAAAACAACGTAAAAAGTAGAGCACGAAGTCGTCACTTCTGCATTTTTTGTTTCGGTATATACAGCGTGTCGCCGAAATTTTCTTTCTTGCACAAGCGCTAATTAAAACGACGACCTCCCCAACTTTCGTTTTCGTCGCTCATTAACCTTTCATTGTATCTCCGAACGTTAAAAATACGACACTGACGCATCACAAATTGGAAGTATAGTCTGAATATTGAACTATTATCGAAAGAAGAAAATGGTCATTAGTGGCAAGGTCAGTCATTTCTTCACTTTTTTCCAATCGATTATAGCTGAACGTCGTCAATAATAAATAAAACAATAAAAAAAATAATAACTTAAGCTATTAACGGCGAAATAAAATAACGACGGAACGTCGATAACGTAGAAATTACGCGCGTAATTAAGGTTGAATTGTCCTTATTTGCTAAGACGACTTAAGTGAATAATTTACGATACAAGACGTTTTTACCAACTTTTCGGATTAACTGTACTATAAGTGGCCTTGTGGTATTTGCCCCTTTAATCTTATCTTATCAGCGCTTAAAAGATTAGAGACTACACGCTCGAAATTCAACGTTTATACATACAGAAAGGTGAGTACAGTCGATGGAGAAATTCGGCTTCTCATAAAAAAATCACTTTTTCTGCCGCTTATCTCGACCCACCCTGTATATATTCGATTAAAATTTCCAAGCCTGTTTGTTGGCATGATAATACGTCACCGCACAATTCGAAATAAATACCAGCAATTAGAATGCGATAAAACGACATTTCCACCTCATTTACAATAATAACGATTTCTTCAGAAAAAATGTCGTGGACATAACGGTAACAATGAGACGTTTATTTTTGCAATTTTGAGCACTGTGCGTGGAATTAGCAACAATTATCACTTGAATAATAATCGAACGTTGAAAATTTTAAATCGCAGTTGTATGGGAAAAATAAACACTGACTAATTAGAATTCTGTACAGTGAGGGGCAAAAATGCGGTCTTTGCACTGTGAGGAACGCCGCGTATGAAAACTGGAAGGTAAGCGCGCGGTACCAACTTAAAACAAATTAAATAACACTTAAATAAACATGTTCAAACTTCAACAGTTGGCCACGCCGTAAATCAGCGTTATGGTGCTGTAAATGTCTGAGTTATTACCGATAAAGATGTGACGAGAATAAAAAAATTATTACCAATGGGACTTGCTAGAGTTGCCACTACTGCTCAAGTTGATGAAGTTGGTAACAATGTTGTGAAACAAGAAAATATAGTTGGGCTAACGTTGGCACCACTGAGCCAAATCTAAATATAATTGGGGTTCTGGTGATGTAGAAACTTTTTATAGATCTAGATGAAACTGCTTTTGCGTTCACTTTCACGGAAAAAACGGCCATCTCTTCAAATTTTCATAATTGGTTCATCTCCGTAGAATTCACTTTATTTTAGTTATAATTCAGCTAATCTACATCTAGATTTAGAGAATACATAATTCTAGATGAAATCTACTAAGAGTGAAGAAAAATGTATCCGCTCCTAAAAATTCGCTGTATTTTGCTTGATTTCGCTAGTACTGTCGTTGTCTGACACCTAGATTCAGATGTAGAAACTTTACATAGATGTAGATGAAATTTACAGCAGCTGAAGTTCAAAAATATGCGAGGGAGCTCAAATTTTCAAATTTTCAAAAATTCCTTTCGTTTTTATTCTAGTTAGGTTAGTACTCTAGTTCTTTCACGTCCAGATTTAGATTTAGAAACTTAAAATAAATCTAGATAAAATTGCTATTGATTAGTTAGATTTAAAAACTATCAATAGATCTAGATGAATTTCACTGCTATTGAGGTTAAACTAAATGCAAAAAGAGCCATTGGTCAGACTTTCATGTTTTTTGTATCTCCGAAATATTTACATTATTTTAATTTTACTTAAGCTACAACTTTAGTTCTTAACATCCACATCTAGACTAAGAAACTTTAAATAGATGTAGATGAAATTTACTGTTACTGAGCATAAATTAGATGTAGAGGTATCAGCACAAATTTTCATATTTTTTAGAATCTTCAGACAATTTCCTTTACTTCGAGTTATGTTTGAATCCTTCAACGTTCAAACTTAGATTTTAAAACTTTAAATAGATATAGATGAAATTTTATGTTACTTAGTTTATTCATGCTTAAAAATTATCTGACAAAATTTTCATATTCTTTATAACAACTATAACTCTGATTTACTCTAGATCTTTAGTACACAGATCCAGATTTAGAATCGTTTGATAGATCTAGTTAAATACATGTAGCTGTTAAAGTTAGCTTTATGCAAAAACACATCTTTTGGAGTTTGCATATTTTTAAATAACTCCAAATCACTTTATTTTAGCCGTAGTTCAACCAATTAACATATAGATTTAGATTTAAAAACTTGACATAAATCTAGATGAAACCTACTGCGATGGAGGTTAAAGTGGCTCAAAATTTCATATTTTTAGTATCTCCGCCAACTTTACTTTATTCGATTTTAACTGAACTAATCCTCTAGTTCTTTGACATCTAGATTTAGATTTAGAATCTTTACATAAATCTAGACAAAACTGACTGCTATTAGAATTAGCTTTTATACTAAAATGCCATCTTTTAAAAATGTCACGATTTTTTACTGATTTTTATCTTAAGCCCTACTTTGAACAATTAACATCTATAATGAAATTCAAAAACTGTGCATAAATCTAGATGAAAACTACTGCGATTAAAATTAAAGCAGATGAAGAAGCGATATATGCTAAAAATTTCATATTTATTAGTATCTTCTAAAAATTTACTTAATTTTTTCGGGCTAGACTAATCCTCCAGTTTTTTGACATCTATATTTAGAATTAGAAAATACAAATAGATCTAGATAAACATTGTTTAAACTGAACTTAAATTTTATATTCAAAATTGCATAACTCCTTGAAAATATCAAAAAAACTGACTTTAGTTTTCTTGTAGTTACGCTGGTACCCCAGTTTTGTCCCATACAGATTTAGATTTAGAATCTTTAAATAGATCTAGATAACACTGGCTGCTATTAAAATTAACTTTCAGGCAAAAAAATCGCATCTATATTCAAATTTAAAAACTTTACACTTTAGTTCTTTGGTATCTAGTTTAAAATTTAGAAAGTTTAAATAGATCTAGATGGAAACTTCTTCAACTGCGCGCAAAAAAACATTCACATGTTCAAATCTTCATAACTTCATTCAAACTTACATTGAGAATTTGCAGATAGATCTAGATAAAAGTGATTGACATATAGATATAGATTAAGAAACTTAACACAAATCTATACGAACGTTCTTAAAAACAGAGCAAGTCAAAATTAAGAAAATTCCCAGTGACCACAAAACTCCTTCTCTGACTTATTTAATATTTACCCCGATTTCTTACTAACCCCGTAATGTAAACGACCCTTTACGTGTTTCCCAAAGACCCGCCTTCTTTCAAGAATAGTTATTTTTAGTTGAACTACCCTTTAAGAATGCCGCAAACCTGTAAACTACTCCTTCAAAGGGGTTATTAAAAATTTCCCTTGAAAATAATAACGTTGCTACTTAGCGTGACGCAAGCATTTACTCCAAAGTCCCGTCGCTCATTAATAAGATATTAACCAATTAGATGCTTCACACGAGATTTGTTACCGTTACGAACCATGTAATTACGTTACGTCGCCGTGAAAATGGTGTAAACGCGACTTTAGTTTGCAAAAGCGGACTTTAATTTGAAGTAAAGGGGCGTTCACGGTTGTTTTTGAAACTGGCAGCATGTAATAATTTGATAATGGTGGATTTACATTAAAATTAGATGATTATGCGTCTGCATGTACTGTCGTAATGCGTTAATGACATGTTCGTGCAACGCTGCCACTGACGTAACGTTTTGGCATTGTAAGCAGACCTTAAGTTTGTTCCAATTTTTTTTTCAATTATGTTTTGATTAAAGGCGCGTTTAGAGTGTGAGTTGATTGTTAAATAGCGTCCGTCCACGCAAATTAGTGTGACCCGTGCATTAAGTGGATGACACGGTGTTATCACTTATCTAAAGAGCGCGCACACTTTTCATAAGATAAAACGTATATTTTCGTCATTATTAAAGATCCCGAAGGCTACAATCCTTATAAACAATTGATAATTCGAAAGCAAACACGATAACTGGTCAGTTTCGGTCAAAAAAACTTACATTTTATCATTATCTAGCGTGCCGAGACGTCACCAGCCTTCTTGCCCCCAAAAATCGCGAGCACATCGAGTAGGCACCGCACTCGCAGGTAACTAGATCATAATTGACCACGTTGTAAACAGAGCAACCGACGTTTCGGCCAATAGGGTGGCCGCGTGCGAAACAATCGAAATTCGATCGGGAACGGCGGGAGTTTTTCGAAATGCGCCCGAAACCACCTAACACGTTGCCGATTTTTTCCTCCCCCCAAATCGATCGCGGGGGCGGGGACGTAAGGGCGGCGGGAAGGCGGGTGACGTCGCGGCGCTCAGCGGACTTTCGGAGGCGGTTTTGTGGGGCGGAATCCCAAACAGGGGGCACAGGACTTACCTAAAATTGTTTATCACTGATAACACGAACCGCCATTTTGAAGTTTATGTTTACAACTAGACAAACGCGATCGCAGTGACATTAGGCGACATGCGCGACCGTCAATTGTCGGTGCGAAACAAATGACAATGCGACATGAACATGAGCTCGTGGACGGCGGAAGGACGCGCGCCTACTAGATTTGTTTAATAATCCCGCGCTGGGGCGCGGGGCAAGGGGGCCCCCACCACCCGAGAAAGCCCCAAAACAACGAGCGAGAAGACGGACGCGAGGACTTTTCACGGACATAAAAAATAACAACAAAGCAAAAAAATACATATTCACAAAAACTTCCCCTGGAGTTCGGGCAACCAACGATGCACCGCTACAAAAATCTAGATATCAAATATCTATAATATCTACCCTACGATGTCTATAAAATTGTTAAACACGTAGCCGTAAAACACAAATTATCATACATATTTTTTTAATTATAAAATTAATTTTAAAAAATGTAGGCACCCAGTAATACACGCCAAAGGGGTAGTTTTCAAATTGTACTAGACTTGTTTACACGTTTTATGGAAAAAATTTTTATTTTACTAAATTTATGGAACTGCAGAAGAACTAAAAAGAAAAAATTACAATCTCAATTAGTAACAGTCAAAATAGAAAATATAATGTCATTTATAATAATAAGTTTAAAATTAAGTCGCGTGGAAAGCGGGCCCTCCGCTGTCAAACGTCAAATTCTCAATTTTGACATCTGTCAACACTACAATCAAACCGGATCAATTATTTTCTATGAAACCGTCATAAACCCGCAATGCAAACCAGCGATGAGGGTGAATATATCCCATGTAGGTACCCCACAGCCCCCACATATCTTTGTGTTTTTAAAAAGCCCCCACAACATAACCTCAAAATCTGACACTTGCAGCCAAAGAACTTGACAGGAGCTTCAAAATACCAAAGAAACGACCAAATTCCGAGACGCCCCCCTCCGAGGCGACCCAACAAGTAATGGAAAACTCGTATTACAATTACAACGTGGATCCCCAGCCCCCAATTCTGGCGCCTCAACAAATAGATGCGGCTCGAAATCTCATTCTGCAATCATTGCAAAAACGCGAATATGAGAAACCGAAGATGTACCAAAATCAAATATGTGAGTATTTGGGGCCTTTGGTTTCGTTTCTCATTGAGTTTTTTAGTGAGAGAGACAATCCCGGACTGTTTTGATGAGACTTTACCAAGAGATCTAACGTCACTTTTTCAACCTTTGTATTGCAAACTGTGTTCGGCTCAGTTGAGCAGTAACGTCGTCGCGAAGCTCCACTACAAATCGAAAAACCACGAAAAAAAGATAAGAAAGTTTTTAATCGAATATTCCGAGAAAACGGGGGAGCCCCTGCACAAACGAGCGAAAATAGCCCCAAAAACGAAAGACTCCGACGATGAAAGTAACCCCCTTTATTTCTATTGCGACGTTTGCGACCTGCCTCTTACAGGGAAGCTCCACGCAGAATCTCACTACATGGGGAAAAACCACAGAAAGTAAGTGTTGCCAACGTGAGTGTTACCAACTAATTTTTTTCCCTAGAGCAACCTTGGGCATGAAGGCCCCGGCCGGTAAAGGACACTACGACTCCTCCGGGAAATGGGTGAGGGAAGGGTAAGGGGAGGAATGTACATAAACACCCTCTCTAAAATCCCACAGTTGTAGCAAGCCCCAGAGCGACACTTTCGGGGAGGATTTTCGAACAGCGCCATCTGTCGCACCGGGTTTTAGATGCGAAATCTGCAATATTACCACGACGTGTCAGGAACAACTCGAAAGTCACTACAGTGGACAAAAACACCGAAAAAAAATGAAGCAACAACACGGAGAGGGCGGGGCAAGCCCACATGACAACATCCTCAGCGTTCTATTGGCCGACGCCGACAAAGGGGATTGTTCCGTGTATAGAACGCCCTCCGGACAGTACTACTGTCAGATTTGCAACTGCTCCTCGAATTCTGAAGTCCAATTCAAACAGCATTTACAGAGTAAGAATCACCTGAAGAAGGCCAGTCAGAAAAAAGCGTAAATTGTTGGCTAGTTAGTTTTCAGATTGTACATTTCTGTTAATAAATGGTGGCACAAATTTGAGTTTGTAGTGGGCGGAGCGTAGATTGTCGTTTTGTTGGTTGCCTAGCGTCCCCCCCACCAATCGGAAACGTCGAATTTTGACAAAATATACAGTTTTTGAAGTGTGTTCTTTGTCTCCGCCCGCGCCCCGCCCATTAAGTCCCAATCCATGGCCTACTATAACATCCCGTCAAAACAGTTTATCTAGTTCAGGTTCACGTTATTCGACGTCACTTTGAGCGAATAAAATTTTCATAATGTGACATCTCCAAGCCCCACGAAAAAAATCACTCACAGGTCAAAAACCTAAATATTTACGTCGAGACGCATCTGTTGACGCGTTATTTTTACCAAGCGCCGCGGATTTTTCTCGCCGCTTTCTTTATAAAAAAAAGACGTAGATGCCAAGGACTTCGCGAAAAAAATTACTACGATCACGGGACCTAATGCCGAATACGACGATGTAAAATTTATAAGCTCGAGTTGGAAGATGGATTTTTACATTATTTATGCCGGTGTCTAGACATCTGTAATGTTTTAATGAAGCCCTTCGTTTTACGAATTTATTTAAATATTTGTAGAGCGTAGTACGCTGTTGTTGGTAGACGGTGGTGATTTATGGGCGAAAAACGCTTAGTCAGCTGGGAAAACAAAAGAAATTAGATGACTAACGCCATTTTGAATGTCTCGAGCGGGCATTTTGAATCTACAGGGTTGCTGCGGGCGTCTGTGGGGAGTTTCAGACGACCTTGAACAATACACAAAGAAACAATCAAATCTGGGACTTGGCTCGGGCCGCCATTTTGAATTTCGACAAACAAACACGCTTTCATTTATTTATTCAAAAAGGATATTTAAATAGCCTCACTAATCAGTAATCAGTAACTACTTCAAATAATAGTTCCAACAGGTTCGCCATTTTAATTAAGCGCCATTTTGAATGACGTGAACAATTACCAATTAACTACAACGCAATAAGCAAAATTTTATTTATTTTTTATTTTCCTCTTGTTGAGATAAAAATTCACTGCCTTTAGTCAAAAATTTTAAAAAGTCAAGGCAGCCATTTTGAATTACGTATACAAATATTTGATTATTAAAATAATCGCAATATTTGTGTACATTTAAAAATATAATCTAAGAAGCTATTTGTGAAACAGCGCCATTTTGAATTTTTTCTAGTAAGAACACAATAGAAACATAAATGTTTATAAAATTCCACACCTGTGGTTTTATCACTGCATTGTTCTAATAGAGCACACTAATTATTAGTATCGCAAGCGATACAGTGTGTTCACAAAAATGTATAACTGTATAAACAAGTTCAGCCATTTTGAATTTTGAAAGAAAAGAATGTCTTTTTTTTGACTTATTCCCATATTAAATGAATTTATAATTTAATTTCTACACAAGTTTTGTCAAACGCCATTTTGAATTTCAATTCTTTTGTTAGCTAACTTTCATTAAATTCTATTAAACCGTAGTCGAATTGAGAAAATTTAATTATTTATGTTGATTTTTTAGATTGCATGTTAAGAAATACTAGAGTTATAACATACCGCCATTTTGAATTTTATACCCTTGAAATACATCAAAATTTCGATTGTGTTTCTGTGAGTAATTTCAATTTTTTTATGTAGTTTTATCACAACATAAAAAAACATGGTGGAAAAATTGCAGCCATTTTGAATCTTAAATAATTTTATCATATTTAATTGGTATTAGATAAAACTTAAATAATAACATCATGACGGAAGTAAGCTTCGATCATTTTGAATCCTGTTTCTTGCTGTTTACTAGTAGTCAAAGTTAAATAACTCAAATAAGTAACCTTGGCAGCCATTTTGAATTTTAAAAAATTAACACATTTTGTCTGTTTTTTGTCGGTTTTTGACAAAATTTGATGGGTAACATTAAATATAATTTTGTATTCAATTCGTTAATAAACTTCTTTATCGAGAAATCTAGCACTTGATTTCTACACAAATTTTGTTGAATTCAATTTTGATCTCAAATTAATCATTGACTGTTTTTCTAACTTTTTTAGACTACATGCTCAGAAAAATTATGGAAATAACGGGTCGCCATTTTGATTTTTATACTTTTCTTTGAATGCTTCTAGGTTTTACGTAGTTTTGTCACTAAACATGTTACCCTAAAATAAAATTGTGAAAAAGAATTGCAGCCATTTTGAATCCTAAAAATATTTTGTATTCAATCTATTTTATTTTTTGATTTATACAAAATTTAGGAAATTCTTTACGTTGACTGTTTTAGATCTGATTTCGTAGTGATTTGTTCCGCCATTACCTAAGTTAAACATGGCGAAAGTAAACATCAGCCATTTTGAATGCTATTTCAGACCGAAAAATTCTCAGAAGTAGGCAGTGATGATCTTTTGAACATGATTTAAAAATTAAGAAACTCGAAAAATAGTCTTGGTCGCCATTTTGAATAACTAAAATATTTTATTTGTTTTTTGTCGGATTTTGATGCAATTTAAGACCTGGAGTGTTCTCCGTATATGTAATTTTTTAATAAACTTGTCCATTAAAAAAATGGAAAAAAATGCGTAATTGCGGCCATTTTGAATTTGGAGAACTTTGAACCAAAATATCTATGTTTAAATTCTAAAACCGAAATTTTACACACATAAAGATAAAAATAAAAGTTGTTTCACCAAGTTTTGTCGCCATTTTGAATTTTAAAAATTTGCCATTTTTGGTAAGTTTGTCACAAAATCTTGACGAAATTGGAAGATATGTTTCTTACTTTAAACACAACTGTGGAATTTTAGACTAGTAAAAAAAATATATGACAGATAAGTCGCGGCCATTTTGAATATTGATTTTGTCTTGAGTAAACTTCAGTTTTAAAATCATTGTTTTATTGTAAAGCGAAAATGAAAGGAGTAAGAAATAACGAAATTTCTTAGTGTTTGACGCCATTTTGAATCTACAGAACTTGAAATATTGTCGTATTTTGAGGCAATTTTTTCAAAGTGTCTTAATGAACCTGAACGAAAACAGTATCAGTGTGTTTTATATCAACATAATTATAAAAACGACTTCCCAGTTTGATATATTGTCGGTCGCCATTTTGAATTTAGAAAACTCGTGATATCTCGTGTGTTTCTTGTCCGATCGGGCCGAAATTTTGGAGATGCGTCCTCGGGGCTGTTCTGAAGAAGTTCCCGGGGTTGTTTGGTGTGGTCGTTCCTGCCGCCGCAACTTTCCAGTGTAGCGCTTCACTATCATCAAAATATGTTAATAGATATTACCTGTCTGTTATAAAAGTCAGATCGCGAACGTAACGTAACCAAAAAGCACAACAAACCCGTAGATATCGTGCGTGACCTTATACCGAGTGTTCGGATCTTAACCTCAGGAAAACCGATCCGTTTCCTGTAAAACTCCTAATAGTAAAATTTGTGTAATATTTCAGCGGTTGTCGCGCTTTTCCAATTTGCTGATTTCCACACTAGACAAACCGTCTAGCAGGCTAAAACGAAAATAGTATAGGAAAACAAGTGAACGCGACGAAGAAACAATACGACGTTCCTACTCCGACTTACTATCCAAGCACGATTCTAATAATAAGACACCTTAGTTTAAATTGTACGCCAGCTCGACGAGCATCTCGAAACGTTCCGCCGGAGATTTTCACGGACGCCACTGTGTTCAGTGCCGAAAGAAATGAGCCCCCTCCTTCTGGTGCTAGTGGTGGTTTGTGTGGAGGGCGCGCCGCTGCCGCACAACCCCCACGATTTAGAGCCTGTCATTGACAGATTTTTGGAGGATCTCTATCAGAAAGTGCACAACGAGAGTGCAGATATCTACGATCAGATGCAAGGGGACCAGCCGGATAATAACGTCCGGGGGGACATCCCCAAATTTTTGACCAATTTTTCCACGACCACCAACATGAGCGAATACATACAGACTTCCAAAAACAGGTAAGCCGTAAAAAAATAAGGGGGGCAACCCTCCCCCCCCACTATATTATACAATTTTTATTTTTACTTAAGTTTCTAATGTCGTTTTTCGTACGCAGACATCGGGAAATCGATGTAGATGACAGGTAAAGATGTGTGTTGCATGCCCCCCTTAATTTTGCACGATTTGCACCCCCCTGTGTGATTTCCACTAGAGTTGCTTATGACACGCACTTTTTTCGCGCCCCCCATGATTAATCAAGCTATCTGGATTTTTCTTCACGATCATATGATTACTACTGTTGATCAATTCAACATCAGCGTATCGCGTTTTTCTGATCAATTTATTTGTTTTACTATTTTAACTGATGACTTTTCTGCGAAACTCTTGATCATCTTATTTGATCACGAAATCTTAGTCAACTTTTTTTAATATCTGGTATAAAAAACTACATTAAGAAAAAATCATGATCGTGTTGATCAAAAATCGCAAATTCCCGATCATTCCGATCGGTTTCCGAAAATTGACTGATATTACGCAATTTTCGCCGCTCATCAAGCGAGCTCGCGTCACATGTCCGTTGAATTTGTTTACAGCGTAACCTTGGCAACCGGCGTCTCCTGGAAACGCCAGTCATTTGTTCCGATGAAAAGTGGATATTCCTAGGAGCTTGTCAAAAATTTCGATATGTGGACGACAGCTGTCAGAAAAATCATGTAGTCATTGTTTCGGGAAGCCGATATCTAGATATTTATCGTGCGCGTTGTTGGCATTTTTTCGTGGTGAAGTGGAGGTCGATCAGTGAAATTTTGGCTGATCACGATCTGTCACTGACGCACCCCAACATCTAGTAGGTTAGAAATGGAATGACAATGTCACGAAACAAATGAACCGTAATTCATTCAAATGATTTTATTTATTCGAAGTAAACAACGCCAGATTTGACACAGATTCCATCAACGACATCGTGGAATCAATCAAAAATCAATTAAAGACAAGTGCGAATCGTAAACAAGTCAGCCATTCACTCATCGTAAACAAAAACTGCGTAAATCTTACGACAGACGTCCATAGGCCACTAAACCCGTAAACGATGACATTATGCGATTTTTTTAACGTAATATAAAACGCAGAAGTGTGATAAATGACCGCTAGAACGAGACAAAAAATGACCACCTGATGAGACGGAGAACAGGTGTTCTTCAATGAAGAAATTCCGTGAAATGCCTCTTTTTTTTAATTAACGAATTTCGATGTTGGCAGTACTGGGAAACGAACATTAAGGGGAAAAATATGCGGCGTGATTAAAGGCGGCTGTGGGAAAAAATGGCGCGGTGACGGAGTAGGCGGTGGAAAATTTCTGTCAACGTGGACGTCTGATGGAAATAATCGAGTTGGCTATAAAATATGAATGAACGTTAAAACGTCAGATGGTTTAAAGGTGGCTATGATTTGGTGGAATGAATGGAAATTGGAAATTGTTGCGCACTTCACGGATGTCGGTGCCAAATCGTGGTTTCAAGGACATTTGCGAGCGAAAATAGTGGATGTTGCTGAAATTAGCCAGACTGAAGCGGGGACGAGAGGGAAGTTTTAACCACTTTCCCCGAGGTGTTTGGAAGTTCCTAACCATTTTAGGGTTCTAAAATTACCGTTTCTCCGGGACGCAACCACTTTGCCCTAATAGTTACCAATCGAATTTTTTTGAGCTGGTTTTCTTAAATGTGGAAAGAACAAACCATTGAACCATTTATCTCATTCGTGAAAATTCTCGGATCTCATAGTTTCTAGTCATTAAAACTCAAATGAACCAGATTCACAATTTTTGAAAATTTTTGAACTAAATGGTTTTGCGAGTAAATTTGTATGTGAAAAACAAACCATTGAACCATTTACACCATCTGTGAAATTCCTCGGATTTATGTTTCTAGTCACTAAGAGTCATATGAACCATTTTCGACATTTATGAAAAAATTGAACCATCTCCCTCAAATCTTCGGAAAATAGGCACGTTTTAACCATTATCCCAAAATGGTTTTCCACTAGATTTATTTTAGCTAAACAAGGAAGTGAATCACTAAGCGAAATGAAGACAGATCTTGAACCGCTTACCTCTTTAACCATTTTCCCTTGTATAATTTATCCCATTTCTACTTCCCCTACATTTTGAACCATTTTTTTTTCAACCATTTTCCCCAATTCTGAATAGTTTTTGCGTTTATACGATGTAAAGAAACTAATTTTAAATTGTTTCCCTGCAGTAAAACACCCAAAAACTATTTTTTTAACCATTACCCTAAAATTTTTTACAGGGTTTCGGCACGTTCCTCCAAGTAGTTACATTGATTTTAAAACATTTCCCCTAAATATCGGGGTTAAAACTGAGTTATTGGACACTTTTGAACCATTCTCCCCCAAGTGGTTTTCCACTAGATCCATTTTAGGTAAACAAAAAAATCAATCACCTTTAAATCACTAGGAAAGTGAAGAGAGAACTTGAACCACTTACCCTGTTAACCATTTTTCTTAAAATAACTTTTGACCATTTTGCCAAAATTCAAAACTTCTTTAACCACTTACCCTATTTTTTTTTTCAAAGTTTTTCAACCATTTTCCTTAACCTTGATAATTTTTCACAAGATTTTAGTATACTTCCCCAAATATTTAATCAGATGTAATCCCTTTTTCAGTTGCTAAGATCTGAACCGTTTTTCTGAAATGGTTTTGTCTCCAAAACTTTGAAATGAACCATTTACTCGATGTAGTTATACTGATTTTGAACCATTTCCCCCAAATTTATCGTTTAATTTTTTTCTAAACCTTTGGTCCCAATGCGTTTTAACCATTTCCCCGAAGTGTTTTTTTTAATCTTTTTTATCTTTTATCTTCAACCATTTCTACAAAGTTCAATCCTTGTTTAACTACTTGCCCTATTTTCCCCAATTTCGTGTAGATTTTGCGCTTGATTTTGTTCAAGGCGATACAAATAAACCATTTCGAAACCATTTCCGTAAACGACTGAGAGAACCATTTCGAACGATTTTTCACGGGTCCAGCTATCTGAACCATTTCCCCAAAACACGCAACCACTTTCCCCGACTTGAGGTGATTATTAGATCGCCGCCTTCGCGTTTTCAACCATTTTCTCGACAATTTTTCCCGTCAAAAATCCGCCAAAACGAGTCGCCTCTGCCACCGAGAGGAAAAAACCCATCACCCAGCCTCCTATATGCATATTAAAGGTCAACGATTTCGAGCGGCCATATTTTTCAGTAATTAAATGACAAACATACGACACAGCCACCTTGATCAATTATTACCAGACACAGGTATTAATAATTTTAATTTCCTGTCCCGTTTGACGGGACGGTTTCCTACGGCAGGTGTTTCACTAGATGCATAGGCGTGCATCGTGGAGGGTTTTTATCTGCTCTCACCCGGTGAAAGTCGTTCGTAACCGCGCCGACCCTGAATGTGAGATTTAAGTGTTCAGTGGTTTCAATGTGATCATCACACCCTCGGTTGGAAAGGTTTTTTTGGGGGGGGGTTTGGGGGTTATCACGACGGGGGGTGGATGGAGATGGGGTTTAGTGGTGTGTTCGATTTTTTAGGGGTCGTTGCGCGGGTTGGGAAGGGTGGAAACGTCGCGTAAAGCGTGTGATGGGTATGCACGCCACTGGATCTGTTTAGTCGTCGTGTAACGTCGCTCACACATTACTCTCTCTTCCGTCCTGATTACGCACACAATATACCAACGTCTGGCCTCTGTCTAGAGTTTTTATATCTTTATTTTTATCGCATTCCTAGGCGAGACGGTAATATAAACCCGGTGTTGTTACGTAACGGTCATCATCTAAGCGCGTTTAGACTGTAATGTCGTCGTTTCATTTTCCATCGAAATGCGCGAAATTCGTCTCGTTCCGCCACTGATGGAATTTTCATTCGTTTATTGGGACATATAATTCGGTCCAGCGGCCATTTTCGCCGCCATCACCCCTTCGTCCACCAATCACGGTCCGTTCTAGTCACAATTTTCACAGTCATTTTTTCATTCGCCTAGACTCGTTGGTATGTAGTCTGGACTTGTTCTCCATATCTGGAAAGCTTACTTTCCCATTCTAATGTCTAGGTCTAGTGCGAGTTCGTGTTAAGCCCTTCGCACACTAGTTGCAATCTCGCTTTTTCCAAGTTCGCACTGCTGGGAAGTGTGAGAGCGCCTTTAGCGACCCATTCACTTCCGTATATCATAGCTTTTGCATTCCGTTTTTCCGTGATAGTTTATTAGCAATAAATTACAGTGTGGATACTGTTTTTTAATATAAACGTCTAGACTGTGAAGTGTAATGACCTTTAGTGCGTATAAGGTGCGTTCGGTGTCACGTTATGCAGTCTAGTTGCTTGGGTTTTTTATTACATTCTAGGAAAAAAAATGAAGGAAGAAAACCGGTTCGAAGGGGAAAAAATACGCGTTTTGCCCCAAACCGGTTTCAACCACTTTTTCATTTGAAGCGTTCCGAATTCGCGCTGGAGTGGAACCGTTTCCCCGAAATGTGTTTCCAGCTAAACCACAACCGTTCGCAAAAAAACGATCAATTACTTCCGCGAAACTGTTCCAAGAATGTGAAAACCATTTCCCCCATTTTCTGAAATAAGAAGAATATTATTGGAATTGGAATTTGGAACCACTTCTAAATTTTTCAAAAACAGTTTTCTTCTTTGGCGGTTTTTAAAGTTTGGAAACTTACGGTCGTATCGAAGATAGGGTAATTTTCCGGATCTGCGAGCAAAAACTGCGGAAGTAAACCGGTTGCAACCATTTTCCCTAAAGGTTGTCATTTAAAATACTCAAAATTTTTGTTTTCCAAGTGGCAGAGATTTTCTTTGGGACGGTTTCCTTTAGTTTTTGTTAAACTGGACAATTTTTCATCGATATTTGTAGAAGTTTTTTGAAACCATTATAACCATTTTCTCAAATTTGACTATAAATTATTTAAATGTACCGGAATTTGCTCATTTCCCTCAAGTGGTTTTTTAGAATTGTTTATTATTTAGGTAAATTAATTCTCAACCATTTTCCCCAAAATGGCTTTTCTCAATTTCACAAATATTTGGAACAATTTTTTCGTGGGCGTTTGTTGAATTATAACCATATTCCCCATAAAATGGTTTGGAAAAAATTCACTGTTGTCTATAGAATATTTACATATCAAAACCATGTTTCAATTTTTTTAAATTTTTGGACACCGAAATTACAACATTTTGTCGAAAAAGTTTCTCAAAACCATTTTAACTATTTCCCCGCTCTAAAAACTACTTAAATACAATAAAGTTTTTTCATTTGTTTGGAGTGGTTTTCAACACTTTCTTGGAAAAATTCTACCATCTAGTTAAACTGATTTCAGACCATTTGCCCCAGATGGTTCCACTAATTTTCCTTAATTTCAGCCAAATTTGGACCAATATTTTTGTGGGCGTTTGTTAAATGATAACCATTTTCTCTTTAAAACGGTTCGGAAATTGTTTATTGTTGTCTGTAGAATATTCAAAACCATGTTTTATTTTAATTTTTTTCATTTTTAGACCGTGAAGCTACAACATTTCGTCGAAAAAGTTTCTCAAAACCATTTTCCTTTTTCCCCAAAATTTGCTCTAAAAGTGGCTTAAATACACTCAATTCAGTTGTTTAAAGTGGTTTTCAACACTGTTTTGGAAAAACTCAACCATCTGGATAAACCGATTTATCCCTAATGGTTTCCTCTAATTTTGCCTATAATTAAATTAAAATGACAATCTGGATCAAACAGTTTTGCAGAAAATCACTGTCTTGTATTGTAAATCTAATTTTTACAACCATTTTTTAGAATCTCTGGAAATTCTAAATTATATATTTTTTTATTAATTATTTTTTTTTTATTTTTTTATTAATATATATATAAAAAATTAACTATTTTTTTGAGAAAATGTCTAAATTTTTTTTTAACCATTTTCTCAAAGTTACCATATAGAGATTTGCCCCCTTTTTTTAAGTGGTTTTCAATCCCATTTCTGAAATTTTCTACCATTTAGCTAAATCGATTTTCAACCATTTTCTCCAAGATGGTTTCCTTTAATTCTACCTGAAGTTGAGTCAATTCTTTCTCGGGCGTTTGTTAAATGACAACCAGTTTTTCCCAAAACGTTTTTTTTTTTAACTTCACCGCCGTCGTTTTAACTGCGAAACCATAATTTTCACACGATTTGCCCCCAAAACTATAGTCAAAAAATTAGGAATATTAAAATCTAATTACGAAAAAATCAACCATTTTTCAAAAAAAAACATCTAACCATTTTCCTCTAAAAACCATTTAAATGTCTTAAAGGTTTTAACCATTTCAAAACTTTCGCCGAAATGCTGTACCATCTAAAAAGGTATTCACCCGTTTTGTCTAAGAACCTTTAAACCATTTCCCCATTTTTTGTAACGTTTTAAAAACCACTTCAAAGCTACACCGCTCAAAAGCACCACTGCATGCCTCCTCCCCCAGAACTTCGCCAAAACTTCACTTTTTTTCTCCCCCAGAGCCAAAGACAACTGGATCCAAGTTCTCAAAGAAAACATCCTCCGCCAGATCGGCCGATCCAACATGACATCATCAGCCACCATCAGCAACGACGCCATGAACATGACAATGTCTCCCCAATTCAACAGTTCCATCGTAGAAGACGACCAAATCACCGAGAAGATCCGAAGCTACTATCCTTCTTGTTTGTCTTCGTTTTCTTCTTTTTTTCTTCTTCTTATTGGTTTTCTTCAGGTGATGCCCCCAGCAACGTCGATCAGGATCTTTGGCACGAAGAGAACGTTATGAATCTCTATTTTAATAATTTTGACCAAACTACAGACGAAAAAGGGTTGAATATTGCGACGGCCACGTTGAGGTTATATAGAGTCCAAACAGCAAACTCCACGAAAGATAGCGCAAAATCTGCAGATTGCGATGGTAGCTCGTCTTCTGAAGAAGATAAGTTGTTGAGAGTGTCGATCTATTGGTACACGAGGTCGGTGAGGAAGAAGCGAGGTTAGTTTAAGGTTAACTAAAGAAGAAGAAGACTGTTAATTTTTGCTTTCAGTGAAGAGACGTCTTTCTGACAGTAAAGTGATCCAAGAGACGGCAAAGTGGGTTGAACTAAGCGTGAAACCGGCAACCCGTGCATGGTCTCGTGGACGCAATTTGGGCCTGGCTGTCATGGTAGAAGACCAAGAAGGCAACATCCTCAAAGCCGACACCCTCTTCAAAGGAGCATTATGCACGGTCGGAGCGTGTGAGTTTGAATTAACCCATTAACTCGTTTATTTCACTACTTACACTTTAACCACGCATGGTTTGACGCTTGGCGTGCCGTGATTGGTTCGAATCAACAAAGTACCGCCTTTTTCCTAACCTCATTCTTTCAACAGCCACTCCGAAGCCAATCCCCACTATCATCGTCGACGCTGCCCGCCAATCAAACGAGCTTGACCAACGAATTCATAGCCTACTTTTCCGCAATTCAACAACATCCATACATAGTGACATATCAATGTTACCAACAATAGACATCTGTACGCTGGAATTCCCCGAAAACTACAGTCATCCTCCGACACACATCGCGAATCTTCGGATACATGCGTGCAACTTGAAAAAATCGTACGATCAAGCGCAGCAATTGGCTGCGAGAGACAGACTCGAACGGTTGGCGACTCTACCCGATCAGCTGCCGATGAGACACATACGTCATCAGAGACAACATTTGAAAGTCAACGACTTTGATCCGAGATCGAAAATTGTCAATAAAAGGATTTTGACCAATGAGGAATTGCAAGCTCTTAATATCACAATTGACAGATAGAAAAGGTTCCTGCGATGGAACGTAAATAAGACTGTTTAAATTTTTTTAGGATTAGGTTAAGTTATTTTAATTTATGTGAGAGTCGAGTGACTTTCCGGTGTATATAGTCACGTGATTAGATGGCTTTTTTAGATTGGTGCTACCTCATGTTTATTGTTAAGTTTTTGGCGCCAGTTTTCAAATTTTGGCGCGGAATCTTCTCTATGTTATTGTTGCTCATTTTTACGCGCTTGTTGTACTTATTCATTCACGATTTATCCAAATTTATATGTAAAGTTAGAATAAGTTATTTTAGTGACTGCTGTAAATATGTATAAATAAAGTCGAGATTAGTCATATTAAATTATAAGTTGTTTTTTTGGAATAACAAAAAAAAAAAACAAAGTAGAATTAAGAAAAACCAAGATTCTTTGGAAAGCAGAAAAAAAATTCTCTAGAATTCAGACTTAATTTGAAGGTAACGCCTCCTATGTGTATTTATGGAAAACCGATACAGCAACCGTACTTACCGACGATGTTGCGTCACCAGTGCTGCCGGTAATCTCACATTAATTGGCGCCCAGGTTTACGAGAAAAAAAAATTCTCAGTATTGTGATGCAAAAAAAACACCAATTTTTTTTCTCGCACGAATCGATTAAATTTGGCTTGATTGTTGTGTTTTGGGAAATTGTATACAATTTCGGGTTTTGGAGTGATCAGTGATCCAAGTTTAAAATTTAACTTTTTAATTAAGTTAGATATCGAGATCATAGATGTTCCTCTGGGCTATCGATCGACATCAAGGTTCCCGGATTCTATTATTATTATTCATAAAAAACAGACAGGGACAGAGAGTCAGAAAAACTGAAAGATAGTAGAAGGACAGAGGGACAGCAGAGAAAGAGCAGAGGAGCAGATAGAAAGACAGACACAGAAAAACAGAGAAAAAGAGAGGACAGAAATGGAGAGAGATAATGAATAGGAGAGACAGTGATAAAGAGAGGGGCAGAGAGAGCGAGAGAGAGAGAGAGGAGGGGAGGTAGAGAGAGGGTGAGAGGGGGGAGAGAGAGGGAGGGAGGAGGCATAAAAAAAAAGAGACGGAAATAGCGAGAGACAAAGAAGCGAGAAAGTTAGAAAAGGGCAGAGAAAGAGAGAGAGGGAGAGAGAGAGGAAGATAGAGTGAGCGAGAGAAAGAAAAAGTGAGGGGGAGAAAGTGCAAAAGAAAAATAATAGATCAGGAAACACAAAAGAAAGATAGAGCAGGAAACACACACAAAGAGAGGGACACACAGAGAGACAGGGATAGAGAGAGAGAGGCACAGGGATAGCGAGACGGACAGAGAGAGCAAAGAATAGAATGGACGAGAAACAGAAAGAGCGAGAGACAGGGAGTGAGAAGGTTAAAAAGGGGTAGAGAGTGAGAGAGAGAGAGAGAGAGAGAGAGAGAGAGAGAGAGAAAGCAAGGGACAGATAGTGTAAGGGAAAGACAAAGCCGTGAACACAGACACAGAGAGCGGGACAGAGACAGCGAGAAGGATAGAGAAAACGATAACGAGAAGGACAAAGAGAGCAAAGGATGAAGTAACGGAGGATAGAAAAAGTAAGGGACAGAGAGAGCGAGAGGCACAGTCAGATCGAAAGGGACAGAGAAAGTGAGAAGGATAGAGTGAGAAAAAGAAAAAGTAAGGGACAGAGAAGGCGAGAGAGGGAAAGAGAGAGGAGTGGGTAAAGATAAAGATACAGAAAGAGAGGAGCAAACGGGGCGAGAAGGACAGAGAGAGCCAAAGGCACAGAGTGAGCGAGAAGAAGAAAAATAAGGGACAGAGACTGCAAAGAAAAGACAAAGCAGGGAACAGAGAGAGAGGCAAAGAGAGCAAGAGAGACAAAGAGTGCAAAGGACACAGTGAGTGAGGGAAAGAAAAAGTGAGGAACAGAAAGAGCGGGAGAGAAAGAGCAAGACATACTGGGAAATAGGGACAGAGGTACAGATAGATGGACAACAGAGAAACAGAGAGGGAGAGCAGGACAGAGGGCGCTCCGTTTATTAATTTTTAGCCCCCCATCGATTTTAGATGCAGATGGTGCAGGGCCGGCATCGAAAAAATTAAGTACGCCAAATAACCAAAATGTATAGGTGAATTCACTTGTATTGGCCCACTCGATAAAAAGTTAGGTTGGTACTGTTACTTCTTAGTATTTTTTCCGTTCTATGATTGGCAGCTCTGCTCGACTGTTTTAAACTTTAAATTTTGTTTCACATTTAATTTAATATTGAAAAAAAAACATAAAAAAAACTTAACCTCACGCCATAGTAGATCCGTAAAGACACAATTACATCACCCCCTTTTTAAAAATTACACTAATGAGTAGACGGATACACATGAATTTGCCTATATATAATTGTTTATCTACTAATAGGTGGCGCCGCCATTTTTGTAATCGGTAATACAGAAACCTGATCTCTTCTACTCGCGCGTTTCAGTTTGCGCAATGAGAAGAAATCTAGACTAATGCATATTAACGCTTTTCGTTCATAGATGGCAGTCCCAGGATATAGTGAAACCGTAGATTTATTATTACCAGATGCAGCCATACGGCAAAAGGTTCAGCAAGACGTCCATTCTATCGCTGTCTCTATCAACGCGTACATTTTGTATAGCGCTATCCTTTAGAGAGGTACTGTCAAACGAATTTGTTGAAATTTATGAGTTTTTATTCATTTTCTTGCTAATTGCATGGTAAGACTATCCATTCTTGTGGTCCAAAAAGTAAATTCTACTTACGATTTTAGTATTAACTTCATTTTAACGTTGTTGGCTAAAATTTGACGGCTTCCACTGATGATACAAAATCTCCTCGAAGTATCGTGAAATGTGGAAGAAACAACTGCGGGCATCGCTGTATAACTTATTCGAAGCACTTAGTACGAAACATTACCAAATAATTGTAAAATTAACAATTATTCAAATGACATTGAGCACGCGCAGTCTCTTGTTTTGACCGATTTGGACCGATTCGTCGAGTTACGACACACGCTAATGTGATAAAAAGAAATAAACAATTGGCATGGTTGAAGTTAGAAAGAGATGGAGAGATGTACCAATTTCGTTGATATGTTTTTTAAGAGCAGACGTACGTTTCTAATAGGATGACTTTATCTGGTAATAATAAATCTATGAGTGAAACGCGCCATAAACACGCAATCTATACGCGAATTCTCTCGTATCGGACCACTCGATACTGACCCGACATCTGGAGGTCTATTGGGCAATTACAATATTTTATACAAAATTATTCATGATGATTATTTGCGACAGTTATATAAATCTTTATCTCATCTAATCAGTCACAATAATACTCAATAAGGTTTTAATTTAAAAATAATTAAACCAAACGTAAAAAAAATAATAAATAAAATTACATAAAGGATATACACTAGCCAACATTTCTGGTTAATTTCTCAAAACGAACGACAATTTCTTTTCGTCCCAAAAGCCTAGCCACATCTTCAGCTGTTTGGTCAACGTGGTTTTTAATGGTAACACCAGCTCTAGCCATCAAAAGAACTGTCACAGTTTTTGGATCAGATTTACTAGCAGCTAAATGTAGAGCAGAGTTTCCATCAACATCTACTTCGTCTAGAATGCTCTTGCAAAATTTGATTATCAATTCCACAATTTCAGAGCGCTTTTTATCTGCAGCGAGAGGCAAACATGTTCTACCATCTTCGGTTTTTTTACTCCAATCTGCTCCATTTAAGGAAAGAATGTTTGCTAGTTCTTGTTGTCCGTTTTGAACCGCAACATGTAAACGCGTCTTACCATTGAAAACGGTACAATCGAGGTCTACTCCAGAGTCTGCAAACGCTTTGATAACATTAGCGTGGCCTTCATAGACGGCCTAATGAATTGGTGTAATTCCACTTTCGTCAACCAATGAGCTTGCGTCTTTTTTTTCTTTGCTTAGCAAATTTTTCACCACTTCGACGTGTCCGTTCTTAGAAGCTAGATGTAGAGGAAGACGGCTGTTTAGGTTTCTAGCAGCAGCGTTAGCATTATTCTTGAGGAGGAAATCGACTATTTCTTGATTTCCTTCAGAGGCAGTCTGAAACGAAACAGTGTTAATTTGTTAAAAAAAGGATTACAAAAAAACCTTTGTCCTTTTTTTTCCCCACTTGCATCTTTATTAGTTGCTCTCAACAATGTTTTAGTATATTCATCTTCAGCATAATCGAAAGCAGTTCTGTTTTTACTATCTTTTATTTCTTTTTTTGCTCCTTTTTCCATCAAGTACTTTACAATCTTCGAGTTTCCAGCAGCAGAAGCTTCATGTAAAGGAGTTTGGTGCTCATGGCCTTCAGTGTTAACATCTGCGCCTTCGTTAACTAACATTTGGACAATAGTTAGGTGACCTTTTCTTGACGCATAATGTTTTTCCAAAGCCATCTTTTTCTTCAAGGTACTTTTTCAAAAGAAGTTTTCCCACGTCTTTGTGACCATGAATGGCAGCTAAGTGCAAAGGAGTCCTCTTAGCGGAATCTGTCAACAACTGTAGAGCGACTTCTTCTTGGTTCTTCCTCAGCGCCAGGTGAAGAAGAGACTCCTGGTGAAGACCATCCAAGTATCGCAAACTCTTCTCGGAAGACAATCTGTAACAAGCCGAGGTAACCGTTGGCGACACAATGGTAACCCAACGAAAATTCCTGTTTCAAAAACGTCTGTTAGTTTCACCATGGAACCTCCGAAACTTTTGATAGTTCTGCTAAAGAGCGCAGACACGAAGAAGCACCAGCATACTCAAACAAGTCCCACCCGAAAATTTCATCTTTTTCGGGTAAGTCCCCGCCTATTTTCAACAAAATCCTTAAAATTTCTTCTTGTTTGGTGAAATTATCAGTGTCCTCTAAGACATCTCCGGAGTTAAAAATCTCGTGCTTCCTTCCACGAGACACCGCAAGATGAAGAGCTGTGCGTCCACCAGCGTCACGAATCTTCAACATCTCCGGAGTTATAATATTCCTGATGGTTGCCACGTCGCCATCAAGAACAGCCAAATGAAGAGCGTGATTTTGGGCCAACTTGTAATCAAAAAATTTCCTAATGTTTCTATACTTGGGGTGGAACAAGAAGTTTTTTTCTTATCTATTTAATTTTTTTACCTCTTTGAAAATTTTATCAATAAGTATTTATATTTAGTTTTAATAACTTGCAGGTGTTTTACTTTAATCACTTATTATTTTAATTAATTACGTCGGAAGATAGTGTATATGCCCTCTCTTCTAGCGACCGCAGATTTGATACGATACATCACCTCTCATTAATTTATGACTCTCGAGGCTAATAATCACATACTTTTTGTGAGAGCTCATAGATGTCACTTTGGGCTATCGATCGAGGCCAAGGTTTACAAATTATATCTCTTTGTTATCGAAAAAAAAAATTGTTAAAATATGGGTTTGAAAAAAATCTTCGAAGTCTTAAGATCGCGATAAATCGTTAAATTTTGACTTTATCATGATTAATTTGGCCCTATCTTACGCAGAATTTCAGAAGAAATTCAATGATATCTCTGAAATTGACAGTCCAGGTCCAGTCCAGGTCCGGATTTGAATTTTTAAAAAGTTACATTTTGTGTCGAAACGAGCAAAATTCGACGGTCTCCACAATTTTTTAACTTTTTAACCAGGGCAGATATCGAGATATGGTCAACGCTATCGTATTTCTGGGATCTTAAATACTAAATAGTCGGCCTTATCTCGATTTCGAAAATTGCAAAATTTTCCGAAAAAAATTCTGACTCACTGATTCTGATGGAATTTTTTTATTTTTAGAAATTTCTTAATATCTTATAAACTGATGCAGGTATGGGAATGAGATTTTGCACGCTCATAGATGTTGTTCCAGGCTATCGATCGATGCTAAAGTTTTCAGATTCTGTCCCGTTATCATTGAGAAAAAAATTGTTAAAATATTGAGCTGAAAAAACAACATGAAAATAGAGGAGTCTCAATAAATCGTTAAATTTTGACTTTATCGTTATTAATTTGGTTCTATCTTACGTAGTCTGTCATGAAAAATTCAGTGGTGTTTCCGGAATTAATGTACGAGTCCGGGTTCTGGAGTCATAAAAGTCTAAATTTTTAAAAAGTTGCATTTTGTGTCAAAATGAGGAAAATTCGACCATTTCGACGATTTTCCAACTTTTTAACTAGGACAGATATCAAGATGTGGTCAACGCTATCGTGTTTCTGGGGTCTTAAATACTAAGAATTCGGTCTTAATCAGACTTCGAAAAATGTAAAAATAAAAAAAAATGACACAATCGATAGAAATTGGTTAATTTTTAGAAATTCGTTCATTTCTTCTAAACTAGTGCAGGTACGACAATGAGATTTTGAAAATTTGTAGATCTCACTTTGGGCTATTGATCGACGTCAAGGTTTATAAGTTCTATAGCGTTTTTATTGAAATAAAAAAAATGATAAAATATGAGTTTGAAAAAAATTTTCAAAATCTAAAGATCGCGATAAATCGTTAAATTTTGACTTTATCATCAATAATTTTATCTTGTCTTGCGTAGAATTCCAGAAAAAATTGAACGATATCTCTGAAATTGACATATGAGTTCGGGTTCCGGAGTTATCCGGTTTTGAATTTTTGAAAAGTTGCATTTTGTGTGGAAACGAGCAAAATTTGACGATTTCTGGAAATTTCTTTATATCTTACAAGATAATGCAGGTATGGAAATAAAATTTTGCATGCTTATACATCTGATTTTGGATTATCGATCGACGCCAGGGTTTACAAATTATATCGCGTTGTTAACGAAAAAAAAATTGTTAATTTATCGAGCTAAAGAAAATCATGAACATACATGAGTCTCAATAAATTGTAAAATTTTGACTTTATCATTATTAATTTGGTCCTATCTTACCTAGAATTTTACAAGGAGTTCAACGGTATTCTCGAAATTATCGTACGTGTCCGGGTTCCGGAGTTATTCGAGTTTTTGAAAATTGTAAAAATTTTCGAAAAAAAATCTGACTCAATCGATGGAAATTTTCAGAAATTCGTTTATATTTTCTAAACTAGTAAACGTACGACAATGAGATTTTGTAGGCTTGTAGACCTCACTACAAATTATCGATTAACGCCAAGATTTATAGATTCTATCGCGTTTTTATTGAGATAAAAATTATTAAAATATCGTTCTGAAAAAAAATTATGCAAGTATAAGAGTCGCGATAAATCATTTAATTTTGACACTATCATCATTAGTTTGATTTTATATTACGTAGAATTTCACGAGGAATCCAACGTTGTCACGGGAATTCATGTACGAGTCCGGGTTCCGGAGTTATCTGGGTTTGAATTTTTTTATTCGAAGGCGCTGACCTTAAATACTAAGAATTTGGTCCTATCCGAATTTCGAATCGCTCTGTATCTACTACACCTATTTTAATTAAAATTTGGCCAATTTTACACAATTACAATTTTATTTATTTTTTTTTTTTTGCAAATTTTGTCATTTCTAGAACTCTCTAGATTAGAATTAACGTCACATTTTTGACACTTTCAAAATTCCCAGTATTTTCTCCAAACAATGTTATCTCATCCGTTCGTTTTCTTCATTTTGTGCAACTTTACATGGAATTTGGCCTCCTCCAAGAGCGAATTCTCCAGACAAACCACCGCTTGCCCGATACCAAACCCATCAATTTTTTGCCCAACGCCTAACCCTTCCAACGAAACCATCTACAGCTCTTACGAAGACTCTTTCCCTGACAAAGAATGCGCACGATGCTCCGTCATGTTGGACGAAGACGCCTCTGGAGTCTTCGTGAAATGTTACCTGTGCCAAAATGTCTTCAGACCGCCCCAACTGGTGGAGACAGAAAAGTGCTCCGACGACCCACCAGCAAGCAAAAGACACTAAAGTGACGTGAAACGTTTGATGTATCTAATTTCTTTTATTTACAAAATAAATAGAAGAGTATATAATTTGGTTTTCATGTTGGCGTCAACAAGGCGGCGATGCACGCCGTCATGAAACAAACGATGGAGCCTCCTATGAAAGCCCTAAAAATGAGCTTACTAACGTTCGCTTTTTTGCTGGGCATGAAGGCGCCCAACGTCGATAACATCATCCCAGCCGACCCTGGATTCGCAAACCCGCAGATGGAATACGTGGCGATAACTTTACCGCGTTCCTGGAAAGTACCATGATGGTGGGAAAACACCTATAGATGCCTACATTACCGACAGAGTCCCAGCATCCAACATGACTTTCATGTGTTCGAAAGCTACGAATTCGTTCACGATGGTCTTTATCCCGATGAGTTGGGCGACTTCTTCGCATTCGTCCCATGAGACGCCCATGGTGTACGTCAACGGGATGAAAACTTTCCCCAGAACGGCCTCAAGCGTCCATAATTCATCCTCCTCGGTGTAACCTAGGGGAAAAACTAAGTTTCTAGTGATTTTTAAGCGATAGTCGTACCAACTAGAGTCCCCATCCACGACAGGACACCGTTGAAAAAATAAATCGTTGCGATGAAAGAAATCAAGTTGGAGATGATCCCTAGGACGATCTGGGAGGCTTCATGGGCCCCCTTAATCCCGGCGTCCAACAGTGACTCAAACTGTCTAAAATTTTTAGTGACAATTTCTAGTTACTTTCAGTTTTTATAGTTACAGTTTCATTTTCTTCACGTTTTCTTGCTTGATGATCACTTCTTCGACTTCCGGAAACATAAGTTTACTATAACACAAGGCAGCAGGCGCTGACATCACACAGGAAGTGATGAGATGTGCCGGGGTGGCTCCGAAACTAATATAAGCCGCCAGGACCGTACCTAAAAGAGCAGTCACACAAGATCTCCCGTGTTTTTTTTTTTACCAGAGACGGACGCGAATCCTGACGTCATAATCGAGTGTATCTCCGAATCAGTCATGTGATCTAAATATGGCTTCAACAAAAATGGCGACTCGCTCTAGAACCACAGTTTTATTTTAGTTACTTTGGTTGTTCCCGTACCATCCCAAAGAATATGTTGGCAGCACTGTTGACGCTTTCACAGATCGGGGTTCCCAACAGCCATTGCAGAAGGAGGCCGAGATTTAAAACGACGCTTTGCATGATCTCGTAGTAGTAGAGGATGTTGATGAAGAAGCTCATGAGGAAGATGGCGGCGAGAGCCTAAAATTTTGGGGGAGTTTCATTTTGTGACTTTGTGGTGGTTGGAGGTTTTTACGTTGAAAGCGAAGACTTTTGTTTCGAGGACTAGTTGGTCGCTGTAGACGAACGCGGAAGCGTTGACGCCGTAATTGAGGAAGGTGTCCACTTTGTCGCCGAAACATTGGAAGACGTTGCGACCGACTTCCCAGCGGATGAGGAGGAGGCCGAGGACGAACTGAGCGACTAGGCCGGAGAGGACGGTTTCCCATGGGATCTAGAATTTGAAGATTTTGTGAAATTATGCACATTGTACTTTTGGTTGCTTTTTGACATCAATTCAATTCAATTCAATTCAATTCGATTCGATGCGATTCGATTGGATTCGATTCGATTCGATTCGATTCAATTCAATTTTATTTAATTCAAATTCAATTCAAATTCAACTCAAATGCAACTCAAATTCAAACTCAAACTCAAACGCAATTCAAATTCAGTTCAAACTCAAATTCAAACTCAATTTAAATTCAACTCAAATTCAACTCAAATTCAACTCAAATTCAACTCAAATTCAAACTCAAACTCAAACTCAATTCAAATTCAATTCAAACTCAAATTCAAACTCAATTCAAATTCAATTCAAACTCAAATTCAAACTCAATTCAAATTCATTTCAAATTCAACTGAAATTCAACTCAAATTCAAACTCAAACTCAAACTCAAACTCAATTCAAATTCAATGCAAACTCAAACTCACACTCAATTCAAATTCAATTCAAATTCAATTCAAATTCAATTCAAATTCAATTCAAATTCAATTCAAATTCAATTCAAATTCATTCAAATTCAACTCAAATTCAAACTCAAACTCAAACTCAATTCAAATTCAATTCAAACTCAAATTCAAACTCAATTCAAATTCATTTCAAATTCAACTCAAATTCAACTGAAATTCAACTCAAATTCAAACTCAAACTCAAACTCAAACTCAATTCAAATTCAATGCAAACTCAAACTCACACTCAATTCAAATTCAATTCAAATTCAATTCAAATTCAATTCAAATTCAATTCAAATTCAATTCAAATTCAATTCAAATTCAATTCAAATTCAATTCAAATTCAATTCAAATTCAATTCAAATTCAATTCAAATTCAATTCAAATTCATTCAAATTCAACTCAAATTCAAACTCAAACTCAAACTCAATTCAAATTCAATTCAAACTCAAATTCAAACTCAATTCAAATTCATTTCAAATTCAACTCAAATTCAACTGAAATTCAACTCAAATTCAAACTCAAACTCAAACTCAATTCAAATTCAATGCAAACTCAAACTCACACTCAATTCAAATTCAATTCAAATTCAATTCAAATTCAATTCAAATTCAATTCAAATTCAATTCAAATTCAATTCAAATTCAATTCAAATTCAATTCAAATTCAATTCAAATTCATTCAAATTTAATTCAAATTCAATTCAAATGTGAAAGAAAACAATTTTAAAAAAATATTCAATTAATAATGTACCACTAAATTCTTGAAAATTATTTATCGATAAACACAGTAACACAAAAATCCCCAAAAATTCACAGAACTATTAAAAATAGATACCTATTTCCCAACATACTGCAAAACTAATTATCGGTCAAACCACAAAAAAAAAAATGCTGTAACTTTAGTTTCACGAAACGCGACAAATTTCCTATAAATTTAGTCTGTGTGAGGCGAGAAACAAAAAATTTTGTAAATATCCACAGAAATAATAAATTTAGACAGTTAAAACCAGGCAAAATTTACAAAAAATTCTAACTTTTGGTAGAGATCTTAATTTTCCAAAATGATGTTATTTTCTTGAAGATTCTTGATTTATGAACCACATTAAAAAACTTCTAACAATTTAAAAAAATTAAAAACTATAAAAGTTTTTTTTTGGAAAATGCAGAAAACATATAAAATGTGTTTTTAAAGGAATCAAATAATTTTTGACTTTTACTGCTAGCTTCAATTTTTTCAGTGTAGCGTAATATTTGTATTGAATCTGTTTGAATCCAAAAACAAAAAGAAGCATTAATATCCACAGAACTAATAAAAATAGAAATTTAAAAAAATGCAAAAATGGTGAATGAGCGAATTAATTTGATGAAAACATTTTTTTTGCAACAGGTTTTTTCCTCAGAATCGTTTTCTGAAAGATTTCATATTTTCAGATGCAGATAATGAGAAATGAGAAAAGTGCGCAAAGTTACAAAAAACTTTGTAAAAAAAGTTTTTTAAAAAAAAGTAGTAAATGAGTCGTTTTTTTGAATAAAATTTATAACTTTTTGCGGTAGACTTCAGTTTCATGAATGCGATTATTTTTCTGTAAATTCAATCTGGTGGAACCAAGAAACAAAAGTTTTTACGAATGCTCACAGAACTAAAGAAAATAGATTTTTTTTAAAAGTAATCCAAAAAAAGTAAAGTGCGAATTTTGGTATGAAAAAAACAATATTTCGATTTCCTCCAATAGTGTTATTTGTACAACTTTTTACTTTCTAAGCCACAGAAATAAAAACTTTCTTAAAAATGTACAGTTACCAAAAAACATATTTTTAGGCCTTAAAATTTGTGCAATTGTTGTTGCTACGAATAAAATTTCTAACGTTTAATAAAAACTTCAATAAAAAAATGCGAATGATTTTGTGTAAATATATCTTCGCTAAGCTTAAAACATAAAATTTCACAAATATTCACAGAAATAAGAAAATTAGATTTTTTTAAACGACGCAAAAATTGTAAAAGCGCAAAATTTGCTAAGGAAAAAATTTCTACTTTTTCTTGCAGGCTTCAAATTCCTCAGTTATTTTCTGACAAAGTCTACAAATTTAAGTACAAAAACGAAAATTTTTTCAAAAATTCATAGTTACATAAAAACAATTTTTAAAAAAGCTGCAAAAATAGTAAATTTTAAAATTTATTCAAATAAAATTTCTAATTTTTACTGCAGACTTGTGAGTTATAATTAACGGTTAATTCTGTAAATTTAAATTTTTGAAGTTCAAAAAAAATTCACAGAAGTAAGAAAAATAGAAATTTTTAAGAAAAAAATGACAACATGTGCTAAATCTGTCTACAAATAAATTATTATTTTTGTTATAGGCTTTAATTTTGTCATGTGAGGTATTTTTCTTAAATATTTTCAATTTCCAAAAAATTAGAGAATTTAAAAAAATACAGTTTTTTGAAGCTGCAGGAAAAAAAAAGTTCTTTTCAAGAATAAAATTTCTCATTTTAGCTGCAAGATGTAATTTTATAAAAAACGACAATTTTTTGTAATTCTATTCTGCTTAAGCCCAGAAATAAAAAAATTAATAAATATGTAAAGAAAAAAAAAACAAAATTTTTAAAGATTGTGCAAAAATAGTAAATGCACGAAATGAGTATATGAAAATTAAATTAGTTTATTTTATTGCACAGTTGTTATTTTGAAGCACAGAAATTAAAAAAATATTCAGAATTGTAATTTTTTTTTAATTTTGAAAAAAGTGTAAAAATGTATATCACAATAATTTTCTAATTTCCTTGTATACATTTTCTTACTAATTTGGTCACTTTAAATTTGGAAACAAAAAAATACGCAAATATTTACGGACCTGATAAAAATAAACTAAAATATAATTACAGGAAAGGTGAACGCGTTGTTATAAATAATTTGTTATATTTTGCTACAGACTCTAATTTTTTCAAATGTAGCTATTTTTTAATAAAATTTAAATTCTTAATATTCTTAAATATAGAAATAAAAAAATTTCTGAAAATTTACAAAGTTAAAAAAAACCATTTTTTGAAAAAGCTGTAAAAATTGTAAACGTTCTGTTTACACGAATGCAATTATTAACTTTAGAAGTAGAGATATCTTTCATGAAATGCATTTTATTCATTTATCTGTCTAATCTTACTTACAATAAAAGGATTCCACAAATATTTACATAGAAAAATACAAATTGACGCAAAAATTGTATGCCGTTTTTCTGTGATTTTTTTCCGTTGTGTCTCTAAAAATTTTTAATCTTAAACTCAAAATAATCGATACTCGATATCATTTCTAAAATACAAAAATAGAGTAAAAACCAAATTAATAACCGATAATGAAAAATTCTACACTGATAAACTTAAAGTATTGAGAGGTTCGATCTTAATTTATGACCAACAACTTGAGCATTTTACTCAACAATAGCAGCGATAAGATTAGCCCCAAGATAAATCAAATATTTTACGAAACAATCAGTCATTTTCGCAATTTTGCAAGTTCAATAACCAGTAGGAAAGTCATGAAACCGAAATTATCCAGATGCAACAAAATATCATTAATAACATCATAACGCGACATTCAACAGAAACTGCGTCGTCAGTGGGAAATCCCAAACAGGATTAAAACTAAACTTACATAATAAAAGAGCGTCATTAACTCGCAATTATAACAACTTTTTCATATTTACCTGTCGTTTATAAGGCGACAGCAAAAAACCCACAACCATATAAACTCCCAGTCCTGTCAACGGCATCAATCTATAAAAATCATCCCTGGAATCATAGACAATAAAAGCGAGGATTCCCAGGAGTACCATCCCCAAAAAAATAAGTTTCCCGTACCTGAAACTCGAAATTAACACTATCGCCAACTGTTGGTAGCACTCACGGTATTTTTTTAAAAAGATCTTGAAAAGGAGTCCATGCGTATTTATCTACAGTTGGTAGCACGTGTTTCTTCAGTATCAGCGAATAACACACGCCGATGTTGATAATGACGAAAAGAATCATCAAAAAACCGTAACCGGTGCATGTCGTGTCATTAAAATCTTCAACTAAAAGTCCCTAGTTATAAAAAAAAAGAAAGTTACCAACGCACCTGTTTTCTCGATGTAGTACCATGTCGCCCAACCAAAATAGGCGTAAATTGCTGCCAACACGGCCCCGGCTATTCCCCAGTTTATGTATTTCTGGTTACCAGAATTTGGTGTTTTTGCTTCTGGTATCACAAGTTCTACCATTTTTGTGGTAACTGATGGACTCGGACTAGACACTTGTGCAGCTACGTCATGTCTATTGAATGTAAAGATTCAAACTTCTGATGTAACGTGGGATTAGATAAGATATGTACTACAATAATTCACGAAGGTTCAAATCAGGTGGAAGAGCTGGCGCGCACTTTCACTCCACGGGCGACTAATGCAGTCCGCAGATTTGGTAAATACGGTAAATAGGTAATAAATGTCCCCACTCACCTGTGAATTTATGTGGCAGTACTGTTGTAATAAAGGCGGTTAAAGTCAAGGACAAGGAAATAAGAACTATTTAAGTAAGCTTATCTAAAGTAATGTTTTTTATATTTCTTGTTTATCACCAAGGTTGCTTTATTTAGCTTGTAATTATGCGACTATGATAGTAATTATTTAGGAAACTAAAATTTCTTAATTTCTTAATTTCGGTGTTTGTTACATGCCGTGGTACTGTGGCTAGAAATACATGCGAGTGGTTCCCAGAGAAAAATTTCGAAAATTATTTATGAAGCGCTTGAGATTTTTTGCATGTTTTAAGCTTCTATTTGATCTATTTCTGCAATCTTTTTTCATACTTTTTCAATACTTCAGATTTTTGATTTTGACATTTGACGTTGACGTTTTACGACCATGCCACCAAACTCTCAGTAACGAACCCAAACGCGTGCTTTATTGGCTCTAGTAACGACGCAAAATAGAAAAATGTTATTTTTTGAGCATTTTGGATTTTTTCGAGTTCTTAGATTTCCGAAATTCGTTATAATTCTTGTGTTTTTTTAAAAACTTAAATTTTTTGATTTTTTTCTTAATTTTTAGTTTTTTTGAACTTCTTGAATTTTTCTTTGGTTGTTTATTTATTTAATTCTTTAAATTTTGTTCATTGTTTTTAATTTCTTCAGTTTTTTCGATCTCCTCGACTTCTTAGCTTCTTACATTTCTTAGATTTCCCAAATTTTTCGAATTTTTGGAATATTGCAAATTCTTTGCATTTTGGAATGTTTAGAGAATTTTAGGATTTTGTAATATTTTAGATTTCTTGATTTTTTCTATTTAATTTCTAAGAATTTTTTTTTTAGGTTTCTTACTTTTTGTTTTAATTTCACAATTTTTCGATTTTTCTTTTAGATATAAATAAATTTATCTAATTTAGGTGACTATTAACTAAATAAAATTCTTTCATTTGTTAATAAATCAAGATTTTTTTTACATTAATTAGAAAAACACTGCTTTCATTTGTTTGTAGCACCTAATGAAACAAATGTGGGCTATTCGATCTTCTCTGATCTAAGTAATTGTGGATCACACGGTATAATAATATTAATGAATAATGCAACCAAGATAACACAAGTGCATAATGGGTTGCCTAAATATCAGGCGACCAAACAAATTTTGACAATACATTCAAAATATTAGTTTCATTGGTTTATGAAACGAAATGAAACAAAAGTATATTTTTAGTAAAAAAAAAAGCAAATAAGATGGCACCACTGTATAATAGATTGCCTAAAAGTCAATTTTAATTGCTGTGGTAACAAACTGTTAACACACTCATTTTGAATGCTTTAATGGGCCATTATCATTACCTAGACACTTTTTTTCGGTTGGTATCACACAATGCACGAAATGTCAAGTGTCAGTGTGAGTTTACGTTAACTCAGATACAGAAAATTTTGATCGATACCAAATTAACTGTGGCATTTGAGATTGAACCTTAAAATAGCAGCAGGTTCCACCAACTGTCACAAAATTCCCTAAATTATCAAATTACCAAATAATCTGACCTGATTCTTAAATATAGTTCTTTGCACCGTTTGCCAACATCGTAGCGGCAGATGAACGAAAGTAATTTTTTTGACAATAATTTGAATAACTGCTTTCATTGGTTTCAAGGTCAAACCAAAACGAAGTTTTTTGATATTCATAAGTGTTTCATTTTGAATCTAGAAAAAGATAACACTTTTGTATAATAAGTTACCTAAAATGTAAACGTATTCAACATTTTTAACAATAATTTGAAAAATATTGAATTTATTTGTTTGTAGGCTGAAATGAAACAAAAGTTGGCTCATTTAATTTTTAGACCTGTCTTGTTTAGAATCTACAGAAACCGTCTTCAGAAAAATGCAACTAGTATGTCACGACCGTATAGCGGGTTGCCTGTAAATCAAGCAAACTAAGCATTTTTGACAATATGTTGCAAAACATCATTTTTATCTGTTCGTGGGGTCAAATAAAACAAAAGACTGTTGTTTCGTTCTTCAAACGTGTTTTATTCTAAACGTACAGTTTCAAAGAAAATGCAACAGAAATAACATTGGAATATAGTGGGTTGCCTGTAAGTCAGGCGCACAAGACATTTCTAACAATTTTGTGAAAACATAGATCTAATCGGGTCGAACAAGACAAACGTAGCCCACTATAACAAAGAAAAACTTTTATTGCTACTTTACATGACTCCTTTTCACAAAATTTACCCTCACAATACACGCTCTACTTTAAGAATGACCAGAACTCAATTATAATACACATTTATTACAGTTTTCCGTTCATAACAGTTACAGTAATTACATTAATATTGTCGAATTTCCTTATACATTTCTATATAAACATTTCCTACACGTTGTTTTTGAAAAACCAACGCGAAAAATTGACACCTATTCTGTAAAAACGCAAATAACAAATTCCAACAATATAAAATACAGTCGAACTTAAGCCTTGCTCACATAAAATTCCAAACGGTGATTTGTATGGTAAAAAATCTACCATGGATAATAAAATTTAAAGATCAACGGTTTATTGGTTCATGTACGGATATGAGACTTCATTTAACGGGACGAAAGTCTCCTTAATAGCTTGAGGGTTGCCCCATCGGAGCACGTAGTGAGGGCCTCCGGCTTTGTCATTGGTTCCTGTAACGAGAAATAAGTCATGTGACGCGAACGTGATCCGTGATTGGCTCACCTGATAACCGAGCTCCGCCGAAGGGCTGTTGACCGACCACGCTTCCCGTGGACTTATCGTTAACGTAAAAGTTGCCGGCTGTCATCTTCAGTTCCTCCAAGGCGTGCTTCAGCCATTTCCTGTGAACAAAGTTAGTACCGGTAACGTTGACACTAACGTTAACGTTACTCACTCGTCTTGTGCGAAGACGGCGCCGGTAAGAGCGAACGACGTCGAAGTTCCCACCAATCCTAGAGTTTCCTCCAAGGCCGAGTCCTTGTAAACGTAGATTGATAATACTGGGCCGAAAATCTCCTCCGTCATGATCTTATCCTTGGGATCTTTGCTAACGACGATCGTGGGCTCGATGAAGTAGCCCGTGCTAAGAAACAAAAGAACGTCGAGTTGAAAGGCTCCTCCCAGTTTTACGACCTCACCTGTCGTCACATTTCCCGCCTGCTATGATCTCCAAATTTTTGGAATTTTTCGCGTGGTCAATGTAGCCTTTGATCCGTTTGAAGGCTTTGTCGTCGATGACGGCCGAAGTGAACGAGTCGTAATCCGTCGGGTCCCCGATCTTCAACTGGTTGCGAGTTTCGATCAAGCCTTCTTTGATCTTAGGCCACAAGGATTCGGGGACGTACATGCGGGAGCAGGCGCTGCATTTCTGTCCGCAGAATTCGAACGCGCTCCTGATGGTGCCGTTCACCACGGACGAAACGTCGGCGCTGGGATGGACGAAGTGGTAGTTTTTCCCGCCGCATTCCCCGATCAAGCGGGGGAAGTTGATGTATTTGTTGATATTTTGTCCCACCTGCGTCCAGAGGCGGGTGAAGGTTCTGGAAAACGAGAGATGTACTTATGTTCCGAACGTGGAGAAGTACTCACGGAACACTTCCGGTGAAATTAATACCAGCGAGATACTTGGAGGCGGTGATCGTGTCCCCGAAGACGGGGCCATCGGCCGGGACGAAATTCACTACTCCTGGAGGAACTCCTGCTTCCCTGCAGATTTTGAAGATGATCCAGTTGGAGAGGAGAGCGGTGTCGCTGGGTTTCCACAAGATGGCGTTCCCCTACGGAGGTATACAGTGAGAGAGACAAAAAAACCCGGGGATTTCTCACCATCAGCGCAGGCGTGTACGCGAGGTTCCCTCCGATGGCGGTAAAATTAAACGGCGACACCGCCGCTATGAACCCGTCGATTCCTCTATATCGCATGGAGTTCTTGGTGACCTTGGGATTTTCAGAAATCGGTTGATATTTGGTCGCCTCCTTCAGAAAATATGCGTTCAACCTGTCTTAGGAAAAACGAAAACGATTACAAGAAAAAATCATGGAGACGAGTCGGATCTCGCCTGAAGAAGTCGATGAGTTCAGCGGCCGAATCGATCTCGGCTTGGATGACAGTCTTCGCTTGGCCTAACATGGTGGCGGCGTTGAGAGTCTGTCTGTATTCGTTGGCCATGAGAGACGCGGCACGTTCCCAGATGTTCAGACGATCGGAGATCGGCGTTCGATCCCATTTTTTCTGCGTCTCGACGGCCACATCGATGGCTTTGCTTAACAGCTCCTTGTTGGCGTAGTAGAACTTGGCGAGCTTCTTCTTGTGGTTGTGCGGGCACACCTGGAAACATACACCCATGATCCGGCTCCAAAGACCAAAAAAAAAAACAGTAAGAAGTTCAACACGTGCCAATCTTAAATTATTCACTTCCGTTCTAATTTTGTTTTTTATCACCACCAATACTAATTGGTGTGATAGTAGACTGTGTTGTTGCTCCGCCCCCCGGGCCAATCACAGATCGAATCTACCGACCTGATATCTGACGTCATCTGTTTTGAACTCCTTGTCGCCAATCACAATCGGAACCTCCTCCGTCGTGGCGGCTGTCTTCTTCAGAGCCTCCTCCAACTCCTTTCGTTCCTTGGAACCTTTGAGATACTGTAAAACGGGCTCATTTTTCACCCCAAAGTCGTTGATTCCGACGTCGGGAACAATGGAGCCCAAACATCTCACTCCGACTCTGTAATAGAAATGATATTTTCGAAAACAAGCCAAAAATATTCAAAGTTCGACTAAAAATATCAACCAATGCGGCCTTGACAGGCGTTAAAATTAATTTAATCAAGTCAACCGTGGTGGACTTTGTCCAAGGAGGCTGGGTTTCGTAACAGGGCGTCGGAGACAGGGTAAATTTGTGCATGTTACGCCACTGGCGCGCGTATCGATTTTTGCCGTGGTGAATGGAATTTTCCACCGTCCTGACCCGTGATAAAAACGGCAAGCGGCATATTAACCTCGCTACTGATAACGATAAGGAATTATCGATAAAGTCGCATTTTGTTAATAAATCACGCTAGAAAGATAATCCCTTATCACCTTTTTTGTCACTAACCTTTGAAAACTCGCCGAGATGGTTTGTTTACATGCAGACAACATTTTCCGGGTTGTTTTCAGTGAGACACGACGTTTTGCGGGACAATTTTGAGGGAAATTCACCGAAAAGACCACGACCTGACGTTCATTTGACACTTGGCGTAACGTCAACTTTACGTAACAATGAATTTGAGTGGTTAGGTTGGCACCTGTGCTGACATAATTAATTAATAATAGACTAACGAAACGGTTGAGAATTGCGACAAAGTCGCGGAAACACACCTCTGTTCTACAAACCTAACCAAGATTTTTTCGGGGGCAAAATTAAAGAGAAAAACCGGGGGGGTTGGCCACCCTGACTGGATCCGGAAAAACAAACGGAAAAAAACAAGACTCTCCCACGCCCCCACATTACAAAAACACCCATAAAACCCAAAATAAACAATAATAAATCGTCGAGATTAGATAACTCGACCTTGTAACCCGGTTATGTTACGTTGGTAGCCCTGATCAAAACACACGTCACTTTGACATTGAAGTTCAGTTTTGAGGTTATGTCATGAAAACCGACGAAAATCTCAAAAAATCGCTGGGTTTAGCTAACAACACGACTGTTAGTGATGTGGCGTTCAAAAATCTGGTGCAGAACTGCTTCGCCGTGTTGACCGGGTCTCCTGAGCCCCACAGTAAGTCTTTTTGTGTTCTCTCTCAAGTTAGCCCCCTTTTTCAGACGTGGCGTCGCTCTGCAGTTCGAAACCGGACCTCGTTAAGGAGCTCTATGCCTCGTTGCTTTCAGTCACAGCCGAGTTTGTTCGGTCAGGCTTGAAAAAAGACGCAGTGGAGGCGTTTTTAACTAACTGTGGATACAACGGGGCTAAAACGAACTTCTACGCTGAGTTGTACGAGCGGAATCGGGGCGAAATCGAAGGCTGTTTGATGAACGTCGGGAGTCATCTTCCACACATTACCGACGTGACGTGGAAAATCGATTATATTATCAAAGTAAGAGTTTTTTGTTGTTGTTTGAGGTACTCATTTAATTTTAGTCGAGTTGTTTGGATGCCAGTCAGGGGCCGTTGTTCAGGATCGGGCTCCAGACGGAGAAGTATGACTCTGAGACTCAAGCCAAGAAAATTGAGTTTGTTAATTTCACCTGTGATAGCCAGGAACTCCAGGATTTAGTTTATAAGTTGAAGGACGCCGTTAGGCACTGTCAGAGGATAGGAAGCGAGCACTAAGGGGGCCACTATCTCGTATTAATATTAACGCGTTGATATGTAAAGTACTTTTGATAAAGACTATAAAAGGTGTACTCAGAATTAGAGAAATAAAAATGAGTCCATTTGTGGTTGTTGTTATTTTAGTTACGGCCATGCAAGGGGGCTCCTGCGCCCCCGTCGACGACGAACAAGCTGTGATAGAGGAACCAACACCCCAAGAGGAACCCTTAGAAGAAAATGCAACAAAGGAGCGAAATTTAGCGGATACGCCGCAGACAAGTAAGTCATTTTTTTTTCACCTTCTACTTTAACAGTCTTTTGAAGACCCGGTTCAACAATGGTTCCAAGACGCCTCCAAGAACTTCTCCACCAACGCCCAAAACGCCATGAGCACTCTTGAGAACTGGTTTTCCAAAGTAGCTCAAGCTGCGAGCAACATGCAGCAAAATACCCCGACAATGTATCTAGGGAGTTTCCAGCTGCTTAAAATGCCCATGCCCCAAATGGGGGACGCTATTAAGGGCATGGGGGACCTCGCCACGTTCGCTCAAAACGTCAACAAGCTGACTGGGGGGAAACTGCCCATGACGCAAAATGTACCACTGCTGTCCCAAGGTTGAAAATAAAGAAACCAAAAATGTACGTTTTATGTCAAAATTCAAACTGAGTTTTAAAAACTAACAACGCATGTGTGTTCACCGGGTCTCAAAAGCTGCGGATCCGCCCCTGGATCAACGTTTAAGCGCTGAACAAATGTGTATTCTTGGTTGCATAACTCATATTATTTATGTATCAAGAGTTAGAAGCCACACCCTTCCTTTCACACCAGCACTATCAAAAAAAATCTTCTTGTTGAATTTTTCTTGGGTTAACACTGACAAACTTTGAATTTACGGAATCTCGGGTTCATCAAAAATAAGACCAGATGCGCTAAGAACGGAAGTGACAAACAGTGTTTAAAATTGTGTTACCGCATTAGAAGCGTTAATATCAGCTCCGCCGTTCATTAACGGTTCTATTACGTTTTTATTCCAAAATACAAGTTTAAGTTGGTGGTGTTGCTAACTGCTGCTTCGTTGTCATCAATGAGGGGAGTATCGTCGTTATTTCGTTATATTTTTTCGTTGAAGTTTCGACACGCATCGATTAAAACAGTATCACCAACATCACGAATGTAAGCTTCTGCTTTCATTACAAGTTGACTCTTTCTCTGAGTATCATCGTCTACGTTACCACCATCAAAGTTAGCTCCGCCGTTAATCAAGACATTTTTATTTTGTTGTATCCTTTGTCACAAGCAAGATTAAGAGAGTATCACCGTTATTATTAGAAGTGTTATGTTAGAGCCGCTACTTAACAAATCTACGAGTTGTTTGTGGCCGAAAAAACAGGCAAGGTGTAGAGGAGTATCACCGTTTTTGTACAAACGTGGACGTTGACGGCGTTAATTACCAGTGACACGATTTCTTCGTTGCCGATTTCACAAGATATGTGGAGCGGATTGTTCTCGTGGCTGTCGACAATCAAGCAAAAGTTTGATTGAAAAACTTCAAGTTGTGGAACAACAGAGATGAGAGTTGTTCGATGTTGTTCCCGTGGAGGTAGAGACGACAAACCATAGAAAATAGAATTATCTATAGATGAGATTTTGTTGAAGCTATCATCAATGAAAACAATTCCTCTACAATGTTGGAAGAAGTTGATAACTTACAAGTTGTTGTACACCAAGTTGACAGCCTTCAGATTGTTAAAACCACAACTTACTGTTATCAACTCTGAGGGTATCAACTTGAAGATGTTAACACTGTGACTCTTGAGAGTTGAGAAGTTGATTGCGTTGAGCCGACTCTATGACAGATCTAGAAACAACAATGTCGTGTTGCTCTCCGTCTGTTTCAAATAGGAGATATGTCCACCCATGTACTCCAATTCTTTTAGTACACCAGGGGATTTCCCCTCAGATCTAAGATCGTTAAACGTGTCACTATCAACAACACTGAGATTATTGTTGCTTAAAAACAACGTCAGCCAACACGGATTTGCTTTGATCGTCTTGATGTGGTTGTTGCTCATGATCAACTCTAGCAATGATCAGAGTGTGTTGACATTTGACGTTTTGTCCAATGTGTGTTACCAACCGAAGAAAAGTTCCTAGATTTTGGTTTTGGTAATGGCCTATTACGCATTCGAAATGAGTGCGTTAACAGCTTTGTGACAACGGTAAATTAGAAAAAAATATCAAGAGTATAATAAAAATGTTACACATTCGAGAGCAACCTATGTACAAAGTAGAAGTGATTTTAGCAGTTAATGGCAGTTAATAGCAGTCAAGGTAATAAACAACAATAAAATTCTATTTTCAGTCATTGTTTGATTTGTTATTTTAGTTTGCTTTTCCTGCTCTTCAAAACTTTAGATCATTGTTCGATTAGATAAGTTCTCATTCCAAGCATAAAAGTTCACGAAATCAGTCTATACCACATCCGCCAGTTCGTGCATTATCTACTTTGAGTGCACATAGGGATAGGGTGAACAACCTCATTAAAAGTGGTTCTTATCAAAAAATCATTAAAAATCCTTTATCCAAAATGGTAAGAGAAGTCCAGTCCACTGTTAAGTCATGCAACAACCTTGTTACCCCACAATTAAAATTTAGACTTAATGTATCCAACCCGGTCATCCCCAAAATCCACAAACCGGGGAAGTCGGTGAGGCCTATTGTATCAGCCATTAACGCACCGACTTCGAATATTTCCAAATGGTTAACCAATGAATTCAATAACCTACCAGTTAAGCAACCCAGCTTTTCAATCAAGAATTCGATGGAATTCATTCAGAAACTCAAGAACATTAAGCTTAAAACTGGTGAGTTATTGGTCTCATTTGATGTAAGTTCTCTATTTCCTAGTGTTCCGGTTCCACAAACCTTAATTTACTTAGAAAATCTGTTGACTGAAAACAACCTCAGTCAACAAGTTATCAAAGAATATATTCAACTCACGGAACTCTGCATGAAGCAGAACATTTTTCAATTCAACGCGGAATTTTTCCAACAGCATGAAGGTACGGCGATGGGTAACTCCTTGTTACCTTTCATAGCTGACCTTTTCATGAGCCGTTTTGAAAAGGATCTTGAGAATGAGCTTGAGTATTTTCCCAGAGTATGGTTAAGGTATGTAGACGACATTTTTGCAATTTTCAACACAAACAAGTCTAGCATTGACGACTTCTTAAAGTTAATTAATAACAGGTTTAACACCATAAAATTCACATGTGAAATAGAGAACAACGGTAAACTACCCTTTTTAGACACTCTTGTAATTAGGAATAAAGATAAATTAGAATTTGATATTTATAGAAAAGAGACCAGTACACTTCGCTACATTACAGAAGACTCACATCATTGTCCTCAACATAAGATGGCGAGTTTCAATTTCTTAGTCCGCAGGTTAGTAAATTTCCCACTAACACGGACTAGATTCAACAAGGAATTGACAACAATCAAAAATGTAGCCAGGTGTAATGGTTTTGAGCCTAGAATTGTCAACAGGTTAGTGTCCAAATTAAAACGTAAGAAATCAATTTCAGAATGCTCAACTTTTTGTGAGTCAATGCCAGAAAAGACAAGATTTGCCATGATCCCTGATACACCTTCAGTGACAAAGGGGCTGGAAAAAGTGTTCCAGGGTATTGATCTAAAGGTGGTTTATACCTCTGGATTAAACCTCCAATGTCTTCTCGGCAACCCGAAAGATAAAGTAGGGCCCAAAGAAAAGTCGGGTATTTATGAAATTAAATGTAAGAACTGTGAGCAAAAATATATTGGGCAAACAAGGAGGTCAATTTTGACAAGGTTCAAAGAACATGTAGCTCACGCCAAATATGGCAGGTTTGAAAAATCCAGTGTTGCTCAACATATTTTTGACAAAGATCATCATATAGATGAAAGTTGTTTAAAATTAGTTAGGAATTTAAACAATTGTAAATTTCTAGACGTTTACGAAAGTCTAGAAATAATTAAGAATAAGCCCTTTGTTATGAACGCCGATAATGGTCCCATCCCCTCTTCTCCTCTCTTTAGATTGTTAAATACCACCCAAAAAAGTGGTATAGGTAACTAGTATATAAGTAATTAGTTTTTAAGGGTAGATAAGTTTAATCATCACTCTGATGATGGTATCATGGATACCGAAACATATGTTAGTGTGTTTCAAAAGTGTGTATTTGGTGTAGGGGTTTCTCAATATATTTTTTAATTTTTGAGTGCACATGAAAGACCATGAAGATTATCTTAATTCTAACAACTCTGTTTCTTGGAAATTTTGGTTGTCAAAAAACTTCAAATGTCTACTACTAAAATTAAAATATTATAATTAACCCGCACACCAAAAAGTCAGTTTATTAGCTGACGCGCGTTTCGGTAGCAAAGCCACCATCATCAGAGCGATGATACAAACTAAAACTAACTAAGTCAAACCTAGCTCGTATGTAAATTTTGCGGATTAACTTCCCTTTTTTGTCGAGGAGGGAGTACAGAGAGGAGGAGGGGATGGAGCCGTTCTCAGAATTCATGGCGACATTTTTTTTTATAGAGTTCTCTATTCATATATTAATTCGGTTATTTAATGCTTCATCTACGCAACCTTCTGCGACTTCTGTTGATCGCCATCCATCACGACGTTTCAAGCTGGTGATGTTAGCAACTGCATCCACCAAAAAAGTTGCTGAAGAACCCCGGAAGCAGGGTATGAGTGGGGTTGTCGAAGTTTCGCAACTGTTTGGCCCAAATGAAAAATGCCGTAGTAACTTTCTGTTAGTTAGTTTTTCTCAAGAAATTATTCAAATTTTCTGTTATAACACGGACTAAAAATTTACAAAATTTATCATTTTAGTCACATTTACATTTTCATCATCTGGTGTAGTAATCAAGATAGACATAGGAACTTCAATAAATTTGATTGCTGTCTTTATTTTTACAAATTTTACAAAAAAAAAGTTTTTCTAAAAAAAAGTACTAAAAATGTGTTTCTTTTGTGTTATATTTTTGTAATGTAGCCCCGTTAATGAGCGAGTTGAAAATAAAAGAAACTTTATTAATAAAAATTTTTACTGTATATGAAAAGTAGAAATATCTAAAATTTGTTTTTTGCTCTTCAGGCTCAGTTAAGTTATACAAGAAAAATTTACAATAATTTACAAAATTATATATTTTCCCAAAATTTATTGAAACTGGTTGTTCTCTAATCACATTTTTTACAATTTTACTCTTTTGAATTTTACTTTTGTCAACGGGGAGAGTTTATAACAAAAAATTTAATTTTTTGTAAAACGAATAATGGTGAATAGTAACGCAAAATGCATTTAAAAAAATATTCTCTTTATCGTTAAGTTATTGCGCTCTTTTTTTGCTTGACGTCATTGTAGTCATATCAGAAATTATCTGATAAGATAAATTCAACTCCAAGTATTTAAATTTACCACATTTGCCCTGCCAATAGATAACTGTGTTATATCCGCCAGTTTACGTGTAATAAGCTCCGATTTCAAACGCGTTTGCTTCAAGACAATGAAGATCATCTTAGTTTTAGCAACACTCGTTCTTGGAAGTTTCGGTTGTCAAGAAATCTTCAAGAACAAAACAGTCTACAACTATTCGTATTCTTATCGTTATTCAAGATTCCAAACAAAGATAGACAACGCTACAATTGTCTGTTCTAACATCTACTCCATCGGAGAAATCTATTACTCTTACTCAGACAAACTCTACGAGCAGTATCTCAAGATCACTACCTCCAACGTCTCAACATTGCATGCGAATGATTTCGTTAAATTCAGCTCCATCAAAAAATTGTTTTTGAGTGAGATTAACGTGAGGGAAATTAAAGAGAATGCTTTCTCAGGATTGGAAGAGTTGGAGGAATTGTATTTGGACAAGAATGAGTTGAGTGTAATTCCAGAAGGAGCCTTCACATCGCTGACGAGTCTAAAAGTTTTGGATCTGAGTGAGAATAAACTTGTGACGATTGGAAAGTCAGCTCTGAGTGGTCTTCACTTTTTGTGGAACTTGGATCTTCACTCCAACAGATTGTCGAAGTTGGAAGATGACACTTTTGCAAATTTGAGTCGGTTGTATTATTTGAACTTGTCAGGAAATCCTCTGGAAACGGTGCCAACGAAAGGATTGTCATATTTGGATTACTTGGGACTTGCTGAAACTTCAGTCAAGAGAGTGAGTCAAGATGTAACAGTTGTGAGTTTAGACTTGTCGCGGAACAACTGGACCATTGTTGATTTTTCAATGCTGTCCGAAGCTTCTATTTTTAACCTATCAAATAACGCTTTGACGTCTTTGAAGAACGGTGATAGTCTCACATCTTGGTCGCTTTTTTTAAGGAACAATAGTTTTAAGTTTTTCAATGAAAGTTTGAAGGAGCTGAAGGAGATAGACTTGGCGCACAACTTGTTAGAGAAGATTGACGGTAGACCTTTTCGCCAATCAAAATCAATCTTAATAATTGATTTCAGCTTCAATAGAATTTCTTCTATCGCTGCTGACACTTTTGAAGGACTTTCATCACTAAGTAGATTATATCTACAAAACAACAAAATTTCTACTCTTGAACTGGGTTTGTTCAAAGATTTAAAAAATTTAATATTTCTCGACTTGTCCCACAACAACATCGGCACTCTTCAGCACGGAATTTTCAGTAATTTGAAGAACGTCGGAACTCTGGATCTTTCGTTCAACAATCTCAAAAAGCTGTCGTCTTCGGTATTCTATCCTATTTCTTGGTTGCATGTTCTCAATCTTAGCTATAATAACATTTCAAAGTTCGACGCTCAAGACGTCAGCAGTCACCTTCCAAGACTTCTCTATATCTCCCTAGACGGTAACAACTGGAAATGCGAGCAACTTATCGAACTCGACCGCAAGATGCGAGCTAACATCACCAGTGGTGAATCCTACGGGGTTGAGAATTTCAACGGGATTGCATGTCAAAGCGGAACTCATATTGGACAAAACTCATCCGACTTCTCTGCGAAAGAGTTTCTTCAACAGCTCGACGCAAGCATCGACGAGACGATTCGAGAGTCCAAACTGAAGAAGTTCCTCAATGAAGATTTCGAGCAGTCAAACTTTGCCAAATTTTTCCAGAAAAAATATAATGAAAATGAGGTTGAAAATAAGTCGATGAGTGAACCTGCTCCTGCTCCTCTGACGAAAGAAGAAAAGAGTGATGAAGGAAGCGGTACGGTGGCTATTTTGAGTCTTCTTCTTCAATTGGTCATGTGCGTGGTGTTGGTGGCTATGGCTTTCTTCATGTATAAACTTTTCAGCCGCAACAACAGAAATGAACGAGTTCAAAGTATTTCTCAAGTTGAATTAAACGAAGATTATTAAAAATTTTGTGGAAAAATAACGTATTTCATTGCAATTGTGATTTCATTTCTAGTGTCTAATTTTAAATTGAACAAAGGTATGGTTTCTACTAAGGTTAACTTGATGTAATCTAGATGATGTCGACACTTAAACAAATACTTATCAGACAATATAAAAATTGCATGAACGAGATTCTGTTGGCTTTCTACGTTTAAAAAAATTACAACTGTTTTATTTTAGAACCAATTAACGATTTTTAAAATTTCACATCGAATTTGTAATTTTGATTATTTTAACGATGTATTTATAAAATTTGAATATGTTGCTGTGTTTGACTGGCGCGTTATCAGCGCTAAATTAAATTACAAATTACAAAAGAAGCAATTTTGAAAATATTAATTTTTAAAATGAATCAGAGATTGTACATAAATGTAGAATTTTTTTGAAAATAGATAATCCTATTTTTTAGATTGTTTTAATTTTCTCCAATCGTTTGGTTTATTTCTGTTTATTTTTAAAACTTCAAAACTTTTTATTTGTTTTTCACATTTCTTAAGTACCTTTTTATACTGTTTCTTTCTTACAGTTTTTTTTTAACTTTCTTATATAGATTTTGTTGAATTATTTGACGATTAGAAATTGATAGATTTTTAGGTTTTAAATTTTTTTAAACTGTTAATATTCTTGCATTCCTGACTGTTTTTTGAAATGAATTGTTTAAACAGTTTGTAACTTTTTTTTTGGTATTTTTTATTGTTTATTTTTATCATTGACATTTTTTACATATTTAAGTTTTTTTAACTTTATTTAATTATTATTTAAGATTTTTTATATTTATGTATTTTATAGATTATTGAGATTGTCAATAAAATAATGAAATATAAAATGAAAAATCTGATAATTTTAACAGCCATTTATGTAACGAGACTGTAAAAACAAATATTTCAGCGCAGCAAAACCTTTAAATCGGTAAAAATGAATACAATTTTTGTTTAAATCACACGAAATTAAAAATTGTAAGAATTCGACCTTTAGTTCCGTAAAGTATATTTTGACAAACAAGTCCATAAAATTTATTTATGGGGCCGCAAAAGAGTCCGTAAATAAACGTTTATAGAGTGCTCGCCCAAAAATATAATTCGAACTAGCTACTTGAAGCTACCCAATGTTGACCAATTCAAGGGCCAACTTCTTTCGGAGGAGGTCTGCCACAATTTTGGCGGATGGTGTCGCCGATACTAGAACACTTAAACGACACAGCGATCGGATGTGTGGCAGATTCCATGGACAATAAAACCAAAATTGGCCGAAACTTGACATCGACTGAACATTTGAGTCATCACCGGGAACTACTTGTATTTCTTCAACAAGTGATACTGCCATCAAAACCACATCTTCCAGACTTGCAATTACTGGAAATTTGAATTGCACATTTTATAGTTATACACATTAGTAGAAAAGAACTTGCTGCTTTATTTTGTTCGACCACAAAGTTTGTTCATCAGGCACACTTAATAAGTACTTAAACAAAAAAATCTTAACTTTGATTAGCATGGTGTTAAAAATAGTAAAACTGCAAATTTTCTTAAAAAATGCATTTTTCATAGAATTCTAATTTATATCGATGTCATTTTAAATTATTGTCCGATTAGATAAGTTTCAACTCCAAGTATCGAAATCTCTAATATGTAACTTGTTCAATCGATAATCTTATCAAATCAGCCAGTTTGCGTGTTATTAGCTCCAACTTCAAACGTTTTCGTTTCATGATAATGAAGGTCATTTTAATTTTAGCAACATTGGTTCTTGGTAATTTCGGTTGTCAAGAAATCATCAAAAATAAAACGTTGAACGACTACTCCGATTACTACGACGAGGACTATTTCATCGATTCAAGATTCCAAACAAAGATAGACAACGTTACAGTTGTCTGTTCTAACATCTACTCTATCGAAGAGATCTACTACTCTTACTCAGATGAACTCTACGAGCAGTATCTCAAGATCACTACCTCCAACGTCTCAACATTGCACGCGAATGATTTCGTTAAATTCAGCACCATCAAAAAATTGTTTTTGAGTGAGATTAACGTGAGGGAAATTAAAGAGAATGCTTTCTCAGGATTGAAAGAGTTGAAGGAGTTGTATTTGGACAAGAATGAGTTGAGTGTAATTCCAGAAGGAGCCTTCACATCGCTGACGAGTCTAAAAGTTTTGGATCTGAGTGAGAATAAACTTGTGACGATTGGAAAGTCAGCTCTGAGTGGTCTTCACTTTTTGTGGAACTTGGATCTTCACTCCAACAGATTGTCGAAGTTGGAAGATGACACTTTTGCAGATTTGAGTTGGTTGGATTATTTGAACTTGTCAGGAAATCCTCTGGAAACGGTGCCAACGAATGGATTGCCATCTTTGGATTACTTGGGACTTGCTGAAACTTCAGTCAAGAGAGTGAGTCAAGATGTAACAGTTGTGAGTTTAGACTTGTCGCGGAACAACTGGACCATTGTTGATTTTTCAATGCTGTCCGAAGCTTCTATTTTTAACCTATCAAATAACGCTTTGACGTCTTTGAAGAACGGTGATAGTCTCACATCTTGGTCGCTTTTTTTAAGGAACAATAGTTTTAAGTTTTTCAATGAAAGTTTGAAGGAGCTCAAGCAGCTAGATTTGGCGCACAACTTGTTAGAGAAGATTGACAGTAGACCTTTTCGCCAATCAAAATCAATCTTAATAATTGATTTCAGCTTCAATAGAATTTCTTCTATCGCTGCTGACACTTTTGAAGGACTTTCATCACTAAGTAGATTATATCTACAAAACAACAAAATTTCTACTCTTGAACTGGGTTTGTTCAAAGATTTAAAAAATTTAATGATTCTCGACTTGTCCCATAACAACATTGGAACTCTTCAGCACGGAATTTTCAGTAATTTGAAGAGCGTCAGAACTCTGGATCTTTCGTTCAACAATCTCAAAAAGCTGTCGTCTTCGGTATTCTATCCTATTTCTTGGTTGTATATTCTCAATCTTAGCTATAATAACATTTCAAAGTTCGACGCTCAAGACGTCAGCAGTCACCTTCCAAGACTTCTCTATATCTCCCTAGACGGTAACAACTGGAAATGCGAGCAACTTATCGAACTCGACCGCAAGATGCGAGCTAACATCACCAGTGGTGAATCCTACGGGGTTGAGAATTTCAACGGGATTGCATGTCAAAGCGAAAATCATATTGAACAAAACTCATCCGACTTCTCTGCGAAAGAGTTTCTTCAACAGCTCGACGCAAGCATCGACGAGACGATTCGAGAGTCCAAACTGAAGAAGTTCCTCAATGAAGATTTCGAGCAGTCAAACTTTGCCAAGTTTTTCCAGAAAAAATATAATGAAAATGAGGTTGAAAATAAGTCGATGAGTGAACTAGCTCCTGCTCCTCTGACGAAAGAAGAAAAGAGTGATGGAGGAAGCGGTACGGTGGCTATTTTGAGTCTTCTTCTTCAATTGGTGATGTGCGTGATGCTGGTGGCTATGGCTTTCTTCATGTATAAATTTTTCAGCCGCAACAATAGAAACGAACGAGTTCAAAGTATTTCTCAAGTGGAATTAAACGAAGATTATTAAAATTTTTGTGGAAAAATAAAATCATATTTTTTATTCTAATTGGGATTTCACTTCTGTCAAGTCGGAAAATATTTCCTTACATGATGGCGTGGTTATGCAAAAATAAATAAAATTTATTGAAAGTAAACACATGATAACGGAGGATTCTGTAAAATTAGATAAAATTTATTGAGAAGTAAACATGTGATAACGGAGACATTCAGACAAGAAAACATGCAGCAACAAGAATCTGATAGTTTGCTATTTTTTCACAAATTTTTCCAATTTTTTTTATATAGCTTGGTCAGACTATGCCAGACAAAATCAAAACTTTTGGAAATCGCGAGATTTGTAGAAGTATTAACTTGGAACATATTTTTCATAAAAAAATTATTGATAAATTATTGTTCGCATAGGCTTCAATTCTAATAATGTCAGTCTGCGATATCAGACATGTTTAACTGTCAAACTTGTCATATCTCGTGAGTTCGTACATTATTATCTCTGACTACAAACGTTTTCGTTACAAGATAATGAAGATCATCCTAATTTTATCAACACTAGTTCTTGGAATTTTTGGTTGTCAAGAAATTTTGAACAACGCAACATTCCAAGACTACACTTATTCAAACAGCCATCCAAGATACAAAAATTTAAAACTTCTAATTCTGATCATTTTGAAAACAAAAAGATGACTTGAAAACATTTTTTTTGTTAGCTGTGAGATACAAGAGTGCAGCTCAGAAAAGACAAATTTTAACAGTAGATCAACTAAATATTTTTATTATTTTAACTGAACCCTGTTATTGAAAACTGATATGCAGTGTGGTTTTGAAAATGATTAGATAACAGTTATTTACCAATAAATACTTGACGTCGATATTCGAACAAATACTATTTTTTTAAAATTAAACTTGCGATAACAAGATTCTGTTCGTATTCACAAAAAAAAAATTTTTGTTTTAGCTTGAAATTTGTTATTTTGGATATTTTAACAATATGATTATAAAATTTAGGGAAATTTCTGTGTTTGACTTGCTTATTAGCAGCGCCAAATTATAGAGACGTAGCGTGGAATAAACCATTTTTTTTTTAGAGCAAACCAAAGATTTCGAACTTTTTCTAGTAAAATCTGTAATTCTGGCACATTTAACGATTAAAAAAAAATCAACGTGTTGTAATATTGTATAAGTTTTCAAAAGTGTGTGTTCCGCGCCTACGTTTGTAATCTGAGAAAATAAGTGATTAAAAAAAAAAATCATGGCCATATCGTTAATGTGAAAACGTCTCATATTAAAAAAAAAAGATTCGTCTTAAAAAGAATATTTTCGAATTTTGGTTTCCTTCGTGCTATTTTTTGTAAACTGGCACAACTAATAAGTAAATTAAACTTTAAAGCACAGCAGAATTACAAAATAAAAAAATTGTCTGGTTCTAAAACAAAAAAAAAAAAAAAACAAAAAATAAATAACGATATAATAAACTGAAAAACATTTGTTTTATTTACATTTCAGATTGGGTAAAAATCCCAAATTTACACTAAAAATAAAATCAGAATTAGAATCAAAAATTCAACTTTTATTTACAAAAATTTGACTGCTCGAAATCTTCATTGAGAAACTTTTCAAGTCTTGTCTCGCCGATACTCATTTCGAGTTTTTGAAGAAACTCTTTTGACCTTGTTAATTTACAATAACTGGAATTTTTTTTGCTATTTTCAAAAAACATGTTTTTTAAATCTATGCCTCATTTTTCAAAAGGTAAATCCACAAAACAAGTAAAGGGAATAACAAATTTGCACAAACGACGAAGCAAATTGTTATTTATCCGAAACTTCCATATACTGCTTCCGCCGCTCTTCAGCAACTTTTTTGGTAGATGCAGCTGCTAACATCACCAGCTTGAAACGTCATGGCGGATGGCGATCAACAGAAATCGCAGAAGGTTGCATAGATGAATCATTAAATAACCGAATTAATGTATGAAATAAAATTTTGAACTCTATTGAGTTTGAAGTAGTTACGAAACACAGCAACGAAAATACTAATAATAATACAATTATTGAATAAAGCAACAAAAATTCGAATTTAATAATGTCAGTAATCTTCCAAATTTCCTATTCAATAACTGTACCAGTAGCGTAACTTTTAATATTTATGACAATAATTATAACAATGGGAATATTTCAACTGCTCTTATTCATTCTAAATTAAGACTAAAAAAATGTAGAAAAAGTATAGTCTGCAATCCATTTGAAGTGATAATTCCGCACTTTCTGCAAAATTTTTAATAATCATCGCTCAACTGAATTTGGGAAATCCTTTCAGGACTTTTTCTCGCACCATTAATGCTGACAAATTTATACATGAAAAACACCATAGCCACCAACATCACGCACATCACCAACTGTAGAAGAAGACTTAAAATGGCTACCGCATTGCTTCCTCCATCACTCTTTTCTTCCTTCGTCAGAACAGCAGGACCTGGTTCACTCACCGACTTATTTTCAACTTCACTTTCATTATATTTCCTTTGGAAAAACTTGGCAAAGTTTGACTGCTCGAAATCTTCATTGAGGAACTTCTCCAGTTTGGACTCTCGAATCGTCTCGTCGATGCTTGCGTCGAGCTGTTGGAGAAACTCTTTCGCAGAGAAGTCGGATGAGTTTTGTCTAATATGACTTCCGCTTTGACATGCAATGCCGTTGAAATTCTCAACGTCGTAGGATTCACCACTGGTGATGTTAGCTCGCATCTTGCGGTCGAGTTCGATAAGTTGCTCGCATTTCCAGTTGTTACCGTCTAGGAAGATGTAGAGAAGATTTGGAAGGTGACTGCTGACGTCTTGAGCGTCGAAGTTTGAAATGTTATTATAGCTAAGATTGAGAAGATTCAACCCAGTTATAGAATAGAATACTGAAGACGACAGCTTTTTGAGTTTGTTGAACGAAAGATCCAGAGCTCGGAGGTTCTTCAAATTATTGAAAATTCCATGCTGAAGATTTCCAATGTTGTTGTGGGACAAGTCGAGCATTGTTAATATTTTTAAATGTTTGAACAAACCCGGTTCAAGGATTGAAATGTTGTTGTTTTGAAGATATAAATTACTCAGTGATGAAAGTCCTTGAAAAGTGTCAGCAGCGATAAAAGAAATTCTGTTAAAGCTCAAATTAATTAGAACGATCGTTTTTGATTGTTGAAAAGGTGTGCTGTCGATCTTCTCTATTAAGTTGTACGCCAAGTCTAGCTGCTCGATCCCCTTTAAACTTTCATTGATAGACTTAAAACTATTGTTCCTCAAAATGAGCCAGCAATAGTGGAGATTATCACTGTTCTTCAGAGACGTCAAAGCGTTATTTGATAGGTTATAAATAGCAGATCTAGACAGTGTTGAAAAATCGACAGTGGTCCAGTTGTTTCTTGATAAGTCTAAAGTTACAACTGTCAGATTTTGACTCACTTTCTTGACTGAAGTTTCAGCAAGTCCCAAGTAGTCCAAAGATGATAATCCTTTCGTTGGCACCGTTTCCAGAGGATTTCCTGACAAGTTCAAATAATACAACCGACTCAAATCTGTAAAAGTGTCATCTTCCAACTTCGACAATCTGTTAGAGTGAAGATCCAAGTTCCGCAGAAAGTGAAGACCACTCAGAGCTGACTTTCCAATCGTCACAAGTTTATTCTCACTCAGATCCAAAACTTTTAGATTCGTCAGCGATGTGAAGGCTCCTTCTGGAATTACACTCAACTCATTCTTGTCCAAATACAGTTCCTCCAACTCTTCCAATCCTGAGAAAGCATTCTCTTTAATTTCCCTCACTTTAATCTCACTCAAAAACAACTTTGCTATGGTGTCGAACTGGGCGAAATCATTCGCAAATAATGTTGAGACGTTGGAGTTTGTGATCTTGAGATACTGCTCGTAGAGTTTGTCTGAGTAGGAGTAGTAGATTTCTTCGATGGAGTAGATGTTAGAGCAGACAATTGTAACGTTGTCTATCTTTGTTTTAAATCTTGTATAACGGTAAGAATAGGAATGGTCGTGGACTGTTGTGTTCTTGATGATTTCTTGACAACCAAAACTTCCAAGAACTAGTGTTGCTAAAACTAAGATGATCTTCATTGTCTTGAATCAAAAACGTTTGAAGTCGGAGCTAGTAATACGCGAACTGGTGAATATGATAAGATTGTCAATTTAACAATGTAGATATTCGAGACCTCGATACCTGGAATTGAAACTTATCTAATCAGATGATTAATTAAAGTATAGTCCTTCGGAAAAGATGAAATATAAAAACGGAAGTGGCTATTTTTATAAAGATTAAACTTTTTCAACATTTAAAAAAAATAGTTTTACTACTTTCAAAGATATGCTAACAAAATTAGAGTTTTTTTTTTAAAGTACTGATTAAGTGTTTCTCATAACAAACAAATGCAAAATTGTTATTTTTGGAATGAACTAGAATTATTTTTCAAATTTTTTTAATTTTAGAAGTCTTTAATGGTTCTCTTGCTTATTCACAGTGCCAGAGTACAGATGAATAGCGCAAAAGACAAAATTTTAGAATTTTTTTCCAAGACCCTAACCATATTTTTAACACTTCGTACGAAAACCTGCAGTTCAAGCAACGCAATGAGAGATAACAGAACAAAACACAAAGGTCCTAAGCGAAGTGTGTCCTGGTCCACGTGACACTCTGGTGCAGGTTCTAATCAGGCCACGCAAGGACTTTTAGAAAGACTGTGCACTAGGTACTTTTGACAGATCTCAATAGTATGTCTAGTAGACCACCACGGCGTGCAGGTTGAGCCGCTACTTTTTAAGAGATGGCGTGCCACACTCTCTTCTCTTGTTCGCGGTTCGTTTTTCAGCAGTCTTTACGCTCTTTTTCTTCTTTGAGTTTTTTCTTTTCTTCTTTCTTTATCGTCCCTTGGTTCGAAGGTGTTCTTTCTCTGTCTTCATCGTTGAATGCTTTTTTTTCTTCTTATTTCCTCTGATTCTTCTTCCATCGTGAGTTTTGGTCTCTTAAATCTTTTCAGTGTGGTTTCTTCCGCTTGCTCCTTGATTGTTCAGTTTTCAGGTTTTACTGCCTTCTTGAAGTGGCTCCTGGCGATCTGCTTGACGACTTCTTCAAATGGTGAGATTTTCAGGTCGTTGTGAATTTGTTGGTTTGTCATTTAACATGTTGCCCTCAAGAGTTTGTTCTGGAAAATTTAAAGTTTCTTCAGTCTTCTTTCTCCTTCTTGGTTCCAGGTTGGTGCCGGTTTCTTCGTGCGTGTTCGTGAGAACCGTTGGGAGCGGTCCCAGAGCTGAGCCTTGAGGTAGTCCTGCCCTGCTCCACTTGCTGCTTGATTCTTCTTCATTGATTTTTACTTGTAACTTACGATTTAATAAATATGAATGAATGACATTGCCATAGACAAACGGTATTCGGAAACAGATAAGTTTTCGGACGAGTCCTTGGTGCCAGACTTTATCGAAAGCCTTTTCGGTGTCCAGTGGTGGCGTTCCACACGTAGAGCGAGTTTTTTTTATGAGGCTAGGGTTGCCAAGAAGACTCTTGCTAAAGGCTGACAATGTCCACAAACATCAAAAAACAATCGCAAGCGTGGGTGTATTCTTAGCGACCATTTTTTGGCGACCACTCTGTAAATGTTTACTTTACGGAGTCTTTTGCGACCTCATAAATAATTTTTATAGACTTGGCTGTGAACATATATTTTATAAACTTAAACCCCAATTTCTTATATTTTGTAATTTCGTGTGATTTAAAAAAATGTTTTTATTCATTTTTGAAGATTTCTAGACACGCTGCGCTCGCATATTTTCAAAAATTTACCGTTTTAACAGTCTGGTTATATAAATTGTTATTAAAATTATCAGATTGACCATTTTAATTTAAGATTAATTTTAGATTTTTAAATATTTTTTTTTGTAATGTAGTAAACCGACAGTTTTTTTTTACTGCAAGTTTAATTTTGCCAGGTAAGTATGTTGTTTGGGTTGTTTGAGTGTCGATGTTATCAAGTATTTATTGCTGAACAAATTGTATCAAGTACTTGTGAAAATAAAATGAATCTATTTAAAATTTGTCTTTTTTGAGTTGCACTCTTGTTTTTTCACACAGCTAAAAAATAAACAAAAAAAAATCTGTCCAATCTCATCAACGTGAAAAAAATTAAAGTTTTAATATAAAAATTATTTTTTTTAACTCGTTCTAAAATAGAAGATTCAGATTTGTGAGAAAATTTTTAACTAATAAAATGTTGGTAATACTGTTTAATTTTAACATACAACAATTTGAATGTTGGCGTCATTTAGCATTTATTTCGACACTAGAAATGAAATCACTATTACAATAAAGTACTACTACATTATTTCTCTACAAAAATCTTAATAATCTGCGTTTAATTCAACTTGAGAAATACTTTGAATTCGATCGTTTCTATTGTTGCTGCTAAAAAATTTATACATGAAGAAAGCCATAGCCACCAACACCACGCACATCACCAATTGAAGAAGAAGACTCAAAATAGCCACCGTATCGCTTCCTTCATCACTCTTTTCTTCTTCCGTCAGAGGAGCAGAAGCTGGTTCACTCACAGACTTATTTTCAACTTCATTTTCATTATATTTCCTTTTGAAAAACTTGGCAAAGTTTGACTGCTCGAAATCTTCATTGAGGAACTTCTCCAGTTTGGACTCTCGAATCGTCTCGTCGATGCTTGCGTCGAGCTGTTGAAGAATCTCTTTCGCAGAGAAGTCGGATGAGTTTTGTCTAATATGATTTCCACTTCGACATGCAATCCCGTTGAAATTCTCAACGTCGTAGGATTCACCACTGGTGATGTTAGCTCGCATCTTGCGGTCGAGTTCGATAAGTTGCTCGCATTTCCAGTTGTTACCGTCTAGGGAGATATAGAGAAGACTTGGAAGATGACCGCTGACGTCTTGAGCGTCGAACTTTGAAATGTTATTATAGCTAAGATCGAGAAAATTTAACCCGGTTATAGAATAGAATACTGAAGACGACAGCTTTTTGAGTTTGTTGAACGAAAGATCCAGAGCTCGGAGGTTCTTCAAATTATTGAAAATTCCATACTGAAGATTTCCAATGTTGTTGTGGGACAAGTCGAGAAGGGCCAACATTTTTAAATCTTTGAACAAACCCGGTTCAAGGATTGAAATGTTGTTGTTTTGAAGATATAATCTACTCAGTGAAGAAAGTCCTTGAAAAGTGTCAGCAGCGATAAAAGAAATTTTGTTAAAGCTCAAATTAATTAGAATGATCGATTTTGATTGTTGAAAAGGTGTGCTGTCGATCTTCTCTATTAAGTTGTACGCCAAGTCTAGCTGCCCGAGTTCCTTTAAACTTTCATTGATAGACTTAAATCTATTGTTCCTCAAAAGAAGCCGGGAATATTTGAGATTATCACTTTTCTTCAGAGACGTCAAAGCGTTATTTGATAGGTTATAAGTAGCAGATCTAGATAGTGTTGAAAAATCAACAGTGGTCCAGTTGTTTCTTGACAAGTCTAAAATTACAACTGTCAGATTTTGATCCACTTTCTTGACTGAAGTTTGAGCAAGTCCCAAGTAGTCCAAAAGTGGCAATCTTTTCGTTGGCATCGTTTCTAAAGGATTTTCTGACAAATCCAAATAATACAACCGACTCAAATCTGCGAAAGTGTCATCTTCCAACTTCGACAATCTGTTGGAGTGAAGATCCAATTTCCACAAAAAGTGAAGACCACTCAGAGCTGACTTTTCGATCGTCACAAGTTTATTCTCACTCAGATCCAAAACTTTTAGCTTCGTCAGCGATGTGAAGGCTCCTTCTGGAATTACACTCAACTCATTCTTGTCTAAATACAACTCCTCCAACTCTTCCAATCCTGAGAGAGCATTCTCTTTAATTTCCTTCACCTTAATCCCACTCAAAAACAACTTTGCTATGGTGTCGAACTGGGCGAAATCATTCGCAAATAATGTTGAGACGTTGGAGTTTGTGATCTTGAGATACTGCTCGTAGAGTTGGTCTGAGTAGGAGTAGTAGATTTCTTCGATGGAGTAGATGTTAGAGCAGATAATTGTAACGTTGTCTATCTCTGTTTGAAATCTTGCATAACCGTAAGAATGCGAATACTCGAAGACTGTTTTGTTCTTGAAGATTTCTTGACAACCGAAACTTCCAAGAACTAGTGTTGCTAAAACTAGAATGATCTTCATTGTCTTGGATCAAAATCGTTTGAAGTCGGAGCTAGTAATACGCTTACTGGTGAATGTGATAAGATTGTCAATTTAACAAAGTAGATATTCGAGACCTCGATACCTGGAATTGAAACTTATCTAATCAGATGATTAATTAAAGTATAGTCGTTCGGAAAAGATGGAATATAAAAAACGTAAGTGGCTATTTTTATAAAGATTAAACTTTTTCAACATTAAAAAAAAAATTATAGTTTCACTACTTTCGAAGATATGCTAACAAAATTAGAGTTTTTTTTTTAAAGTACTGATTAAGTGTTTCTCATAACAAACAAATGCAAAATTGTTATTTTAGGAATGAACTAGAATTATTTTTCAAATTTTTTTAATTTTAGAAGTCTTTAATGGTTCTCTTGCTTATTCACAGTGCCAGAGTACAGATGAATAGCGCAAAAGACAAAATTTTAGAATTTTTTTCCAAGACCCTAACCATATTTTTAACACTTCGTACCAAAACCTGCAGTTCAAGCAACGCAACGAAAGATAACAGAACAAAACACAAAGATTCTAAGCGAAGTGTGTCCTGGTCCACGTGACATTCTGGTGCAGGTACCAACCAGGTCACGCAAGGGCTCTTAGAAAGAGTATGCACTAGGTGGTTTTGACAGATCTCAGTAGTATGTCTAGTAGGCCACCACGGCGTGCAGGTAGAGCCGCTACTTTTTAAGAGATGCTGTCTCAACTGGCGTGCCACATTCTCTTCTCTTTTTCGCGCTTCGTTTTTCCGGAGTCTTGGCGATGCTTTTCTTCTTTGAGTTTTTTCTTCTCTTCTTTCTGGTTCGAAGATGTTTTTTTTGTCTTCATCGTTGAATGCTTCTTTTTCTTTCTTATTTTCTCTGGTCCTTCTTCCATCGTGAGTTTTGGTCTCTTAAATCTTTTCAGTGTGGTTTTTTCCGCTTTCTCCTTGATTGTTCAGTTTTCATGTTTTGCTGCCTTCTTGAAGTGGCTCCTGGCGATCTGCTTGACGACTTCTTCAATTGGTGAGATTTTCAGGTCGTTGTGAATTTGTTGGTTTGTCATTTAACATGCTGCCCTCAAGATTTTGTTCTGGAAAATTTAAAGTTTCTTCAGTCTTCTTTATCCTTCTTGGTTCCAGGTTGGTGCCGGTTCCTTCGTGCGTGTTCATGAGAACCGTTGGGAGCGGTCCCAGAGCTGAGCCCTGCTCCATTTGGTGCTTGATTTTTCTTCATTGATTTTTACCTGTAACTTACGATTTAATAAATACGAATGAATTACCTTACCATAGACAAACGGTTTTCGGAAACAGATAAGTTTTCGGACGAGTCCTTGGTGCCAGACTTTATCGAAAGCCTTTTCGGTGTCCAGTGGTGGCGTTCCACACGTAGAGCGAGTCCTTTTATGAGGCTAGGGTTGCCAATGTCCACAAATATCGAAAAAAAAATCTCAAGCGCGGGTTTTTAGCGACCATTTTTTGGCGACCACTCTGTAGACGTTTACTTTACGGAGTCTTTTGCGACCTCATAAATAATTTTTATAGACTTGGCTGTATTTATTGCTATATAAAAGTATTTATTGCTGAAGAAATTGTATCAAGTACTTGTAAAAATAAAATAAATCTCTTTAAAATTTGTTTTTTTTTTGAGTTGCACTTTTGTTTTTTCACACAGCTAAAAAAAAATCAAAAAAATCTTTCCAATCTCATCAACGTGCAAAAAATTAGAAATTTTAATATAATTTTTTTTTATTTAACTCGTTCTAAAATAGAAGATTCAAAGATTTGTAAGAAAATTTTTAACTGATAGAATGTTGGTAATACTGTTTAATTTTAACATACAACAATTTGAATGTTGGCGTCATTTAGCATTTATTTCGACACTAGAAATGAAATCACTATTACAATAAATTACTACTACATTATTTGCTACAAAAATTTTAATAATCTGCGTTTAATTCAACTTGAGAAATACTTTGAACTCGTTCGTTTCTATTGTTGCTGCTAAAAAATTTATACATGAAGAAAGCCATAGCCACCAACACCACGCACATGACCAATTGAAGAAGAAGACTCAAAATAGCCACCGTATCGCTTCCTCCATCACTCTTTTCTTCTTTCGTCAGAGGAGCAGGAGCTGGTTCACTCACAGACTTATGTTCAACTTCATTTTCATTATATTTCCTCTGAAAAAACTTGGCAAAGTTTGACTGCTCGAAATCTTCATTGAGGAACTTCTTCAGTTTGGACTCTCGAATCGTCTCGTCGATGCTTGCGTCGAGCTGTTGAAGAAACTCTTTCGCAGAGAAGTCGGATGAGTTTTGTCTAATATGATTTCCACTTCGACATGCAATCCCGTTGAAATTCTCAACGTCGTAGGATTCACCACTGGTGATGTTTGCTCGCATGTTGCGATCGAGTTCGATAAGTTGCTCGCATTTCCAGTTGTTACCGTCTAGGGAGATGTAGAGAAGACTTGGAAGGTGACTGCTGACGTCTTGAGCGTCGAAGTTTGAAATATTATTATAGCTAAGATTGAGAACAAGCAACCAAGACATAGGATAGAATACCGAAGACGATAGCTTTTTGAGTTTGTTGAACGAAAGATCCAGAGTTCCGAGATTCTTCAAATTACTGAAAATTCCGTGCTGAAGAGTTCCAATGTTGTTATGGGACAAGACGAGAATCATTAACTTTTTTAAATCTTTGAACAAACCCAGTTCAAGAGTTGAAATGTTGTTGTTTTGTAGATATAATTTACTCAGTGATGAAAGTCCTTCAAAAGTGTCAGCAGCGATAGAAGAAATTCTATTGAAGCTGAAATCAATTATTAAGATTGATTTTGATTGGCGGAAAGGTCTACTGTCAATCTTCTCTAACAAGTTGTGCGCCAAATCTAGCTGCTTCAGCTCCTTCAAACTTTCATTGAAAAACTTAAAACTATTGTTCCTTAAAAAAAGCGACCAAGATGTGAGACTATCACCGTTCTTCAAAGACGTCAAAGCGTTATTTGATAGGTTAAAAACAGAAGCTTTGGACAGCGTTGTAAAATCAACAGTAGTCCAGTTGTTTCCCGACAAGTCTAAACTTATAACTGTCACATCTTGACTCACACTCTTGACCGAAGTTTTAGCAAGTCCCAAGTAGTCCAAAGATGACAAGTCTTTCATCGGCACCGTTTCCAGAGGATTTCCTGACAAGTCCAAATAACACAACTGACTCATATCTGCAAAAATATCATCTTCCAACTTCCACAATCTGTTAGAGTGAAGATCCAAGTTCCGCAGAAAGTGAAGACCACTCAGAGCTGACTTTCCAATCGTCACAAGTTTATTCTCACTCAGATCCAAAACTTTTAGATTCGTCAGCGATGTGAAGGCTCCTTCTGGAATTACACTCAACTCATTCTTGTCTAAATACAACTCCTTCAACTCTTCCAATCCTGAGAAAGCATTCTCTTTAATTTCCCTCACGTTAATCTCACTCAAAAACAATTTTTTGATGGAGCTGAATTTAACGAAATCATTTGCATGCAATGTTGAGACGTTGGAGGTAGTGATCTTGAGATACTGCTCGTAGAGTTCATCTGAGTAAGTGTAGTAGATCTCTTCGATGGAGTAGATGTTAGAACAGACAATTGTAACGTTCTCTATCTTTGTTTGGAATCTCGAAAAACGATAGGAATACGAATAGTCGTAGAATGTTTTGTTCTCGAATATTTCTTGACAACCGAAACTTCCAAGAACGAGTGTTGCTAAAACTAAGATGATCTTCATTGTCTTGAATCAAAAACGTTTGAAGTCGGAGCTAATAATAAGCGAACTGGTGAATATGATAAGACTGTCGATTTAACAAAATAAATATTCGAGACTTCGATACTTGGAAGTGAAGTTTATCTAATCGGATCGTGGTTAAAACGATACAACAGAAGAGGTCAATAAAACAACCAGATCGAAGAAACGAGCTATATTTGTAGGCGTTGTTTACGAAAATTTTAGGATGCAACTTTTAACAAACACGAGACAATTTCTCAATTATATCTGAATCTCAAGAAACCACCAAAGTACCATGTAGGTATCGATTAACTCAGATCTTATCAATAATGTGTGGCTGATAATAACTACTTGGGAAATGGTAGTTTTAATTAATGGATGTGGACATGGACAATGACACAATTCACGTCCTCAAATTGGGCTGTGGGTTTTCGGAATTTTCCTTGGTTAATTTTGGAAGTCCAGACTTGCTCTTCTGATTTACGACTTCTCTGAAAAAACCTCTGGACTGGATGAACGGGCCGCGACGTCGTCCCTGCCAGGAGTTCCAGTACCCAATCAGGCTCCTCTAACACTTTCATTCTCTTCACATGCATTCGTACATTCGTCACTACTAATCATCAAAAACACCAAAAAACCTTCTACGATCTCTCTCCCCTAGCAACACCAAGATCACCTCTAATTTATTCGTTACCCACGCGGATACGGGATAAAAACTTACCACAACAAAAATTAAGTGTACAATTTTCTTTCTCCATACTTGGTCGCCGGGGTTACCAAAATTTTAGAAAAAATCAAAGTACAAAAAAATTATCAAACAATAAAAAAATTGAAACAATCTAAAATATATTTAATTTGTCGTTTTCACAAAAAGTGTATATTTATGAACACAGCTCCATCTCAGAAACTCTTCTCCTGTTATCCGTCGCCTTAAATTCACTAACTATGTTAAGAACAACATGAAACGCCAAAAATAACAGTATCAAAGTTAAAACCACACTAATAAAAACGAGAATATTATCAGACCTCTCTGGCACCTCCTGAAAAGTAAGCTTTTCGCTTTTGCTTCCGTTCGTCCCCTCTTTCTCAACCACAAACTTGAAATTGCTCAAATACTTGAAAAAGCCACTCTTGCTGAAATCTCCATCGAAATATCGAACAAATTTCGAATCCTCAAAGTTCTCGTTAAAAACCTCTTTGATTTTCGAGCCTCTGATGCCGTCACTAATCGCCTTCTCCACGTTCTTAAATGACATTTCTGTACCTTTCACCGGTTGTGAATCTTCGCAAGCGATTCCACGAAAGTTTTCCACGTCGAAAGTAGTTCCACGTGTTAGAACATCTTGACGGTGATTAAACGTGTCCCATTGCGGGAAACGTTGTATAAAGTTTGTAGCAGAGCCGATTTTTATCAGTTCTTGACACTTCCAAGGATTGTGATCCAAAGACAGTTTAGTTAATCTGGGAATGTTGGATACATCAAAAGACGTGATTTGGTTATAGTCAAAATAAAGCTCCTTCAGTTGATGGAGAGAGTGAAGCTTGTGATCGAGCGTTGTCAATCTGTTGTCAGAAATATTTAACACTCTTAGGTTGAGTAAATTGTCAAAGACACCAAACTGGAACTCCTCGATCAAATTACCAGACAGATCCAAAAATGTGAGGTTTTTCAAATCGCGGAACAGGATCGGGTCAATTGTTCTTATTCTGTTTCGTTGAAGCACCAAGTTGTCTAAAGATGTACAGTTGTGGAACACGTCATTGTCAAATACTGACAATTTGTTGAATCTCAAATCCAACAACCGCAGCGACGTTGGTCTTCCAATCAAGTTTTTTTGCACCTTCCGAATCTTGTTGTAACCCAAATTTATCTTTGACACTCTCAACGTGCCGACGATCTCTTCAATCTGATTGTTGTCAAGATTTAGACTTTCAGTGTCAAGTTCTTGACAATTATCAACAGTGACAATTTTGTTTCCCGCTAGATTGATTTGGTCGCTTGTGGGAAACAACTTGAAGTCAACTCTAGTAATCTGCGAAGATGACAACTCAAAAATTTTCATCGAGCGATTTGACAAGTCTGGTATTGTAGTCAAAGATGTTCCAGACAATAAAAGAGTGTCAACGTTTAGCATCTGTGTAAACGGGAAACTCTTTAAAGGATTTCCCGACAAGTTCACCAACGTCAAGTTGTCTAAACTCTCGAAGAAGTTGTCATTCAGACTTGTCAAATTGTTGTTTTGGAGGTTGAGCTCCGTCAAAGACGACAGACCTGTCAGAGCCACCTCTTCGATGTTAGAAATAATGTTGTTTTGTAAGGCCAGCACTTCTAAGTGTTGTAGGTTGTTGTACACCCCATGCGACACTTCTTTTATTTTGTTGTTGTCCAAATACAACTCTCTGAGTGCTATCAAACCCATGAAAGCTCCAGGTGACACTGTTTTTATCCCAAGGTCGCTCAAAAACAACTTAGTCACCGTTGAAAACTTTGACAACTCCATGGAATTTATAGCAGGAATCTTCGAGTTCTTCACTGATAAAAACTGCTCGTAATGTTGCGTTTTGTATTCGTACAGAATCTGGCTCAAAGAGTAAATATCGGAACAAACTATTGTCACATGTTTGGTAACACTTGTTTTGTTTATTATTATTTCGTTACCATAATCGTCAAATTCGTATTCCGGTTCGAAACTTTGGATGAATTTTTCTTCACGACATGAACAACACAATTTACAGAGTGCAGCCAATGTCAAAAACACACACAGATTCATGTTCACCTGGAAAAAATAACGTAGAAAACACAGAAACAAATTTTGACTTACCCAAAGTTGTAAATGTGGTTCTAATTGCAAGAGTTTCTTTGTTATTGAAATCAAGTCGGACATGACATTGTGAGCTAGCATAGTGATAACAGAATCAGCTCTACGAAAGAAATGAAGATAAGCTGTGGAAAAGTATGTAAATTTGGGATTTATTTATGCAAGCTATCATATGTTAGATTGTCAAAAATAATGACTAGATGCACTTGACAATTTTTCAAAAATGTTCAATAAGCAGCAGATTTGACATTCAGAAGGAAGAAATCCAATTATTTTTGAAGTTTGGGAGTGAGTTGGATAAGATGCAGAACATGTGAAATTTAACAGTTAAAGATTTGACACACCATTGATAACATATTGAAAAATTAATTTTCGATAAATAAAATTTGACAAACTGTCAAAAATTGTAATACAATTCATATGCACAAATTCAATTTTGCGTGCAATTTTAGCATTCGTAAGTTTGAGAAAATATAAAAAATTGTCAAGAATTAAAACAGTAAAAAATTACACAAATTGAGGTTCGACTGTTTTTGGAACTGACAATAAATATTTTCGCAGTGTCAAAAGTTGTTGACAAATTATTGAAAAAATTCTAGAACTGACATTTGTCTAATTTTGTATATAACATATAAAAGCAATAGTCAAAAATTAAGACACTGGAAAAATAAAAATACGACAAATTCAAGGTTGCCAAGTAGGAATTTTACTGTTTAATTGACAGTTAAAAAAAGTCTTTGACAAAAATGACAAATTCTTAAAAATAATTCTAGAACTGACAATATACAAAAGAATTGGCAAAAATTTGACAATTAAAAATTTCATAGCTTGTGACACTGAATTTTGTAGATTATTAAAAATCTAACAATTGCTAATAAATTTGACAATCTGTCAAAAACAGTTGTAGAGTTAAAAAAATTGCACCTATGGCAATATAAAAAATAATAAAAAATTGTAAAAATATGAGAATATGAGAAATATGACAAATTTAAATCTGCCAAATGAAAGTTTGACAGTTTCTAAGATCGACAGTTGATAAATTTTGCAGATTGATGAAGACAAAATTCAAAAGCTGTATAGACAAGATGTAAGTCTAATTTTGTAGTACACAACTTTAAAAATCGAAACGATGACAATGTCATAGTCAAAAATTTAGTCTGTTAAAAAAATTGACAATATTAAGCGTAAAAACTAAAAATTTGACTGATTTTAAGACCAACTGTTGATAAATTTGACAAATTTTTGCCAAAAATGGAATTTGACGGGTGTTAAGGAACAAGCTAATTTTACATGCTTAAATGTTAATTTGCCAATTTATAATTCTAATTTTGTGTACAGTTTTAAAAATTTGTGAATTGACAACATATATAAAAAAGAAAAATTTGGCAATTTGATAAAACATTTGACAAATTTAAGTGCAACTAATTATTAATTTACCAACTGTCAAAAAATATTGTAGAATTTAAGAGTTCGTAAATATGACAATATAAAAAGCGATCAAAACTGGGAACAAATATATAACCAATTTAATTAAGACAAAAAAAAAACAAATTTGACAAGCCTGATTGTCTACTTGACAACTAACAAGTCTAATTTTGTAGTATATAATTTTAAAAAAGTGTAAATATGACGATTTAAATAAATAGTCAAAAATTTAATTACTTAAAAATATGACAAAGTTAAGAGTATAAAATTTGACGGTGGTTAAAAACAAGTTAATTCTACATCCTTATCAGTTTTTAATCGACAGATTGTGAATCTTATTTACAATTTTAAAAATCATTTAGTAAATTTGACAAATTGTCAAAAATCTAACGATATGACTTGACCATTGTTGACAAATTTGACAAACTGTAGAATTGAATGCTCGTAAGTCTCATTTTGATAAAGTTTCAAAAAATAGTTAATTTTGTACAAATTTTGGAAATTTGTAAACATGAGAAGCTATACGAATGCAATTTGATAGTTTATTAGAAAAGCCTTCTTAGTTTATTTCAAAAATCTGAATAATGAAAGTCATCTTAATTCAATGCTTTATTCAAATTATTACATTTATATGTTAATTAATTAATAATAATAATAATAATAATAATAATAATTTTATTATTGGTAATACATTTTAAAAAATTTAACACATTTCGATTTCTGAGACTACAGGTGTTTCATTTTTTTTGTTTTTTTTCACACGTTTTGAAACTACTGAAAATATTTGCAACAAAAATGTTAAAATTAGTACAATACTTATTAATACAAAAATGCTATGGTCGTTTTGATTCAAAACCTCTTGAAAAGCTGTAAGCTTTTCACTTTTGCTTCCATTAACTTGCCTCTTCTCCAGAACAAATTTGAAATTGCTCAAATACTTAAAAAAATTACTTTGACTGAAGTCGTCATCGAAATACCGAACGAACTTGGAATTCTCAAAATTCTCATTAAAAACTTTTTCTAATTTCGAGTTTCTTATTCCTTCACCGATTGCTTCTTCTATCTCGTGGCTGACATTTTGAAAAGACGACGTCTTTTCCGATCTTGAATTTTCACAAGCGATTCCACGAAAATTTTCCACATCGTGTGAACTTCCACGAATAATTTCAACGCCCAGTTCTCTAGCGGTGTTGCCGATTCTGACGAGTTCTTGACACTTCCATGGGTTACGATCTAGAGAAACGATACGTAAACCCAAAAAATCTGAAACCTGGAACGACGATATTTGGTTGTTGTCAAAGTAAAGATGTTGTAGATTTGACAAAGAGTGCAACTTGTCGTGGGACAACGTTGTCAGTTTGTTGTTAGAAATGTTCAACATTTGGAGATTAGTCAAAGAGTCGAAGACACCAAACTGGAAGTCTCCAATCAAGTTTGCTGACAAGTCTAAGAGCCTGAGGCGTGTCAAATTTCGGAACAAAATCGGGTCGAGTTTTCTGATTTTGTTGTCTCGAAGCAATAAAGTTTCAAGAGATGTAAAGTCGTGGAAAAAGTCTGAGTCAAAGATGGACAACTCGTTGGATCCTAAATCTAACAACAAGAGCGACGTTGGTTGTCCAAACAACGATTTTTGTATCGACTGGAGCTTATTGTGGCCCAAATTAATCTTTGACAATCTTCCGAACGTTCCAGAGATTTTCTCAATCTCATTGTTGTCGAGACTTACACTCACAGTGTCAAAATCTTGACAACTTACAAGAGTCACAATTTTGTTGCTCGCTAGATTTGTCTCCTCGCTTTTAGGAAACAGACTGAGATCAACTTCCGTGACTTCCGAGAACGACAAGTCAAAAATTTTTATTGTGCGATTTGACAAATCGTCTGGCATCGTTGTCAAAGCGGTGCCGGATAACAATAAAGTGTCCACTTCTGGTAAGGCCGAAAAAGAGAAACTTTTTAAAGGGTTTTCCGCGAAGTCTACAAATTTCAGTTCGTCTAAAGTCTTGAAAAAATTGGAGCCTAAACTTGTTAAATTGTTGTTTCTAAGGTGGAGGTGTGTCAAAGATGAGAGACCTGACAGAGCTAAATCTTCGATCTTCGCAATTGCATTGTTTGTCAGGTTAAAAATTTGAAGAGCACTTAGGCCATTGAAAATTCCACTTTGTATAACAGTCAGTTCGTTGTTGTCAAGATACAGTTCTCTCAGTTTTGTCATGTCTAAAAATGATCCTGGAGCGATAGTTTTGATGTGAAGATAGCTTAATTTCAGTTTCACAAAATCACGAAATTTGAACAATTCCATCAAATGTATATAAGCGATGGTGGAATTTTCAATTAACAAAAATTTGTCAAAACTTGTTTCTTCATGTTTGTACGAAGTTTGACCCATGCTGACAATGTTTGAGCAAATGATAGTTAAGTTTTTTGTAATAATTTGTTCTTCTCTTATCAACTGTTGATATCCATATCTATTATAATCATACGAAGCCGGAATTATCTCTTGAGCTTTTTCTTCGAGACAAGAGCCACAGCACTCCCACGGTACCACCAACAAAAAAAACCAAAAAATCGCCTTCATCTTACGCACCCTTCGAAACCACTGCACGACTTTGTCTTTGTTACAAGAATGACAGGCATATGATAACAAACCGACATGATAACACCAAAATCATTTCGGGGAACCACAAAGTAGATAAGTCCCGAAGAATTATCAACATTCCACGGTCAAACAATCCAACCTCGACACCCACAGATGACTTCCCCAAAAACTAGAGCAGAACTCTCACATTAGCTCAAATTTAAGAAATTTTCAGAGCGTCTCTCCAGTCCTCAAGTCCCATTTTAGCACTCGATAAAAATACCTCCACGGATCAATACATCTCAATCGATAATGATAGTTTCTACGTCCGGTGAAAGATTTATGTCGTGCCCACACAACTTATAAAAATCGCCATCGATTTAAAACTTGACCTTTAATGACAAATTAACAGTTTCTAGAGCGTACCAGCGACTTTTTTCGCTCTGGTAATCTACAGCGGATGAGTGTGACATGTGGTAAAACGTGCAGTTTAACCTTGACAAAGACACGAGCATCATGTTATTTGTGGCACTTCTGGTACTACCAGTGATGGGTTCTAGAGATATCATACAGTTTGATTGGGAAACTTTGCCGGCCCAACGGATGGACCATGGTAAAGTCGCTTTAGAGTCGGAGTATGGGATCTTCGTGGAGAGGCGTCCCAGATTCCAGACCCAGCGGAATAGTACTAAGAGGATAAGGAAGGTGGTGAAAGAAGAAACGACAAAGGATCGTGTTAATTTGCTTTTGAAGAACTACCTGTTGAAGCTCTCTCAGAAAACCACGAAGAAGCAGGAAACTAAGAAGAAGCAAGAAAGTAAGATCTTCGGAGATTCTCTTTGGGCGTTCAAGAACAAGACCAAGAACTTGTTCAGTTTGTTGCATATTGTTCAGTTCCCGAACTCGCAATGTCAGGCGAGTGGTAGCAGCGGCGATTATCTGGGTACTTGTTACCATCAGACCCAGTGCGCTAGCTTGAATGGGACAAGTGTCGGACCATGTGCGGAAGGATATGGCGTCTGCTGCGTTTGTAAGTACCATCATCAAATTTTTTCTAGTTTCTGAGTTTCTTGGATTTTTTAGATTTTTTAAAGTGAATTCTTCACCTCTTTTGGTTACCTTCTCGAATTTCTCGGATTTTGCATATTTTCCAGCTTTCTGAATCAAAAAATCCAAAAAATTCAAAATTTTCAAATAATTATACAAAATTTTTAAGTTCCAAAAAAAAAATCTAAAAAGCTTAACTTTTTCTAGTCAGATATTCCTGCGGAAGCAGCTCCAGCCAAAACTGCACCTACTTCGAAAGTCCAGGCTACCCCGACTACTACCCCCCCGGTTCCATGATCCTCCCTCCCACAACGCCGCCGCCTCCTCCACCACCAACTCAACTCCCAACTCCAGACCCGCGTTTTCCATTTCCTCAAACTCGCCAAGACACATCTTTGGCTTGTTCCATCAATATCTACAAGCAATCCGACAATATCCAACAAATGCGCATCGATTTTATCGATCTCGAACTCCGAGGACCCACTGATGGTACTTGTATGACCGAACGCTTGGTCATAACCGGTCAGAATGTTAATGTCCCGGAGATCTGTGGATACAATACTGGCCAACATAGTGAGTGTTTTTGGGAAAAAGGTACTATTTTTGTGTGTAGTGTATGTGGATGTTGCAGGGCTGTTGGGGCCGTTACAGTTGTCTGTTTTATCGACGATGGTGGAGAGAAAACGGTTCAAGATTAGAGTGTGTCAGTTGGCGAATTCGTGCAGTAGTTTGAATAGTTGTTTGCAGTACTACACAGGGGTGACCGGAATGATATCGTCGTTTAATTATGATCAGGCGGTGGTAAATAGGAGCGAGCCTGGGTACTTTGTGAGTATAAGTGGTCTAAAAGTAAATTGCAGTATTTTCGGAAGGAGTTAATAAATTTAAAATTTGAGTTATTTTAAATAAACATGTACAATTAAATTTAATTTTTTTAAATTGAATCAATAAATCTAAAAAATTAAAAAAACGCAAAATACAAAAATTCCAAAGAATATAAAAAATTACGAAATTTAAAAAAATCAAAAAAAAAACCACAAAAAACCTAAAAAAAATCAATAAACCTAAAAACTCCAAAAATTTCCAAAAATCTAAGATACATGAAGAATCCAAGAAATCAAAAAAAAATATATAAAAAAACCAAAAAAGAGAAAGAATTCAAAAAAGGTTTTCAATTTTTTGAATTCTTTGACTCCTTTTTGGTTTTTACATTTTTTTTATTTCTTAGATCCTTTACAAAATCTAAGAATTCAAAAAATCTTTGAAATTCAAATGTTTCAAAAACACAAAAAAATCAAAAAATTCAAAGAACCTAAAAAACCAAAATATGCAAAATTTTAAAATTAAAAAAAATAATAAATTTTAAAATTTTGCATGTTTAGGATTTTTAGGTTCTTTGCTTTTTTGGTTTTTTTTTTAAAAATATTTAAAAAATATTAAAAAAGAAATATAAATAAATCTAAAAAATGCGGTAAACCTTAAAACTAAAAAATCTAAAGAATTCAACCTCAAAAATTTAAATATTCTAGAAAATCTCAAAAATTTAAAAAATACTAAAAATTCTATTGTAAAAAATTGAAAAAATCCAAAAAATTCAGAAGCTCTAAATTGTCAACTTGGTGAAATCTAAGAAATCAAAATTTCTGAAATTCAAATGCTTTAAAAAATACAAAAAACAAAAAAAATAAAATAACTAAAAAAATACGAAAAATCTAAAAAATTTAAGAAATTAAAAAATATCAAAAATCTCCAAAAAAAGTAAATCAAATCAATGCGGTAAAGCTAAAATTTCTAAAAGATCTAGGAAATTCAAAAACTAAAAATATAAAAAAACAGGAAAACCAAAAATTAAATAAACAACAAAAATTTAAGTTAAAAAATGCAAAAAAATTAAAAATTAGAGTTATAAAGTTAGCGAAATAATAAATTCAAAAAATCTCTGAAATACAAATGCTTCAAAAAAACACAAAAATAAAAAAATTAAAAAAAACAAAATACGCAAAATCAAAAAATTTAAAGAATTTTTTAAAATCTCAAAATTTAAAAATCTGAAAAATACAAATAAATTTAAAAAATGTAGCAAACCTAAAAACTGTAAAAATTCTAAAAAATTAAAAAACTCCAAAAACAAAGAATTCCAGAAATTAAAAAAATTGGAAAAATTAATAAAATCTAAAAAAGTCAAAAAATTCAAAAATTGAAGTTTTAATTTGAGAAATTTTTGAATTCAAACATCTCCAAAATCCTAATAGTTCCAAAAATGCAAAGAATAAAAAAATGCATTAAAAAAACAAAATACCAAAAATTAATGTCTAAATTACAAAATATCTAAAAAACCTTAAAAAAAATAAAATCTAAAATTATAAATTAATTGAAAAAAAATGTAATAAATGTAAAAACAAATAAATAAAGATTTTAAGAAACCGAAAATCCAAAAAAAATAAATAAAAAATCCAAAATATAAAAAAATCCATAGACTATAAAAGTTAACAATTAAAAAAAAACAAAAAATCCTAAAAATCCAAAAAAACTTAAAATATCGAATAAATCTAAAAAATCCAAAAATTGAAAAAATTCAGAAACGATCTACAACAGCAAAAAAACGACTTTCAAATGTGTGAAATTCAGATTTGACTATAAATCTGACAGTTAAAGTGCTTTAAAATTTTGACGCTTGTCATTCAAATTTCAACCACTTAATCCAATATGTGACAGTAAATTTTACGAACCTGTAAATAATACAGTTAAATATTTGACAGTACAAATAACCACTTTAAAATGTGTCAAATTCAAATTTGATTGTTTATACAATTAGTATTTGAAAAAAAAATTGTTAAAATTGTTTTCTAACCATAGGATTTGACAGTTAATTTTAGAAACTTGTACATATGAAAAAAATGTCCAAAAAATTGACAACTATTTGAAATTTGTAAATTTATAAAACTTCAAACAAATTATTTTATAAGTTTCTGAAAAATAAAAAAAATTGACAATTACTTCAAGAAATTGTAGAGCCGACAAAATTGTTTTTACAAATTTGACAGTTGTAATAAAAATCGATAAATTTAAAATTTGTCAAAACTGTATTTGACCATATATCGGGAAATTTGACAGATTTTTTAAAATTTTTGCGCTAAATCAAGAATTTGACAGATAATTTAAAAATTGATCTACAAAATTTGTGACAATTTTTCAAAATATTATTTTAAAAATTTTACAATTCTTACCTAAAATTAAATTCTAAAATTTAACAATTATCTATAAATTTTAAATATTTAAAGTTCAAACCTTTAATTTGATACATTTGTCAAAAAATTGGACACTTAATTCAGAACTTCGCAGATTCGCTTTGTCAAAAAAGAATTTTAAAAATTTGACAATTTTAAAGAGTTTTAATGTGTTAGATCTAAGTTTAAGTTGTTTATAAAACTGGCAAGTGGAAAATTTCACAAATTACCAAAAAAGATTTCTAAAAGCAGAAATTTGATAGCTCATAATTACGACAATTTGTTCAACGTACAATAAATTATAAATCTAAATCAATATTTTTAAAGATTGCAAAATATTGGAAATGATCAAATCCACTTTTACAATGTCCTTGAAAACCTGATAAAAAAAACACCTATATAATCACATGACCACCCAACCGTGCCCAATCTTCCATGCCACTTTAACTCACTAATTTCACATCCTTTCATCTCACCACTGCGGAACGCCAACTTAACAAAATCAAACACTCTATTTTTTCCAGAACAACTTGAATTACGCAATCTGTATTCGGCGAGAAGTCGGTTATTGCTCAATAACCTACACCAACACGCCCGCAGGCTTGGAATATCCATTCCAACTACGTAACGTGGACGAAAGTATTCTTTCATTCTAAATTTAATTTTTTCATCATCTCTTTTTCTGCAGACGGTGAAAGTACTGTTCCTCCAGGTCAAGCAGGTGTGGAAATATTTAATTGTCCGGATGATTATATAGTAATCGGCGGAATTAGACTTTGTGGTGATAAATTCAACGACGGTTCGTTGATCGAGGATTTTACGATGAACGCGCCGGTTATAGGTGGGTATATTACACTCGGCGACAAAAGTTAAGGATGGGATTTTAGACACGAGCGGAGGACCCATAGTGATTCCGGTCAGGACGGACGGGGAGGTGACTGGAAGAGGGTTTAAATTGTTTTATACGCAGAATAGGTGTCCTAATAGTTAATTTATTTATTGGTGTTAATAAAGAATTTTTAAGTTGTAATGTTGTTTTTTTATCAGGATGTTTGTACTGATAAGGACGTTAGTGATGGATAAACTGGCAGTGATGTGGCTCCAGTTGAAGTGTGAGTTTGTATGAAAGTTTTTTAAGTTTTAAGCAGACAATTGTGAGAAAAAATGGGAAAGAAACCAAAAGATTCAAAAAGCTTTAGAAAAATTTAAAGAAAGAAGAAAGTGACGAGTGTCAAAAACTTTGGAGATTAAGAAAACAAATAGTTTAAAAAACGCTTAAGGATCTTAGAAAAAATCTAATGTAATGCGAAAACCCAAAATATCGTAGTGATCGAAAAATTATTCTGTCTGAAACGATTCTAAAGACAATACTGAAAATTTTACTGTAGAATCATAAAAGTATAGGTCATGAAAAAATGAATGTGATTTTAGGCACTAGCGGAAGAGCTGGAAGAGGGTTTAAGTCGTTTAATGCGCAGAATAGATGTCTAATTTATTTGTTGTTAATAAAAAAAAAATTGTTGGAATGTAGTTTTGTTATCGTGTTGTTGAGAGTGATAATGATATTTCCGATGAAGGAAGCTGGCAGTGATGTGGCTCCAGTTGAAGTGTGAGTTAGTATGAAAGTTTTTTAAGTTTTAAGCAGACAATTGTGAGAAAAAATGGGAAAACTCTTACTGTTTCTTATTTTGGTAGCACTGTGGAGAACAGGAAGATCATGCTTGGAAAGAAAAAAAATTATTGAAGTTCAACTTGAACAGCCCCGTAAAATCTACTATCCTCATAGAGGTCGTGTATATGAAACACACGAAAATGTAACTGCAAATTCGACAATATTTTGTTCAAATTTGTATTCTTTGGGACAAATTCCTTTCGAGTATCAGCAACAAAGTTACGAACAATTTTTGGTGGTGACCGACTCAAACATTTCCACTATACATTCTATGGAGTTGTATAAGTTCCGTGATTTCGCAACGCTGCGCTTAAGCCAGCTTCACATCGAGAACATCGCACCTGGAGCTTTCACAGACATGACGAAACTACGACAACTTTATCTTGACAACAACGAGCTAAGTCAAGTCTTAAATGGAGTCTACAACGGCCTGCACAGTCTAGAAGTACTCAATTTGACCAACAACAACATTCACACAATCGAGCATGCTGCTTTGACAGGTCTGTCAAATTTGACTCATCTTTATTTAAGAAACAACAACCTGTCAAGTCTGGGTGACAACTTCTTCAAGACTTTAACCAACTTGTCGTACGTAGATCTCGCTGGAAATCCATTAAAACAATTTCCGTTTATCGAAATGCCAGAAATTGACACTCTGTTTTTGTCGGATACAGCTTTGACAACAATGTCAAACAATTTGTCAAATCGCACAATGACAATTTTTGAGTTGTCGTTCTCGGAGGTTACGAAAGTGGACTTTAGTTTGTTTCCTAAAAGCAATGAGACAAATCTAGAAGGCAATAAAATAGTGACTCTTGACATTTGTCAAGATTTAGACACTGTGAGTCTGAATCTCGACAACAATGAGATTGAGAAAATCTCTGGAACGTTCGGAAGATTGTCAAAGATCAATTTGGGCCACAACAAACTCCAGTCGATACAAAAAACGTTATTTGGACAACCAACGTCGCTCCTGCTGTTAGATCTGAGATCCAACGAGTTGTCCATCTTTGACTCAGATTTTTTCCACGACCTTATATCTCTAGAAACGTTGGTGCTTCGAGACAACAAAATCAGAAAACTCGACCCGATTTTGTTCCGAAATTTGACACGCCTCAAGCTCTTAGACTTGTCAGCAAACTTGATTGGAGACTTCCAGTTCGGTGTCTTCGACTCTTTGACTAATCTCCAGATGTTGAACATTTCTGACAACAAACTGACAACGTTGTCCTACGACAAGTTGCACTCTTTGTCAAATCTACAACGTCTTTACTTTGACAACAACCAAATATCGTCTTTCGCGGTCTCAGGTTTTTCGGGTTTACATATAATTTCTCTGGATCGAAACCCATGGAAGTGTCAAGAACTCGTCAGAATCGGCAACACCGCGAGAAAACTGCGCGTTGAAATTATTCGTGGAAGTTCACACGATGTGGAAAATTTTCGTGGAATCGCTTGTGAAAATTCAAGATCGGAAAAGACGTCGTCGTTTCAAAATGTCAGCCACGAGATGGAAGAAGCTATCGGTGAAGGAATAAGAAACTCGAAATTAGAAAAAGTTTTTAATGAGAATTTTGGGAATTCCAAGTTTGTTCGGTATTTCGATGACGATTTCAGTGAGAGTAATTTTTTTAAGTTTTTGAGCAACTTCAAGTTTGTCGTGGAGAAACAAGAGGTGAATGGGAGCAAAAGTGAGAAAATTACAGTTTTTCAAGAGGTTTCAAATCGGGGTGATACGGTTCTTATTTTTAGCTGTGTTGTACAAGTTTTGATTTTGTTAATTCTAGTTTTGAAAATAGCGCCTAAAGTTGTTAGAAAGTATAAAGCGGTTCCGAAGACACCTGCATTGTCAGAAATTGAACTGTGTTAACTTTTATCTAGTATTTAAATATCTTGTATCGAAAGAAATATATATAGATATTATTTGTATGTCATTTTATTTTACCGGAAACAGAAAATTTGATTCAAAATCTACCTTTTGACTTGTTAGTGTTTCGTAATTTTTACGTCTTTTTGGTTTTTATTTGTTGTAGTACTTCTCAATTTACTACAATTTTTTTCCGATTTAACAATTTTGTAGATGCTCCTTTTTTGTTTTTTTTTGGTACTTTGAAATTCCCAGTGGATTTTTTGTCTTCATGTTATTTTTTTTAATTTTATATCTTTTAGAATTTTTGATTTTTTGTTTTTCTTAGATTATTTATGTTATTTAGGTTGTTTGACTGATTTTTCCAGTAATTTCAGCTACAATTTTGTTTTTCTTATTTAGTGGAAAAAATTAGTACTTGATATTTAAGTAGAAAACATAAGTTTTGGCCGAATAAGCAAAAACAATACAATTTTTTCAAGACGAAAATGGAAAAAAAATGTACGTAACTCGTTTGAAATTAGAACCTTCCTTGAGTCTTTGTATATTGAACTTTCTTATTTGCCACTTGTTACATCGATAGCTTTTAAAATCTCTAGAATTTAGAACTTTGTATTCTTTAAAATCCATGTAGGTATGCGTTGCAAACTTCTTTGAATTCTCTTTGAAAGTTTCTTTTTCAAATTTTTGAGATTTGTATAAATATAAATATAATTTTTTTTACATTTTCTAAAGTTTCTGAAAATTTTGTAGCTTCTAAAATCCCTGGAGTTTGGAGAATATTTTTTAGCGCCTATTTTTTAATTGCTTCTTATTTTTCAAATTTATCATTTTTTTAATGCTTTTGATTCATTTAAATCTTTTTAATTTCTAATTTTTTTATTAATTATTTTTATTATAGATTTTTTAATCCTGATATCATTTGAATATCTTAGAACTTTAGAGTTTTTTAAATCGTTTAGATTGGGTTTTTAGAAACTGTTTTTTTGGGCTGTTTTAAATTTTTGATAAATTTGGTAATTTTAAAAATTTTATAAATAGTTTAGATCGTTAGTAATCATTGAAATTTTCAGATTTTTGAGGTATTGAAGTTTTTAGATTTTTTGGCGTCGTTAAATTTGTTTTTTTTTAATTTTGCATTTTTAGAATTGCTTAGTTTGTTTGCACTTTTTGAATTTGTTTGATTTTAGCATTCTTTGGATAGTTAAATTTTTTAGATTCTATAAACTTATTGAAATTTTTAGAATTTTGGATATTTTAGTTTGATTGTTTTTTTTTATAATTTGAACTTCTTTTATTATTTGGCTTTCTTAGAGTTTTTTGAATATTATAAATTATTTAGATTTTTCTATTCTTTGATTTTATTATAATCATCAAATTTTTATTATATTGTTTTATTTATTCTTTAGAATTTTTTAGTTTTCTTGGAGTCTGAATGCTTTAAAGTTTTTTTGTTATTCTTATTATTATTATTATTAGTATTTTATTTTATATTTTGTTTTTAATTTTTTTGAATTTTTCAATATTTTATTTATTTGGAGTTTCTCAATTGTTTGATTCTTTATATTTTTAATTGTTAAAAAAAAATCTTAATTTTTTTTAATTACTTGATTGTTGTTTTATTTCATTTATATGCATTATTTTTTTTTAATTTTTTGATTTTTGGACTATACTGATTCCAGATTCAAATAAAAAAATTTGAAGGTTCAAAAAAACGAAAAAAAATAGAATAAAGTGGACCAAAGTAGTAATAGTGCTTTTCTAAGGTTTTTGGATATTTTTATTTATTTAAACAACAAAAATTTTTAGATTTTGCCACTTTGACTTTTTTAGAACCTGAAAATTTTTATTATATTGTTTTATTTATTTTTCAACTTTTATTTCTTTAAATTGTTCCCATTTTTCGACTTTCTTCGACTTAAATTTCTAGATTTCTTGTTGTCTAAATGCTCTAAAGTTTAACTATTATTATTATTTTTATTATTTTTTTTAATTTTGGACTGTTTGGATTGCTTCGAGTTTACATATGTGTGCTTTTTAATTCTTTTCTGAACATTTGTTTTTAACAATTATTGATTCTCTCAGTTATTTGATTGTTGTTTTATTTGATTTTGTTATAGTTTTGGATGCATTAAAGTTTTGAATTTTTAGATTATACTGATTCAAAATTCAAAACCAAAAATTTAAAAATTATAAAAAAACAAAAAATGTAAAAAATAAAAGTAAAGTTAAAAAAAGAAAAATGTTTAAAATCTAGAACATCCAAGAAATGTATACGCCCTAAAAAAATTAAAAAAATGAAATTAATCTAGAAAGTGAAAAACGAAAAAAGAAACCAAAAGATTCAAAAAGCTTTAGAAAAATTTAAAGAAAGAAGAAAGTGACGAGTGTCAAAAACTTTGGAGATTAAGAAAACAAATAGTTTAAAAAACGCTTAAGGATCTTAGAAAAAATCTGATGTAATGCGAAAACCCAAAATATCGTAGTGATCGAAAAATTATTTTGTCTGAAACGATTCTAAAGACAATACTGAAAATTTTACTGTAGAATCATAAAAGTATAGGTCATGAAAAAATGAATGTGATTTTAGGCACTAGCGGAAGAGCTGGAAGAGGGTTTAAGTCGTTTAATGCGCAGAATAGATGTCTAATTTATTTGTTGTTAATAAAAAAAAAATTGTTGGAATGTAGTTTTGTTATCGTGTTGTTGAGAGTGATAATGATATTTCCGATGAAGGAAGCTGGCAGTGACGTGGCTCCAGTTGAAGTGTGAGTTAGTATGAAAGTTTTTTAAGTTTTAAGCAGACACTTGTGAGAAAAAATGGGAAAACTCTTACTGTTTCTTATTTTGGTAGCACTGTGGAGAATAGGAAGATCATGCCTGGAGAAAAAAAAAATTGTTGAAGTTCCACTTAAACAGCCCCGTCAAATCTACGATCCTTATAGAGGTTATGTATATATAAGACACGAAAATGTAACTGCAAATACGAAAATATTTTGTTCAAATTTGTATTCTTTGGGACAAATTCCTTTCGAGTATCAACAACAAAGTTACGAACAATTTTTGGTGGTGACCGACTCAAATATTTCCACTATACATTCTATGGAGTTGTATAAGTTCCGTGATTTCGCAACGCTGCGCTTAAGCCAGCTTCACATCGAGAACATCGCACCTGGAGCTTTCACAGACATGACGAAACTACGACAACTTTATCTTGACAACAACGAGCTAAGTCAAGTCTTAAATGGAGTCTACAACGGCCTGCACAGTCTAGAAGTACTCAATTTGACCAACAACAACATTCACACAATCGAGCATGTTGCTTTGACAGGTCTGTCAAATTTGACTCATCTTTATTTAAGAAACAACAACCTGTCAAGTCTGGGTGACAACTTCTTCAAGACTTTAACCAACTTGTCGTACGTAGATCTCGCTGGAAATCCATTAAAACAATTTCCGTTTATTGAAATTCCAGAAATTGACACTCTGTTTTTGTCGGGTACAGCTTTGACAACAATGTCAGATAATTTGTCAAATCGCACAATGACAATTTTTGAGTTGTCGTTCTCGGAGGTTACGAAAGTGGATTTCAGTTTGTATCCTAAAACCACAGAAACAAATCTAGAAGGCAATAAAATAGTGACTCTTGACAATTGTCAAAATTTAGACACTGTGATTCTAAATCTTGACAACAATGAGATTAAGCAAATCAATGGAACGTTCGGAAGATTGACAAAGATCAATTTGGGCCACAATAAGCTCCAGTCGATACAAAAAACGTTATTTGGACAACCAACGTCGCTCCTGCTGTTAGATCTGAGATCCAACGAGTTGTCCATCTTTGACTCAGGCTTTTTCCACGACCTTACATCTCTAGAAACGTTGGTGCTTCGAGACAACAAAATCAGAAAACTCGACCCGATTTTGTTCCGAAATTTGACACGCCTCAAGCTCTTAGACTTGTCAGCAAACTTGATGGGAGACTTCCAGTTCGGTGTCTTCGACTCTTTGACTAATCTCCAGATGTTGAACATTTCTGACAACAAACTGACAACGTTGTCCTACGACAAATTCCACTCTTTGTCAAATCTACAACGTCTTTACTTTGACAACAACCAAATATCGTCTTTCGAGGTCTCAGGTTTTTCGGGTTTACATATAATTTCTCTGGATCGAAACCCATGGAAGTGTCAAGAACTCGTCAGAATCGGCAACACCGCGAGAAAACTGCGCGTTGAAATTATTCGTGGAAGTTCACACGATGTGGAAAATTTTCGGGGAATCGCTTGTGAAAATTCAAGATCGGAAAAGACGTCGTCGTTTCAAAATGTCAGCCACGAGATGGAAGAAGCTATCGGTGAAGGAATAAGAAACTCGAAATTAGAAAAAGTTTTTAATGAGAATTTTGAGAATTCCAAGTTTGTTCGGTATTTCGATGACGATTTCAGTGAGAGTAATTTTTTTAAGTATTTGAGCAACTTCAAGTTTGTCGTGGAGAAACAAGAGGTGAATGGAAGCAAAAGTGAGAAGCTTACAGCTTTTCAAGAGGTTTCAAATCGGGGTGATACGGTTCTTATTTTTAGTTGCGTTGTACAAGTTTTGATATTGTTAATTCTGGTTTTGAAAATAGCGTCTAAAGCTGTAGGAAAGTACAATGCGGTTCCGAAGACACCTGCTTTGTCAGAGATGGAGCTGTGTTAACTTGTATCTTGTATCTAAATATTTGTTCGTTTTGATTGATAAAAATATATTTACATACTATCGCTGTGTTATTTTTATTTTATCAGAATCAGGAATTTTATCGAGAATGAGGCAACAAACAGTTTCATTCTTTGGACGCCTTTATTTGTTTGTTTATTTATTTATTTATTTATTTATTTAGCTTCAGATTTTTTATTATTTAAATCTTCTTTATTGTGGTATTGTTATTTTTGTTAGATTTTTTTGCGTTCCTTAAGTTGTATATTTTAAAACATTCTCGTCTTTAAATTTTTTATTTTGCTAAAATGCATCGTTTTATTTCAAATATTTTGAAAAAAAGCAAAAAATGTAAAAATATACACAAAAAAAATCTCTAAAAAAACATCAAAAAAAAATCTAAAAATAGTAAATATAAAGGAAAAAAGTGTCAAAATCTAAAGTACCCAGAGAAAATAGTCTAAAATGTAAAACATTTAAAAGTCTAAAAAAAATCATAAAAATTAAAAAAAATACAAGAAAGGATTTTAAAACAATATCTATTAAAAAAATTAAAAATTTAAATAAAAAAAGTGTGAAAAAAACTTTGTTTATTCTTTAGCCAAAAAAATACATTTGGTTTATGTTTTGCTTCATTTTTGTTAAACAGAATACAGCAAAATCTCGACCAGAAAATTTTTGATTTTTTAAAATAATTACTGTGAAATGTTGTTATGAAAACAAACTCATTTAAATCAAGCGAAGTTTTGTGCAAGTTTTGCTAAAAATACAGTAAAACCTCTACAATGGAACGTTGTGCTTTTGTTTCGTTTCATTTTTCAATTTCTTGTTAAAAATGATACAGTAAAATCTCGACCAAACGAAATTTTTCTCTATTAAAAACAAACTAACCTAAACATTTTATAGTCTACGCTTTGATTTCTAAAGTGAAATACAGTGAAATCTTGTTTTGAGGACACTACAACAATCTTAATTCTAGTTCAAGTGAATTTTTAAGCATTTTTTTGCCAAAATACAGTATAATCTCGACAAGGAGATTTTTCAAGTCTGGTTTTGTGTATTTTTTCCGGAATACTATAAAATTTCCAAATTTTCTAAATTGTTTCGATTCTTCGCATGGTTTATATTTTTAGAGTTTTAAGACAATTTGAATGTTTAAATATTTTATTTTAAATATTTAGATTCAAAATTTTTTTCAAAATTTTCTGAAATTTGGTTGTTTATAATTTTTATTTTTTTTTGTTTTTTTAGATTTATTGGCTTATTCTTATTATTGGTAATTTATACATTTTAAATTAAATTAATTTGTTTTCATTTTTTTAACTTTTTGGATAGAATTGGCATTTTTAATCTTTAATTTTTTTGGATCCTTTGGATTTAGTGAATTTTTAAATTTTTTAGATTGTTTTTTTTGATTTTTTGAAAAAGTGCATTAGATTTTTGGATTTTTTAGGTTCTTTAAATTATTCTTTTATTTTTTTTTATTTTTTTATTTTTTGAAGCCATTGAAACTTTTGACTAAGAATTCTCTGATTTTCCAAATTTTTGTTTTTTCTTTATTTTTTTTTTCGGATTTTGAGGCTCCTTAAAATACTTTGTTTTGAATTCTTTAAAATTTTTGGAGTATTGTTAATTTTTCAGAATTAAAACCTAAATTAAAAAGTGCAAATAATTTGAAAAAAAAAAAATGCAGAAAATAAAAAAAAATACACAAAAAATCTCTAAAAAACAATCAAAAAAAAACAAATTTTTAAAAATATTATAAAAAAATATTATAAAAAGTGTCAAAATCTAAGGTATCCAGAGTATTCGAATAATATGAAAAATTTAAAAAAATACAAATAATCTCTTAAAAATGTAAAAAAAATATAAAAATTAAAAAATTAAAAAAGGTTTTCAAAACAATATATATATATTAAATTCAAGTATTTTAAAAAGTAAAAAAAATCCAAACAAAAGAGAGTGTAAAAATAAAAAATATCAAAAATTTGACAAAAAAAATTGGTTAAAGAACCCAAAACGTTAAAAAAATCTAAAAATTTTAAAAATTAAATAAAAAGTGAAAATTTTGAAAAATTATAAAAGGACAACAATTACATAATTCATAAAAAGTATATAACAGAAGAAACCTAAAAATAAAAAATTTAAATCTTCATAAGAATAAATAATTCAAAAAATCACTCAAAAATTGAACGATTATAAAAAAAACATCGAACAACAACGTCAAGGTTTAAATTTTTTTTATTTAAATAATTCGTAAGCAGGTTTCATTTTTACGTCTACTCCTAATTTGTTGAATAATTAAGCGGTTTTGTGCCATAAACAACATTGATTGTACCAGTTTTTTAATGATATAGTAAACGCAAAAAACCACAAAACGTAAAGCGCTTATGCCACACAAAAAAATTCTACAAATTCTAAAATTCTAAAAATCTAACTAAAAAATCCCACACCTCCCATAAAAAATTGTCAAACCTGTTTGATATTTTGCAACAATTTGGTGCGTGTTAATGATTGCGAATTCGCTTTTTTGAAATTGTGGCAACAGCAAAAGATTTTCGTCTTCACTTGTTTTGTTTTTATTCAAAAACAAGTAACGTTGGAATGCAGCCACGAAAACAAGTATCTTTTGTTTGTGTACACAAAAAATACAGTAAGACTTCGATAAATCGTCGTTTTGGTTAGCTGGGAGCACACGTGTAGTCAAGCCTTGACCGCATATGACACAATCAACTAGCTAATAAAATTATATATGTTAAAAAGCAGTCTTGACATTGCGTATGATGTTGCGAAAAAAGTCGGAATTTAGGACGAAAGTTCTTTTGGAAGAAGCGGCAACAATAAGTTTATGTTTGAAGTTTTGGCAATGAGAATTGCATGTTATCGCCTTAAAGAGGACGTAAACAACGACATTGAAGAAAAAAATAATCTCATTATTGGCACAGTATTCCAAGTCCAAGGTTTCATATCTCCCTCTCTTCCCGCTCTTTCCAACAAAATAAGAAAGTTGCTTTCCATTAAACTCGCATTAAATCACACTCCAACAAGTGCTAGTGAACCCCAACATGCTTAAGTTCTTAGAAAATTTTCTCTCAGTGAACTTAAAGTATATACTTGCGGTGCTAACTATTCCCGGGCTCATTTTTTTAACGTTTATTTGGAGAAGGCGTTGGTTGTATTACTATGCTTCGAAAATCCCGGGACCTTTCGGGTTGCCGTTGTTGGGAAGTCTTCATCTTATCAAAGAGGGTCCCCATGGGGTCTACAAATTTTTGAAAAACTTGTTCGCTGATTATCCGTCGGTGGTGAAAATTTGGCTGGGTCCGTACCTGTATGTTAGTACGACAGAGCCGGATTATTTAAAAGTGTTGTTGACGAAGTTTCTGGATAAGGGGAATTTTTATCATTTGATGGAGGAGTATTTCCAGAGAGCGTTGGCAGCAGCTCCAGGTTGGTAAAAAAGTTTTTTAATAGTCGAAAAATGATCTAAAAAAATTGTTGCTAATTTTTTTTTTGATTTTTAAAATACAGTGGAATCTTGATAAGACGCTTCAACAAACTTATTCTGGTCTAAGTGTAATTTTAAGCATTTCTTTTCCAAAAATACAGTAAAATCTCGACAATGATAGAAAACGTTTTTTTTCTTTTTTTTTATATTTTGTCAAAGATAATACAATAAAATCTCGAGCAGACGAAAAATATATTTATTGAAAATAAACTTATTTAAAAAATTTATAGTTTATAGTTTGCTTCTTAAAAGGAAATACAGTAGAATCTCGACTTGAGGACACTCCAACACAGATAATTTTAGTATTTTATATATATTTTCCCAAGAATACAGTAAAATCTCAGTGATGAGACGTTTTAATGGTTAGTTTGCAAAAAAATACAGTAATTTTTTTTTCACAGAATACAGTGGAATCTCGTGACGAGAACACTTCAACGAACTTAATCTAGTTCACGTGTAATTTTGTACATTTTTTAAAAACACAGTAAAATCTAGACATTAGGACGTTTTGTTGTTTCGTTGGTTTTTGTTCTACTTTTGTTTTCTTTTGTTAGAGTATGATGACCAGAAAAATGTTGATTTTTTGAAGTAAATTACAGTGGAATCTCGTTATGAGGACAAACTTATTTTCAGTAGTTTTGTGCAAATTTTGCAAAAATACAGTAAAACCTTAACAATGGAACGTTTTGTTTTTGTTCTGCTCAAAAATGATACAGTAAAATCTCGACCAAAAACCATTTCGTATTAAAAATGAACTAACCTAACAAATGTCGTCTATTGTTTATTCTTAAAGTGAAATACAGTAAAATCTTGATCTGAGGACATTTCAAGAAATTTTGTGCGAGTTCAAGTGTAATTTTAAGCATTTTTTTTTCACTATACAGTAAAATTTTAACAATGAGATGTTTTTTTTAGCTAAAAAAACACGTTTGATTTTTTTCTATTTCAAAAATAATACAATAAAATCTCGACTAGAAGGAAATTTCCTTTATAAAAAATTTACTTACTAAAATAAAAATGGTTTATTATTTGTTTTTAAAGTGAAATACAGTGAAATCTCGACTTGATGACACTCCAACACACTTAATTTTAGCATTTTATATATATTTTTTCAAGAATACAGTATAATCTCGGTAATGAGACGTTTTTGCTGTTTGTGTAGGTAAAAAAATACATTTGGTTTTTGTTCTGCTTTTTTCAGAATACAAGAAAATTTTGACTAAAGAAATGTTGATTTGTTAAATTGAATTACAGTGGAATCTCGTTATGAGAACACATTAACAAACTTATTTTAGGTCAAGTGTAATTTTCTGTACGTTTTGCAAAAAATACAGTAAAACCTCGACAATAAAACGTTTTGTTTTTGTTCTGCTTCTTTTTTATCTTTGGTGTCATACAGTAAAATCGTGACCAAAAAAAATTTTTTGTATTAAACATAAACTAACTTAAAAAATATATAGTCTATGGTTTTTTCTTAAAGTAAAATACAGTAAAATCTTGATTTGAGTACATTTCAACAATCTTAATTCTAGTTCTAGTGTAATTTTAAACATTTTTTTCAAAAAGTACAGTAAAATTTCAACAATGAGATGTTTCAAGTTTAAGTTGTTTTCACAACTTATTATAGTTTACAAAAAATACAGTGAAACTTTGACAATGAAACGTTTGGTTTTGTTCCGTTTTTTATCTTTTTGTAAAAGATAATACAGTAAATAATAATACAATAAAATTTAATAGTTTATGTATTTTTATAATGAAATATAGTGCAATCTCGACTTGAGGACACTTGAAATTTTCTTCAAAAATACAGTCAAACTTTAACAATAGATCGTTTTGTTTATTGGTTCTTTAGCTGAAGAATTTTTTTTTCATTCAAAATAACCATACAGAAAGCACACAGAAGAAATAGTTTATAATTTGTTTTTTTTTTTTTATGGTAAATACAGTGAAATCTCGACAATCGGACGACTTATTTTATGTCTAGCTAGAAAAAAATATATTAAGTTTTTAGTCTAATTTTTCTTTTTGTTGTTAAAGATAATGTAGTCTAATTTCAATTAATCAGATTTTTTTTGTATAAAAAATTAACATATAGAAAAAAAATGTTTATAATTTGTTTCTTAAAATGAAATAAAGTCAAATTTCGATATAAAGACACTTCAACAAAAGCCGATTTGTTTGTTGCTTCTTTAGCTTTATAGCTTGAAATACAGTGCAACCTCATCACGAGTATATATATTAACTTTTCAGTGGAACTGTGGCGTAAAAACCGCAAAAACGTCAACCCAACGTTCAATGTCACTCTCATCGGCTCCTTCACCGACTCCTTCGTCAAGCATGCCAACGTGTTAGCCGACAGTTTTGAATCGCAGTGCGGTAAAGAAACGGCCGATATTTTCGCTCCAGTATGGAAATGTACCATGGATGCAGCATGTGGTAAGTTGTTTTATGTATCTTCGTAGATAAAATTTTGTATGCAACACTTGAGAAATTTTTATCCCTTGTTACATAAATAGCTATTCTCACACTTTCATTTTTAATAAACGTTAGAAACTCTCGCCGAGGTAGATCCTGACGTCATAAGAACCCAAGACTATCTAGATGGCGTCTTCAGGTAAAAATTGGTGGTACCTCCAACTCTTAGTAACTGTTTCCCTCCAGAATAGAAGAGATTTTACTCCAGAGATTCTTCAACCCGTTCTTGCACCTCGATGTCTTCTGGTACTTCTCCAGGTCGAAGCAAGAGTTGATAAAGCTGTGGAAACAGAACTGTTCTTGCATAGAAAAGGTAGGACGAACCAAAAGTACCATGATGTACCACCGTTGTCTTGTAGATGATCAAAGCGATGAACCCATCGCTGCCTGAAGAAGACGAAGACCAAGTATCGAAAAAACGATTTTTGACCCACCTCGTGGACCTCAAGGACAACCACGAAGTCCCTGGAGACTATATTCTTGAAGAAGGTCAAATCATGTTCTTCGTTGGCACCGAAACGTCAGCAGTGGCAATGAGCTCCATGTTCGTCGTCTTGGGGATGTATCCCGACGTCCAGGAGAAAATCTACGAAGAAATGTTATCCATCTTCGGTGACAGCGATCGCGATCCGACTCTTGAAGACGTCAACAAAATGGAGTACTTGGAAAGGGTCATCAAAGAGACCATGAGACTGCTTCCTCCGATTCCTTTCGTGATGCGCAGTGTTGACGAGAACATCCAACTAGGTTCTTTGCCGTCCTCCCTAAATCTTCTTTGACACACTTTTTTAGGAGAGTACGTTTTTCCAAAAGGTGCAAGGATCATCATTCCCATAGCTGTGGTTCATCGAAGGCCGGAATTTTGGCCGGAACCTCTCAAGTTTGATCCGGAGAGGTTTTTACCAGAAGAGGTGGTAAAGAGGCCGCCTTGTTCGTATCTTCCTTTTAGTTATGGTGTTAGGAATTGTATTGGTAAGGGTACCATGGAGCTCATCATGGGTTTTATTTTTTCATGGTTTTGTAGGGTACAAATATGGGTTGCTGTCCATGAAGGTTATAATGTCGAGGATGCTAAGGAGGTACAGAATTACCTCGTCGAATTACAAGTCGGTTGAAGACATTGATTTGTTGATTAATGTAGTTGCTAAGGCGAAGAAAGGGTACAAAATTACTCTGGAAAAAAGATGAAACAATCAGCGTGCTTCTAAATAATACATATGGTTGGTGTATGACAGTTTTTTTACTATTTTTTAGAAAAATTAAAGTACAAGTACTAATAAATGATACCTAATTAAAATTTCAGAGTAACTTTTTTACTTTCATCCTTTTTTTTAATTGCACATCCTTGGATCCTCTTTATCAATTTTATGTTATAGCTAAATTATAGTTAACCTACTCAAAAAATCAAGAGTTAGATTAATATGTCAATTGTTATTTATTCTTATTAAACAAAACTACTAGCTAAAGAGATCTTTCACCATTTACTGTAAAATTCACAGTCATAACTAAATGATAGCTACCTGGAAATTGGTTATAAAAAGTAGGTAAGCATGACCAGTTCAGTTGAGCTAAAGTGTCAGTACAGTTAATCTAATCAGTTAAAATGCTACAGATTTTCAGTGATAGTTAAGAAAAGTAACCGAATCAGCCATATTGAATAATTATTATTTGTTTAGTCATTATAGTTAAAATAATGAATGATAGTTATGTCATATATAGCAACTACTGTTTATTCAGCCTCGTGGTAAAAATCTAGAAAAGTGTGCCGAGTAAACTACGGTTAATTAAGTTAGTTAAAATACTCAACACTTTCAATGATAGTTAAGTAAACCAACTGAAGCATCAAAACTAAACACTGTTATTCTTGTAGCATAAAGTCACTTTTTTTTATAATTATAGTTAAAATAGTGGCACTAAATAAATAAATCATAGCAATAGTTCATCGAGTTAGTTTAACTATTTATTTCTCTAAAGATTTTACAAAGTATGTAGTGTAAATGATAGTTATCTCAGTTAGTTAAAATGTTTCGCGCTTTCAACGATGGTAGAGTAAACCGACCAAAAACTAACATCGTATGATAGAATATCCATTTCTGATTGTCATAAATGGTAGTAAGCCTTATAGCGTTACATAACTTTTTTGTTTCGAAATTTTAGTTACAACAATGATAGTTATATGAAATAGAGTAATTGTTAACTGATTTAGTTTGACAATTTATTCAGCGTTATAATAACAACTCGGGAAAGTGTGTTCTGCAAGGTACAGTTGTCTAGATTAGTTAAAATTCTTCACTCTTTCAATGATAGTTAAGTAAATCATCTGACAAGACAAGGTTATTATTATTATTATTATTATTATCATTATCATTATCATTATCATTATCATTATCATTATCATTATCATTATCATTATCATTATCATTATCATTATCATTATCATTATCATTATCATTATCATTATCATTATCATTATCATTATCATTATCATTATCATTATCATTATCATTATCATTATCATTATCATTATCATTATCATTATCATTATCATTATCATTATCATTATCATTATCATTATCATTATCATTATTATTATTATTAAAAATTTGCAAACAGCTAAATTATAGTTAAATGGGATGATTTATTTAGTTTAACTATTCCAGGGTTACTGATTACTAATGAGTGATAGTTAATTCAGACAAAACATTTAAAATGTAATTCTTTTATTTTAATTAATCTTTAATAAATAATAATAATTAATTTTGAATTTACGAAAAAAGCTAACCAAACGGACAAGTTAGCTCAGCTTAAAAACAGTTATTAAGTTTTTAAGTCAGTTAGCTCTTTTTAGTGTATTAGTGAAAATCTTGAAAAAACAAAGTGTCAGTGATAGTTACGACATATTAACTATTAGTTATCTAAGTTAAATAAATGCTTCACATTTTTTTGGGTAATAAAGAAAATCGCCTGGAGAACTAATATGACTATGCTTTAATAATAATAATTGTCTTCAATAAATAGCAGTATTTTTTTATTTTATAATCTTAGTTAAAATAGTGATAGTTAATAAAACAGATCAATTTTATTAAATTGTAAATATTTGTTACATTAGTTAAACTAAATTAATTTTTTAACTAACCATGATTTAGCTATTATTGTAAAATTTTGATAATAGTAATAATCATTGGACTTTTCTTTAAACTAAAAAGATGCAAGTTTTATAATAATTTAAGAATTATAGTTGTTTCACTAATCACATGTAAATGCTTTGCTGGTTCTATTTATTAACTATCACGAGATGTTTGAGTCTCTAAGGTACAGTTTAGATTCTTTCAAAATTTAAAGCAAATATAAATTTTCTTAACTACTATTTAGTTTTAACTATTAATTTGAATAATCTAGATAGCTATTCTTTACACTACATCTTTACCACAACGTGAAACTAATAGTTAAACTAAGTCCATTAACAATTCCGCTATTTTATAACTATCACTATTTTAACTATAATTATAAAACGTTTATAAAAGTCAAAAATAGTTATTTAGACACTGTAATGTTGAACCTTCAGTTCGAAAAGGTTTAGAAGTCAAAAAAGCGAGCTAAACAGATAACACTTGATTAGTTTCTCACATTGTTATAGCTAAAAATTTATATGTATAGCTAAACAATAGAACAACCAAAATAGTTATAAACTTTTTTGAATCATCTTAGCTTTTTTAAGTGTATTGGTTAAAATCGTAAAAAGACAAAGTGTTAATGATAGTTATGTCAATAACTTAAAATACTTGATATTTTTAGTAAAAAAAATGACACCTTATGAAAAAAAATAGACAAAATAAACACTTCTTGATATACTTATTTAGATTTTCAATGATAGTTAAAATTAAAAATAACAGCTAACGTGTGATCATTTAAATAACTATTTTAATCATCATTCGAGATAACTTTTACTGTTGGCGCAACAATATTAGCGACTGTAGTACAAAACTGAAAATGTAGTTAGAGTGACCAATATATCTTGCAAAATTATAGTTAAATGACAGTTAAAACAGAAAATCTCAAATGAACGTGAGTAATCGTAGCAAAATAACATTTTCTTCTCTAACGACCTGTTCTTATCAAATAATAAATTTTTTATTTGAAATTATTACATCGATAACATTTTTCCGTTTCAATAGAAACATAAAAACTAAAAAACACTAAACAAACGACGAATATAAATAACCTTGGAACAACAATCCGCTTTTGTTCATCATGTACTTCCCAACTTTTGTACTTTTTTTCTTCCTCTCAGTTGCACATTCTGGTAAGTTTTTCTTTCATTTTCACCCCCAAAACTGTCTTTTTAGAATTCTTGTCCACCACTAGACAATTCCCATTCGCTGTATCCGTCGGATCGAAAACTGAAGGCCATCTCTGCGTCGGTGCCGTTTTCAGCGCTTTATGGGTTTTATCCCCAGCATCATGTTTCGTTGTCGTCACCGCAGACAACATTGCATCTTTCCGGTACTACCAACCTAACCCGTTCTCTAACAAATAAACATTTTCAGGCCCGCTGAAAACCTGATCGTTGCTTCCAAAACCGTACTCAAAACAGACACAAATAGAGGTTTCGAGGTTGCAAGCCTGAGGGTGCATCCTATGTTTACAATTTCAAGTCTTCAATCAAATCTAGCTCTGTTGGAGCTAAATCGGAAATTATATTGGTTTTGGCAGGGTTTGATCCTCCCTAAAGTTGCGCCGTTTGTATTAGGGTTGGTGGAAAAATCTGCAGAGTTTTATGCAGTTGGTTGGGCGACCTCCGCGGAGGAAGATGACTCTTATTTAAGTTACCACGAGTTTCAGTCTTCTTCAGCACCTGATTGTAACACTGTTGATTATGTTTGTGCCGTTGCGAAGGCTCCAAATGAGTTTTGCTTCTTGGATGAAGGGAGTTTGTTGGTTGATGAGGAAGAGTATACTTTGGTGGGAATTTTAGCGAGAGCTGGGATTCCAAATGGGTGTTCTGCCGAGGTGGAAAAGTTTACGAGGTTGGAACCTTATGTTCTTTGGATTGAGAACGAAACTAAAATTAAGGTGAAGACGAGGAAGTTGGCACAAGCTAAAAAATAAGGTTAAAATTTTTGGAATTTATAGTTAAAATTGGAGCATTTGTAAAAAATAAAAAAATTAATTTTTATTTTGCTTGATATTGTTATAGAGTTTTGTTTGAGGAGTCTCAAAAAGAAGAAGTTTTGATTCGAAAATATACAGCAAATCTTAATTCAAAGCTTTAAGTGTCATAATCAAATTTTTGTCATATTGCTAAAATATCTAAGTTTCCATGTTTCTTAGAAAAAAAGGTGTACTACCAAAAATAGCTTTGCTAAATCAAAAATAGTCAAAATCAACTTTTTGTTGTATTTTTTTACATATATTTTAGCAACAAAAAGTTGTTCTGTCACTAAATAAAGCGTACAATTCTGTTTAGAACTCAATTTTTTGAAACCAGTAGAGCTTTACTGAAAAATTTTGTGTGGTTCTTAAAATATTATATATATATATATAATATTTTATATTATATATATATATATATATATATATATCTTAGAAACTAGAGTCGTACGACAAAAATGGTTCCATTATCAAATTCAGTGTTAACGTCATTGTAAAGGTAGGAACATGCAGCACAATAATATTTAAAGTTTGAGACATTTAAAGCAATTTTTGTATGGATGCTAAAGTTTCTTCATATATCTTAAAAAAAAGTCGTACGACAAAAAGTGTTTTATCACTGAATGCAGAGTAGCACTCCTCGCAAAATGACCTATTTTTAGGTTGATTGAGCTTAAGCTACGACAAAACAATTTTACACATATTTCAGAGACAAAATGTTGTACGACAAAAATGTTTCCTCACTGAGTTCAACGTAGAACTCTTTGTAAACTTTATTAGTTTTAAGTTGATTATTGATTATTTAGAGAAAATAAAGAATTTCGTAGTGTTGATCCATCCACAGCAATTTTTTATCTGATTGCTAAAGTACGTTTTTTATATACTATAAAAACAAGAAGTCGTACGACAAAAAGTGTTTTGATATAAAACGTAGTGTAAAATTTTCTGTAAACCTTGAAAATCTTTGAAAAATATTCAAGGAATTCTAAACCTTTAAGCTATTTTTTGCCTTGGTACTGAAATACAATTTTATATATATCTCAGAAACAAAAAGTCGTATAAGAAAAAGTGTCATCATCAAATATAATGATGAATTCTCTCTAAACGATATCGAAAATAGAGAATTTTAAATTATGATCCATTTAAAGCCATTTTTTTATTTGGTTGCTAAAGCATGTTTTATCATATATCTCAGAAACAAAAAGTCGTACGACAAAAAGTGCCTTATCAACAAAAGCATTGTAAAATTTTCTATGAGCGTTGCAAATTGCAAATTGAAGAAGCTTTATTTAGAAAATATACTGAAAATCAAATTTGAAACTTTTGCAAATTTTTTGTGTAGTTATTAAAAGATATTTTTTCTATATATCTTAGAAACAAAAAAATCGTACGACTAAAAATGTTTCATAATGAAATTTAGTTTAAAATTCTGTATAAATTTTGACATTTTTAAAATAAAAAACCTTTATTTAGAAAAGATACAAGAAATTAAATTTTAAGTTTTTGAGCCATTTAAGGCAATTTTTTGTCTGGTTGCTAAAATTTTTTTTCGCTATATTAGAAGCAAAAAGTCGTACAACTAAAAGTTTTTCACAATCAAATGTAGCATAGAATTCCTAGTTAACTAGTTCTAAGTTGAAACTTTAGTCAGGAATTTTTTTTTGTCTGATTGTTAAGTATCTTTTGATATATCTCAGAAACAAAAAGTCGTAGGACAAAAAGTGTTTTACTATCAAATGCAGTATAAAGTTCTCTATAAACGTTGATAGTTTTGTAATAAAAAAGCCTAATTTAAGAAAGATAGAAGAAATTAAAAATTAAGGTTTTGAGCCATTTTAAACAATTTCTTGTCTGGTTGTTTAACTATTTTTTTATATACCCATATCAGAAACAAAAAGTCGTACAACAAAAAGTCTTTTTCATCAATAAAAGCTTTTTTTTTGTAAACATTACTAATTTTAACTTGTAGCTTAAAAAAGTTATGAGCCATTAAAACTAATTTTTTGTTTGGTTGCTTAAGTTTGTTTTCTCATATATCTCGGAAACAATAAGTCGTACGACAAAAAGTGCGCTATTATCCAATGTAGTATAAAATCCTCCGTAAACTTTGCTAATGTTAAAAAGTTTTAATTAGTAATTACACAAAAAATCAAATTGTAAAGATTTGAGCTTTTTGTTGCCTGCTACTTTTCCATATACTTCCGAAAGAAAAATTTCGTACGACCGACAGTAGTATAAAATTATTGTGAACACTGACAATTTTAAGTGAATGAAGCTTAAACTGAAAAAATAGAAGAAATCAAAAATGGAGCCAATCAAAGTAATTTTGTATTTTTACTGAAGTTTGTGGTTTTATATATCTCAAAAACAAAAAGTCGTACGACAATAAGTGTTATCATCAAATGAAGCTTAAAATTCTCTGTGAAAATTGCCAGTTTGATGTTGATGGAGTTTAATTTGGAAAAGATACAAGAAATTAAACTTCAGTCAAGCAATTGTTTGTCTAGTTTCCTATATAATTTAAAAACAAAAAGTCGTACCACAAAAAGTCTTTTACCATTAAATATAGCGCAGAATCAATAGAACTTAATTTGAAAAAAGTACAAAAAATCAAATTTCTAAACCTTACGTCTTTGTTTGGTTGCTAATGCATATGTTTCCATAGATCTTAGAAACAAAAAGTCGTACGACAAAAAATATATTGTCATATAAAGCAGCGTAAAACTTTCTCTAAACGTTAAATTTGTTAAGTAAGTTCTTAGAAATTTTAAAAACAAATAATTTGGCGATAAACACGCGTATATTATCTATAAACCTGATAAATTTCAAAAATGATAAAGAATTATGACAAGAATAAACGAATTTGTAGTTTTTTCTTTATTTCACTCTTTTTTCTCTCAAGTTGTTAACTTAAAACGTTCAAATGTTAGAAAATTACAAGACTTTGTAAAATTTAAAAAGTTATTTTTTTTTCCAATCGGTACCAAGGTTTTCGTCATTCCAGTCATAATTCCGCGGAACACAATTGCGCACTCCTCATTTAAAAACCAAAACAGTTTCCTGAAATCACTCAAGAGACATAAACACCATGACTAATTCTGTTACTCAAACTCTAAATTTAGTCTAAATCACAGTTTTTGGCGATTCACCACCTAACACAATTTAATCCAACTTTACCTTCCTTTTATTCGAATTTCTATTAACTTTAACGGGTGACCTCCAATTTTATGACATTTTATATTAACAACTAATGCGCGTTTCCGTGAAAAAACCGTAACAAAGAGATAATCGCATAAAATTTAAATTTAATTAAACTATGAGAAAAGCGAGTGCCGTGGTTCCAACCTAACAGTTTCAAGGAGTTCCTTGGAAGTACCGGTCCTCGCTTCTTGTGATAAACCTCAGAGTTCAAGGTCTTGTACAAGTTGATGATTAATCGGAATTTACGTCACTATCACTTGATAACAAAACATTGTATATAACACAGTTTGCCCGTTAGAACCACACCAACATGTTGCTAAAGACGTACGTCGTGGTACTTATGGTACTACAAGCCCACGGTACCATTCCCAACACCATCGACGACGACTCGAATGAAATCTACAGTGTGGTCTCGTTAAAAACAAAATATTATAGAGAATTCCGTCATTTCTGCTCCGGTACTATCCTCAGCAAGGACTGGATCCTGACAGCCGGACACTGCTTCACATCAAAGTAAGTACTCACTTTTTCAGTCGGTGTTACCAACTTCCCTTCCAGATCACAAACCCCTAAAGAAAACATCGCCGTGGACGTCGGGACTCTCAGCGTGACTGGGGAAGGTGCCACCAGATACTCCATATCGTCTTTTGTTATCCACCCGAACCAATCAGAATCGATAGAAATCTATAAGAACGACCTCTGTGTCGTCCAGCTCGAAAACCCGATTAAATTCACGGGGAATATCAAACCAGTGAAGCTCGGTACTATCAAAGACCAAGATGAGGTGCCGGTCATCGCGGGAGGCTGGGGACGAGTTTCGGAGTATGGTGCATTGAACAAAAGACTGCGTTTGGTGCATTTCCAGACCTTGAAATTTGATACGTGTCAAGAGATACATAAAAATAGGAGTAATATCGTAGATCGGGAGAATCATATTTGTGGGTATGGGAGTAATGATGGGAAACATCTTTGTTTTGGGGACTCTGGAGGGCCGATGTTTGATAGCTCGGTGGTACCGTGGAAACAAGTTGCTGTTTTCTCCGCCTTGGAGGATTGTTCCGGGTATTATCCGTATTTGTTTATGAAGATTGAGAAGTATTTGGATTGGATTAATGAAGTTACTAAGTTGAATCTTACTTTGAGTTAGAGTGGAGGGTGATTGTGATTGTGTACCAAGAAGAAGGAAAGATCAAGGCGTCTCTAGTTTTCGTTGTAGTGATTATTTATGTTAGGTTGGCACTCTCTGGAGTAAGAATAAAAGCTTTTGGAAGTTATTCGGAGGTTTCAGTGATTTTTGGGATGAAAGGTTGGCATATTGTAGGGTATTTCCCCGATTCCCCGAATTCTTGCAAATTTTAGCACTTCGTTTATAACTTTTTTGGTAATGTAAGAAATTAGGTCAATAGGTTAGCTTTAGGTTTCCAAAATTATCCTTCTAATAACAAAAACAAAATTTTGAAAACTTTTAAGAATTCTTTACATTTTTTTTTGAAAGTTTTAAAAAATGCAAATTTTGAAAAGTGCTTATTGTCATTCTAGAAAATTCAAAAAATTAGAATGGTTAAGGCCTAACAGTTTGTCACTCAAGGGCATACCTACACAATAATTTTGAATAAAGAAAAAGTTTTGAATGTGTAGGAAAAAATTGGTAACTTTGAATTTCTAAAATTTTAAATTTTGCGTAAAAATTTAAAAATTCTAGATTATACCAATTTTTTTTTTAAAAAGTGAATCTAAGAATCTAAATATTTTTAAAAACTACGTGATTTTAATAATAAGCCAAATTTTAAAATTTCCAATAATTCTAATATTCGGATTGCTAGAAAAAATTTAAAATTTTCCAAAATCTGGAAAAGTTCTTAAAATTTGAGAAAGTTTGGCATTTTTATATTGATAATTTTTCAAATTGACAAAAAATGCAAAGGAATTTTTTTACAAAATTCTCAATAAGAAATTTTACAGTTACAGTTCTCATTATCTCAAATGACAAAATTTCTTTATCAAAATCTCAAAAATTTTATAAAATTTTAGAAAGTTGTTTCAGTTTTGATTATTACGATTATTATTTTTGAATGTTCCAACTAAATTTCTGCTCAATTTAAAAAAATTCTATCAATTCTGATAATTTTGTAAAAACATCAAATTTTAGTTTTTTAAGATTTCAAATTTTAACTAACTTTTAAAAATATTTCAAAATTCCAAAATTTGGGACTACTAAAAAAATTATTGCGATTCAGAAGGTTAAAATTTTTGCAGTTTTTTGAATACAAAATGTCATGTAGGATAGCAGTTTCGATTTTTAATTTTTTTCAAAATTGGTTTAAAAATTTTGAAAATTTTCAAAAATAAAATTTTTAATTTTGCAACAAATAGTTTTGAAATTTTTAAAATTCGATGCACATTTAAAAAAAAAGGTAATTTAGACAGCTTCAAGTTTAAATTGGACAGTTCCTAAGACCCTCTGCTAAAATTTTCTGAAATGTTGGAATATTAAATTTGTTCTTTTGTAAATTGTATCAATTAAAAAATAATTAATATCTTAGAATGATATGTAAAAAAATCCAAAATTTTAAGATATATACTAATGTTTGAATATTTGGAAAACTTTACAAGTTAACAAGTTTTAATAGTTGTAAAAATATTAAAAATTATAATAAAGTTTTCAGATAAAAATTGTAAAATTTCCAAGTTTGTGTTTTGCTTTTTTAAAATTTCAAATTTTAATTATTAAATTCTTAATTATCTGAAAACAAAATTAATCTTAGTAAAATGTTAAAATAAACGAAATATATATAAAATTTTAAAACTGGGAGACTACAATCTAAGATTTTAAAAAAAATTCACAATATTTTCGTTTAAAATATTTTCATATTTTAACTTTACAGTTTAAAATTTTTGAAAATTTCGTATATCTAAAGATTCTCTAATTTTTATTTTAACTTCTTGCACACGAATTTTCGGTAATTTTTATAAATTTTTTAGTGAATGAATCTAAAATTCCTTAAAAATTCTCATTCTGCAAATTTTACCACTTCGTTTAAAATTTTTGACAAGGTAAGAAATTGAGTCAAAAGGTTAGCCTTAGGCTTCCAAAATTATTTTCTAGTTAAAAAAATAAAATTCTGGGAAAAAATTCATAAAAAAAAATTAAAATTCTTAAACCTTTTTTGTTGAAATTTAAAAAAATTCAAATTTTAAAAATTGCTTTCTACAAATTTAAAAAAAAATGTGATAATTCCAAGTTTGTGTTTTGCTTTTTTTAAAATTCAAAATCTGATATTAAATCCATATAATTATTAAATTATTAATTATCTGTCTAAATTATTAAATTATGAAATTAGTAATTATCTTATCTGAAATCATTAATAATCCAGGAATTAAATTATAATCTAAAAACTAAATTATTATTAGTAAAATGTGAAAATAAAAAAAATGTACTTGAAATTTTAAAAATGGAAGACTAGAACCTAAAAAAAATTTTTTGCCTAAAAATAAAAATATTTGCAAATAAAAACGTTAAAAAATTAAAATCACAAATTTTTGTTGAAAATATTTTCATGTTTTAGAAGTTTACATTTTTAAATTTTTTAGAAAAATACAAACTTTCAAGAATTTTATAATTTTTGATTTTTTTAAAAATTTTAGTATTAAATATTTATCTAAAAAGATTTGGAAGTTTTAAATATATTAAAAATTGTTATAAATTCGAAACATTAAAATTGTCAAATAAATAAATTAATTAAAATTAGTTTAATAACTATGAAAATAATTAATTATTGATATATTATAAAACATGTTAAACGTTTTAGGAATTAAAAAAAAATTAAAGCAAGTAGGTCTTGAACAATTTTTTAATCCTGAGAAATTGCATATTTCTAAAAATTCTGAAATTTTAAAGTAAATTTTTGAAACAAGATAAAACTAAAAAAAAAAAACAATGTCAGATGGGAATAAAATTAAATATCTTCAAAATTTTATAAATTTATAATTATACATTTTTTTTTTAAAAATTTGACTAAATTAAGAATTCCATAAAAATTGCTATTTTTCAAAAACAGTGCCTTTGAAAATATTAAAAAACTAAAAATTTCAAAAATTTTGAACCTTAAAAATAGTAACATTTGTCAAAACCCTGCATAATTTACCAACCCAACAAACCTAAAAATAACTATCTAAAGTAATCCCAACTTCCACTCGCCAATTCCCCTATTTTTAGCACCCAGACTATATTTATCCCTAATTCATAACCCGCGTCGGTGAACCCCCCGATCCACTTTATTAACCCACAACCCCAATCAATACCCCACCTTCGTAAAAAGCAACCACAATTCCACCCCTGCTAAATAATTACCACCGAAACCTAAATAAGTCCTCATCGTAAATGACAACGTACCTCCAACCCCATGACGTGTCAAAGTCGCCCTTAATTGTCCCATCGCCCTTCTTAACCATCCCACTTTCCGATACCATCAATGGTAATGTGGGTTCTAAAATTGATTTCATGCTATGTTGATATCAATCGTTTCTATGGCGTTAGTTTATTTATTATTAACTCTTCGTTTCCGATAGAATCAGCATTAGACGTCAAACTTGATGAATAGAGATAGTGGTAATTCATGGTCGGGTACCAAGCGACGTCATTTATGACTCGAAGAAGTCTTCGGATGGTGAGTGCTTGTGGTAACGAAGACGATGGATAACAAGAATTTTATTAATAAAGTGTTTATCGAAGAGGAGAGGAATCATGGATCGCATGGTGAGATTAAATTGTTTTTGAGAGGAAAGTTATCGCTGACTCGGCATTGAACTCGTATCGCGATTTTTTTTTAAGAAACTTGCGGGTTAGTAGGCGAAAGTTGATCAAGAAGAGCCAATGTCAGTGGGTGAAAATGATAATCGTCACGGTCGTCCCACTGCGGATCCAGAAAAACTTTAGCCTTTTATTATTTATTTCTGAGCTCGTTATTAATCGATAATTGGCCGTAAATAGCGGCACTGAGCCATCATTTGCTTATTAGTTATTAATAAATGCCAGTCAGTGACACACACATTAGTGACCCATTTTTTAAATGCTTAAACATTTATTCGGAAATTTGCTACAATTTCTCACTAATTTTCTATTTTTTAACTGCAATTTTCTGATATTTTCTTTACAAATTTTAAGGTTTTGTTTTGGAAATGGTTAGATCTAAAAATTGAAAAAAAATCCAATCGACTAAAAATGTTGAAATTTAATTGATAATCAGTAAAAATTGAAAAAAATAATAAAAAATCGAAAAATTTTGAAAATTTTGAACTTTCCAATTTTTTCAGAGTCGAGCAGACTTGCCTGAAATTTTATAATATTAATAATAATAATAATAACAGTAATAATAGTAATAAATAAAATAATAGTAATAATAGTAATAATAATAATAATAATAATAATAATAATAATAATAATAATAATAAATTTTTGCAAATTTTCAAAAATAAATTTGTTTTAAAATTTTTAATTTTGCAATTTTTAGAATTCGATGCACAAAAAAAAATTAAGGTAAATTAGACAGTTCCTAAAATCCTCCTAAATTATTTCAAAATTCCAAAATTTGAGATTATTAAAAAAATTATTACGATTCAGGAGGTGAAAAATTTTGCAGTTTTTGAATACAAAATGTCATCTAGGATAGCAATTTCGATTTTTTATTTTTTCCAAAATTGGTTTAAAAATTTTGAAAATTTCTAAAAATAAAATTTGTAATTTTACAACAGTGTTGCAATTTTTAAAATTCGATGCACATTTAAAAAAAAAATAGGTAATTTAGACAGCTTCAGGTTTAAATTGAACAGTTTCTAAAATCCTCTGCTAAAATTTTCTGAAATTTTGGAATATTGAATTTGTTCTTTTGTAAATTGTATGAACTAAAAAAATATATTAATCTTAGACTTATCTATAAAAAAATCTAAAATTCTAAGATATATACGAATGTTTGGATATTTGGAAGACTTTACAAGTTCTCAGATAAAAAATTGTAAAATTTCGAACTTTGTTTTACTTTTTTAAAATCCCAAATTTCAATTATTAAATTATTAATTATTTAAAAACAAAATTATTATTAGTAAAATGTTAAAATAAACGAAATATATATGAAATTTCAAAATTGGGAGACTACAATCTAAGATTTTTTTTGGAAAATTTCAAATTTCAAGTTTCAAATTTTTGAAAATTTCGTATATCTAAAAATTCTGTAAATTTTATTTTAACATTTTGCACACGAATTTTCAGTAATTATTATAAAAATTTTGTGAATCGAATATAAAATTTCTTAAAAATTCCCATTCTGCAAATTTTACCACTTTGTTTAAAATTTTTGTCAAGGTAAGAAAGTGAGTCAAAAGTTTAGCTTTAGTTTAGTTTAGCTTCCAAAATTATTTTCTGGTTACAAAAATAAAATTCTGGTAAAAAAGTTTTAAAAATTCTTAAACTTTTCTTTGGTTGAAATTTAAAAAAAATTCAAATTTTGTAGATTGCTTCCTACAAATTTAAAAAAAAAATGTGAAAATTCTAAGTTTGTGTTTTGCTTTTTTTAAAATTCCAAATCTGATATTAAATTTATATAATTATTAAATTATTAATTATCTGTCTAAATTATTAAATTATTAAATTAGTAATTATCTTATCTGAAGTCATTAATAACCCAAAAATTAAATTATAATCTAAAAACTAAATTATTACTAGTAAAATGTAAAAATAGTGGTCACATTAGTGACCCATTTTTTGAATTTATTCGAAAAATTTCTACAATTTGTGACTAATTCTCTATTTTTGAACTACAATTTTCTAATTTTTTTCGTTACTAATTTTAGTCTTGAAATTTGAGGTTTTGTTTTAGAAATGGATAGATCTAAAAATTGAAAAAAAAATCCAATCAACTAAAAGTGTTGAAATATAATTCATAATCAGTAAAAACTGAAAAAAATAAAAAGTAAAAAATCAAAAAATTTTGAAAATTTTGAACATTAATTTTTTCAGGGTTGAGCAAGAGAAAAAATTTTTTTGCAGTTTTAATTTTTTATTTCTTTTTAATATTAGGAAAAATTTGGAAAAAAATATATTTTAAGTATTTTTTGATGAAGAATTCGAAACAATATTTTCAGAATTGTACTCTTTAATTTCACAATTAAAAAAAAATCTTAAAAAAAACTTTTAATTTTTTTGTATGAAAATGCAGAATTATACAGTTATTTTTTTCAAAAGTCTCCATTGTATAATAATCTCCCTAATATAATTTTAATTCAAAAAATTGTAGATAACAATGTAATTTTGATGAATTAAAAAAAAAATTAGAACTGTTTCAGCAACCATAAAAAATTTCATTTTTTTAAACGTAAATTTTTGGAAAATCTAGAAATTTTAAAAAATCTTATTTTTTACAGTATTTATGTGAAAACTATAAAAAGAACACAAATTGTAATAATATTACAGTACTTTATTAATTTTAATTATTTTTTTTTGAAACTGAATATTTAAATAACTTCAGAATTAGAAAATTTTTATCGACTGAAGTTATAAAAAAAATTGTTAGAAAATTATTACTACATTTTGCGTCATTTTTGAAACTTTGTTTTTTATTCGGTTTTGAAAATTTTTAAAATTTTTTTTCGTTTCTGACTCCAAGTTTATGCAATTTTAAAAAAAGTAGCATCATTACAAAATACTAAAAGTGTCAGAATAAAAATTCTAAATAACAAACTTAGCGCATCCACCATTTTTCTCAGTTTTTCTAAAACTCCTATTTTGCATAATTCTGTTAATATACTGATCGAAAAAATTTAAGGATATTACTAAATTTCAGCTAAATCTTCTAAAAGTGCACAAAAACTTTTGCTAGTTTATTTTGTAAACTTTTTAAGTAATCTGTCTAAAATATCATTTTTTTGTGATAACGATCGAAAAAATATCTGAAAAAAAACAGAAATTTCTCAAAATGCAAAGCAAGACAACGTTTAACCAACAAAGTGACTGGTACGCTAGGAGGTGATGCTCGACAAGTGGATGTGGTGGCATTTTTTAATCTAAGTCAAAGTGTGGTTTCGCGGCTACAACTAAGATATAGAGAAACTGGAAGTGTATCGGAAAGACCACGACAAGGTCGACCAAAGGCCACAATCGTGCTTGGGGAAGCTCGTGGGGCCCACGATCTTACTGCAATTTATTCGTGTCTGGAGGCCTCCAGGTAGAAGAGTTTGATGACCGATATCTCCAAGAAGTACACCCATTTCACGGAGGGATAGTTACGGTTTGGAGTGGGAATTTTCCTGTGTTCTTTGTGAAATACGAGAGCCTAAATTTATCTTAGAGACATCATTAATGAAATTATAGACAATTATTGCAATGATTTAAGAATTGGGTTTTAGTTGTTGGATGATATTGCACCTCCACATCGTGCTCACTGTGAGATAGAAAGACTGGAAATGTTGGAGATTGAGTGTTTGCCGACCAACCATCAGTAGCGCACCTACGAATTTTTTTTTTCATTTAAATTTTTTGACAAATTTCAATAGTAATTAAAAAAAAAAATTATGTCACGTGTTCCAAAAATTTTACTTTAGAATATGTTCAAACATCAATATCCCTAACTTTTTTCGATCAGTTTATACAAAATTTTCTTTAATTTTGAATTCAAATAGTCTACTAGAAAATAACCAAATTTTGTCAAATTCAAGCCTATAGAAAAAAAAATTGGAAAATAGGAAAATAGCAGACTGCATTTTTGCAGTTTTTTCTTAAATAATTTTCTTGCTTGTGAGAATTTTGGCGCATCCACCATTTTTCACAGCTTTTTAAAAAAAACTCTTGTTTTGCTTAATTTTGCAGATATTCAAAACTCTTTTGTTTTAGAGTTTAAAAAGATGAAATTTACTATGAAACAACTACATTTCCTCATTTCCTCCTTCGGAAAAAAAATGGGAAAATGCAGGCTACATTTTTGCACTTTGAAATATTTTTCCTCTAATTACTTTTGTAGATCTTTATATTTTTGTAAAATCTGTAATTTTTACAATAAAACTATTATCTATATAGCATAACGCCAAAAACTTAAAAAAAAAATTGGATTATTTTTGAAATATAAAAATTAGAACTAAAGCTGCAGATTGAAAAGTTCTTAAGTTTTGACTTTTAAGGGCCAAAATCTACACAAAAATAAAACATTCTATTAAATTAGAAGTTGCAAAAAAACAAAGAGATTTAATTTTGAATAACAATTTTGGCGGTTTTATAAAATTTTACATTTTTTCTTGCTTTTGTGTTTGGACAGATGAGATTTACGAAAAAACAGCAGTTTTTCAGAAAGTTAAAGCATTCAGTAAAAAATATTGAAACATTTTTTTCCAACAAATTTGTATCTCCAAATATCTAATAAATTTTGGAATAAAATGAGCGGAAATTTATAAGAAAACAAAATTTTTCAAAACCTTGATAATTTTTTTTAAAAGGCCTCGTTTTGAAATATGTTAAATATTTTTTTCGATGATGGCCGTTTAAAAATCATTTTCTTGCTGTTTTCTTCATATGTCCTCCTGGAGTCGTGTTTGATCGCCATCCTCCATGACTTTTGAGCCTCCACCGTCAACAAGAAACGTAGCTGCCGTTCGATTAGACACTGTGTGTAACCGTCTTGTTCCTTGCAGCGAATGCGCCGGTCAAAGTTGCCAATTATGTTTTTTCTAAATGTTAAAAAATTTACCGCGCTTGCTATTGCTGCACTTCTAATTTGAAATTCTCTTTGCTCTCTTCGAAAGCTCCTCATTATCTGTAAAACACACATTTCTCCAACTCTTTTATTCAAGCTTATCGGCTTCATGAATTTTTCATCCGATTCCGGCAAGAAACGCTTCCAACTTCATCATAATTTATAAATTATTAATAAAAACATGCCACGTGCATGAAACCATTATCATGAATGATCTCTTTAAACAAACATTAGGAAAAATCGATCAGAACTTGTGGAAAACTTTTAAAATATTTTTCTTCTATTTCATGGCTTAATCAATTACCCCCCTCCCTCATTACTCTAATTACCCCGTTACTAAATATTGATTATCTCCTTCCCCCAATTTTCTATTTACATGTAGGTCACAGACCTCAAGGCCACACTTAAATGTGTCAATTCCGCAACAAATCAATCAAATCAATTTTCCATCGCCCACTACACTCTTGAAATACCACCCTCTAACATTCTACCACATCAAGTAGGCGGACATTACATAATTCACTTTAATCGACCAGGTTCTTCGAGAAGACCAAGCAACGAAAGCACTTGTAGTCTCCACGTTCCGTTCGAGCGCCAACCAACACCGCAGGTCTTCACCATCAGCGGAAGCAACAGGTCTAGGTCTTTAGTCAATATCGACAAGAAGAGTGGGGAGCAGGAAGGCTACTTGAATGGGATAGAGGAGAGTCCTGGGGCGAACTACCGGCGGGCGTCGTTGCAGCCGGAGCAGGTGAAGAAGGCCTCAAAGAAACGAATTTGTCTAAGTGTTTTTTTTTTTCCAGGGAGTGAAAGATGCGTTCGGGCCCCAACTAGTGAACGACTCCTATATGACGCTACCGGGGACCCCCATTCCCTCGTTGGTGCAAGAGGATACCGATGACGAGCTCACGGAGATCCCGCCTCCGACGCCGGCGGAGAAAGACGAGGTGACGATCTCCAGGAGTCTCTTTTTTTCTAATTCGAGGTTGTAGATCTTGGATCCGGAGAGTCTCTACTTCAGGGATGGGAGAAGGAAAATCGATATGGTGCTCGTTTACGAGGAGGAAGAGTTGGGAGTTATGACGGAAGCGGAGGCTAGAAGGCGCGATAACAGGAGGGTTTTCCAGGAGAATTTGGTGAAGGAAGGGCTCGAGTTGGAGTTGGAACATAAAGATATTTCGTTCGATGGGAGGACGTGGTTCTTGAAGATACATCTACCGTGGAAGACGAAGACGAGATATGCTGCTGTGATGGGGATGCGGTTGCCGATAAAGAGGTTCATTACTATATCGGTTAAGGCTTGGGTGAGTTGGCGTGAAGAGAGTATGAGAAGGTTTGATTTTTTCTTGTAGGATGATGAGAAGAGTCATAATAAGAAAGAGACAGTTTGGGCTAAACTCCAGAAAAAATTCAATGACTTTACTCAGTATAACACTGATTTGATTCCGGATGAGCCTTCGTTTTACGAGTCGACGAAAGGAGGGGATCGGGAGGAACAGTGAGTTAACTCAGAGTTTTTAAACTTAGAACTTAGCGCTCAGAGTTTTTGTACTTACTCAGTTGAGAGTTTTCACGCTCAGTATCAGAAACTTTTTTTTGACACTGAGTCAGCAGTGTAAAGTGTGTTTTTTTATTATTTCACTGTTTCACAGAGCTCATGGTTTCTTAGAGACAAACTAAACTCAGAGTTTTTAAATGGTCAGCGTAAATTTATGTTTTGTTTTTTTTTTGAAATTATTTAAAGTTATTTCGGAAAACTGTACGGCTCAGAATACACAAAGTTAATCTAGTTGATGTATCTCGCATCTAAACTCAGAGTTTCTCAGAAAATCTTATGAGCTTAGAGTTTTTTAAACAACGCACCACAACAGTTTAACTCAGATTTGGAATTCTGATAAAAACGCTCAGAGTTTTAATCGTCTCAGTAGATAATCAAATGTTGCTCAGAGTATTTCAAGACGTATCTATCCGAGTTGTTGCTCGATGAAAAATTATATCGTCATCTGAAAATTCCATAATACTCAGAGTTATTTTTTAACTCAGCAGCTCCTGAGCCTCACAACCTTTTTCCCCAGGTTTGTGGTCAAAGACCGCGTGACCAGCTACTCAAGTGCACAAAGAAGCCTCATCGTCATGCAGATTTTGCTCCGTGTGAAATTCGACGACACTGACAAAGTCGGAATACGACGTCTTCTGAACGACAACACATACCTCGCGTGTTTTCCATTGCACGAAGGACGATGGGAAAGAAATCAAAGCGACGGTAGAATCCTAGACCGACGGGTACCATGCTCACACAAAACCCACCCATAAATAACCGTCATGGTTCCAGAAACTCTATCTCGAATGGGCGCGACCAGGAACCTGGTGTAAGAAACAACCATTGTGCTTGGTACGAAAGTACTTCGGTGACAAAATCGGGCTGTACTTCTGCTGGTTGGGGTTTTACACCAAAATGCTGATAGCCCCAGCGATCGTTGGTACTCTTTGTTTTTTGTATGGTTTGTTCACAATTGATAGTCCTGACAACATTCCCACGTAAGTTAGAGTGGTACCATGAGAGTGAAACTGAAAGTACCGTGATCTAGGAAGGAGATCTGTGACCCATTGGGTCCCGGAAACATCACCTTGTGCCCATTGTGCGACAAAGCGTGCAAGTACCAGAAACTCATCGACAGCTGTAAGTTTGCACGGTTGACTTACCTCTTTGACAACCCGGCGACTGTGTTCTTCGCGATTTTCATGAGTCTTTGGGGTAAGTACCACCACGAGAAGTTCCGAAATGAGTCACTTTTTCCAGCCACGGTTTTTCTGGAACTCTGGAGGCGCAAACAGAGCGTCATCCAGTGGGAGTGGGACTTACAAGGCTACGAAAACGACGAGGAGCCCCGTCCGGAGTTTGAGACCAGTGTCAAGACGTTCCGGACCAATCCGGTGACGCGAGAGAAGGAACCTTACTTACCGACTCGGGCTAAAGCCTTCAGGTTTTTAGCAACCGGTTCCGCTGTTTTCTTCATGGTGAGTTTTGGTTCTAGTGAGTTGGTACTACTGTCTTTTTCAGTTAGTGGTGGTGTTGTGTGCTGTGTTGGGGACTATCATCTATAGACTGTCTCTTGTTTCTGTAATTTATGGTGGTGGGGGGACGTTCTTGAAACGACATGCCAAAATCGTGACGTCAGTCTCGGCCGCCTTGATCAATTTGATAATAATCATGTGCCTAACAAGAGTAAGTCTCAGTATTGAGGTTCTACTGTACTACGTTTTTTTTGCAGTTTTACCATAACTTAGCCATTTATTTGACCAACATAGAAAATCCAAGAACACAGACTGAATACGAAGATTCGTACACTTTCAAGATTTTTCTCTTCGAGTTTATGAACTTCTACTCTTCGTTGATTTACATAGCGTTCTTCAAGGGGAGGTTTTACGCGTTTCCTGGTGACACGGCCATCCGAGAAACGATTTTTTCGCGGGTTAAAGGGGACATTTGTGACCCCGCCGGCTGCTTGAGTGAGTTGTGCATACAATTAGCTATAATTATGGTGGGGAAGCAGATCTTCAATAACTTTCTAGAACTCTTTAATCCGTGAGTTATTAAGTAAAACGCACGGTTACTCATTGTGCACTTTTCGTTCATCTTGGAAAAAATGTGAGGCGAGTAAGCGATGGAAAAGTCACGTCGTAGCTTGATCACTCTCTCATAGCATGCACTTTGTAGTTCAAATAAGCAACGGAGAGTGAAGTCATGTCGTAGCTTGACACCTACATATGTTTTCTAGAAAATTCTACAATTGGTGGCGTTACCGTACCCACCGTTCCAACACCAAAGACTTATCCCGGAAACACACTCGTTGGGAAGAAGATTACCACATGCAGGATCCGGGACGTCTCGCTCTTTTTGATGAGTACCTTGAAATGAGTACGTATATAACTTTTAGCCGAGTCCCAAACCAAATCTTTAATTTCCAGTTCTACAGTACGGTTTCGTGACTCTTTTCGTTGCTGCGTTCCCTCTAGCTCCATTATGTGCCTTACTGAACAACGTCGCCGAGATTAGACTAGACGCTTATAAAATGGTGACGCAAGCGCGGCGCCCTCTAGCGGAACGCAGCGAAGATATCGGTGCATGGTACGGGATACTACGCGCCATAACCTACACCGCGGTGGTATCAAACGTAAGTTTTCGAACTAATGATGATTCGGGCTAATGAAAAGTCATAGGCGTTCGTCATCGCGTACACCAGCGATTTTATTCCGAGGATGGTCTACCAGTATAAGTACTCGCTGACTGAAGACTTGGTGGGGTATATAGACTCCTCCCTGTCACGTGAGTACGACCAATTAAAAGACAGATTAATCAAAAACATTTTCAGTGTTCAATACTTCGGATTATCACCCCGGAATGGGCGGGGATGATAACGAGGAGCCCCCGCCCCCTAGCTGTCAATATCGCGGATACCGAAATGGGCCAGACCATGAAGATAAATATGGGCTAAGTCCACAATATTGGCACGTTTTCGCGGCGAGATTAGCTTTCGTCGTTATTTTTGAAGTAAGGCGCCATGTTGGAATTTATAGCGTCCATTTTGTTTCTTTTTAGCATATCGTGTTTGCTTTGACCGGCATCATGCAGTATGTCATCCCCGATGTTCCTTCAGAGCTCAAAACTCAAATCCAAAGAGAGACGCTTTTAGCCAAGGAGGCTAAGTACGAACATGGTCTGAAAAAAAGTGATAATGACATGTATGAGGACTTGATGAATAACCTCAAAGATAATAATAGTACTCAATTGCCGCAGACTACTAGACCCGGTAATTCCATCGTGTTTATTTTTTAAGGTTAGAATATATGTTTTAGCTCTTCGTGGTTCTTGGGCCCGACGACTTAGCAAGTTATCCGACGCCGGTTTAGATGCTCATGTGGAGGTTACTAGTAGGAAAAAGAACTCAGTTGGTTCGACTGTATGGGAATGACATGTTTTGTATAATTTTCTAAGTCAATTGTTAAGTAAAAGAAATAAAGTTCTAGTTTTGAACGGGTTTGAGTTTAAAGTCCAACGTGTCGAGGTCGTATTGTACTTTAAAAAGCATCGTAAAAGTTAACAGGGCCCATTGGTCGACTTTTGAGGTTCTACTGTAAAGATAGTTATATAAAAAAACAAGAATTTTTAATTTACTCAAGGTCATATTAAAATGTTGCTGTGTTCTATATACATTTAATTTTTAACTGTATCTCCTATAGAGGTTCTACTGTACTTCAAATTTTTGCACAATTTAAAAAAAAAAGTATTAAAGAGTTTCTACTGTATTGCAATTTTGATAAAATCAAATTTAAAAAGCCCTACTGTTCCTCGAACTGGTCTAATTTTAGAGATTCCACTGTATAAAAAAGTTTTTATGGTTGATGTGAAAAAAAAAGTTTTATTAAATGTTGTTGATTTAATGTGGCCACGGTAAAAAGTTTCAACTGTATTTTAAACTCTTTTAATTTTTAATTGGTCCATTTTTAAAAGTTCTACTGTATTTTTTTTGCAGAAATTACAAAAAAGTATTGAAGAGGTTTTACTGTCTTGTAATTTTAATAAAATAAAATTTTAAAGAGCTTACTGTTCTCCAAACTGGGCCGGCTTTCGAGGTTCTACTGTATTGAAATTTTTGTTATAAAAATTATAAGAAAAAACATTAAAAAGCTTCTACCGTATTGTAATTTTAATAAAGTCAAATTTAAAAAATCCTACTGTTTTCCAAACTGATCCAGGTTTCGAGGTTCCACTGTAACAGAAATTTTTGCAGTGGTTCCAAACAAAATGTCTTTTCAACAGTTGTTAGAGTTTCAATGTAATCAAGGTCAGGTGTCACTCTATTCCAAACTCATTTAATTTCCAAATGTCCCACTTTTCGAAGTTCTACTATACATATTTTTAATTTACTGGATGAGATTTCACTGTATTAAAATTTTTGAAAAAAATAATGTATTATATTATCTATAATTATAAATTTTAATGTTTGTCAAACTCATCTAATTTTTAATTGTCCTAAAATAAGTCTAGTCTTCTAAAATTTCCCAAATTTAAAATATTTTACTGTATTTTAAATTCATAAAATTTCTAGTTTCTAAAGTTCTACAGAAAGTAAAAAAAAATCTATGATATTTTACTCAATCCTAATTTTGGTATACATATACCGAGCGATCAATCAAGCAGGCCATGAAAGTAAAAACGTATGTCGCCTTATATCTTCATAAATATAAAAGTAACAGACTTAACAAGGTTAAAGTGTCAAAGTATTAGTAAGGTGAATTAATGAGATGACATACGTTTTCACTTTCATGACCCACTTGACAGACTTTTGGATCGGTCGATATATACATCAAAAAAACAAATTTTCCAAAGAATGCACTGTATCTAAAATTAAAAACTTTGAAATGTTTTGCCTTTCGAGGCTCTACTGTATCAAAAGTTTCGACAGAAATTTAAAAAAAAACGAACTATCACAGGAGGTTCTACTGTATTACAATTTTTTATAAAGTAGAGCGAGATTTCCTTGCTGTCCGACCTTCCGAGGTCCTACTGTAATAATATTCCGCTAAAATCAAAATCCCACCAATAAATAAACGCTTTATTCGGATCCTTACAAAACTCCCAATGACGTAAAAAAAAATAGATCACTTATGCAAAAGCTCGCAAAGTTTATCATAAACGGGCCCAAAAATCTTAGTGTAGCCGGAATTCGTTAGATGGAGGTAGTCGTGCATGATATGATGCGATATTGTTTGATCATTCTGAACGATATTATGATGAATTTCGACCACGTGGACATTTTCAGTGTATTCATCAGCGTTGGCTTCGTTGCAAAACTTGTCGATAAGGAAGGTATTTACATGATCGTTGCGCTCCCTGTACGGGTTCGGGTACTGTCCTCGTGGAAGCAAAGTCTACAAAAAAAAAAATCTAGTTCGGACTCAAACCAGTTCCCTTTCTTACCGGCAAAATTATAAACACGTTCCCTAGCTTGTGTTTAATCTCTTTGATTATTTCGAGCAACCCTTCTAGAATTTCATGAGGGGTGCAATCAGTGTTGTTCGTCCCAACAAACAAAACAACTGCTTTAATCTTGACGTTAAAATCGAGTTCGCCATTTTGTATACGCCAGAGCACGTTCTCGACTCTAGAATACAGAAACCTGTAATTTTTACTCGACCCTTGGTTCTAACTTTACCTATCTCCCCCTATCCCAAAGTTGATACAATGTAGAGAACTGATTTTTTCCACCCAAATTGAAGAAAACTGTAATTGCTCGATGATGGAATCCCCGATGAAAAGTACTTCGGATTCACACGTGCGCGCTTGTTGAACGAAACGATTGTGCTAAAAACAAATTAATATTGAGATTGAGTTGTTTGTTGCGATGATTGAGACAATTGAAGACGAGGGGGAGTGTTGCAAGTCATGGATGATTTGATGTAATTAGCGGATGAGAACTTAATTAGTTAAACGGGATCAAGTTGGCGGAAATGAGGAAGTGTTAGAATTAAGAAATTGGGAAAAAAATCATATCTCCGAAATTACAAAGCTTAACGCGATGAAATTTTGCAGATTTAAAGACTTTGAGACGCTTTTTTGACCCCCGGAAGCAGGGCGAGTTTACAGCAAAGGAGGCTGCGAAAAAAAATCTTAAAATTGAAAAGAGACAAAAAACGGAGGCTTGGTCTAACTCATTTCCCGCCGCCAATTTCGGACTTTCTAACACAAAAATAGGGCCATTTTACGGAGAAATGTTCAAGGAATTTAACGATGTCCTTGGATTTCGCATACGACCACGGGTTGCTGAGATATTCGCAGTTAAACTTCATCGACTTTTCTCATTCCACTACCTTTCAATTTTTTTCGACACTGTTCCCACTAAAAGTTGGAAGTTCGCAACAACTACACTAAAAAAATTCAAACCTCGGCAGATTATGTAAATACCGCTCGTTTACACGCATAAATTCCACCCAATCTCCGTCTCCAAATCTAAACAATTGATAAAAATACGAATCACACGTAAAATTCCACAAACCTTAAAATAATAAATAATTTCACAGTCCGCTGATTTCGTTATAAATAAAAGTTGTATTTACTCAGCACGCTCTTCCCGTCGTTCATCGCCAACCGCGATTTCGTGTCAGCACTTTTTACCTCATGCGTAGAAAAAAATACAAAAGAACATCGTGCATAGATAATTTTATAAACAGAGATAAAAAATAAAAAAAAGAATCATACCATGCTCAGTTTTCGTTCATCGCCATCGTGATCTTCGGATAGTTTGGGAATCACACAAGGATTCATGTTAAAACGGTGTAAATTAAATAAATTAAACAAAAGAGGATGTTGAATCAAGTCGGCTGCTCTCTAACCTCTTGTTATTGTTTTCTGAATAATTTACTGGCGTGAGATAGGGTTACAATTGGACGATTAATACAGGAAACTGTAATCGAATGAAGGTGGCGGCCGGTAGATGACGCCAGGAGGTTTGTTTTGTGGAACAACAAACAATATCCCAATTTCTTATCATTTTAAAATTAATATTTAACCGCTTCCTGTCATTTCGTTTAACGATCAATCATGTTGAATTATCAAAGATTGTTTTTATCATGCAAGGTCGCACATATATATAATTCTGAGAAAAAGTCTTCGCTCTTAAAAATTTTGAGATGTTCTTCAAGAAACTAGTTATTTTTTATGTCCTGTTGGTACTACTGACAGCGTATGCCGAAAACAATGAAAGTAACATCGCCAACGATATGCTCCAAAAAATGTAAGTCTCGTTATTTGTGTATCAAGAGTCTGGAGTATTATTTTCAGGAGCGATTTTAATATGATCGTCTTGGAGAAAACAGACGAAGATCTGGCCAAGTTGTTAAAGACAGTTGAAAATGGCTCTCCTTTGATCGTCTTCGTCAAAAATAAAACAAAAGAAGAACGGAAAAAGTTGTCACAGGATATCAACGCTATTGTGGAAAAACTGACAAGAATGCTGAATTTTTGAAACGTTCTTTAAAAATGTGAAGAGGATATATAGTGGGCTATGTAGAGCTTTTTGACGAGGTTTTACTGTATTCTTAGATTAGGGAAAGCAGCAATAAAAAGACAAAAAACAGAACGTTTTCTATATAGTTTTAATGTGAAGGTTCTACTGTATTTACATATTCAAAGCTTGACGTATCGTTTTGGGTTAAGGTTTTACTATATTATGATGTAAACACGGTATCAATTAAAAAAAAATGTTTGTCGTTACAATTTTTGCTTAACTAATAAATATAGCATTGGCTTTGTATCAATGTTAAGATTTTACTGTATTTATTTTTTTAGAAGGTTGACCGATTTTTGTTGGTCGAGGTTCTACTGTATTTTAATTTGAGCAAATAAAACAATAACAACAAAAGGTCAATTTTACATATAAATTTTAATGTGGAGGTTCTACTGTATTTGTATTTAAATTGTGACAATTACCGAAATTATTCCGTGTTGAAAATTCAGCTTAATAAAGACAGGAAAAATTCTATTTCTATTATAATGAGAATTTATTACTTTAATTCCTAGTAAAATTTCCGTGTCGTCCAGTATACATAGAAAACTTTAATTGTTTGCCATAGTGTTCAGATAACTAACAAAAGATATAGTTGCCTTAAAAATCTAAAAACAAACGAATTTGTTATCACGTGATCTCCCATAACAGCGTCGAAACGGAGTTTGGAAGTTAGTAACACTGCCTGTCAAACCGTGACAGTTTGAGGTTAAACATTAAATGATGATTAAAAAATGTCATTGTTGAAAGTCGCTACCAACAGAGTTACCAACCCATCTCAAATTCCAAAGCCCACTGGTACCTTGGTAAATGTCGTCATGTTAATTCTGATCATTCCATAGCCAACGAAAACCACATTTTTCTGAGCCCTAATCAGCACCAAAATGAGATCACGATGAACTTTTCCATTATAAACAGCGTTGCCAACACCTTCTGACTAAAAATTTAGTTACCTTAAGAAAAACAAAAGAAAAATTATTACTGCTTCGGTTATTAACTCAGCGCTGTAACAATACACTGCGGTATCTAGAAATTGGCTCACGATGAACCCAGCGTACTTAATTTTGTCCACGAAGGGATAATCACTGGAAAGAAAAGCAAGAAAAAAAAAGACTGACGATAAAGTTCATACTTTACGGACATGAAGATGAGAATGCAACAAACCGAAACGGTGATAAAATACTCGAAGAGTAACACAGCGTTAGAGTAGGCGTTGATTGTTTTACAGTAGCTAAAAACAACAGTCACTTGATTTTTAATGTACTCGGACTCACCTTATCAAGAAATTGTGGTAGTCAACCAGTTTCTTCACGTCTTGTCTGTGCATCTTCAGGTTTCGAAACGTGTGAGCTAACAGTTTAAATTGTACCACGACAGGTACACAAAGTGCACAAAACATAGAAGTTACTCCATAAACGCTCACAAACAAAGGAGGCGTCATGTACCAATAAACAAAATATAACCAGTAGAACCAACCTTCGGGCACAAAAATCTTCATTTGGAGCTCGTGAAAAATAAAAGGCTGCACGTAGAAAACTGCAGCCAACGTCAAAGCGTAGTTTTTGTAAAAAGTGATGAAGCGAGAAGCTTGCTGCGTTAAGTGGTCGCATTCTTTTCGGATCCGGCCCTGGAAACTTTCTGTTTTCCAGAACAGTGATTGGTTTTTGAGTAAGGTGGCTAAGTAAGGCTTGTTCTGGAAATTGATGAGGTACCTGCAAAAAGTCTAAAACAATTGTGAGTTTAACAAAGTCTGAAACGTCTACGTAAGTCAAGAAGAGTACTGAAGATAATCCTTCTATAGCTCGAAACGGGTCGCCTCGTAAAAGCGAAAGTCCCACTTCCAAGGCTGCTAAAACAAGAAGAAAAACGAAGAGAATGCAATTGAGATAATGGTGATAGAAAAATGACACTTTCGATTTGAGGAAAGGATGAAGTCCTGCATATTTCAGCATGAGTTCAGGATAATATGACAGTTTTGTCTCCATGGTGACATGTGATTACCCACTGTTGGGAGTTCTCAATTTATCATTCGACGTAATGAGATGATCAATACATGATAAGATATAATTAAGGAAAACAGATATTTAAAATAAAATAGAAGGATAATTTTGTTGCAGAAATATTTTACATAGTTGACGTTTCAATATTGATAGAAATTGCTAGTTGGAAGGAGTTGGAGCAAGCGGGTTTTAATTATTTAGTGGAAAAGAAAATTACTGAATAAGATCGATTTTATTTAAATGGGTCAAGTTGGTAAGTGATAATATAATTGATCAAATAATCGAATGAAAACAGAGTCTAGTAGGCCATGAGTAACTTTGACGTTTTGGAACTGGGAGTATCGGGAATAATTGACAAAGAAACGAGCTCGCTTCGCTCGCAACAGACGATTTGTTTTCTAAAATTTGAGAATTTTAAAATTTCTGTTATTTAAATCTATCAAAAATAGAAAATTTTAAAATGTCAAGATCTAAGAACCTTAGAATTTAAAATGATAAAAACTCAAGAACTCAAAAATTTAAAATAATACATGTAAAATTATCGAAATCTAAGAATTTAAATTTTAAGATCTCAGAATTTATGAATTTTAAATTGTTAACATCTTAAAACTTGACAATCAAAAAAATTTTAAAAAATTTACAGCTAAATTAAAACTAAATATTAAAATCTAAAAAATTCAAAATACAAGAATTCAAAAATTAAAAGATCTATGAATTTAAGAAGATAAAAATCTAAGACTATACAAACCGAAAATTCTAAGAGTTTAAAAATCTAAGAGTCTAAAAATTTTAAAATTCAAAAATTTTAAAAACTAAAAAAAATAAATTTTTTCAAAACCTAATAATTTTTAAATTTGCATATATATCTCATAGCCTAAAAGTCTCAAAATTTTATAAACTATAATTTTAAAGTTTGAAAATTTTACACCATTAAAGTTTTAAAATTCTAGAATCTCGAAAATTTAACTAATATTTATTTAATAATTTATTTAAAAATTAATTAAAAATGTACGATTAATAGAAATTGGGAATCTAGGAATTTCAAAAACCAAGAAATTTGTGATATGTGTATTTTATAAAATCTGAATAAGAGAATTTAAATTTAAGTTTAAATTCTAATTTATTTTTATTTTTATTTTCATTCTCATTCGCATTCTAATTCTCATTCTCATTTCATTCCCATTCTCATTCTCATTCTCATTCTCATTCTCATTCTCATTCTCATTCTCATTCTCATTCTCATTCTCATTCTCATTCTCATTCTCATTCTCATTCTCATTCTCATTCTCATTCTCATTCTCATTCTCATTCTCATTCTCATTCTCATTCTCATTCTCATTCTCATTCTCATTCCCCATTCTCATTCCCCATTCTCATTCTCATTCTCATTCTCATTCTCATTCTCATCTCATTCTCATTTCATTCCCATTCTCATTCTCATTCTCATTCTCATTCTCATTCTCATTCTCATTCTCATTCTCATTCTCATTCTCATTCTCATTCTCATTCTCATTCTCATTCTCATTCTCCTTGAATCTAAACTCACAATTTCATAACTTAGTGTTTCTACTTTCAAAATATAAAAAACTTTATAATATGAAAAATTCAAAATATAAAATTTTCTTTTCTTAGTTTTTAATAAAATTTCTAATAATCTGTTATTATAGAATTCAAATTTTTTTGGAAAATGAAACCTAAATATTTAGAAATTAAAAATTTAATACTGTAAAATACTATTTAGAATTTTTGGAGTTTTTTTTGGATATTGTTTGAATTTGAAAAGAATAAGACACATGTTGGATATTTTACACGAGTCTGTAAGTTTTATTTGCTTACAGCTTGCCATATTGGGCCTGTCACATTTTTTTGAATAGAGTACTTCAGCGCCCGGACTGCGCTCCGGTAAATAAAACAAGTTCGCTTTGTTCGCCAAACGGTCCGCGAAGCATTATATATCTTTATTGTTTTTATAGTTATCCACCATACTGGATCCGCCATTTTCATTCGTGAGTCTCGGGTTTTATTGTACATATAGGTATACATGTTTAGATTCTTTGTATTTCCTAATTTTTTTGAATTCCTCACATTTTTCACATTTTTTTAAACTTTTTATACTGTTTCAATTTTAGAAATATGTCATTTTTTACCCAGGATTTTTGAGCCTCTAGGATTATGTCATAATTATGGTAGAGTCAAAAGTTCAAAAAAAAAACACGTTAATTTAAATTCTACTTCTTTGTTTACAAATTCAATTGATCTAAATAAAATATGGACTACGGAATTACCTTGCCTTTTAAAAAGAATAAATCATGCACTAAAAAACAGGTTCAAGGCGCATGTTAAAACGCAGTACAAAAAATCAGTTGATTTAAAATTTTGTTTGTTGAATTATTGACAAAATTGTTGGAGGAGAGTGGAGGAAAACTGGAGAAAAGTATATTTATACTTTTCCAACTTAAACGACGTTTTTGATTGGTGGTCAACACCTCGTAAACTACAACATTTCATGTTTTTGTCTTCTATGTGAATCATCTAACAAAATAAGTTCTAAGTTTCCTAGTTTTCCCCTATTACGTCCAGAGCTTGCTCCAATGTAATTATGTGTTGAGTCTCTCGGTTTTTTTACTTTTTTTTTGACTTTTTGCTTAGATTTTCTACATTTTCCAATATTTTTTTAAATCTGGCATTTTTCAAATTTCTGGCGTTTTCGTTGGTCTCTTAGACTACAGTTATTTGACAATTCTTCGAATGTTTTAAATTCTTGCATTTTTCATTTTTTTGCTTTATTTTACAAATCATTCTACATGTTCTCTTCTCTAGTGACCCGAAGATCTGATACGGTTGATCACTTTTAATTAATTTATTACCCACGCGGATACGGGTTAAAAACACAATAAAAACAAAGTGTGGAATTTTTTTTGTCTTCTATAGCTATAGCACTACACTATTACAATAAATTTTTGCAGTATTTATACTTTTTGGGATTTTTATATTTTATTTTATTTTTTATATTTATATTTTTTCGCTACTGATTTAACTGCTTTGAGTTAAAAAAAATTCAAATTTTCCAAATTTTTATATTCCTTCGTTCTTCCAGCTCTTTTTCTTTCTTTTTTTGTTTTTTTAGCATTTTTTATTTTGGAGTTTTTCAAAAAATAGAATAAAACAAATAGGAATTGACAATAGATTTCTATAGAATTTTAATTTACTCTACATTTTGTTTTTTACAAGTAAATTAAATCAAGTGCAATTGAATTACTTTGTCTATACACCCACAAACAAGTTCAATGCTAAGTTCAAGGAAGCGCAACAATACACTTCCGTCATCGTATATTGTCGATTGTATTTTATTTTCCAGAATAAATTATTATCGACAAAATTAGGTAGAGGAAAGTGGAGATAAACGGAGAAAATGATATTTGTGCACTTCTTTAACCGATTTGTCGTTTTTGATTGGTTGCCAATACCCCGTAGACTCCAACTCTTCACTTTTTCTTCACGTTTCCACTTGCATCGTCTAGTTTCACTTTTCCTCATCGTCCCCTACTAGGTCTTGAGTTTGCTGCAATTTGTATATAACTACCATCGTTGCATCGTATTATAATTGTATGTGTCAATAATGTCTTCTTCGGATCCAAATTTTGAATACGGTCGTTGGTTGTCTTCGCCGCCTCATGGAGACGAAGTGGTCATTTCTGGAATGTCTGGACGTCTTCCAGAATCCAACAACATCCACGAGTTCCGTGACCATCTCTTCGCTAAAGAAGAAATGGTGTCCAGTGATGGACGACGATGGAAACTTGACCATCATGAGATCCCACAAAGAACCGCAAAGTTGTTGTCTATTGATAGGTACGACGCTGGGTACTTCGGCGTCCACTACCGACAAGCGGAGATCATGGATCCGATGATGAGGCTTTTCATGGAAACGACAGTGGAAGCGATCATGGACGCTGGAATCCATCCGCAAGAACTCGAAGGTACAAGAACCGGAGTTTTCGTCAGCAGCTGCTGGTCGGATATGGAAGTCAACACCTGTTGCAACGTCACAGATCCGCAATGTTTCGCCATGACTGGGTAAAACTCCGAGAATTTTAAATAAATAAAAAATGAGTTGCTGCAGGTACTTGCGATCTTTGAATGCGCATAGAGTCAGCTACTTCTTGAAGTTAAAAGGACCAGCTTTCAACGTTGATACTGCTTGCAGCAGCTCTTTGAATGGTCTCGATGCTGCGTTCAAAGCTATCAGAAGTGGACAGTGCGAAAACGCGATCGTTGGAGGTAGCAACCTTCTTCTACATCCTGGAATTTCTCTTCAGTTCTTCCGGTAGTTAGACCTCAGACTAGTTCTTCTAACTTCTAAAATTTAGTTTAGGTGTCTTAAGTAGAGATGGTACGTGCCGAGTTTTCGATCAGGATGCTTCCGGGTACGTCAGAGGTGAAGCTGTGGCTTGTGTCTTCCTTCAAAAGGCTAAAAACTCCAGGAGGATCTACGCAAGAATTATTAACACCAAGACAAACGGCGACGGGTTCAAAGAACAAGGGATTACCTTCCCATCACCTGAAGCTCAGAGGATACTCATGACTGAAATATACAAAGAAAGTGACATCGAACCCTCACAACTGAGTTTCTTGGAAGCCCACGGAACCGGAACTCAAGTCGGAGATCCCCAAGAAGTGGAAGCCATCGACTTAGCTCTCGCCCAAAAACGAAGCGAGCAACTCCTCGTCGGTTCCGTCAAGTCGAGCATCGGGCACACTGAACCAGCTTCCGGAGTCTGCTCCATCATCAAAGTTCTTCTAGCCATGGAAACGGGGCTCATCGCCCCCAACATCAACCTCAAGAAGATCAAAGAAGGAATGAACGGCTTTGAGGAAGGAAGAATGAAAGTGGTGACCGAACTCGCGGAGTTGAAGGAAGAAGACGCTGTTATTGGACTTAACAACTTTGGGTTTGGGGGTAACAACGCGCATACGATACTGAAGAGACATGTGAAGACGAAGAGCCAACGACATTTTCTCGATGACACTCCTCGCTTGGTTTGTGTGAGTGGGCGCTCGGAGCTCGCGGTCCAGAAGATCTTAACACAAGCGAATAAGACCCTCGACGAAGACTACGTCTCCCTTCTCCACCAGTTGTACAAAACCAACACTAACAACTTTTATCGAGGGTACACCATCCTCACCAAAAACGGTTCTCTTAAGTCTTCAGTCACGAAGCTAGCCAAACCACCTCTCTACGTGTTCTTCGGACAATTTGCGCAGAAATTCAAAGAGTTCGGACTGGATCTTCTACGGTTTGAAACCTTCAAAGAGACGACTTCAAGGTAGCAAACTTTTGCCGAGTCTCCTTGATTGCTGTCTTTTTTAGAATCAACAAGATCCTCCAAGTGAAGATTTCGAAGACCTTGGAGGAGCTTCTAAAAGGACAAGTTGAACACCATGAGAACATTCTTGGTTCGATTTGTGTACAAGTGGCCCTCGTTGACACCTTCAAAGCCCTCCAGGTCGAACCAACGGCTATATACGCAGACTCTTACTCTAAACTCGTCACGGCTTACTACTACAATGTTATCACCCTCCAAGAGACGATCTCCGCGGCCGTGAAAGTGAGCCAACTCGATTTTAACTCTGATCTCCACTTCCAGACCGAGATCGCTGAAGATAAGCTTCGTGGGCACTCGTTGAGCCACGACGCATTGATTAAGTTGTCTAACAACGTCACTGTTCTTAATGTCTCGGATTCTTCTCTTGGTAACAAAGACGTTTTGTTGGCCGACGGCAAAGTGAAGTTTTTGGAGACTTTAGGAAGGTAAGTTTGTGGGAGTAGCACGTGCTCTGACGCTATTCTTTCGTAGACTCTTCCAGGAAGGTCACAATCTTCAGGTGTTCAAACTATACCCAAAAGTGGAGTTTCCAGTGAGTCGCGGTACTCCCATGATCTCACCTTTTCTTGATTGGGACCACAGTAAACAATGGTACGCTTTCAAGTTCAGCGAGTTTACAGCGTCGGAAGCTGAACAAAGAGAGTACAGTGTTGGTTACCTCTACGAAGAGTTTAAATTCATAGCTGGACACGTCATCGACGGTGAGATCTTCACCACTTTTGCAAAAACTACAAAGTGATTTCCAGAGCGCAACCTCTTCCCTGCCATCGAGTACCTCCATCTAGTCTGGCAGACTTTTGCCCAAAGTCGTCGGCTTTTGGTTGACGATCTTCCTGTCGTCTTCACCGACTGCAAGTTTATAAGAGCTGTCACTATGCCCAAAACCGGTTTTTTAGCTCTCTTAGTGACCATCCAAAGAGGAACTGGTAACTTTGAAATCTTAGAAAAGAACACGGTTGTGGTAACAGGAAAGATCCGCGTGTGCGGCGACACTAGCAGAGAGTTCACCAAGCTACCAGCAGTCGAGCTAGAAAACGATCCTAAGATAACCATGGAAAAAGACGAAATTTACAGAGAGCTGTATCTTCGCGGCTACAATTACAGGTGAGATTTTCTTCGTGGAGGCTCTAAATATCGTGGTTTTCTAGTGGCGTCTTCAAAGGGATTGAAAAAATCAACACCGACGCTACCGCAGGGTTGATCAAGTGGGAGAAAAATTGGACCAGCTTCATCGACAAAATGCTACAGATGCAGATCCTCACCAACGACACGAGACTTCTTTTCGTGCCTGTGGGAATCAAAAAGTTGGTTATAGATCCTGCCATGCACATTAAAATGGCGGAGAAGATCGGCGGCGAAGAAGTGTTGTTCTTCGCGAACACTTACTCTGACTGCAACACCATCAAGTAATTTTTCTATGTTTGAATCTGCAGAGCTAACTTTCGGTTTCAGATCAGGAGGAGTCGAAATTTCAGGCCTCCAAGCTCGTTCCATCTCGAGAAGGAAACCACGGTTGCTTCCAGTTCTCGAAAAGAACGTCTTCGTCCCAAATTATGGAGCTCTAGGACTCGAGGAGGCGATCAGAGTGAACACGCAGATCATCCTCGAAAACAGTTTAGAGTCACACTTCAAAGCGGTAGAGATTGTTGATGAGTACACTTCCAAAGACCCGCTCCTTGGGTTAGTTTCTACAGCACTGGATGACCTTCCCGTGGTAACTCCCGATCTTACCATCTCTTCCAAAAGCGAATCTAAAGAAGTTCCCGGCGTGAAAATCGAAGTAGTGACTCTTACTTCCGAGAGTAACGTGCTCTTAGTCATAGGAACTAAGCTTCTAGAGCGTCCGAAAACTCTGAAGCAGCTTCTGGGATCTGTGAAGAAGAGCGGCTTCGTGTTAACGCGTGAGGATGTTGCTTCCGTGGTTGAAGCACCTGACTTAGACATCGTTACTGAGTTTCAAACTCCCGAAGAAAAGCTCGTGTTGTTGCGGAAATCACAAAATTTTGAGACTACGAAATATCTTCCTGTTTCTTCAAGCGAGTTTGAGTGGTTACCACAGCTCCAAGCTTCCCTCACCAACGACTCTAACATTGTTGTTTATGCCAAGAACGAAGAGGGTTTGCTCGGGCTAGTGAACTGTATAAGACGCGAGCCTAATGGAGGCAAAGTTAAAGGCTTCTTCTTGATGGAAAACTCTCTAAAATTTACACCGAACGATTCTTTGTTTGCTGATCAAATCAAGAAAGGACTTGCTGTGAACGTGTTCAAAGACAACACGTGGGGGACCTACCGACACTTGTTGCTTGAAAAACCCGAGAAGGTGGAGACTGAGCACTTTTATGCCAACGTCACGAGTCGTGGCGATATCTCTAGTTTGAAATGGCTCCAAGGGCCTTCGGTAACAGCTGATGATGATGCCGTCACGGTCGAGGTAAGTCTGCATTCATCTTAACACCGCTGCAGTGATACTCGTAGGTGTACTACTCCGCCGTGAACTTTAAAGACATCATGGCGGCATCAGGAAGAGTGAACGTGGAGACCTTCACCATGGACAGGGTAAAACAAGAGTGCATCCTCGGCTTCGAAGTTTGCGGAAAAACTTTAGAGTGAGTATTAGCTTTGGGGTTTTTGTCATTCAGATCATGGTTTCTAGTGGTCGCCGCGTCGCTACCATGGTCGAATCTAGAGCTCTTTCATCAATTCTCAAGTGCCCGAAAAACTCAGTTTGGGATATTCCTCCAGGTTTCTCATTAGAAGACGCAGCCACTCTCACTGTCGTTTACTCTACGGTTCTTTATGCCCTATACATGGTAAGACTACGGTCAGTATTCCTTGTCTTAACTCATTGACCACAGATTGGTAACCTTAAACCCGGAAGCTCCATTCTTATCCATTCTGGAACTGGCGGGATCGGTCTAGCAGCAATCACCGTCTGCCTTTATCACAACTGCGAGATCTTCGTCACCGTCGGTACCCAAGAAAAACGTGACTATTTGAAAAAACACTACCCTCAGCTCCCGGAGAGTCACATCGGGAACTCGAGGGACACTTCTTTCGAAGATATGATCAAAACCCAGACTAAGAATCGAGGAGTTGACTACGTGTTGAATTCACTTGCTGAAGATAAGTTGAAGGCTTCTTTGAGGTGTCTAGCTAGAGGTGGTTGCTTTCTGGAGATTGGTAAATTCGATATTGGGAACGACACTGCGTTGGAGATGTTGGTGCTGGAAAAAGAAGCTAGCTTCCATGGAATCATGTTGGATAAAGTCTTCACGGATTCTGAAGAAGTCAGAGTTTCCATCTTCAAAAGAATCATCGCGGGACTGAAGGCCGGCTACGTCAAACCTCTTCCAAGAGTCGTGTTTGAAAAAGACGACCTTGAAGCGTCATACCGCTTCATGATGACTGGGAAACATATCGGGAAGGTTCTTATCAAGATGCGAGACGAAGAAAAAGAAACTGTTGTTCCCGAAAAAATGAAATTTAGAGTGACTCCAAGGTGAGATGTTCTTCATACTGTGCTATTATTACAGTAATTTTGAAGGTACAACTGCGATTCCTCGCTCAGCTACATCATCATAGGCGGCCTCGGTGGCATCGGCTTAGAGCTGGCTGACTGGCTCGTCCTCCGAGGCGCCCGGAAACTCATCCTGGTGTCCCGAACCGGGGTCCAAACGGGCTACCAAACCCAAAGAATCAAGTAAGTACGACTCTGGCTTAAACCCAACTAACCCGTTTCTTCAGAATGTGGTCCTCTTATGGTGTTCAAGTTTACGTCTCCACCAAAGACGTCACCACCAAACAAGGTTGCGTCGACTTAATCAAGGAGGCCGAAATACTGGGACCCGTGGACGCCATCTTCAACCTGGCCGTCGTTCTCAAAGATGCGCTACTTGAAGACCAAACTGAAGAATCGTTCAGTGCCTCCTTGGCACCCAAAGCTCAAGCCACCACTTATTTAGACCAAGTCACCAGGGAGTTCTGCCCTAAGATGAGGTAAATTTTAGAAAGACTCCTAGTGTCTTTTTAATAATATTTTAAGATCTTTCGTGGTGTTCTCATCGGTCTCGTGCGGCCGTGGTAATCCGGGCCAGAGCAACTACGGCATGGCTAACTCCATCATGGAAAGGATCTGCGAGAAGAGGAAGAAAGACGGTTTCTCGGCGTTGGCCGTTCAATGGGGAGCCGTCGGAGAAGTCGGTCTCGTCGCCAAGCTGCAGAAAGTCAACAAAGAACTCGTCATCGGAGGCACTCTCCAACAAAAAGTTTCCAGCTGCTTCGAAGCTCTCAATACCTTCCTCATTCAAGACCATCCGATCGTCTCCAGCATGGTCGTCGCGGAGAAACACAACAAGAGTTACGGAATCGTGAGCGCCGTCGACTGCGTTGCACAAGTTTTAGGAATCAAAGACTTGAAGACGGTGAGTCAACACGCGACGTTGGCGGAATTGGGAATGGATTCGATGATGGGAACTGAGATCCTCCAACTGTTGGAGAAAGACTTCGAGATCTACATCAGTCCGAAAGACATGAGGAGTTTAACTTTTGCAAAGTAACAAAACCAGAAGCCTTTTCTTGTAGTTATAGAGTGTTCCAGGTTGACGGAACTCGAGATTGAGAAGAACTCCACGGCTGGAGAAAAAAATGTCGCTAAAAGTCAAGGAGCTGATCTTTTAATGAGGTTCCTGCCGAATACTACCACGAGTTATGTGCCTATCGTAGACTTGAAAGAGAATGTTGGTGGAAATCTTGTTTTTTTGTTTCCGGGAATCGACGGAGGACTTTACCACTTTAAAGAGTTGGTAATTGAATTGGAGGGCGATGTTAAAGGAGTGCAGTACAGGTATAATGATCCTGAAGACACCATAGAAGAAACTGCAAAGAACATAGCCTTGGTACGTGTCTTTAAACTAACGAACGAAAGACTAAGACGCGTTTTTAGGCCATCGAGGAATCATCTAAAGGTCCAGTTATCTTCTTAGCATACTCTTACGGAGCCGATGTGGCTGTAGAAGTCGCCAGCCTCTTGGAACCCAAAGGTTTGAATCTCAAGCTCATCCTCATCGACGGCGCCCCGAACTACCTCACTGCTTCAACCAAAGACACTTTCCCACAGACCACAGAAGCTGAGTTTCAAACCGCCGTCATCAACAAACTCTTAGGTCTTTTCTGCCCCATAGAACCTTTTCTTCAAAACAAAGTAAGTTGTTTATTTTTTGAAACCACCACCATTGTCCCTCTTTTCGTTCAAGGAGAAACTTGTTCAATGTGACTCCATCGAGGAACGGGTGGACTTAGGAATGACTCTGGTTCCGAAGGATGTTGTTGAAAATAAGAGGATAGACCGACAAGGAGCTATCACCATGTACAAACGCTTCAAATCGATGATAGATTATAAGTTTAGTCATAAAAAACTTAGTTCTGAAGTTTATTTGTTCAAAGCCAAAAATTCCATGGTCAAAGACGAAGAAGATTATCAATTGTCGAAAATCTGCGAGAATTTAGTACGCGTTGTGGCAGTCGAAGGCGATCATGTGACCATGATAAACCAACCGGAATTGGCGAAAAGTGTTAACGAGGTTATTGTGGGCAAGTCATGATGGTAATAGGAAATGATGATTTAGTGTGATTTTTTATCATTTTTACAATAAAAATTAACCTTATAATTTACACTACACGTTTTGGAATTTCTGAATCCTTGGAAAATTTAGTGGAATAATTCAGAAGATCCGTCATGTGTCACGGACATGTGCACAAGCTAAAGTTCAAAGTGACAATTGACAAAGCCGCGAAAATTTAAGTTTTAAAACTTGTTATTAGTGGGCGTTGCTTATAAAAATTCTAGTACGTATTTGGTTTTCAAAATTGAAACTAGCTAAAGTAAACGTTACAATTTTATTTTTATTTAAGTTGGTCAAGTACTATAGCTCTTCACTCAAATTTAGATTTCCAAATTTTAAATAGATCTAGATGATAATAATGGATCTAATTCTAAAATTTGTTAATTTACAGATTTAGATTCAAGTACTTTAAATAGATCTAGATAATAACTGTTGCCACTGAGGTTAAATTAGATGCAAAAAATTTCCAAATTTTTGCACGATCTTCAAAAAATATTTGTAATGTATTTTAATTGACCTGGTACTTTAGTCCTAGATAGATCTAGATAATTCAGATCTAGATAAAATTGTTACTGCTGTTCCAAATTTTTTAATATATTGAAAAATTTACTATATTTCACTTTTACTTATGCTAGAATTCTAGTTTTTCAGAACCAGACTTAGTTTCAAAATCTTTAAATAGATCTAGATACATTCTATTAATGCTGAGCTTAAATTACATGTAAATAAACTATGCACGAATTTTCATGTTTTACGTATCTTTAAAAAAAACTTACTTGATTTTAGTTTTAGTTCTAGTTCTTCAACATTCAGACTTATATTTAGAAACTTTAAATAGATTTAGATAAAGTTTACTGATGGTAAAGTTAAGTTTCATGCCGAACTATGATGATCGAACAATTCGTTTTCTTGTAGTTCTAATTGATCTAATTCGACAATTTGTTAATCTACAGATTTAGATTCAAGTACTTTAAATAGATCTAGATAATAACTGTTACCACTGAGGTAAAATTACGTGCAGAAAATTTTCAAATTCTAGCAATTAAAAAAAAACATTTTATTTTAATTTAAATTGGGCTGATACTTTAGTTTTAGATAAATCTAGATAATTCAGATCTAGATAAAATTGTTGCTGGTAATCTTAATTTTTTAATACATTAAAAATTTAGTAATTTAATTTAATACATTAAAAATTAACTTTATTCTACTTTTAGTTAGGCTAGAACTGTACTTTTTCACAACAACACATAGATTTAAAAACTGTAAATAGATCTAGATACATACTACTAATACTGCTTAAAAAAGACAATTTTGAACGAGTTTTCACATGTTTTTAACATCCTTAAAAAAAATTTACTTAATTTTCGTCCTAGTTCCACTAAAGTTCTAGTTCTTCAACATTCAGACTTTGATGTAGAAATCTTAAATTGATCTAGATAAAATTTACGGTCAATAAGATAAAATTAAATGCTAAAAGACCAATTGGTCAAATTTTTATACTTTTTTGTATCTCAGAGAAATTTTGAATATTTTAGTTTCACTTAAGCTAAAATTTTATTTCTTGATATTCACATTTAGACCTAGAATTTTTTAGGATCTTTAAAAATTTTACTTTAGTTTAGCTTTAGTTGGACTTATGGTTAATTATTTACCATCCAGACTTAGATTTATAAAATTTAAATAGATATAGATGAAATTTACAGTTACCTAGTAAAAATTACAAGCAAGGATTATTTTTCCAAATTTTAATCTTTTCATAAAAACATTACTTCTGATTTATTTCTACTTTAGCTAGTTCTCTAGATATTTAATGTACAGATCTAGATTTAAATTTTTTACGTAGATTTAGTTGAAGCTGATTACTTTTAAGGTTAGCTCTTAAGCAAAAATAAAAATAGTTTGAAATATTTATACAGTTTATTTTAGTTCTAGTTTGACCAAGATATAATTAAGATTTAGATGAAATCTACTGAGATTGAGGTTAAAATAGATGCATTTAAATTGCTCAAAATTTTTGGTATCTCCAAAAAATTTACTTTATTTTGTTCTAGTTGGCCTAACTCTCTAGTTCTTTGACATCTAGACTGAAGTTTAGGTAAATAGATCTAGATAAAATTTGCTTAAATTGGGCTTGGATTACATGCCAAAGAATCTTATACGCTCTTCATTTCTTCTATGGAATCTCAAAAAAAAAACAGTTTTGTTGTAGTTACGCTAGTGTTCTAGTTTTGTGCTATCCAGATCTAGATCTACAATTTTTAAATAGATCTAGATAAAACTGATGTAATTAAAGTTAGTTTTTAAAAATAAACTCATCTTTTCAAACTTCTACATCTATATTTACATTCAAAAACTTCATATAAATCTAAATAGAATCAACTGCGACAAAAATTAAATTAGATGCAAAACATATCTAAAATTTATTGGAAATTTAACCTCATTTCAGTTAAAAGTACTTTCAGGAACAAAGTGGTAAAAATTTGAAGTTTAAAACCGAGCACTACTATACTAAAAATAAATAAACATTTATTTGGTACTAATTCCATGTGGCATACTGTTATTGGTACTATCATCCCGTTCTGTTCTTTCTGGCCTTGATCATCGTTTGTGGTACCGTTTTTAAATCATAAGCCCACCCAATCTTGGCCATCGCGTCTATAAAAGCAGTGCTCCAATTCCCGAAGTACCCTCCCAATTCCGAAGCTCTATAGTCCCATGGGAACGCATGATGGTAGTTATGCCATCCTTCCCCTTGCATGATAACCGAAACTAGAACATTTTCCGACGGCCTGATGTTCCTACAATTCTGTTTTAGTAACGGTACCATGAAACAACCGACGTCGTACTTATCATATGGTCGGTACCCCCACATATGAGCCGCACTGTTGATACAAAAGACGCAGTGCGTTACTATTAGGAACCTCAAAACCGTAGCTGTGATGAATGCGGGGTAGAGCTCCTCCCCCCAGAAGTACCATGGTACCATGGTTGGGATAACAAAGCAACATATGGTAGAAAGCGATGCGTAGTACCTACAAAGAAGTGTAGTATGGGTGGTACCACCGTCACTCTTACTTGTATTGGTAGTACACGACGGGATCCTCCCACAAGTCTCTATCATCCACGACTTGACACTTTTCCACGAAATCAGGGTGTGGTGGTACCATCAACCACCCAATATGCGAGTAGAAGAATCCACGACTTGCATTATGCGGATCCGCGTTGGTATCCGAAAACTTATGATGGACACGATGGTTCCGCGCCCATGAATAGATACTAAACTGAAAAGACATGGTCTGGAAGAACCCTAGAAAGAGTCTCAGTGGTAGCTTCGCTTTGTACGACCGATGGGACCATAGCCGATGGGCTCCCGAAGTCACTCCTTGACCACTTAACACAACCAAGAGAAAAACTACACGACTTAGAAATGGTACTACTGCTAGGTACTTACACCAAACAACTGACTGCCATGTTAATCTTAAAGTCACTAGATAATAGACACTGTGGATTGCTAGGATGTGGAAAACCGTGAATAAAATGAAGTACTCCCAGACAATAGTACCGCTTTTCATGATGTGAAACAAATGTGGAACAAATGTGAAAAAATTGCGATCATTTGCTTTTGGGTCAAAATTGGGTCAAACGTGGCGTGTTGTTATGAAAGAACAATAATTATTTCGTTTCAAGGTTTATATATGGAAGCGTATAAAGAGCTAGTTGTGAAATTTCATCATGGCTAATAAGCGGTAACTTTGATAACGTATAATTAGTGATCGCATGACTCGAATTCTACGTGCTTAATGATCGAGAACTGTTGTAAAAAAATGTGATTCAAAATGGATAAGAAGAAATAAATGTTGTAGTTTCTCCGCCGAAAATTAAGATAAGTGATGGCAAAAATCAATATCTAAATCACAGATATAGAAATGAAAAAAGTGTAGTCTCCTCGAAAGAAAAACCACAGAGATCAACTTAGTTAAATAGGCGCGCCACGACAAAAAAATACTTTTTGTAAGATAAGTTGTTTATTTATTTTGCTAAAAAAATACTCATTATTTTATTATTATTGATATTTTGCTTTTTCTATTTTAAATACGATAATCAAATTTCTTTTGGTAATGAATCTGTCATTGCTGTGAAATTGAGAAGTAAGCAAAAAAATTATACATTTTTTCAAGTTTGTGGAAATGTGCAAATGTCTGAAGACATCGAAAAATCTGCAGCATTGGCTTTTAATTCGTTGCTACCAGAGAGATTAAAAGAAAAATACGAAAAAGCGTCTAAAGAATTCGAAAACTGGTGTTTGGAAAAGACTGTTAAAAATGTTAATGAAGGGGTAATATTAGCATATTTTGAACAGAACTCAAGAACTTTGAATTACAATGTAAGAACAATTAATGTAATTAATCAAGAAGATAGAAATTAAGAATTATCCTAGATGGATAGCCTTCAATCAAAGGAAGCCAAGCTGCCTTACTCCAAAAAAGTTTAGTGTCTTTATTAAGTTGGAGGTGGAGAAATTTTTGAAGGAAGCGGATGATGACAAATATTTGTTGATGAAGGTAAAATTTGCCACAAAATTTGGTGCTACATACTGAAACCTTCATCCATTTTTAGGTGGTGAATTTCCTATAACACGTGGGAATTTTGACGGTATACATTTATTAAAAATATTTAGAAAGTACTATTTCCTGCGGCCTTCACGAATTGAAAATACAAGGTTTTTTATTGGCTACCGTAATGGCAGATGTACATGACAAGCTGTGGGGGTCAACATCATTGCTGCTATACCACAGAAAGTTGCAGAGTTTTTAAAGCTACGAAATTCTTCGACATATGCTGGACGTTGCTTCAGGAGGACCTCAGCAACACTACTTGCCGACGCAGGGCTGACATCACTCTTTTAATTAAATCGTCGTGGAAATTAGAAATCTAGTAGCGTCGCTGAATCGTACATCGAAAGTAGCCTCCAAAATAGTTGAAGACACAGGAACAGAATAACATACTAAGTGAAAAGTCTGATTTAATTGGCTTCTTGGAAATTGTTCTAATTTTGTAGTTAACATATATACAAAATAAAGTTTACATTGAATCTTTTAGTCTTACTTTTCCATTCTAGTTTGGAAAAAATTAACTTTTCCGTATCCAATTGAGTACCGAAAATTCGAAGAATTCTTAACCGGATTTAACAAAATTATTTTAGTCCATTATTTTCCATGTTTTTTGCTTAAAATTCTAATTCTGCTACTAAAAAATACGTACCAAAAATTATTCGCAGCGTTGAATTAAAGTCTTCTCAATGCTTCACTCTTCGTGTTGATGATGATAAATCTATGGTGCGAATGACGAATGACGATTGTTCAGAAAAGTAGATTTTAGTAAATTTAGATAATTTTATTGAAAAACTCACTCAGAAACAAATTTTTTTAAATAATTATCAAGCTTATCATTGTTAAAGATTAAATTTAAATTACGAGTTTATTTCTTAAAAAATCAACATCGTAACAAAGTAGTAATAATAAAATACCATTAAAAAAGGTTTAAAATAATTTTCAGATCAAAAGCGTTTCTAAAAAATCATAAAAACTAATTAGTTAGTAAATCTAAATTAGCAAACAATTGCTCTATTTCATAAAACTATCATTGTTGTAACTAAAATTACGAAACAAGAAGGTTATGTTACGCTACAAGACCTACCAGCTTTAATGACAATCAGAAATGGATATTCTATCATACGATGTTAATTTTATGGTCGGTTTACTCTACCATAGTTAAAAGTGTACTTTTCAAAATCTTTATAACGAAGCGAAATAAATAGTTAAACTAAGTCTAACTAGTCTTACTAATTGTAAATATCACTATTTAATTTAATTAATGAGAAAACGAATAAATTTTTTAAAACTGATAATTTTGCAGTATTTTTTGTAGTAATCATTTTTTTTAGAAAATTCGTATTTTTCGAGTTTTTTAATAAATTTACACACATTTTAGAAAAAACACTTTTATTTGCTGCAGCAACTATATTTCGACCATCTCGTGCTAAAAACACCTACTTCTACTCTAGTTCCATAAATAGTAATTCTCGTGCTCGTGCTCTAGTTCAACACTACGTTATGCAAATAACTGTAAAACGACAACGCAGTCTTGAAAATCTAAAAAAACGAAAATCACCAAAATCCCACACTGCCAACCTCACCTGCGTGAAAGTCTTCAGATTGATATAGACAAACCCAAATCCACTAAACACAATTCTTTTCTGAGCCCTCGCTATGACCATCGTAATCGCATTTTTAACCCCCTGGTCGTCGGATTGGTACCAGTGCGAATTGTACGCAGCGTTGCCAACATCCTCCGACTAAAAAAACTCTGGTGGTCAAAATTTTTGACATGGATTGGGAACTACAGCGTCTGAAACTAATTCCGCGTTGAAGCAGTAGATCCCAGTTTCGATTATCTCCATGACTGAGTAGTTGATACATTTGATTTTGTTGGGGAGTTTGAAGCCTCTGGAACAGAAAAGAAAGTGTCTTCTTCGGAGTAAATTGGCTTACTTCTGGGAGACCACGAAGAGCTGCAGGCAGATGATACCGACGGAGAGGAGGAACTGGTTGAGAAAAATTCCGTTGTTGAACTTGTTCACTTCCTCGCAGTACTCGAAGAGGAAGTTTTGGTGGTCGACTAACTCCTTGAGGTTCTTTTTGAAGTTTTCTTGGTCGTTCTCGATCTTCCACTGTTCGATTTTGTGTGCCAAAAGCTTGAACTGGATGATCACAGGAACACTAATGGCGCAGAAGAGCGCATCCGAGCCGTAGATGCTCGCAATGATACACGGTGCCAACGGCCAAAACCCAAAATGGATGTAGTAGTACCAACCTTCTGGTATATACACAGAGACTGGTAGATCCCCTCCGGTTAGATACGGCTGCATGTAGAAACTGAAGACCACGAACGACGTCAACGCCATGAAGACGTTGACGAAACGCGAACTCTTCATCAGGAGCGTTTCGTACCGCTCTTGGATGTCATAGTCAAAATTTTTGAGCTCGAGGAACTTGAAGCGCTCACTCAAAAGCCGAGAGAGGATCTTCTTGTTCCGAAAAAGAACGTAATGCTTCAGAAGAACGTGGAGATACAGGATCGTGGTCTGAAGATAGTCCACCATCATGTTGATGTCGTTATCCCGGAGGCTTACCACGATTCCGGTCGTGGCCAGGACGATAACCGCGCAGAAGATGCTACTGTTCATCAAGTACAAAAAAATAAGAAAGGGGGTGACTTTTATATCTGGATGTACGCCCCCCGCTCGAAAAAATTTGAGGACGTATAACGTGGGGTCGGTTTGTTTAGCCCTAAAACAAGAAAGGGTCCTAAATGGAGCTTTGAGGAACACACTTACATGTCAGTTCTTGGTCTGATTACTGTCAATTTTAAATTCTTTCGTGTTATATAAAGATACGACACCCCTAATTAAAATAATTGCTTTACAATTAGAGTTTTTACCCCGACTGGTGAATTTTGCTTGGGGTTGGTTATATAAGGGATCAATATGCAGATAGGAAGGCGTGGAAGGTTGATGGGGTGTAATTATGTCGTTAGTTTTACTTGCGACCTTCTGAGGTCAGTTTGTTTGGTTATAAATAGACGTCTTTAAGTGGTAGATGTACAAATAATTAGGGGTTGTCGGGGTGTCGTCAATGCAGGGATGCATATTGATCGGGTAATTGAGGGTTAAGGAGGAAAAGTGACAAGTCGGAATCGAAGACTTGTATTAATTATAATTTAAAATTGATCTTATGTTGTGATGAAAAACATTTGGATTTTTTCAAGCGCTTAATTAATTTTGAGGTTTTTTGTCCACTTTGTATACGTAAAAAATCATGACCAAAAAACTCTTCCATTTTCTATATTAGTTATTAACTATTTACCAAAAAATGTCACTAAAAACAAAATTTAATATTAATAATAAACTGAGTTGACCTGGCGTACTTATATACAGAATGATTATAAAAAGTCTGATTTAAAACAAAATTATTCACATATGATACAGTTAATGAAGGTACAATTAAATTAATTAAAAGTCTTGATTATTTTTTTGTTCATACTATATAAATCAATCGTAATAAGTCGATTAATACAAAATAGTTTTTTTTCTCACTCTGTATATTACTCATAAAATTGCAATTATACATAAGACTGTACTGAGTTTAATAAAAAGTTTTTATATACACCGTGATCAAAACTAGTTTAGAAATACAAATAAAAACTACATGTTTTTAAAATATACACAGTGATCATAAAAAACTAAATTAAAATAAGAGGGTATGTATTTTTGAGTTGCAACAAAATACGAAAAAATTAAAATTTTGCGCTCTATTTATTTTTACCTTTACATTCAGTTGTGACATTTATTCATATATAGGTTGATTAAAATAAGTGAAAATTGAAAATCTACATTTTTGATCAATTATAATTAATTAATTAGAAATTATACGTAAAAGTATAAATTCAAAGTTGTAAACAAAGTATGTGTTTATACAGTGTGTTTGTATAAAGCAGAATTTGAATGGAATATATGTATATACATTTTTAGTTACCTACCGTGCACAATTTTTTAATCAATAATTTAAGAATTTTTTTTTACCCTATTGTTTTATGTTTTATTTTAATCTACACGGTGTAGTTTTTTACAAACTGGTGCAAAAAAAATAAAAAAAGCGGAATGATTGTTTCATATGTTGGTGCGAAATAATCGATCTTAAGGCGTGAAGAAAAAAAAACAAATTTTTTGTGTAAGTCGCATTTTCAAAAGTTGCAATAGAAAATCGAAAAACAGTTTGAAAGTCATATTCTACAACAAAAATGCTTAGCTTAGCTACTGAGAAAATCTGAGTTACTCAAAAAATTGCGATTTCAAGTATGAGAAATTTGAGAAAGTGGAGATCATTAAAAGTAGGAATAGAAAAATCTAAAAATTAATTTTAACTTCTGTCTGGAAAAAATTTAGGAATTATTCTATTTAACATAAAAATTAAGTTCGAAAAACTGAGAATCTAAAGATTAAAAAAATAAATCAAATTTTTTTAGATTTTCAGAAAAACTACGGAACATTGAAAATCTGAAAAAGTTAAAATTTTAACAATCAAGCGGAAGGAAACTGAAACGAAGAAGCAAATTCTGTCGTAGACAGAGTTTTTTGTAGAAAAAATTTAATAAAATTTATGCCAATTTTTTAGTTAAGCATAAAAATAAATTAATTTTTTTTGTTTTTTTTTTATTAATAAATTATAAAAATCAGAGAGCATTATTAAGAACATAATATTTTAATCGTATTTCTTTTTTAAGTTTTGACTCACAACTTATTAACTCAAAAATGCTAATTTTGAGATTAAGATATAAAATGTACAAAAAGGCAAATTTCATTTAATTAAAATAATTTTGTCAATTTGCCATTAAAAAAATTGGCTACAATTTCGCAACATTTTTTATAATGTAGTTCTGCTGGTTTGTAAACAATTTGTTTTTTTGATTAACCAAAAATGTAGCTGTTTTAAAAATTAAAAAAAAAATAAATAAAAAAAAGCATAAAAATTCTTCTAGTAAGGTTTGGTTCATCTGTTGATATTAAAAAAAACTTGTTTTAGAGTTAAAGCAAAAAAAGTGCAAGAAAGAAAATTTTTTGTTAATTCTGTAAATATTTAATTTTCAAACATTATTTCACCAAATTAAAAAAAAATTGAATAATTTTTAATTTTTGGATTTTTTATAATTTATATTTTAAATAATTAGTTAATAATATAAAGAATTTAAATTCTACAACAGCATTTCCAAAAATTAGAGCTTTCAGAAAAAATTTTTTTTTTACCTTTTTCGAGATTTTTTTAGTATTTCAAAAATTTTAGATGTTTTTTTGGAAATTATGTTGTATGTGACTGTCGACGGATGAAATTTGCTAAAAAATAAGTGGTTTCTTCAAAAACCAAACTTGAGAAAAAAACAAAAATTTTATTTTAAAATTATAAATTTAGCGCATTTAACATTTTTGGCAATATTAAAAAAACTCTTCTTCTATTTTTTTTTTAAGCAGAAAACAATATTTTTATTTTCTACTGTATATAAAAAAAAATTACAAGGAAACAGAAATATTTCTAAAAGTTTAATAATTTGTTTTTCAAAAAAATTTTTTTTTATAACATTTTGAAATATTCATATTTTTGTTTAAATCTCTAAGTTTCTAATTATAAAGAAATAAAATAAACAAGAAAACACACAATTTATAAAATTCAAGTTACTTGAAATAAAAAAAGAAGATTTCGAAAAATTAAGCTACATTTTTAAAATTTTGCAGTTTTTTAATTCTACAGATATTTATAATATTTTTCCTTCTTGAATTTAAACAGATAAAATCTGTTTGATCTTACTATTATTTAGCTATAAATATAAATTTTCATTATAATAATGTACGAAACTAATCATGTGTTGTCCGTTTAGTTAGCTTTTTTCGTAAATACAAAATTAATTAATATTATTTATTAAAGATTAATTAAAATAAAAGCCTTACATTTTGGATGTTTAGTATGGATTAACTATCAGTCATTAGTAATGTAATTAATAATATAAGTAATTAATTAGTACCACCGGAATAGCTAAACTGAATAAATTTTTCCATCTAACTATAATTTCGCTATGATTACAAATTTTTAATAATAATAGTAGTAATCGTAAGATCCATCTTTAATGTGAGTAGCTGCACGCTTTATTATAAGTTAAAAATTATAGTAATTACATGTAAGATTTTTAGCTGGTTTTGTTTATTAACTATCACTTTAAATGTGAAGTGTTTAAGTCTCTTAAGTAAAGTACCGTTCAGAATTTACATGTTTCAAAAATTTAAAGCTAATTTAAACCGATACTTAGTTTCAACAGTAAGTTTAACTAATTTAAATAATTATCATTTACACTACACACATTCTTCGATATTTACCACGACGCGAAATAAATGGTGAAACTAAGTTAATAAACAGTTTGTTTATTTTATATAACTATTACTATTTTAACTATAATTATAAAACCTTACAGCCTTTACCTACTGCTTTTTTATAAACAATCAAAAATAATAATTAAGACCTTGTCTTATCAGATGATTTATTTAACTATCATTGAAAGAGTGAAGTCTTTTAACTAATTTAGACAACTGTACCTTACACCACACACTTTCCTGAGTTGTTATTACAACGCTGAATAAATTGTTGAACTAAATCATTAAACAATTGCTCTATTTCATATAACTATCATTGTTGTAACTAAAATTACGAAACAAAAAAGTTATGTTACGCTACAAGACCTACTAGCTTGTATGACTATCAGAAATGGATATTCTATCATACGATGTTAGTTTTTGGTCGGTTTACTCTACCATAGTTAAAAGCGCGAAACATTTTAACCAACTTAGATAACTATAATTTACACTACATACTTTTTTAAATCTTACACCGAAGCGAAATAAATAGTTAAACTAAGTCAGTAAACGATTAGTCTGATTTATCTAATTGTAAGTATTACTTCTTAATTAAGAAAACGAACGAATTTCTAGAAACTGATAATTTTTGCAGTATTTTTGTAGTAATCGTTTTTGTTTAGAAAATTCGTATTTTTTGTGTTTTTTAATAAATTGACACACTTTGTACAGTAAGCACTTTTATTTGCTGCAATAACTACATTTCGACCATCTCGTGCCAAAAACACCTACTTCTACTCTAGTTCCATAAATAGTGATTCTCGTGCTTGTGCTCTAGTTCAACACAACGTTATGCAAATAACTATAAAATGACAACGCAGTCTTGAAAATCTAAAAAACAAACGAAAATCACCAAGATCCCATACTGCCAACCTCACCTGCGTGAAAGTCTTCAGATTGATATAGACAAACCCAAATCCACTAAACACAATTCTTTTCTGAGCCCTCGCTATGACCATCGTAATCGCATTTTTAACCTCCTGGTCATCGGATTGGTACCAGTGCGAATTGTACGCAGCGTTGCCAACATCCTCCGACTAAAAAAACTCTGGTGGTCAAAATTTTTGACATGGATTGGGAACTACAGCGTCTGAGACTAATTCCGCGTTGAAGCAGTAGATCCCAGTTTCGATTATCTCCATGACTGAGTAGTTGATACATTTAATTTTGTTGGGGAGTTTGAAGCCTCTGGAACAGAAAAGAAAGTGTCTTCTTCGGAGTAAATTGGCTTACTTCTGGGAGACCACGAAGAGCTGCAAGCAAATGATACCGACGGAGAGAAGAAACTGGTTGAGAAAAATTCCGTTGTTGAACTTGTTCACTTCCTCGCAGTACTCGAAGAGGAAGTTTTGGTGATCGACTAACTCCTTGAGGTTCTTTTTAAAGTTTTCTTGGTCGTTCTCGATCTTCCACTGTTCGATTTTGTGAGCCAAAAGCTTGAACTGGATGATCACAGGAACACTAATGGCGCAGAAGAGCGCATCCGTGCCGTAGATGCTCGCAATGATGCACGGTGCCAACGGCCAAAACCCAAAATGGATGTAGTAGTACCAACCTTCTGGTATATACACAGTGACTGGTAGATCACCTCCGGTTAGATACGGCTGCATGTAAAAACTGAAGACCACGAACGACGTCAACGCCATGAAGACGTTGACGAAACGCGAACTCTTCATCAGGAGCGCTTCGTACCGCTCTTGAATGTCATAGTCAAAATTTTTGAGCTCGAGGAACTTGGAGCGCTCACTCAAAAGCCGAGAGAGGATCTTCTTGTTCCGGAAAAGAACGTAATGCTTCAGAAGAATGTGGAGATACATGATCGTGGTCTGAAGACACTCTACCACCATGTTGATGTCGTTATCTCGGAGGCCTACCACGATCCCGGTCGTGGCCAGGACGATAACCGCGCAGAAGATGCTACTGTTCATCAAGTACAAAAAAATAAGAAAGGGGGTGACTTTTATGTCTGGATGTACGCCCCCCGCTCGAAAAAATTTGAGGACGTATAACGTGGGATCGGTTTGTTTAGCCCTAAAACAAGAAAGGGTCCTAAATGGAGCTTTGAGGGACACACTTACATGTCAGTTCTTGGTCTGATTACTGTCAATTTTAAATTCTTTCGTGTTATATAGAGGTAGGACACCCTTAATTAAAATAATTGCTTTACAATTAGAGTTTTTACTTCGACTGGTGGATTTTGCTTGGGGTTGGTTATATAAGGGATCAATATGCAGATGGGCTGTAATTATGTCGTTAGATTTTCTTGCGACCTTCTGAGGTCAGTTCGTTTGGTTATAAATAGACGTCTTTAAGTGGTAGATGTACAAATAATTAGGGGTTGTCGGGGTGTCGTCAATGCAGGGATGCATATTGATCGGGTAATTGAGGGTTAAGGAGGAAAAGTGACAAGTCGGAATCGAAGACTGGTATTAATTAAAATTTAAAACTGATCTTATATTGTGATAAAAAACTTTTGGATTTTTTCAAACGCTTAATTAATTTCGAGGTTTTTTGACCACTCTGTATATCTAAAAAATAGCGTAAAACCCATCTATTTTCTATGTTAATTGTTAATTATTTACCAAAAATTGTCACTAAAAACAAAATTTAATGTTAATAATAAACTTAGTTGACCTGGCGTACTTATGTACAGAATGATTATAAATAGTCAGATTTAAAACAAAATTATTTTCACATGATACATCTAACTAAGGTACAATTAAATTCATCGAAAGCTTTGTTTTTGTCCATACTGTATATATATCAAACATATTAAGTCGATTAATACAAAATAGTTTTTTTTCTCACTCTTTATACTATTCGTAAAAATTGCAATTATAAACAAGACTGTACTTAGTTTAATAAAAAGTTTTTATATACACCGTGATGAAAACTAGTTCAGAAATACAAATAAAAACTACATGTTTTTAAAATATATACAGTGATCATAAAAAGCGAAATTAAAATAAGAGTGCATTCATTTTTGAGTTGCAACAAAATAAAAAATAAATAAAATTTTGCGCTATATTTATTTTTAGCTTTACATTTAGTCGTGATATTTTTCATATACAGGTTGATTAAAAAAAGTAAAAATTGAAAATTTACATTTGTAATCAATTCTAATTAATTATTTAAAAATTATACGTAAAAGTATAAATTCAAATTTGTAAACAAAGTATGTGTTTATACAGTGTGTTTATAAAAACATTTTTAGTTACCTACCGCGGATCAATAATTTAAGAATATTTTGTTCTCCAATTTTTTCATATTTTATTTTGATCCACACAGAGTAGTGTTAAAAAAACTAATTTACAAGAAAATAAAAAGACGTAAAGCTTGTTTCATCCACAGTGTATATGTTCGTGCAAAATAAAATCAATTTGCACGCTGTATATCACTAATGAACTAAACAAAAGTCATAAACACAAACAGTTTCAACTGTTAAAACTACATATTTCTGAAATATACAGAGTGATCATCAAAAGTCAAATTAAAACTAAGAGTATGTATACTTTTTCTAGTTTTTCCAAAATATCGTAGATGTTACACTTTTGCGTCAATATTTTGACCAAATTTTACTCACTCTGTGTATATTAACATCTACATAGAATAATAATGTTTACAAATCGTCTTTTAAACCAAGTTTAGAAAAAACAAAAGTTTTTTTTCGGCCACCTTGTATTTGTATAAAGAATTCACCAGTTCAATTGGAATAAATAACTGAGCAAGATCACAAAAAATATTAATGGGAACAAAAATATCTACATTTTTAAATAATAATCTCAGCAAGTTTTGCTCACCCTGTATATGATCCCAATTCGTTAGTTCAAAATCAAATAAATGTTTCATCGCGTAGAAGTTCACCTAGAAGTTAATCAATAAATTTGCAAGTAAAAACACTATTTAATACGAACAATAACATGGTTTTTAATATACAGGGTGACAATGTAACCTCGTATTAGAATTTGAATTTATAATCTTCATAATTCTTACTTATCCTATATATGACAAATATTTGTATATTTTTTGTATTTCATTTTTATACACACAGTGATCCACATCCACCTTGTATATGTCAAACGTATAGAATCCGCTAATACAAAATAAAATCAATTACTTAACAACAATTATAACCAAAAGCAATATTAAACATGTATTTTGTTTTATACAGAGTGATCATAGCAGTAAAATTTGTGATATCTAAAATAAACATCGCAGTGCTTATCAAAGTTACTAGATACCTTAAATATACAGAGTAATTCAATAAAACACAATATAAAGTGTGGTCAAAAAATAAGTTCACAGAAATATAGCTTAAAAAAATAAAATTTTGAAAATACACATGACCAACCAAAAATTTTGCTCTCTCTGTAATTAGTCAAATTTTGCACATTTCGTATTTTTTACTTTAATGTATAGAGCGATAAACTTTACAAATCTAATTATACACTAAAGTGAGAAAAAAATTTCGTCCACTCTGTATATTTCAAACAGAAGGTCAGAACCAAATAAAGTATTTTTTTCACTATGTATATTAGTGATAAATTGTACAAATATAGTAACAACGCTTAGCAAAATTTATCTATTTGGCATTTTTTTTTAAATACAGTGAGTGATTGTGAGAACAGCTCATAATGTTTGCATTGAATATTTTCTAATATACAGAGTGATTACACAAAGAAATTTCTTTGTTCTAAACTAAAAATATAGACAGGATCTAATTTTGTCACTGTGAATATTAAACCTGCAAGAATCAACTTTAGTTTCCATTGTTCATATACAGAGTGATTGCATAAATACAACAAACATGTAATCAGAAAACTAGTGATTTTAGAGTAAATTAATAGGAATATATATTTAACTTATAGTTTATACTGAATTACATTGCATCAACATATAACTGCTATTTTTTATATACAGGGTGGAAAAAATTATGTAAAATCATAAAATTTGTTTAAAAAGTTTTTAAAGCTCTCATTTAAATTGATCTGTTTTAATTACCACAAATTTAAATAAGCAGCTTTTTCCCACTTGACCAATCACCCTTTGAATAATTAATTTCCAATAATTCCACCCCTTGCACCATCTAATCTAAATAAAACCGCCACATACGAATCACCGAATAATTAAAATTCCCAACTTTGTAATTATCTTTTATGTTAATGAAACCTTACTTTATAATTTCTCTCTTTCATTACTAATTAATTATTTAATTAATAGTGCGCACTAATATAAAACAAAAACTAGAGAAAATCGTTCAGTCTGAATGAAACTGTCGCCACGAAAAATGTGAGTAAGAAAAAAACTCTTTCTAGCTACGACCGAGTTTTTTCAGGGAGTCCCGGAAGAAGGACCCGGTTTACTATGTTCTGAAACTCCTGAAAGTTTGCGGTTTGCATCCAGAATCCCGTTCCAAGCTCCTGTACGTTTATTTCTGTATCAACTACTTTTGCTTCATGGGAATTCTAACGCTAGCAGTGACGGGGGTGGCCGCCACGTACCAAACAAACATTTTTGAAGCCATCGAAAACTTACAAACAGTTTTTTTGTACATCCACGTAAGTAGAAAAAAATTTATTCGAATCACACTTTTTTCAGCTTTTAGGCAAATATCCCACTTTGTTTTTCAAAAAACCGACTCTCTCCCGTCTCCTCCAGCTACGCTCGAACTTTTGGTCCTCCCACGAGACCTCTCCCGAGCTTCGCTTAGAATGTGATCACATCTTGGCCACCACAACGAAATTCGTGCGCAATTTCATAATCGTCACGTTCCTAGTCATCATGAATTTTTTCCTCCAACCCATTTTGACCGGAGATCTCCCTGTCAGAGTCTACGTACCCCACGGGTGGTTCCATTACATCAATCTGACGTTCTGGTACCTCATTCCGGTGATCATGGGCAGCATCTATGGTTCCGATCTCATTTTTTGTTCGGTTTGTGTCCCCATCATGATCCAGTTCAAGTTGTTGGCCCACAAACTAGAAACTTTGGATCAGAACGACCATGGTCTAGACGAGAAACTCCGAAAAATCGTGAATTACCAAAATTTCCTCTTAGAGTGAGTAAAGAAAGAGTCCCAAAGTAGCTCCCTGCGTGACGCCGGTTTTAGGTACTGCCAGGAAATCAATCGGTACACACGTGCGATCTTTCTAAATCAAGTCATCGTTTCGACCGCCATCATCTGCATGCAGTTGTTTATCGTCTCACAGAAGTAAGTAAGAGTGAGAATCAGAAATGGTTACTTTGGTACTTTTAGGGAATTTTTGCTCCCCAACAAGCTAAAATGTTTAGGCTACTGTCTCATGGAGGTCATCGAGACAGCAATTTATTGCTTCAATGCGGAGCTGCTTTCGGAAGCGGTACGTCTTTTATTGTTAGTGTTTTTTTTTTAGTGATTTTTAGTCGGAGAGTGTTGGCACGGCTGCTTACAACTCCAAGTGGTACGAAAGTGACAATTTGGATTTTCGGAAATCGGTGGCTTTGGTGATCGCACGGTCTCAGAAGAAGATCATTTTCAGTGGGTACGGTTTGGTGTTGATCAACTTGAAGACGTTCACGCAGGTTGGTAACACTGAGTTTGAAAAGTTGTGAGTTTTTTGGTTTCAGATTTTTAAAACTGCGATGTCTTTTTTTAGTTATCTAAATACGATGGTGGGATTTGAACATTAGAGAAGGAGTAGGAGTTATTGTATCTGTTGGTAGCACTGTTTAGTGTCTAAATTCTAGTATTTTTAATACACTTTATAAACCATGCAATTTTTTGACAGTTGGTGGCATTGTTTTTGATAAATTAGAACTTTTTCGTGGACAGAGACAAACAAACTCCCCACACAATCTAAATTTCAAAGCCTGCTTTGATACAACAAAATTTTAGAATTGCTAAAGACAAGAGTTTTCAATATTTTGATAGTTGGTAGCACTACTTCTAACATTTTAGAACTTTATTATAAAAAAAACAAGCAGAAGTATCAACATAATTTAAATTTTAAAGCCTGCTTTGCTTTTTTTTTGAGGAAACTAGTGGGCTTTGCATTATTTTAACCATTGGTAACAATGTTTTTAACATTTCAAAATTTTATTTTTAAAACCTACTTTGATAAAGTGAAATTCTAACATTTACAAAGTCGCTTTGCTTTTTATTAAGAAAACTAGTTGGTTGCATTATTTTGAGTGTTGGTAGCACTGTTTATAAAATTCCAATTTTTTTTCTCAGAAAAAAACAGCAAAATTATAGACACAATTGCATTTTCAAAGCTCACTTTGACATAGCATTTCCAAAGACAACTTTAAACTTTATTGTTAAAAGAGGTAAGCAAGAGGTACCAACACAATATAAATTTAACAACGTGCGTTGATGCAGTAAAGATCTAACATTTTTAAAAAAACATCACTTTTTAGTTGTAGAAAACTGGCCCTATAATGTTTTGGCGGTTGGTAGCTTCTTTCTGATATTTCAAAACTTTATGGTCAGAAAAAATAAACAAGGCTACCAACGCAATTTAAATTGCTTTTTGCTGAGGAAACTAGTAGGTTTTGCATTATTTCGACAGTTGGTAGCACTGTCTTTAACATTCTAAAATTTTACGCTCAGAAGCGAAAGCAAAATTACCAACAATTGAAATTGACAATTGATTGAACTGTCGCTTTGACATAGTAAAATTTTAGCATTTGGAAAAACACTTCACACATTTATTCTTAAATGAGATAAGCAGGGCTACCAAAACAAAATAAATTTTGCAACTTGCCTTGAATCAGTAAAATTCTAACACTGTCAAAAACGCTTTATTTTTTTTCCTTTTGACAGTTAGTAGCAGTGTTTCTGACATTTGATAACTTATGTTCAAAAGAGACAAGCAGAGCTACCAACACAATCCAAATTCTAAAACCTTTTTAGCTAGAGCAAAATTTTAGCATTGTTAAAATACCTCTAAAAAAAACAATAAACTTTGCATTATTTTTAGTGTTGTCATAATTACTTTTGATTTTTTAGAACTGCATCGTTTGAAACAGACATACCAACACAATTTAAACGTCACAGTCTGATTTGATATAGTAAAGTTTTTTTTTGAGAAAACTAGTGGTTCTTGCTTTTTTTTGACAGTTGCTTTGTTTTAACTTGTTAGAAGAGACAAGCAGAGCTACCAACATTATTTAAATTTCAAATCGTGTATTTTAGGAGCATTCTAGAAAAATTGACTTTTCGATCTAAAAACAAAAAAATTGAGGTACGTTTTAAACGTCGACGCTCAAAAATAAAAGTTGCAGAAGAAGCAGATGAAATACAGTTTATATTTTATTAATTATACTGCTAAGAAATATGTGTTAGTGAGATAAAACTTTTTTCAAATCTAAACATAATTTATTTACAAATAAATACGGCTTTGTATTTTTACACAAAATTTTGTTGTTAAAACTTAAAACTAAACAATTCAGTGGCAAGAAACGCAGCGGCGTTTCAATTACATAGTTCTCAATTTGCTTTTAAGAATAAATGTAGATAAAAAATAATTCGAGTTTAATATTTACAGACAACTCATTTATTCTTAAAAACGTTGCGATGTAACAAAGTATTTTTAAAAAAGACAAAATTTAATATTAGGGTAACTATTTTTTAAATTAGCTTTTAAATGTACTCTGTTACGTCACAATCAACTAAATATTAATATGTACAATTATATTAAATGTTTTCCTCAATGTTTTCTTATGTGTTAAAAATTATTCTTGCTGTTTTGTAAGTATCATAAGATGACAAACAAAACAGAAATAAAAAAATAAAAAATTAAAATATACATAAAATAGTGTTTTGTTACTTCATACAATTTTTTTTTTATTTGCAAAACGACTTAAACTAGAAACCTATAAAGATTTTAGTTTATTTTTATAAAAAAAACACGACATTTATATTTTAATAAAAATTTTTGTTTAAACTCTCAATTTTATTTCGGAAATGAAGATTAAAAAATTTACAAAGAACTCACTGCTTTTTTAGAAATCGAAGGTTCATGTGTTTCTAATACCACAAAATAATATTGTCTGCTGTTTTATTTATGCAGACAAAATTGTTGATTTTGATGACCTCGTTGATATTTCAACGACTTTGCATTGTCTCCATTTTGGAGTACAGTCGTTGGTTTTTGTTTTTCTGTATTCCATCATTAGACATTAATTGATTGCGGTTAATTTAAAGCATATTTTTTTCAAATCAGCAATTAAATAATCCTCAAATATGAAATAGAAACTGAGAGAAATTATCGAAATTGCAAATAATATACAAGAAGGTAATAAAAATTAACCAAAATCAAGAATACAATCAAAATGTGAAATTTCAGACAGTTTTTCTTACAATTTTCGCCCACTTTTGTACGAGTTGGAATAAGGAAGTACAAGTAATTCTTCTTAATTCTTCATGATGTTAGAATCACTGAAATTTCAGAAATGTTAAAAATGAGCAATTACAGTTAAAAAGAAACTTACATTATTTTGACCGATTCTACTCATTTCTGTGATTACTGTAGAGGCAACAAAGTGAAATTTACAATTTAGATTCAAAACGACATCTCTCTGAAACGGTGTATAAATAATTGAAAAAAACAAATTATTTTGCTCACTGTTAGGTATTTGAAAATATTTTTTATGGGTCAATTGATGTTGTCTCCTTCGTCTTTTTAGTGGCTGAAATGGTATTTTATAACTTGATGATGAAAGTAACGATTTTTTTTTGTCGCTGATGCAGAAAATTCATTTAAGGATGTTTACGACGCCAAAGACTGAAACATGCAAATGTGAGAAAACTTTTTATTATTTAAAAAAAATATAAACAAATGTGACTGCTACAACGTAAATTAACTTACCAAGAATTATTTGCTTTCCTTCCTCGTGTTGATGATATTAAATTTATGATGCGAATGACGAATTTTATTGAAGAAAAATGCGGTTTTCGAATTTTTATAGAAATAAACAAAAGCGCGACCAGAGTACGAGAGTATTTATATACCTATTAAGAAACATTACAAACTTTTTAACGAAGTTTTTAAACTAGAAAGTTTCTAAAAAACTAAAGTTTCTAGTTTCTAAAAAAAAAATTCTGAGAATAATAAAAAACTTTAGTTACGTTATTGTATTAGTTGGTTTTCTTAGAGTAAAATTAGTTGAGTTTAATTAGAGTGTTGATAGAGATTAGGTGCATTGATGTCGGCCCCTGCCTTGACTAACAATTCTACTATTTTTTCGTGTCCTCCATCACAAGCAAGAATTAAAGATGTATCACCATTTTCATTGGAAGCATTGATGTCGGCCCCTGCCTTGACTAACAATTCTACTATTTTTTCGTGTCCTCCAGCACAAGCAAGAATTAAAGATGTATCAGCATTTTCATTGGAAGCATTGATGTCGGCCCCTGCCTTGACTAACAATTCTATTATTTCTTCGTGTCCTCCAGCACAAGCAAGAATTAAAGATGTATCAGCATTTTTGTTGGAAGCATTGATGTCGGCCCCTGCCTTGACTAACAATTCTACTATCTTTTCGTGTCCTCCATCACAAGCAAGAATTAAAGATGTATCACCATTTTCATTGGAAGCATTGATGTCGGCTCCTGCCTTGACTAACAATTCTACTATTTTTTCGTGTCCTCCAGCACAAGCAAGAATTAAAGATGTATCACCATTTTTGTTGGAAGCATTGATGTCGGCCGATGCCTTGACTAACAATTCTACTATTTTTTCGTGTCCTCCAGCACAAGCAAGAATTAAAGATGTATCAGCATTTTTGTTGGAAGCATTGATGTCGGCCCCTGCCTTGACTAACAATTCTATTATTTCTTCGTGTCCTCCAGCACAAGCAAGAATTAAAGATGTATCAGCATTTTTGTTGGAAGCATTGATGTCGGCCCCTGCCTTGACTAACAATTCTACTATCTTTTCGTGTCCTCCATCACAAGCAAGAATTAAAGATGTATCACCATTTTCATTGGAAGCATTGATGTCGGCTCCTGCCTTGACTAACAATTCTACTATTTTTTCGTGTCCTCCAGCACAAGCAAGAATTAAAGATGTATCACCATTTTTGTTGGAAGCATTGATGTCGGCCGATGCCTTGACTAACAATTCTACTATTTTTTCGTGTCCTCCAGCACAAGCAAGAATTAAAGATGTATCAGCATTTTTGTTGGAAGCATTGATGTCGGCCCCTGCCTTGACTAACAATTCTATTATTTCTTCGTGTCCTCCAGCACAAGCAAGAATTAAAGATGTATCAGCATTTTTGTTGGAAGCATTGATGTCGGCCCCTGCCTTGACTAACAATTCTACTATCTTTTCGTGTCCTCCATCACAAGCAAGAATTAAAGATGTATCACCATTTTCATTGGAAGCATTGATGTCGGCTCCTGCCTTGACTAACAATTCTACTATTTTTTCGTGTCCTCCAGCACAAGCAAGAATTAAAGATGTATCAGCATTTTTGTTGGAAGCATTGATGTCGGCCCCTGCCTTAACTAACAATTCTATTATTTCTTCGTGTCCTCCAGCACAAGCAAGAATTAAAGATGTATCACCATTTTCATTGGAAGCATTGATGTCGGCCCCTGCCTTGACTAACAATTCTACTATTTTTTCGTGTCCTCCAGCACAAGCACGAATTAAAGATGTGGAACCATATTTATTGGAAGCATTGATGTCGGCCCCTGCCTTGACTAAGAATTCTACTATCTTTTCGTGTCCTCCATCACAAGCAAGAATTAAAGATGTATCACCATTTTCATTGGAAGCATTGATGTCGGCTCCTGCCTTGACTAACAATTCTACTATTTTTTCGTGTCCTCCAGCACAAGCACGAATTAAAGATGTATCACCATTTTTGTTGGAAGCATTGATGTCGGCTCCTGCCTTGACTAACAATTCTACTATTTTTTCGTGTCCTTCAGCACAAGCATGAAATAAAAATGTTTCACCATATTTATTGGAAGCATTGATGTCGGCCCCTGCCTTGACTAACAATTCTACTATCTTTTCGTGTCCTCCATCACAAGCAAGAATTAAAGATGTATCACCATTTTTGTTGGAAGCATTGATGTCGGCCGATGCCTTGACTAACAATTCTACTATTTTTTCGTGTCCTCCAGCACAAGCAAGAATTAAAGATGTATCAGCATTTTTGTTGGAAGCATTGATGTCGGCCCCTGCCTTGACTAACAATTCTATTATTTCTTCGTGTCCTCCAGCACAAGCAAGAATTAAAGATGTATCAGCATTTTTGTTGGAAGCATTGATGTCGGCCTCTGCCTTGACTAACAATTCTACTATTTTTTCGTGTCCTTCAACACAAGCATGAAATAAAGATGTTTCACCATATTTATTGAAAGCATTGATGTCGGCCCCTGCCTTGACTAACAATTCTACTATCTTTTCGTGTCCTCTATCACAAGCAAGAATTAAAGATGTATCACCATTTTCATTGGAAGCATTGATGTCGGCCCCTGCCTTGACTAACAATTCTACTATTTTTTCGTGTCCTCCAGCACAAGCATGAATTAAAGATGTGGAACCATATTTATTGGAAGCATTGGTGTCGACCCCTGCCTTGACTAACAATTCTACTATCTTTTCGTGTCCTCCATCACAAGCAAGAATTAAAGATGTATCACCATTTTCATTGGAAGCATTGATGTCGGCCCCTGCCTTGACTAACAATTCTACTATTTTTTCGTGTCCTCCAGCACAAGCACGAATTAAAGATGTGGAACCATATTTATTGAAAGCATTGATGTCGGCCCCTGCCTTGACTAACATTTCTACTATTTTTTCGTGTCCTCCAGCACAAGCACGAATTAAAGATGTATCACCATTTTCATTGGAAGCATTGATGTCGGCCCCTGCCTTGACTAAGAATTCTACTATTTTTTCGTGTCCTTCAGCACAAGCATGAAATAAAAATGTTTCACCATATTTATTGGAAGCATTGATGTCGGCCCCTGCCTTGACTAACATTTCTACTATTTTTTCGTGTCCTTCAACACAAGCATGAAATAAAGATGTTTCACCATATTTATTGGAAGCATTGATGTCGGCCCCTGCCTTGACTAACAATTCTACTATTTTTTCGTGTCCTCCAGCACAAGCAAGAAGTAAAGATGTCTCACCATCTTTATTGGAAGCATTGATGTCGGCCCCTGCCTTTATTAACAATTCTACTATTTTTTCGTTTTTTTTATCACAAGCAAGATGAAGTAAACTGTCATTTCTCCACCAACTAATCGTTAAACATTTGAGATAAGATTTAAATAAATTGAGAAATCTTTCTACTCCAAGAAGAACCGAAAGATATAAAACGTTACATTGAATGTTGTAATTATCGGAACTGAAATAATTCACTTTAAAGTTTTCGACTACAGCTGCCAAAGCAAATATATTGTCAGTTTCTTCAGCATAATTTATGGCGTTCATCTTAAATATCGAGTCCTTTTCAAAAACGTCGCACTTTGCTGACAATATATCAATTATTTCTAAATTATCGGAAGGATTGTCAGTGACTGTATCGGTAACATAATCTAAGTGAAAGTTTACATGGCCTGCACTGTTCTTCGTTTTAACAAATTGATGTATTTTATATCTTTTACCCCAAGAACACGCCAACTGCAAAGGAGTTCTTCCAGCTGCATCTTTAAGTTCAAATTTGTCTTTATGTTTTCTTAGTTGTGTTTTGTTATCGCATAAGACCGCAATATGAGCAGGAAAATTTTTAGCTAATATTAGATCAAAAAAGTAACGAACATTTGTATATTTTTCATCAAAAATAAAATCTTTAACTTTAAACATTTTTTGTTGTGCAAGATAACGGGCAGCTAAATATTCGGCATAAGAAATATGAGCGAATTTAATTTTGCCTTCCGAATTTATAAACTCCGTGACAAAACCAAATCGATCATTAAATGTCTGAAACTTGTTGCGAATTTCTTTTCTATTTAAGTTTAAGTGGTTCAACACATCGTCGCTAAAAATGAGATTTAAAGCAAATGATTCAAGTTGATTGATCAATGCTTCTTTTTCCTGACTTAATTCTTCTAGATCTGAATCATCAAATTTTGGATTTTTTTTGTAACAAAAATTAATTTTTCCGTCAACGAAATACTCATAGAGGTCACCCAACGAAAAAAAACTTTCTGTAAAATTTTGAATTCTGTTTTCGTTTTCTCGTAAAGTCTCGGTAAGCATGTAAATTTGTAAAGGGATACTTAGAATATCTCTGTGTCTGGAAAGTGTCACATTATCTATTATCTTTTCGGTTATCAAATCAAGATCGTTTTGAATAGAACTAACAGACTGAAGACGCATTTTTATGTACTCAACTTGTTGATCTTTATCGAATTCAAAAACAGTTTGCGATAAAACATTAAACTCCGACTCTAAAGTGCTTTTTAAATGGTTTCTGCATGTCATCCATTGTACGATTCCTTGTTCAGAAAATTTGTGTATAATTTTGATTAATACTTCGCGATTTTGGTCAGAAATTATTTCATCCAAAGCATCCCAGAAATATACAACTTTAATACTTTGTGTTTTTATCAAAGAATTCACCACGTGATGATCAAACTGGCTCCAATTTAGATATTTTATTTTTAAGATATGTTGGTTTAAATTGTTAATGTCTTTATTATTTTTATAGAAATGACAAATTTTTTTCATGTCGTGAGGCGTAATAAGCGTAGTCAAATTGTTTGAAATAAATTGATTTTTCAAACTTTTCAACAGCAAAGACTTTCCAAGACCAGGATCGCCAACAACTAGATGAATGTTATTTTCAGAATTTGATTCTTGCAATTCGTCTTCTTTGATAGAATCTTTAGGACTGTTTTGCAACAGAAACCGTCGTAAAGTAGAAACGTCACCAACACTTTGGACCCATTCTAACTTATTGCCAACAAATTTTAAACAGTGACAACTTTTAAATTTTCTTTTACTGCAAACTACTTGAAATTCTTGTGACGTACAATGACTTTTACTTGCAACCAAAATAGTTTTCTTGTCAGTTTGTTTTTGTCCTGGTTTAAACTTGTTTTCGTCATTACTTTTTAAATATTCTTCAACGTCTACAGGTTTATGCTTTTTGATAAAATCGTTTTGTTCCTTAGTACTAACATTACTAATTAAAATTAACGTATCGTCTTCAGCATTACTTAAAAATTCTAAGTCTACAAAATTTATGGACAGTTTTCTAGGTATGTAAGGATCTGAAAGATTTTCAGTTTCTTGTTCAATTTCGTAGTCATTTGTCATCAATAATAAGTCATTAGTTGTGATTTTTTCTTGCAAATCGTTATCTTTTAATAAATCTACCAAATTAATTTTTTTTCCTGAAAGCAAAAGTTGACAATTTTCGACTAAATTTTTATAAAGTTGATTGTCAATTTTTAAATCAGACAATTTTTGAAAAACTTTAACACTTTTAAAATTTTGCTGTAAATTATTTGTTAGTAAAATAAAACTTTTATTATCACATAACTTAATTGCTTCCCAAACTTCTGGATTTTCATCCACGATTAAAGGACATTTATCCATTAGCCATAACAATTTTGAAGAAGCTACGTCAGATAAATTGTCAAGTTCATCTTTCGTCAACTGATAATTTCTGTTAATAATTTTTGCTTCTTTGGTATTGAAAAGATTTTTGTATGTAACGGACACTTTTTGTAAATGTTTAAGATATTTTTTGTCAAAAACGGAGACATTAAACTTTAAAATTGCTTTTTGCAGAATTTCGTAATTTTTGTTTTCACTTTCATTAAACGAGAATTGATGAATATACGGTGATAATAAAAACATTGCAAGTAACTGTTTTATCATCGGTTTACTTATTATTTCTTTCGTTCCTTCCAAAAGATTCCAGTCAGAAAAAAATTTTGTAAACTGTTCTGTCACTTCGTCTCTACAAGAAATTTTTTCTTTTATACTTGTACGAAGATTTTTTTCCAAAGTTTTAACATCGCTTTGATTTGTATAAAGAAAAAATTTTTTAAAAAACATTTTGCAATCTTCTGATATGTTGGTACTAGTTTTTGAATCAATTTCAAACTGAAAGCAATTATTTTGATTAATTATACCAAAATTAAGTAAAGGCATTACTTTAGTCTTAGATATGGTGAGATCAATTTTTTGATCATGAGAAATTTCAATTGTTACACATTTCCCAATTTCTGGATTAAATGTACGATTTGTAAATAGAATTAATTTATAATCGGAGAGAATCTTTTTTTGCTTTAGAAATGACTGAAAATATTTTCTAATACTAAAGTCGCCTTTATCACCAAGAAATTGATTTAATATTAATGGTTTCTCTTTTGTCATTGAATGTTTAAGTTGAATCGCGCACTTTGTTTGACCAGATTCGAAAATCACATCATCAAAACTACCGAAATCATCGTCATTCGACCATATGCGAAAATCATCAACAGAATCGATTGAATTTAGAGCAAGACTCGCCATAACCACATTTTCATAGTCTTTTCCGACGTCGGTCGTACCCTTCCTCTTTTTAAAAGTCTGGAAATATATATTTTGCGATGATTTACAATTTTTAACATTGTAAAATTTATTGTTATGTTTACGTTATGTATCAATAAAAATGCAGTATTTAAATATATAAGCACGTAGGAAAAAAAAAAGTTTTTTTAAATTTAAAATTACACTTACCGTTTTATCAGAAGAAGAGCCTGGTTCGTTGTTAGTATTCAGTTGTTTATCCATGTTTTGCTCTAGGTTTGAAGTGCTTCAATTCGCTTTTCTGAACAAAAATTAACAGATAATTAAAACTCAAGAATAAAACAAACATTTTTATTATGTAAATGTCGCTACTTAATGTCGACTTGTTTAAAATAACTAATTCTGTCTAATTTTGCATAACCATAAGATCCATGACTGGATTTAAATTCTTATTCTAATTTCAAACTATGTATTATTAGAATAATTATTTTTCAAAACAGTTTTATGGCAACTTTCTAAACTCGTGAATATGAGCTTGTCAAAAATTAGTTCTAATTAACAAATTATTTCTACAATATTTGAAGTAACCATTTTAATTGTACAATTTATACAATTTGTAATCCATAGAAAATATAATCAATTAATAAAAGTACGAATAAAATATTCACGTCCTAAAAAATTACGAAAAGTTTGTGTAGAAAAAAAGATTTTTAACAAAATTAAATATAGACACAATGTCGAATTATGTCCCTGAACTAGCCCGCGCTCGTTATTATTATTTTATCTTTGCTTAGTTGCACTTTATGTTTATATAAAACCAAGTTTTAAGCATTATAGTCCAGTCTCTTATAATTTTTCTTCAATAAAGTTCGTTTTTAAAAATCGAATTTTAAGTCTTCAAAAGTTAACTGTCGAGTTAAACATCTAGAACAAAAAATATTTCGTATTAAAAAGTTAAATTTGCAAAAATGTAACGTATTTTTCTGGTGCTCGAGAGAAGCTTTGTCAATATGTTTTTAAATGTTATTAAATTACAAATTGTCTTGTCCTAACTTTAGGCAGTTTTGGCAAATCTAGGTCAAATAAAATATCAAATTCTAAAAATATAATTTTTAAATATTTACACATATATTGTCGCTTCAGTCCATGAATGAATAATAGAGTGTTTAAAATATTTTTCTCATACAGACATTTATAAGTGTGATTCAAATACATTTTTGGTTTCAAGGATAATTCGATTACAAATTATCTTGTTCGCTCGATATTTAACGGTCGTATATTGTATGTATGTCATGCGTTCGAAAGCAAGTTAAGGTATGTAAACAGTTTCAAACAGTTAGTCCGTTAAGCTAAGGACATAAATCCGGCAAACGAGTGTGTCAATAATTTTAATTTTTCATGTTTCTACCAACAAACTAGTGAAATAATAACTTTACTTAATTCTGATGTAATTTTGTTTAAAACACTTCTGAAAAATTAATTAGATCGAAATTAATGGAAGTCGTATTGTTACGATTAATACTTTAGTTAATTAATTTGATGTAGTTATTAAAATAAGCTAAACTCACCGATTAAAAAAAAACTGATAAATTTTCAGTTTCACACGCACATCACAAAAACCACTGAGTTTGATCGCAAGTTAAACTTTAGACGTTATTAGATTAAATGTTGAGGTAACGGTTAAAGTTACAAAATTTATAGGAATTGTTATCTGTAAATATCGTTTTATCTAAAATGGTTCTTGAACAAATATGGAGACCTAGATGATTTTAACTGTTTATTTTTCAATATTTCGTCAATGAAAATTTACAAATCTGATAATGAGATAATGTTCTGAAAAACAAAAATTTCGAAAGCTAATATTCTGAAAAACTAAAAAATAAAATAAAACTTAGATTTTAACCAAGAGAAATATAACCCAAAAATTAAATATAAATTTATAGGTATTCAAATTGACGCTGAAAAATTATTATTAACAGTTTTAAAACAAGAAGAGTAGTTTTAGAATTACGGATCTGAAAAAAAAATGAAAATCTTGAAAGTTTAAAAAAGTTAAAACTTGAGAATCTACTAACTAATTAATGTAAAAATAAAAGAATAAATTGTTAAAAATGGCTTAAAAATAAGCAAAAAAATCGTTTAATATCGTAATACTTATACAACACATTTTTTCTTGTATAATCTGCGTCTTAAGCTGTCTTTGAATGCTCTTATTCTCATTATTAGAAACGCCCAATTCCCAATTTTATTACAGAATGCAAAACACAAATTTTTGACTTTTTTGTCACACTTTGATTTCAGGCTTTTAGATCGTGACATGGAAATTTTGATGTTGTGTTGGATTCTCTAATCTAATATTTGTGGTGAATTTTAAAGCAAGTTTTAACGTCGTAAGTATTTTCCCTAAGATTTTATCATATTGCACAAATATGTATTTTTTTTAAAATAGATATCAAAAGTGATTTAAAATATATATATATAGTATATATATTTCAATATCAATATAGCGTGACAAAATTAACCTCATTTCTGGTTTCAGAGTTACCCTCTTTTAGAATTTTAAAAAGTTGCATTTTGATCCAAAGTCATTAAAATTGCTGATCCACCGAAGAATGGATCTTTGGATGTGCAGGACAGTTGTCGACAAGAATTAAAATCTTCTTAGATCTGTTTACTAATTCTCCATCCCATTTGCACAAGCTTTTAATAGATATTTCCGAGGTCATCCACGCTTTCTTGTTGCTCTCGTACTTTACTCGCCAAAAAGTCACATTTTTTAAATAGCGGAGTTTTTGAGCTTTTCCAGTAATAAGCAATTTTCGTCGTTAGTCTGAGCCATCAGTTAACTTTTGAAGACTTAGGGCCGGTTGCATAAACGCAAATCAAATCTCCAATCAACTGATGATCGTCAAATATTTGATTATCTTCAACTTTGGATTGGGTTGCTGAAAAGACAATTAAGCTTTTGTCGATATTCGCGGTATTTGCCTGACATTTTGAGGTTATTTAAAATATTAATTTTTGTCAATCAGCTAGGTTATTTCATTTTCCGTTGCTTTTTATGTTTGTTATTGAAATACACATTGCAAATAGATCAACATAAGCAACTGCAAGGAACAAAAAAGAGGAAATAACTTTACTAGACATGAGAAATCCCAACTCATCCAAATCATTCTTTCAGAAAATACAGTATTTGCAAGATCAGTTCTTATTGCACAAGTCCTTTCCTGTTCACCAGGAGCTCTGTTCCCATCATCATCATCAAAGTTAAGATGATCTTCTGGGCACTCGTCATTATAAATAATAGCTAAACTATTCAGAGTTGCACAAGCAACAATTACCCTCATATTTAAACTCAACCTCATCGACAATACTAGAAATCGACGTTTTTAAAACTCAAAAGCACCTTTCTATTGTGTTTCTGGTAGCTTTGTGTGAAGTATTACATATAAGCTTTCTTAGGTTGATTTCTGAAGTTAATAAATGGTGCGAGAGAAGATATCTTTTGCACTCGTAGCCACTATCTCCGAAAACGTTTATGGAAAAAAATCCTTTTCTGCATCTATGTGTTTCAGCCAAACGTCCACCTGGCGATTAAATTGGTATGTGACCAATTACGGAAAGAAAACCTTTAATTTCGAAAAATTTTTGATGCATGTATTTCTTCCATGGTACCACAAGTCAGGTTTCAATTGCAAAATTTCTCTGGAGACCTTAAATGATTCGGAATACTGTAGATTCATACACCAAAGCAGGAGCTCCAGCTAATTGTCAAAAAGCTTCTGTTACATAAAATCTCAAGCAAATCAGAAGTTGTTCTCTACTGCTGAGAGGCCTGTTGCAATGCCTGGCGTGTCTTAAATTGTTTCCAATCATATTCAAAATTTCCATACTGTTTTTTTGAAAATCTATATCTTTGTTTAAAGTCGATTTCGTCATACCATTGAAACGGATCGTTTCTGTCTCGAAAAATTCTGGGTCTTCTAAGAATAGGAATAAATAACATTAGAATCGTCATCAGACGAAAGAGAAGACGTTAAAGATTGGGACATTTTATAATTAACGTTTTAAACCAGTAATAAAATATAATATTTTCGGTTTTGTATTTTTAACGTACACTAATTTCCGCTTCACCAGCAGTTAACTAATTGTCAATCAAAAGGCGTGTTGATGATCATCAACTCCTTGATTGATGTTTATGCAACGAATGATTGGTGATTTTCATATTTGATGTCTAGATTTGAATGTCATCAAAAATTTTGATAAACGTCAACTGATTGACATTTGAGCAACGCATTCTCCGACTTGATGATAGTTAACTGGATTTAACACACATCAATTTTTTGATTGACGTTTCCTTTTAGCCTTTAAACTGTCAATACTTGTCGCAATTTTATTGATAACTTTATTGATTTTATGAGTTATCTTAAGCCGTTTCACACCTTCAATTTCGCACTGTTTATAACATGACATCGACACAAATCCTACAATAAACAAGTTTCTTAGGTAAGAGAAGATAAGATATTGCGACTAAAGCTGAACAAATAATGTCGGATTACATCAAAATCGACCTCTTAAAGGGCATAGGGAGATAAGAATGCTAAAATTGCCCCCAGAGCGTATCTTAACGATACTTTCAGGATATGTTCGTACTATAGAAGTACTTTGATTCTGAAGTTTTTAGATCTCAAAGTTAACTAGATTTTGAATAATAATAAAAAAAGGCAAAAACAGAAAATATTTTTTCTCTCTTCATAGACTATACCGATTTAAATAAAATTTTTATGGTAATTTAATATCTATAGAGATACTCTTTTGATAAAAATTTCAACTATATAGCTCTACATTTTCATAGAGAAAAAAATTTTTTTTTCAAGAAAAATTGATTTTTTATTATAAAACTTAAAAGTACAATTTTGAAAATATTTTTTTTGAATTCCCTAGCAAAAAGTACATAACAAATTTTTTTCAATTTTTTTGTAATGGCACGCCATATTGAAAAAAATTAAAAACTGTCCTGTTTCCGAAAAAATGTTTTTTTCGATTTATACTCTCTTTCTCTCTCTCTGTCTCTATATATACATCTAAAAAATGAAATTCTGAGAACGCATTAACTGTTTATTGCTCACTTTATCTCTCAGCCACCCCCGAGCACAAACAAAAAGAGAATGACTTAAGTGTAGTTACGCTTGAACATTTCTAACGTGAATATGAATATTAATTTTTGAAAAATAATGTAATCTAGATTAAAATTTATTTAACATCATCATCGCTTTCTTAATTAATTGTTACGTTAATATTATCATCATTAAATAAAATAGTTTCGCATTTTCATAGAAAAAAAAAAATTTTTCGAGAAAAATTGTTGAATTGTGCAATTTTAATTTTTTTAAATTTTTTAACATAAAATACATAAAATATATTTTTTCCAATTTTTTTTTCTAATGGTACGCCATATAGAACAAAAAAATTTTCTTTGTCGCAAAAAAAAAATTATTGCTTTGATAACAATACACACACACACACACACACACACACATATATATATATATATATATATATGTACATATATATATATATATATGTATATGTCTTTCAATTATTTTTGACAAAAATAAATCAAATAAATATCTCAAATAAAATTATTTGAGAGAGAAATTGTTATAACATAATTCTGACGTCTTAGCTAGATGACTATTATCTTATTGAAAAACGCACCGCTATTACTAGAATAACACCACGAGGGGGTGACTTCCGATTCAGATTTTTCTGATTTAATTATAGAGAGAATGAAGTCCATTAAAACATGTAAAAACACGTTGGCTAATGAAGTGAAGAAAAATGGTCGGCTTTGTAAAAAACTTTCTTTTCAAACAATTTCAGTTAATGAATTAACAGATTTTCCAGAAATGAAAAAAAAAATGAAAATCCTCTTTACTGGTTCAAATCAATATAAACAATCGATGTCATACCTAGCTGAAATGATGGATGAATCGAACAACATAAAAACTGAATATGTAAGACGAAAGTAATATAGACAAAGTTAAAGTCTAATCTCGTCATATTAACAAAATAGAATATATACTTTTTATTTTTAGTTTTGATTACAAACCAAATAGTAGAGAGTATATCGGAATAAATAGATATTGCTGTGAATGTGCAAATGGCAACAGAATCGTCAGTTGTTCTTCACATATTGCAGCAATTAATTATTATTTGGCTCATGAACGATACTTGACCAAAATTCCACGACCAGCTGAAGTGCTAAGCCGATTGTTTAACGATGATAGAAAATATTAACGTAACAATGAATCAAGACAGCGATTATGTTTAAATTATCTTTCGTCAAATTTAAGGGTCCTTATTGTTTGCTTAACATAGTGTTTAAATCTAAATTATATTATTTTACAAAAATTAATATTAATATTCACGTTAGAAATGTTCAAGCGTAACTACACTTAAGTCATACTCTTTTTGTTTGTGCTCGGGGGTCGCTGAGAGATAAAGTGAGCAATAAACAGTTAATGCGTTCTCAGAATTTCATTTTCTAGATGTATATACATACATCTATACATACATATATATATATATATATAATATATATATATATAGAGAGAGAGAGAGAGAGAAAGAGAGTATAAATCGAAAAAAACAATTTTTCTTTATGAAAATGTAGAGCTATATAGTTGAAATTTTTATCAAAAGAGTATCTCTATAGATATTAAATTACCATAAAATTTTTATTTAAATGAGTTTAGTCTATGAAGAGAAAAAAAATATTTTCTGTTTTTGTCTTTTTTTATTATTATTCAAAATCTAGTTAACTTTGAGATCTAAAAACTTCAGAATCAAAGTACTTCTATAGTACGAACATATCCTGAAAGTATCGTTAAGATACGCTCTGGGGGCAATTTTAGCATTCTTATCTCCCTATGCCCTTTATGAGTGTATTAACGAAATATTTCTTATTACGTAATAAAAAGAAACATAATAATTCAAAAAATAATCCTTTTGTAGTGAAAAATATAAAAACAAAATTAAAATATAAATTAAACCCTGTGGTTTCAGGAAATTATTTAATTTTTTTTTTTTTTTTGATGAATGGTATTGACTGGTAAATCACAAGCTACACATTAAGTGATTTATCATACCTAAAACTTTTACCCTGATTTGCGGTGTTTAGGTATAGTATTGTATAATTAAAATTGACTTCTTAAGCCGGAACCAAACGACTGGTGAACCGACTCACAAGGACCAGTAACAAGGAAAAGCGACGTGTACAGTACGCCAGCATTGCTCAGATGAGATTCTAAAAATCCTTCGCACTTTTTCAATCGAAGATTACTTATGATATATTACTTTTTGCATGCTTTCTTTATTTGTATTTCCGTCTCACGCTTTTAGATCATGACAGCATTTTTTTATTTAATCTTTATAGTGGGTTTTTCAAGGTAATAAATTCGTTAAATTTCGTTTTATTCCACAAACATAGATCTTTGAAATTGATAGAAAAAGTGTCAATTTGATAAATTTTGTTTACTTCATAGCGCACCCAAATTTTTTATCAAAGATACGTACAAACATTGCTTATTTGAAGAATTACATGGGAGTTAAAGTTTTAAAAAAAATCTCATTTTCTTAATATAATAAAAAAATATTTTATTTCAACTTTAGTATGACTAAAAATTTTGAAAATTTTGTTGTTAGGACCTAGAAATAATTTTATTTGAAATTAAAAAACCAAATATTTTTTGTTTGTAGAGTGTAGATCGTAATTGAAAGGATTAAAAAAAATTGAAATTTTCATTTTTGGCAAAGTTTTATGCAAAAAAGTACAATTTTTCGTGAAATCTACACGAATTGTCTCATAAAACCCTATCGTGTCCATCTATTTCAAAAATAGTTTTGAGACAAAAGTGATTAATTAATTATTTAATTCCTCTCAGTCAGCCTAACGAGGGGAAGTTGCAAAGACTTTCTCTTTTTGACTTGAAACTTTGAGAAAATATTCTTGACATGTTGCACTATTAGATAAAAAAAATTAAAAATTTTGTGAAATTGTCAAACCCATGTAACCCCTCAATTTAGAACTTTGGATGCTTAAAAATACGTTGAAGGTGTTGCAGTGTAAACGACAAATTTGAATCATTTTGCGTTTATGTTATATTTTGCAATTACGCGTTTCTGTAGATAAAGTGCTATAAATATTTTTATCTAATATCGTTATAGAATTAGAGAGTGTTACTGTGGTAATTGGTATAGTGGTAAATACGACTATGTTATGTTTCCTATTACAGATAAAATTAGAAAATAATTTGCAAGTTAGAAAAATCTCATTACTTACATATTAAAAAAAATGAATGAACAACGTTAGGGCAGCAAGAAACAAGGTTATTTCTCCAAATTAACATTAACATTTATCTTAAAAGATTGTTATCCTTTTCTATATTCAATGAACTAAGAGAATAATTATTCGCAGAGGAAGTGGAATCTGATGTGACTTTATTCTTTGTCGTTCACACGTCGGTTCCAGAAGATAAGGTCTAAGGTTCTTCTTAAAACATTACTCTTTGGATATTTTTGGCTATTTGGGATTTAATATAGACCTTTACTGTAGTAGATAATTTCCAGCCACCCAATCTCTTCAAACTTAAGAGATCACCTCCACAGTTTGCCAATAAAGTCGCGGACGATCTGCGCAGATTGTTCCGGTACTGGTAATCCTAAGTATGTAGGATTTTTTGACAAGGTATTGATGCCCACAGGCTGTTTTGTGCACTTTCCTGCCAAATATTGTATAAAGAATCTAGCATGGCCAGCGTTAACAGGACGTAAGGACACATGTTCTTGGTACAACTCAGGATAACCCTCTTGAATCACACTAAACTTACGTGGGATGTACGTTTTAGTAACCGAGATTGTAATATATAGATATCCTGCCTTGTCTTCAATATTGTAATGCTTAAATTCACGAGCTCGTTGCAACTACAAGCACATGCGATACTCAATAGTGCAACCTCCAACAATAGGTACTCAAATTTAGGAATCAGAAACTTCCTTCTAAGATTATTCGTTGTGTTTTTTTCAGTAGTTGCGTCTTTTATGGTTTATAAGAAAGTGATTCGTTTTTTAAACCTGCTTTGATAAAGTAAAATTCTAGCATTTCTAAAAACGCTTTGCGTTCTGTTAAGGAATCTAGTAGGTCCTGCATTATTTTGACTGTTGGTAGCACTGTTTATAAGATTTCCAAATTTTATTCTCAGAAAAACAAGCAAAATTATAAACACAATTGAAATTTCAGAGCTTGCTTTGACATAGTAAAATTTTACCATTTTCGAAGACACTTTAAAATTTCATTGTTAAAAAAGATAACCAGGGATACCAACACAATATAAACTTTACAACCTGCTTTGATACACTAAAATTCTAACATTGTCAAAAAAATTCTATTAAAAAAAATAGTAGACTGTATTAATTTTACAGTCGTCATAAAGATTTTTTACGTTTTTTGAGAAAACTAGAAGATCTTAATTATTTTGACAGCTGATTGCTTTGTTTTTAACTTGTTAGAAAAAAAGTAGAGCTACCAACATGATTTAAATTTCAAAGCCTGTATCAACGAAGTAAAATTAATCATCTTTTATAATAGGAGAGTTTGCTCAACTAAATTCTATACATCCATGAAACAGGGCTGCCAACACAAAACAGTTTTGGAAGCTTCCTACGACACTAGAACTAGTAGGTCTTGCATTATTTGAACATTTTTTTGTGAACCTTAACCTATCAATAGAAACCAGCCTGCTTCGATACATTCTGTAAATTGCAAAGTCTCCACTTCCCAAAATTTTCCACATTTTGTGAAAATTATAATTTCAAAGAACTTTATTATCATCAAATAACATTTCTAGTGCATTAATCAGTGTAAACCATTGTGTTCAAATAAGTGTAGAAAGACAGCGCCGTCTTAAAAATCTAAAAGACACCCTGTCTACAAACATTAGTACCAACCGTCATATATACCCGGGTAAAAGTTTCCATGTTGATCCGAACTAAGCCAAGACCATTAAAGGTGACCTGTTTGTGAGACCTTGCTATCGCCATAACTAATTCTTTTTTGACGTCATTATCGGCGATATCGTACCAAGCCGAGCGGTAAATCGCATTTCCCACATCCTCAGACTGAAAAAACTCTCACCGTTGGTAACACTGCTCCACTACTTACACTCTCTGAAATCAAGTCAGCCGTGAATGTATACATAGCCGTCTCGATGATCTGCATGGTGAAATACGATAAACATTTGATTTTGTTCATGAGCCCAAACTCCCTAAAATTTCGCTCTGAGAAGTTGGTACTTCGGTCGTCAACTTACGGTTGTGATGCTATAAACAACTGCATGCATGACGTGGCTATGGCGACTAGAAACTGTGTGAGAAAGATTCCACTGGTCATTTTATTAATTTGGGTACAGTAGCGGAGCAAAAAATTGTGATAATCGATCAGACGCTTCAGTTCCGATTTTTCTTTGTTGAAATCGAAAGTTTTGAACTTGTTGGCCAGCAACTTCAGTTGTATACTTATTGGCATTGTAACAGTATAGTATATAGTGTCGACTCCCCAAATACTGGCCATAATGGCTGGAGTTATAGGAAAAAAACTAAAAAAAAGATAGTAGAACCAACCGTCCGGGACATACAGAAAAACCGGCAGCTGCTTCAATATGATTGGTTGCAGCAGAAAATTAGTGACAACTGTCAAACTGTAAATCAAATAGTACTTCGTCACGTTGAAAGCCGTCTTCAGAGATTTTTCACAGTCGGTACGAACAGTACCATCGAAATCTTCCAGGTTCCAGAAATGGGTTCTTTGCTCCAAAAGGTGCCTCAATGTATCCTTGTGCTTGTACAAAATCGTGTACTTACTTATAATCTAAAACACAATAGTACCATCATGGCACTAAAAAAAGTACCTACATGCAGATACAGAACCACCGTCAGAATACTCTCGATGGTAAAATAAATGTTGTCTTCGTAAGAAACCAAAATCCCGATCACAGCGAGTACAGTAACGACCCCAAAAAACAAGAAATTGCACAAAAAAAGCAACGTTGCCACGATGGACTTCGACTCTGGATGCAAACCACCCAGAAAGATCCATTTCAAAGGATAAAAAGTAAGACGTTGCCAGTCATCCATTTTCACACTGACCATAAAAATCAAGTCGCCACAGATCTCTATTATTTAAACCTGAAATATATTATTAGGGGAGGGCCGCTCGGCCGGAACGCCCCAAATCGAGCCCTCATTTATTATTAATACGGACTGCACCATGCAGAGATCATAAATTATTACGTACAGATTTTAGCTACAGCGTGAGCTAGAAATTTATTATGAGCTTGGGTGGAACCGTGCCGCCTTGATTTCCAGAATTTTTAACACAAATCGAAAGTTGTTCAAATGATAATGATCTGACGTTTCGAGCCCAAATTGTGTTTAACGACCTACTGGACGAATGACCTACCATTGTTTGCGTCACACTGTATATGTGCTGTTTGTTGTTTTCTTTGTATCATGTTAGCGCTGATTACGAACTATACTTTTTCTTGAGCCTGCAAAAAATGGATGTTTTGGAAAATTTTGACTTCCTGGAGTGAACTATGTTTTTGTACTTCCGTTAGTTGGAAAACGATTTGTATTTTCTTTTTGGTAAATTAGGTAAAAAAAATGGACAATGAGAATTCATTTGAACTATGTATTCTTCTATTGTTTTTGTACTTCCGTTAGTTCAAAGGTGACAAAGTGTCTTTTCTATTTTTGACAATTAAACCTCATTTAATCAAAGTTAAAAGTTAGAAAAACTAAGACAATTTTAGATTTTTTTGACAGAATAGCTGTGAAAATATGTCTAGAAATAACATGTTTCGAAATGTTTTCTCTAAACTCGAAATATAAACAAAAATTATAGTTATAAACCTAGTACAACAGAAAAAAAATCGATAAATTGATGCAAGTGATTGAAGTTTTCTGATGTATATTTGAAATGACACCCTGTATACTGAAAATGTGTACACTTTATAAAAAAGATGAAAATAATTCTAAAAGAAAAAACAAAAAAAAATATTGGTATCTTTTCGCAATAAAAAAAATAATCAAAAGTAATGATAATTTCTCCACTCTGTATTGTCATCAAAAAAACACTAAAATTAGTGATAATGAGAGTAATACCACAAAGTGACCGTAAAAAATAACACATTTACAGTGATCAAAATAAATAAAACAGTATAATTGCTTCACCCTGTATATGTAATACGAGTTTAATTTATTGAAAAATTGAATATATTGAAGCTAACTCATATGTACACTGTTACAAAGTGATTGAAAAAAATACAAAAAATTTTTTGATACATATACACAGTGATTATAAATATTTAAAAAAATGCATATTTGAAATGACACTCTGTATACTGAAAATGTGTACAATTTATCCAACAGATGTTGAAAAATGATTTCAAAGAAAAAACAAAAAATGATTGGTGTCTTTTTGCAATAATGAAAAAAATAATCAAATAGTAATTATAATTTCTCCACCCTGTATTATTATCAAAAAACACTAGAATTGGTTATAGTTCGAGTAGCACTACAAAGTGACTCAAAAAAATACACATTTTTCAAAATATGAGATCTAATAAAAATTGTGAATTCCGCTGCACCATACACACATGCATTAAATCGAATAAAAAGTCTGTAAATATTTGATTAGTTACAATTATACTGCAGTTGAAAGTGATCTAACTTACTTAATTATTTTCTAATATATACATAGTGAGCATTAAAGTTTTTTGACCACTAACAAATACAACAGAAATTATTTGTATTTATTCCACTTGCAATTTATAATCTGCACATTACATATAATTAAATAAAGCAAAAAACGATATTAACATGAGTACTTTATTTCTACTGTATTAGTAAAAGAAATGAGGCAATAAATGATACTATAGCTATTAAAAATCAATACTTTGTAATCTTTACAGGTTTCTGTTTTACTAGAGGACATCAAATTTCATGAAAACAGATGGCGCTAGTTTCACGAATTCCACATGACGTATCAAATCGTTAATATACAGAATGAGCTATAAACAAAGAAAACGTAATCGTTGCAGTTACGTCACTAAATTTAATACTATAATTAAAAATAATTTACAGAGTGAGCTAGAATTTTAGTGATAATTGTGTCACTGAACATATTTAAAATTAGAAGAAAAATGTTTTTCTGTTTCATTTGAATTCACTTACTTTGATCGCTGCGTGTGCTAGAAACATAGCAAAAATTTCTTATACCTTTTTCGATTACCCTGTAACAGTGTCCATATGAATTAGCTTCAATAGATCGACTTCTTAATAAATTATACTCGTATCACATATACAGGGTGAAGCAATTATATTGTTGTATTTGCTTTGATCACTGTAGATTAGATCACATATTTTTGGGTCACTTTGTAGTGCTACTCTAACTATAACCAATTTTAGTGTTTTTTAATAATAATACAGGGTGGACAAATTATAATTACTTTTCGATTAATTTTTTCATCATTGCAAAAAAGACATCAATAATTTTATTAAAAAAATTTTTCGACACTTTTTATCAATAGTATCTACACATTTTCAGTATACAGGATGTCATCTCAAAAAAACAATTTTTTAATATTTTTAATCACTGTATAGATATATCAAAAAACTTCTTGTACTTTTTTCGATCACTCTGTAACAGTGTTCATATAAATTAGCTTCAATAGATCGACTTTTTAATAAATTATACTCGTATCACATATACAGGGTGACGCAATTATACTGTTTTATTTACTTTGAACACTGTAGATTAGATCGAATATTTTGAAAAATGTGTATTTTTTTGGGTCACTTTGTAGTGCTACTTTAACTATAACCAATTTCGGTGTTTTTTAATAATAATACAGGGTGGAGAAATTATAATTACTTTTTGATTTTTTTTTCATTATTGTAAAAAGACACCAATAATTGTTTTGTTTTTCTTTAGGATCATTTTTCAACATCATTTCAAATTTGGGCTGTACTTTTAAAAGCATTCTAATAATATACACAGTGAGCGAAAATATTTATATTTTAAACAAAAATTTTTAGTTTAACAAAACTAAAATTTTAAAAACGGTTTATTGGAAGTATATTAACATTGGCGTGTTTCAATTACGTATGTATGTAGTTATGTAATTTTTAAATAACATATACAGGGTAATCAAAAACTGTGGGTTATATGTGTTTTAACAAAATATTAAAAAATTATTAAAAAAATAAATAAAAACGTAGCAAAAAAATCCAATTTAGCTCAAATCACTTCCTGATTCGGTAAACACCAATTTTTAACAAATGAGGAAAACTATTCTAATAACCTTTGTCTGCTTTTGTTTTACTTCCATTGTTCAAAAAGCTTCATTAGAATTTTAAAACAAAAGATATAAAAGTTCACGATACACACAAATTTAATTTAGCCCAAATCTCCGAACAATGTCTCCAACGTTCCAAGGAGAAATCGTGTGGAAAAATGTTATCCTCATGAGCCTGTACCATCTCTTCGCCTTCCATGGGTTGTATTACATGTTCACTGGCCAAACCTACTTGTTTACTTTTCTTTGGGGTAAGTACCAGCAGTACCATAAACCCGTAACTTAGCCCAATCGTAGCGTTCTTCCTGGCGGAGATATCAAATCTTGGAATCATAGCCGGAGCCCATCGCCTCTGGACCCATCGCACCTACAAGGCGAAACTACCATTGAAGATTTTTCTCATGATCTGCAACACCATCGCCAACCAGAATCCCATCTACATCTGGGCAAGAGACCATCGCGTCCATCACAAGTTCACCGACACCGACGCCGACCCTCACAACATCAACCGCGGGTTCTTTTTCGCCCATATGGGTTGGTTGCTGATCCGCAAGCACCCAGATGTTAAAACCAAAGGAAAAACCGTAGATATGAGTGATCTTGAGAACGACTCAATTGTGGCCTTCCAAAGGAAGTACTTCAATAGGTTAACAATACCGGTGTCTTTTATTTTCCCAGCGGTGGTACCATGCTGGTGCTGGAACGAACATTGGTACGTGTCGATGTGTGTTGCTACTTGGTTCCGGTACGTTCTAACACTTCATGGGACATGGTTAGTGAACAGTGTGGCACATATGTGGGGGTACCGGCCGTATGACAAGTGAGTACCGTGACGTAGGTAGTACCATGGTAAAATTTTGGTTTTAGAACCATCAAGCCCGTGGAAAGTCCGATTGTGTCTTATATTACCAACGGGGAAGGTTGGCACAATTACCATCATACTTTTCCATGGGACTATAAGGCAGCGGAGTTGGATTCTTACAACGGGAATTTGAACACTGGGTTTATAGATCTCATGGCCGCTTTGGGCCTTGCGTATAACCTCAAAGTCGCTTCTGCCAACATGATAGAAAAAAGGAAAGAACGAAATGCAAAATTCAATGACGTCTCGAAATAGCTAATTAGTGCTTTTATTTATTTTAAATATGTAATTTTTTGATCACTGTGTATAGTATATTGTATATAGCACTAGGGAAATATACTCACCCTGTATATGTATTTCCGTGGAATATTTCTAATTTGTACATTTTTTTTATCACCATGTATACTAAAATTTGTGTGCTTTATTTCAAGGTTTAACACAATATACAGAGTGAGTTAAACATTACTTAGGTTTGCAATTTAATTACACTGTAGACTTTTTGCAACTTTTAAATAAATAAACAAAAAGTGTTTAAATTTCGGTGTCTCGTTATTTCTGATGATATATATATATATATATATAATATATATTTTCATATTTTACACAAGTTCTATAAATATATAATAGCTTTTTTATATACAGATATATATATATATATATTATATATACATATATAGTTTTACATAATACCATATATATATATATATATATATTAAAAAGCTATTATATATTTATAGAACTTGTGTAAAATATGAAGCAAGGTTTTTAGATAGCTAATTATTATTATCAACTACATCACTCTGTATATGTATTTATTTACGTGATACTCCTACTGTGTAATTTTTTTAGTCACTATGTGAACTAAAAATATATATTTTTATTCCCAATTTTATTTCTTATGATCACTCTGTATATAAAAATTTATAGTTCGATATTTTGCTTTTAGTAAGCGATTTTTTATATTTGAGATATACAGAGGATGAAAACTAAACATTTTTCTGTATACTCTGTGTACTAAGGAAACATGAAAAAAGTGAGCAAAACATTTGATTTTTTTTAGATTAATTTTATCACCTCGTATATTTAAAATAGCAACTCGAGTAGAAATACATTCAGTGTACGCAGTATGAAAAAACACTATGTATATGTAGTGACTATGAATATTGTTTTGATTTGGTAGATGTCTTTATTTGTAATTTAAATTTTTGGAATCATTTTGCATACGACAAGTGATATGACAAATAAAAGATAAAGCGTTATTAATCGTTGCTTTTGTTTATAATGTTTATTAAATAATCGATTAATAGTATATAGAGTGAACTTCATTTGGTTTTGTTTATTATATACAGTGTAGATAAAATAAACACTTTTTTTATTCTATTACATACTGCTTTTTTATGTTATCGGTACTTTACAGAGTGAACAAATTATTTCATTTGCTACTAATCGATTTCTTATATTTGACATATACAGCATACATTAAAACAAGATTTCTAATTAGTATGGCAAAACCTACATTAAAATAAAATATGTTTTCAAATCAATACACATAGAGTAAAAAAATAGTAACATAATTATTTTCATTTCACTTTTTGCGATCATTCTGTATATAAGTAACTCGGTCAGATCAAGACATATCAATTAAATGTTATACATGGTCATATTTTTAGCAAACACTTCATCAATAATATACAGGATGGTCAAGTTACTTTTTTCTTTTTTGAAAAGTACAGAATAATAATATATAATGCTATAATTTTATTACTCTGTATTTTAAGTATACACATATTATAATGAAAATGCAGACATTTTTATAAAATATAATATATATTTTTTATATATGTATTATATATATGTGTAATATAATCTTTTTATATATAATATATAAATTTTTATATATAATATATTTCTTTGTTCTGACATTTATATTCCGAAATATGTAAAAATGAAAATTTGTAATATACAGAGGAAGTCAAAATAGTGGCAATGAAAATTTTAAAGAAATATTTTTATGCCACTTTATACTCTAACATTTTCACCAACATTACGCAAACTTCGAAAAACATAAATCAACATGTATGACGTCAATGACATACCTTAAAATTCATTAAGGTCAATTTTGGCTTTGTCTACAATTAAACTGACCTAATGAAATAATAATCGTTGACTTAGATAACAAACCTGAATATTTTTAAACGATTGTTTGGAATTTTGTTATTTCCGTTTATACACCAGCTCAAATCCAAGAATAGAAGTCCAACTTCTGTACATTTATTTATACAACACACTGTATCTCAATTCATGCCTACGTAATTTTCTATCAAAACAAGTCGTTTGTTAATTACGCAACAATTTTTTTGTTTCCGCTTGTTTACTACACTGGGTGGTGCGACGTTAAGATCGTACGCTAACCCGATTTTAGCCATGACGTCTATGAACGCTGTGTTTAGGTTCCCACTGTATATATCCAGTTCCCGTGCGCGATAGTCCCATGGGAACGTGTGATGGTAGTTGTGCCACCCTTCTCCGCTTGCTACGATAGAAGTAAAAACACTTTCTGTCGCTTTGATGGTACTAAAACCTAGAAAGTGACCGATGGTACTAAAGCTGGTGATACTTACTTGTCGTAGGGTTTGTAGCCCCAAGTATGGGCGACACTGTTGACACACCACGCCGCGTGGAGGCTGAAAAAGTACCTAAACATGGTACAAACACAGAAAGACACGTAGATCCGTTCAGACCAGAAGTACCATGGAACCAGTGTCGGTAGTACCATCGAGACCATGTTACTGAAGAAGAAAAAGTTACGATGTTGGAACATCTTGCTCCAAGTCGTCCAAATTCAAAGTTTTTCCTTCCTTGATAACATCTGGGTGCTTTCTACACAGCAACCAACCCATATGGGCGAAAAAAAAGCCACTGTTGATGTTGTGAGGGTCGGCGTTGGTGTCCGTAAACTTGTGATGGACGCGATGATCTCGCACCCACACATAAATAGAGTTCCATTTAGCAATGGTGTTGCAGACCATGAGGAAAATCTTCAATGGTAGTTTCTTTGTAAGCACGATGGTACCATAATCGGTGGACTGCTGGCCCGATACCAACGTTAGTGAGTACCGTCAAAAGAACAGCTGAAAATTACTCTTAGTTTTTTTCGCACACTCGGTATACTTACTCCAAAACGCTGAAGCCCAATAAAGTTGGAGTGTTAAAATGTAGAAAGTACCATGGAAGGCGAAGACATGGTAAGCTACCATGAAGAGTACGTTGGACCAAACCATTCCTAGCTTGTACGAAGACATAATGAATTTGAACTTTATTATTTTCGATTTTAGGAATTCAAAAGAGTTTAAAATTTTTGGATTGATTATGTAAAATTCTATTGTTTTTGCACCACAAATACCAACAAAATAAACAAATTGTTAAGTTATGCACTTTTCGTGCATAATAATAGTGATGGTGAAAGCATAAATATCTAACATATAATTGACCACATCTGTCTAAGTCATATACAGAATGATCGTAAAAAGATTAATTACGAATTTTAATTTTTTCATATTTCATTAGCTATGTAGAAGTCAAAATTAATATTTACAAAATAGTATTCTATTTATATATAGGTACAGCCATAGTAAGGAAAAATCTTGTTTTTGTCCATACTGTATATATCTCAAATAAAACGAACCGGTTTACACATAACACAATAAAATAATTTTTTCACTCTGTACATTACTAATAAAAATAGAAACCAAATGCAAGACTCTACTAAGTTAAATATAAACTATATACAGAGTGATCCAAAAACCTATTAGAAGTGAAAACATTATTTGTAGTTACAGACTACAAGCTTTTTTATAATAGTGAACTTGTTTTATTTCTACTGTGTGTTGATTGTACGTATTTGTTTTTTTTTTTAATTAAATCAGAATCTTATTTTGAAATGACATATTTATAGAGTTATTAGAAATTCATGAGATTTCAAAAATTTGTTAATGATTATGTAAATTTCTATTGTGTTTACACTACAATAACAACATAATGAACGAAAAAAACGTTAAGGTGTGCGATTACAACATTAATATTAATAATAATGATGATGATGATGATGATGATAATGATGATAAAAAAATTGTAGAAAAACAGTAGAGTTCGTTTGTCTAGTTTGCATAGGTCAAAACAATAACACACTTAACCTTTAGATTGTGAATGTTATTGATGAATTATTTACATAATTGTATAATATTGAATCAACCTAACTTTAATTGATTGTGATTTTTTTACTTTGTAATCTGTCAAAAAAAATAATCAAAATTTTGCTCGGTGTATATGTCAGAACCGGGTGGTGAAACAATGCGCACATTTTGGCGACTTCTGCTATATGTCATGACGTCACTATATGGAACCGTGGCACGTCAGATTGAGGAAATCGGAAGGAAGTAAATTATACTGTTAACAAAATATCTCATTCGAATCAAATGACATAGAATTGACAACCGTGGTATGATAATACAGCAGTCCTCAACATGTTTGGTCACATGCTGGTTTCAGCATTAAGATTTAAGAAACGTCATGGAAATCGAATTTTTTCTTTGTACGGACATGGTGAAATTTTGGTGGTCACTGGAATGATAACCTGCACATATACAAACGTAGGTCTTTACTTACTGACTAAAACCAAAAAATTTTGTTTTGGATGAAAATTGTTCCAAATCACGCAGATTGAAATCTGGAGAACGTGGAGATCACCGTGCCGACTCATTTTTTCCTACGAGGGCCGGTCAAAAAGTTGTTCACTGGTCAGTTCAAACAACGCGAATTTTCATGGATTTTTTTTTCGACAATAGCATTTCAGTTAATTATTGCTTCATAATTAAAATCGATAGAAATAGAGTATTGACATTTATAATTACAATTTTACCGACTTGATAAGAATTATTAATACACTTTATCATATTTTATCATACAGAGTGGATATAAGAGTGCACCTGTTTTTCTTGCTATGTTAACTTATTTAATTGTTAAAATTTTTTAATGTAAAAAAAATCAGAGAACATCTAAATGTTTTTAAAATATACACAATGATAATAAAAAGCCAAATTTAAATAAAGCATGTACATTTTTTAGTTGTAATATAATAAACGATTTTTTTTGTAAATTTTGAGTTTTTTTTTTATTTTACCAACCGTCACACATTCCTTTATACGACTTGTTAACAAAAAGTCGAATAAAAAATAAAAATACCTACATTTTCTGTTTAAAATGAAGAGCAAAAGCAACTTGGGAAATCACGCGTTTTATAGATTTTCGCACCGATCGTTTCAGTGGTTTCAACGTGATCAACGCGCTCTATAATTGTTCCATAATTTTTGATTTTTGTCGATGTCAACTGGTACACATTTTTGAACTATTGCTGTCTTTCTGTGTCGCCGAGGGATTCCTCAATATATCCCTCCGCCACTGTGGCCGACTTCCATCCTGACGTTTCAAAGATAGCAGATCTCCACCACCTCTTGCTAAAATTGTGGCGGAACTGCGGAATGAAGGGCCAGTGTAACTTTCATGGTGGGGAAGTTTTAGGAACGAAGCTATTGCTTTAGGCATCTTGCTGATTAAGTGTTATGATCAATATTTTGGCAAGAAGGTTTAGCATCTCTGAAACCAATAAAAACCTTATATCTGTGGTTTTTTTTTTAATGAGTTCTATTGATACATTATTGAGTTTATTGTAGGCAAGCAACCATACATTGGTTAAATAACAAAATTAGGAACTGTCAAGTTCTTATTTTCACAAATCAAGATGGCAATGAAGACTAAAGATACTACTTAAATTTTTCCTGCAGCAGCAGGAAGTGTAGACATGACATTATTACTTCGAACTTATCAAGATTCATAGGACTTAAATGTATGTTGTTTTTTTTTGTATTTTTAGTTGCATAACTCACTCCAGATAATTTTCTAATTTTGTTATTTTATGAAAATGCGATGACCAAAAAAATATATACAAACATAAAGTAATTATACACAGGATCAAAAATTGATTTTTTGTATATATTTCATATATGGTTAACAGAGAAAGTGTGATTGGTTCACTGTGTAGCGCTACATTTCTTCTAAATATAAAAAATCGTTTATTTACCTTAATGGTTTTGTGGGCCGGGACATAAATGTTGGCGCAGCCTGTACTTTTTCTCGTATATTAAAAGGTCCTTCGCAGCCGGTTTTATTGTGGACACGATAAATAAATTTAGAACTTTAGAGATAAGAGGCTAGTAATTTGTCCTGGTAAGTACTATAATTGCGCGATTATCTTGTTCAGTGCGTAAAAAATTGTTAAAGCATTTTGAGACATGAAAAAGTAATTTTCTTAAGTATTAACTTTGGACGAGTAATAATATTTCGCTAAATTTTTAATTTAAAAGTGGAATTGGTAAACGGTTTTCTATGTACAGATAAGGTGGTAGCCAATTTGTATTTGTGTTTACTTTTTGCAGAGTCGGACTGTGCGCACTTTTTCAATGGGCGAGTCACTGATATTTTTCCCATTTCCTTTTTGAAACGGGGTGTACTCTTTGTCGTATATAAAGCGTGTTCATTTTCGAAAATGTAAAATTTGTTTATAAGAAAAAGTTCATAACTACAAATTTTGAGCATCACGTTAGATGTTTATTTTTCAAATTAATAAATAAAAATCAAAGTCTCTCTTTCAAATCGGTTATAGAAAAAATAGTGTATTATACACGACGATGATAGTATAGTAAAAACTAGTTTTATAAAACTCATATTGAGGCACAAGTCCAGGTTTACAGCACGACTGCCGTAGGCAGACACGAGTGCTCTTAAGTTCTATAAAAGTTTCTTATGCTATTTTTTCTAATTTGCATATTTAATTTGATAATTTAGGGAATTTTATGAGGGTTGGTTGATAACACAAACAGAAATTAAAAATCACAAAATTTTTATATTTTTATGCGATACATTTAGATATGAGTACAAATTAAACATTTTTATATTCTTTGTCAATAAAATTAAACTCCCACTGACTTTTGACATTTCGTGCGTGTGTTACCAACTAAAAAAAAATTCCTAGGATTTGCGTTTGGTAATAGCTCATTAACGCATTCAAAATGAGTATGTTAATAGCTTTGTTACAGCGACAAATTGGGAAAAAAAAAAAATAGTTTACGATGAAATTTAGTTTTCTTGATTTTAAGAGATTAAAACTTGCTAAAAGTGTACGATTTTTTTTCTAGTTAAAATTAGAATTTTTTTAAATATAGGCGATCGCAAATTTTTAGATATAATTTAGTGTCCAATATTGGGGCGACTAGTGTATCTAAAGAAAAACTAGTTCGACGACTGAGTTTGTGACACATTTTTGCGTAAAATGTAATGACTTTGATGACGTAGATTGCTCAAAGTGTAGAAAAATATTATTTATATAAGGGTTTCCAAAAAAATTGAGGACAATTCCAAAGCACGGTCGCTAAGCGTGATGAAAATTGTTTATTTATTTAATAATCTAGGAAGGCTTCTTCCTTCTTCTTCTTCTCCAAAAGCATTCTACATCCTCTCTTGGTCTTGGCCACCAACAGAGAATTATAATCAATTTCTTCAATACTCTTCAGTCTTCACCACTCTATACTCTTTAATCAAAGTTGCCAAGATAACCTTCATCGACAAGATTGCATACTTCAAACCTAAAAAAAAACACTCAAACAGCCTAAAACCTGCCAACCTAGCCACCTATACAATTTCTAGGCCCACAACTGAACGGCACGTCCGCACAACGACTCCTCTTTTCCACTTGCTCAGGCAGAAACCTATCAGGATCGAACTTGAAAGAATTAGGCCGCAACTCCTCCTTTCTATGAATGTAAGAAACGACAAAAGACCTTGAACCAACCGGAAGAGTACAGGAATCTGTAAAACAGAAGACTCGTTCGTGGTAGTCCATCAGCTTGTCTTCAAGAGCTCACGGTTTATGGCCCAGAGAGCCGAGCTTCTGTAGATACGTTCCTGGAAGTATCTGAGTTTGTGGATATGAAAATTTAGTTGGTAGACCTGGATTTGTGGGTAGATCCATAGAATGAGAAAAGAAAGAGCTCATCGCGATGACTGTCGCTTCGCTAGAAGTGAAGAGCATTGAAGGAATCTCTTCTAGGAGTTTTCAAGCTCCAGGAGGTAATTAAGAAAGCGCTTTCTGCGAGGAAGATTTTTCTTTTTCTTATCACTCTCAAAATGTCGCTTCCAACAGCCCAGTTATCTGTTCCACAAAGTCTTGAGCTCGCTTGGAAATTTCAGCGGCTTCTTTCTTCAACTTCAAGTAGTCGCTTTAGAAGAAGAAGAAATAGATTAGCAATTGGTGAGTATCTCTTTGAATCTGAAAAAAAGAAAAGAAAAGGGGTCGAATTCGTAGAATTAATAAGCTCATGATTTCTACAGTAGCAATCTTCACTTGATGCTGAAAAACTTTTTTTTTAATATCACTTCTGGACTTAGTCTCACCTCTGGAGCAGTCAAAATGACATCTTCAGGCTCTGTCCTTATCATTTTGATTCGTGGAAATATAAATTTGACAGTTTGTCAAGTTTTAAATTTATCAAAAGTACATTTTTGGAAAATTCTGTTCACCATTCATTTTGTGTTAAACCTTTAAAAGTCTTTTAGTTTTAATGCTAGAATAATAAAATTTAATGATAGTACTACTTTTGAGTTACTTATAAACACTGTCAAATTACAAAATTATAAAACAAAAAGCACATTTTTTTTTATTAATTTTTTTGAAGATTCAACTACTTGTGGTTTACTCATTAAATGCGCCAAATTACAAAATTTGTATTTGTGTAATTAATTCAAGCCATGAACAGTTTTAAATTTTAATCAAGCAGGAGAGACATGGAATTTCAAAAAACTGTCAATTTGTAATTTAAGAAAAGTTCTTAAAAAATTAGTGTAATTAATTGAAATCAAAGCTTCATTTTCATGTTGAAAGTCCCGAACCCGAACGTTTCCTCTCCACTCATCCCTAAAATTCCATCCCGAGTAAAAGTCACAAAATTGAATTCATCCCACATTATCCCAACCCCAAATAAAGGGCTCATATGTTCACATTCAATAATCCGTGTCCTTCTAATCAGAGCAAATCTAATAAAACCAACGCAGTAAACTATGGGGCACCGACGTGTCATAGAAACGTAATAAAATCAGTGTCTGAAGGCACGACATGAATGGATGTAACCCTAGTAACCTGATAGACGAACAATCGACGTCCGTCAAGGGTGGCTTGATTTTACAATCCCCAATTAGAAGGCGTACGGAAGCGATTAGGTCGGCGTATAATCACGATAATAATATTTGCTGTGTCTATTTACAGAAGGGGAGTCACTCAAGGTTCCGCTCTGGGTCCCATTCTTCGAAGTATTTTTTCGTATTTTTTTTTTCTAATTAATGCACGGTTTTCGGTGTCGAAACGTTCCCGAGGACTTTTACCTAAAGTCGGTCGTCGTATAATTGCCGGTTTCCTGTTCCATTGTGTACAAAGTCGAGTTGGCTCTCCATCCCTCCTCGGATGCTGGTAAGTGACATCTTTTCAGTGTTTTTCTCTATACATACGTAATGAGAGAGCCCTATAAGGGTCGAGAGTGCTTTCGCTCCTGTCACGACTCTAAATCCGGAGCTTTTCAGATTTTCACCCTCTTCATTATTAAGGACAGTGGGTGCAATTATTTTAAACGAAACTTAATAGCCGAGGGGCGATAAGATCACCTTTATCGTACCGAAGAAAAACTTGTTTTTTTTTCCCGGAGTCAACGTCGCCCTTTTATCGATTGGCTAAGTTGATTCCATTTTGTATTTTTAAAGCGAGCGAGCTCAAACTCATATCGAACATAAATTGAACATTATTGGAAAAATTATGGGAGAATAGCATTCGTTACGACCAATTTGCGGCGTACAGTCTGTAGAAAAAGTACTTAGGGGAGAGCAGACGCTATTATTGCATTATTCGCTGCTATCAAGAGAAAAAGAAAATAAGGAGCGATCTTGGGAACCAGATTCACTAATAAGGAGATGATTGGAGATAAAGCACGGAGAGTGTGGGAAAGGAGAGGTGGGTGTTGGATTTCGAGGGAGGTGAGAGATGGGGGTAATTAGCGAAAATTTGAATTGTTTCGAGATTTATTTCACATTTCATGTCTGTAAAGTTGTCATAGCTGAACTTCGAAGGTGAAAATTTGTACTGTAATGTGCAAAATTATGTAGCTCCAGAATAAAATCAATTCTGGTATTAATTTTCTTTTTTTACTTTAGTTAGTTTTACTTAGTAGTTCTTTTGTTATACTAAACGAAGAAGGTTAAAATATCTTCTTTTTTTAAATTTCGTAGTTCTATTGAGTGCTGCTGCAAACTTACGTAGTTCTAAAACGAAAATTTAGCTGGAAAAAATTTTGTCTTTTGATTTGCTTATTTTTTCTTCATTTGTAGTTCACTGTGAATAAATTGTATAACTAAACATAGAAATGTTCCAAGTATCACTAAATTATATAGCTCCAGAACAGGCAATTAAATGAAATAAATTGTGACTTTTATTTGTTTCTTTTTTTTTATTTGTAGTTCTACGTTTATGATTTGTTATACTTGAAAGTAATAGATTAGAATACGTAAAGGTTCTAAATTTCGTGGTTTCACAAAATGCCACTGCAAACTTATGTAGCTCCACAACAGACAATTTGATTCAAATTCAAACTTTTTATTTATTTTAATTTTCTTTTATTTGTAGTTCTTTTTCTGTAATTTGTTATGTTTAGAAGTAGAATATTTCATCGTTATCCAAAATTTAATTGAGGGATTATATAGTTTTAAAAAATTTTTAGATACGATAAAATAAATTGCCTCATTTTATTAGATTCATTTTTTTATTTGAAGTTCTGTGCTTATAAATTTTATATTTGAAACCAAAAGATGGAAATACAGAAATATTTTAAACTCTGACATACTACAAGTTTCTCTGCGAAATTATGTAGCTCCAGAACAAATATTTAGATGATATAAATTGTGACTTTATTTGCTCCAATTTTTTTTATTTGTAGTTCCATGCCTCTAATTTGTTATATTTGAAGATCAGAATACATAAAGCTTTTAAATTTCGTAGTTTTACAAAATGCCACTGCAAAATTATGTAGCTCCAAACAGAAAATAAGATAAAATAAATTGTGACTTTATTTGCTCCAATTTTTTTTATTTGTAGTTCTATTTCTATAATTTGTTACAGCTGAACGTAGAAGACGAATACACCTAAATGTTCGAAATTCTGTAAATTTAGAAAGTATCACTGCAAAATTATGTAGCTTTAAATAAGCTAAAAAAATATTTTTTTATTTACTTTTTTTTTTATTTGTAGTTCTTTTTCTATAATTTGAAAGCTTAAAAGTAGAAGATTAAAACACATAAATATTCGAATTTTATCGTAATACAAAACGTAATTGCAGAATTATGTAGCTCTAAAAAACTTTATACGATAAAATAAACTGTGACATTTTATTAGAAGTAGTTTTTTTATTTGAAGTTCTGTGCTTATAACTTTTATGTTTGAAACCAGAAGATCAAAGTACATAAAAGTTCTAAACTCTGAGCGTCTACAAAGTGCCACTGCAAAATTATGTAGCTCCAGAACAAACATTTATATAAAATAAGTTGTGAATTTATTTATTTCTATTTTTTTTTATTTGTAGTTCCGTGTATATAATTTGTTATACTTGAAGGTCGTAGATCCCAATACATCAAGGTTCTAAATTTCGTACTCCTTCAAAATGTCACTGCAAAATTATGTAGCTCTAAAACAGTCAGTTAAAATAAGTTGTGACGTCTTCTTATTTGCTTCTATAATTTTTTTTATTTGTAGTTCTGTTTCTATAATTTATTACGCTCAGAAGTAGATGATTAGAACACATAAATGTTCTAATTTTCATTATTAGACACAATGTAATTCTAGAATTATGTAGCTCTAAAAAACTTTAGATACGATAAAAGAAACTGCAACTTTTTATTAGATGTAGTTTTTTTTTTTTATTTGAAGTTCTGTGCTTATAAGTTTTTATGTTTGAAACTAGAAGATCAAAATACATAAACGTTCTAAACTCTGAGCTTCTACAAAGTGCTACTGCAAAATTATGTAGCTCCAGAACAAGCATTTAAATAAAATAAATTGTGAATCTATTTGCTTCTATTTTTCTTCATTTGTAGTTCTCTTTCTGTATTTTTTTGTACTTGAACGCAGAAGAACGGAATCCACAAAAGTTCTAAATTTTGTGATTTTACAAAATGCCACTGCAAAATGATGTACTACCAATATATAATCAGATAAAATAAATTGTGACATTTTTTTATTTGTAGTTCTGTTTCTATGATTTGTTACACTTTAACGTAGAAAATCAATATACTTAAAAGTTTGAAATTCTGTGAATTTACAAAGTGTCACTGCAAAATTATGTAGCTCCTCAACAAACATATTATTTACTTCAATTTTTTGCTTTATTTGTAGTTCTGTTTCTAGTTGTAGCTCGAATTCTACGATTTAGAAATTGAGACTAGGTAAAACAATTTTTAGTTGGTATTATTTTTTTTTGTATTTGTAGTTCTGCCTATAATCTGTTATTCTTAAAGAACTTCAAGTGTACCTAAACTTAAGTATATTTTAAAAAATGCTTAAACTTAAGTATACTTAAAAACTGATAATTTATAAATGTTGCAAACGTTAGAATAAATTGTAGAATTGAGACAAGTTTAGAAGGAACTAGAAGTAGTTAGATTGTGAACAAATAGAGAAATTGATAAGATATTGAAAAAATAAAAAACGAACGAAATTTTTAAAAAAAATTGAGAAATTTATATTGAAAAAAATGTAGGAGAAATTGTATAAGATTTAGAAATAGAAAGAATTTTAAAACTGGAGAAAAAAATACAGAAAAAATTAATTTGAATTGAAAGGAATTGGAAGACATTTAAACTAAATTAGAGAAAACAAAAAATTAAAAGAAATTAAAAAAATACTAATATAAAAAAAATAAGACCAATTTGAAGAAATGTTGAAAAATTTAGAAAAAACTCAAAGAAATTGAAAATAAAATTGAGCAAAATTAAAAAAAAAAAGAATTTAAAAACTAAGAGAAAATTATAAATGATTTTAAGCACTCGCCAGAATTAAAAAAAAAACAGTTAAAATCAAGAAAAATGTAGACACAATTCAAAGTTGGAGAAATTTTGAAGAAAACTTAAGAAATGCATAGAAAATTAGAAAAATTGAAAAAAATTTAAAAGACAATAAATTTAGAAGAAAAATCAGAAGAAATTAAAAATTAAAAGAACGTAGCAAATTTTTTTTGAATATACATATTCCATTTTTTATTTATTTGTAGTTTTTTTCTTTTGTGTCTGACTTTATGTTCTACATTCTTTATGAGAAATTATAAATTTAATATCCATAAATGTCAAATTTTATAATTTACAAAGTAGCACTGCAAAATTTTTAAAAGTAAATATTTTTAGACATCGAATGAAGTAATTTGTCTCTTTTTATTTTATTTATTTGAATCTTTGCATTTAGAAGATCAAAACACGTAAACGTTGTAAATCGCAGAGCTTCAAAATGAGTTATTGATAAATAAAATATGTGGCTCTAAATGTCAATTTCTTTTGTATTATTTCTATTTATATATAGCACGAACTTTATGCTTTTGTCATAAATAAAAATAAAGTTTCAGAGCACTTACAGCAGGCAATTATGCCGCTGCAAATTGTAATTGTTTGTAGTTCTTTCTCAACGATTCAGTCATAAATTCAAACGGAACTTCACAATATGCACAAACTTTCATTCTTTGCTTCCTCTCTCTCTTCAAACTCTTTTCACACAAACAACGATTTTTAAATTTTCAAAAACCGTGCATTACGTCATCCTCAAAATTTATCAGGTCCACCATTCTCATCATTTTCTTTTAGTTGGTAAAATTAGAGGTCGTAACAACAAGCCATAAAGAGTGAACAAGCTGACATTTGCTGACATTTAACACGATATCATGCGGTGGCCGCCAAACGATTAACCTTTACAACGTATTATATTGTATACCCCATTTGGTAATCGAGTCGTTTATCCAACAACAAAGCAGGCCATGGACGCATTTCGACAAATCGAAGTCGCCTCGGCTTTCCCACCAAACAAACGACGATCTCAAACCTATATACTACAGTATTATCGCAGATAGTGCGTTGTTTTTGCGACAAAGATCATTAGTACATTTCCACTCGTCGTTTTCCCATTCACTCAAAACTACTTTCCGATAATACACCGCATATTGTCTGTTAAATGCCCAATTTCGTCCTGAATATGCCGGATCAGTGTTGTAATACAGATGGATCTCTATTGGACACTGACGTCACGTAGTTGGCTGTGGAGGAGCGCGATTGGTCGATGGAGGTACGCCCCTATTTGATGTTGTCATGGCGACGTAATCTCAGGTTTAACGCACCTTAATGGAGGTGATAGGGGTGAAGGGGAGGGTGAGGGATTTTATGGAGATGTCGAGTTTACAGGACGTTTCAAAAAAAAAATAAAAAAGTTAATAAATAATGGCGGGTTTTGGTCACCAGAGCCGGATATGCACATAGGTAATTAAGAAAGAATTATTGATAAGATAAGTTTTGATTAATTTTGTATAGATAAAAATGAGATTAAAATTAGCACAATTATTATTAATTTGTTAATTTGTTTTTTTAGTTTGGAAAACTTATTTCGTTTTTTGGCGACTCTGAGAACTCTGCGCCACAATTTGGTCCAAGGAGCCGGATTTTTTTTGTACAAAAAACACTAGGGCAGATTTTTTTTTGGTAAATTATGAGATAATACGAAGAACGAAACATAACAATGACGTTACGGACAAATCAGTTTGTTTATTTTTATTTTTGAGGTTGGAAAACTTATTTTGTTTGTTGATCGACTCTGAGACCATTGCGCTACAATTTGGTCCGTAGAGCCGCATTTTTTAAGAGAAAAATTCTTTTTTTGGTAAATTATGACGTAATTTGAAGAACACACAACAATATGTCATCTCCGGAGCGTAAAAATTGGACCTTGGAGCCGGATTGTTATCGTTTGGAAATTTCTTCTCACCGTCGTCAAAATTCTCACAAAACAAGCAAACGAAGCATTCATCTGCCTTTTAACCCTCTCGTGTAAAATCCACCACCTACCTCACCCCCTCGCCCTGCACAATAGCAACCCCCCGTAATTAACTTAGAGCCGAACACAATTAGCTCCAATCAATCTCATCACATCGTATTATCCTCGGTGTAGCTATAAAGACCGTTTCCGCTCAAAACTGATTTCCGGGCATTAAGGGTTGAAAACGGCGCTGGTGCGAAGGCGGAACTGTTTTGATCGAGGCACAGATTGCGATTGTTTGCGGCCCTGAATGGAGCGCGATATTTGATTTCGTGGGTGAAAAGTGGTGTTTTTTTCCACGAGATGAATAATTTCAAAGGGAAAGATTTCGAGTCGCAACATCAACAGAATCGGACGTCGTTTCTTATTGAAGATATTTTGTATCGGCAGAAGGCGGAAGAAGAACAAGATGAGGAGTTTAGAGTGAAAGAGCCCAAAGTGACGGAAAAGAGGATGGAGAAGAGTTATGGGTATTTTCCACCGGTGCAGAATAATTGTGTGGGGTTTCAAGGGCCTGAAAATGGGTATATTCAGGTTATGGGGGCGTTGGGGGCGTATTTGGGGACGCCGTACAAGACTGTCACGGATCCCTACTTTTTGGCGCAAGGTAAAAAGGTTTTTTGTAAAATGTAGCAAAATTTTGGTCTTTGGAGCCGGATATTTTGTTTAAAAGCATGACAAAAATACACCTTTCTACGATTTTTACGGTCTCTAGAGCCGGATATCTAATTTGACTATAATTATAATTTAAAAATAAATTTTTAAATTAGATAAGCAAATTTTTCGTTTACATCTCAATTTTTATCATTATTATTATTATTAAGTTTTGAATTAACTTAAAATTTCCAGTTGTCGACATAAAATTTTGATCCCTAGAGCCGGATATTTTCTGTCTATAAATTATAAATACATTGTATGTTTTACATTAACAAAATTGAGTAATTAACAATTAGATATTGTTAAAAAATAGTTAAAACACCTAAATTACAAAAGAATTATTTTTAGAAATAATAAATAATTTAATAATTAAACGTCGCACTCACCATTTTCATTCTTTTTTATACGACAATTATGGTCCTTGGAGCCGGATAATAATTCTATTAATTAGAAATTACGACTAATACGAATCTATTTACAAAAATGTGAATTTACTGCTGCACCTTAGCTTCTTGCGCAATTATTGGTCCTTAGAGCCGTATTTCTCGACTAAAAAACTACAGGCAAATTGAAAAAAATAATTTTAGAAATTAAATAGACAAATTTTGCACTTACATTTGTTGATTACAAATAATTGTATTTTAAATTTTGATAAATAGAATTATTGAAAATTTGCTCTTTATAGAGGGATTTTTGTCACAAATTTCAAAAAATAATTTTTAAAAATGAATGTCGATCTACTAAAAAAATTATAAATTTTAAAATGCAGTTAATTTTACCTAATTAATTTGGGTAAATTAGTCAATTTATAAGAAACTAGTTTAAAATTAATTTAAAATCGCAGTTGTCAATCAAAACTTTTGTTGTTAAACGATTTTGGTTCCTGGAACCGGATTTTCTACTAGTCAAAAATTATAGACAAAATAAGCAGCCATTTTAGAAATTATTTAAAGACAATTTCTTCACTTTGATTTTATAATTACAATTAATTGTAATTAGTGTTTGAACAGATGTACCAATTTTAAAATTAATTTTGACAAAATTAACCGTGTTAAGACAATGAATGAGTTAAAAAAATTAAAATTTTGGAAAAGTTTGATAAAATTGTCTTAATTTAATGAAATTAAGTACTTAATTTGAATAATTTGTTGTTCTTTTATGTTTATTTATTCATTTTCTATAAACGTTATGGTCCTTAGAGCCGGATTTTTTGGCATTAATATTAGAGAGTAATTTAAAAAAATGAAATTCACATCCGCTACTTAGATAACTTAATTAAACAAAACTATTAGAATCGGACTGAATTAATTTTTCCCAGACAATTTATGAATCTGAATAAATAAATAAATCTTATAAACAAGCAAAATTTTGTTAAATTAAGTTAAACCCGCAATTCAAAAAAATTACATGTAGTTAATATTTTTCTAAAGTAATTTTGGACCCTGGAGCCGGATTTTTCTGCTACTGGACAATACTAGGCAATACACTATTTGAGTGAAGTTATTTAGGAAATTAAGTAGACAACTTTACCATTTAATAAATGAATTTAACAAAATTAAAACTTTAAAAAAATAAGAAAATTTACTTAGATTTCATGTGATTGTAATTAATTAATTTTAGTTAAATTAGTACAAAAATGCGTATTATTTTTTGATCCCTGGAACCAGGTTTTCAATAATTCAACAACGTGCTTTTAAAAAATCTGTAGATTAAATTAAGTTATCTAAACGTAATTAATTGTAACTTTAATTTATACAAAAATTAATCGTTTTACTTTAATAAACGCATTAAACAAATAATTTTGAAAACTAACAAAATTTGTCTCCATAAACTAAAATTGTTAATTAAAATTTAACATTTTTTATGTTCTATATATGTTTTTTTTTAAATCTTGGTCATTCGAGCCGGATAGATACTTTTCTTAGAATCTTTTGTTTCAGCTCATAACCTGATTTTTTGTACTAAATTATGGTTTTTGTTGACGGATAATCAGCTTTTTATTTTCATTAAAAATCTTTGAAATTTGCTTAGTTTTTTCTATCATTTTTTTACAGGTCTACCATTCCACCACGCCCTGTTCGGCACTTCCGCCAGCGAAATTTCCCTAAATGCCTTGAAACACTGTCGCCGACGGAAAGCCCGCACCGTCTTCAGCGACCCACAACTAACCGGTAAAAACCCACCCCCACAAACCCCCAATTCACCAGTTCTTCACAGGTCTGGAAAAGCGTTTTTCCGCCCAGCGCTACCTTTCCACCCCCGAACGCGTCGAACTCGCCAGCGCTCTCAGCCTCAGCGAAACCCAAGTCAAAACGTGGTTTCAGAACCGTCGGATGAAGCACAAGAAACAAATGCGAAAACTCCAAGAAGATAAAGCGACGTCGAGTAACGGCAGCGTGGCGACGGCCGACAAATCCCAGCGTCCAGGTAAGCAAAACTCCAGATATTTATAGAACCCGTGGTCCTTTGAGCCGGATTTTTACCGAGTGACCGACCCACCATCTTAAACGCTAATTAATCGAGTTAGGAAAGTAATTTGCATTAAGATGGCGTCGTCTGTACAGTCCCGGCTTTGAAAAGAGTGTAAATATCAAATTATGATTTTAATTTAGTAATTCGTTCGTTGAAAGGACACCGACTCTAGTTTGAAACGAGTTTAAATTGAACCTTTTTAAACTTGTTACGGCGCTTATGGATTTTTTCGCGAGGGCGGTTTCAACGTGAAGTGGGGGCGGCGAGACGAACGCGTCCGGGGCTCATATTTCAATCGGAAAATGCGAATGTTACAAGCCGATTAATGTGACGGACGTTGGTGGCTCCTGGGGGACTTCATTAAAACAGTATTATATTGTCGAGGGATGGAAAGGATGAATTGCTTGCTTGAGGTCAATTAGAGAAAAATTAAGATAAGGGGGAGCGGTAAACACAAATTAAAAGCAGTTTTTGGCTAAATTTTATAGTCGCCCGGCGCATCCACCATTTTTAGCTTCATTTTTTTTTTTTAAAATGAATCTGCCACAAACTTTACTACACCGTTTTAAAAAAAACTTGTTTTGTTGATAGACTTTGACTCGATCTTTAACGATAAACGCTCAATTGATCAAAAGGAGTAACGCCTTCGTCCCGAAAAAAAAAAAAATAATTACGAGTTAAATATTAAAAAAGTTCCTACAACACAATTGTCGCGCTTAATCAATTGATTTTGTTTCGTTACGTTTGAACATGATGTCATTTTATGCAAAATTTTATAATAGATCCAGTGGCGTGCGCGAAATTTACCTGCGATTTCAGGTTCGGAAGTTATTCGCATTCACAGTTTCAGAAATTTCCAATCGATTAAAAAGACGCATCTATGTAAATTCGCTTATTTTTCTGAAATTACAGTACTTATTAAATTGTTTTTCTTTTAATAATTTTGTTACGATTTTTAGAAAAGCAATTAGTTTATTACAATCAGTGGCGTCCAGTTTTGAAAACAAAAAAGTTGTAAGTTTAGCTTCGAAAAAAATTCTAAAATATATTTTAATTATTAAATATCAATTAATTGACTATTTCTGTTTTAATTAATGCACATGTAATGTCAACATATGCAAAATTTTACGAAAAATCCAGTTATGTTCGTAAAATTTAATTTAATTTTAAAATTTGAGAGTTATTCGCATTTAAAAACTTTTGAACTAAAAAATTAGTTTCGTAAATTTGCCGATTTCTCGGAAACAACTGAACCGACTAAGATGAAATTATTTTTGATCATAGATTTTAACACGATCTTTCGACAAACATTTAATTTTGTAAAATTGGTAGCACCTCCGTCTTGATAAAAAATCGTAAATTATAGATACAGTTTCAAAAATTTTTTTTAAATAAATTGTCACTTATAGTCAATCAATTCTGTCTCGATCGATCTAAATGTAAAGTCTTCTTAAGTACAGTTTTACGAGAAATTCAGTGGCGTGCATGAAATTTATTTTAAACTTCGAATTTGAGAGTTATTTGCATCTAAAAATTTTAAAAAGTTAAGATCGATAAAAAAGATCTCTTTTCGTTCATCCGCTGATTTCTAGGAAACCACTGTACCCACTGAGACAAAATTATTTTTGCTAATAGATTTTGACGCGATCTTTCGATAGACACTAAATTTACCAAAATTGATAGCATCTTTTTATCGAAAAAAATCCTAAATTATGGGTTTAATTTCAAAAAAAAATTCCAAAATATAATTCCCACTTCTAATTGACAAATTTTATATCGATTTGTATGAATATAATCATCTGATTCAAATTTTTACGAAAAATTCAGTGGCGTTCGTAAAATTTATCTACGACGTAAAATTTGAGAGTTATTCGCATTTAAAAATTCTTGAAAATTCTAATGAGAAAAAAAATATAAATTTGCTGATTTCTAGGAACCTACTGCACCGATTGAGATAAATTTGTTTTTTTTAATATATTTTAACGTACTCTGTCGATAGACATTTAATTTTGTCAAATTGGTAACACCTCCGTCTTAATAAAAAATCTTAAATTGTAGATACAATTTCAGAAAAAATTTTAAATGAATTGTCATTTTTAATCAATCAATTTTGTCCTGATTGATTTACATGTATAGTCATCCTAAGCAAAATTTTACGAGAAATTCAGTGGCGTGCGTAAAATTTATTTTAAATTTCCAATTTGAGAGTTATTTGCATTTCAAAATTTTAAAAAGTTAAAATCGGTAAAAAGATTATCTTTCGTTAATCCGCTGATTTCTAGAAAACTACTGTACCAACTGAGACATAATTGTTTTTACTAATAGATTTTGATCTTTCTATAGACACTAAATTTACGAAAATTAATAGCATTTTCTTTTTCAAAGAAAAATCTAAAATTATGCTTTTAATTTTTTAAAAATTTCTAAATGATAATTGCCACTTTTAATGGAATAATTTTGTTTCGATTTATATAAATGTAATGTCATCTGATGCAAATTTTTACGAAAAATCCAGTGGTCTTCGTAAAATTTATCTACTAGTTAAAATTTGAGAGTTATTCCCATTTAAAAGTTTTACAGAATTCTAACGAATAAAAAAAAATATTTTTCATAAATTTTCTGATTTCTCGGACACTGCTGAACCGACCGAACTGAAATTTTTCTTGCTGATAGATTTTGACGCGATCTTTCGGTAGACACTAAATTTTGTAAAGTTGGTAGCATCTTCTTTTTGATAAAAAATCGTAAATTGTAGATTTAGTTTCAGAAATTAAAAAAAAATAAATTGTCACTTTTAAACAATCAACTTTGTGTCGATTGTTCTAAATGTAAACTCATCTTAAGCAAAATGTTACGAGAAAGTCAGTGGCGCGCGTAGAATTTACCTTCGACTTCGAATTTGAGAGTTATTAGCAATTAAAAATTTTAAAAAGTTAAAATTGATAAAAAAGATTTCTTCTCGTTTATCCGCTGATTTCTAGGAAACTACCGTACCGACTGAGACAAAATTATTTTTGCTAATAGATTTTGACGCGATCGTTCGATAGATACTAAATTTAGCAAAATTAGTAGCATCCTCTTCTTGAAAAAAAATTTAAATTATACGTTTTATTTTGAAAAAAAATCATTTTTAATCGATAAATTTCTACTGCACTTTGTTGCTAATAGATTCAGACGCAATCTTTCGATAGACGTTTAATTTATTCAAATCAATCACGCTTCCGCTTAAACAAATTTTTCAATAAAAAGTATGGATACAAAAAAAATTGATTTTCGTAAATTTATTCATTCCACCAATCACAATAATTTTTTTTGCTAATAGAGTTCGATGCGATCTTTCGATCGACGCTCCATTTATCAGAATCTGTAGCGTCTTCGTTTAAAATTAAGACGTACATTTTAGGGTTGATTTCAAATATAATTGTCACGATTAATCGATTAATTCTATTTTGATCGGTGTGAATGTGACGTCGTCTCTACAGAATTTTGCGCGAAATCCAGCGGCGTTCGCGAAATCTACTTACGATTTAGAGTTTGAAAAATATTTATATCTACAATTTTAATAAATTCCAATCGATAAAAAAATATTCTTGTTTATTTTTTGCAAATTACTGCACCAATCGAAATTGTTTTTTCTTTCCGCTAATAGATTTAGACGCCATCTTGTCATTAAGGTCTAATTTTTTAGAATCAGTAACGTTTTCGTAGCAAAAAAATCTGAAATTATAACCTTACAAAAAAATTATAGAACCTAATTATCGCCATTAATTAACTAATTCTGTCTTGATCGGTGTGAATGTGATGTCATCTTATGTAAAATTTGCCAACGAATCCAGTGGCGTGCCTACAATCCACCTACGACGTCGGGATCAAAAGTTATTCGCGTTTAAACTTTAAAAAAGTTCAATTTTGTAAATCTGCCGATTTCCTGAAAACTACTGCACCGACTGAGATGAAACTTTTCTGGCGAAGAGCTTTCGACGCGAACTTTCGATAACCGCCCAATTGACCAGAATCGGTGGCATTTTCTCCTGAAAAAAAAATTATCTTATGCAAGTTCGCCGGTGTAAACTATTAACCTCAGAAGCTTTTCCCCCTTCTCCCCTATTTGCTTGAAACTTCTCCAGCGTCTTCCGGTTTTGCGGCACCCTCTCCATTCCTTCGGAAACTTTATTATATAATTTTGTTTCTTAAGTGGGCACGATCTAAGATCTCACCCGCCATCTTATGTCATAATTTAGTTCATTAGGCTGTGAACTTGCCTTAATTGATGTTTAAGATGGTGTACACTCCCTGAAACAAGTTAACCGTGCGCTCAGAATTCGTAATGAAATCAATAACCTCGTCCATTTTTCCCAACAGAAGTCGACTTTTCAAGGACACAAGAAATGCAAATGGCGGCGTCTGGAAAGTCCTTGACGAATTCGGATCTCAGCGATTGCGAAAGTGACATAGATATCGTCGGCGACACGAAAAATCTCACTTTTTCATATAAAGGAGCTTAAGTTTTACTGTATATACATTGTTAGGGTCACAGGGTACGAATGTGGGAGGTTTCACTGTATTGTGGGTAATCATGTATAGTTTAACAAACACTCTGTAGATGTGTGTCGTGTACATATTACACTTGTTAATAAAAAGGTTAGTTGAGAGTTGATTATTTCGCCCTCTTTCATGCTTTCGCACCCTTTCAATGTTAATAAAAGGGATGACGGGTTTATTATGAAAGCGGGTTATTATTAGGACGCTGTTTTGTTGGGACGATCTGATAAATGAAAAGAAATGAAGAGATTTAATAATGGAAGCTGCGTGTGGCTGTTGTTTGTACCTTTGAGATTTTGGTTGGGCGGGATATTGCATTTTTAGGGGAAGAGAGTAATTTAATTAAGGAAATTATTTTTACGGGTAATGATTGCATAATTCTCAAACTAAGTTTGACATTTACACAACTTAGAACTTTTGCTTCAAAATCAACCTAAGTTCACTTACAATAACTTAAGTGTTAACTGTCTCAACTTAACTATTTTCTATCATTTACTTCAAGCTTTAAGTTTAAGCTTTTCTATTCAAAATTTAGCTTTAGTTTCTCATTCTTGTCAACTTAGCAACTTATGTAAAAAAATAACTTTAATTTTAACAAATTAACATTTACACTATTAGAACTTAACAATTGTTAACACTTTGTTTTTTTCTAACCATTTTAAGCACCTACCTAGTTTTTAGCATTTTATCAATTTCAAATCTGACATATTGACATTCCTATACTTAAAAACTTTTAAAACAATTTTTTCTTAAAAATAATGGTCCTTACAGCCGGATTCGTACAACTTAGATTTTAACAGTTATTGCTGAAACTCTTATTTTTATTAAAATTATTTTAAGTCCTCTTATAATTGAATCTGTTATTTTAATCCGTTTCTAATTTCTCCACTTTTAAAACTTGTCATTTACACAACTTAGAACTTAATAAGGATCAAAACTTTTTTTTTCCAAATATGCCCTTTTATTATTTTATTGTTTTTTCTTTCCTTTAACACATATTTATTCAAAATTTGACATAAGTGTGACATTTTGATACTTACTTAGAAACTTAAACCAAATTCAACTTTTGTTATTGTAAATTTTACATTTACACAACTTTGATCATAAGATATGCTAAAAGTACAATTTGTCACAAATCACACTTGATTTTTAGAAAAAACTATTTTTTCTTAAAAGTAATGGTCTTTAGAGCCGGATTTATAAAACGTTCCATGTTTTAAATTTGAGATAAGTTTGACACCTTCATACTTAGAAACTTACAACAAGCCAAAGATCTTAAGTTCTAATTGAGCTCTGTGTTCTAATTAAATAAAAAATGCCACCTTAATTGGAATCTGTTATTTTAATATGTTTCTAAATTCTCTAGTTTAGAAATTCACCATTTACACAACTTAGAACTTAGTAATTGTCAAAACTTTTTTTTTCAAAATATCTTTGTCATTTTACAATTTTAATGTTTATTTCTTTTGACACATACTTGTTTAAAATTTGACCTAAGTGTGACATTTTTATACTTAGAAACTTAAATTCAAATTCGACTTTTGAACTTTAGATTTAAACAACTTAGATCGTAAGATATGCTAAAAATACAAAGCACACACGATTAAAAAAAAAAACATTTTTTTTTCTTAAAAATAATGGTCCTTAGAGCCGGATTCATATAACGTTCCATCTTCACATGTTTCAAATTTGCTTTTATTTCAACATGTTTATACTTGAAAGCGCAAACAAGAAATCTTAATCTCCTATTAAGCTTTATGTTTTAATAAAGTTTTTTATTTAACATTAGTAATTTTAATTTATTTCTAAATTATTTTGTTACTTGATTTGACATTTACACAACTTATAATCTAACAATTATTGTTAAAACTCATGCTTTTAGTAAAATTATACATACACAACTTATTTCGTAAGGTATACTAAAACTTTATAATTTTTTCTTCAAGCATACCTGATTAGAGCAATCTCCTAGAAACAATGGTCCATGGAGCCGGATTCATACAGCCTTTTATTCCCACTTTTTTTTGTTAAGCGTTGAATATAAACAATAAACCTAAACACAAAAGAATATAAAATATAAAACTTATAACATTTTCGAACTACAAATATCCATCCTCGGACACAGTTCTTTTATAAAACTGTCTCGAGAAACTCGCCGGCGAGCTATCAAACAATCCGAACCAGTTCCTCTGATAAGCATAAATAATAAAAAGAACCAGAGGGATAGTAATCAAAACTCCCGCCAAAATTCCAACCAACAGAGCCCCATCTCTTTCCGGTCTATGCCCATAAGCGTCCAAACAGCGCATGGTTTTGTCGTCCTTATAAATATCGTAAAGAGAGTAGTGTACCATTTCGATGGGTGCTCCACATCTATAAAAAAGTGTCAACCATCGTAATACAATCTTAGTGTTTTTAGTTTTTCTCACTTCATATCTTTCGCTCTTTGTGGATCCAATTTCAGATAAATGGGCATCAACTCGTCCACCATCCATTGGTTCTCGCACTCGCAAGTCCATGGGTTGCGGGTAAGATCGAGCTCTGTTAGATCTTGCCAACGCACGATCAATTCCATATCGATATACGCCAATCTGTTATCTTGCAAATACAGCTGCAAAAAACTCAGTTAGGGAATTTTGACCCTTAAGGTTCCTAGTTACTTTTTTGATTGGCGGCCACGTGTTGTACTCATCGCTATTTTTTTTGCTAGCGAGAGCGAAAGTATCAATGTTGGAAAGTTCAGGGTTGCCAAAACAATACAGTTCTTCCAGATTTTCAAGGTTGGATAACGCGCCTTTGGTTATGTTGGTAAGCTTGCTCATGCTGCTAAAATGGAGGGCTTTGAGCGTGGGAATGCGAGGGAAACCACTAAAAACAAAATGGCGGATATAAATAAATAAGATGGCGGACGTCACTCACTTTTCGCTCGTCAAGTTCACGATGGGATTCTCGTTGAAATACAGAAAGGTCAAATTATGAGAGTCTTCTAAAGTTTTTGGTATTCCTGTGAACTCGTTTCCGCTCAGATCCAGGAAGGTGAGAAATTTGGGAGTATGTAAAAAGTTGTCAGGTAAAGTGTTCAGTTGGCAGTGGCTCATCTCCAGTTTCTACAATGATAATAATAAAAATTTTAGTAATATGAGAAGAAAAAGGAGAAGAACTGGAAGAAGAAAAGAAAGAGAAACAAAAAGAGGAAAGGGAAATGGAAGAGAAAAAAAGATGAAATGGAGAAAGACGGAAAAGGAAAGGAGAAGGAAGAGGAAGAAAAAGAGGAAGAGAAAGAGAATGAGAAAGAAAAAGAAAGAGAGGCAGAGAAATAGAAAGAAGGAGCAAAAGGGGAAGAGGAAGAGGAAGAGGAAGAGGAAGAGGAAGAGGAAGAGGAAGAGAAAGAGGAAGAGGAAGAGGAAGAGGAAGTGGGAGAGGAAGAGGAAGAGGAAGAGGAAGAGGAAGAGGAAGAGGAAGAGAAAGAGGAAGGGGAAGGGGAAGAGAAAAAGAAAGAGGAAGAGGAAGAGGAAGAGGAAGAGAAAGAGGAAGAGGAAGAGAAAGAGGAAGAGGATGAGGAAGAGGAAGAGTAAGAGAGAGAGAAAGAGAAAGAGAAAGAAGAAGAGAAAGAGGAAGAGAAAGAGGAAGAGGAAGAGGAAGAGGAAGAGGAAGAGGAAGAGGAAGAGGAAGAGAAAGAGGAAGAGGAAGAGGAAGAGGAAGAGAAAGAAGAAGTGGAAAAGAAATACCATGAGGAAGATGAATAGTAAGAGGAAGAAGAAAGGGAAGAATAGAAAGCTGACAAAACTCACTTTTAGATAGCTCAAGCTGGTGATGGCCACTTCTGTTTGCTGGTCGACGACCTTGAATGGATTATGCGACAAAGTCAAAATTTCGATCTTTGGAGTGTGCTCAAAGAGGTCCTTGTTCAGACTATGAATCCTGTTATGGTCCAGATGCAAAATTACCAACGACCTTAAAGGTCGCCACTCATTGTCCGCGTACTGTCCCTAAAACTCGTCGTCACTTTTTTTTGTTACCACTGCTACCAACTTACTTCGAACGCTTCAGGCTGTATAATCTCAATGTTGTTGTAGCTCAAGCTCAAGATCGACATATTTTGTAAGTTTGCGAAGACGCCGTCCGAAATTTTGACCATGGAGATGTTTTCCAGTTTCAAGGAAATAATATCACTCCGCGGAAACTTCTGGTTCAGTGATAAAATGGGCGTGTTCTCGATAGAAAGAAACTCGTAAGGATACGTCGTGTTGTTTGGATCCAACCAATACGATTCGTTGAAAATGAAGTTTTGAACATCTTGGGAACAAATGAGACTATACTTGGTGTCGCCTTTATCACAGCCACATTTGGTACAAAGTGGAGGAAGATCAGCGAGTGCCGCGGTGAACAGCGAGAATAAGAAGAGGGGCAACATTCTGGAAAAAATGACGCTACAGAACGGTCCTTGGAGCCGGAACGGGTGTAATTCCTAAAATTGAGTTGTTTGCTTGAACTGATAACAGGTGTGTGTCACCAGATTAAGCGATAATTTCTCAGCATTTGCAAACTTTAAAACTAAAGCCTGCACGCCCTAGCTGCGTGGCGATATTCGCTGTAGTGATAACGTTTTACTGATTTTAATTTTGCTGAAGATTTTTTTGGAACTTACGTGAAAACGACTAATTTTTACAACATTTAACTACACTATCTGAGAAAACAACGTATTTATCGCTACACACTGTTTAACTCAAAATGAGAACTATTCTCTTTGTTATCTATCTTATCTTACGTTAGGTAAACACACCGTTAGGTGGGAAAATTAAGCAATAAACAAGATTACTCATTAGTTCATTGATTTTGTTGGTGTCGGAATGAATAAAAATAGGGCGTCAGCTACTTTGTTTGTCAACGGTGAGGGTAAAACAGATTTTTTGGTCCTTCGAGACGGATCACTGAATGAGGGTGTTTTTATCACGAACATCGAAATTTTTTGTTTCAAATTCAGGAAGTACTGGGTTTAGAGTCCTTTATTTTAACGAGGATCTCACAGGTTCAAGTTTAAGGTCATTGTTTCATAGTTCTGATTCAGTAAAACACCAACTGGTATTACGATTAGAAAATGACTGCGATCATGAGACAAAGAAATGAATGCGTGACGTGATAAGGTAATTTTAAAAAAAAATTGCCAAATCATGAAATTGAAAATAAACAATTTTAACTTATTAAAAATTTGGTCGAAATTGTGACATTACAGCCTAAAATGGTAGTGTTTTTTTTTATTTTAGCTTAACAATATTCATATTAAAATAAAAACTAGAACCTTCCAAAAATTTTTTCAATAATAATAAAAATAATAGTATTGTAAGAAGAAAAAGAAAAAGAAATAAAAGAAGATGAATAAAATAAAGAACAAGAAAAAAAGGAAGAGAATAGGAAAGTAGAAAAAAAAGAATGCAAAGGGGAAGAGAGAAGAGAAAAGAGTGAAAAAGTAAGAGAAAAAAAGAGGGGGGGGGAGGAAGCGAAAAGTGAAGAAAAAAAAAGAATACAAGCTGATAAAATCCATTTTTGGTAACGCTAGACTAGTGACGGCCACTTCTGTTTACTGGTCGATGACCTTGAACGGATTATGCGACAGACCCAAAAATTCGATCATTGGAACACAGCACACTCCTAAAGAGGTTCTTGTCCAGTCTATGAATCATGTCATGTTTCAGACACTTTTAGTTACCACTGCTACCAACTTACATCGAAAGCGTTAGAGTGTACAACCTCATTGTTGATGTAGGTCAAGTTCAAGGTCACCATATTTTATAACATAATGAAGACGGCATCCGAAACGTTGACAATGTAGGCGTTCTCCACGATACTTTGTGTCGACTTTACCAAAGCTGCATTTGTTGCAAAGAGAATAATAGAAGGGTAAACATTCTGCAAAAAGTGACGCTACAAAATGGTCCTTGGAGCCGGAACAGGATTATTTGCTAAAATCGTGTTGTTTGCGTGAACTGATAACAGGTGTGTGTTATTAGATTAAGCGATAATTTCGAAGCTTTAGACAATTAATAAGTCTCTACGCCTTCATTTTCTGGTGATATTCGCTAGTGATAACATATTGTTGATTTTAAATTTGCTAAAAGTTTTTTTTTTGGAACTTACATGGCAACGACTAATTCTAGTAAAATTTAACTACACTATCTTGAAACCAAGGTCTCCGTCGATAATAATCATTGTATTTGGTTTTTCATTGTTAGTTTTAGTTTTTTACAACATTCATGTTAAAAACAAAAGTACAATTTTTTTTCCAAATTGTCAAAAAAAGTTTTGTGCTTTTGAGCTACATACTAAGTTTGATAATATATAACAGAATTATTAAAAAACATTAGGCATTTTTATATTCTTTTTCAATAAAGTTTTTAAGAAATTAAAAAAAAAAAACTAAAACTTTGAGTTTTTTTTCTTTTCTGTTGGTAACTTTTAATGGTCAAACAAACACTACAATGATCATTATGTCAATTTTTTTTTACAAAAAAGAGTTATCTTGAATCGACTATATACTTCTTGTGAAAAAACAAACAACAAAATTATAATAAGTAAAAAAAGAAAAATTTAGAATCTAATTTTGGTAAAACTTTGAAAATATTTTGTAATCTCAATTAAAAACAAGTGCAGCAATTAGGTGAAGCTATCAAAATGAGGACAAAAGAATTCACACTGTCATTTGACATTTCTTTCAATGTGTGTTACCAACCGAAAAAACATCCTAGATTTTGGGTTTTGTAATGGCTTATTAACGCACTCAAAATGAGCAAATTAACACTTGAACGTTTCGAGGTTACGCCGGTCGTGAATTAAGCGTTTTCACTTGATGGTTAAAGTTCATATTAAAAGTTACCCCTAATTTTGAGAAGCAATGTTGCCGATTTTTTTTTATTATTTTTATAAGTACTACATATAAACTGTGGTAATTGTACCAGTACCTTAGCTGTACGCTAAAAAACAATGACAAATCGTTCAATGTTAATGCTTGGGAAAATTGCCTTTACATGTCACACAATGCTATAACAATTTTTTGCGCATTGGACAAGATAATCGCTCAATTATAATACTTTACAAATGAAATGACTGGTCTTATCTGTAAAGTTGCATATTTAGTTATCGTCCCCACGAAAACCTTCAGTAATAGTACCATGGGTGGAACGTACACAACGAAAATCGTGTGGCCCAACGTGTTCATGCTATCCCTGATCCATTACATAGCTCTCCAGGGATTATTCTACATTTTAACTTTCCAGTCAAAATGGCAAACAGTCGTCATAAGTAAGTACCAACTGGATTTGAACAGTACTTACGATGTTTCTTCAGTGATTCTCATAGGTTGGTTAACCGGGCTGGGTATCACAGCCGGAGTCCACCGACTGTGGGCACATAAATCCTACAGTGCTAAGTTACCACTGAGGATCCTTCTGTGTGTTCTTCAGACCGTAGCTCTTCAGAATAGTATCTACGAGTGGTCGAGGGACCACCGCGTCCATCATAAGTTCACCGATACCGACGCAGATCCACATAATGCCAGCCGTGGGTTCTTTTTCTCCCATATGGGTTGGTTGATGGTACGAAAGCACCCGGAGGTTATCTCCAAGGGGAAAACCATTGATATGAGCGATCTAGAGGCGGACCCAGTGGTGCGCTTCCAGAAAAAGTGAGATCGTTGCATGTACCAAGGAGGTACTATCGTTCTGTTTGTAGGTACTATATGATTCTAGCACCGGTTTGTTGCTTCGTTCTTCCGGTGTTGGTACCGTGCTACTTCTGGAACGAAAACTTCTATATCTCTTTTTCCACTGTTGGGATGTTTCGTCTTATCATCACTCTACATTTCACTTGGTTGGTGAACAGCGCCGCCCATATGTGGGGCATGAAGCCTTACGACAGGTTTGAAAATTTTTCTTCGGTACCACCGCTGACCCTTCGGTTTTAGACACATCAAACCGGCGGAAAACATTACGGTTTCTATGTTGACGAGCGGAGAAGGCTGGCACAACTACCATCACGCCTTCCCCTGGGACTACAAAGCAGCAGAGCTGGATTCGTACAACGGGAATCTAACCACGGGGTTTATAGACTTGATGGCTAGCATAGGATGGGCTTACAATTTGAAAGCGGCTTCGAAGGAACTAATCAAGCAAAGGATAGAGCGAACTGGGGCTAAAGTACAATAAATAAAAGCCAAAGAAAGAGAAGTGTTTATTTTTTCTAAGTTAAAAGTTCGTTCACGTAGTTTGGTAGTTCCGCTTGGTTGAGTACCGTCGCGTGGTCTCCTTCGACCACGGTCACGCGAACTTTCTCTTCACAGATTTTGGATAGCTGGTAATCTTCTTCTTGTGGTACCATAGGAAACTTCGCTTTGATTAGGTGGACCCGGCTCTGGATTTTTGGACGATTGAAGATGTAGCCGATCACGGCTTTGAAACGCTTATAAAGAGTGATGGCGGCTTGTTTTTCAAGTTTCTGGCGGTTTACGACTTCTGGGGGGATGAGACTTTGAGCGAGGTCGATTTTTTCTTCCAGACTTTTACATTTTAGGAACTTTTCCTGGAAAAAAGAGTCGTTACGAGTCGAAACACGCGATCCTCACCTTTGAATGGGAAAGAACGTCGAGTGGTACCAACACTGATAAGATCTTAAACATGAGAGCTATCTGGAAGTCATCCTCTTGGTCTTGGGGAAGATACTCTTTCGCCGACGACGCTATGTAGGTTGGAGAGCCTTCAACCAAGACGACTTTACCTTTATAGCCTCTTGCTTCCAAAGCTGAGACGACCTCGAGGGCCACCACGGCTCCGAACGAATACCCAACGATGAAGAACTCCGTGTCTTTAGAAAGATTCTCTTCTACGTGCTGGAAGCAACAAGGTAAAAGTTGGAAAACTACTAAAGGCACGTACCGGAAGAAGATCTATAGCCACGTCCTGGATAGTGTCCTCAGGCTTGTTATAATTGTACTGTACTCCGACAACCTTCCCCTTCAACGCGTTGAAGAACGTTTCGAACGGCTTGAAGACGCCTTCAATCCCTGGGAGCAATAACACCGTCTTCCCAACGCCGTGGTTAAGACACAGAGTCCGTAAATCGCTCGTTTCACTCTCCGGGATGTACTGAATGAGGAAGTTGGTACCACGCTGCGTCTTACTCTCTTTCTCTTCAGTTTTCTTCTCGGCTTCGATTTCTGTCAACTTGGCGAAAGTCAGACTTCTCACGTCTTTAGCCGTGACGAAGATGTCGAACTCTTTCTCTAGTAGTTGGATAACTTCGGTTCCCATCATCGAGTCCATTCCTAGTTCCGCGAGAGTTGAATGTTGGCTTACTGTTTTCAGGTCTTTGATTCCGAGGACGAAGGCGACGGCTTCGACGGCACTAGTGAGGCCGTTGCTTCGGTTGTGTTTCTCTGCGACGACCATACTGGAGACGATCGGGTTGTTCTGAGTCAAAAAGCGGTCTAAGGCTTCGAGGCAGCTGGAGATTTTCTGTTGGAGGGTGCCACCGATGACGAGTTCTTTGTTTTCTTTCTGCATTTTGGCCACCAAGCCCACCTGAAAGAAAATTGTAACGAAAGTCTGGAAGGAGAAGCACTCACATCTCCGATTGCTCCCCATTGGATAGCGAGCGCGGGAAGACCGTCAGCTTTGCGTTTCTCGCAGACTCTTTCCATGATGGAGTTTGCCATTCCGTAGTTCGCCTGGCCTAGGTTTCCACGGCCGCACGACACTGAAGAAAACACCACGAAGTGTCTCAGTGAAGGACACAGCTCCCTCGTGGTTTCGTCCAACAGCACGGTTGCCCGAGCTTTCGGTGCCAAAGACGCCAAGAACGACTCTGGCGTCTGGTCTTCGAGAAGCGAGTCTCTAAGAACGACAGCCAGGTTGAAAACGGCGTCCACAGGTCCTAAGCTTGAGGCTTCTCGGAGGAGCTCGACGCATCCTTTCTTCGTCGTGACATCACTCGTAACCACTTTAACTTCAGCATTGTACGACTTCCAGAAGTTGATTCTTTGCTTCTGGTATCCGCTTCGCAGTCCCGTTCGTGACACCAAGACGATTTTTCTAGCTCCTCTCATCACGAGCCAATCGGCGAGCTCTAAACCCACTCCTCCGAGGCCACCTACGATGACGTAAGAGCCTCGAACGTCACAGTTGAATCTTCGCTTCGCAAAGAACTTCGTCTGCTTGGGTTCTCGGATCTTTACTAAGACCTTCCCGATGTGTTTCCCCGTCATCATGTATCTGTACGACGCCTCTACTTCTTCTCTCTTGAAGACCACGCGTGGTAGAGGCTTGACAAAGCCTGCTTTGATACCATCGCAAATAATTTGGTGCAACTGTTGCTTCTTCTCTTCCGAATTGAAGATGATTCTATCCAACATAACTCCGTGATAGCTCGCTCCTCTCTCCATGAAGAGAAGACTAAGAGACGTGTCGTTGGCTAGGTCAAATTTCCCGATCTCTAAGAGGCGACCTCCTTGTGCCAAACATCGCACGGAAGCCTTCAACTTCTCATCGGCCAAAGAGTTCAACACGAAATCGACACCTCGGCCGTGCGTTTCCGTTTTGATCATTTCTTCGAAGGAAGTATCCCTCGAGTTGCCAACGTGGCTGTCCAAAATTTGGGGAAAGTGTTTCTTGAGGTAGTCTCGTTTTTCTTGCGTACCGACAGTGACGTAGATGTCACAGTTGTAGTAAAGACAGACGTTGAGAGCTGCTAGACCGATGCCGCCAGTAGCTGAGTGGATGAGAACCGACGCTCCTCGTCGCATTTCGCCAACCTTAAAAAAACACGTCAAAGAACGCTTTCAGTGTGTTTTTCTTACCATGAGAAGAGAGTAGAGGACTGTTGAGTAGACCACGGGAACTGTGGCTGCATCTTCGAGGGTCCACGACTCCGGAACCTCCCAGAGAAAACCAGAGTCGCCAACGACGTACGAAGAGAGCGCTTTGTTGTCGATCATCCCGGTGACGCGGCGACCACTGTGAAACTACCTTGAGTTGGATTCCTCAGGTAAAAAACTTACCTTGAGTCGATCCCCGAGAACTCGAAGCCGATGGGACACTCATGATCTAGACGCGAGTTGGTGAGGGCTTCCACGTTGACGCGGCCTGACGCAGCCATGATATCTTTGAAGTTGACGGCGGAAAAGTAAGTCTGAAACACATGCGCGTCACCGCGAGCTCTTAAAAAGGCGGCCTCATACCGAAACTAGAATTCTTCCTTTTGGTAGAGGAGTACTCTGACTCAGACCTCCTTCCAACCACTTGAAACTCGAGATATCTCCTCGGGTGGTAACGTTAGCGAAACAATGCTCACACTCAACCTCCGGCTCTTCTTCTAAAAGTAGATGACGATACGTACCCCACGTTCCGTTGAAGACATTTATGGCCAAGTTTTTCCTCAGCTGGCACTCGTAGTTCCGAGGGTGAAAACCTGGAGTCTTGTTCATAGTAAAGAAACACTTAACTTTGCTCCCATTGGGCTCTCGTCTTATACAGTTGACCAACCCCAGCACTCCTTCGGACTCCCCAGAGTAGACCACGACGTTCTCTTCACTCTTGATGGCTTTTTTCAGTTCCGGCAACCACTCGAAGTTCTCCGAAGTGACTTCCACGAACTTGGTGCTCAAAAGAGGTTGCTTCCGCCTCAACAGAACTAGTTTTTCTTCACCGGTCGTGTAAACAGTGAGAATGTCAAGATCGTTGGTTTCTTCCGCTACGAAACTAACATCCTCGCGCGTTAGAACGAAACCATGCGCGTTCAACGACAAAAGGATTTGGTTCAAATTAGCACGCTGGAGGAGTTTCGAGCCCACGATCAGAAGCAGATTGCTCTCAGGTGTGAGAGTAAGGTCTTCGACTTTGACACCTGGGAATTCCTCGGTTTTGGTCTTGGAGGAGATGGTGAGATCGGGAGTGACGATGGGGACGTCATCTAACGCTTTACACACAAAGTGTAAGAGGAAGGAAGAAGAGGTGGTGTCGTCGACGAGTTCCACTGCTTTGAACTGGTTCTCTAAAGTGTTCTCGAGGATGAGTTGAGTGTTGACTCTAACAGCGTCTGCCAACGACAAACGGGAAGAATTGGGAACGAAGTTGTACTTTTCCAAGACTGGTTCCAACCGTGGTCGCTTCTTGGAGATAGATTTGGCTTGGAGCCCACTGATCTCGATTCCTCCAGATCTGGAAAAAAACGTAGAATCTCGACTGAAAAAAAGGAATCATACTTGATGATGTTGGCTTCCTGGTAGACATAGACCGGGATAAGCGCCTCTTCTCCTCCGAGCTTCTCAGCCACCTCTAGTTGCTTCAGCGGGTTTATACTCAACTTCTTGATTCCCACAGGAACAAAAAGCAGCCTGGAATCACCCTGAAGGATTTTCATCTGTAACATCTTATCCATGAAGGTCGCCCAGTTGTTCTCCCACTTAACCAAACCAACGGAGCCGTCAATGCTGGTCTTCTCAATCCCTTTAAACAAACCACTAAAAGCCAACTTAGACACTTCTTTATTTTTAAGAGTACCTGTAATTGTAACCTCTCAAGTACAACTCTCTGTAGATCTCATCCTGTTCGAGCACTGCGTCGGAGAAGTCAAGAGGTGGAAGATGACTCTCGGGACCGCTGCTGGGGTGGATGTACCCGCTGACAACCAGCGAGTTTTTCTCTAAAACTTCAAAGTACCCGCTCCCTCGCTGTATCGTCACCAGAAGCTTCACGAAGCCGCTCTTGGGCATCGTCACAGCTCTTATAAACCGGCAGTCGGTGAAGAGCACGGGAAGGTCGGTGATCAACAAGCGACGACTTTGCGCGAAGGTTTCCCAGACCAAGCGCAGGTACTCGGTTGCCGGGAAGAGGTTGCGACCTGGAAGTTACCATCACCGGATGATCCTCCATGGAGTCGATACTCACCGTCTATTACGTGCCCCGCGATGAATTTGTGCTCGTCGTACAAATAGGAAATGTTGTACTCTCTTTGCTCAGCGTCGGAAGCCGTGAACTCGCTGAACTTGTAAGTGTACCACGACTTATCGTGTTGCCAGTCAACCAGAGGGGAGATCATCGGAGTACCACGGCTCACCGGGTACTCCACTTCAGGGTACAACTTGTGGAGTTGAGACGTGTACCCGTTTTGGTACAATCTGCAAAGATGAGTGAGTTTCGAACGAGACGAACCGACGAGTTACCTTCCCAAGACGTCGAGGAACATCACCACGCCACCATCTACCATCATCAAGTCTCTGTTACTCAAACAGGAATCTGAAACGTTCAAGATCATGGTACTCTTCGGTGCTTTAACCAAACTGTTGTCAATATTCGAGAACCTATTGAGGGAAACCTCAAAGTGGACATCCGACTCGAAGTTGAGCTCGCTGACTTTCACCGCCGCTGAGAGTGTCTCCTCGAAGCTGATGGAGTCGTAGTAGTACGCGCTTACCAGTTTAGCGTACGAATCCGCGTAGACCGCCGTGGGACTCACCTCCAAGACTTTCAAGAGGTCGACTACAGCGATCTGCGTGCAAACCGAGCCTAAGACTTCGTAGCATCTTTCGGAAGGATTCTTTAAGATCTCGTCAAAAGTTTTCACTCCTTTCTTCTCAAGAAGGTTGTTGATTCTACAAAGAGAAGTCATCGTGGTGGTACTATAGTTCAAACTTACCTCTGAACCGTCTCTTTCACTCCTGGGAACTGTGTTAGGTACGAAGCTAGGAGTCTGAAGTTATTGTCAAACTGGCCGAAGAACACATAGAGAGGTAACTGTCCTGATGAAATGCCCGAGGATGTCTTGAGAACCCCGCTCTTGGTGATTATCGAGTACCCGCGGTGTAGGTGACTCGGGATGTCAATTTTGAAGATCTGGTGGAGAAGCCCGACGTATTCGGCGTCCAACTTGAGGTTCTTTAACAGCTTGTGGACCGCCTCCTCCGTGCGCCCACTCACACAGACCAACCGAGGAAGGTCATCTCTCGGTATCCCACCCTCGAGTTTACTCTTAGGATGTCTTCTTAACACCGCGTGGGCGTTGTTACCCCCAAACCCGAAGTTGTTGATCCCAATGACCGCATCTTCTTGTTTAAGCTCCGTGAGCTCGGTCACCACTTTCATTCTTCCTTCTTCGAACCCCTTCATTCCTTCCTTCACCTTCTTCAGATTGATGTTGGGTGTGATAACTCCACTTTCCATGGTAATCAACACCTTGATGATGGAACAGACACCAGACGCCGGTTCCGTGTGTCCAATACTCGACTTTACCGACCCCACGAGAAGCTCCCCGTGTCGTCTTTGCGCCACCGCGCAATCTATCGCTTCGACTTCCTGGGGGTCTCCGACTTGAGTCCCCGTTCCGTGGGCTTCCAAGAAACTCAGCTCAGAAGGAGGAACTCCGCTCTCGTTGTAGATTTCCGTCATTAGAGTTTTCTGGGCTTGGGTCGAAGGGAAGGTGATTCCTTGTTCTTTGAAGCCGTCGCCGTTGACTTTGGTGTTGATGATCCGCGCGTAGATGCGTCGGGAGTTCTTGGCTTTTTGGAGGAAGATACAGGCGATGGTTTCGCCGCGGACGTAGCCTCGAGCGTCTTGGTCGAAGACTCGGCAGACGCCGTCAAAGCTTAGAACGCCGAGGCTGAAACAGAGACGTGAGGAACATTCGAGGGAGTCTGAATAAGTACCGGAAGAACTGGAGAGAGTTGCCGGGATGAAGAAGAAGATTCGTGCATCCGACTAAGACGTTGTCGCACTGTCCGCTCCTGATGGCTTTGAAAGCGGCGTCAAAGGCGTTCATGGAGCTACTACAGGCCGTGTCCATAATACACGCGGGGCCTTTAAGTTTTAAGTAGTAGCTGATTCTATGGGCGATCAAAGATCTCAAATAGCTAAAAACGGAAGTGAAATTCAACAAATTGCGTACAAAAAAAAAAATCCTCACCCTGTGACTCCGAACCTTTCCGCCTCGGTGATACTCACCAAAGTATCGTTCTCCATGTCCGACCACGAAGTACTCACAAAAACTCCCGTTTTCGACCCTTCCAGCTCCTTAGGGTTCATCCCGGCATCCATGATCGCCTCTATAACCGTTTCCATGAAGGTCCTCATCATCGGATCCATCATGTCTGCTTGTCGATGATGCACCCCAAAGTACCCAGCGTCGTACTTATCAATATTATTAATTTTGGCGGTTCTCTGTGGGATCTCTGGATGGTCCAACTTCCACCGTCTATAATCGTCAGTCACCATTTCCTCCTTGTTGAAGAGATGATCCCGGAATTCGTTCACATTGTTGGATTCTGGAAGCCGTCCAGACATTCCCGAAATCACCACTTCTTCGCCGGGCGAAGGCGATGACAACCATCGGCCATAGAGAAAGTTAGGGTCTTCAGAAAGCATCTTGGAGGAGCAGAAGGAAAAAGAAATGTAACCTTGTATCGGTGGTACTAAAGTGGAGACTAGCACTCTAAAAATTAAAATTTTAGAGTACCGAATAAACACAGGGCACACAGGCAATGACACGCACTTTCTCAAACTTCCAGACAGACTTACGTTAGCTCGCGGCAGAACTTTTTATATCCTATAGAAAATCTGAATATAAAAGAGGGAGGAGCTTTCCAAATTGGTTCAAATTTGATCGTGTAGAATAAATTTTGGACGATTTTTTTTAGCGGAGAGAGGAGGTGCAATACACTGGCGTGGTTATATATAGGTGGTCCTAAATTATACGAAAAAAAGAAACAGAAAAATCGATAAGAAAATGAGCTCGACCAGATAAAATCTTATAAATTCGTTACATCCAGAACTACAAGGTTGAAATTTTCTTAGATCTTCTTTAAATCCACCAAATTTCCATGTAATTGGAGAAACGGAGCTGATATTACAATTTTTTTAATGCTTCCCAAAAATATGCAAATCACATACAAAAGTATTCTTTTGGGTCAGTTACCTGTAGTACAACCTTGAAAAGTTTAATTGTTCCTATTAAGTTATTGAAGTGTAGCAAATCATAAAATGATTGAAGAAACAAGACAGGTCTTAGACCTTTTATTTTTTTTTATTGTAATTTATTTATTTAACCAACTATAACCTTGAAAACTTTTAAAAGTTACTACTTTTAACAAGATTATTAAGTTAGGCAAATTCCAAAATTGTTGAAACTAGACAGATCTAAAATTTTTGTTTTTTACTCTAATCACAATGTTAAAAATGACAGATAATTCTGTGATTAAGTTAATTAAAAGATTGTAATCCGAAGTTTGCAGAAGTTACTACTTTTGATTATTACTTAAAACTATTCAATTACTAAGTAATTTATTATTAAAAATCAAAGACAGTTTTTATGAATTTTTATTTTTCGAATTAACAAAAAGTTTTTCAAATTTAATACACATTTTTGCAAATCGGTTACTTATTAATTTATAACTTTGAAATTTGCAGAGGTTACTATTTTTGATCTATCTATTGAAAATACTAAATTGAAAAAATTATTAAAAATTAGACAATTTTTATAAATTTTTATTTTTTGAACCAACCAAAAGTTTGTCAAATTTACCACATATTTTTGTAAATTACGTATTTATTAATTTGTAACTTCGAAATTTGCAAAGGTTACTATTTTTTAACCAATTATTGAAACTAAGAAATTACAAAATTATTAAAAATTAAAGACAATTTTTATAAATTTTTATTTTTTGAGCCAACCAAAACTTTGTAAAATATAACACATATTTTTGTAAATCAGTTATTTATTGATTTATAACTTTGAAATTTACATCAGTTACTATTTTGGATCTGTTTATTGAAACTGCAGAATTACAAAATTATTTAAAGTCAGACATTTTTTATAAATTTTTATTTTTGTATTAACCAGAAGTTTGTCTTTAATACAAATTTTTGTAAATCAGTTATTTATTAATTTATAACTTTGAAATTTGCAGAGGTTACTATTTTTGATCTATCTATTGAAAATACTAAATTAAAAATTTTATAAATAATTAAAAACAATTTTTATAAATTTTTATTTTTTGAACCAACCAAAAGTTTATCAAATTTAATACAAATTTTTGTAAATAAGTTATTTATTGATATATAACTTTGAAATTTGCATCAGTTACTATTTTTGATCTGTTTGTTGAAAATACTAAATTGCCAAGTTATTAAAAATTAAAGACAGTTTTTTTTAAATTTTTATTTTTTGAATTAACAAAAAGTTTTTAAAATTCAATACATATTTTTGCAAATCAGTTATTTATTAATTTATAACTTTGAAATTTGCAGAGGTTACTATTTTTGATCTATATATTGAAAATACTAAATTAAAAAAAATATTAAAAATTAGACAATTTTTATAATTTTTTATTTTTTGAACCAACCAAAAGTTTGTCAACATATTTTTGTAAATTACTTATTTATTAAATTGTAACTTCGACATTTGCAAAGGTTACTATTTTTTAACCAATTATTAAAACTACGAAATTACAAAATTATTAAAAATGAAAAACAATTTTTATAATTTTTTATTTTTTGAGCCAACCAAAACTGTAAAATATAACACATATTTTTGTAAATCAGTTATTTATTAATTTATAACTTTGAAATTTGCAGAGGTTACTATTTTTGATCTATCTATTGAAAATACTAAATTAACAATTTTATAAATAATTAAAAGCAATTTTTATAATTTTTTTTTTTGAACCAACCAAAAGTTTGTCAAATTTAATACAAATTTTTGTAAATAAGTTATTTATTGATTTATAACTTTGAAATTTGCATCAGTTACTATTTTTGATCTGTTTCTTGAAAATACTAAATTGCAAAGTTATGAAAAATTAAAGACAGTTTTTTTAAAATGTTTATTTTTTGAATTAACAAAAGTTTTTAAAATTCAATACATATTTTTGCAAATCAGTTATTTTTTAATTTATAACTTTGAAATTTGCAGAGGTTACTATTTTTGATCTGTTTGTCAAAAGTACTAAATTACAAAATTATTAAAAATTAAAGACAATTTCTATAAATTTTTATTTTTTGAGCGAACCAAAAGTTTCTAAAATTTAACAGTTATTTATGAATTTATAACTTTGAAATTTATTGAGATTTCTTCTCCTGGTTTATTCATCAAAACTACTAAATAAAAATTCATTAGAAATGTAAGACAATTTTTATAATTTTTTTTGACTTGTATATCATTTATTTGTAAAACTAAAACCTAAAAAATTTTGAAGGCTTTCTTTCACTTCTTAATCAAGTTAACCAGATTTGAAATTCAAGTATTTTTTTAATGAAACTATAACTTTTGCCAAGGTTACTATTCTAGACTTGTTTACAAAATGCTCTAAAAATAAAGTTCATCGAACGAACGAATCATTTATATGTAAAACTATAACATTGATAGTTGTAGAGGTTTCGACTTTGTTGTCCATTAGAGTGACTGAATAAGACAGAATTCCCCCCAAAAATTACAATATAAAGGGCGTTTGTTCCGGCAATATAACCTTGAAACCTCCAGACGCAAATAACTTAGTGTCAAGAATCGTTTCCCCATTCTTTTGTCTATTTTAAAATTGATTGCCACTAACTAGATCATTAGCATTGAATAGTTCAACGCCATACCGGAAAAAAACAAACCATTCATTTCCTCTATATACAGCGTGGTCGATAAAAACTCCACAGAGTCACTAGTTTACTGTGGACCTCGGACCTGTACAAAAAATTGTATCCACACCCTGCTTTCTTCAATAAATTTCCAACCAAAGCTTGACTTTCTGGTGCTCAGCTGTGGGAATTGCTTGCCAAAAAACGTAAATGGGTGTACAAGCTCAAATCTTGGAATTTTTCTTGAAATGAAACAATGAATTTTTCATCGTGACCTTCGTTCGTTCACAATCAACAAAAATGCGCTCCGTTCATTGTATGGAAATGTCGCTGTGGCTAAAAACAACACGTCATTTTAGTACTGTATTTATTTTTCAATATTACGAACAGTATAATAAAAAATCCTCTACCAGCAAAAATAATATATGTTAATAACACATAAATATTGCTCAATATGTTAATACCTTCATTTTTTTTAGTCTTAGTTGTCTTAAACTCAACTTAAGAAACAAAGACCTAAGTCGGGCGCACCGACATAAATAAAATCCACATCTTTAAATAACAACTATTTAAAATATGGCGTCATAATCCTCAAGTTAAGTAGACGAGTTAAGTAACATTAAAACAACACAATAAATAAAAAATCGTTAAACGTGTAAATTCGAACTGATTATGTACACAGGTGATAAGGCCACCGTCATAAGACACCTAACCTCGTTAAATTCTATTAATTGAGCATTAATTTACTAAAACCGTGTCCCTTTACTACTAGTGCTATCATTCAGCGTTTTCGTTGAAGAAGATCTTCGTCACGACGACATCTCCGGTGCTCAAAGTCTGAGTCTCGACATTCGCGTGGTCCTTCTTCACCTCGACTTCCCTCTCGCTGCCTTTGAAGTTGTTCGTCGGGGAAATCACCCTCTCCCCGTTGTAACCGTTACTCTTACTATGACAGTTACAGTTACACTTGACGTCCGTCGGTAAAAACGCCGCCGTCGTCAGGATCGTTTCCAACCGATCCAGCTTGTCGATCCTGTCGATTTTACTGTCGTTTAAAATCGAATCGACGAGCTGCATCGATTCTGTGAGACTCGTGGGCTCCGAGTTCCTTGGAGACGTCATGTCGCTGTCCAGACTCGGATAGTCGGGATCGTCTTCGTCGTCGTCGTCTTCGTCTTTGTTATCCTGGCCGAGACTCTCGAGCTTTTCTAATTTTTTCGCTACTTTTGCTGAGGATTTGAGCTTTTCTTTCTCGTCGTCGGTGAGCTCGATGTAGCGCAGGAGGCGCACTTCGCGGTTGCTGAGGACCACGCTTTTGGTGGCTTGGGAGAGTTTCTGGCGGAGCTCCGCGACTTCGGTTTCGGTTTTGCGTTGGCGCTTCTTCGATTTGACGGCGTCGGGGTCGATATGCATGAAAATCTAAAAAAAATTGTCAGGATTTGATTCTGGGGGACGCGGGGTTTACCTGTTCGTGGCACAGCTCGAGCATGAGCGCGCGGTTCTCCGCCTTCACAGCCTTCGACATTGGGAAATAAATCTTCTCGTTGACCAAGCTCAGGACGTCGGCCGAGGCGTACAGCACCATCTCGCGGGTTAAAGGGCGTCGCGACCAGTACTTCTGGTCCCTCCGGTAGATATTCTTCAGTTGGTCCTTGATTGGGTTGATGGGGGCTCCGTAAGCCTCGCACAGAGCGTTCAAGGCCACACTCTTCGCCTTGTACACAGGGCGCCCCGTTTCTTGGTAAGTGAGCACGGCGTGGGCTGCCTGAGTGTCAAAAACACAGTTCAAGGTGATCTTAAACTGATTATAAAGATTCACAGAGTCGTTGCGGCAATCATGGACGATCTAAAACACAATATACTTGGTGTTGTGGACGCTATTTTATCCACGGTTACCTTGATAACATCAGGACTCTCTAGTAACTTCTTCAAACCGGCGTCTATCATACCCGGGCACGAAATCAAGTCGAAAACATACGAGAATCCCGTCATCGTGGCGATCTGAAGAAGAGTCAACTGTCCTTTCACCCCCAAGTTGATCCCTTCACAATCTAAACCGACCACCACTTTGTTATCGGTGAAGGGCCAATCGCCGTCGTCGCTTTTCTTGACACGCCCCATGATGTCATCGACGACCAACTGACACTCTTTAACGCTGCAGATGACGCGGGTGTTTTGAAATAACTTGACTTTCCAAGACTCGTTGTGGGCTTGGTGGTTGAGCAAGCTCTGGCGTTCTCTCCCTGTGTTTTCTTGGAGGGTTTTTAGCACCAAATTGTTGATTCTTTGTTTTAAGCTTTGGTTGTAGTTCGGTTTGGCTTTCGCGTCCTGTGGTGGGGGCGGAGCTTCTTCTTTTTCCACTTTGGGGGCTTCGGGAGGCGGTGGACTCGTGGGAGGCGACACCGTTTTCTGGGCTTCTGACAGTTTCTGTTGGAGCTTGGGTTGCTTTAAGCGGTCACTGATCGACCGTGGACTCAACTGAGTCTGCGGAGGGCGCTCGATAATCTCCGCCGTGGGTTCTGGAGTGCTCACCAAGTTCTTGGCGTTCAGAGCGTTCTTAGCTTCAAGCTCACTGGGCTCATTCTCTTTCAAAGCCGAAACTTGAACATTAATGTGCTTTTGACTGACTTTCGGAGCTTGTAGCAAAGTCACCAAGTTAGCTTGAATGTGAAAACTATCAGAAAACAGCCGCAAGAAGCTCGTCAAATGACCTGGAGTGTTAAAAAGATTTGACCACATGCTCTCGGGGAGATTGCAGCTGACGATTTGAAACAACTGTTCGACGAGGATTGGACCTTTGACTTCTATACATTGTGCGAGGAAATCGAGAAGTGTTTGAGTGGTCTCTGGGTCTATTTTGACCACAGGCTGGAAGTGGAGCTCCTGAGGACAATGGGAGCGGACGGCTGTGTAGTTTGTTAGGACGACGGTTTCTTTTTCGTCGTCGACGGCGAAGGTGTCTGGGTGCTTGAGAAGGAACTCGCGGAATTCGTGGAAGTGTTGACCTGAGACGTGGCGCACCTCGGGGCTGGCTTGGGAGCGGTGCCCCAGGAGGCTGCGGATGGGGACTTCGGTGCCTTCGCCGTATTGAGAGAGCTTCTCGGAGAAGTATTCCACGGCTTGGGTCGTGTAGTCTTTACCACCTAGAAAAAAATAAACTCAATTTCGGCGGAAATTTTTGAAATTAAAAGGGGATTTGACTACATAGGTTGGTACCAGCTTTAGTTACTTTTTGTAATAAAATTTAAAAAATACCTTAAAGTTAGCCCCAAATGACGCGTTTTGCGTATGAATACATAAAACTTCGTTATTTTAGTGTGTGATTATTGAAATGATAAAAAATGGGAAAGCAACAGTGTAAGTTGGCAACATGGCGGTTGGTAATTAAACTTAAATTGGGAAACTGAACGTTTCGTGGGTGGTAAGATTTCTAAATAGAATTGTGTTTCGCTCAAATTACTAAGAAAAACGTTTCCGTTTCTGGTTTTGTCAATTAATGAAGAAAAAAAAAGTAAAAAAATAGGGGGTTGAACGCGTAAGTTGGTACTAAAATTTAGTGACTTGGTACCACTAAACTCGAAGTGACAGTTGTAAATTTTTGAAAATTCTAAAATTGAAGCCTTTTTTAGAAAAATTGCCCAATACTCAGGTAATTCCCTTCAAATATGTTTAAATTCTGTCATTATTATAAATTTTGTCCTTTTTCCAGGTCTAACATACCTAATGAATGGATTTTCTCCGTGATCTTAATTGAGGTTATGTAAATTGCAGTCACGATAAGTAAATTCATTTGAACGCGATAATTTGAACAAATTATCATAAATAATGAATTTGAGCTGCATTGATGTCATTCTGGTTGCCTACATAAACTGAAGAAATGTTAATATTGCTATTAATTTATGGCACGATTATAAAACCATCAACCCACAAAAAACCGTGATAAGATAATGAATTATGCAAAGCTCGTGACCGCTCTCTAGAACCTACCAGAATTATCCTTGTTTCCAGAATTCTGGAACATATTTATGGTTACATATTCGCCTTCTATGGAGAAAAGAGCCGGATATTGAGCTAGGAACTTCTTCAGTCCACTCTGTGAGCCCCCCGCAATTTGCCTCATCTCCTTCGTGAACCCCTTCGACCCAAACTGGCAACTCAAGTCGTGCAAAGTCCTCGGTTCGCCCTTATCAAGCAGCCTCTCGAAGAAGAATAACAGCGTCATGTTCCTAGCCAACTCATATTGCACAGCTTCCATTGTAGCCCCCCTAATCACAGATACGTCACTATTTAATACTTTGGGATCCCACGACGACGAAAACCCACATTTTGTCGAAAAATTCGGATTTCCGACGACTCACAGCTTCCAAGGTTAACACACCTATCACTAAAACTAAAACGGAGTAGTTGCACGAATTTCTCCAGGATAACTTAAAATTTAAATGAAAAATAGAATCGGAAAATAATGAAAAAGTTTTTTTGCGACGTTCAGAACGTCAAGTTGGCTGACGCCATTTTGAATTCTTTGACAGCCGTTGCAATCGACCAAACAAATGACGTTGGCAACTGAGCTATTTTTTACTGTGGGGGAAATCGCTGGGCAACAATGAGGAATTTCAAGTTGAAGGATACACGGTTGCTAAGAGACGGGAAACGGCTTGGGGAAGGAAGGTCATTTGAATTTTCCACAATTACATCAAGAAGGCTGTGACAAATTAACACCTGTCATTGGAGCGAAATACAGTAGAACTTCAGACGTGCGGACAGGTGTGTGAGTAAAGCGCCCCCTGGCGTTCACTTTCCAATTATACAAAGACTTTTAAAACAAAACAGAATTATATGAACCGGAACTGATTTCACCTTTAGTAAAAATAGCAGTTTATTCTAAACAGCCAATAGAAAACAAGGACAAAATTATTTTGTTCTGTAAATCTTTGTTACCTTATCAGATTTTTGTTCGAAATTTTTCAATTATGAGTAAAATTGACTAGGTTAATAAAAACATTAGAGTATGAGTAAAATACTATAATAATCCAGGCGGGATGACGCTCCCGCCTCAAAAATAGATATAATGAGTAAATTTACTAATTATAAAATTTATTGATTTTAGACCTAAAAATCAAGTTGTCCGGAAGAAGCTTCATGAGCCGAATTCGAATTTTACCTTTTCATACTAATTTAGTTTAATCAAATACAGGCCCTCCTTTGTAGTAAAATTATGTATTACTCATGAATATTATTTTATATACACATAGCCTTACAATTACTGAGTATGGGAATGACTTAAGTGTATGTACTATCCGAAATCAATATAAAAAAATAAATATAAAAAATAGCGATATAATCTACCCTAAAAAGCATCGGATCGATAAAAAAAACTACTTCAAGTCCTAAAAAAAAGAAAAATAACAGTCTCTTCGAATTACAGTAGCAGACTATACAGTAGTCCCCGATATAACGTATCTGAGTTATATACAATTTTTCGTATGTCTTAACTAACACGATATGCATGTAAACAAAAGAACATCGACTCTCTAATCTACCCATATTTACAAATTTCACAGTATGCTTCCCACGGCCGATTCGATTTCGTTATCGTTAAGCGTCTGCGCGGGCATTTCGCAATACTCGACGGTAATATCGTCCTCTACTTTGTCGACACACTCATACTTGATGGATTGTATCGCTGAATCCAACTCCTCGGTCTTCGTGCTTTCGTAGTTCCCTTCGATGACGTTCGACGAGTTTGACTCCTCGTCGCTGCTCGCTTCGCTCTTCACCGAGAAACAACTGCCGCTCGAATCGTCACTGTTCGAGCTCGTGTAGTTGATTTTCGGCCCGTTATCCGTCACTTCTTTCTCTCTCATCATATTGTTCAACATTTGGGCTTCTAAGGAGTTCTCGGAGACTTCGCTTTCGCTGTCTTCGTCGTCTTCATCTTCGTCTTCTTCCTCGGAACTCGAATCTACTTTATCTTTAGTCTCCACTACTGTCTCCGTCTCGGAGTCGCATCCGGAGGAGCACTCTACTTGTTCGATCAGGCTCTCGTAGTTGATTTCGTTGTCCTGGTAACCGTTTTCTTCCTTTTTCACTTCTTTGGGCGGATCTTCGAGCAACGACCAATCGAAGTTCTCGTGGATGGCCATGTGTAGTTTTAATTTGCTGCTGGCGTTGTGATAACGCCCACAAATGCGACAGATGAAGTTGGAACCGAAGCCTTGGCCGTGGAGGAGGGTTGGGTGAGTTTCGCGGAGATGGGCTTGGAGGGCGCCGTAAGAGTTGTTGGTTTTGAGGCAGATGCCACAAACTGTAGCCGCCACGCTTTTGTGGCACCGGATGTAGTGTTGCCAGAGATGTTTCTTCGCGGGCCAGGTCTTCAAGCAGATCTCGCAGAAAGAAGGATCGTTGCTGTTTACGTAGACAGTACGTTTGGAGCTGTTGTGCTGGGGGTTAGGAGAGTTGATGGAGTCTTGGTCGTCTTCTTTTTTGACCACGACGTCGGGGAGCTTCTTCTTGTTGTTTTTCACCGGGGTCTTCTTCTCTTCTTTCTCTTCCACCTTCTTCCCGAGGAGTCTCTTCTCTAAGAGGGAGATTTTGTTCGTGTCTAGGAAGCCTGGGAAGTCTTTGGGTTCCTCCTCTAGTTCTTCTTTCTCACCTTCGTCGCTTTGCTCGCTGTTTGATTCACTTTCACAGTTGTTTTGAGGGGCTGTAGGTGGTGGTACTACCGGCGTGGCTTTCATGGCGGCATTCGCGTGCATAGTGTTGTAATGGACTTGGAGCTGAGCCTCCGTGTCGAAGACCTCCAAACACACTTTACACGCTTTAAAGATCCGACCGTGCGACTTGTTCAAATGATCGTAAGTTTTCCATTTGGAACCGTAGTTTTTACCACATACCGGACATGACGTCAGTGGTGCCAACTGATCGCGGTGGACCAACCGAACATGGTCGCGCAACACGTGTTGACTTTCGAACAACTTCAAACAGATCCCACAACTCAAACTCAGAATCTTCCTATGCAAGCTTAGAATGTGCATCTTTAATTTGATCTTACTGGGCAACGCGTCTGCGCAGAACTGACAGATGTACGAGTTCGCGTGGTCTCGTACATGATCGGCCATGTCATTCCGACTCCTGAGGATGTTTCCGCAGGTTATACAGAACAAATGACAGCCGGGGTGTTGAAAACGGATGTGGGAAACTATCTCGCACTTACTTTGGACTTTCTGTCCGCAGATCTCGCACGCGTATTCCGAATGGTAGTTCACGAGATGTTTCGCGAGGGATTGGCGGTCTTTGAAGATGCGAGCGCAGGATTTGCAGCGAGTTAAGAGGTCTTTTTGGAGGCGTGGTCGGCAGTTCTTCTTGTGTTTCTTAAGAAGGGTCTTTTTATGAAAACCTTTACTGCACTTGGGGCACTTGAATTCCCCTTCGTTAGCCGGGGGGGTGTAGTTCGTTATGATGTTAGTATAGAGGTCGCTTGAAGAGTCGATTTCTTTGGGGGCACACAGCGGTTCTTTGTCTTCGTGGTCAGAGAGCCGGTTGAGAGAGTTATCATCAATCTCTGAAAGCTTCTTCTCCTGTTCTAGCATCTCCTGTCGCATGAAGCTCTGTTTTACCGACTGGAAATCAAAAGCTTGGAACTTCTGACTCATGAAATCCTCTGCTGTGTCTAACAACGACAGTGGCTCAGGTTTTTGTTTGCAGCTCTTGGTACTATGAATCTTGTTGAAATGCTGCGCGAGGTGGTACTTCGACGCGCTCGTCTTATAACACAACTGACACGTTATGCTCGGATGTCCCTTATGCAGCCGATTGACGTGTTTCCACAAATGCGAATTCCTCCCATAGAACTTATTACACAAATCGCAATGGAAGATCGAGTGTTGACTCCTTCTGTGTGTGCTAAAGTCTTTAAACGACTCAAAATCGTCCAATCCGCACTCGCTACACGCCAAACTCTTCGACGCGGGAGAGGAACCTCCTGATTCGTAATTCTCATTGGTTTCGATGTAATCGGCCGGATCGAACATCTTCGCTTGTTTTTTACAAGCGTCCAATAGGAAGTCGTGGACGAGGACGTGGTTTTCTAACGACTTTGAGTTATCGTCGCCGTAACGACAAATCTGACAGATATATCTGGTAACAGTCTGGTGTTGTTGAGAGCATACTTCGATGTGACTTTGGAGGCTTAGCAGAGATGATGATTGGTGGAGACACATTCCACACAAGAGAGACGATTGGTCCGCATGTTTGATGCGGAGGTGGGTGAAGAGGTCGGGGCGGGCCGTGAACATGGCGGGGCAAAGCGGACAGACGAAGCTGGGGAGGAGGGTGGGAGGCTCCTCCGAGAGCTGTTGATCGGGTTGAATCTGATTGTCCTCTACAAAAAAAAGAAAAAACAAGTGAATAATTAGTGCTCGAATGTCAATATTATTATTATTAGCTCGCGCGTCATTAATAATTCATTCTGAATCGAGCGGGCTACTAATGATTATTACAATAAACAAAAGTTATTGTTTGCTTTAAAAATAGTGCGAGGTGCTGCTGCTAGTGCTAGCTCCGCCCATCCTGGCCCGACTGACCAATGCGTCGCGGTTGGTTTTGGTGTCAAGAATAGGTCGCTAGTGCTAGCTCCGCCCACCCCGGCCCAACTCACCAATTGCATCGCTTTTCCTGAGATCAGAAATCTTGAGTAGGTTAGGTAACTTCTTTTTCTTATCATTAGCGGCGTCCCCAGCCAAGGCCACAATTTGCGCCATATCAATTCCATGCGTCTCAAAAACATGACTAGCCAACATAGACGGTCCGGTGAACTGTTCTTCGCATAATAGACACACTTGTGGTAACGCCCTGATGTCTTTTTCGATCAATGGGTGAGTTTGGTTCTCGACTTCCACGCCGTTGTAGGCGGGGATGTGTGGTTCAGGAGTGAGCGTCCTAACTTCGAGTTTCTTCGGTTGTTTGCTCTTCCTCCTGCTCGATGTGTCGAGTTTGCATATTTTGGGGAGACTAGATTCGATAACGTCGGAATTTTTACGTTTGCGATTTTTCCTTTGGGTGATTTCGCTGATAAGATAGTTTTCGGCGTCGTCGAAGTATTTCTTGCCGAAGCTGTTTTTAGTGGTAATGAGACTGTCGAGGAGGTTGGATTTACGGAAAGACTCCTCTGATTCTGAGTCCGAGTCAAGGTCGTAGTCGACGAGTTTTGTGAGGTTATGTAGAGGAAAGTTAGATTGGAATTCTTCATGTTCTTTTATCAGGACATCAAGCGTGTCCACGGTTTGAGTATTCTTCTCTTGTTTCTGGGGGGTTAAGTCAGCCGAGACGCCTTTATCGAGTCTGCGTTTTGACTTCAAACAAGACTCCGTAATGTCATACTGAGCCTCCAAAATAATGACTTTCTGTAAGCAGTTTTTAAGGAAAACATAGAACTTGTTGACGTTGTCCAAACACTCCCCGCAGATCGTATCGGGGAGTAACGAATGGGGGGACACCTAAAAACCACCAATCAACAAAGCTCACACTAAACAAAAGAACTCACGATTATGGGGAGGCATGTTTCGATTCTGTGTTTGAGGCCCTCTGTCCTGAAAATGTCGACGTGATCTTGGCCAAGATTCCCGCATATTCGACACAGTTTCGTCTCCATTTTTCCGCATATCGGGACCGAGAAAACCCCCGAAGCACCCCCCGATTTGGAGGCGGTCTGGACGACGGTGCTACCTCCCCCACCGTCACGGAGGCGTCGTCTCAAAGACTCGTGGGGGCTTCCATCGAGCTTTTATGTCACGATTTCACCTGGAGCACTGGGAAAACAGACGCTTTCAAGAATTTCTCAAATTGAATCACAAACACAACGACGCCATTGCGGATTCTAGTTTGACAGGTGGCCACCAGGGTACGCCACAAAATGGGAAAAAGCGCCCCCAAACTACCCCCCGAAAAAACGCCAAGGTTTGTTAACAGTCTAAAGACACCCTCAGACTGTGAGGGGGTTGTCACATCTAAGTTTCATGCTTAAATTAATATTTTCTTAGTGTGAAGCTCCCACCAGAGGGCGCTGGCGGTCGAAGATTGACAGTTCGATAATTTTGACGTTTGGGGCCCTAACCAATAAATGTTTACACTTCGAATTGGGGCTCACCGACATGGCTCTCAATGGATTCTTTGATTTCTTCCAGAAGGGAAAAGTAGGTAAGCGCCCTGAGCAACCACCGTCTCATTCTTTCACTTTTAGACGTTCAGACCGAAAAAGAAATTTGTTCATGGGACAATCAGGTACAGTTTGCATAAACAAGCGTGTGCCAGTCTCAATTCTGGAATAAACTTGAGATCGGCGGTCAAGCTTCCCGAGGGTGAAGACCTAAACGATTGGATAGCTGTACACGGTAAGGAAATGCGCATTTATTCAGCGGTGGGTATGCAACCAATTATACACAGCCTCTGTACACCGACTTCAGTACAGTGAAACTTCAAAGATACGAACTTTTTGGCATACAGTAAAACCTCGATTTTCAGTGGTGGATTTTTTCAACCGAATAAATCTGATCTATGGTACGATTTCTGACTACTGCACCCCTCAGACGTGCCCCACGATGTCAGGGGGGCCCCGCTTCGAGTATCTTTGGGCTGATGGCGATAAATACAAGAAACCAACGCCGCTACCGGCGAAAGAGTACATTAGTCACTTGATGGACTGGATTGAAGTTCAAATCAATAACCAGACGTTGTTTCCATGTACTTCAGATCTTCCTTTTCCTAAGAACTTTGAGAAACTTTGCAGTAAGATTTTAGCGCGACTACACAGGGTGTTCGTTCATGTCTACATCCATCACTTTCAGAACGTAGTGACCATAGCTGCGGTACGTAAAGAAGTATATTTATTTCTTGTTACTGATATAATAATTCTAGGAGGCTCACGTCAATACTTGCTACAAACATTTCTACTACTTTGTGACTGAGTTTGATCTAGTTGGCGAAAAGGAGCTAGAGCCGTTGGCTGTCATGGCGTCCAAGATCTGTAAAGATTAAAATCGAGCTCAATTTTCTCGAATTTTTATATAACATTTTTACTAATATGCATACTCGGATAGTTGACGTTTATAACATGTCACGTGACTAATTAAGTGCATGTTTCGTTCCATAATCTTCATCAGGGTTTTTTTTGTTAATTAAAGGCCAGTTTTTGTTACGAGACTTAGGGGGTCTCTGGATTGTTATATTAACTTAGTCCGCCATTTTTGTATATATTTAAGGTTATGTCAGTATTAATTAACCCCCACTACTAAGTCATGTAGTTTAGGTTCGAATAATAAAACCAAAGCAACTACTTTGTGTTATTTTGTTTAAATTAGAAGTTATGACAATAAATCATACTAAAACGTACTTGTTTTCCTCATTAATTCTGTTTACTTCAAATCACTGTAAATAAATGAATTGACGTTTTCTTGCGAATTGTGATTAAAATATACCAATTATATTAATTTCAAATGAACTTTGTCGGCTCAAAGAACTAAATTAAAAACAGTATAAAAGACTGTGGAAAAATATTTAAACTAGGATGAAAATGAAGACTGTCGTCGTTGTTCTCTTGTTATTTACCGTTTGCAGGGCTGCCAAACTTCGTAAGTTTAATTTTTGTTTTTTTTTTTTTTTGATAATAATTTTGAAGCTGCCAGCTTCAAGAAATGCGACAAAAAGAAGCCAGATTTTAACAAGTGTCTCGGTGATGCCATCGGCGATGCTATCAAAAAACTCAACAAGCCAATGCCAGATTATGGTTTGACAAGTCTAGACATTATCAGAATACCATTTTACAAGTCGGAAATTGGCAACGAAACCTCTGGTTTTCATCAAATTTACAGTGAATTCGCTTTTGATGGCATGGACAAGCCCAAAACCACCGTAGCTGAGTAAGATACTGTAAAAATAAAAACATGTTGGTAGCCCTGGCAGAGTTACCGACATGGACAAAACACAGACTACTACGTTTTTGTTTTTTTTTAGTTTGGATTTTTCTTCCAAGACCTTGAAACTTAACCTAACCTATACAAAATTACAACTTGACTTAAAGTTTGAAGGCCACGGTCAAATCGTGTTGCTACCAACTGATGTAGTTACAGATTTACACATATATTTCGGTAAGTTTTGACAGTGACAGTCCAGTTTTGACAGTTTGGCTTTAGATGACGTCACATTCTGTTTTATTTTCGAAATGGAAGAATATGGCGGCGACGTCAAATACTGGAAGGTGGCAAAACCTGATCTTAGCTTGGTCACTAAGAAACCGGTTGTCAAATTCGATCAGTTGTTCCAAAATAAGAAATTAAACGATGAGTTCAATGCGGCTTTGACAGAAAAAGCTTCGGAGATTTTGAAAATATATAGCATTAGAGCACACACAATGGCAAAATTTTTCGCTTTGTTGTTCAAAAGTTTCTTGGAGATGATTCCAGTGAAGGAGCTTTTTGACGGTGTTGATTAGCTAGGTTACCAAATTAATCTGTACTAAGCCCAAACTTGAATCAAATAATAAAATTGGATCAAGTCGACTTTCACTTTCAAGGTCGGGCGGGTGGGGCGTACGTGGAAACTAGGTGAACTTGTTTGTGGACGTCCTTGAGGCGGCTTTCTGATTGGTTGGTGTAAATTCCGGGCCTACTACGTGTGTAATAACGGTCGTGCAGGTGTTAAAAAAGCGGGAGTGGGTCAACTTGTCAGCGAGCGTCATTCAAACTGGTTATTGTGTCGTTGGAGGTAATTCCAGAGCAGTTCTACCAAATTTATGATATTGTTCAAAGAAAATTAGGTTGACAATGAGTGATGGATGAAAATCGTGAAACACGTTATTATTTTCAGTTTTTTAATGGTTCTGGCTCGACTTTTATTTAAAGTAGCCTTCATTTGCACTGAATTCTTGGATCAGAGATAATTAGCTCTCAGAACTGTCGTTTCAAACGGTAGTGACACAAATGACTGTAAAGTTGGTCATTAAATGGTCATCAAAAAGAGGTAGAAACGAATTCACGCCGACTTCTAAGAAAAAATTTAGTGTTCTGGAAGAATCACAAAACTAAAAATTTAATTGTTTTAAAACTGAGAATAAAAGCGTCTTAAAATTTTAGGAAATTTTATCTTTAAAAAATGGAGCTTATAATAATCATAATCATGAAACGAGAATATAAAATATGAAAAGCAAAAATCTAATATTCAATATGGAAATTTAAAATTATTTAAACTGAGAATAAAAAATTAAAGTTAAAATAGTTTTAAACCAAAATCGATCGATCTAAACTTCTCAGTTATTTGGATCTAACTCATGCAACTAAAATTCAATTTAAAAATTAAAATTTGAGTTTTCTAAAACTGAGAATTAGAAAATTTAAGTCAAGAATTTAGACTTCTGGAAATCTGAGAATTGAACAATTATACAAAAATTAGAACAAAAAACAAAAAAAAAAAACGAAAATCTAAAATTTGTAAACAGAAATTTGAAAACCTGTCAATTGAAAAAATCTAATAAAATAAATCGATAGATCTGAACATCTAAACAATAAAATTTATAAAACTGAAATATTTTTATTCTAAAGTTTACGAAACTGAGAACTAAAGATTTATAAAACTGAGAACAAAAAATCTGCCAAGTTAGAAAGCTGAAATTGTAATAATTAAAGTTTTGTGAAGTTGAAAACTCAAAAATTTAAAAACAGAAATTTTATAAACGAAGAGGTGGAGAATTTTAAAACTGATAATAAAAACTTGGAGAGCTAGAAACCTGAAAATTTAAGCAATTAAAATTGTGAGAAGAAGAACCAGAAACTTGAGAAACTGACAATGAGAATTAAAAATTTATACTGAAATTAAAATAAAAAATTTAAAAACCTGTTAACTTAGAAAGTTAAAAACTTAAAAATTTGTTACACAATTTATTTAAGAAACAAAAAATTTTAGAAATTTAATACTGAGAATGTGAAAAATAGAAATCCTAGACAAATTGCGAATTAAAAAAAAAATATATAATAATAAAGAAACTAAGAACTGGAGAATTTTAAAACTGAGAATAAAAAAATCTAGTGTTAGAAACCTAAATATTTGAGAAATTAAAATTCTGAGAAGTTGAGAATCTTACTAAATTGAAATAAAGAGTCCTAAAAATGAGAATAAAAATCTTAGAAATTTTGAAACTTGAGAACTTAGATATCTGAGTAATTGAGAATTAATGATTAATAATATAACCGAAACAAAAAATTCAAAAAGGTTTGAAACTGAAAAAATAAAGATCTTTGAAATTTTTAAACAGAAATTTGGAAGACTGAAAATTGAAGATTAAAAAACTGAGAATAAAAAAAATCGCAAATGAAAACATCTAGGAGCCTAAGCAACTATTAATCTGAAAATTTTTGAAATAAAAAAAATGATACATCTGAACGTTTAAATAATAAAATTAATAATAATAAGAATAAAATATCTGAATATTTCCAAAATTAAGAACAAAAAATCTGCAGTCAAAAACCTAAAAACCTAAATAGGTATCCAAAATTCTGAGAAACTAAAAACTTAAAATTTGTAACAGAGTATGAAATAATTCTAAAGTGCTAAAAACTCTAAATTTTAAGGAATTAAAATTCTGAGAAATTAAGAATCTTGATAAACTGAAAGTTAGGGAATTCTCAAAGTGAGAATAAAAAAAATTTAAAAATTATAAATCTGGAACTTAGTGTGAGAAACTTAAAATTCAAGATTCAAAATTGGAACAAAAAGTCAAAAAAAATATTTGAAAACCTGAGAATCTTTAAAATTTTTAAAAACTGAAAATTAAAAATTTTTCTAACTGAAAATCATAAAACCTGAGAGGTAATCAATCAAAAATTTGAAAATTTGGAAATCTTTAAAACTTTCATACAAATAATAAAGTCAGGACCTTCACTTGTGACTGCAGCAATTTGTGAACCAAACTTTTCAAAATTATTGAAATTATTGCTAATTTTACTTACACCGAGCAATCAAGATAATTGTAATCGAGTCATCCTTGAAACCGAACGTTTAATATTTATTCCACAAAATAATTAATATTTGTTTACTTTGTCGCTATAAATAAATGGTTGCTATAAAGAAAAGTGCCACCTTTTTTACGCTTTGTAATAAAAAAATGTAGTTCATTTCCATTGATTGTCTAAAAAATGTTGATTTCACGAAATATTTCCTGAATGTATCCAGCAATCATGATAATTTGTAATCGAGTCATCGTTGAAACCGAAAACGTATGTCGATATTTGATTCACACTTACAAACGTCAAATTAAACGTCACTTAAAAACATTTTATTGTCAAAAATACTTGGGTTTTCAAAAAAAGTACATTTATTTTATTTAATTGGTATAATAAATACTGAAAATGTTGTTCATTTTGACACGTATCAATCGCAAAAGACATACGTTTTCGGTTTCAAGGATGACTCGGTTACAAATTATCTTGATCTCTCCAAACAAAAACTTAAAAATAAATTCCCCATAATTCCAACTAACCGAATCTAAGTATTCTTCAGAAATACTTATCATTTTCTTAGAAACTAATGGTAGCCACTCTCCACCAATCAGGACATACCACCCTTCCACCCAGCCTTCATTTGTCTTCACTTCTTCATTAGAAAGTCGAACTTAACAGTGCCAACACCACCACGTAAGTTATCTTCACAGTAACTCAAAAAAATCTACACTTTCATTTTTTTCCAGCCAAAATGTTGAGACTTTTCTTATTTTCCTTCATCTTCTTCCACACCGAAGCCTGTGAAGAAGTTAAATACCAGAAAGTGAAACCAACAACCGAATCCATCTCATTTCCTCTATCTCGTTCTTCTCAAATCATGAGAATAGTAATCGTTAACTCGACCATAACATGTTCAAATTTTACCTCTCTGGAATCCATCGACTACCATTTCCAAGAAACTTACTACGACCAGTTTTTAAAAATTGTCAACTCCAGCATTTCCACGGTACCATCCATCGCCTTCTCAAAGTCACCATTTCTGAAGAAGTTGTTCCTCAGCGGCAACAACATCGAGAAGATCACTCCAGGAGCTTTCAACGGTTTGAGACTCCTCGAGGAGTTGTATCTTGACAACAACAGGATGTCAGTGGTGCCACATTTAGTGCTCAATTCTCTGTACGAGTTGAGAGTGTTGGATTTGAGCAACAACAAGATCGAGAGGATCGAAAAGTTCGCTTTGATGGGACTCAACAAACTCGAGGTGTTAAATTTGAGACACAACAAGATCGTGAGAGTCGAAGACGGAGTTCTCAAGAGTCTCAAAAGTCTACAAGTTCTCTTCGTATCTCACAATCCTTTGGTGAACGTCTCAATTGTTGGTTTGAAGAGTCTCGAAACTTTGTCGTTGAGCAACACGTCTTTGTCGCACTTGGAAAACTGGTCAAACTTCACCACGACGACTCTAGATCTGTCTTTCTCTAACTTCACTCAAGTCAACTTTACTCATTTTCCTGAGAGTGACAACGTGTTTCTGAGTAAGAGTGAGGTGGTCTCAATCGTGGGCTGCGAGTCTCTGCGCTCCAAGTTCCTGAATCTTGACCACAACAGAATTGAGAACATCGCAGGCGTTTTCGTGGGACTACGAGCGCTGAGTTTGTCCGGCAACAAGCTGAGACACTTGGAGGGATTCCTGAGCAAGTCTCCCACACTCGAGAGCGTGGATCTGAGCAACAACAAGATCTTAACAATCCACGGAAGGTTTCTCAAGAACTTGACGCGCCTGGTTGAGTTGTTGTTACAACACAACAACATCGCGAAGATCGAAACGACGGTCTTCCGCGACTTGACGAGTCTCAGAGTTCTCAACCTGTCGGACAACGCTCTCGAGAGCTTCGCTTACGGGACGTTCGACTCACTGTCAAACCTCGAGATTTTAGATCTTTCTAGGAACAACATCCACGATCTGCAACAACTCCACTCTTTGGTAAACCTTCAACATCTCTTCTTGGACAACAACGACGTCTCAGAGTTTCAAACTAAATTTTTTCCACGTCTCAGGACAATTTCTCTCGACGTGAATCCCTGGAGTTGTCAAAATCTCGTCACAATCGAAGCACAGTTGCGGAAAAAGTCGGGTTTGATGTTGCCTGGGGCAAGTTTTGACAGTGAGAATTTCCATGGTGTTGCCTGTAAAAATGAAGTTGAAGTTGAGAGTGAGTTTGATAAGTTGTTGAAGATTTTAGAGAGTCGGTTGGTGCCGGAGAAAGTTGAGAAGTTGACGGCGGTGCAGGAAGTTGAGTTGAATTATACTAGTAAAATTTTTGTGTACGTTGTTGTTGTACAGATTGTTGTAATGTTGTTGCTGTTGTTTGTTGTTTTTCTTATTTTTAAATATGTTAAGAATAAGAAGGTGGAGGAGCCGAAGAGAAGGCGCTTTCCCGATTTTGAGCTTTTTTAGAAAATTGTTTTATTTGTAGTGGGAATAAATTTGTTAATCTTCAGAAAATTTGAGAAGTTTTTAAAATGAATTTTGAGAAACAGAGTATTTGCTAACCCTAAAACTTAGTTTCTAAAAAAGTTGGTTGAAATTTTAAGAACTAATTTTTTTAGAAATTTTAGAATTTTTCGTGAAAAGATTAAGAATCTAACAATTCAGAATGTTTAAAATTGAAAATAAAAAAAAATAAATTTCTAAAAATTTTAAGATTTCTTTCAATAAAATGTAAAAAAATATGTACGTAATAATAATAATAGTAATAATAATAATAACAATAATTAAAATAAATTAAAAATCACTTAAAATGAAGATCTTAAAATCTAAAATTTTTGATTGTAAAAATCAGAAAAATTAAATAAATTTGGAACAAAAGCTTAAGGAAGTAAGAATTTTTTATTTGTAAAAAAGAAATTAAAACCTTATAATTCTAAAAAATAATAATAAAAAAGAATAAATTAGGAGGGGTAAAATTTCGAAATAAAAGAAAGAAATAATAGTAGAAATAATAAAAGAAAATATGAAAATTTAAAAAAAATGGAAATACTCTATTATTATTAATATTATACAAAAACTTGAGAAACTAAATATTTCAAGTCTTACAAATTAAAATTTTTAATAAATTAATGAAATTGTAGAAATCAGAAATTTATATTTTAAAATATGAATTTTTCAACACATTAAATAAATCAATAATCTCAACGTCCCAAAAAGCTAGCAATTTGTAAAAGTAGTAATTTGTAAAATTTAGAATAAAAAAATAAAATTTATAAAAAATAAAAAATTGACAACTGAGAATTTGTGAATTCATAAAATTTAGCAAATAAATATCTAAAATTCTGGGAAGCTAAAGAATTTGAAAATAGAACCCTAAAAATCTGTTTCTTTCCAAAAAAGAGAATATAACGCTGTGAATTCTAAAAATCCAAGAATTTTTTTAAAAGTAATTTGAAAAATGAATCTTGAACAAAAGCTTGTGAAATCTAAAATAAATCTAAAATCAATCTAAAATTGAGTATAAAAAATTAAGAAGCGATTTGTTAAGATTTTAATTTTTTGAGCAGCTGAAGTAAAAAAATTAAGAAACTTAATTTTAAGAAAAACAGTTTAAAAATTAGAATTTTAATATTTTTAAATTTGTGAATCTCGGCAAATAAAATTCTATAAATTGAAAATTTTTATAATAAAAATTGAAAAAATTTATAAATTATGAAAATTATGTAAATTTAAGAATTTGAAGAAACTGAGAATTGATTATCCCTAAAACTGAGTTTGAAACAAATTTATTTTGAAGTGAAGATCTATAACTGGAAATGTTTGAAGCTGGACATTTAAAAATCAAAATATAGAAAAAAAAATAAATATTAGACATTTATGAACAATAAAGCTAAAAAATAACTTTCTATAATATAAATACGTGGAAAAACTGAGAATTCAATAATTTTTATTATTCAATTTTCTCGTGAATTAAGAAGCATTGTGAAACTGAATCATCACAACAAAAAACGTCAACACCGTCCCCAAAATACTAAAAATCGTCCCTTTATCAATCCAAAAAAACCTCGCGGCTGAAAATTTCGGCAAATTCTGTAAAACTGTCTCACTGAACTCTTTCAGCCGACTTTTATCGCCATCTCCAAACCGCCGGCTTCTTTGCATAATATAAGATTTATCTAACACATCTCCAGCTTCTTTAAGAACTTGGTCACACTTGAAGATCAAAGCAACAGTTTTAGACTACAAAAAACTGGTGAAATCAAGAGAAAAAAAACTAGGAACTTACAAAAATCAGTATCATTATGACGATGTCCGCCATAATCATCTCTAGCTTATTTTCAGTTCTTTGTAACGAGGCCACAAAGACATAATCCAAATTGTTAAGAATGTAGAGACTTGTATGTAAAATCGCGAAGAAAACGGGCCATCCGAAGACATCATTGAAGAGATCGATGGTGTCTTTGAGAAAGTACAAATTGCGTTCGATGTTGATCAGAGTGTAGAACATCTTTCTCGGTTCCTTGACGATCTGTTGGTGGAGAACAACATTCACGTGTTGGTACTGCAGCAGAATTAAGTTCAGAATAAGCAGAAGCATATCGACATAAGCATAGAAGACACAGAACTCGATATATTGCACAAGATACTTTTTAATATACGGAACGAGACCTTGAAAAGACACCGTCCAATAAATATAAATAAGAATCTCAACAACGAAATCAAAAACGACCACGAAGAGAAAAAAATTCGCTCTGTTATTCACGTCCACGGTTTTCGCATGTGCCACTATCATCTTCAGGTTTGAGATCAAACGTTTCCATTTATTTTCCTTCCAGAGGATGACAGTCAAGTTCGAAACGTTCACGAAAATGACGAGATTTATGTCGGTTAGTAAGTTTACTGCAATTTTGGCGTATATGTAGTGTTGTGGGTAATTTCTGTTGTTTATTGAGAGTGGCGAGCAAATTGTTACGAAAGCGAGAAATGCGAAAGTTCGGACTTTTTGGAAAGTGGACACCGAGGTGTTCCATGGTGGTGAAATTGCTAGGATTTCTGTTAGTTTGAAGAAGAGAGTTAAAGGTGACATTTTCTGTAGTCAGAATCGAATAACAATAACTGTTTGTTTCGTGTTTGTTTTATAAAGAAGTAGAAATTATGTGGGTGGCGGAAAGTGAATGGTTATATTGATTTTCAAACAATAGGGCAAACTGATTGCTTTTTGTAGTTTTAGTATGAAAATTAACAAAGTGAAATGCTGAAAAAAATTAGAGTAAATAATACGATACTTAGTCTGGGAGAAAAAAGACAAGCAGAATTCATACTTCATTCAGGCAACAACCCAAAAATTTGCTTACTAAACTTTGAAAACTGCAAATTCATAAAAGTACGAAAATTCAACGTTGAACCTAAATTAAAATCGACTAGAGACTACAGACTTTAAAAAAACAGATTCCGAAAAAATCTAAATTTTAAGACGTTCAAGTTTCAAAGATGCTTCAAACGCAACGTAACTTTTGGAAAAAAATAAACACGGTTGATAAAATTGTGTTTACCTACTTTAAGTTTAAGTTAAAAATTATCAAAATCAGTTTAATAACCGCGTTCATTTTTAAACTGTTTTTGATGTAATAATAAGCCCATTAGTAACCCAAAATAGAAAAACATAATTTTGTCAACCGTGTCTATTTTTTTTCTATAAGCTGCGTTTCGTTTGATGCATTTTTACAAATTTTAAGACGTCTTCGCGTGTTAAAATTTAGATTTTTTAAATTTTAAATTTTTTATCAATTTTTCTGAATTTATGATTCTCACATCTTTATTGTAAAAATTCAACAGTTTTTCCTCAGATTAAATATAATATTATTGACTTTTTTTTCTAGCATTGCACTTCATTAATTTCTATTTTATAGAACTACTAGAACAAGCAATCAATTTGCTCTATTGTTCCAAAATCAATAAAACCATTCACTTCCCGCCACCCACATAATTTCTACTTTTTTATAAAACGAGCACGAGACAAACAGTTATTATTATTCGATTCTCACTAAAGAAAATGTCACCTTTAACTGTCTTCTTCAAACTAACAGAAATCCTAGCAATTTCACCACCATGGAACACCTCGGTGTCCACTTTCCAGAAAGTCCGAACTTTCGCATTTCTCGCTTTCGTAGCAATTTGCTCGCCACTCTCAATAATCTACAGAAATTACCCCCAAAAATTCATATACGCCAAAATTGCAGTAAGCTTACTAACCGACATAAATCTCGTCATTTTCGTGAACGTTTCGACCTTGACTGTCATCCTCTGGAAGGAAAAAGAATGGAAACGTTTGATCTCAAACCTGAAGATGATAGTGGCACATGCGAAAACCGTGGACGTGAGCAACAGAGCGAAATTTTTTCTCTTCGTGGTCGTTTTTGATTTCGCTGTTGAGATTCTTATTTATATTTATTGGACGGTGTCTCATCACGGTCTCGTTCCGTATATTAAAAAGTATCTTGTGCAATATATCGAGTTCTGTGTCTTCTACGCTTATGTCGATATGCTTCTGCTTATTCTGAACTTAATTCTGCTGCAGTACCAACACGTGAATGTTGTTCTCCACCAACAGATCGGCAAGGAACCGAGAAAGATGTTCTACACTCTGATCAACATCGAACGCAATTTGTACTTTCTCAAAGACACCATCGATCTCTTCAATGATGTCTTCGGATGGCCCGTTTTCTTCGCGATTTTACATACAAGTCTCTACATTCTTAACAATTTGGATTATGTCTTTGATGTTTCGTTACAAGAAACTGAAAATAAGCTAGAGAAGATTATGGCGGATATCGTCATAATGATACTGATTTTTGTAAGTTTCTATTTTTTTCTCCTGATTTTATCAGTTTTTTGTAGTTTAAAACTGTTTCTTTGATCTTCAAGTGTGACCAAGTTCTTAAAGAAGCTGAAGATGTGCTAGATAAATCTTATATTATGCAAAGAAGCCGGCGGTTTGGAGATGGCGATAAAAGTCGGCTGAAAGAGTTCAGTGAGACAGTTTTACAGAATTTGCCGAAATTTTCAGCCGCGAGGTTTTTTTGGATTGATAAAGGGACGATTTTTAGTATTTTGGGGACGGTGTTGACGTTTTTTATTGTGATGATTCAGTTTCACAATGCTTCTTAAACCACCACGTGAAAGTTGAACAATAAAAATTCTTAAATTCTCAGTTTTAACATTTCTTATATTATAGAAAATTATTTTTTTAACTTCATTGTTCATAAATAAATAATATTTAAATTTTTTCCATATTTTCATTTTTATATATGCAGTTTCAAATATTCTCAGTTATTCAGATCTTCACTTCAAAATGACCGCTTTAAACTCAGTTTTAGGAATAATCAATTCTCAGTTCCCAAATTTTTTATTAAACTTCCGTAATTGATTTTCAAATTTACATAATTTTTATAGTTGATACAATGTTTTTAAAACAAAATTTCCAAGTTTCTAAGCTTCTGTTTCAGATTTGTAGAATTTTATTTGCCAAGATTCACAATTTTGGAAATATTAAAATTCTAATTTTTAAGCTGTTTTACTTAAAACCAAATTGCTTAATTCTTAAGCTTGAGCTGGCCAAAAAAAAAATAAATCTTAACAAACCGATTCCTAATTTTTATAGTCAATCTACAAATGTTAAGAATTTAAGCTTTAAAATTCAATTTTTAAAATTATTTTTTTTTAATTTTGCAAGCTTTTGTTCAACATTTTTCAATTTTCCATTTCTGGCTTTTTTTTATGAATTTTTTAATTCCTTGATTTTTTTTAGAATTCAAAGCGTTACATACTCTTCTTTTGGAAAAAATCACAGTTTTTTAAGCTTCTATTTTCCAATTCTTCAACTTCCCAGAATTTTAGATTTTTATTTGATAAATTCTAAAAATTCACAAATTCTCAGTTGTCGATTTTTTATTTTTTAAAAATTTTATTTTTTTATTCTAAATTTTGTTTAAGTTTTGCTAGCTTTTTTGAGATGTTGAAATAATAGATTTTTTTGATTTGTTAAAAAATATACATTTTAAAAAATAAATTTCGGATTTTTATTTATAATTTCATTAATTTATTAAGAATTTAAATTTAATTTATTTAATTACTGTAATACTTACAATCAGAAACTTTAACACCACATTTGAAAACTCCAGTAAATTATTTTTAAATTTATATAATTTTTATAGTTTATATCATTTTTTAGAAATAAAAATTTTCGAATTTTCAAGTTCCTGTTTCAAAAGTGTTTACTTTTATAAATTAAAATTTTTTTTTTTGTTAAGTTACTCAATTTTATATATTTTCAAATTTGGTTTTGCAACATGTTTACTAAATTACTAATTCTTAATCTTAAACTTCTCAAAAAAACTTAAGACGTTAACAGACTGACAATTTTAAGGACCACATTACGGTGGTGACTAATATTATTGATTCCTATCGGGCTAGTAGTGCACTCGGAGGTTAGCATATATGGATATATAAATATCAGAAGTTATTTGAATTTGTTTTATAGCTACCAGATCAGTAATTTATCAGAATCTCTATTCTAATAAAAAACCTTAAGCACTAGTGGAGCAAAGTAGATAAAATAGTGTATTACACTCGATTAATAACACGTATAATTCGTTGTGCCGCCCTTCAAAAGTCGCCGAATTTTTGACTGATGTAAATTTAAAAAATACACAGGACATTGTCTGCGTTGTACATCAGCAACTCTTCTAGTGAATGTCGATGCTGACGGCGAAGACGTGGAAAATAAAAGAGTTATGTAGCAAACAGTGTAGAATTAAGAGTAGATTGGTTACACTTTTACTTCTATATCTATTTTACAAAAAAAAACAAAAAATATAGAAATTTTTGCTTTTTAAACTGAATGTGTGATAAACTATATTTGAATTCGTACATTTTCAGTTCATGGTACTCTAAGGGTCGGTTTTTCAATTGTTAGTTGACCAATCGTAATTTAGTAGCCATAGCAACAATGGTAACAACAAGGTAACTATAACACTTAACTTTTAATTAGTGCTAATTATCGAGAAACCGTCCCTAATCGTGCATTGTCAATATGTAATAAATAATAATTATTTAAATGTGAGCATACTGCTTTTAAAATGATTATTAAACTAGAATAAACGCCATTAAACCCATAATCAATTTTTGTATGTATCGACCTTCTGCTTACAATTTATTATTATTTAATAATGAAACTTATTTAATCCTTCAGCTCACCGTTATTGACCAAAATCCCCCGTGAAAATGTCCACGAAACTTTTCGACACACTTTTTGCCATCGGAAACTTCTTCCTGATAATTCCATCCATAAAAAAATCTGTTACAACTTACCAAAAAGTCACCACTGTCATTTTTATTTTTTGTAGCATTTACTTGACAATTTTAGACGCATGTGACAATTCTAGCTACAAAGAGTATTTCGTTAAGGCGACACTTCTCGCTCTTGGAGATTTAACTATTGTCATTTTCACCTGCTATATTCCTCTCTCCGTTATGGTACTGAAGAAAGGTCAGTGGACGCGCTTACTTAGGTTTCTTAAATTTTTTCTCTCGGTGCCGGAAACACAGGCGAAATTGGTGAAATTCGCTGAAATTGCACTTTTTAAATGGTTTGTCGAGGTAGTGGTTACGGTTTTGGTGATGGGATTCTGGTGGATGCTTTTACGGTCTCCTTGGTTTCTTCCTTACAGAATCCACTACTTTCAGTTTATCATGCTGCACACTTTTAACACTCTTTTTTGTTTTTTTCTGCACTGCATTCTCACGCAGTACCAAAATCTCGCCTTGAACTTTACGAAAGAGAAACTGAATACAGTCTACTTACTGAAAGATACAGTCGAACTTTTGAATGAGGTTTTCGGTTGGCCGCTCGCCTTGGCTATTTTTTACACAATTCTTTATTGCCTTAACAACATCGACTTTATCTTCACGGCGTCGATACAAGCTTCAGACATTTTGGAATTACGAATTGCAGCAGATGTTGCTCTGATTTTAATTATCACGGTAAGTAAAAATTTGGATAAAGTCTAAAAAAAACTCCGTTTTTAGGTTAGCACTTTCACGGTCATACTGTGGTGCGATTTGGTCCTTAAAGAAGCTGAAAGACTCCTGAATAAATGCTACGTTATGCAGAGACATTGCAAGAGTCCCAAAGAGAAAGAAAAATTAAAAATTTTAACTAGGGCTCTCAAAAAAAATTTACCGAGATTCTCAGCCTCACGATTTTTTTATATTGATAGATCGACGATTTTGAGTGTTTTGAACACTGAAATTACGTTCATCGTGGTGTTGATCCAATTTCGGTCTCTTGCTGCGAGTCAGAGTCAACTGGGACAATAATTGAATAATTTTCAGACAATTAGACGTAAGCTTCTATTTTCAAATTCTACAACTTCTCAGAATTTTAGATATTTATTTGATAAATTTTAAAAATTTACAAATTTTCAGTTCTGTTGATTTTTATTTTTTAGATTTTTTTTTTATTCTAAATTTTAGTTTCGCTGGCTTTTTTGAGATCTTAAAATAATAGATTTTTTTGATTTGTTGAAAAATATACATTTTAAAAAATAAATTTCTGATTTTTATAATTTCATTAATTTATTAAGAATTTAAATTTCTGTGATTTGAAATTTTTAGTTTCTCAAGTTTTTTTATAAATAATTTTTAAGAATTTTTTTATTTTCTGATACTTCTAATTGAAGCTCTCAATTTTTACTTCTCCTAATTCATTCTTTTTTTATTTATTTATTTAAATTAGAAAGTTTCAATTTCTTTTTTACAAATAAAAAATTCTTAATTCTTGTTCCAAAATTATTTAATTACTCTAATTATTACAATCAGAAATTTTAAGACCACATTTGCAAACTCCAGTAAATAATTTAAATTGATATAATTTTTATAGTTTATATCATTTTTTAGAAATGAAAATTTCCGAATTTTCAAAAGTGTTTACTTTTATAAATTTTATATATTTTCAATTTGGCTTTGCAACTTGTTTTTTGTTGTAGAAATTACTAATTCTTAATCTTAAACTTCTCGAAAAAACTTGAGATGTTAACAGACTGATTAACGACAATTTTAAGGACCACATTACGGTGGTGACTAATTTATTGATTCCTATCGGACTAGTAGTGCACTCAAAGATTAGCATATATAGATATATAAATGACAAAAGTTATTTGAATTTGTTTTATAGCTACCAGATCAGTAAGTATTACCAACCCACACAGAATCTCTATTCTAATAAAAAACCTTTTAAACACTAGTGGAGTAAAGTAGATAAAATAGCGTATTATACTCGATTAATAGCACGTATAATACGTTGTGCCGAAGAAAATATTTGTTTTCAAAATAGTCGATTTTCCGCTCTTAAAAAGTCGCCAAATTTTTGACTGATGTACATTTTAAAAATTACACAGGACATTGTGTGCGTCGTACATCAGCAACTCTTCTAGTGAATGTCGATGCTGATAGCAAAGACGTGGAAAATAAAAGAGTTATATGGCAGACAGTGTAGAATTAAGAGTAGATTGGTTACAATAAATCATTTTTGAATTTATATATTTTTAGCTTGTGGTATTCTAAAGATTAGTTTTTCAATTGTTAGTGAACCAATTGTAATTTAGTAGCCATAGCAACAATGGTAACAACAATGTAACTATAACACTTAACTTTTAATTGGTGCTAATTATCGAGAAACCGTCCCTAATCATGCATTGTTAATATGTAATAAATAATAATAAATACTTAAATGTAAGTATACTGCTTTTCAAATGATTATTAAACTAGAATAAACGACGAAATTAAACCCACAACTTATAATTTATTATTATTTAATAATGAAACTTATTTAATCCATCTACTCACCGTTATTGACCAAACTCCACCGTGAAAATGTCCACGAAACTTTTCGACACACTTTTTGCCATCGGAAACTTCTTCCTGACAATTCCATCCATAAAAAAATCTGTTACTAATTACCAAAAAATCACCACTGTCATTTTTATTTTTTGCAGCATTTACTTTACAATTTTAGACGCATGTGACAATTCTAGCTACAAAGAGTATTTCGTTAAGGCGACACTTCTCGCTCTTGGAGATTTAACTATTGTCATTTTCACCTGCTATATTCCTCTCTCCGTTATGGTACTGAAGAAAGGTCAGTGGACGCGCTTACTTAAGTTTCTTAATTTTTTTCTCTCGGTGCCGGAAACACAGGCGAAATTGGTGAAATTCGCTGAAATTGCACTTTTTAAATGGTTTGTCGAGGTAGTGGTTACGGTTTTGGTGATGGGATTCTGGTGGATGCTTTTACGGTCTCCTTGGTTTCTTCCTTACAGAATCCATTACTTTCAGTTTCTCATGCTGTACACTTTTAACACTCTTTACTGTTTTTTTCTGCACTGCATTCTCACGCAGTACCAAAATCTCGCTTTCAACTTTACGAAAGAGAAACTGAATACAGTCTACTTACTGAAGGATACAGTCGAACTTTTGAATGAGGTTTTCGGTTGGCCGCTCGCCTTGGCTATTTTTTACACAATTCTTTATTGCCTTAACAACATCGACTTTATCTTCACGGCGTCGATACAAGCTTCAGACATTTTGGAATTACGAATTGCAGCAGATGTTGCTCTGATTTTAATTATCACGGTAAGTAAAAATTTGGATAAAGTCTAAAAAAAACTCCGTTTTTAGGTTAGCACTTTCACGGTCATACTGTGGTGCGATTTGGTCCTTAAAGAAGCTGAAAGACTCCTGAATAAATGCTACGTTATGCAGAGACATTGCAAGAGTCCCAAAGAGAAAGAAAAATTAAAAATTTTAACTAAAGCTCTCAAAAACAATTTCTCGAAATTCTCAGCCTCACGATTTTCTTATATTGACAGATCGACGATTTTGAGTGTTTTGAACACTGAAATTACGTTCATCGTGGTGTTGATCCAATTTCGGTCTCTTGCTGCGAGTCAGAATCAACTGAGTCAATAACTGAATAATTTGCAGACAATTAGACGTAATTTTCTTACTGATTGGTGGTTATACAAATAAATAATTTTTATAACACTTTATTCTTCTTGCATTATATCAAAACTGTCACCTACACTACACCTAAATTCCTAAATATTAAAAAAAAATTATTGCAAAGATAGAAATTAAAAAGATCTACGCAATGCGCACGCACTTAGGGATTTTGTGGTGCCTAGGTTGAAAAATGTTATTTACGAAAAAAAAATTTCTTTCTATTACCGATTGTAATGAAATTCCTTTATAACTTTTGAACCGCTCGATAGATCGGGATGAATTTTTGCACGCCAGTAGAACTCGCCGAGGACTATCTGCTAACGCAAAAAGTTCCAGGATTCTATCGTGTTATCATCGAAAAAAGAGGTGCCGAAATATGGGTCCGAAAAATCTCTTGAAAAGATAAGGACCCCTATAACTTTTTTATTAGTGCATATATTGTGATTATTTTGGTCGTATCTTACGTAGAATTTCACGAGGAATCCAACGGTGCCACGGGAATTCACGTACGACTTCTAGTTCCCGAGTTATCGGCAATCAAAGTTTTCGAAAGTTGCATTTTGCGTCGAAAGGGCAAGATTTTGGCGATTTCGACGATTTTTCAACTTTTTTATTTGAAGATATTTCTTGAATATCTCGTCGTTATCGTGTTTCTGGGGTCCGAAATGCTAAGAATCCGGTGCTAACTCGACTTCGAAAATGGCAAAATTTTTCGAAAAAATTTCTGACTCAATCGATGAAAATTTGTTGATTTTTAGAAATTCCTTTATAACTTTTGAACCGCTCGATAGATCGGGATGAATTTTTGCACGCTAGTAGAACTCGCCGAGGACTATCTGCTAACGCAAAAAGTTCCAGGATTCTATCGTGTTATCATCGAAAAAAGAGGTGCCGAAATATGGGTCCGAAAAATCTCTTGAAAAGATAAGGACCCCTATAACTTTTTTATTAGTGCATATATTGTGATTATTTTGGCCGTATCTTACGTAGAATTTCACGAGGAATCCAACGGTGCCACGGGAATTCACGTACGACTTCTAGTTCCCGAGTTATCGGCAATCAAAGTTTTCGAAAGTTGCATTTTGCGTCGAAAGGGCAAGATTTTGGCGATTTCGACGATTTTTCAACTTTTTTATTTGAAGATATTTCTTGAATATCTCGTCGTTATCGTGTTTCTGGGGTCCGAAATGCTAAGAATCCGGTGCTAACTCGACTTCGAAAATGGCAAAATTTTTCGAAAAAATTTCTGACTCAATCGATGAAAATTTGTTGATTTTTAGAAATTCCTTTATAACTTTTGAACCGCTCGATAGATCGGGATGAATTTTTGCACGCTAGTAGAACTCGCCGAGGACTATCTGCTAACGCAAAAAGTTCCAGGATTCTATCGTGTTATCATCGAAAAAAGAGGTGCCGAAATATGGGTCCGAAAAATCTCTTGAAAAGATAAGGACCCCTATAACTTTTTTATTAGTGCATATATTGTGATTATTTTGGCCGTATCTTACGTAGAATTTCACGAGGAATCCAACGGTGCCACGGGAATTCACGTACGACTTCTAGTTCCCGAGTTATCGGCAATCAAAGTTTTCGAAAGTTGCATTTTGCGTCGAAAGGGCAAGATTTTGGCGATTTCGACGATTTTTCAACTTTTTTATTTGTAGATATTTCTTGAATATCTCGTCGTTATCGTGTTTCTGGGGTCCGAAATGCTAAGAATCCGGTGCTAACTCGACTTCGAAAATGGCAAAATTTTTCGAAAAAATTTCTGACTCAATCGATGAAAATTTGTTGATTTTTAGAAATTCCTTTATAACTTTTGAACCGCTCGATAGATCGGGATGAATTTTTGCACGCTAGTAGAACTCGCCGAGGACTATCTGCTAACGCAAAAAGTTCCAGGATTCTATCGTGTTATCATCGAAAAAAGAGGTGCCGAAATATGGGTCCGAAAAATCTCTTGAAAAGATAAGGACCCCTATAACTTTTTTATTAGTGCATATATTGTGATTATTTTGGCCGTATCTTACGTAGAATTTCACGAGGAATCCAACGGTGCCACGGGAATTCACGTACGACTTCTAGTTCCCGAGTTATCGGCAATCAAAGTTTTCGAAAGTTGCATTTTGCGTCGAAAGGGCAAGATTTTGGCGATTTCGACGATTTTTCAACTTTTTTATTTGAAGATATTTCTTGAATATCTCGTCGTTATCGTGTTTCTGGGGTCCGAAATGCTAAGAATCCGGTGCTAACTCGACTTCGAAAATGGCAAAATTTTTCGAAAAAATTTCTGACTCAATCGATGAAAATTTGTTGATTTTTAGAAATTCCTTTATAACTTTTGAACCGCTCGATAGATCGGGATGAATTTTTGCACGCTAGTAGAACTCGCCGAGGACTATCTGCTAACGCAAAAAGTTCCAGGATTCTATCGTGTTATCATCGAAAAAAGAGGTGCCGAAATATGGGTCCGAAAAATCTCTTGAAAAGATAAGGACCCCTATAACTTTTTTATTAGTGCATATATTGTGATTATTTTGGCCGTATCTTACGTAGAATTTCACGAGGAATCCAACGGTGCCACGGGAATTCACGTACGACTTCTAGTTCCCGAGTTATCGGCAATCAAAGTTTTCGAAAGTTGCATTTTGCGTCGAAAGGGCAAGATTTTGGCGATTTCGACGATTTTTCAACTTTTTTATTTGAAGATATTTCTTGAATATCTCGTCGTTATCGTGTTTCTGGGGTCCGAAATGCTAAGAATCCGGTGCTAACTCGACTTCGAAAATGGCAAAATTTTTCGAAAAAATTTCTGACTCAATCGATGAAAATTTGTTGATTTTTAGAAATTCCTTTATAACTTTTGAACCGCTCGATAGATCGGGATGAATTTTTGCACGCTAGTAGAACTCGCCGAGGACTATCTGCTAACGCAAAAAGTTCCAGGATTCTATCGTGTTATCATCGAAAAAAGAGGTGCCGAAATATGGGTCCGAAAAATCTCTTGAAAAGATAAGGACCCCTATAACTTTTTTATTAGTGCATATATTGTGATTATTTTGGCCGTATCTTACGTAGAATTTCACGAGGAATCCAACGGTGCCACGGGAATTCACGTACGACTTCTAGTTCCCGAGTTATCGGCAATCAAAGTTTTCGAAAGTTGCATTTTGCGTCGAAAGGGCAAGATTTTGGCGATTTCGACGATTTTTCAACTTTTTTATTTGAAGATATTTCTTGAATATCTCGTCGTTATCGTGTTTCTGGGGTCCGAAATGCTAAGAATCCGGTGCTAACTCGACTTCGAAAATGGCAAAATTTTTCGAAAAAATTTCTGACTCAATCGATGAAAATTTGTTGATTTTTAGAAATTCCTTTATAACTTTTGAACCGCTCGATAGATCGGGATGAATTTTTGCACGCTAGTAGAACTCGCCGAGGACTATCTGCTAACGCAAAAAGTTCCAGGATTCTATCGTGTTATCATCGAAAAAAGAGGTGCCGAAATATGGGTCCGAAAAATCTCTTGAAAAGATAAGGACCCCTATAACTTTTTTATTAGTGCATATATTGTGATTATTTTGGCCGTATCTTACGTAGAATTTCACGAGGAATCCAACGGTGCCACGGGAATTCACGTACGACTTCTAGTTCCCGAGTTATCGGCAATCAAAGTTTTCGAAAGTTGCATTTTGCGTCGAAAGGGCAAGATTTTGGCGATTTCGACGATTTTTCAACTTTTTTATTTGAAGATATTTCTTGAATATCTCGTCGTTATCGTGTTTCTGGGGTCCGAAATGCTAAGAATCCGGTGCTAACTCGACTTCGAAAATGGCAAAATTTTTCGAAAAAATTTCTGACTCAATCGATGAAAATTTGTTGATTTTTAGAAATTCCTTTATAACTTTTGAACCGCTCGATAGATCGGGATGAATTTTTGCACGCTAGTAGAACTCGCCGAGGACTATCTGCTAACGCAAAAAGTTCCAGGATTCTATCGTGTTATCATCGAAAAAAGAGGTGCCGAAATATGGGTCCGAAAAATCTCTTGAAAAGATAAGGACCCCTATAACTTTTTTATTAGTGCATATATTGTGATTATTTTGGCCGTATCTTACGTAGAATTTCACGAGGAATCCAACGGTGCCACGGGAATTCACGTACGACTTCTAGTTCCCGAGTTATCGGCAATCAAAGTTTTCGAAAGTTGCATTTTGCGTCGAAAGGGCAAGATTTTGGCGATTTCGACGATTTTTCAACTTTTTTATTTGAAGATATTTCTTGAATATCTCGTCGTTATCGTGTTTCTGGGGTCCGAAATGCTAAGAATCCGGTGCTAACTCGACTTCGAAAATGGCAAAATTTTTCGAAAAAATTTCTGACTCAATCGATGAAAATTTGTTGATTTTTAGAAATTCCTTTATAACTTTTGAACCGCTCGATAGATCGGGATGAATTTTTGCACGCTAGTAGAACTCGCCGAGGACTATCTGCTAACGCAAAAAGTTCCAGGATTCTATCGTGTTATCATCGAAAAAAGAGGTGCCGAAATATGGGTCCGAAAAATCTCTTGAAAAGATAAGGACCCCTATAACTTTTTTATTAGTGCATATATTGTGATTATTTTGGCCGTATCTTACGTAGAATTTCACGAGGAATCCAACGGTGCCACGGGAATTCACGTACGACTTCTAGTTCCCGAGTTATCGGCAATCAAAGTTTTCGAAAGTTGCATTTTGCGTCGAAAGGGCAAGATTTTGGCGATTTCGACGATTTTTCAACTTTTTTATTTGAAGATATTTCTTGAATATCTCGTCGTTATCGTGTTTCTGGGGTCCGAAATGCTAAGAATCCGGTGCTAACTCGACTTCGAAAATGGCAAAATTTTTCGAAAAAATTTCTGACTCAATCGATGAAAATTTGTTGATTTTTAGAAATTCCTTTATAACTTTTGAACCGCTCGATAGATCGGGATGAATTTTTGCACGCTAGTAGAACTCGCCGAGGACTATCTGCTAACGCAAAAAGTTCCAGGATTCTATCGTGTTATCATCGAAAAAAGAGGTGCCGAAATATGGGTCCGAAAAATCTCTTGAAAAGATAAGGACCCCTATAACTTTTTTATTAGTGCATATATTGTGATTATTTTGGCCGTATCTTACGTAGAATTTCACGAGGAATCCAACGGTGCCACGGGAATTCACGTACGACTTCTAGTTCCCGAGTTATCGGCAATCAAAGTTTTCGAAAGTTGCATTTTGCGTCGAAAGGGCAAGATTTTGGCGATTTCGACGATTTTTCAACTTTTTTATTTGAAGATATTTCTTGAATATCTCGTCGTTATCGTGTTTCTGGGGTCCGAAATGCTAAGAATCCGGTGCTAACTCGACTTCGAAAATGGCAAAATTTTTCGAAAAAATTTCTGACTCAATCGATGAAAATTTGTTGATTTTTAGAAATTCCTTTATAACTTTTGAACCGCTCGATAGATCGGGATGAATTTTTGCACGCTAGTAGAACTCGCCGAGGACTATCTGCTAACGCAAAAAGTTCCAGGATTCTATCGTGTTATCATCGAAAAAAGAGGTGCCGAAATATGGGTCCGAAAAATCTCTTGAAAAGATAAGGACCCCTATAACTTTTTTATTAGTGCATATATTGTGATTATTTTGGCCGTATCTTACGTAGAATTTCACGAGGAATCCAACGGTGCCACGGGAATTCACGTACGACTTCTAGTTCCCGAGTTATCGGCAATCAAAGTTTTCGAAAGTTGCATTTTGCGTCGAAAGGGCAAGATTTTGGCGATTTCGACGATTTTTCAACTTTTTTATTTGAAGATATTTCTTGAATATCTCGTCGTTATCGTGTTTCTGGGGTCCGAAATGCTAAGAATCCGGTGCTAACTCGACTTCGAAAATGGCAAAATTTTTCGAAAAAATTTCTGACTCAATCGATGAAAATTTGTTGATTTTTAGAAATTCCTTTATAACTTTTGAACCGCTCGATAGATCGGGATGAATTTTTGCACGCTAGTAGAACTCGCCGAGGACTATCTGCTAACGCAAAAAGTTCCAGGATTCTATCGTGTTATCATCGAAAAAAGAGGTGCCGAAATATGGGTCCGAAAAATCTCTTGAAAAGATAAGGACCCCTATAACTTTTTTATTAGTGCATATATTGTGATTATTTTGGCCGTATCTTACGTAGAATTTCACGAGGAATCCAACGGTGCCACGGGAATTCACGTACGACTTCTAGTTCCCGAGTTATCGGCAATCAAAGTTTTCGAAAGTTGCATTTTGCGTCGAAAGGGCAAGATTTTGGCGATTTCGACGATTTTTCAACTTTTTTATTTGAAGATATTTCTTGAATATCTCGTCGTTATCGTGTTTCTGGGGTCCGAAATGCTAAGAATCCGGTGCTAACTCGACTTCGAAAATGGCAAAATTTTTCGAAAAAATTTCTGACTCAATCGATGAAAATTTGTTGATTTTTAGAAATTCCTTTATAACTTTTGAACCGCTCGATAGATCGGGATGAATTTTTGCACGCTAGTAGAACTCGCCGAGGACTATCTGCTAACGCAAAAAGTTCCAGGATTCTATCGTGTTATCATCGAAAAAAGAGGTGCCGAAATATGGGTCCGAAAAATCTCTTGAAAAGATAAGGACCCCTATAACTTTTTTATTAGTGCATATATTGTGATTATTTTGGCCGTATCTTACGTAGAATTTCACGAGGAATCCAACGGTGCCACGGGAATTCACGTACGACTTCTAGTTCCCGAGTTATCGGCAATCAAAGTTTTCGAAAGTTGCATTTTGCGTCGAAAGGGCAAGATTTTGGCGATTTCGACGATTTTTCAACTTTTTTATTTGAAGATATTTCTTGAATATCTCGTCGTTATCGTGTTTCTGGGGTCCGAAATGCTAAGAATCCGGTGCTAACTCGACTTCGAAAATGGCAAAATTTTTCGAAAAAATTTCTGACTCAATCGATGAAAATTTGTTGATTTTTAGAAATTCCTTTATAACTTTTGAACCGCTCGATAGATCGGGATGAATTTTTGCACGCTAGTAGAACTCGCCGAGGACTATCTGCTAACGCAAAAAGTTCCAGGATTCTATCGTGTTATCATCGAAAAAAGAGGTGCCGAAATATGGGTCCGAAAAATCTCTTGAAAAGATAAGGACCCCTATAACTTTTTTATTAGTGCATATATTGTGATTATTTTGGCCGTATCTTACGTAGAATTTCACGAGGAATCCAACGGTGCCACGGGAATTCACGTACGACTTCTAGTTCCCGAGTTATCGGCAATCAAAGTTTTCGAAAGTTGCATTTTGCGTCGAAAGGGCAAGATTTTGGCGATTTCGACGATTTTTCAACTTTTTTATTTGAAGATATTTCTTGAATATCTCGTCGTTATCGTGTTTCTGGGGTCCGAAATGCTAAGAATCCGGTGCTAACTCGACTTCGAAAATGGCAAAATTTTTCGAAAAAATTTCTGACTCAATCGATGAAAATTTGTTGATTTTTAGAAATTCCTTTATAACTTTTGAACCGCTCGATAGATCGGGATGAATTTTTGCACGCTAGTAGAACTCGCCGAGGACTATCTGCTAACGCAAAAAGTTCCAGGATTCTATCGTGTTATCATCGAAAAAAGAGGTGCCGAAATATGGGTCCGAAAAATCTCTTGAAAAGATAAGGACCCCTATAACTTTTTTATTAGTGCATATATTGTGATTATTTTGGCCGTATCTTACGTAGAATTTCACGAGGAATCCAACGGTGCCACGGGAATTCACGTACGACTTCTAGTTCCCGAGTTATCGGCAATCAAAGTTTTCGAAAGTTGCATTTTGCGTCGAAAGGGCAAGATTTTGGCGATTTCGACGATTTTTCAACTTTTTTATTTGAAGATATTTCTTGAATATCTCGTCGTTATCGTGATTCTGGGGTCCGAAATGCTAAGAATCCGGTGCTAACTCGACTTCGAAAATGGCAAAATTTTTCGAAAAAATTTCTGACTCAATCGATGAAAATTTGTTGATTTTTAGAAATTCCTTTATAACTTTTGAACCGCTCGATAGATCGGGATGAATTTTTGCACGCTAGTAGAACTCGCCGAGGACTATCTGCTAACGCAAAAAGTTCCAGGATTCTATCGTGTTATCATCGAAAAAAGAGGTGCCGAAATATGGGTCCGAAAAATCTCTTGAAAAGATAAGGACCCCTATAACTTTTTTATTAGTGCATATATTGTGATTATTTTGGCCGTATCTTACGTAGAATTTCACGAGGAATCCAACGGTGCCACGGGAATTCACGTACGACTTTTAGTTCCCGAGTTATCGGCAATCAAAGTTTTCGAAAGTTGCATTTTGCGTCGAAAGGGCAAGATTTTGGCGATTTCGACGATTTTTCAACTTTTTTATTTGAAGATATTTCTTGAATATCTCGTCGTTATCGTGTTTCTGGGGTCCGAAATGCTAAGAATCCGGTGCTAACTCGACTTCGAAAATGGCAAAATTTTTCGAAAAAATTTCTGACTCAATCGATGAAAATTTGTTGATTTTTAGAAATTCCTTTATAACTTTTGAACCGCTCGATAGATCGGGATGAATTTTTGCACGCTAGTAGAACTCGCCGAGGACTATCTGCTAACGCAAAAAGTTCCAGGATTCTATCGTGTTATCATCGAAAAAAGAGGTGCCGAAATATGGGTCCGAAAAATCTCTTGAAAAGATAAGGACCCCTATAACTTTTTTATTAGTGCATATATTGTGATTATTTTGGCCGTATCTTACGTAGAATTTCACGAGGAATCCAACGGTGCCACGGGAATTCACGTACGACTTCTAGTTCCCGAGTTATCGGCAATCAAAGTTTTCGAAAGTTGCATTTTGCGTCGAAAGGGCAAGATTTTGGCGATTTCGACGATTTTTCAACTTTTTTATTTGAAGATATTTCTTGAATATCTCGTCGTTATCGTGTTTCTGGGGTCCGAAATGCTAAGAATCCGGTGCTAACTCGACTTCGAAAATGGCAAAATTTTTCGAAAAAATTTCTGACTCAATCGATGAAAATTTGTTGATTTTTAGAAATTCCTTTATAACTTTTGAACCGCTCGATAGATCGGGATGAATTTTTGCACGCTAGTAGAACTCGCCGAGGACTATCTGCTAACGCAAAAAGTTCCAGGATTCTATCGTGTTATCATCGAAAAAAGAGGTGCCGAAATATGGGTCCGAAAAATCTCTTGAAAAGATAAGGACCCCTATAACTTTTTTATTAGTGCATATATTGTGATTATTTTGGCCGTATCTTACGTAGAATTTCACGAGGAATCCAACGGTGCCACGGGAATTCACGTACGACTTCTAGTTCCCGAGTTATCGGCAATCAAAGTTTTCGAAAGTTGCATTTTGCGTCGAAAGGGCAAGATTTTGGCGATTTCGACGATTTTTCAACTTTTTTATTTGAAGATATTTCTTGAATATCTCGTCGTTATCGTGTTTCTGGGGTCCGAAATGCTAAGAATCCGGTGCTAACTCGACTTCGAAAATGGCAAAATTTTTCGAAAAAATTTCTGACTCAATCGATGAAAATTTGTTGATTTTTAGAAATTCCTTTATAACTTTTGAACCGCTCGATAGATCGGGATGAATTTTTGCACGCTAGTAGAACTCGCCGAGGACTATCTGCTAACGCAAAAAGTTCCAGGATTCTATCGTGTTATCATCGAAAAAAGAGGTGCCGAAATATGGGTCCGAAAAATCTCTTGAAAAGATAAGGACCCCTATAACTTTTTTATTAGTGCATATATTGTGATTATTTTGGCCGTATCTTACGTAGAATTTCACGAGGAATCCAACGGTGCCACGGGAATTCACGTACGACTTCTAGTTCCCGAGTTATCGGCAATCAAAGTTTTCGAAAGTTGCATTTTGCGTCGAAAGGGCAAGATTTTGGCGATTTCGACGATTTTTCAACTTTTTTATTTGAAGATATTTCTTGAATATCTCGTCGTTATCGTGTTTCTGGGGTCCGAAATGCTAAGAATCCGGTGCTAACTCGACTTCGAAAATGGCAAAATTTTTCGAAAAAATTTCTGACTCAATCGATGAAAATTTGTTGATTTTTAGAAATTCCTTTATAACTTTTGAACCGCTCGATAGATCGGGATGAATTTTTGCACGCTAGTAGAACTCGCCGAGGACTATCTGCTAACGCAAAAAGTTCCAGGATTCTATCGTGTTATCATCGAAAAAAGAGGTGCCGAAATATGGGTCCGAAAAATCTCTTGAAAAGATAAGGACCCCTATAACTTTTTTATTAGTGCATATATTGTGATTATTTTGGCCGTATCTTACGTAGAATTTCACGAGGAATCCAACGGTGCCACGGGAATTCACGTACGACTTCTAGTTCCCGAGTTATCGGCAATCAAAGTTTTCGAAAGTTGCATTTTGCGTCGAAAGGGCAAGATTTTGGCGATTTCGACGATTTTTCAACTTTTTTATTTGAAGATATTTCTTGAATATCTCGTCGTTATCGTGTTTCTGGGGTCCGAAATGCTAAGAATCCGGTGCTAACTCGACTTCGAAAATGGCAAAATTTTTCGAAAAAATTTCTGACTCAATCGATGAAAATTTGTTGATTTTTAGAAATTCCTTTATAACTTTTGAACCGCTCGATAGATCGGGATGAATTTTTGCACGCTAGTAGAACTCGCCGAGGACTATCTGCTAACGCAAAAAGTTCCAGGATTCTATCGTGTTATCATCGAAAAAAGAGGTGCCGAAATATGGGTCCGAAAAATCTCTTGAAAAGATAAGGACCCCTATAACTTTTTTATTAGTGCATATATTGTGATTATTTTGGCCGTATCTTACGTAGAATTTCACGAGGAATCCAACGGTGCCACGGGAATTCACGTACGACTTCTAGTTCCCGAGTTATCGGCAATCAAAGTTTTCGAAAGTTGCATTTTGCGTCGAAAGGGCAAGATTTTGGCGATTTCGACGATTTTTCAACTTTTTTATTTGAAGATATTTCTTGAATATCTCGTCGTTATCGTGTTTCTGGGGTCCGAAATGCTAAGAATCCGGTGCTAACTCGACTTCGAAAATGGCAAAATTTTTCGAAAAAATTTCTGACTCAATCGATGAAAATTTGTTGATTTTTAGAAATTCCTTTATAACTTTTGAACCGCTCGATAGATCGGGATGAATTTTTGCACGCTAGTAGAACTCGCCGAGGACTATCTGCTAACGCAAAAAGTTCCAGGATTCTATCGTGTTATCATCGAAAAAAGAGGTGCCGAAATATGGGTCCGAAAAATCTCTTGAAAAGATAAGGACCCCTATAACTTTTTTATTAGTGCATATATTGTGATTATTTTGGCCGTATCTTACGTAGAATTTCACGAGGAATCCAACGGTGCCACGGGAATTCACGTACGACTTCTAGTTCCCGAGTTATCGGCAATCAAAGTTTTCGAAAGTTGCATTTTGCGTCGAAAGGGCAAGATTTTGGCGATTTCGACGATTTTTCAACTTTTTTATTTGAAGATATTTCTTGAATATCTCGTCGTTATCGTGTTTCTGGGGTCCGAAATGCTAAGAATCCGGTGCTAACTCGACTTCGAAAATGGCAAAATTTTTCGAAAAAATTTCTGACTCAATCGATGAAAATTTGTTGATTTTTAGAAATTCCTTTATAACTTTTGAACCGCTCGATAGATCGGGATGAATTTTTGCACGCTAGTAGAACTCGCCGAGGACTATCTGCTAACGCAAAAAGTTCCAGGATTCTATCGTGTTATCATCGAAAAAAGAGGTGCCGAAATATGGGTCCGAAAAATCTCTTGAAAAGATAAGGACCCCTATAACTTTTTTATTAGTGCATATATTGTGATTATTTTGGCCGTATCTTACGTAGAATTTCACGAGGAATCCAACGGTGCCACGGGAATTCACGTACGACTTCTAGTTCCCGAGTTATCGGCAATCAAAGTTTTCGAAAGTTGCATTTTGCGTCGAAAGGGCAAGATTTTGGCGATTTCGACGATTTTTCAACTTTTTTATTTGAAGATATTTCTTGAATATCTCGTCGTTATCGTGTTTCTGGGGTCCGAAATGCTAAGAATCCGGTGCTAACTCGACTTCGAAAATGGCAAAATTTTTCGAAAAAATTTCTGACTCAATCGATGAAAATTTGTTGATTTTTAGAAATTCCTTTATAACTTTTGAACCGCTCGATAGATCGGGATGAATTTTTGCACGCTAGTAGAACTCGCCGAGGACTATCTGCTAACGCAAAAAGTTCCAGGATTCTATCGTGTTATCATCGAAAAAAGAGGTGCCGAAATATGGGTCCGAAAAATCTCTTGAAAAGATAAGGACCCCTATAACTTTTTTATTAGTGCATATATTGTGATTATTTTGGCCGTATCTTACGTAGAATTTCACGAGGAATCCAACGGTGCCACGGGAATTCACGTACGACTTCTAGTTCCCGAGTTATCGGCAATCAAAGTTTTCGAAAGTTGCATTTTGCGTCGAAAGGGCAAGATTTTGGCGATCTCGACGATTTTTCAACTTTTTTATTTGAAGATATTTCTTGAATATCTCGTCGTTATCGTGTTTCTGGGGTCCGAAATGCTAAGAATCCGGTGCTAACTCGACTTCGAAAATGGCAAAATTTTTCGAAAAAATTTCTGACTCAATCGATGAAAATTTGTTGATTTTTAGAAATTCCTTTATAACTTTTGAACCGCTCGATAGATCGGGATGAATTTTTGCACGCTAGTAGAACTCGTCGAGGACTATCTGCTAACGCAAAAAGTTCCAGGATTCTATCGTGTTATCATCGAAAAAAGAGGTGCCGAAATATGGGTCCGAAAAATCTCTTGAAAAGATAAGGACCCCTATAACTTTTTTATTAGTGCATATATTGTGATTATTTTGGCCGTATCTTACGTAGAATTTCACGAGGAATCCAACGGTGCCACGGGAATTCACGTACGACTTCTAGTTCCCGAGTTATCGGCAATCAAAGTTTTCGAAAGTTGCATTTTGCGTCGAAAGGGCAAGATTTTGGCGATTTCGACGATTTTTCAACTTTTTTATTTGAAGATATTTCTTGAATATCTCGTCGTTATCGTGTTTCTGGGGTCCGAAATGCTAAGAATCCGGTGCTAACTCGACTTCGAAAATGGCAAAATTTTTCGAAAAAATTTCTGACTCAATCGATGAAAATTTGTTGATTTTTAGAAATTCCTTTATAACTTTTGAACCGCTCGATAGATCGGGATGAATTTTTGCACGCTAGTAGAACTCGCCGAGGACTATCTGCTAACGCAAAAAGTTCCAGGATTCTATCGTGTTATCATCGAAAAAAGAGGTGCCGAAATATGGGTCCGAAAAATCTCTTGAAAAGATAAGGACCCCTATAACTTTTTTATTAGTGCATATATTGTGATTATTTTGGCCGTATCTTACGTAGAATTTCACGAGGAATCCAACGGTGCCACGGGAATTCACGTACGACTTCTAGTTCCCGAGTTATCGGCAATCAAAGTTTTCGAAAGTTGCATTTTGCGTCGAAAGGGCAAGATTTTGGCGATTTCGACGATTTTTCAACTTTTTTATTTGAAGATATTTCTTGAATATCTCGTCGTTATCGTGTTTCTGGGGTCCGAAATGCTAAGAATCCGGTGCTAACTCGACTTCGAAAATGGCAAAATTTTTCGAAAAAATTTCTGACTCAATCGATGAAAATTTGTTGATTTTTAGAAATTCCTTTATAACTTTTGAACCGCTCGATAGATCGGGATGAATTTTTGCACGCTAGTAGAACTCGCCGAGGACTATCTGCTAACGCAAAAAGTTCCAGGATTCTATCGTGTTATCATCGAAAAAAGAGGTGCCGAAATATGGGTCCGAAAAATCTCTTGAAAAGATAAGGACCCCTATAACTTTTTTATTAGTGCATATATTGTGATTATTTTGGCCGTATCTTACGTAGAATTTCACGAGGAATCCAACGGTGCCACGGGAATTCACGTACGACTTCTAGTTCCCGAGTTATCGGCAATCAAAGTTTTCGAAAGTTGCATTTTGCGTCGAAAGGGCAAGATTTTGGCGATTTCGACGATTTTTCAACTTTTTTATTTGAAGATATTTCTTGAATATCTCGTCGTTATCGTGTTTCTGGGGTCCGAAATGCTAAGAATCCGGTGCTAACTCGACTTCGAAAATGGCAAAATTTTTCGAAAAAATTTCTGACTCAATCGATGAAAATTTGTTGATTTTTAGAAATTCCTTTATAACTTTTGAACCGCTCGATAGATCGGGATGAATTTTTGCACGCTAGTAGAACTCGCCGAGGACTATCTGCTAACGCAAAAAGTTCCAGGATTCTATCGTGTTATCATCGAAAAAAGAGGTGCCGAAATATGGGTCCGAAAAATCTCTTGAAAAGATAAGGACCCCTATAACTTTTTTATTAGTGCATATATTGTGATTATTTTGGCCGTATCTTACGTAGAATTTCACGAGGAATCCAACGGTGCCACGGGAATTCACGTACGACTTCTAGTTCCCGAGTTATCGGCAATCAAAGTTTTCGAAAGTTGCATTTTGCGTCGAAAGGGCAAGATTTTGGCGATTTCGACGATTTTTCAACTTTTTTATTTGAAGATATTTCTTGAATATCTCGTCGTTATCGTGTTTCTGGGGTCCGAAATGCTAAGAATCCGGTGCTAACTCGACTTCGAAAATGGCAAAATTTTTCGAAAAAATTTCTGACTCAATCGATGAAAATTTGTTGATTTTTAGAAATTCCTTTATAACTTTTGAACCGCTCGATAGATCGGGATGAATTTTTGCACGCTAGTAGAACTCGCCGAGGACTATCTGCTAACGCAAAAAGTTCCAGGATTCTATCGTGTTATCATCGAAAAAAGAGGTGCCGAAATATGGGTCCGAAAAATCTCTTGAAAAGATAAGGACCCCTATAACTTTTTTATTAGTGCATATATTGTGATTATTTTGGCCGTATCTTACGTAGAATTTCACGAGGAATCCAACGGTGCCACGGGAATTCACGTACGACTTCTAGTTCCCGAGTTATCGGCAATCAAAGTTTTCGAAAGTTGCATTTTGCGTCGAAAGGGCAAGATTTTGGCGATTTCGACGATTTTTCAACTTTTTTATTTGAAGATATTTCTTGAATATCTCGTCGTTATCGTGTTTCTGGGGTCCGAAATGCTAAGAATCCGGTGCTAACTCGACTTCGAAAATGGCAAAATTTTTCGAAAAAATTTCTGACTCAATCGATGAAAATTTGTTGATTTTTAGAAATTCCTTTATAACTTTTGAACCGCTCGATAGATCGGGATGAATTTTTGCACGCTAGTAGAACTCGCCGAGGACTATCTGCTAACGCAAAAAGTTCCAGGATTCTATCGTGTTATCATCGAAAAAAGAGGTGCCGAAATATGGGTCCGAAAAATCTCTTGAAAAGATAAGGACCCCTATAACTTTTTTATTAGTGCATATATTGTGATTATTTTGGCCGTATCTTACGTAGAATTTCACGAGGAATCCAACGGTGCCACGGGAATTCACGTACGACTTCTAGTTCCCGAGTTATCGGCAATCAAAGTTTTCGAAAGTTGCATTTTGCGTCGAAAGAGCAAGATTTTGGCGATTTCGACGATTTTTCAACTTTTTTATTTGAAGATATTTCTTGAATATCTCGTCGTTATCGTGTTTCTGGGGTCCGAAATGCTAAGAATCCGGTGCTAACTCGACTTCGAAAATGGCAAAATTTTTCGAAAAAATTTCTGACTCAATCGATGAAAATTTGTTGATTTTTAGAAATTCCTTTATAACTTTTGAACCGCTCGATAGATCGGGATGAATTTTTGCACGCTAGTAGAACTCGCCGAGGACTATCTGCTAACGCAAAAAGTTCCAGGATTCTATCGTGTTATCATCGAAAAAAGAGGTGCCGAAATATGGGTCCGAAAAATCTCTTGAAAAGATAAGGACCCCTATAACTTTTTTATTAGTGCATATATTGTGATTATTTTGGCCGTATCTTACGTAGAATTTCACGAGGAATCCAACGGTGCCACGGGAATTCACGTACGACTTCTAGTTCCCGAGTTATCGGCAATCAAAGTTTTCGAAAGTTGCATTTTGCGTCGAAAGGGCAAGATTTTGGCGATTTCGACGATTTTTCAACTTTTTTATTTGAAGATATTTCTTGAATATCTCGTCGTTATCGTGTTTCTGGGGTCCGAAATGCTAAGAATCCGGTGCTAACTCGACTTCGAAAATGGCAAAATTTTTCGAAAAAATTTCTGACTCAATCGATGAAAATTTGTTGATTTTTAGAAATTCCTTTATAACTTTTGAACCGCTCGATAGATCGGGATGAATTTTTGCACGCTAGTAGAACTCGCCGAGGACTATCTGCTAACGCAAAAAGTTCCAGGATTCTATCGTGTTATCATCGAAAAAAGAGGTGCCGAAATATGGGTCCGAAAAATCTCTTGAAAAGATAAGGACCCCTATAACTTTTTTATTAGTGCATATATTGTGATTATTTTGGCCGTATCTTACGTAGAATTTCACGAGGAATCCAACGGTGCCACGGGAATTCACGTACGACTTCTAGTTCCCGAGTTATCGGCAATCAAAGTTTTCGAAAGTTGCATTTTGCGTCGAAAGGGCAAGATTTTGGCGATTTCGACGATTTTTCAACTTTTTTATTTGAAGATATTTCTTGAATATCTCGTCGTTATCGTGTTTCTGGGGTCCGAAATGCTAAGAATCCGGTGCTAACTCGACTTCGAAAATGGCAAAATTTTTCGAAAAAATTTCTGACTCAATCGATGAAAATTTGTTGATTTTTAGAAATTCCTTTATAACTTTTGAACCGCTCGATAGATCGGGATGAATTTTTGCACGCTAGTAGAACTCGCCGAGGACTATCTGCTAACGCAAAAAGTTCCAGGATTCTATCGTGTTATCATCGAAAAAAGAGGTGCCGAAATATGGGTCCGAAAAATCTCTTGAAAAGATAAGGACCCCTATAACTTTTTTATTAGTGCATATATTGTGATTATTTTGGCCGTATCTTACGTAGAATTTCACGAGGAATCCAACGGTGCCACGGGAATTCACGTACGACTTCTAGTTCCCGAGTTATCGGCAATCAAAGTTTTCGAAAGTTGCATTTTGCGTCGAAAGGGCAAGATTTTGGCGATTTCGACGATTTTTCAACTTTTTTATTTGAAGATATTTCTTGAATATCTCGTCGTTATCGTGTTTCTGGGGTCCGAAATGCTAAGAATCCGGTGCTAACTCGACTTCGAAAATGGCAAAATTTTTCGAAAAAATTTCTGACTCAATCGATGAAAATTTGTTGATTTTTAGAAATTCCTTTATAACTTTTGAACCGCTCGATAGATCGGGATGAATTTTTGCACGCTAGTAGAACTCGCCGAGGACTATCTGCTAACGCAAAAAGTTCCAGGATTCTATCGTGTTATCATCGAAAAAAGAGGTGCCGAAATATGGGTCCGAAAAATCTCTTGAAAAGATAAGGACCCCTATAACTTTTTTATTAGTGCATATATTGTGATTATTTTGGCCGTATCTTACGTAGAATTTCACGAGGAATCCAACGGTGCCACGGGAATTCACGTACGACTTCTAGTTCCCGAGTTATCGGCAATCAAAGTTTTCGAAAGTTGCATTTTGCGTCGAAAGGGCAAGATTTTGGCGATTTCGACGATTTTTCAACTTTTTTATTTGAAGATATTTCTTGAATATCTCGTCGTTATCGTGTTTCTGGGGTCCGAAATGCTAAGAATCCGGTGCTAACTCGACTTCGAAAATGGCAAAATTTTTCGAAAAAATTTCTGACTCAATCGATGAAAATTTGTTGATTTTTAGAAATTCCTTTATAACTTTTGAACCGCTCGATAGATCGGGATGAATTTTTGCACGCTAGTAGAACTCGCCGAGGACTATCTGCTAACGCAAAAAGTTCCAGGATTCTATCGTGTTATCATCGAAAAAAGAGGTGCCGAAATATGGGTCCGAAAAATCTCTTGAAAAGATAAGGACCCCTATAACTTTTTTATTAGTGCATATATTGTGATTATTTTGGCCGTATCTTACGTAGAATTTCACGAGGAATCCAACGGTGCCACGGGAATTCACGTACGACTTCTAGTTCCCGAGTTATCGGCAATCAAAGTTTTCGAAAGTTGCATTTTGCGTCGAAAGGGCAAGATTTTGGCGATTTCGACGATTTTTCAACTTTTTTATTTGAAGATATTTCTTGAATATCTCGTCGTTATCGTGTTTCTGGGGTCCGAAATGCTAAGAATCCGGTGCTAACTCGACTTCGAAAATGGCAAAATTTTTCGAAAAAATTTCTGACTCAATCGATGAAAATTTGTTGATTTTTAGAAATTCCTTTATAACTTTTGAACCGCTCGATAGATCGGGATGAATTTTTGCACGCTAGTAGAACTCGCCGAGGACTATCTGCTAACGCAAAAAGTTCCAGGATTCTATCGTGTTATCATCGAAAAAAGAGGTGCCGAAATATGGGTCCGAAAAATCTCTTGAAAAGATAAGGACCCCTATAACTTTTTTATTAGTGCATATATTGTGATTATTTTGGCCGTATCTTACGTAGAATTTCACGAGGAATCCAACGGTGCCACGGGAATTCACGTACGACTTCTAGTTCCCGAGTTATCGGCAATCAAAGTTTTCGAAAGTTGCATTTTGCGTCGAAAGGGCAAGATTTTGGCGATTTCGACGATTTTTCAACTTTTTTATTTGAAGATATTTCTTGAATATCTCGTCGTTATCGTGTTTCTGGGGTCCGAAATGCTAAGAATCCGGTGCTAACTCGACTTCGAAAATGGCAAAATTTTTCGAAAAAATTTCTGACTCAATCGATGAAAATTTGTTGATTTTTAGAAATTCCTTTATAACTTTTGAACCGCTCGATAGATCGGGATGAATTTTTGCACGCTAGTAGAACTCGCCGAGGACTATCTGCTAACGCAAAAAGTTCCAGGATTCTATCGTGTTATCATCGAAAAAAGAGGTGCCGAAATATGGGTCCGAAAAATCTCTTGAAAAGATAAGGACCCCTATAACTTTTTTATTAGTGCATATATTGTGATTATTTTGGCCGTATCTTACGTAGAATTTCACGAGGAATCCAACGGTGCCACGGGAATTCACGTACGACTTCTAGTTCCCGAGTTATCGGCAATCAAAGTTTTCGAAAGTTGCATTTTGCGTCGAAAGGGCAAGATTTTGGCGATTTCGACGATTTTTCAACTTTTTTATTTGAAGATATTTCTTGAATATCTCGTCGTTATCGTGTTTCTGGGGTCCGAAATGCTAAGAATCCGGTGCTAACTCGACTTCGAAAATGGCAAAATTTTTCGAAAAAATTTCTGACTCAATCGATGAAAATTTGTTGATTTTTAGAAATTCCTTTATAACTTTTGAACCGCTCGATAGATCGGGATGAATTTTTGCACGCTAGTAGAACTCGCCGAGGACTATCTGCTAACGCAAAAAGTTCCAGGATTCTATCGTGTTATCATCGAAAAAAGAGGTGCCGAAATATGGGTCCGAAAAATCTCTTGAAAAGATAAGGACCCCTATAACTTTTTTATTAGTGCATATATTGTGATTATTTTGGCCGTATCTTACGTAGAATTTCACGAGGAATCCAACGGTGCCACGGGAATTCACGTACGACTTCTAGTTCCCGAGTTATCGGCAATCAAAGTTTTCGAAAGTTGCATTTTGCGTCGAAAGAGCAAGATTTTGGCGATTTCGACGATTTTTCAACTTTTTTATTTGAAGATATTTCTTGAATATCTCGTCGTTATCGTGTTTCTGGGGTCCGAAATGCTAAGAATCCGGTGCTAACTCGACTTCGAAAATGGCAAAATTTTTCGAAAAAATTTCTGACTCAATCGATGAAAATTTGTTGATTTTTAGAAATTCCTTTATAACTTTTGAACCGCTCGATAGATCGGGATGAATTTTTGCACGCTAGTAGAACTCGCCGAGGACTATCTGCTAACGCAAAAAGTTCCAGGATTCTATCGTGTTATCATCGAAAAAAGAGGTGCCGAAATATGGGTCCGAAAAATCTCTTGAAAAGATAAGGACCCCTATAACTTTTTTATTAGTGCATATATTGTGATTATTTTGGCCGTATCTTACGTAGAATTTCACGAGGAATCCAACGGTGCCACGGGAATTCACGTACGACTTCTAGTTCCCGAGTTATCGGCAATCAAAGTTTTCGAAAGTTGCATTTTGCGTCGAAAGGGCAAGATTTTGGCGATTTCGACGATTTTTCAACTTTTTTATTTGAAGATATTTCTTGAATATCTCGTCGTTATCGTGTTTCTGGGGTCCGAAATGCTAAGAATCCGGTGCTAACTCGACTTCGAAAATGGCAAAATTTTTCGAAAAAATTTCTGACTCAATCGATGAAAATTTGTTGATTTTTAGAAATTCCTTTATAACTTTTGAACCGCTCGATAGATCGGGATGAATTTTTGCACGCTAGTAGAACTCGCCGAGGACTATCTGCTAACGCAAAAAGTTCCAGGATTCTATCGTGTTATCATCGAAAAAAGAGGTGCCGAAATATGGGTCCGAAAAATCTCTTGAAAAGATAAGGACCCCTATAACTTTTTTATTAGTGCATATATTGTGATTATTTTGGCCGTATCTTACGTAGAATTTCACGAGGAATCCAACGGTGCCACGGGAATTCACGTACGACTTCTAGTTCCCGAGTTATCGGCAATCAAAGTTTTCGAAAGTTGCATTTTGCGTCGAAAGGGCAAGATTTTGGCGATTTCGACGATTTTTCAACTTTTTTATTTGAAGATATTTCTTGAATATCTCGTCGTTATCGTGTTTCTGGGGTCCGAAATGCTAAGAATCCGGTGCTAACTCGACTTCGAAAATGGCAAAATTTTTCGAAAAAATTTCTGACTCAATCGATGAAAATTTGTTGATTTTTAGAAATTCCTTTATAACTTTTGAACCGCTCGATAGATCGGGATGAATTTTTGCACGCTAGTAGAACTCGCCGAGGACTATCTGCTAACGCAAAAAGTTCCAGGATTCTATCGTGTTATCATCGAAAAAAGAGGTGCCGAAATATGGGTCCGAAAAATCTCTTGAAAAGATAAGGACCCCTATAACTTTTTTATTAGTGCATATATTGTGATTATTTTGGCCGTATCTTACGTAGAATTTCACGAGGAATCCAACGGTGCCACGGGAATTCACGTACGACTTCTAGTTCCCGAGTTATCGGCAATCAAAGTTTTCGAAAGTTGCATTTTGCGTCGAAAGGGCAAGATTTTGGCGATTTCGACGATTTTTCAACTTTTTTATTTGAAGATATTTCTTGAATATCTCGTCGTTATCGTGTTTCTGGGGTCCGAAATGCTAAGAATCCGGTGCTAACTCGACTTCGAAAATGGCAAAATTTTTCGAAAAAATTTCTGACTCAATCGATGAAAATTTGTTGATTTTTAGAAATTCCTTTATAACTTTTGAACCGCTCGATAGATCGGGATGAATTTTTGCACGCTAGTAGAACTCGCCGAGGACTATCTGCTAACGCAAAAAGTTCCAGGATTCTATCGTGTTATCATCGAAAAAAGAGGTGCCGAAATATGGGTCCGAAAAATCTCTTGAAAAGATAAGGACCCCTATAACTTTTTTATTAGTGCATATATTGTGATTATTTTGGCCGTATCTTACGTAGAATTTCACGAGGAATCCAACGGTGCCACGGGAATTCACGTACGACTTCTAGTTCCCGAGTTATCGGCAATCAAAGTTTTCGAAAGTTGCATTTTGCGTCGAAAGGGCAAGATTTTGGCGATTTCGACGATTTTTCAACTTTTTTATTTGAAGATATTTCTTGAATATCTCGTCGTTATCGTGTTTCTGGGGTCCGAAATGCTAAGAATCCGGTGCTAACTCGACTTCGAAAATGGCAAAATTTTTCGAAAAAATTTCTGACTCAATCGATGAAAATTTGTTGATTTTTAGAAATTCCTTTATAACTTTTGAACCGCTCGATAGATCGGGATGAATTTTTGCACGCTAGTAGAACTCGCCGAGGACTATCTGCTAACGCAAAAAGTTCCAGGATTCTATCGTGTTATCATCGAAAAAAGAGGTGCCGAAATATGGGTCCGAAAAATCTCTTGAAAAGATAAGGACCCCTATAACTTTTTTATTAGTGCATATATTGTGATTATTTTGGCCGTATCTTACGTAGAATTTCACGAGGAATCCAACGGTGCCACGGGAATTCACGTACGACTTCTAGTTCCCGAGTTATCGGCAATCAAAGTTTTCGAAAGTTGCATTTTGCGTCGAAAGGGCAAGATTTTGGCGATTTCGACGATTTTTCAACTTTTTTATTTGAAGATATTTCTTGAATATCTCGTCGTTATCGTGTTTCTGGGGTCCGAAATGCTAAGAATCCGGTGCTAACTCGACTTCGAAAATGGCAAAATTTTTCGAAAAAATTTCTGACTCAATCGATGAAAATTTGTTGATTTTTAGAAATTCCTTTATAACTTTTGAACCGCTCGATAGATCGGGATGAATTTTTGCACGCTAGTAGAACTCGCCGAGGACTATCTGCTAACGCAAAAAGTTCCAGGATTCTATCGTGTTATCATCGAAAAAAGAGGTGCCGAAATATGGGTCCGAAAAATCTCTTGAAAAGATAAGGACCCCTATAACTTTTTTATTAGTGCATATATTGTGATTATTTTGGCCGTATCTTACGTAGAATTTCACGAGGAATCCAACGGTGCCACGGGAATTCACGTACGACTTCTAGTTCCCGAGTTATCGGCAATCAAAGTTTTCGAAAGTTGCATTTTGCGTCGAAAGGGCAAGATTTTGGCGATTTCGACGATTTTTCAACTTTTTTATTTGAAGATATTTCTTGAATATCTCGTCGTTATCGTGTTTCTGGGGTCCGAAATGCTAAGAATCCGGTGCTAACTCGACTTCGAAAATGGCAAAATTTTTCGAAAAAATTTCTGACTCAATCGATGAAAATTTGTTGATTTTTAGAAATTCCTTTATAACTTTTGAACCGCTCGATAGATCGGGATGAATTTTTGCACGCTAGTAGAACTCGCCGAGGACTATCTGCTAACGCAAAAAGTTCCAGGATTCTATCGTGTTATCATCGAAAAAAGAGGTGCCGAAATATGGGTCCGAAAAATCTCTTGAAAAGATAAGGACCCCTATAACTTTTTTATTAGTGCATATATTGTGATTATTTTGGCCGTATCTTACGTAGAATTTCACGAGGAATCCAACGGTGCCACGGGAATTCACGTACGACTTCTAGTTCCCGAGTTATCGGCAATCAAAGTTTTCGAAAGTTGCATTTTGCGTCGAAAGGGCAAGATTTTGGCGATTTCGACGATTTTTCAACTTTTTTATTTGAAGATATTTCTTGAATATCTCGTCGTTATCGTGTTTCTGGGGTCCGAAATGCTAAGAATCCGGTGCTAACTCGACTTCGAAAATGGCAAAATTTTTCGAAAAAATTTCTGACTCAATCGATGAAAATTTGTTGATTTTTAGAAATTCCTTTATAACTTTTGAACCGCTCGATAGATCGGGATGAATTTTTGCACGCTAGTAGAACTCGCCGAGGACTATCTGCTAACGCAAAAAGTTCCAGGATTCTATCGTGTTATCATCGAAAAAAGAGGTGCCGAAATATGGGTCCGAAAAATCTCTTGAAAAGATAAGGACCCCTATAACTTTTTTATTAGTGCATATATTGTGATTATTTTGGCCGTATCTTACGTAGAATTTCACGAGGAATCCAACGGTGCCACGGGAATTCACGTACGACTTCTAGTTCCCGAGTTATCGGCAATCAAAGTTTTCGAAAGTTGCATTTTGCGTCGAAAGGGCAAGATTTTGGCGATTTCGACGATTTTTCAACTTTTTTATTTGAAGATATTTCTTGAATATCTCGTCGTTATCGTGTTTCTGGGGTCCGAAATGCTAAGAATCCGGTGCTAACTCGACTTCGAAAATGGCAAAATTTTTCGAAAAAATTTCTGACTCAATCGATGAAAATTTGTTGATTTTTAGAAATTCCTTTATAACTTTTGAACCGCTCGATAGATCGGGATGAATTTTTGCACGCTAGTAGAACTCGCCGAGGACTATCTGCTAACGCAAAAAGTTCCAGGATTCTATCGTGTTATCATCGAAAAAAGAGGTGCCGAAATATGGGTCCGAAAAATCTCTTGAAAAGATAAGGACCCCTATAACTTTTTTATTAGTGCATATATTGTGATTATTTTGGCCGTATCTTACGTAGAATTTCACGAGGAATCCAACGGTGCCACGGGAATTCACGTACGACTTCTAGTTCCCGAGTTATCGGCAATCAAAGTTTTCGAAAGTTGCATTTTGCGTCGAAAGGGCAAGATTTTGGCGATTTCGACGATTTTTCAACTTTTTTATTTGAAGATATTTCTTGAATATCTCGTCGTTATCGTGTTTCTGGGGTCCGAAATGCTAAGAATCCGGTGCTAACTCGACTTCGAAAATGGCAAAATTTTTCGAAAAAATTTCTGACTCAATCGATGAAAATTTGTTGATTTTTAGAAATTCCTTTATAACTTTTGAACCGCTCGATAGATCGGGATGAATTTTTGCACGCTAGTAGAACTCGCCGAGGACTATCTGCTAACGCAAAAAGTTCCAGGATTCTATCGTGTTATCATCGAAAAAAGAGGTGCCGAAATATGGGTCCGAAAAATCTCTTGAAAAGATAAGGACCCCTATAACTTTTTTATTAGTGCATATATTGTGATTATTTTGGCCGTATCTTACGTAGAATTTCACGAGGAATCCAACGGTGCCACGGGAATTCACGTACGACTTCTAGTTCCCGAGTTATCGGCAATCAAAGTTTTCGAAAGTTGCATTTTGCGTCGAAAGGGCAAGATTTTGGCGATTTCGACGATTTTTCAACTTTTTTATTTGAAGATATTTCTTGAATATCTCGTCGTTATCGTGTTTCTGGGGTCCGAAATGCTAAGAATCCGGTGCTAACTCGACTTCGAAAATGGCAAAATTTTTCGAAAAAATTTCTGACTCAATCGATGAAAATTTGTTGATTTTTAGAAATTCCTTTATAACTTTTGAACCGCTCGATAGATCGGGATGAATTTTTGCACGCTAGTAGAACTCGCCGAGGACTATCTGCTAACGCAAAAAGTTCCAGGATTCTATCGTGTTATCATCGAAAAAAGAGGTGCCGAAATATGGGTCCGAAAAATCTCTTGAAAAGATAAGGACCCCTATAACTTTTTTATTAGTGCATATATTGTGATTATTTTGGCCGTATCTTACGTAGAATTTCACGAGGAATCCAACGGTGCCACGGGAATTCACGTACGACTTCTAGTTCCCGAGTTATCGGCAATCAAAGTTTTCGAAAGTTGCATTTTGCGTCGAAAGGGCAAGATTTTGGCGATTTCGACGATTTTTCAACTTTTTTATTTGAAGATATTTCTTGAATATCTCGTCGTTATCGTGTTTCTGGGGTCCGAAATGCTAAGAATCCGGTGCTAACTCGACTTCGAAAATGGCAAAATTTTTCGAAAAAATTTCTGACTCAATCGATGAAAATTTGTTGATTTTTAGAAATTCCTTTATAACTTTTGAACCGCTCGATAGATCGGGATGAATTTTTGCACGCTAGTAGAACTCGCCGAGGACTATCTGCTAACGCAAAAAGTTCCAGGATTCTATCGTGTTATCATCGAAAAAAGAGGTGCCGAAATATGGGTCCGAAAAATCTCTTGAAAAGATAAGGACCCCTATAACTTTTTTATTAGTGCATATATTGTGATTATTTTGGCCGTATCTTACGTAGAATTTCACGAGGAATCCAACGGTGCCACGGGAATTCACGTACGACTTCTAGTTCCCGAGTTATCGGCAATCAAAGTTTTCGAAAGTTGCATTTTGCGTCGAAAGGGCAAGATTTTGGCGATTTCGACGATTTTTCAACTTTTTTATTTGAAGATATTTCTTGAATATCTCGTCGTTATCGTGTTTCTGGGGTCCGAAATGCTAAGAATCCGGTGCTAACTCGACTTCGAAAATGGCAAAATTTTTCGAAAAAATTTCTGACTCAATCGATGAAAATTTGTTGATTTTTAGAAATTCCTTTATAACTTTTGAACCGCTCGATAGATCGGGATGAATTTTTGCACGCTAGTAGAACTCGCCGAGGACTATCTGCTAACGCAAAAAGTTCCAGGATTCTATCGTGTTATCATCGAAAAAAGAGGTGCCGAAATATGGGTCCGAAAAATCTCTTGAAAAGATAAGGACCCCTATAACTTTTTTATTAGTGCATATATTGTGATTATTTTGGCCGTATCTTACGTAGAATTTCACGAGGAATCCAACGGTGCCACGGGAATTCACGTACGACTTCTAGTTCCCGAGTTATCGGCAATCAAAGTTTTCGAAAGTTGCATTTTGCGTCGAAAGGGCAAGATTTTGGCGATTTCGACGATTTTTCAACTTTTTTATTTGAAGATATTTCTTGAATATCTCGTCGTTATCGTGTTTCTGGGGTCCGAAATGCTAAGAATCCGGTGCTAACTCGACTTCGAAAATGGCAAAATTTTTCGAAAAAATTTCTGACTCAATCGATGAAAATTTGTTGATTTTTAGAAATTCCTTTATAACTTTTGAACCGCTCGATAGATCGGGATGAATTTTTGCACGCTAGTAGAACTCGCCGAGGACTATCTGCTAACGCAAAAAGTTCCAGGATTCTATCGTGTTATCATCGAAAAAAGAGGTGCCGAAATATGGGTCCGAAAAATCTCTTGAAAAGATAAGGACCCCTATAACTTTTTTATTAGTGCATATATTGTGATTATTTTGGCCGTATCTTACGTAGAATTTCACGAGGAATCCAACGGTGCCACGGGAATTCACGTACGACTTCTAGTTCCCGAGTTATCGGCAATCAAAGTTTTCGAAAGTTGCATTTTGCGTCGAAAGGGCAAGATTTTGGCGATTTCGACGATTTTTCAACTTTTTTATTTGAAGATATTTCTTGAATATCTCGTCGTTATCGTGTTTCTGGGGTCCGAAATGCTAAGAATCCGGTGCTAACTCGACTTCGAAAATGGCAAAATTTTTCGAAAAAATTTCTGACTCAATCGATGAAAATTTGTTGATTTTTAGAAATTCCTTTATAACTTTTGAACCGCTCGATAGATCGGGATGAATTTTTGCACGCTAGTAGAACTCGCCGAGGACTATCTGCTAACGCAAAAAGTTCCAGGATTCTATCGTGTTATCATCGAAAAAAGAGGTGCCGAAATATGGGTCCGAAAAATCTCTTGAAAAGATAAGGACCCCTATAACTTTTTTATTAGTGCATATATTGTGATTATTTTGGCCGTATCTTACGTAGAATTTCACGAGGAATCCAACGGTGCCACGGGAATTCACGTACGACTTCTAGTTCCCGAGTTATCGGCAATCAAAGTTTTCGAAAGTTGCATTTTGCGTCGAAAGGGCAAGATTTTGGCGATTTCGACGATTTTTCAACTTTTTTATTTGAAGATATTTCTTGAATATCTCGTCGTTATCGTGTTTCTGGGGTCCGAAATGCTAAGAATCCGGTGCTAACTCGACTTCGAAAATGGCAAAATTTTTCGAAAAAATTTCTGACTCAATCGATGAAAATTTGTTGATTTTTAGAAATTCCTTTATAACTTTTGAACCGCTCGATAGATCGGGATGAATTTTTGCACGCTAGTAGAACTCGCCGAGGACTATCTGCTAACGCAAAAAGTTCCAGGATTCTATCGTGTTATCATCGAAAAAAGAGGTGCCGAAATATGGGTCCGAAAAATCTCTTGAAAAGATAAGGACCCCTATAACTTTTTTATTAGTGCATATATTGTGATTATTTTGGCCGTATCTTACGTAGAATTTCACGAGGAATCCAACGGTGCCACGGGAATTCACGTACGACTTCTAGTTCCCGAGTTATCGGCAATCAAAGTTTTCGAAAGTTGCATTTTGCGTCGAAAGGGCAAGATTTTGGCGATTTCGACGATTTTTCAACTTTTTTATTTGAAGATATTTCTTGAATATCTCGTCGTTATCGTGTTTCTGGGGTCCGAAATGCTAAGAATCCGGTGCTAACTCGACTTCGAAAATGGCAAAATTTTTCGAAAAAATTTCTGACTCAATCGATGAAAATTTGTTGATTTTTAGAAATTCCTTTATAACTTTTGAACCGCTCGATAGATCGGGATGAATTTTTGCACGCTAGTAGAACTCGCCGAGGACTATCTGCTAACGCAAAAAGTTCCAGGATTCTATCGTGTTATCATCGAAAAAAGAGGTGCCGAAATATGGGTCCGAAAAATCTCTTGAAAAGATAAGGACCCCTATAACTTTTTTATTAGTGCATATATTGTGATTATTTTGGCCGTATCTTACGTAGAATTTCACGAGGAATCCAACGGTGCCACGGGAATTCACGTACGACTTCTAGTTCCCGAGTTATCGGCAATCAAAGTTTTCGAAAGTTGCATTTTGCGTCGAAAGGGCAAGATTTTGGCGATTTCGACGATTTTTCAACTTTTTTATTTGAAGATATTTCTTGAATATCTCGTCGTTATCGTGTTTCTGGGGTCCGAAATGCTAAGAATCCGGTGCTAACTCGACTTCGAAAATGGCAAAATTTTTCGAAAAAATTTCTGACTCAATCGATGAAAATTTGTTGATTTTTAGAAATTCCTTTATAACTTTTGAACCGCTCGATAGATCGGGATGAATTTTTGCACGCTAGTAGAACTCGCCGAGGACTATCTGCTAACGCAAAAAGTTCCAGGATTCTATCGTGTTATCATCGAAAAAAGAGGTGCCGAAATATGGGTCCGAAAAATCTCTTGAAAAGATAAGGACCCCTATAACTTTTTTATTAGTGCATATATTGTGATTATTTTGGCCGTATCTTACGTAGAATTTCACGAGGAATCCAACGGTGCCACGGGAATTCACGTACGACTTCTAGTTCCCGAGTTATCGGCAATCAAAGTTTTCGAAAGTTGCATTTTGCGTCGAAAGGGCAAGATTTTGGCGATTTCGACGATTTTTCAACTTTTTTATTTGAAGATATTTCTTGAATATCTCGTCGTTATCGTGTTTCTGGGGTCCGAAATGCTAAGAATCCGGTGCTAACTCGACTTCGAAAATGGCAAAATTTTTCGAAAAAATTTCTGACTCAATCGATGAAAATTTGTTGATTTTTAGAAATTCCTTTATAACTTTTGAACCGCTCGATAGATCGGGATGAATTTTTGCACGCTAGTAGAACTCGCCGAGGACTATCTGCTAACGCAAAAAGTTCCAGGATTCTATCGTGTTATCATCGAAAAAAGAGGTGCCGAAATATGGGTCCGAAAAATCTCTTGAAAAGATAAGGACCCCTATAACTTTTTTATTAGTGCATATATTGTGATTATTTTGGCCGTATCTTACGTAGAATTTCACGAGGAATCCAACGGTGCCACGGGAATTCACGTACGACTTCTAGTTCCCGAGTTATCGGCAATCAAAGTTTTCGAAAGTTGCATTTTGCGTCGAAAGGGCAAGATTTTGGCGATTTCGACGATTTTTCAACTTTTTTATTTGAAGATATTTCTTGAATATCTCGTCGTTATCGTGTTTCTGGGGTCCGAAATGCTAAGAATCCGGTGCTAACTCGACTTCGAAAATGGCAAAATTTTTCGAAAAAATTTCTGACTCAATCGATGAAAATTTGTTGATTTTTAGAAATTCCTTTATAACTTTTGAACCGCTCGATAGATCGGGATGAATTTTTGCACGCTAGTAGAACTCGCCGAGGACTATCTGCTAACGCAAAAAGTTCCAGGATTCTATCGTGTTATCATCGAAAAAAGAGGTGCCGAAATATGGGTCCGAAAAATCTCTTGAAAAGATAAGGACCCCTATAACTTTTTTATTAGTGCATATATTGTGATTATTTTGGCCGTATCTTACGTAGAATTTCACGAGGAATCCAACGGTGCCACGGGAATTCACGTACGACTTCTAGTTCCCGAGTTATCGGCAATCAAAGTTTTCGAAAGTTGCATTTTGCGTCGAAAGGGCAAGATTTTGGCGATTTCGACGATTTTTCAACTTTTTTATTTGAAGATATTTCTTGAATATCTCGTCGTTATCGTGTTTCTGGGGTCCGAAATGCTAAGAATCCGGTGCTAACTCGACTTCGAAAATGGCAAAATTTTTCGAAAAAATTTCTGACTCAATCGATGAAAATTTGTTGATTTTTAGAAATTCCTTTATAACTTTTGAACCGCTCGATAGATCGGGATGAATTTTTGCACGCTAGTAGAACTCGCCGAGGACTATCTGCTAACGCAAAAAGTTCCAGGATTCTATCGTGTTATCATCGAAAAAAGAGGTGCCGAAATATGGGTCCGAAAAATCTCTTGAAAAGATAAGGACCCCTATAACTTTTTTATTAGTGCATATATTGTGATTATTTTGGCCGTATCTTACGTAGAATTTCACGAGGAATCCAACGGTGCCACGGGAATTCACGTACGACTTCTAGTTCCCGAGTTATCGGCAATCAAAGTTTTCGAAAGTTGCATTTTGCGTCGAAAGGGCAAGATTTTGGCGATTTCGACGATTTTTCAACTTTTTTATTTGAAGATATTTCTTGAATATCTCGTCGTTATCGTGTTTCTGGGGTCCGAAATGCTAAGAATCCGGTGCTAACTCGACTTCGAAAATGGCAAAATTTTTCGAAAAAATTTCTGACTCAATCGATGAAAATTTGTTGATTTTTAGAAATTCCTTTATAACTTTTGAACCGCTCGATAGATCGGGATGAATTTTTGCACGCTAGTAGAACTCGCCGAGGACTATCTGCTAACGCAAAAAGTTCCAGGATTCTATCGTGTTATCATCGAAAAAAGAGGTGCCGAAATATGGGTCCGAAAAATCTCTTGAAAAGATAAGGACCCCTATAACTTTTTTATTAGTGCATATATTGTGATTATTTTGGCCGTATCTTACGTAGAATATCACGAGGAATCCAACGGTGCCACGGGAATTCACGTACGACTTCTAGTTCCCGAGTTATCGGCAATCAAAGTTTTCGAAAGTTGCATTTTGCGTCGAAAGAGCAAGATTTTGGCGATTTCGACGATTTTTCAACTTTTTTATTTGAAGATATTTCTTGAATATCTCGTCGTTATCGTGTTTGTGGGGTCCGAAATGCTAAGAATCCGGTGCTAACTCGACTTCGAAAATGGCAAAATTTTTCGAAAAAATTTCTGACTCAATCGATGAAAATTTGTTGATTTTTAGAAATTCCTTTATAACTTTTGAACCGCTTGATAGATCGGGATGAATTTTTGCACGCTAGTAGAACTCGCCGAGGACTATCTGCTAACGCAAAAAGTTCCAGGATTCTATCGTGTTATCATCGAAAAAAGAGGTGCCGAAATATGGGTCCGAAAAATCTCTTGAAAAGATAAGGACCCCTATAACTTTTTTATTAGTGCATATATTGTGATTATTTTGGCCGTATCTTACGTAGAATTTCACGAGGAATCCAACGGTGCCACGGGAATTCACGTACGACTTCTAGTTCCCGAGTTATCGGCAATCAAAGTTTTCGAAAGTTGCATTTTGCGTCGAAAGGGCAAGATTTTGGCGATTTCGACGATTTTTCAACTTTTTTATTTGAAGATATTTCTTGAATATCTCGTCGTTATCGTGTTTCTGGGGTCCGAAATGCTAAGAATCCGGTGCTAACTCGACTTCGAAAATGGCAAAATTTTTCGAAAAAATTTCTGACTCAATCGATGAAAATTTGTTGATTTTTAGAAATTCCTTTATAACTTTTGAACCGCTCGATAGATCGGGATGAATTTTTGCACGCTAGTAGAACTCGCCGAGGACTATCTGCTAACGCAAAAAGTTCCAGGATTCTATCGTGTTATCATCGAAAAAAGAGGTGCCGAAATATGGGTCCGAAAAATCTCTTGAAAAGATAAGGACCCCTATAACTTTTTTATTAGTGCATATATTGTGATTATTTTGGCCGTATCTTACGTAGAATTTCACGAGGAATCCAACGGTGCCACGGGAATTCACGTACGACTTCTAGTTCCCGAGTTATCGGCAATCAAAGTTTTCGAAAGTTGCATTTTGCGTCGAAAGGGCAAGATTTTGGCGATTTCGACGATTTTTCAACTTTTTTATTTGAAGATATTTCTTGAATATCTCGTCGTTATCGTGTTTCTGGGGTCCGAAATGCTAAGAATCCGGTGCTAACTCGACTTCGAAAATGGCAAAATTTTTCGAAAAAATTTCTGACTCAATCGATGAAAATTTGTTGATTTTTAGAAATTCCTTTATAACTTTTGAACCGCTCGATAGATCGGGATGAATTTTTGCACGCTAGTAGAACTCGCCGAGGACTATCTGCTAACGCAAAAAGTTCCAGGATTCTATCGTGTTATCATCGAAAAAAGAGGTGCCGAAATATGGGTCCGAAAAATCTCTTGAAAAGATAAGGACCCCTATAACTTTTTTATTAGTGCATATATTGTGATTATTTTGGCCGTATCTTACGTAGAATTTCACGAGGAATCCAACGGTGCCACGGGAATTCACGTACGACTTCTAGTTCCCGAGTTATCGGCAATCAAAGTTTTCGAAAGTTGCATTTTGCGTCGAAAGGGCAAGATTTTGGCGATTTCGACGATTTTTCAACTTTTTTATTTGAAGATATTTCTTGAATATCTCGTCGTTATCGTGTTTCTGGGGTCCGAAATGCTAAGAATCCGGTGCTAACTCGACTTCGAAAATGGCAAAATTTTTCGAAAAAATTTCTGACTCAATCGATGAAAATTTGTTGATTTTTAGAAATTCCTTTATAACTTTTGAACCGCTCGATAGATCGGGATGAATTTTTGCACGCTAGTAGAACTCGCCGAGGACTATCTGCTAACGCAAAAAGTTCCAGGATTCTATCGTGTTATCATCGAAAAAAGAGGTGCCGAAATATGGGTCCGAAAAATCTCTTGAAAAGATAAGGACCCCTATAACTTTTTTATTAGTGCATATATTGTGATTATTTTGGCCGTATCTTACGTAGAATTTCACGAGGAATCCAACGGTGCCACGGGAATTCACGTACGACTTCTAGTTCCAGAGTTATCGGCAATCAAAGTTTTCGAAAGTTGCATTTTGCGTCGAAAGGGCAAGATTTTGGCGATTTCGACGATTTTTCAACTTTTTTATTTGAAGATATTTCTTGAATATCTCGTCGTTATCGTGTTTCTGGGGTCCGAAATGCTAAGAATCCGGTGCTAACTCGACTTCGAAAATGGCAAAATTTTTCGAAAAAATTTCTGACTCAATCGATGAAAATTTGTTGATTTTTAGAAATTCCTTTATAACTTTTGAACCGCTCGATAGATCGGGATGAATTTTTGCACGCTAGTAGAACTCGCCGAGGACTATCTGCTAACGCAAAAAGTTCCAGGATTCTATCGTGTTATCATCGAAAAAAGAGGTGCCGAAATATGGGTCCGAAAAATCTCTTGAAAAGATAAGGACCCCTATAACTTTTTTATTAGTGCATATATTGTGATTATTTTGGCCGTATCTTACGTAGAATTTCACGAGGAATCCAACGGTGCCACGGGAATTCACGTACGACTTCTAGTTCCCGAGTTATCGGCAATCAAAGTTTTCGAAAGTTGCATTTTGCGTCGAAAGGGCAAGATTTTGGCGATTTCGACGATTTTTCAACTTTTTTATTTGAAGATATTTCTTGAATATCTCGTCGTTATCGTGTTTCTGGGGTCCGAAATGCTAAGAATCCGGTGCTAACTCGACTTCGAAAATGGCAAAATTTTTCGAAAAAATTTCTGACTCAATCGATGAAAATTTGTTGATTTTTAGAAATTCCTTTACAACTTTTGAACCGCTCGATAGATCGGGATGAATTTTTGCACGCTAGTAGAACTCGCCGAGGACTATCTGCTAACGCAAAAAGTTCCAGGATTCTATCGTGTTATCATCGAAAAAAGAGGTGCCGAAATATGGGTCCGAAAAATCTCTTGAAAAGATAAGGACCCCTATAACTTTTTTATTAGTGCATATATTGTGATTATTTTGGCCGTATCTTACGTAGAATTTCACGAGGAATCCAACGGTGCCACGGGAATTCACGTACGACTTCTAGTTCCCGAGTTATCGGCAATCAAAGTTTTCGAAAGTTGCATTTTGCGTCGAAAGGGCAAGATTTTGGCGATTTCGACGATTTTTCAACTTTTTTATTTGAAGATATTTCTTGAATATCTCGTCGTTATCGTGTTTCTGGGGTCCGAAATGCTAAGAATCCGGTGCTAACTCGACTTCGAAAATGGCAAAATTTTTCGAAAAAATTTCTGACTCAATCGATGAAAATTTGTTGATTTTTAGAAATTCCTTTATAACTTTTGAACCGCTCGATAGATCGGGATGAATTTTTGCACGCTAGTAGAACTCGCCGAGGACTATCTGCTAACGCAAAAAGTTCCAGGATTCTATCGTGTTATCATCGAAAAAAGAGGTGCCGAAATATGGGTCCGAAAAATCTCTTGAAAAGATAAGGACCCCTATAACTTTTTTATTAGTGCATATATTGTGATTATTTTGGCCGTATCTTACGTAGAATTTCACGAGGAATCCAACGGTGCCACGGGAATTCACGTACGACTTCTAGTTCCCGAGTTATCGGCAATCAAAGTTTTCGAAAGTTGCATTTTGCGTCGAAAGGGCAAGATTTTGGCGATTTCGACGATTTTTCAACTTTTTTATTTGAAGATATTTCTTGAATATCTCGTCGTTATCGTGTTTCTGGGGTCCGAAATGCTAAGAATCCGGTGCTAACTCGACTTCGAAAATGGCAAAATTTTTCGAAAAAATTTCTGACTCAATCGATGAAAATTTGTTGATTTTTAGAAATTCCTTTATAACTTTTGAACCGCTCGATAGATCGGGATGAATTTTTGCACGCTAGTAGAACTCGCCGAGGACTATCTGCTAACGCAAAAAGTTCCAGGATTCTATCGTGTTATCATCGAAAAAAGAGGTGCCGAAATATGGGTCCGAAAAATCTCTTGAAAAGATAAGGACCCCTATAACTTTTTTATTAGTGCATATATTGTGATTATTTTGGCCGTATCTTACGTAGAATTTCACGAGGAATCCAACGGTGCCACGGGAATTCACGTACGACTTCTAGTTCCCGAGTTATCGGCAATCAAAATTTTCGAAAGTTGCATTTTGCGTCGAAAGGGCAAGATTTTGGCGATTTCGACGATTTTTCAACTTTTTTATTTGAAGATATTTCTTGAATATCTCGTCGTTATCGTGTTTCTGGGGTCCGAAATGCTAAGAATCCGGTGCTAACTCGACTTCGAAAATGGCAAAATTTTTCGAAAAAATTTCTGACTCAATCGATGAAAATTTGTTGATTTTTAGAAATTCCTTTATAACTTTTGAACCGCTCGATAGATCGGGATGAATTTTTGCACGCTAGTAGAACTCGCCGAGGACTATCTGCTAACGCAAAAAGTTCCAGGATTCTATCGTGTTATCATCGAAAAAAGAGGTGCCGAAATATGGGTCCGAAAAATCTCTTGAAAAGATAAGGACCCCTATAACTTTTTTATTAGTGCATATATTGTGATTATTTTGGCCGTATCTTACGTAGAATTTCACGAGGAATCCAACGGTGCCACGGGAATTCACGTACGACTTCTAGTTCCCGAGTTATCGGCAATCAAAGTTTTCGAAAGTTGCATTTTGCGTCGAAAGGGCAAGATTTTGGCGATTTCGACGATTTTTCAACTTTTTTATTTGAAGATATTTCTTGAATATCTCGTCGTTATCGTGTTTCTGGGGTCCGAAATGCTAAGAATCCGGTGCTAACTCGACTTCGAAAATGGCAAAATTTTTCGAAAAAATTTCTGACTCAATCGATGAAAATTTGTTGATTTTTAGAAATTCCTTTATAACTTTTGAACCGCTCGATAGATCGGGATGAATTTTTGCACGCTAGTAGAACTCGCCGAGGACTATCTGCTAACGCAAAAAGTTCCAGGATTCTATCGTGTTATCATCGAAAAAAGAGGTGCCGAAATATGGGTCCGAAAAATCTCTTGAAAAGATAAGGACCCCTATAACTTTTTTATTAGTGCATATATTGTGATTATTTTGGCCGTATCTTACGTAGAATATCACGAGGAATCCAACGGTGCCACGGGAATTCACGTACGACTTCTAGTTCCCGAGTTATCGGCAATCAAAGTTTTCGAAAGTTGCATTTTGCGTCGAAAGAGCAAGATTTTGGCGATTTCGACGATTTTTCAACTTTTTTATTTGAAGATATTTCTTGAATATCTCGTCGTTATCGTGTTTCTGGGGTCCGAAATGCTAAGAATCCGGTGCTAACTCGACTTCGAAAATGGCAAAATTTTTCGAAAAAATTTCTGACTCAATCGATGAAAATTTGTTGATTTTTAGAAATTCCTTTATAACTTTTGAACCGCTTGATAGATCGGGATGAATTTTTGCACGCTAGTAGAACTCGCCGAGGACTATCTGCTAACGCAAAAAGTTCCAGGATTCTATCGTGTTATCATCGAAAAAAGAGGTGCCGAAATATGGGTCCGAAAAATCTCTTGAAAAGATAAGGACCCCTATAACTTTTTTATTAGTGCATATATTGTGATTATTTTGGCCGTATCTTACGTAGAATTTCACGAGGAATCCAACGGTGCCACGGGAATTCACGTACGACTTCTAGTTCCCGAGTTATCGGCAATCAAAGTTTTCGAAAGTTGCATTTTGCGTCGAAAGGGCAAGATTTTGGCGATTTCGACGATTTTTCAACTTTTTTATTTGAAGATATTTCTTGAATATCTCGTCGTTATCGTGTTTCTGGGGTCCGAAATGCTAAGAATCCGGTGCTAACTCGACTTCGAAAATGGCAAAATTTTTCGAAAAAATTTCTGACTCAATCGATGAAAATTTGTTGATTTTTAGAAATTCCTTTATAACTTTTGAACCGCTCGATAGATCGGGATGAATTTTTGCACGCTAGTAGAACTCGCCGAGGACTATCTGCTAACGCAAAAAGTTCCAGGATTCTATCGTGTTATCATCGAAAAAAGAGGTGCCGAAATATGGGTCCGAAAAATCTCTTGAAAAGATAAGGACCCCTATAACTTTTTTATTAGTGCATATATTGTGATTATTTTGGCCGTATCTTACGTAGAATTTCACGAGGAATCCAACGGTGCCACGGGAATTCACGTACGACTTCTAGTTCCCGAGTTATCGGCAATCAAAGTTTTCGAAAGTTGCATTTTGCGTCGAAAGGGCAAGATTTTGGCGATTTCGACGATTTTTCAACTTTTTTATTTGAAGATATTTCTTGAATATCTCGTCGTTATCGTGTTTCTGGGGTCCGAAATGCTAAGAATCCGGTGCTAACTCGACTTCGAAAATGGCAAAATTTTTCGAAAAAATTTCTGACTCAATCGATGAAAATTTGTTGATTTTTAGAAATTCCTTTATAACTTTTGAACCGCTCGATAGATCGGGATGAATTTTTGCACGCTAGTAGAACTCGCCGAGGACTATCTGCTAACGCAAAAAGTTCCAGGATTCTATCGTGTTATCATCGAAAAAAGAGGTGCCGAAATATGGGTCCGAAAAATCTCTTGAAAAGATAAGGACCCCTATAACTTTTTTATTAGTGCATATATTGTGATTATTTTGGCCGTATCTTACGTAGAATTTCACGAGGAATCCAACGGTGCCACGGGAATTCACGTACGACTTCTAGTTCCCGAGTTATCGGCAATCAAAGTTTTCGAAAGTTGCATTTTGCGTCGAAAGGGCAAGATTTTGGCGATTTCGACGATTTTTCAACTTTTTTATTTGAAGATATTTCTTGAATATCTCGTCGTTATCGTGTTTCTGGGGTCCGAAATGCTAAGAATCCGGTGCTAACTCGACTTCGAAAATGGCAAAATTTTTCGAAAAAATTTCTGACTCAATCGATGAAAATTTGTTGATTTTTAGAAATTCCTTTATAACTTTTGAACCGCTCGATAGATCGGGATGAATTTTTGCACGCTAGTAGAACTCGCCGAGGACTATCTGCTAACGCAAAAAGTTCCAGGATTCTATCGTGTTATCATCGAAAAAAGAGGTGCCGAAATATGGGTCCGAAAAATCTCTTGAAAAGATAAGGACCCCTATAACTTTTTTATTAGTGCATATATTGTGATTATTTTGGCCGTATCTTACGTAGAATTTCACGAGGAATCCAACGGTGCCACGGGAATTCACGTACGACTTCTAGTTCCCGAGTTATCGGCAATCAAAGTTTTCGAAAGTTGCATTTTGCGTCGAAAGGGCAAGATTTTGGCGATTTCGACGATTTTTCAACTTTTTTATTTGAAGATATTTCTTGAATATCTCGTCGTTATCGTGTTTCTGGGGTCCGAAATGCTAAGAATCCGGTGCTAACTCGACTTCGAAAATGGCAAAATTTTTCGAAAAAATTTCTGACTCAATCGATGAAAATTTGTTGATTTTTAGAAATTCCTTTACAACTTTTGAACCGCTCGATAGATCGGGATGAATTTTTGCACGCTAGTAGAACTCGCCGAGGACTATCTGCTAACGCAAAAAGTTCCAGGATTCTATCGTGTTATCATCGAAAAAAGAGGTGCCGAAATATGGGTCCGAAAAATCTCTTGAAAAGATAAGGACCCCTATAACTTTTTTATTAGTGCATATATTGTGATTATTTTGGCCGTATCTTACGTAGAATTTCACGAGGAATCCAACGGTGCCACGGGAATTCACGTACGACTTCTAGTTCCCGAGTTATCGGCAATCAAAGTTTTCGAAAGTTGCATTTTGCGTCGAAAGGGCAAGATTTTGGCGATTTCGACGATTTTTCAACTTTTTTATTTGAAGATATTTCTTGAATATCTCGTCGTTATCGTGTTTCTGGGGTCCGAAATGCTAAGAATCCGGTGCTAACTCGACTTCGAAAATGGCAAAATTTTTCGAAAAAATTTCTGACTCAATCGATGAAAATTTGTTGATTTTTAGAAATTCCTTTATAACTTTTGAACCGCTCGATAGATCGGGATGAATTTTTGCACGCTAGTAGAACTCGCCGAGGACTATCTGCTAACGCAAAAAGTTCCAGGATTCTATCGTGTTATCATCGAAAAAAGAGGTGCCGAAATATGGGTCCGAAAAATCTCTTGAAAAGATAAGGACCCCTATAACTTTTTTATTAGTGCATATATTGTGATTATTTTGGCCGTATCTTACGTAGAATTTCACGAGGAATCCAACGGTGCCACGGGAATTCACGTACGACTTCTAGTTCCCGAGTTATCGGCAATCAAAGTTTTCGAAAGTTGCATTTTGCGTCGAAAGGGCAAGATTTTGGCGATTTCGACGATTTTTCAACTTTTTTATTTGAAGATATTTCTTGAATATCTCGTCGTTATCGTGTTTCTGGGGTCCGAAATGCTAAGAATCCGGTGCTAACTCGACTTCGAAAATGGCAAAATTTTTCGAAAAAATTTCTGACTCAATCGATGAAAATTTGTTGATTTTTAGAAATTCCTTTATAACTTTTGAACCGCTCGATAGATCGGGATGAATTTTTGCACGCTAGTAGAACTCGCCGAGGACTATCTGCTAACGCAAAAAGTTCCAGGATTCTATCGTGTTATCATCGAAAAAAGAGGTGCCGAAATATGGGTCCGAAAAATCTCTTGAAAAGATAAGGACCCCTATAACTTTTTTATTAGTGCATATATTGTGATTATTTTGGCCGTATCTTACGTAGAATTTCACGAGGAATCCAACGGTGCCACGGGAATTCACGTACGACTTCTAGTTCCCGAGTTATCGGCAATCAAAGTTTTCGAAAGTTGCATTTTGCGTCGAAAGGGCAAGATTTTGGCGATTTCGACGATTTTTCAACTTTTTTATTTGAAGATATTTCTTGAATATCTCGTCGTTATCGTGTTTCTGGGGTCCGAAATGCTAAGAATCCGGTGCTAACTCGACTTCGAAAATGGCAAAATTTTTCGAAAAAATTTCTGACTCAATCGATGAAAATTTGTTGATTTTTAGAAATTCCTTTATAACTTTTGAACCGCTCGATAGATCGGGATGAATTTTTGCACGCTAGTAGAACTCGCCGAGGACTATCTGCTAACGCAAAAAGTTCCAGGATTCTATCGTGTTATCATCGAAAAAAGAGGTGCCGAAATATGGGTCCGAAAAATCTCTTGAAAAGATAAGGACCCCTATAACTTTTTTATTAGTGCATATATTGTGATTATTTTGGCCGTATCTTACGTAGAATTTCACGAGGAATCCAACGGTGCCACGGGAATTCACGTACGACTTCTAGTTCCCGAGTTATCGGCAATCAAAGTTTTCGAAAGTTGCATTTTGCGTCGAAAGGGCAAGATTTTGGCGATTTCGACGATTTTTCAACTTTTTTATTTGAAGATATTTCTTGAATATCTCGTCGTTATCGTGTTTCTGGGGTCCGAAATGCTAAGAATCCGGTGCTAACTCGACTTCGAAAATGGCAAAATTTTTCGAAAAAATTTCTGACTCAATCGATGAAAATTTGTTGATTTTTAGAAATTCCTTTATAACTTTTGAACCGCTCGATAGATCGGGATGAATTTTTGCACGCTAGTAGAACTCGCCGAGGACTATCTGCTAACGCAAAAAGTTCCAGGATTCTATCGTGTTATCATCGAAAAAAGAGGTGCCGAAATATGGGTCCGAAAAATCTCTTGAAAAGATAAGGACCCCTATAACTTTTTTATTAGTGCATATATTGTGATTATTTTGGCCGTATCTTACGTAGAATTTCACGAGGAATCCAACGGTGCCACGGGAATTCACGTACGACTTCTAGTTCCCGAGTTATCGGCAATCAAAGTTTTCGAAAGTTGCATTTTGCGTCGAAAGGGCAAGATTTTGGCGATTTCGACGATTTTTCAACTTTTTTATTTGAAGATATTTCTTGAATATCTCGTCGTTATCGTGTTTCTGGGGTCCGAAATGCTAAGAATCCGGTGCTAACTCGACTTCGAAAATGGCAAAATTTTTCGAAAAAATTTCTGACTCAATCGATGAAAATTTGTTGATTTTTAGAAATTCCTTTATAACTTTTGAACCGCTCGATAGATCGGGATGAATTTTTGCACGCTAGTAGAACTCGCCGAGGACTATCTGCTAACGCAAAAAGTTCCAGGATTCTATCGTGTTATCATCGAAAAAAGAGGTGCCGAAATATGGGTCCGAAAAATCTCTTGAAAAGATAAGGACCCCTATAACTTTTTTATTAGTGCATATATTGTGATTATTTTGGCCGTATCTTACGTAGAATTTCACGAGGAATCCAACGGTGCCACGGGAATTCACGTACGACTTCTAGTTCCCGAGTTATCGGCAATCAAAGTTTTCGAAAGTTGCATTTTGCGTCGAAAGGGCAAGATTTTGGCGATTTCGACGATTTTTCAACTTTTTTATTTGAAGATATTTCTTGAATATCTCGTCGTTATCGTGTTTCTGGGGTCCGAAATGCTAAGAATCCGGTGCTAACTCGACTTCGAAAATGGCAAAATTTTTCGAAAAAATTTCTGACTCAATCGATGAAAATTTGTTGATTTTTAGAAATTCCTTTATAACTTTTGAACCGCTCGATAGATCGGGATGAATTTTTGCACGCTAGTAGAACTCGCCGAGGACTATCTGCTAACGCAAAAAGTTCCAGGATTCTATCGTGTTATCATCGAAAAAAGAGGTGCCGAAATATGGGTCCGAAAAATCTCTTGAAAAGATAAGGACCCCTATAACTTTTTTATTAGTGCATATATTGTGATTATTTTGGCCGTATCTTACGTAGAATTTCACGAGGAATCCAACGGTGCCACGGGAATTCACGTACGACTTCTAGTTCCCGAGTTATCGGCAATCAAAGTTTTCGAAAGTTGCATTTTGCGTCGAAAGGGCAAGATTTTGGCGATTTCGACGATTTTTCAACTTTTTTATTTGAAGATATTTCTTGAATATCTCGTCGTTATCGTGTTTCTGGGGTCCGAAATGCTAAGAATCCGGTGCTAACTCGACTTCGAAAATGGCAAAATTTTTCGAAAAAATTTCTGACTCAATCGATGAAAATTTGTTGATTTTTAGAAATTCCTTTATAACTTTTGAACCGCTCGATAGATCGGGATGAATTTTTGCACGCTAGTAGAACTCGCCGAGGACTATCTGCTAACGCAAAAAGTTCCAGGATTCTATCGTGTTATCATCGAAAAAAGAGGTGCCGAAATATGGGTCCGAAAAATCTCTTGAAAAGATAAGGACCCCTATAACTTTTTTATTAGTGCATATATTGTGATTATTTTGGCCGTATCTTACGTAGAATTTCACGAGGAATCCAACGGTGCCACGGGAATTCACGTACGACTTCTAGTTCCCGAGTTATCGGCAATCAAAGTTTTCGAAAGTTGCATTTTGCGTCGAAAGGGCAAGATTTTGGCGATTTCGACGATTTTTCAACTTTTTTATTTGAAGATATTTCTTGAATATCTCGTCGTTATCGTGTTTCTGGGGTCCGAAATGCTAAGAATCCGGTGCTAACTCGACTTCGAAAATGGCAAAATTTTTCGAAAAAATTTCTGACTCAATCGATGAAAATTTGTTGATTTTTAGAAATTCCTTTATAACTTTTGAACCGCTCGATAGATCGGGATGAATTTTTGCACGCTAGTAGAACTCGCCGAGGACTATCTGCTAACGCAAAAAGTTCCAGGATTCTATCGTGTTATCATCGAAAAAAGAGGTGCCGAAATATGGGTCCGAAAAATCTCTTGAAAAGATAAGGACCCCTATAACTTTTTTATTAGTGCATATATTGTGATTATTTTGGCCGTATCTTACGTAGAATTTCACGAGGAATCCAACGGTGCCACGGGAATTCACGTACGACTTCTAGTTCCCGAGTTATCGGCAATCAAAGTTTTCGAAAGTTGCATTTTGCGTCGAAAGGGCAAGATTTTGGCGATTTCGACGATTTTTCAACTTTTTTATTTGAAGATATTTCTTGAATATCTCGTCGTTATCGTGTTTCTGGGGTCCGAAATGCTAAGAATCCGGTGCTAACTCGACTTCGAAAATGGCAAAATTTTTCGAAAAAATTTCTGACTCAATCGATGAAAATTTGTTGATTTTTAGAAATTCCTTTATAACTTTTGAACCGCTCGATAGATCGGGATGAATTTTTGCACGCTAGTAGAACTCGCCGAGGACTATCTGCTAACGCAAAAAGTTCCAGGATTCTATCGTGTTATCATCGAAAAAAGAGGTGCCGAAATATGGGTCCGAAAAATCTCTTGAAAAGATAAGGACCCCTATAACTTTTTTATTAGTGCATATATTGTGATTATTTTGGCCGTATCTTACGTAGAATTTCACGAGGAATCCAACGGTGCCACGGGAATTCACGTACGACTTCTAGTTCCCGAGTTATCGGCAATCAAAGTTTTCGAAAGTTGCATTTTGCGTCGAAAGGGCAAGATTTTGGCGATTTCGACGATTTTTCAACTTTTTTATTTGAAGATATTTCTTGAATATCTCGTCGTTATCGTGTTTCTGGGGTCCGAAATGCTAAGAATCCGGTGCTAACTCGACTTCGAAAATGGCAAAATTTTTCGAAAAAATTTCTGACTCAATCGATGAAAATTTGTTGATTTTTAGAAATTCCTTTATAACTTTTGAACCGCTCGATAGATCGGGATGAATTTTTGCACGCTAGTAGAACTCGCCGAGGACTATCTGCTAACGCAAAAAGTTCCAGGATTCTATCGTGTTATCATCGAAAAAAGAGGTGCCGAAATATGGGTCCGAAAAATCTCTTGAAAAGATAAGGACCCCTATAACTTTTTTATTAGTGCATATATTGTGATTATTTTGGCCGTATCTTACGTAGAATTTCACGAGGAATCCAACGGTGCCACGGGAATTCACGTACGACTTCTAGTTCCCGAGTTATCGGCAATCAAAGTTTTCGAAAGTTGCATTTTGCGTCGAAAGGGCAAGATTTTGGCGATTTCGACGATTTTTCAACTTTTTTATTTGAAGATATTTCTTGAATATCTCGTCGTTATCGTGTTTCTGGGGTCCGAAATGCTAAGAATCCGGTGCTAACTCGACTTCGAAAATGGCAAAATTTTTCGAAAAAATTTCTGACTCAATCGATGAAAATTTGTTGATTTTTAGAAATTCCTTTATAACTTTTGAACCGCTCGATAGATCGGGATGAATTTTTGCACGCTAGTAGAACTCGCCGAGGACTATCTGCTAACGCAAAAAGTTCCAGGATTCTATCGTGTTATCATCGAAAAAAGAGGTGCCGAAATATGGGTCCGAAAAATCTCTTGAAAAGATAAGGACCCCTATAACTTTTTTATTAGTGCATATATTGTGATTATTTTGGCCGTATCTTACGTAGAATTTCACGAGGAATCCAACGGTGCCACGGGAATTCACGTACGACTTCTAGTTCCCGAGTTATCGGCAATCAAAGTTTTCGAAAGTTGCATTTTGCGTCGAAAGGGCAAGATTTTGGCGATTTCGACGATTTTTCAACTTTTTTATTTGAAGATATTTCTTGAATATCTCGTCGTTATCGTGTTTCTGGGGTCCGAAATGCTAAGAATCCGGTGCTAACTCGACTTCGAAAATGGCAAAATTTTTCGAAAAAATTTCTGACTCAATCGATGAAAATTTGTTGATTTTTAGAAATTCCTTTATAACTTTTGAACCGCTCGATAGATCGGGATGAATTTTTGCACGCTAGTAGAACTCGCCGAGGACTATCTGCTAACGCAAAAAGTTCCAGGATTCTATCGTGTTATCATCGAAAAAAGAGGTGCCGAAATATGGGTCCGAAAAATCTCTTGAAAAGATAAGGACCCCTATAACTTTTTTATTAGTGCATATATTGTGATTATTTTGGCCGTATCTTACGTAGAATTTCACGAGGAATCCAACGGTGCCACGGGAATTCACGTACGACTTCTAGTTCCCGAGTTATCGGCAATCAAAGTTTTCGAAAGTTGCATTTTGCGTCGAAAGGGCAAGATTTTGGCGATTTCGACGATTTTTCAACTTTTTTATTTGAAGATATTTCTTGAATATCTCGTCGTTATCGTGTTTCTGGGGTCCGAAATGCTAAGAATCCGGTGCTAACTCGACTTCGAAAATGGCAAAATTTTTCGAAAAAATTTCTGACTCAATCGATGAAAATTTGTTGATTTTTAGAAATTCCTTTATAACTTTTGAACCGCTCGATAGATCGGGATGAATTTTTGCACGCTAGTAGAACTCGCCGAGGACTATCTGCTAACGCAAAAAGTTCCAGGATTCTATCGTGTTATCATCGAAAAAAGAGGTGCCGAAATATGGGTCCGAAAAATCTCTTGAAAAGATAAGGACCCCTATAACTTTTTTATTAGTGCATATATTGTGATTATTTTGGCCGTATCTTACGTAGAATTTCACGAGGAATCCAACGGTGCCACGGGAATTCACGTACGACTTCTAGTTCCCGAGTTATCGGCAATCAAAGTTTTCGAAAGTTGCATTTTGCGTCGAAAGGGCAAGATTTTGGCGATTTCGACGATTTTTCAACTTTTTTATTTGAAGATATTTCTTGAATATCTCGTCGTTATCGTGTTTCTGGGGTCCGAAATGCTAAGAATCCGGTGCTAACTCGACTTCGAAAATGGCAAAATTTTTCGAAAAAATTTCTGACTCAATCGATGAAAATTTGTTGATTTTTAGAAATTCCTTTATAACTTTTGAACCGCTCGATAGATCGGGATGAATTTTTGCACGCTAGTAGAACTCGCCGAGGACTATCTGCTAACGCAAAAAGTTCCAGGATTCTATCGTGTTATCATCGAAAAAAGAGGTGCCGAAATATGGGTCCGAAAAATCTCTTGAAAAGATAAGGACCCCTATAACTTTTTTATTAGTGCATATATTGTGATTATTTTGGCCGTATCTTACGTAGAATTTCACGAGGAATCCAACGGTGCCACGGGAATTCACGTACGACTTCTAGTTCCCGAGTTATCGGCAATCAAAGTTTTCGAAAGTTGCATTTTGCGTCGAAAGGGCAAGATTTTGGCGATTTCGACGATTTTTCAACTTTTTTATTTGAAGATATTTCTTGAATATCTCGTCGTTATCGTGTTTCTGGGGTCCGAAATGCTAAGAATCCGGTGCTAACTCGACTTCGAAAATGGCAAAATTTTTCGAAAAAATTTCTGACTCAATCGATGAAAATTTGTTGATTTTTAGAAATTCCTTTATAACTTTTGAACCGCTCGATAGATCGGGATGAATTTTTGCACGCTAGTAGAACTCGCCGAGGACTATCTGCTAACGCAAAAAGTTCCAGGATTCTATCGTGTTATCATCGAAAAAAGAGGTGCCGAAATATGGGTCCGAAAAATCTCTTGAAAAGATAAGGACCCCTATAACTTTTTTATTAGTGCATATATTGTGATTATTTTGGCCGTATCTTACGTAGAATTTCACGAGGAATCCAACGGTGCCACGGGAATTCACGTACGACTTCTAGTTCCCGAGTTATCGGCAATCAAAGTTTTCGAAAGTTGCATTTTGCGTCGAAAGGGCAAGATTTTGGCGATTTCGACGATTTTTCAACTTTTTTATTTGAAGATATTTCTTGAATATCTCGTCGTTATCGTGTTTCTGGGGTCCGAAATGCTAAGAATCCGGTGCTAACTCGACTTCGAAAATGGCAAAATTTTTCGAAAAAATTTCTGACTCAATCGATGAAAATTTGTTGATTTTTAGAAATTCCTTTATAACTTTTGAACCGCTCGATAGATCGGGATGAATTTTTGCACGCTAGTAGAACTCGCCGAGGACTATCTGCTAACGCAAAAAGTTCCAGGATTCTATCGTGTTATCATCGAAAAAAGAGGTGCCGAAATATGGGTCCGAAAAATCTCTTGAAAAGATAAGGACCCCTATAACTTTTTTATTAGTGCATATATTGTGATTATTTTGGCCGTATCTTACGTAGAATTTCACGAGGAATCCAACGGTGCCACGGGAATTCACGTACGACTTCTAGTTCCCGAGTTATCGGCAATCAAAGTTTTCGAAAGTTGCATTTTGCGTCGAAAGGGCAAGATTTTGGCGATTTCGACGATTTTTCAACTTTTTTATTTGAAGATATTTCTTGAATATCTCGTCGTTATCGTGTTTCTGGGGTCCGAAATGCTAAGAATCCGGTGCTAACTCGACTTCGAAAATGGCAAAATTTTTCGAAAAAATTTCTGACTCAATCGATGAAAATTTGTTGATTTTTAGAAATTCCTTTATAACTTTTGAACCGCTCGATAGATCGGGATGAATTTTTGCACGCTAGTAGAACTCGCCGAGGACTATCTGCTAACGCAAAAAGTTCCAGGATTCTATCGTGTTATCATCGAAAAAAGAGGTGCCGAAATATGGGTCCGAAAAATCTCTTGAAAAGATAAGGACCCCTATAACTTTTTTATTAGTGCATATATTGTGATTATTTTGGCCGTATCTTACGTAGAATTTCACGAGGAATCCAACGGTGCCACGGGAATTCACGTACGACTTCTAGTTCCCGAGTTATCGGCAATCAAAGTTTTCGAAAGTTGCATTTTGCGTCGAAAGGGCAAGATTTTGGCGATTTCGACGATTTTTCAACTTTTTTATTTGAAGATATTTCTTGAATATCTCGTCGTTATCGTGTTTCTGGGGTCCGAAATGCTAAGAATCCGGTGCTAACTCGACTTCGAAAATGGCAAAATTTTTCGAAAAAATTTCTGACTCAATCGATGAAAATTTGTTGATTTTTAGAAATTCCTTTATAACTTTTGAACCGCTCGATAGATCGGGATGAATTTTTGCACGCTAGTAGAACTCGCCGAGGACTATCTGCTAACGCAAAAAGTTCCAGGATTCTATCGTGTTATCATCGAAAAAAGAGGTGCCGAAATATGGGTCCGAAAAATCTCTTGAAAAGATAAGGACCCCTATAACTTTTTTATTAGTGCATATATTGTGATTATTTTGGCCGTATCTTACGTAGAATTTCACGAGGAATCCAACGGTGCCACGGGAATTCACGTACGACTTCTAGTTCCCGAGTTATCGGCAATCAAAGTTTTCGAAAGTTGCATTTTGCGTCGAAAGGGCAAGATTTTGGCGATTTCGACGATTTTTCAACTTTTTTATTTGAAGATATTTCTTGAATATCTCGTCGTTATCGTGTTTCTGGGGTCCGAAATGCTAAGAATCCGGTGCTAACTCGACTTCGAAAATGGCAAAATTTTTCGAAAAAATTTCTGACTCAATCGATGAAAATTTGTTGATTTTTAGAAATTCCTTTATAACTTTTGAACCGCTCGATAGATCGGGATGAATTTTTGCACGCTAGTAGAACTCGCCGAGGACTATCTGCTAACGCAAAAAGTTCCAGGATTCTATCGTGTTATCATCGAAAAAAGAGGTGCCGAAATATGGGTCCGAAAAATCTCTTGAAAAGATAAGGACCCCTATAACTTTTTTATTAGTGCATATATTGTGATTATTTTGGCCGTATCTTACGTAGAATTTCACGAGGAATCCAACGGTGCCACGGGAATTCACGTACGACTTCTAGTTCCCGAGTTATCGGCAATCAAAGTTTTCGAAAGTTGCATTTTGCGTCGAAAGGGCAAGATTTTGGCGATTTCGACGATTTTTCAACTTTTTTATTTGAAGATATTTCTTGAATATCTCGTCGTTATCGTGTTTCTGGGGTCCGAAATGCTAAGAATCCGGTGCTAACTCGACTTCGAAAATGGCAAAATTTTTCGAAAAAATTTCTGACTCAATCGATGAAAATTTGTTGATTTTTAGAAATTCCTTTATAACTTTTGAACCGCTCGATAGATCGGGATGAATTTTTGCACGCTAGTAGAACTCGCCGAGGACTATCTGCTAACGCAAAAAGTTCCAGGATTCTATCGTGTTATCATCGAAAAAAGAGGTGCCGAAATATGGGTCCGAAAAATCTCTTGAAAAGATAAGGACCCCTATAACTTTTTTATTAGTGCATATATTGTGATTATTTTGGCCGTATCTTACGTAGAATTTCACGAGGAATCCAACGGTGCCACGGGAATTCACGTACGACTTCTAGTTCCCGAGTTATCGGCAATCAAAGTTTTCGAAAGTTGCATTTTGCGTCGAAAGGGCAAGATTTTGGCGATTTCGACGATTTTTCAACTTTTTTATTTGAAGATATTTCTTGAATATCTCGTCGTTATCGTGTTTCTGGGGTCCGAAATGCTAAGAATCCGGTGCTAACTCGACTTCGAAAATGGCAAAATTTTTCGAAAAAATTTCTGACTCAATCGATGAAAATTTGTTGATTTTTAGAAATTCCTTTATAACTTTTGAACCGCTCGATAGATCGGGATGAATTTTTGCACGCTAGTAGAACTCGCCGAGGACTATCTGCTAACGCAAAAAGTTCCAGGATTCTATCGTGTTATCATCGAAAAAAGAGGTGCCGAAATATGGGTCCGAAAAATCTCTTGAAAAGATAAGGACCCCTATAACTTTTTTATTAGTGCATATATTGTGATTATTTTGGCCGTATCTTACGTAGAATTTCACGAGGAATCCAACGGTGCCACGGGAATTCACGTACGACTTCTAGTTCCCGAGTTATCGGCAATCAAAGTTTTCGAAAGTTGCATTTTGCGTCGAAAGGGCAAGATTTTGGCGATTTCGACGATTTTTCAACTTTTTTATTTGAAGATATTTCTTGAATATCTCGTCGTTATCGTGTTTCTGGGGTCCGAAATGCTAAGAATCCGGTGCTAACTCGACTTCGAAAATGGCAAAATTTTTCGAAAAAATTTCTGACTCAATCGATGAAAATTTGTTGATTTTTAGAAATTCCTTTACAACTTTTGAACCGCTCGATAGATCGGGATGAATTTTTGCACGCTAGTAGAACTCGCCGAGGACTATCTGCTAACGCAAAAAGTTCCAGGATTCTATCGTGTTATCATCGAAAAAAGAGGTGCCGAAATATGGGTCCGAAAAATCTCTTGAAAAGATAAGGACCCCTATAACTTTTTTATTAGTGCATATATTGTGATTATTTTGGCCGTATCTTACGTAGAATTTCACGAGGAATCCAACGGTGCCACGGGAATTCACGTACGACTTCTAGTTCCCGAGTTATCGGCAATCAAAGTTTTCGAAAGTTGCATTTTGCGTCGAAAGGGCAAGATTTTGGCGATTTCGACGATTTTTCAACTTTTTTATTTGAAGATATTTCTTGAATATCTCGTCGTTATCGTGTTTCTGGGGTCCGAAATGCTAAGAATCCGGTGCTAACTCGACTTCGAAAATGGCAAAATTTTTCGAAAAAATTTCTGACTCAATCGATGAAAATTTGTTGATTTTTAGAAATTCCTTTATAACTTTTGAACCGCTCGATAGATCGGGATGAATTTTTGCACGCTAGTAGAACTCGCCGAGGACTATCTGCTAACGCAAAAAGTTCCAGGATTCTATCGTGTTATCATCGAAAAAAGAGGTGCCGAAATATGGGTCCGAAAAATCTCTTGAAAAGATAAGGACCCCTATAACTTTTTTATTAGTGCATATATTGTGATTATTTTGGCCGTATCTTACGTAGAATTTCACGAGGAATCCAACGGTGCCACGGGAATTCACGTACGACTTCTAGTTCCCGAGTTATCGGCAATCAAAGTTTTCGAAAGTTGCATTTTGCGTCGAAAGGGCAAGATTTTGGCGATTTCGACGATTTTTCAACTTTTTTATTTGAAGATATTTCTTGAATATCTCGTCGTTATCGTGTTTCTGGGGTCCGAAATGCTAAGAATCCGGTGCTAACTCGACTTCGAAAATGGCAAAATTTTTCGAAAAAATTTCTGACTCAATCGATGAAAATTTGTTGATTTTTAGAAATTCCTTTATAACTTTTGAACCGCTCGATAGATCGGGATGAATTTTTGCACGCTAGTAGAACTCGCCGAGGACTATCTGCTAACGCAAAAAGTTCCAGGATTCTATCGTGTTATCATCGAAAAAAGAGGTGCCGAAATATGGGTCCGAAAAATCTCTTGAAAAGATAAGGACCCCTATAACTTTTTTATTAGTGCATATATTGTGATTATTTTGGCCGTATCTTACGTAGAATTTCACGAGGAATCCAACGGTGCCACGGGAATTCACGTACGACTTCTAGTTCCCGAGTTATCGGCAATCAAAGTTTTCGAAAGTTGCATTTTGCGTCGAAAGGGCAAGATTTTGGCGATTTCGACGATTTTTCAACTTTTTTATTTGAAGATATTTCTTGAATATCTCGTCGTTATCGTGTTTCTGGGGTCCGAAATGCTAAGAATCCGGTGCTAACTCGACTTCGAAAATGGCAAAATTTTTCGAAAAAATTTCTGACTCAATCGATGAAAATTTGTTGATTTTTAGAAATTCCTTTATAACTTTTGAACCGCTCGATAGATCGGGATGAATTTTTGCACGCTAGTAGAACTCGCCGAGGACTATCTGCTAACGCAAAAAGTTCCAGGATTCTATCGTGTTATCATCGAAAAAAGAGGTGCCGAAATATGGGTCCGAAAAATCTCTTGAAAAGATAAGGACCCCTATAACTTTTTTATTAGTGCATATATTGTGATTATTTTGGCCGTATCTTACGTAGAATTTCACGAGGAATCCAACGGTGCCACGGGAATTCACGTACGACTTCTAGTTCCCGAGTTATCGGCAATCAAAGTTTTCGAAAGTTGCATTTTGCGTCGAAAGGGCAAGATTTTGGCGATTTCGACGATTTTTCAACTTTTTTATTTGAAGATATTTCTTGAATATCTCGTCGTTATCGTGTTTCTGGGGTCCGAAATGCTAAGAATCCGGTGCTAACTCGACTTCGAAAATGGCAAAATTTTTCGAAAAAATTTCTGACTCAATCGATGAAAATTTGTTGATTTTTAGAAATTCCTTTATAACTTTTGAACCGCTCGATAGATCGGGATGAATTTTTGCACGCTAGTAGAACTCGCCGAGGACTATCTGCTAACGCAAAAAGTTCCAGGATTCTATCGTGTTATCATCGAAAAAAGAGGTGCCGAAATATGGGTCCGAAAAATCTCTTGAAAAGATAAGGACCCCTATAACTTTTTTATTAGTGCATATATTGTGATTATTTTGGCCGTATCTTACGTAGAATTTCACGAGGAATCCAACGGTGCCACGGGAATTCACGTACGACTTCTAGTTCCCGAGTTATCGGCAATCAAAGTTTTCGAAAGTTGCATTTTGCGTCGAAAGGGCAAGATTTTGGCGATTTCGACGATTTTTCAACTTTTTTATTTGAAGATATTTCTTGAATATCTCGTCGTTATCGTGTTTCTGGGGTCCGAAATGCTAAGAATCCGGTGCTAACTCGACTTCGAAAATGGCAAAATTTTTCGAAAAAATTTCTGACTCAATCGATGAAAATTTGTTGATTTTTAGAAATTCCTTTATAACTTTTGAACCGCTCGATAGATCGGGATGAATTTTTGCACGCTAGTAGAACTCGCCGAGGACTATCTGCTAACGCAAAAAGTTCCAGGATTCTATCGTGTTATCATCGAAAAAAGAGGTGCCGAAATATGGGTCCGAAAAATCTCTTGAAAAGATAAGGACCCCTATAACTTTTTTATTAGTGCATATATTGTGATTATTTTGGCCGTATCTTACGTAGAATTTCACGAGGAATCCAACGGTGCCACGGGAATTCACGTACGACTTCTAGTTCCCGAGTTATCGGCAATCAAAGTTTTCGAAAGTTGCATTTTGCGTCGAAAGGGCAAGATTTTGGCGATTTCGACGATTTTTCAACTTTTTTATTTGAAGATATTTCTTGAATATCTCGTCGTTATCGTGTTTCTGGGGTCCGAAATGCTAAGAATCCGGTGCTAACTCGACTTCGAAAATGGCAAAATTTTTCGAAAAAATTTCTGACTCAATCGATGAAAATTTGTTGATTTTTAGAAATTCCTTTACAACTTTTGAACCGCTCGATAGATCGGGATGAATTTTTGCACGCTAGTAGAACTCGCCGAGGACTATCTGCTAACGCAAAAAGTTCCAGGATTCTATCGTGTTATCATCGAAAAAAGAGGTGCCGAAATATGGGTCCGAAAAATCTCTTGAAAAGATAAGGACCCCTATAACTTTTTTATTAGTGCATATATTGTGATTATTTTGGCCGTATCTTACGTAGAATTTCACGAGGAATCCAACGGTGCCACGGGAATTCACGTACGACTTCTAGTTCCCGAGTTATCGGCAATCAAAGTTTTCGAAAGTTGCATTTTGCGTCGAAAGGGCAAGATTTTGGCGATTTCGACGATTTTTCAACTTTTTTATTTGAAGATATTTCTTGAATATCTCGTCGTTATCGTGTTTCTGGGGTCCGAAATGCTAAGAATCCGGTGCTAACTCGACTTCGAAAATGGCAAAATTTTTCGAAAAAATTTCTGACTCAATCGATGAAAATTTGTTGATTTTTAGAAATTCCTTTATAACTTTTGAACCGCTCGATAGATCGGGATGAATTTTTGCACGCTAGTAGAACTCGCCGAGGACTATCTGCTAACGCAAAAAGTTCCAGGATTCTATCGTGTTATCATCGAAAAAAGAGGTGCCGAAATATGGGTCCGAAAAATCTCTTGAAAAGATAAGGACCCCTATAACTTTTTTATTAGTGCATATATTGTGATTATTTTGGCCGTATCTTACGTAGAATTTCACGAGGAATCCAACGGTGCCACGGGAATTCACGTACGACTTCTAGTTCCCGAGTTATCGGCAATCAAAGTTTTCGAAAGTTGCATTTTGCGTCGAAAGGGCAAGATTTTGGCGATTTCGACGATTTTTCAACTTTTTTATTTGAAGATATTTCTTGAATATCTCGTCGTTATCGTGTTTCTGGGGTCCGAAATGCTAAGAATCCGGTGCTAACTCGACTTCGAAAATGGCAAAATTTTTCGAAAAAATTTCTGACTCAATCGATGAAAATTTGTTGATTTTTAGAAATTCCTTTATAACTTTTGAACCGCTCGATAGATCGGGATGAATTTTTGCACGCTAGTAGAACTCGCCGAGGACTATCTGCTAACGCAAAAAGTTCCAGGATTCTATCGTGTTATCATCGAAAAAAGAGGTGCCGAAATATGGGTCCGAAAAATCTCTTGAAAAGATAAGGACCCCTATAACTTTTTTATTAGTGCATATATTGTGATTATTTTGGCCGTATCTTACGTAGAATTTCACGAGGAATCCAACGGTGCCACGGGAATTCACGTACGACTTCTAGTTCCCGAGTTATCGGCAATCAAAGTTTTCGAAAGTTGCATTTTGCGTCGAAAGGGCAAGATTTTGGCGATTTCGACGATTTTTCAACTTTTTTATTTGAAGATATTTCTTGAATATCTCGTCGTTATCGTGTTTCTGGGGTCCGAAATGCTAAGAATCCGGTGCTAACTCGACTTCGAAAATGGCAAAATTTTTCGAAAAAATTTCTGACTCAATCGATGAAAATTTGTTGATTTTTAGAAATTCCTTTATAACTTTTGAACCGCTCGATAGATCGGGATGAATTTTTGCACGCTAGTAGAACTCGCCGAGGACTATCTGCTAACGCAAAAAGTTCCAGGATTCTATCGTGTTATCATCGAAAAAAGAGGTGCCGAAATATGGGTCCGAAAAATCTCTTGAAAAGATAAGGACCCCTATAACTTTTTTATTAGTGCATATATTGTGATTATTTTGGCCGTATCTTACGTAGAATTTCACGAGGAATCCAACGGTGCCACGGGAATTCACGTACGACTTCTAGTTCCCGAGTTATCGGCAATCAAAGTTTTCGAAAGTTGCATTTTGCGTCGAAAGGGCAAGATTTTGGCGATTTCGACGATTTTTCAACTTTTTTATTTGAAGATATTTCTTGAATATCTCGTCGTTATCGTGTTTCTGGGGTCCGAAATGCTAAGAATCCGGTGCTAACTCGACTTCGAAAATGGCAAAATTTTTCGAAAAAATTTCTGACTCAATCGATGAAAATTTGTTGATTTTTAGAAATTCCTTTATAACTTTTGAACCGCTCGATAGATCGGGATGAATTTTTGCACGCTAGTAGAACTCGCCGAGGACTATCTGCTAACGCAAAAAGTTCCAGGATTCTATCGTGTTATCATCGAAAAAAGAGGTGCCGAAATATGGGTCCGAAAAATCTCTTGAAAAGATAAGGACCCCTATAACTTTTTTATTAGTGCATATATTGTGATTATTTTGGCCGTATCTTACGTAGAATTTCACGAGGAATCCAACGGTGCCACGGGAATTCACGTACGACTTCTAGTTCCCGAGTTATCGGCAATCAAAGTTTTCGAAAGTTGCATTTTGCGTCGAAAGGGCAAGATTTTGGCGATTTCGACGATTTTTCAACTTTTTTATTTGAAGATATTTCTTGAATATCTCGTCGTTATCGTGTTTCTGGGGTCCGAAATGCTAAGAATCCGGTGCTAACTCGACTTCGAAAATGGCAAAATTTTTCGAAAAAATTTCTGACTCAATCGATGAAAATTTGTTGATTTTTAGAAATTCCTTTATAACTTTTGAACCGCTCGATAGATCGGGATGAATTTTTGCACGCTAGTAGAACTCGCCGAGGACTATCTGCTAACGCAAAAAGTTCCAGGATTCTATCGTGTTATCATCGAAAAAAGAGGTGCCGAAATATGGGTCCGAAAAATCTCTTGAAAAGATAAGGACCCCTATAACTTTTTTATTAGTGCATATATTGTGATTATTTTGGCCGTATCTTACGTAGAATTTCACGAGGAATCCAACGGTGCCACGGGAATTCACGTACGACTTCTAGTTCCCGAGTTATCGGCAATCAAAGTTTTCGAAAGTTGCATTTTGCGTCGAAAGGGCAAGATTTTGGCGATTTCGACGATTTTTCAACTTTTTTATTTGAAGATATTTCTTGAATATCTCGTCGTTATCGTGTTTCTGGGGTCCGAAATGCTAAGAATCCGGTGCTAACTCGACTTCGAAAATGGCAAAATTTTTCGAAAAAATTTCTGACTCAATCGATGAAAATTTGTTGATTTTTAGAAATTCCTTTACAACTTTTGAACCGCTCGATAGATCGGGATGAATTTTTGCACGCTAGTAGAACTCGCCGAGGACTATCTGCTAACGCAAAAAGTTCCAGGATTCTATCGTGTTATCATCGAAAAAAGAGGTGCCGAAATATGGGTCCGAAAAATCTCTTGAAAAGATAAGGACCCCTATAACTTTTTTATTAGTGCATATATTGTGATTATTTTGGCCGTATCTTACGTAGAATTTCACGAGGAATCCAACGGTGCCACGGGAATTCACGTACGACTTCTAGTTCCCGAGTTATCGGCAATCAAAGTTTTCGAAAGTTGCATTTTGCGTCGAAAGGGCAAGATTTTGGCGATTTCGACGATTTTTCAACTTTTTTATTTGAAGATATTTCTTGAATATCTCGTCGTTATCGTGTTTCTGGGGTCCGAAATGCTAAGAATCCGGTGCTAACTCGACTTCGAAAATGGCAAAATTTTTCGAAAAAATTTCTGACTCAATCGATGAAAATTTGTTGATTTTTAGAAATTCCTTTATAACTTTTGAACCGCTCGATAGATCGGGATGAATTTTTGCACGCTAGTAGAACTCGCCGAGGACTATCTGCTAACGCAAAAAGTTCCAGGATTCTATCGTGTTATCATCGAAAAAAGAGGTGCCGAAATATGGGTCCGAAAAATCTCTTGAAAAGATAAGGACCCCTATAACTTTTTTATTAGTGCATATATTGTGATTATTTTGGCCGTATCTTACGTAGAATTTCACGAGGAATCCAACGGTGCCACGGGAATTCACGTACGACTTCTAGTTCCCGAGTTATCGGCAATCAAAGTTTTCGAAAGTTGCATTTTGCGTCGAAAGGGCAAGATTTTGGCGATTTCGACGATTTTTCAACTTTTTTATTTGAAGATATTTCTTGAATATCTCGTCGTTATCGTGTTTCTGGGGTCCGAAATGCTAAGAATCCGGTGCTAACTCGACTTCGAAAATGGCAAAATTTTTCGAAAAAATTTCTGACTCAATCGATGAAAATTTGTTGATTTTTAGAAATTCCTTTATAACTTTTGAACCGCTCGATAGATCGGGATGAATTTTTGCACGCTAGTAGAACTCGCCGAGGACTATCTGCTAACGCAAAAAGTTCCAGGATTCTATCGTGTTATCATCGAAAAAAGAGGTGCCGAAATATGGGTCCGAAAAATCTCTTGAAAAGATAAGGACCCCTATAACTTTTTTATTAGTGCATATATTGTGATTATTTTGGCCGTATCTTACGTAGAATTTCACGAGGAATCCAACGGTGCCACGGGAATTCACGTACGACTTCTAGTTCCCGAGTTATCGGCAATCAAAGTTTTCGAAAGTTGCATTTTGCGTCGAAAGGGCAAGATTTTGGCGATTTCGACGATTTTTCAACTTTTTTATTTGAAGATATTTCTTGAATATCTCGTCGTTATCGTGTTTCTGGGGTCCGAAATGCTAAGAATCCGGTGCTAACTCGACTTCGAAAATGGCAAAATTTTTCGAAAAAATTTCTGACTCAATCGATGAAAATTTGTTGATTTTTAGAAATTCCTTTATAACTTTTGAACCGCTCGATAGATCGGGATGAATTTTTGCACGCTAGTAGAACTCGCCGAGGACTATCTGCTAACGCAAAAAGTTCCAGGATTCTATCGTGTTATCATCGAAAAAAGAGGTGCCGAAATATGGGTCCGAAAAATCTCTTGAAAAGATAAGGACCCCTATAACTTTTTTATTAGTGCATATATTGTGATTATTTTGGCCGTATCTTACGTAGAATTTCACGAGGAATCCAACGGTGCCACGGGAATTCACGTACGACTTCTAGTTCCCGAGTTATCGGCAATCAAAGTTTTCGAAAGTTGCATTTTGCGTCGAAAGGGCAAGATTTTGGCGATTTCGACGATTTTTCAACTTTTTTATTTGAAGATATTTCTTGAATATCTCGTCGTTATCGTGTTTCTGGGGTCCGAAATGCTAAGAATCCGGTGCTAACTCGACTTCGAAAATGGCAAAATTTTTCGAAAAAATTTCTGACTCAATCGATGAAAATTTGTTGATTTTTAGAAATTCCTTTATAACTTTTGAACCGCTCGATAGATCGGGATGAATTTTTGCACGCTAGTAGAACTCGCCGAGGACTATCTGCTAACGCAAAAAGTTCCAGGATTCTATCGTGTTATCATCGAAAAAAGAGGTGCCGAAATATGGGTCCGAAAAATCTCTTGAAAAGATAAGGACCCCTATAACTTTTTTATTAGTGCATATATTGTGATTATTTTGGCCGTATCTTACGTAGAATTTCACGAGGAATCCAACGGTGCCACGGGAATTCACGTACGACTTCTAGTTCCCGAGTTATCGGCAATCAAAGTTTTCGAAAGTTGCATTTTGCGTCGAAAGGGCAAGATTTTGGCGATTTCGACGATTTTTCAACTTTTTTATTTGAAGATATTTCTTGAATATCTCGTCGTTATCGTGTTTCTGGGGTCCGAAATGCTAAGAATCCGGTGCTAACTCGACTTCGAAAATGGCAAAATTTTTCGAAAAAATTTCTGACTCAATCGATGAAAATTTGTTGATTTTTAGAAATTCCTTTATAACTTTTGAACCGCTCGATAGATCGGGATGAATTTTTGCACGCTAGTAGAACTCGCCGAGGACTATCTGCTAACGCAAAAAGTTCCAGGATTCTATCGTGTTATCATCGAAAAAAGAGGTGCCGAAATATGGGTCCGAAAAATCTCTTGAAAAGATAAGGACCCCTATAACTTTTTTATTAGTGCATATATTGTGATTATTTTGGCCGTATCTTACGTAGAATTTCACGAGGAATCCAACGGTGCCACGGGAATTCACGTACGACTTCTAGTTCCCGAGTTATCGGCAATCAAAGTTTTCGAAAGTTGCATTTTGCGTCGAAAGGGCAAGATTTTGGCGATTTCGACGATTTTTCAACTTTTTTATTTGAAGATATTTCTTGAATATCTCGTCGTTATCGTGTTTCTGGGGTCCGAAATGCTAAGAATCCGGTGCTAACTCGACTTCGAAAATGGCAAAATTTTTCGAAAAAATTTCTGACTCAATCGATGAAAATTTGTTGATTTTTAGAAATTCCTTTATAACTTTTGAACCGCTCGATAGATCGGGATGAATTTTTGCACGCTAGTAGAACTCGCCGAGGACTATCTGCTAACGCAAAAAGTTCCAGGATTCTATCGTGTTATCATCGAAAAAAGAGGTGCCGAAATATGGGTCCGAAAAATCTCTTGAAAAGATAAGGACCCCTATAACTTTTTTATTAGTGCATATATTGTGATTATTTTGGCCGTATCTTACGTAGAATTTCACGAGGAATCCAACGGTGCCACGGGAATTCACGTACGACTTCTAGTTCCCGAGTTATCGGCAATCAAAGTTTTCGAAAGTTGCATTTTGCGTCGAAAGGGCAAGATTTTGGCGATTTCGACGATTTTTCAACTTTTTTATTTGAAGATATTTCTTGAATATCTCGTCGTTATCGTGTTTCTGGGGTCCGAAATGCTAAGAATCCGGTGCTAACTCGACTTCGAAAATGGCAAAATTTTTCGAAAAAATTTCTGACTCAATCGATGAAAATTTGTTGATTTTTAGAAATTCCTTTATAACTTTTGAACCGCTCGATAGATCGGGATGAATTTTTGCACGCTAGTAGAACTCGCCGAGGACTATCTGCTAACGCAAAAAGTTCCAGGATTCTATCGTGTTATCATCGAAAAAAGAGGTGCCGAAATATGGGTCCGAAAAATCTCTTGAAAAGATAAGGACCCCTATAACTTTTTTATTAGTGCATATATTGTGATTATTTTGGCCGTATCTTACGTAGAATTTCACGAGGAATCCAACGGTGCCACGGGAATTCACGTACGACTTCTAGTTCCCGAGTTATCGGCAATCAAAGTTTTCGAAAGTTGCATTTTGCGTCGAAAGGGCAAGATTTTGGCGATTTCGACGATTTTTCAACTTTTTTATTTGAAGATATTTCTTGAATATCTCGTCGTTATCGTGTTTCTGGGGTCCGAAATGCTAAGAATCCGGTGCTAACTCGACTTCGAAAATGGCAAAATTTTTCGAAAAAATTTCTGACTCAATCGATGAAAATTTGTTGATTTTTAGAAATTCCTTTATAACTTTTGAACCGCTCGATAGATCGGGATGAATTTTTGCACGCTAGTAGAACTCGCCGAGGACTATCTGCTAACGCAAAAAGTTCCAGGATTCTATCGTGTTATCATCGAAAAAAGAGGTGCCGAAATATGGGTCCGAAAAATCTCTTGAAAAGATAAGGACCCCTATAACTTTTTTATTAGTGCATATATTGTGATTATTTTGGCCGTATCTTACGTAGAATTTCACGAGGAATCCAACGGTGCCACGGGAATTCACGTACGACTTCTAGTTCCCGAGTTATCGGCAATCAAAGTTTTCGAAAGTTGCATTTTGCGTCGAAAGGGCAAGATTTTGGCGATTTCGACGATTTTTCAACTTTTTTATTTGAAGATATTTCTTGAATATCTCGTCGTTATCGTGTTTCTGGGGTCCGAAATGCTAAGAATCCGGTGCTAACTCGACTTCGAAAATGGCAAAATTTTTCGAAAAAATTTCTGACTCAATCGATGAAAATTTGTTGATTTTTAGAAATTCCTTTATAACTTTTGAACCGCTCGATAGATCGGGATGAATTTTTGCACGCTAGTAGAACTCGCCGAGGACTATCTGCTAACGCAAAAAGTTCCAGGATTCTATCGTGTTATCATCGAAAAAAGAGGTGCCGAAATATGGGTCCGAAAAATCTCTTGAAAAGATAAGGACCCCTATAACTTTTTTATTAGTGCATATATTGTGATTATTTTGGCCGTATCTTACGTAGAATTTCACGAGGAATCCAACGGTGCCACGGGAATTCACGTACGACTTCTAGTTCCCGAGTTATCGGCAATCAAAGTTTTCGAAAGTTGCATTTTGCGTCGAAAGGGCAAGATTTTGGCGATTTCGACGATTTTTCAACTTTTTTATTTGAAGATATTTCTTGAATATCTCGTCGTTATCGTGTTTCTGGGGTCCGAAATGCTAAGAATCCGGTGCTAACTCGACTTCGAAAATGGCAAAATTTTTCGAAAAAATTTCTGACTCAATCGATGAAAATTTGTTGATTTTTAGAAATTCCTTTATAACTTTTGAACCGCTCGATAGATCGGGATGAATTTTTGCACGCTAGTAGAACTCGCCGAGGACTATCTGCTAACGCAAAAAGTTCCAGGATTCTATCGTGTTATCATCGAAAAAAGAGGTGCCGAAATATGGGTCCGAAAAATCTCTTGAAAAGATAAGGACCCCTATAACTTTTTTATTAGTGCATATATTGTGATTATTTTGGCCGTATCTTACGTAGAATTTCACGAGGAATCCAACGGTGCCACGGGAATTCACGTACGACTTCTAGTTCCCGAGTTATCGGCAATCAAAGTTTTCGAAAGTTGCATTTTGCGTCGAAAGGGCAAGATTTTGGCGATTTCGACGATTTTTCAACTTTTTTATTTGAAGATATTTCTTGAATATCTCGTCGTTATCGTGTTTCTGGGGTCCGAAATGCTAAGAATCCGGTGCTAACTCGACTTCGAAAATGGCAAAATTTTTCGAAAAAATTTCTGACTCAATCGATGAAAATTTGTTGATTTTTAGAAATTCCTTTATAACTTTTGAACCGCTCGATAGATCGGGATGAATTTTTGCACGCTAGTAGAACTCGCCGAGGACTATCTGCTAACGCAAAAAGTTCCAGGATTCTATCGTGTTATCATCGAAAAAAGAGGTGCCGAAATATGGGTCCGAAAAATCTCTTGAAAAGATAAGGACCCCTATAACTTTTTTATTAGTGCATATATTGTGATTATTTTGGCCGTATCTTACGTAGAATTTCACGAGGAATCCAACGGTGCCACGGGAATTCACGTACGACTTCTAGTTCCCGAGTTATCGGCAATCAAAGTTTTCGAAAGTTGCATTTTGCGTCGAAAGGGCAAGATTTTGGCGATTTCGACGATTTTTCAACTTTTTTATTTGAAGATATTTCTTGAATATCTCGTCGTTATCGTGTTTCTGGGGTCCGAAATGCTAAGAATCCGGTGCTAACTCGACTTCGAAAATGGCAAAATTTTTCGAAAAAATTTCTGACTCAATCGATGAAAATTTGTTGATTTTTAGAAATTCCTTTATAACTTTTGAACCGCTCGATAGATCGGGATGAATTTTTGCACGCTAGTAGAACTCGCCGAGGACTATCTGCTAACGCAAAAAGTTCCAGGATTCTATCGTGTTATCATCGAAAAAAGAGGTGCCGAAATCTGGGTCCGAAAAATCTCTTGAAAAGATAAGGACCCCTATAACTTTTTTATTAGTGCATATATTGTGATTATTTTGGCCGTATCTTACGTAGAATTTCACGAGGAATCCAACGGTGCCACGGGAATTCACGTACGACTTCTAGTTCCCGAGTTATCGGCAATCAAAGTTTTCGAAAGTTGCATTTTGCGTCGAAAGGGCAAGATTTTGGCGATTTCGACGATTTTTCAACTTTTTTATTTGAAGATATTTCTTGAATATCTCGTCGTTATCGTGTTTCTGGGGTCCGAAATGCTAAGAATCCGGTGCTAACTCGACTTCGAAAATGGCAAAATTTTTCGAAAAAATTTCTGACTCAATCGATGAAAATTTGTTGATTTTTAGAAATTCCTTTATAACTTTTGAACCGCTCGATAGATCGGGATGAATTTTTGCACGCTAGTAGAACTCGCCGAGGACTATCTGCTAACGCAAAAAGTTCCAGGATTCTATCGTGTTATCATCGAAAAAAGAGGTGCCGAAATATGGGTCCGAAAAATCTCTTGAAAAGATAAGGACCCCTATAACTTTTTTATTAGTGCATATATTGTGATTATTTTGGCCGTATCTTACGTAGAATTTCACGAGGAATCCAACGGTGCCACGGGAATTCACGTACGACTTCTAGTTCCCGAGTTATCGGCAATCAAAGTTTTCGAAAGTTGCATTTTGCGTCGAAAGGGCAAGATTTTGGCGATTTCGACGATTTTTCAACTTTTTTATTTGAAGATATTTCTTGAATATCTCGTCGTTATCGTGTTTCTGGGGTCCGAAATGCTAAGAATCCGGTGCTAACTCGACTTCGAAAATGGCAAAATTTTTCGAAAAAATTTCTGACTCAATCGATGAAAATTTGTTGATTTTTAGAAATTCCTTTATAACTTTTGAACCGCTCGATAGATCGGGATGAATTTTTGCACGCTAGTAGAACTCGCCGAGGACTATCTGCTAACGCAAAAAGTTCCAGGATTCTATCGTGTTATCATCGAAAAAAGAGGTGCCGAAATATGGGTCCGAAAAATCTCTTGAAAAGATAAGGACCCCTATAACTTTTTTATTAGTGCATATATTGTGATTATTTTGGCCGTATCTTACGTAGAATTTCACGAGGAATCCAACGGTGCCACGGGAATTCACGTACGACTTCTAGTTCCCGAGTTATCGGCAATCAAAGTTTTCGAAAGTTGCATTTTGCGTCGAAAGGGCAAGATTTTGGCGATTTCGACGATTTTTCAACTTTTTTATTTGAAGATATTTCTTGAATATCTCGTCGTTATCGTGTTTCTGGGGTCCGAAATGCTAAGAATCCGGTGCTAACTCGACTTCGAAAATGGCAAAATTTTTCGAAAAAATTTCTGACTCAATCGATGAAAATTTGTTGATTTTTAGAAATTCCTTTATAACTTTTGAACCGCTCGATAGATCGGGATGAATTTTTGCACGCTAGTAGAACTCGCCGAGGACTATCTGCTAACGCAAAAAGTTCCAGGATTCTATCGTGTTATCATCGAAAAAAGAGGTGCCGAAATATGGGTCCGAAAAATCTCTTGAAAAGATAAGGACCCCTATAACTTTTTTATTAGTGCATATATTGTGATTATTTTGGCCGTATCTTACGTAGAATTTCACGAGGAATCCAACGGTGCCACGGGAATTCACGTACGACTTCTAGTTCCCGAGTTATCGGCAATCAAAGTTTTCGAAAGTTGCATTTTGCGTCGAAAGGGCAAGATTTTGGCGATTTCGACGATTTTTCAACTTTTTTATTTGAAGATATTTCTTGAATATCTCGTCGTTATCGTGTTTCTGGGGTCCGAAATGCTAAGAATCCGGTGCTAACTCGACTTCGAAAATGGCAAAATTTTTCGAAAAAATTTCTGACTCAATCGATGAAAATTTGTTGATTTTTAGAAATTCCTTTATAACTTTTGAACCGCTCGATAGATCGGGATGAATTTTTGCACGCTAGTAGAACTCGCCGAGGACTATCTGCTAACGCAAAAAGTTCCAGGATTCTATCGTGTTATCATCAAAAAAAGAGGTGCCGAAATATGGGTCCGAAAAATCTCTTGAAAAGATAAGGACCCCTATAACTTTTTTATTAGTGCATATATTGTGATTATTTTGGCCGTATCTTACGTAGAATTTCACGAGGAATCCAACGGTGCCACGGGAATTCACGTACGACTTCTAGTTCCCGAGTTATCGGCAATCAAAGTTTTCGAAAGTTGCATTTTGCGTCGAAAGGGCAAGATTTTGGCGATTTCGACGATTTTTCAACTTTTTTATTTGAAGATATTTCTTGAATATCTCGTCGTTATCGTGTTTCTGGGGTCCGAAATGCTAAGAATCCGGTGCTAACTCGACTTCGAAAATGGCAAAATTTTTCGAAAAAATTTCTGACTCAATCGATGAAAATTTGTTGATTTTTAGAAATTCCTTTATAACTTTTGAACCGCTCGATAGATCGGGATGAATTTTTGCACGCTAGTAGAACTCGCCGAGGACTATCTGCTAACGCAAAAAGTTCCAGGATTCTATCGTGTTATCATCGAAAAAAGAGGTGCCGAAATATGGGTCCGAAAAATCTCTTGAAAAGATAAGGACCCCTATAACTTTTTTATTAGTGCATATATTGTGATTATTTTGGCCGTATCTTACGTAGAATTTCACGAGGAATCCAACGGTGCCACGGGAATTCACGTACGACTTCTAGTTCCCGAGTTATCGGCAATCAAAGTTTTCGAAAGTTGCATTTTGCGTCGAAAGGGCAAGATTTTGGCGATTTCGACGATTTTTCAACTTTTTTATTTGAAGATATTTCTTGAATATCTCGTCGTTATCGTGTTTCTGGGGTCCGAAATGCTAAGAATCCGGTGCTAACTCGACTTCGAAAATGGCAAAATTTTTCGAAAAAATTTCTGACTCAATCGATGAAAATTTGTTGATTTTTAGAAATTCCTTTATAACTTTTGAACCGCTCGATAGATCGGGATGAATTTTTGCACGCTAGTAGAACTCGCCGAGGACTATCTGCTAACGCAAAAAGTTCCAGGATTCTATCGTGTTATCATCGAAAAAAGAGGTGCCGAAATATGGGTCCGAAAAATCTCTTGAAAAGATAAGGACCCCTATAACTTTTTTATTAGTGCATATATTGTGATTATTTTGGCCGTATCTTACGTAGAATTTCACGAGGAATCCAACGGTGCCACGGGAATTCACGTACGACTTCTAGTTCCCGAGTTATCGGCAATCAAAGTTTTCGAAAGTTGCATTTTGCGTCGAAAGGGCAAGATTTTGGCGATTTCGACGATTTTTCAACTTTTTTATTTGAAGATATTTCTTGAATATCTCGTCGTTATCGTGTTTCTGGGGTCCGAAATGCTAAGAATCCGGTGCTAACTCGACTTCGAAAATGGCAAAATTTTTCGAAAAAATTTCTGACTCAATCGATGAAAATTTGTTGATTTTTAGAAATTCCTTTATAACTTTTGAACCGCTCGATAGATCGGGATGAATTTTTGCACGCTAGTAGAACTCGCCGAGGACTATCTGCTAACGCAAAAAGTTCCAGGATTCTATCGTGTTATCATCGAAAAAAGAGGTGCCGAAATATGGGTCCGAAAAATCTCTTGAAAAGATAAGGACCCCTATAACTTTTTTATTAGTGCATATATTGTGATTATTTTGGCCGTATCTTACGTAGAATTTCACGAGGAATCCAACGGTGCCACGGGAATTCACGTACGACTTCTAGTTCCCGAGTTATCGGCAATCAAAGTTTTCGAAAGTTGCATTTTGCGTCGAAAGGGCAAGATTTTGGCGATTTCGACGATTTTTCAACTTTTTTATTTGAAGATATTTCTTGAATATCTCGTCGTTATCGTGTTTCTGGGGTCCGAAATGCTAAGAATCCGGTGCTAACTCGACTTCGAAAATGGCAAAATTTTTCGAAAAAATTTCTGACTCAATCGATGAAAATTTGTTGATTTTTAGAAATTCCTTTATAACTTTTGAACCGCTCGATAGATCGGGATGAATTTTTGCACGCTAGTAGAACTCGCCGAGGACTATCTGCTAACGCAAAAAGTTCCAGGATTCTATCGTGTTATCATCGAAAAAAGAGGTGCCGAAATATGGGTCCGAAAAATCTCTTGAAAAGATAAGGACCCCTATAACTTTTTTATTAGTGCATATATTGTGATTATTTTGGCCGTATCTTACGTAGAATTTCACGAGGAATCCAACGGTGCCACGGGAATTCACGTACGACTTCTAGTTCCCGAGTTATCGGCAATCAAAGTTTTCGAAAGTTGCATTTTGCGTCGAAAGGGCAAGATTTTGGCGATTTCGACGATTTTTCAACTTTTTTATTTGAAGATATTTCTTGAATATCTCGTCGTTATCGTGTTTCTGGGGTCCGAAATGCTAAGAATCCGGTGCTAACTCGACTTCGAAAATGGCAAAATTTTTCGAAAAAATTTCTGACTCAATCGATGAAAATTTGTTGATTTTTAGAAATTCCTTTATAACTTTTGAACCGCTCGATAGATCGGGATGAATTTTTGCACGCTAGTAGAACTCGCCGAGGACTATCTGCTAACGCAAAAAGTTCCAGGATTCTATCGTGTTATCATCGAAAAAAGAGGTGCCGAAATATGGGTCCGAAAAATCTCTTGAAAAGATAAGGACCCCTATAACTTTTTTATTAGTGCATATATTGTGATTATTTTGGCCGTATCTTACGTAGAATTTCACGAGGAATCCAACGGTGCCACGGGAATTCACGTACGACTTCTAGTTCCCGAGTTATCGGCAATCAAAGTTTTCGAAAGTTGCATTTTGCGTCGAAAGGGCAAGATTTTGGCGATTTCGACGATTTTTCAACTTTTTTATTTGAAGATATTTCTTGAATATCTCGTCGTTATCGTGTTTCTGGGGTCCGAAATGCTAAGAATCCGGTGCTAACTCGACTTCGAAAATGGCAAAATTTTTCGAAAAAATTTCTGACTCAATCGATGAAAATTTGTTGATTTTTAGAAATTCCTTTATAACTTTTGAACCGCTCGATAGATCGGGATGAATTTTTGCACGCTAGTAGAACTCGCCGAGGACTATCTGCTAACGCAAAAAGTTCCAGGATTCTATCGTGTTATCATCGAAAAAAGAGGTGCCGAAATATGGGTCCGAAAAATCTCTTGAAAAGATAAGGACCCCTATAACTTTTTTATTAGTGCATATATTGTGATTATTTTGGCCGTATCTTACGTAGAATTTCACGAGGAATCCAACGGTGCCACGGGAATTCACGTACGACTTCTAGTTCCCGAGTTATCGGCAATCAAAGTTTTCGAAAGTTGCATTTTGCGTCGAAAGGGCAAGATTTTGGCGATTTCGACGATTTTTCAACTTTTTTATTTGAAGATATTTCTTGAATATCTCGTCGTTATCGTGTTTCTGGGGTCCGAAATGCTAAGAATCCGGTGCTAACTCGACTTCGAAAATGGCAAAATTTTTCGAAAAAATTTCTGACTCAATCGATGAAAATTTGTTGATTTTTAGAAATTCCTTTATAACTTTTGAACCGCTCGATAGATCGGGATGAATTTTTGCACGCTAGTAGAACTCGCCGAGGACTATCTGCTAACGCAAAAAGTTCCAGGATTCTATCGTGTTATCATCGAAAAAAGAGGTGCCGAAATATGGGTCCGAAAAATCTCTTGAAAAGATAAGGACCCCTATAACTTTTTTATTAGTGCATATATTGTGATTATTTTGGCCGTATCTTACGTAGAATTTCACGAGGAATCCAACGGTGCCACGGGAATTCACGTACGACTTCTAGTTCCCGAGTTATCGGCAATCAAAGTTTTCGAAAGTTGCATTTTGCGTCGAAAGGGCAAGATTTTGGCGATTTCGACGATTTTTCAACTTTTTTATTTGAAGATATTTCTTGAATATCTCGTCGTTATCGTGTTTCTGGGGTCCGAAATGCTAAGAATCCGGTGCTAACTCGACTTCGAAAATGGCAAAATTTTTCGAAAAAATTTCTGACTCAATCGATGAAAATTTGTTGATTTTTAGAAATTCCTTTATAACTTTTGAACCGCTCGATAGATCGGGATGAATTTTTGCACGCTAGTAGAACTCGCCGAGGACTATCTGCTAACGCAAAAAGTTCCAGGATTCTATCGTGTTATCATCGAAAAAAGAGGTGCCGAAATATGGGTCCGAAAAATCTCTTGAAAAGATAAGGACCCCTATAACTTTTTTATTAGTGCATATATTGTGATTATTTTGGCCGTATCTTACGTAGAATTTCACGAGGAATCCAACGGTGCCACGGGAATTCACGTACGACTTCTAGTTCCCGAGTTATCGGCAATCAAAGTTTTCGAAAGTTGCATTTTGCGTCGAAAGGGCAAGATTTTGGCGATTTCGACGATTTTTCAACTTTTTTATTTGAAGATATTTCTTGAATATCTCGTCGTTATCGTGTTTCTGGGGTCCGAAATGCTAAGAATCCGGTGCTAACTCGACTTCGAAAATGGCAAAATTTTTCGAAAAAATTTCTGACTCAATCGATGAAAATTTGTTGATTTTTAGAAATTCCTTTATAACTTTTGAACCGCTCGATAGATCGGGATGAATTTTTGCACGCTAGTAGAACTCGCCGAGGACTATCTGCTAACGCAAAAAGTTCCAGGATTCTATCGTGTTATCATCGAAAAAAGAGGTGCCGAAATATGGGTCCGAAAAATCTCTTGAAAAGATAAGGACCCCTATAACTTTTTTATTAGTGCATATATTGTGATTATTTTGGCCGTATCTTACGTAGAATTTCACGAGGAATCCAACGGTGCCACGGGAATTCACGTACGACTTCTAGTTCCCGAGTTATCGGCAATCAAAGTTTTCGAAAGTTGCATTTTGCGTCGAAAGGGCAAGATTTTGGCGATTTCGACGATTTTTCAACTTTTTTATTTGAAGATATTTCTTGAATATCTCGTCGTTATCGTGTTTCTGGGGTCCGAAATGCTAAGAATCCGGTGCTAACTCGACTTCGAAAATGGCAAAATTTTTCGAAAAAATTTCTGACTCAATCGATGAAAATTTGTTGATTTTTAGAAATTCCTTTATAACTTTTGAACCGCTCGATAGATCGGGATGAATTTTTGCACGCTAGTAGAACTCGCCGAGGACTATCTGCTAACGCAAAAAGTTCCAGGATTCTATCGTGTTATCATCGAAAAAAGAGGTGCCGAAATATGGGTCCGAAAAATCTCTTGAAAAGATAAGGACCCCTATAACTTTTTTATTAGTGCATATATTGTGATTATTTTGGCCGTATCTTACGTAGAATTTCACGAGGAATCCAACGGTGCCACGGGAATTCACGTACGACTTCTAGTTCCCGAGTTATCGGCAATCAAAGTTTTCGAAAGTTGCATTTTGCGTCGAAAGGGCAAGATTTTGGCGATTTCGACGATTTTTCAACTTTTTTATTTGAAGATATTTCTTGAATATCTCGTCGTTATCGTGTTTCTGGGGTCCGAAATGCTAAGAATCCGGTGCTAACTCGACTTCGAAAATGGCAAAATTTTTCGAAAAAATTTCTGACTCAATCGATGAAAATTTGTTGATTTTTAGAAATTCCTTTATAACTTTTGAACCGCTCGATAGATCGGGATGAATTTTTGCACGCTAGTAGAACTCGCCGAGGACTATCTGCTAACGCAAAAAGTTCCAGGATTCTATCGTGTTATCATCGAAAAAAGAGGTGCCGAAATCTGGGTCCGAAAAATCTCTTGAAAAGATAAGGACCCCTATAACTTTTTTATTAGTGCATATATTGTGATTATTTTGGCCGTATCTTACGTAGAATTTTACGAGGAATCCAACGGTGCCACGGGAATTCACGTACGACTTCTAGTTCCCGAGTTATCGGCAATCAAAGTTTTCGAAAGTTGCATTTTGCGTCGAAAGGGCAAGATTTTGGCGATTTCGACGATTTTTCAACTTTTTTATTTGAAGATATTTCTTGAATATCTCGTCGTTATCGTGTTTCTGGGGTCCGAAATGCTAAGAATCCGGTGCTAACTCGACTTCGAAAATGGCAAAATTTTTCGAAAAAATTTCTGACTCAATCGATGAAAATTTGTTGATTTTTAGAAATTCCTTTATAACTTTTGAACCGCTCGATAGATCGGGATGAATTTTTGCACGCTAGTAGAACTCGCCGAGGACTATCTGCTAACGCAAAAAGTTCCAGGATTCTATCGTGTTATCATCGAAAAAAGAGGTGCCGAAATATGGGTCCGAAAAATCTCTTGAAAAGATAAGGACCCCTATAACTTTTTTATTAGTGCATATATTGTGATTATTTTGGCCGTATCTTACGTAGAATTTCACGAGGAATCAAACGGTGCCACGGGAATTCACGTACGACTTCTAGTTCCCGAGTTATCGGCAATCAAAGTTTTCGAAAGTTGCATTTTGCGTCGAAAGGGCAAGATTTTGGCGATTTCGACGATTTTTCAACTTTTTTATTTGAAGATATTTCTTGAATATCTCGTCGTTATCGTGTTTCTGGGGTCCGAAATGCTAAGAATCCGGTGCTAACTCGACTTCGAAAATGGCAAAATTTTTCGAAAAAATTTCTGACTCAATCGATGAAAATTTGTTGATTTTTAGAAATTCCTTTATAACTTTTGAACCGCTCGATAGATCGGGATGAATTTTTGCACGCTAGTAGAACTCGCCGAGGACTATCTGCTAACGCAAAAAGTTCCAGGATTCTATCGTGTTATCATCGAAAAAAGAGGTGCCGAAATATGGGTCCGAAAAATCTCTTGAAAAGATAAGGACCCCTATAACTTTTTTATTAGTGCATATATTGTGATTATTTTGGCCGTATCTTACGTAGAATTTCACGAGGAATCCAACGGTGCCACGGGAATTCACGTACGACTTCTAGTTCCCGAGTTATCGGCAATCAAAGTTTTCGAAAGTTGCATTTTGCGTCGAAAGGGCAAGATTTTGGCGATTTCGACGATTTTTCAACTTTTTTATTTGAAGATATTTCTTGAATATCTCGTCGTTATCGTGTTTCTGGGGTCCGAAATGCTAAGAATCCGGTGCTAACTCGACTTCGAAAATGGCAAAATTTTTCGAAAAAATTTCTGACTCAATCGATGAAAATTTGTTGATTTTTAGAAATTCCTTTATAACTTTTGAACCGCTCGATAGATCGGGATGAATTTTTGCACGCTAGTAGAACTCGCCGAGGACTATCTGCTAACGCAAAAAGTTCCAGGATTCTATCGTGTTATCATCGAAAAAAGAGGTGCCGAAATATGGGTCCGAAAAATCTCTTGAAAAGATAAGGACCCCTATAACTTTTTTATTAGTGCATATATTGTGATTATTTTGGCCGTATCTTACGTAGAATTTCACGAGGAATCCAACGGTGCCACGGGAATTCACGTACGACTTCTAGTTCCCGAGTTATCGGCAATCAAAGTTTTCGAAAGTTGCATTTTGCGTCGAAAGGGCAAGATTTTGGCGATTTCGACGATTTTTCAACTTTTTTATTTGAAGATATTTCTTGAATATCTCGTCGTTATCGTGTTTCTGGGGTCCGAAATGCTAAGAATCCGGTGCTAACTCGACTTCGAAAATGGCAAAATTTTTCGAAAAAATTTCTGACTCAATCGATGAAAATTTGTTGATTTTTAGAAATTCCTTTATAACTTTTGAACCGCTCGATAGATCGGGATGAATTTTTGCACGCTAGTAGAACTCGCCGAGGACTATCTGCTAACGCAAAAAGTTCCAGGATTCTATCGTGTTATCATCGAAAAAAGAGGTGCCGAAATATGGGTCCGAAAAATCTCTTGAAAAGATAAGGACCCCTATAACTTTTTTATTAGTGCATATATTGTGATTATTTTGGCCGTATCTTACGTAGAATTTCACGAGGAATCCAACGGTGCCACGGGAATTCACGTACGACTTCTAGTTCCCGAGTTATCGGCAATCAAAGTTTTCGAAAGTTGCATTTTGCGTCGAAAGGGCAAGATTTTGGCGATTTCGACGATTTTTCAACTTTTTTATTTGAAGATATTTCTTGAATATCTCGTCGTTATCGTGTTTCTGGGGTCCGAAATGCTAAGAATCCGGTGCTAACTCGACTTCGAAAATGGCAAAATTTTTCGAAAAAATTTCTGACTCAATCGATGAAAATTTGTTGATTTTTAGAAATTCCTTTATAACTTTTGAACCGCTCGATAGATCGGGATGAATTTTTGCACGCTAGTAGAACTCGCCGAGGACTATCTGCTAACGCAAAAAGTTCCAGGATTCTATCGTGTTATCATCGAAAAAAGAGGTGCCGAAATATGGGTCCGAAAAATCTCTTGAAAAGATAAGGACCCCTATAACTTTTTTATTAGTGCATATATTGTGATTATTTTGGCCGTATCTTACGTAGAATTTCACGAGGAATCCAACGGTGCCACGGGAATTCACGTACGACTTCTAGTTCCCGAGTTATCGGCAATCAAAGTTTTCGAAAGTTGCATTTTGCGTCGAAAGGGCAAGATTTTGGCGATTTCGACGATTTTTCAACTTTTTTATTTGAAGATATTTCTTGAATATCTCGTCGTTATCGTGTTTCTGGGGTCCGAAATGCTAAGAATCCGGTGCTAACTCGACTTCGAAAATGGCAAAATTTTTCGAAAAAATTTCTGACTCAATCGATGAAAATTTGTTGATTTTTAGAAATTCCTTTATAACTTTTGAACCGCTCGATAGATCGGGATGAATTTTTGCACGCTAGTAGAACTCGCCGAGGACTATCTGCTAACGCAAAAAGTTCCAGGATTCTATCGTGTTATCATCGAAAAAAGAGGTGCCGAAATATGGGTCCGAAAAATCTCTTGAAAAGATAAGGACCCCTATAACTTTTTTATTAGTGCATATATTGTGATTATTTTGGCCGTATCTTACGTAGAATTTCACGAGGAATCCAACGGTGCCACGGGAATTCACGTACGACTTCTAGTTCCCGAGTTATCGGCAATCAAAGTTTTCGAAAGTTGCATTTTGCGTCGAAAGGGCAAGATTTTGGCGATTTCGACGATTTTTCAACTTTTTTATTTGAAGATATTTCTTGAATATCTCGTCGTTATCGTGTTTCTGGGGTCCGAAATGCTAAGAATCCGGTGCTAACTCGACTTCGAAAATGGCAAAATTTTTCGAAAAAATTTCTGACTCAATCGATGAAAATTTGTTGATTTTTAGAAATTCCTTTATAACTTTTGAACCGCTCGATAGATCGGGATGAATTTTTGCACGCTAGTAGAACTCGCCGAGGACTATCTGCTAACGCAAAAAGTTCCAGGATTCTATCGTGTTATCATCGAAAAAAGAGGTGCCGAAATATGGGTCCGAAAAATCTCTTGAAAAGATAAGGACCCCTATAACTTTTTTATTAGTGCATATATTGTGATTATTTTGGCCGTATCTTACGTAGAATTTCACGAGGAATCCAACGGTGCCACGGGAATTCACGTACGACTTCTAGTTCCCGAGTTATCGGCAATCAAAGTTTTCGAAAGTTGCATTTTGCGTCGAAAGGGCAAGATTTTGGCGATTTCGACGATTTTTCAACTTTTTTATTTGAAGATATTTCTTGAATATCTCGTCGTTATCGTGTTTCTGGGGTCCGAAATGCTAAGAATCCGGTGCTAACTCGACTTCGAAAATGGCAAAATTTTTCGAAAAAATTTCTGACTCAATCGATGAAAATTTGTTGATTTTTAGAAATTCCTTTATAACTTTTGAACCGCTCGATAGATCGGGATGAATTTTTGCACGCTAGTAGAACTCGCCGAGGACTATCTGCTAACGCAAAAAGTTCCAGGATTCTATCGTGTTATCATCGAAAAAAGAGGTGCCGAAATATGGGTCCGAAAAATCTCTTGAAAAGATAAGGACCCCTATAACTTTTTTATTAGTGCATATATTGTGATTATTTTGGCCGTATCTTACGTAGAATTTCACGAGGAATCCAACGGTGCCACGGGAATTCACGTACGACTTCTAGTTCCCGAGTTATCGGCAATCAAAGTTTTCGAAAGTTGCATTTTGCGTCGAAAGGGCAAGATTTTGGCGATTTCGACGATTTTTCAACTTTTTTATTTGAAGATATTTCTTGAATATCTCGTCGTTATCGTGTTTCTGGGGTCCGAAATGCTAAGAATCCGGTGCTAACTCGACTTCGAAAATGGCAAAATTTTTCGAAAAAATTTCTGACTCAATCGATGAAAATTTGTTGATTTTTAGAAATTCCTTTATAACTTTTGAACCGCTCGATAGATCGGGATGAATTTTTGCACGCTAGTAGAACTCGCCGAGGACTATCTGCTAACGCAAAAAGTTCCAGGATTCTATCGTGTTATCATCGAAAAAAGAGGTGCCGAAATATGGGTCCGAAAAATCTCTTGAAAAGATAAGGACCCCTATAACTTTTTTATTAGTGCATATATTGTGATTATTTTGGCCGTATCTTACGTAGAATTTCACGAGGAATCCAACGGTGCCACGGGAATTCACGTACGACTTCTAGTTCCCGAGTTATCGGCAATCAAAGTTTTCGAAAGTTGCATTTTGCGTCGAAAGGGCAAGATTTTGGCGATTTCGACGATTTTTCAACTTTTTTATTTGAAGATATTTCTTGAATATCTCGTCGTTATCGTGTTTCTGGGGTCCGAAATGCTAAGAATCCGGTGCTAACTCGACTTCGAAAATGGCAAAATTTTTCGAAAAAATTTCTGACTCAATCGATGAAAATTTGTTGATTTTTAGAAATTCCTTTATAACTTTTGAACCGCTCGATAGATCGGGATGAATTTTTGCACGCTAGTAGAACTCGCCGAGGACTATCTGCTAACGCAAAAAGTTCCAGGATTCTATCGTGTTATCATCGAAAAAAGAGGTGCCGAAATATGGGTCCGAAAAATCTCTTGAAAAGATAAGGACCCCTATAACTTTTTTATTAGTGCATATATTGTGATTATTTAGGCCGTATCTTACGTAGAATTTCACGAGGAATCCAACGGTGCCACGGGAATTCACGTACGACTTCTAGTTCCCGAGTTATCGGCAATCAAAGTTTTCGAAAGTTGCATTTTGCGTCGAAAGGGCAAGATTTTGGCGATTTCGACGATTTTTCAACTTTTTTATTTGAAGATATTTCTTGAATATCTCGTCGTTATCGTGTTTCTGGGGTCCGAAATGCTAAGAATCCGGTGCTAACTCGACTTCGAAAATGGCAAAATTTTTCGAAAAAATTTCTGACTCAATCGATGAAAATTTGTTGATTTTTAGAAATTCCTTTATAACTTTTGAACCGCTCGATAGATCGGGATGAATTTTTGCACGCTAGTAGAACTCGCCGAGGACTATCTGCTAACGCAAAAAGTTCCAGGATTCTATCGTGTTATCATCGAAAAAAGAGGTGCCGAAATATGGGTCCGAAAAATCTCTTGAAAAGATAAGGACCCCTATAACTTTTTTATTAGTGCATATATTGTGATTATTTTGGCCGTATCTTACGTAGAATTTCACGAGGAATCCAACGGTGCCACGGGAATTCACGTACGACTTCTAGTTCCCGAGTTATCGGCAATCAAAGTTTTCGAAAGTTGCATTTTGCGTCGAAAGGGCAAGATTTTGGCGATTTCGACGATTTTTCAACTTTTTTATTTGAAGATATTTCTTGAATATCTCGTCGTTATCGTGTTTCTGGGGTCCGAAATGCTAAGAATCCGGTGCTAACTCGACTTCGAAAATGGCAAAATTTTTCGAAAAAATTTCTGACTCAATCGATGAAAATTTGTTGATTTTTAGAAATTCCTTTATAACTTTTGAACCGCTCGATAGATCGGGATGAATTTTTGCACGCTAGTAGAACTCGCCGAGGACTATCTGCTAACGCAAAAAGTTCCAGGATTCTATCGTGTTATCATCGAAAAAAGAGGTGCCGAAATATGGGTCCGAAAAATCTCTTGAAAAGATAAGGACCCCTATAACTTTTTTATTAGTGCATATATTGTGATTATTTTGGCCGTATCTTACGTAGAATTTCACGAGGAATCCAACGGTGCCACGGGAATTCACGTACGACTTCTAGTTCCCGAGTTATCGGCAATCAAAGTTTTCGAAAGTTGCATTTTGCGTCGAAAGGGCAAGATTTTGGCGATTTCGACGATTTTTCAACTTTTTTATTTGAAGATATTTCTTGAATATCTCGTCGTTATCGTGTTTCTGGGGTCCGAAATGCTAAGAATCCGGTGCTAACTCGACTTCGAAAATGGCAAAATTTTTCGAAAAAATTTCTGACTCAATCGATGAAAATTTGTTGATTTTTAGAAATTCCTTTATAACTTTTGAACCGCTCGATAGATCGGGATGAATTTTTGCACGCTAGTAGAACTCGCCGAGGACTATCTGCTAACGCAAAAAGTTCCAGGATTCTATCGTGTTATCATCGAAAAAAGAGGTGCCGAAATATGGGTCCGAAAAATCTCTTGAAAAGATAAGGACCCCTATAACTTTTTTATTAGTGCATATATTGTGATTATTTTGGCCGTATCTTACGTAGAATTTCACGAGGAATCCAACGGTGCCACGGGAATTCACGTACGACTTCTAGTTCCCGAGTTATCGGCAATCAAAGTTTTCGAAAGTTGCATTTTGCGTCGAAAGGGCAAGATTTTGGCGATTTCGACGATTTTTCAACTTTTTTATTTGAAGATATTTCTTGAATATCTCGTCGTTATCGTGTTTCTGGGGTCCGAAATGCTAAGAATCCGGTGCTAACTCGACTTCGAAAATGGCAAAATTTTTCGAAAAAATTTCTGACTCAATCGATGAAAATTTGTTGATTTTTAGAAATTCCTTTATAACTTTTGAACCGCTCGATAGATCGGGATGAATTTTTGCACGCTAGTAGAACTCGCCGAGGACTATCTGCTAACGCAAAAAGTTCCAGGATTCTATCGTGTTATCATCGAAAAAAGAGGTGCCGAAATATGGGTCCGAAAAATCTCTTGAAAAGATAAGGACCCCTATAACTTTTTTATTAGTGCATATATTGTGATTATTTTGGCCGTATCTTACGTAGAATTTCACGAGGAATCCAACGGTGCCACGGGAATTCACGTACGACTTCTAGTTCCCGAGTTATCGGCAATCAAAGTTTTCGAAAGTTGCATTTTGCGTCGAAAGGGCAAGATTTTGGCGATTTCGACGATTTTTCAACTTTTTTATTTGAAGATATTTCTTGAATATCTCGTCGTTATCGTGTTTCTGGGGTCCGAAATGCTAAGAATCCGGTGCTAACTCGACTTCGAAAATGGCAAAATTTTTCGAAAAAATTTCTGACTCAATCGATGAAAATTTGTTGATTTTTAGAAATTCCTTTATAACTTTTGAACCGCTCGATAGATCGGGATGAATTTTTGCACGCTAGTAGAACTCGCCGAGGACTATCTGCTAACGCAAAAAGTTCCAGGATTCTATCGTGTTATCATCGAAAAAAGAGGTGCCGAAATATGGGTCCGAAAAATCTCTTGAAAAGATAAGGACCCCTATAACTTTTTTATTAGTGCATATATTGTGATTATTTAGGCCGTATCTTACGTAGAATTTCACGAGGAATCCAACGGTGCCACGGGAATTCACGTACGACTTCTAGTTCCCGAGTTATCGGCAATCAAAGTTTTCGAAAGTTGCATTTTGCGTCGAAAGGGCAAGATTTTGGCGATTTCGACGATTTTTCAACTTTTTTATTTGAAGATATTTCTTGAATATCTCGTCGTTATCGTGTTTCTGGGGTCCGAAATGCTAAGAATCCGGTGCTAACTCGACTTCGAAAATGGCAAAATTTTTCGAAAAAATTTCTGACTCAATCGATGAAAATTTGTTGATTTTTAGAAATTCCTTTATAACTTTTGAACCGCTCGATAGATCGGGATGAATTTTTGCACGCTAGTAGAACTCGCCGAGGACTATCTGCTAACGCAAAAAGTTCCAGGATTCTATCGTGTTATCATCGAAAAAAGAGGTGCCGAAATATGGGTCCGAAAAATCTCTTGAAAAGATAAGGACCCCTATAACTTTTTTATTAGTGCATATATTGTGATTATTTAGGCCGTATCTTACGTAGAATTTCACGAGGAATCCAACGGTGCCACGGGAATTCACGTACGACTTCTAGTTCCCGAGTTATCGGCAATCAAAGTTTTCGAAAGTTGCATTTTGCGTCGAAAGGGCAAGATTTTGGCGATTTCGACGATTTTTCAACTTTTTTATTTGAAGATATTTCTTGAATATCTCGTCGTTATCGTGTTTCTGGGGTCCGAAATGCTAAGAATCCGGTGCTAACTCGACTTCGAAAATGGCAAAATTTTTCGAAAAAATTTCTGACTCAATCGATGAAAATTTGTTGATTTTTAGAAATTCCTTTATAACTTTTGAACCGCTCGATAGATCGGGATGAATTTTTGCACGCTAGTAGAACTCGCCGAGGACTATCTGCTAACGCAAAAAGTTCCAGGATTCTATCGTGTTATCATCGAAAAAAGAGGTGCCGAAATATGGGTCCGAAAAATCTCTTGAAAAGATAAGGACCCCTATAACTTTTTTATTAGTGCATATATTGTGATTATTTTGGCCGTATCTTACGTAGAATTTCACGAGGAATCCAACGGTGCCACGGGAATTCACGTACGACTTCTAGTTCCCGAGTTATCGGCAATCAAAGTTTTCGAAAGTTGCATTTTGCGTCGAAAGGGCAAGATTTTGGCGATTTCGACGATTTTTCAACTTTTTTATTTGAAGATATTTCTTGAATATCTCGTCGTTATCGTGTTTCTGGGGTCCGAAATGCTAAGAATCCGGTGCTAACTCGACTTCGAAAATGGCAAAATTTTTCGAAAAAATTTCTGACTCAATCGATGAAAATTTGTTGATTTTTAGAAATTCCTTTATAACTTTTGAACCGCTCGATAGATCGGGATGAATTTTTGCACGCTAGTAGAACTCGCCGAGGACTATCTGCTAACGCAAAAAGTTCCAGGATTCTATCGTGTTATCATCGAAAAAAGAGGTGCCGAAATATGGGTCCGAAAAATCTCTTGAAAAGATAAGGACCCCTATAACTTTTTTATTAGTGCATATATTGTGATTATTTTGGCCGTATCTTACGTAGAATTTCACGAGGAATCCAACGGTGCCACGGGAATTCACGTACGACTTCTAGTTCCCGAGTTATCGGCAATCAAAGTTTTCGAAAGTTGCATTTTGCGTCGAAAGGGCAAGATTTTGGCGATTTCGACGATTTTTCAACTTTTTTATTTGAAGATATTTCTTGAATATCTCGTCGTTATCGTGTTTCTGGGGTCCGAAATGCTAAGAATCCGGTGCTAACTCGACTTCGAAAATGGCAAAATTTTTCGAAAAAATTTCTGACTCAATCGATGAAAATTTGTTGATTTTTAGAAATTCCTTTATAACTTTTGAACCGCTCGATAGATCGGGATGAATTTTTGCACGCTAGTAGAACTCGCCGAGGACTATCTGCTAACGCAAAAAGTTCCAGGATTCTATCGTGTTATCATCGAAAAAAGAGGTGCCGAAATATGGGTCCGAAAAATCTCTTGAAAAGATAAGGACCCCTATAACTTTTTTATTAGTGCATATATTGTGATTATTTTGGCCGTATCTTACGTAGAATTTCACGAGGAATCCAACGGTGCCACGGGAATTCACGTACGACTTCTAGTTCCCGAGTTATCGGCAATCAAAGTTTTCGAAAGTTGCATTTTGCGTCGAAAGGGCAAGATTTTGGCGATTTCGACGATTTTTCAACTTTTTTATTTGAAGATATTTCTTGAATATCTCGTCGTTATCGTGTTTCTGGGGTCCGAAATGCTAAGAATCCGGTGCTAACTCGACTTCGAAAATGGCAAAATTTTTCGAAAAAATTTCTGACTCAATCGATGAAAATTTGTTGATTTTTAGAAATTCCTTTATAACTTTTGAACCGCTCGATAGATCGGGATGAATTTTTGCACGCTAGTAGAACTCGCCGAGGACTATCTGCTAACGCAAAAAGTTCCAGGATTCTATCGTGTTATCATCGAAAAAAGAGGTGCCGAAATATGGGTCCGAAAAATCTCTTGAAAAGATAAGGACCCCTATAACTTTTTTATTAGTGCATATATTGTGATTATTTAGGCCGTATCTTACGTAGAATTTCACGAGGAATCCAACGGTGCCACGGGAATTCACGTACGACTTCTAGTTCCCGAGTTATCGGCAATCAAAGTTTTCGAAAGTTGCATTTTGCGTCGAAAGGGCAAGATTTTGGCGATTTCGACGATTTTTCAACTTTTTTATTTGAAGATATTTCTTGAATATCTCGTCGTTATCGTGTTTCTGGGGTCCGAAATGCTAAGAATCCGGTGCTAACTCGACTTCGAAAATGGCAAAATTTTTCGAAAAAATTTCTGACTCAATCGATGAAAATTTGTTGATTTTTAGAAATTCCTTTATAACTTTTGAACCGCTCGATAGATCGGGATGAATTTTTGCACGCTAGTAGAACTCGCCGAGGACTATCTGCTAACGCAAAAAGTTCCAGGATTCTATCGTGTTATCATCGAAAAAAGAGGTGCCGAAATATGGGTCCGAAAAATCTCTTGAAAAGATAAGGACCCCTATAACTTTTTTATTAGTGCATATATTGTGATTATTTAGGCCGTATCTTACGTAGAATTTCACGAGGAATCCAACGGTGCCACGGGAATTCACGTACGACTTCTAGTTCCCGAGTTATCGGCAATCAAAGTTTTCGAAAGTTGCATTTTGCGTCGAAAGGGCAAGATTTTGGCGATTTCGACGATTTTTCAACTTTTTTATTTGAAGATATTTCTTGAATATCTCGTCGTTATCGTGTTTCTGGGGTCCGAAATGCTAAGAATCCGGTGCTAACTCGACTTCGAAAATGGCAAAATTTTTCGAAAAAATTTCTGACTCAATCGATGAAAATTTGTTGATTTTTAGAAATTCCTTTATAACTTTTGAACCGCTCGATAGATCGGGATGAATTTTTGCACGCTAGTAGAACTCGCCGAGGACTATCTGCTAACGCAAAAAGTTCCAGGATTCTATCGTGTTATCATCGAAAAAAGAGGTGCCGAAATATGGGTCCGAAAAATCTCTTGAAAAGATAAGGACCCCTATAACTTTTTTATTAGTGCATATATTGTGATTATTTTGGCCGTATCTTACGTAGAATTTCACGAGGAATCCAACGGTGCCACGGGAATTCACGTACGACTTCTAGTTCCCGAGTTATCGGCAATCAAAGTTTTCGAAAGTTGCATTTTGCGTCGAAAGGGCAAGATTTTGGCGATTTCGACGATTTTTCAACTTTTTTATTTGAAGATATTTCTTGAATATCTCGTCGTTATCGTGTTTCTGGGGTCCGAAATGCTAAGAATCCGGTGCTAACTCGACTTCGAAAATGGCAAAATTTTTCGAAAAAATTTCTGACTCAATCGATGAAAATTTGTTGATTTTTAGAAATTCCTTTATAACTTTTGAACCGCTCGATAGATCGGGATGAATTTTTGCACGCTAGTAGAACTCGCCGAGGACTATCTGCTAACGCAAAAAGTTCCAGGATTCTATCGTGTTATCATCGAAAAAAGAGGTGCCGAAATATGGGTCCGAAAAATCTCTTGAAAAGATAAGGACCCCTATAACTTTTTTATTAGTGCATATATTGTGATTATTTTGGCCGTATCTTACGTAGAATTTCACGAGGAATCCAACGGTGCCACGGGAATTCACGTACGACTTCTAGTTCCCGAGTTATCGGCAATCAAAGTTTTCGAAAGTTGCATTTTGCGTCGAAAGGGCAAGATTTTGGCGATTTCGACGATTTTTCAACTTTTTTATTTGAAGATATTTCTTGAATATCTCGTCGTTATCGTGTTTCTGGGGTCCGAAATGCTAAGAATCCGGTGCTAACTCGACTTCGAAAATGGCAAAATTTTTCGAAAAAATTTCTGACTCAATCGATGAAAATTTGTTGATTTTTAGAAATTCCTTTATAACTTTTGAACCGCTCGATAGATCGGGATGAATTTTTGCACGCTAGTAGAACTCGCCGAGGACTATCTGCTAACGCAAAAAGTTCCAGGATTCTATCGTGTTATCATCGAAAAAAGAGGTGCCGAAATATGGGTCCGAAAAATCTCTTGAAAAGATAAGGACCCCTATAACTTTTTTATTAGTGCATATATTGTGATTATTTTGGCCGTATCTTACGTAGAATTTCACGAGGAATCCAACGGTGCCACGGGAATTCACGTACGACTTCTAGTTCCCGAGTTATCGGCAATCAAAGTTTTCGAAAGTTGCATTTTGCGTCGAAAGGGCAAGATTTTGGCGATTTCGACGATTTTTCAACTTTTTTATTTGAAGATATTTCTTGAATATCTCGTCGTTATCGTGTTTCTGGGGTCCGAAATGCTAAGAATCCGGTGCTAACTCGACTTCGAAAATGGCAAAATTTTTCGAAAAAATTTCTGACTCAATCGATGAAAATTTGTTGATTTTTAGAAATTCCTTTATAACTTTTGAACCGCTCGATAGATCGGGATGAATTTTTGCACGCTAGTAGAACTCGCCGAGGACTATCTGCTAACGCAAAAAGTTCCAGGATTCTATCGTGTTATCATCGAAAAAAGAGGTGCCGAAATATGGGTCCGAAAAATCTCTTGAAAAGATAAGGACCCCTATAACTTTTTTATTAGTGCATATATTGTGATTATTTTGGCCGTATCTTACGTAGAATTTCACGAGGAATCCAACGGTGCCACGGGAATTCACGTACGACTTCTAGTTCCCGAGTTATCGGCAATCAAAGTTTTCGAAAGTTGCATTTTGCGTCGAAAGGGCAAGATTTTGGCGATTTCGACGATTTTTCAACTTTTTTATTTGAAGATATTTCTTGAATATCTCGTCGTTATCGTGTTTCTGGGGTCCGAAATGCTAAGAATCCGGTGCTAACTCGACTTCGAAAATGGCAAAATTTTTCGAAAAAATTTCTGACTCAATCGATGAAAATTTGTTGATTTTTAGAAATTCCTTTATAACTTTTGAACCGCTCGATAGATCGGGATGAATTTTTGCACGCTAGTAGAACTCGCCGAGGACTATCTGCTAACGCAAAAAGTTCCAGGATTCTATCGTGTTATCATCGAAAAAAGAGGTGCCGAAATATGGGTCCGAAAAATCTCTTGAAAAGATAAGGACCCCTATAACTTTTTTATTAGTGCATATATTGTGATTATTTTGGCCGTATCTTACGTAGAATTTCACGAGGAATCCAACGGTGCCACGGGAATTCACGTACGACTTCTAGTTCCCGAGTTATCGGCAATCAAAGTTTTCGAAAGTTGCATTTTGCGTCGAAAGGGCAAGATTTTGGCGATTTCGACGATTTTTCAACTTTTTTATTTGAAGATATTTCTTGAATATCTCGTCGTTATCGTGTTTCTGGGGTCCGAAATGCTAAGAATCCGGTGCTAACTCGACTTCGAAAATGGCAAAATTTTTCGAAAAAATTTCTGACTCAATCGATGAAAATTTGTTGATTTTTAGAAATTCCTTTATAACTTTTGAACCGCTCGATAGATCGGGATGAATTTTTGCACGCTAGTAGAACTCGCCGAGGACTATCTGCTAACGCAAAAAGTTCCAGGATTCTATCGTGTTATCATCGAAAAAAGAGGTGCCGAAATATGGGTCCGAAAAATCTCTTGAAAAGATAAGGACCCCTATAACTTTTTTATTAGTGCATATATTGTGATTATTTTGGCCGTATCTTACGTAGAATTTCACGAGGAATCCAACGGTGCCACGGGAATTCACGTACGACTTCTAGTTCCCGAGTTATCGGCAATCAAAGTTTTCGAAAGTTGCATTTTGCGTCGAAAGGGCAAGATTTTGGCGATTTCGACGATTTTTCAACTTTTTTATTTGAAGATATTTCTTGAATATCTCGTCGTTATCGTGTTTCTGGGGTCCGAAATGCTAAGAATCCGGTGCTAACTCGACTTCGAAAATGGCAAAATTTTTCGAAAAAATTTCTGACTCAATCGATGAAAATTTGTTGATTTTTAGAAATTCCTTTATAACTTTTGAACCGCTCGATAGATCGGGATGAATTTTTGCACGCTAGTAGAACTCGCCGAGGACTATCTGCTAACGCAAAAAGTTCCAGGATTCTATCGTGTTATCATCGAAAAAAGAGGTGCCGAAATATGGGTCCGAAAAATCTCTTGAAAAGATAAGGACCCCTATAACTTTTTTATTAGTGCATATATTGTGATTATTTTGGCCGTATCTTACGTAGAATTTCACGAGGAATCCAACGGTGCCACGGGAATTCACGTACGACTTCTAGTTCCCGAGTTATCGGCAATCAAAGTTTTCGAAAGTTGCATTTTGCGTCGAAAGGGCAAGATTTTGGCGATTTCGACGATTTTTCAACTTTTTTATTTGAAGATATTTCTTGAATATCTCGTCGTTATCGTGTTTCTGGGGTCCGAAATGCTAAGAATCCGGTGCTAACTCGACTTCGAAAATGGCAAAATTTTTCGAAAAAATTTCTGACTCAATCGATGAAAATTTGTTGATTTTTAGAAATTCCTTTATAACTTTTGAACCGCTCGATAGATCGGGATGAATTTTTGCACGCTAGTAGAACTCGCCGAGGACTATCTGCTAACGCAAAAAGTTCCAGGATTCTATCGTGTTATCATCGAAAAAAGAGGTGCCGAAATATGGGTCCGAAAAATCTCTTGAAAAGATAAGGACCCCTATAACTTTTTTATTAGTGCATATATTGTGATTATTTTGGCCGTATCTTACGTAGAATTTCACGAGGAATCCAACGGTGCCACGGGAATTCACGTACGACTTCTAGTTCCCGAGTTATCGGCAATCAAAGTTTTCGAAAGTTGCATTTTGCGTCGAAAGGGCAAGATTTTGGCGATTTCGACGATTTTTCAACTTTTTTATTTGAAGATATTTCTTGAATATCTCGTCGTTATCGTGTTTCTGGGGTCCGAAATGCTAAGAATCCGGTGCTAACTCGACTTCGAAAATGGCAAAATTTTTCGAAAAAATTTCTGACTCAATCGATGAAAATTTGTTGATTTTTAGAAATTCCTTTATAACTTTTGAACCGCTCGATAGATCGGGATGAATTTTTGCACGCTAGTAGAACTCGCCGAGGACTATCTGCTAACGCAAAAAGTTCCAGGATTCTATCGTGTTATCATCGAAAAAAGAGGTGCCGAAATATGGGTCCGAAAAATCTCTTGAAAAGATAAGGACCCCTATAACTTTTTTATTAGTGCATATATTGTGATTATTTTGGCCGTATCTTACGTAGAATTTCACGAGGAATCCAACGGTGCCACGGGAATTCACGTACGACTTCTAGTTCCCGAGTTATCGGCAATCAAAGTTTTCGAAAGTTGCATTTTGCGTCGAAAGGGCAAGATTTTGGCGATTTCGACGATTTTTCAACTTTTTTATTTGAAGATATTTCTTGAATATCTCGTCGTTATCGTGTTTCTGGGGTCCGAAATGCTAAGAATCCGGTGCTAACTCGACTTCGAAAATGGCAAAATTTTTCGAAAAAATTTCTGACTCAATCGATGAAAATTTGTTGATTTTTAGAAATTCCTTTATAACTTTTGAACCGCTCGATAGATCGGGATGAATTTTTGCACGCTAGTAGAACTCGCCGAGGACTATCTGCTAACGCAAAAAGTTCCAGGATTCTATCGTGTTATCATCGAAAAAAGAGGTGCCGAAATATGGGTCCGAAAAATCTCTTGAAAAGATAAGGACCCCTATAACTTTTTTATTAGTGCATATATTGTGATTATTTTGGCCGTATCTTACGTAGAATTTCACGAGGAATCCAACGGTGCCACGGGAATTCACGTACGACTTCTAGTTCCCGAGTTATCGGCAATCAAAGTTTTCGAAAGTTGCATTTTGCGTCGAAAGGGCAAGATTTTGGCGATTTCGACGATTTTTCAACTTTTTTATTTGAAGATATTTCTTGAATATCTCGTCGTTATCGTGTTTCTGGGGTCCGAAATGCTAAGAATCCGGTGCTAACTCGACTTCGAAAATGGCAAAATTTTTCGAAAAAATTTCTGACTCAATCGATGAAAATTTGTTGATTTTTAGAAATTCCTTTATAACTTTTGAACCGCTCGATAGATCGGGATGAATTTTTGCACGCTAGTAGAACTCGCCGAGGACTATCTGCTAACGCAAAAAGTTCCAGGATTCTATCGTGTTATCATCGAAAAAAGAGGTGCCGAAATATGGGTCCGAAAAATCTCTTGAAAAGATAAGGACCCCTATAACTTTTTTATTAGTGCATATATTGTGATTATTTTGGCCGTATCTTACGTAGAATTTCACGAGGAATCCAACGGTGCCACGGGAATTCACGTACGACTTCTAGTTCCCGAGTTATCGGCAATCAAAGTTTTCGAAAGTTGCATTTTGCGTCGAAAGGGCAAGATTTTGGCGATTTCGACGATTTTTCAACTTTTTTATTTGAAGATATTTCTTGAATATCTCGTCGTTATCGTGTTTCTGGGGTCCGAAATGCTAAGAATCCGGTGCTAACTCGACTTCGAAAATGGCAAAATTTTTCGAAAAAATTTCTGACTCAATCGATGAAAATTTGTTGATTTTTAGAAATTCCTTTATAACTTTTGAACCGCTCGATAGATCGGGATGAATTTTTGCACGCTAGTAGAACTCGCCGAGGACTATCTGCTAACGCAAAAAGTTCCAGGATTCTATCGTGTTATCATCGAAAAAAGAGGTGCCGAAATATGGGTCCGAAAAATCTCTTGAAAAGATAAGGACCCCTATAACTTTTTTATTAGTGCATATATTGTGATTATTTTGGCCGTATCTTACGTAGAATTTCACGAGGAATCCAACGGTGCCACGGGAATTCACGTACGACTTCTAGTTCCCGAGTTATCGGCAATCAAAGTTTTCGAAAGTTGCATTTTGCGTCGAAAGGGCAAGATTTTGGCGATTTCGACGATTTTTCAACTTTTTTATTTGAAGATATTTCTTGAATATCTCGTCGTTATCGTGTTTCTGGGGTCCGAAATGCTAAGAATCCGGTGCTAACTCGACTTCGAAAATGGCAAAATTTTTCGAAAAAATTTCTGACTCAATCGATGAAAATTTGTTGATTTTTAGAAATTCCTTTATAACTTTTGAACCGCTCGATAGATCGGGATGAATTTTTGCACGCTAGTAGAACTCGCCGAGGACTATCTGCTAACGCAAAAAGTTCCAGGATTCTATCGTGTTATCATCGAAAAAAGAGGTGCCGAAATATGGGTCCGAAAAATCTCTTGAAAAGATAAGGACCCCTATAACTTTTTTATTAGTGCATATATTGTGATTATTTTGGCCGTATCTTACGTAGAATTTCACGAGGAATCCAACGGTGCCACGGGAATTCACGTACGACTTCTAGTTCCCGAGTTATCGGCAATCAAAGTTTTCGAAAGTTGCATTTTGCGTCGAAAGGGCAAGATTTTGGCGATTTCGACGATTTTTCAACTTTTTTATTTGAAGATATTTCTTGAATATCTCGTCGTTATCGTGTTTCTGGGGTCCGAAATGCTAAGAATCCGGTGCTAACTCGACTTCGAAAATGGCAAAATTTTTCGAAAAAATTTCTGACTCAATCGATGAAAATTTGTTGATTTTTAGAAATTCCTTTATAACTTTTGAACCGCTCGATAGATCGGGATGAATTTTTGCACGCTAGTAGAACTCGCCGAGGACTATCTGCTAACGCAAAAAGTTCCAGGATTCTATCGTGTTATCATCGAAAAAAGAGGTGCCGAAATATGGGTCCGAAAAATCTCTTGAAAAGATAAGGACCCCTATAACTTTTTTATTAGTGCATATATTGTGATTATTTTGGCCGTATCTTACGTAGAATTTCACGAGGAATCCAACGGTGCCACGGGAATTCACGTACGACTTCTAGTTCCCGAGTTATCGGCAATCAAAGTTTTCGAAAGTTGCATTTTGCGTCGAAAGGGCAAGATTTTGGCGATTTCGACGATTTTTCAACTTTTTTATTTGAAGATATTTCTTGAATATCTCGTCGTTATCGTGTTTCTGGGGTCCGAAATGCTAAGAATCCGGTGCTAACTCGACTTCGAAAATGGCAAAATTTTTCGAAAAAATTTCTGACTCAATCGATGAAAATTTGTTGATTTTTAGAAATTCCTTTATAACTTTTGAACCGCTCGATAGATCGGGATGAATTTTTGCACGCTAGTAGAACTCGCCGAGGACTATCTGCTAACGCAAAAAGTTCCAGGATTCTATCGTGTTATCATCGAAAAAAGAGGTGCCGAAATATGGGTCCGAAAAATCTCTTGAAAAGATAAGGACCCCTATAACTTTTTTATTAGTGCATATATTGTGATTATTTTGGCCGTATCTTACGTAGAATTTCACGAGGAATCCAACGGTGCCACGGGAATTCACGTACGACTTCTAGTTCCCGAGTTATCGGCAATCAAAGTTTTCGAAAGTTGCATTTTGCGTCGAAAGGGCAAGATTTTGGCGATTTCGACGATTTTTCAACTTTTTTATTTGAAGATATTTCTTGAATATCTCGTCGTTATCGTGTTTCTGGGGTCCGAAATGCTAAGAATCCGGTGCTAACTCGACTTCGAAAATGGCAAAATTTTTCGAAAAAATTTCTGACTCAATCGATGAAAATTTGTTGATTTTTAGAAATTCCTTTATAACTTTTGAACCGCTCGATAGATCGGGATGAATTTTTGCACGCTAGTAGAACTCGCCGAGGACTATCTGCTAACGCAAAAAGTTCCAGGATTCTATCGTGTTATCATCGAAAAAAGAGGTGCCGAAATATGGGTCCGAAAAATCTCTTGAAAAGATAAGGACCCCTATAACTTTTTTATTAGTGCATATATTGTGATTATTTTGGCCGTATCTTACGTAGAATTTCACGAGGAATCCAACGGTGCCACGGGAATTCACGTACGACTTCTAGTTCCCGAGTTATCGGCAATCAAAGTTTTCGAAAGTTGCATTTTGCGTCGAAAGGGCAAGATTTTGGCGATTTCGACGATTTTTCAACTTTTTTATTTGAAGATATTTCTTGAATATCTCGTCGTTATCGTGTTTCTGGGGTCCGAAATGCTAAGAATCCGGTGCTAACTCGACTTCGAAAATGGCAAAATTTTTCGAAAAAATTTCTGACTCAATCGATGAAAATTTGTTGATTTTTAGAAATTCCTTTATAACTTTTGAACCGCTCGATAGATCGGGATGAATTTTTGCACGCTAGTAGAACTCGCCGAGGACTATCTGCTAACGCAAAAAGTTCCAGGATTCTATCGTGTTATCATCGAAAAAAGAGGTGCCGAAATATGGGTCCGAAAAATCTCTTGAAAAGATAAGGACCCCTATAACTTTTTTATTAGTGCATATATTGTGATTATTTTGGCCGTATCTTACGTAGAATTTCACGAGGAATCCAACGGTGCCACGGGAATTCACGTACGACTTCTAGTTCCCGAGTTATCGGCAATCAAAGTTTTCGAAAGTTGCATTTTGCGTCGAAAGGGCAAGATTTTGGCGATTTCGACGATTTTTCAACTTTTTTATTTGAAGATATTTCTTGAATATCTCGTCGTTATCGTGTTTCTGGGGTCCGAAATGCTAAGAATCCGGTGCTAACTCGACTTCGAAAATGGCAAAATTTTTCGAAAAAATTTCTGACTCAATCGATGAAAATTTGTTGATTTTTAGAAATTCCTTTATAACTTTTGAACCGCTCGATAGATCGGGATGAATTTTTGCACGCTAGTAGAACTCGCCGAGGACTATCTGCTAACGCAAAAAGTTCCAGGATTCTATCGTGTTATCATCGAAAAAAGAGGTGCCGAAATATGGGTCCGAAAAATCTCTTGAAAAGATAAGGACCCCTATAACTTTTTTATTAGTGCATATATTGTGATTATTTTGGCCGTATCTTACGTAGAATTTCACGAGGAATCCAACGGTGCCACGGGAATTCACGTACGACTTCTAGTTCCCGAGTTATCGGCAATCAAAGTTTTCGAAAGTTGCATTTTGCGTCGAAAGGGCAAGATTTTGGCGATTTCGACGATTTTTCAACTTTTTTATTTGAAGATATTTCTTGAATATCTCGTCGTTATCGTGTTTCTGGGGTCCGAAATGCTAAGAATCCGGTGCTAACTCGACTTCGAAAATGGCAAAATTTTTCGAAAAAATTTCTGACTCAATCGATGAAAATTTGTTGATTTTTAGAAATTCCTTTATAACTTTTGAACCGCTCGATAGATCGGGATGAATTTTTGCACGCTAGTAGAACTCGCCGAGGACTATCTGCTAACGCAAAAAGTTCCAGGATTCTATCGTGTTATCATCGAAAAAAGAGGTGCCGAAATATGGGTCCGAAAAATCTCTTGAAAAGATAAGGACCCCTATAACTTTTTTATTAGTGCATATATTGTGATTATTTTGGCCGTATCTTACGTAGAATTTCACGAGGAATCCAACGGTGCCACGGGAATTCACGTACGACTTCTAGTTCCCGAGTTATCGGCAATCAAAGTTTTCGAAAGTTGCATTTTGCGTCGAAAGGGCAAGATTTTGGCGATTTCGACGATTTTTCAACTTTTTTATTTGAAGATATTTCTTGAATATCTCGTCGTTATCGTGTTTCTGGGGTCCGAAATGCTAAGAATCCGGTGCTAACTCGACTTCGAAAATGGCAAAATTTTTCGAAAAAATTTCTGACTCAATCGATGAAAATTTGTTGATTTTTAGAAATTCCTTTATAACTTTTGAACCGCTCGATAGATCGGGATGAATTTTTGCACGCTAGTAGAACTCGCCGAGGACTATCTGCTAACGCAAAAAGTTCCAGGATTCTATCGTGTTATCATCGAAAAAAGAGGTGCCGAAATATGGGTCCGAAAAATCTCTTGAAAAGATAAGGACCCCTATAACTTTTTTATTAGTGCATATATTGTGATTATTTTGGCCGTATCTTACGTAGAATTTCACGAGGAATCCAACGGTGCCACGGGAATTCACGTACGACTTCTAGTTCCCGAGTTATCGGCAATCAAAGTTTTCGAAAGTTGCATTTTGCGTCGAAAGGGCAAGATTTTGGCGATTTCGACGATTTTTCAACTTTTTTATTTGAAGATATTTCTTGAATATCTCGTCGTTATCGTGTTTCTGGGGTCCGAAATGCTAAGAATCCGGTGCTAACTCGACTTCGAAAATGGCAAAATTTTTCGAAAAAATTTCTGACTCAATCGATGAAAATTTGTTGATTTTTAGAAATTCCTTTATAACTTTTGAACCGCTCGATAGATCGGGATGAATTTTTGCACGCTAGTAGAACTCGCCGAGGACTATCTGCTAACGCAAAAAGTTCCAGGATTCTATCGTGTTATCATCGAAAAAAGAGGTGCCGAAATATGGGTCCGAAAAATCTCTTGAAAAGATAAGGACCCCTATAACTTTTTTATTAGTGCATATATTGTGATTATTTTGGCCGTATCTTACGTAGAATTTCACGAGGAATCCAACGGTGCCACGGGAATTCACGTACGACTTCTAGTTCCCGAGTTATCGGCAATCAAAGTTTTCGAAAGTTGCATTTTGCGTCGAAAGGGCAAGATTTTGGCGATTTCGACGATTTTTCAACTTTTTTATTTGAAGATATTTCTTGAATATCTCGTCGTTATCGTGTTTCTGGGGTCCGAAATGCTAAGAATCCGGTGCTAACTCGACTTCGAAAATGGCAAAATTTTTCGAAAAAATTTCTGACTCAATCGATGAAAATTTGTTGATTTTTAGAAATTCCTTTATAACTTTTGAACCGCTCGATAGATCGGGATGAATTTTTGCACGCTAGTAGAACTCGCCGAGGACTATCTGCTAACGCAAAAAGTTCCAGGATTCTATCGTGTTATCATCGAAAAAAGAGGTGCCGAAATATGGGTCCGAAAAATCTCTTGAAAAGATAAGGACCCCTATAACTTTTTTATTAGTGCATATATTGTGATTATTTTGGCCGTATCTTACGTAGAATTTCACGAGGAATCCAACGGTGCCACGGGAATTCACGTACGACTTCTAGTTCCCGAGTTATCGGCAATCAAAGTTTTCGAAAGTTGCATTTTGCGTCGAAAGGGCAAGATTTTGGCGATTTCGACGATTTTTCAACTTTTTTATTTGAAGATATTTCTTGAATATCTCGTCGTTATCGTGTTTCTGGGGTCCGAAATGCTAAGAATCCGGTGCTAACTCGACTTCGAAAATGGCAAAATTTTTCGAAAAAATTTCTGACTCAATCGATGAAAATTTGTTGATTTTTAGAAATTCCTTTATAACTTTTGAACCGCTCGATAGATCGGGATGAATTTTTGCACGCTAGTAGAACTCGCCGAGGACTATCTGCTAACGCAAAAAGTTCCAGGATTCTATCGTGTTATCATCGAAAAAAGAGGTGCCGAAATATGGGTCCGAAAAATCTCTTGAAAAGATAAGGACCCCTATAACTTTTTTATTAGTGCATATATTGTGATTATTTTGGCCGTATCTTACGTAGAATTTCACGAGGAATCCAACGGTGCCACGGGAATTCACGTACGACTTCTAGTTCCCGAGTTATCGGCAATCAAAGTTTTCGAAAGTTGCATTTTGCGTCGAAAGGGCAAGATTTTGGCGATTTCGACGATTTTTCAACTTTTTTATTTGAAGATATTTCTTGAATATCTCGTCGTTATCGTGTTTCTGGGGTCCGAAATGCTAAGAATCCGGTGCTAACTCGACTTCGAAAATGGCAAAATTTTTCGAAAAAATTTCTGACTCAATCGATGAAAATTTGTTGATTTTTAGAAATTCCTTTATAACTTTTGAACCGCTCGATAGATCGGGATGAATTTTTGCACGCTAGTAGAACTCGCCGAGGACTATCTGCTAACGCAAAAAGTTCCAGGATTCTATCGTGTTATCATCGAAAAAAGAGGTGCCGAAATATGGGTCCGAAAAATCTCTTGAAAAGATAAGGACCCCTATAACTTTTTTATTAGTGCATATATTGTGATTATTTTGGCCGTATCTTACGTAGAATTTCACGAGGAATCCAACGGTGCCACGGGAATTCACGTACGACTTCTAGTTCCCGAGTTATCGGCAATCAAAGTTTTCGAAAGTTGCATTTTGCGTCGAAAGGGCAAGATTTTGGCGATTTCGACGATTTTTCAACTTTTTTATTTGAAGATATTTCTTGAATATCTCGTCGTTATCGTGTTTCTGGGGTCCGAAATGCTAAGAATCCGGTGCTAACTCGACTTCGAAAATGGCAAAATTTTTCGAAAAAATTTCTGACTCAATCGATGAAAATTTGTTGATTTTTAGAAATTCCTTTATAACTTTTGAACCGCTCGATAGATCGGGATGAATTTTTGCACGCTAGTAGAACTCGCCGAGGACTATCTGCTAACGCAAAAAGTTCCAGGATTCTATCGTGTTATCATCGAAAAAAGAGGTGCCGAAATATGGGTCCGAAAAATCTCTTGAAAAGATAAGGACCCCTATAACTTTTTTATTAGTGCATATATTGTGATTATTTTGGCCGTATCTTACGTAGAATTTCACGAGGAATCCAACGGTGCCACGGGAATTCACGTACGACTTCTAGTTCCCGAGTTATCGGCAATCAAAGTTTTCGAAAGTTGCATTTTGCGTCGAAAGGGCAAGATTTTGGCGATTTCGACGATTTTTCAACTTTTTTATTTGAAGATATTTCTTGAATATCTCGTCGTTATCGTGTTTCTGGGGTCCGAAATGCTAAGAATCCGGTGCTAACTCGACTTCGAAAATGGCAAAATTTTTCGAAAAAATTTCTGACTCAATCGATGAAAATTTGTTGATTTTTAGAAATTCCTTTATAACTTTTGAACCGCTCGATAGATCGGGATGAATTTTTGCACGCTAGTAGAACTCGCCGAGGACTATCTGCTAACGCAAAAAGTTCCAGGATTCTATCGTGTTATCATCGAAAAAAGAGGTGCCGAAATATGGGTCCGAAAAATCTCTTGAAAAGATAAGGACCCCTATAACTTTTTTATTAGTGCATATATTGTGATTATTTTGGCCGTATCTTACGTAGAATTTCACGAGGAATCCAACGGTGCCACGGGAATTCACGTACGACTTCTAGTTCCCGAGTTATCGGCAATCAAAGTTTTCGAAAGTTGCATTTTGCGTCGAAAGGGCAAGATTTTGGCGATTTCGACGATTTTTCAACTTTTTTATTTGAAGATATTTCTTGAATATCTCGTCGTTATCGTGTTTCTGGGGTCCGAAATGCTAAGAATCCGGTGCTAACTCGACTTCGAAAATGGCAAAATTTTTCGAAAAAATTTCTGACTCAATCGATGAAAATTTGTTGATTTTTAGAAATTCCTTTATAACTTTTGAACCGCTCGATAGATCGGGATGAATTTTTGCACGCTAGTAGAACTCGCCGAGGACTATCTGCTAACGCAAAAAGTTCCAGGATTCTATCGTGTTATCATCGAAAAAAGAGGTGCCGAAATATGGGTCCGAAAAATCTCTTGAAAAGATAAGGACCCCTATAACTTTTTTATTAGTGCATATATTGTGATTATTTTGGCCGTATCTTACGTAGAATTTCACGAGGAATCCAACGGTGCCACGGGAATTCACGTACGACTTCTAGTTCCCGAGTTATCGGCAATCAAAGTTTTCGAAAGTTGCATTTTGCGTCGAAAGGGCAAGATTTTGGCGATTTCGACGATTTTTCAACTTTTTTATTTGAAGATATTTCTTGAATATCTCGTCGTTATCGTGTTTCTGGGGTCCGAAATGCTAAGAATCCGGTGCTAACTCGACTTCGAAAATGGCAAAATTTTTCGAAAAAATTTCTGACTCAATCGATGAAAATTTGTTGATTTTTAGAAATTCCTTTATAACTTTTGAACCGCTCGATAGATCGGGATGAATTTTTGCACGCTAGTAGAACTCGCCGAGGACTATCTGCTAACGCAAAAAGTTCCAGGATTCTATCGTGTTATCATCGAAAAAAGAGGTGCCGAAATATGGGTCCGAAAAATCTCTTGAAAAGATAAGGACCCCTATAACTTTTTTATTAGTGCATATATTGTGATTATTTTGGCCGTATCTTACGTAGAATTTCACGAGGAATCCAACGGTGCCACGGGAATTCACGTACGACTTCTAGTTCCCGAGTTATCGGCAATCAAAGTTTTCGAAAGTTGCATTTTGCGTCGAAAGGGCAAGATTTTGGCGATTTCGACGATTTTTCAACTTTTTTATTTGAAGATATTTCTTGAATATCTCGTCGTTATCGTGTTTCTGGGGTCCGAAATGCTAAGAATCCGGTGCTAACTCGACTTCGAAAATGGCAAAATTTTTCGAAAAAATTTCTGACTCAATCGATGAAAATTTGTTGATTTTTAGAAATTCCTTTATAACTTTTGAACCGCTCGATAGATCGGGATGAATTTTTGCACGCTAGTAGAACTCGCCGAGGACTATCTGCTAACGCAAAAAGTTCCAGGATTCTATCGTGTTATCATCGAAAAAAGAGGTGCCGAAATATGGGTCCGAAAAATCTCTTGAAAAGATAAGGACCCCTATAACTTTTTTATTAGTGCATATATTGTGATTATTTTGGCCGTATCTTACGTAGAATTTCACGAGGAATCCAACGGTGCCACGGGAATTCACGTACGACTTCTAGTTCCCGAGTTATCGGCAATCAAAGTTTTCGAAAGTTGCATTTTGCGTCGAAAGGGCAAGATTTTGGCGATTTCGACGATTTTTCAACTTTTTTATTTGAAGATATTTCTTGAATATCTCGTCGTTATCGTGTTTCTGGGGTCCGAAATGCTAAGAATCCGGTGCTAACTCGACTTCGAAAATGGCAAAATTTTTCGAAAAAATTTCTGACTCAATCGATGAAAATTTGTTGATTTTTAGAAATTCCTTTATAACTTTTGAACCGCTCGATAGATCGGGATGAATTTTTGCACGCTAGTAGAACTCGCCGAGGACTATCTGCTAACGCAAAAAGTTCCAGGATTCTATCGTGTTATCATCGAAAAAAGAGGTGCCGAAATATGGGTCCGAAAAATCTCTTGAAAAGATAAGGACCCCTATAACTTTTTTATTAGTGCATATATTGTGATTATTTTGGCCGTATCTTACGTAGAATTTCACGAGGAATCCAACGGTGCCACGGGAATTCACGTACGACTTCTAGTTCCCGAGTTATCGGCAATCAAAGTTTTCGAAAGTTGCATTTTGCGTCGAAAGGGCAAGATTTTGGCGATTTCGACGATTTTTCAACTTTTTTATTTGAAGATATTTCTTGAATATCTCGTCGTTATCGTGTTTCTGGGGTCCGAAATGCTAAGAATCCGGTGCTAACTCGACTTCGAAAATGGCAAAATTTTTCGAAAAAATTTCTGACTCAATCGATGAAAATTTGTTGATTTTTAGAAATTCCTTTATAACTTTTGAACCGCTCGATAGATCGGGATGAATTTTTGCACGCTAGTAGAACTCGCCGAGGACTATCTGCTAACGCAAAAAGTTCCAGGATTCTATCGTGTTATCATCGAAAAAAGAGGTGCCGAAATATGGGTCCGAAAAATCTCTTGAAAAGATAAGGACCCCTATAACTTTTTTATTAGTGCATATATTGTGATTATTTTGGCCGTATCTTACGTAGAATTTCACGAGGAATCCAACGGTGCCACGGGAATTCACGTACGACTTCTAGTTCCCGAGTTATCGGCAATCAAAGTTTTCGAAAGTTGCATTTTGCGTCGAAAGGGCAAGATTTTGGCGATTTCGACGATTTTTCAACTTTTTTATTTGAAGATATTTCTTGAATATCTCGTCGTTATCGTGTTTCTGGGGTCCGAAATGCTAAGAATCCGGTGCTAACTCGACTTCGAAAATGGCAAAATTTTTCGAAAAAATTTCTGACTCAATCGATGAAAATTTGTTGATTTTTAGAAATTCCTTTATAACTTTTGAACCGCTCGATAGATCGGGATGAATTTTTGCACGCTAGTAGAACTCGCCGAGGACTATCTGCTAACGCAAAAAGTTCCAGGATTCTATCGTGTTATCATCGAAAAAAGAGGTGCCGAAATATGGGTCCGAAAAATCTCTTGAAAAGATAAGGACCCCTATAACTTTTTTATTAGTGCATATATTGTGATTATTTTGGCCGTATCTTACGTAGAATTTCACGAGGAATCCAACGGTGCCACGGGAATTCACGTACGACTTCTAGTTCCCGAGTTATCGGCAATCAAAGTTTTCGAAAGTTGCATTTTGCGTCGAAAGGGCAAGATTTTGGCGATTTCGACGATTTTTCAACTTTTTTATTTGAAGATATTTCTTGAATATCTCGTCGTTATCGTGTTTCTGGGGTCCGAAATGCTAAGAATCCGGTGCTAACTCGACTTCGAAAATGGCAAAATTTTTCGAAAAAATTTCTGACTCAATCGATGAAAATTTGTTGATTTTTAGAAATTCCTTTATAACTTTTGAACCGCTCGATAGATCGGGATGAATTTTTGCACGCTAGTAGAACTCGCCGAGGACTATCTGCTAACGCAAAAAGTTCCAGGATTCTATCGTGTTATCATCGAAAAAAGAGGTGCCGAAATATGGGTCCGAAAAATCTCTTGAAAAGATAAGGACCCCTATAACTTTTTTATTAGTGCATATATTGTGATTATTTTGGCCGTATCTTACGTAGAATTTCACGAGGAATCCAACGGTGCCACGGGAATTCACGTACGACTTCTAGTTCCCGAGTTATCGGCAATCAAAGTTTTCGAAAGTTGCATTTTGCGTCGAAAGGGCAAGATTTTGGCGATTTCGACGATTTTTCAACTTTTTTATTTGAAGATATTTCTTGAATATCTCGTCGTTATCGTGTTTCTGGGGTCCGAAATGCTAAGAATCCGGTGCTAACTCGACTTCGAAAATGGCAAAATTTTTCGAAAAAATTTCTGACTCAATCGATGAAAATTTGTTGATTTTTAGAAATTCCTTTATAACTTTTGAACCGCTCGATAGATCGGGATGAATTTTTGCACGCTAGTAGAACTCGCCGAGGACTATCTGCTAACGCAAAAAGTTCCAGGATTCTATCGTGTTATCATCGAAAAAAGAGGTGCCGAAATATGGGTCCGAAAAATCTCTTGAAAAGATAAGGACCCCTATAACTTTTTTATTAGTGCATATATTGTGATTATTTTGGCCGTATCTTACGTAGAATTTCACGAGGAATCCAACGGTGCCACGGGAATTCACGTACGACTTCTAGTTCCCGAGTTATCGGCAATCAAAGTTTTCGAAAGTTGCATTTTGCGTCGAAAGGGCAAGATTTTGGCGATTTCGACGATTTTTCAACTTTTTTATTTGAAGATATTTCTTGAATATCTCGTCGTTATCGTGTTTCTGGGGTCCGAAATGCTAAGAATCCGGTGCTAACTCGACTTCGAAAATGGCAAAATTTTTCGAAAAAATTTCTGACTCAATCGATGAAAATTTGTTGATTTTTAGAAATTCCTTTATAACTTTTGAACCGCTCGATAGATCGGGATGAATTTTTGCACGCTAGTAGAACTCGCCGAGGACTATCTGCTAACGCAAAAAGTTCCAGGATTCTATCGTGTTATCATCGAAAAAAGAGGTGCCGAAATATGGGTCCGAAAAATCTCTTGAAAAGATAAGGACCCCTATAACTTTTTTATTAGTGCATATATTGTGATTATTTTGGCCGTATCTTACGTAGAATTTCACGAGGAATCCAACGGTGCCACGGGAATTCACGTACGACTTCTAGTTCCCGAGTTATCGGCAATCAAAGTTTTCGAAAGTTGCATTTTGCGTCGAAAGGGCAAGATTTTGGCGATTTCGACGATTTTTCAACTTTTTTATTTGAAGATATTTCTTGAATATCTCGTCGTTATCGTGTTTCTGGGGTCCGAAATGCTAAGAATCCGGTGCTAACTCGACTTCGAAAATGGCAAAATTTTTCGAAAAAATTTCTGACTCAATCGATGAAAATTTGTTGATTTTTAGAAATTCCTTTATAACTTTTGAACCGCTCGATAGATCGGGATGAATTTTTGCACGCTAGTAGAACTCGCCGAGGACTATCTGCTAACGCAAAAAGTTCCAGGATTCTATCGTGTTATCATCGAAAAAAGAGGTGCCGAAATATGGGTCCGAAAAATCTCTTGAAAAGATAAGGACCCCTATAACTTTTTTATTAGTGCATATATTGTGATTATTTTGGCCGTATCTTACGTAGAATTTCACGAGGAATCCAACGGTGCCACGGGAATTCACGTACGACTTCTAGTTCCCGAGTTATCGGCAATCAAAGTTTTCGAAAGTTGCATTTTGCGTCGAAAGGGCAAGATTTTGGCGATTTCGACGATTTTTCAACTTTTTTATTTGAAGATATTTCTTGAATATCTCGTCGTTATCGTGTTTCTGGGGTCCGAAATGCTAAGAATCCGGTGCTAACTCGACTTCGAAAATGGCAAAATTTTTCGAAAAAATTTCTGACTCAATCGATGAAAATTTGTTGATTTTTAGAAATTCCTTTATAACTTTTGAACCGCTCGATAGATCGGGATGAATTTTTGCACGCTAGTAGAACTCGCCGAGGACTATCTGCTAACGCAAAAAGTTCCAGGATTCTATCGTGTTATCATCGAAAAAAGAGGTGCCGAAATATGGGTCCGAAAAATCTCTTGAAAAGATAAGGACCCCTATAACTTTTTTATTAGTGCATATATTGTGATTATTTTGGCCGTATCTTACGTAGAATTTCACGAGGAATCCAACGGTGCCACGGGAATTCACGTACGACTTCTAGTTCCCGAGTTATCGGCAATCAAAGTTTTCGAAAGTTGCATTTTGCGTCGAAAGGGCAAGATTTTGGCGATTTCGACGATTTTTCAACTTTTTTATTTGAAGATATTTCTTGAATATCTCGTCGTTATCGTGTTTCTGGGGTCCGAAATGCTAAGAATCCGGTGCTAACTCGACTTCGAAAATGGCAAAATTTTTCGAAAAAATTTCTGACTCAATCGATGAAAATTTGTTGATTTTTAGAAATTCCTTTATAACTTTTGAACCGCTCGATAGATCGGGATGAATTTTTGCACGCTAGTAGAACTCGCCGAGGACTATCTGCTAACGCAAAAAGTTCCAGGATTCTATCGTGTTATCATCGAAAAAAGAGGTGCCGAAATATGGGTCCGAAAAATCTCTTGAAAAGATAAGGACCCCTATAACTTTTTTATTAGTGCATATATTGTGATTATTTTGGCCGTATCTTACGTAGAATTTCACGAGGAATCCAACGGTGCCACGGGAATTCACGTACGACTTCTAGTTCCCGAGTTATCGGCAATCAAAGTTTTCGAAAGTTGCATTTTGCGTCGAAAGGGCAAGATTTTGGCGATTTCGACGATTTTTCAACTTTTTTATTTGAAGATATTTCTTGAATATCTCGTCGTTATCGTGTTTCTGGGGTCCGAAATGCTAAGAATCCGGTGCTAACTCGACTTCGAAAATGGCAAAATTTTTCGAAAAAATTTCTGACTCAATCGATGAAAATTTGTTGATTTTTAGAAATTCCTTTATAACTTTTGAACCGCTCGATAGATCGGGATGAATTTTTGCACGCTAGTAGAACTCGCCGAGGACTATCTGCTAACGCAAAAAGTTCCAGGATTCTATCGTGTTATCATCGAAAAAAGAGGTGCCGAAATATGGGTCCGAAAAATCTCTTGAAAAGATAAGGACCCCTATAACTTTTTTATTAGTGCATATATTGTGATTATTTTGGCCGTATCTTACGTAGAATTTCACGAGGAATCCAACGGTGCCACGGGAATTCACGTACGACTTCTAGTTCCCGAGTTATCGGCAATCAAAGTTTTCGAAAGTTGCATTTTGCGTCGAAAGGGCAAGATTTTGGCGATTTCGACGATTTTTCAACTTTTTTATTTGAAGATATTTCTTGAATATCTCGTCGTTATCGTGTTTCTGGGGTCCGAAATGCTAAGAATCCGGTGCTAACTCGACTTCGAAAATGGCAAAATTTTTCGAAAAAATTTCTGACTCAATCGATGAAAATTTGTTGATTTTTAGAAATTCCTTTATAACTTTTGAACCGCTCGATAGATCGGGATGAATTTTTGCACGCTAGTAGAACTCGCCGAGGACTATCTGCTAACGCAAAAAGTTCCAGGATTCTATCGTGTTATCATCGAAAAAAGAGGTGCCGAAATATGGGTCCGAAAAATCTCTTGAAAAGATAAGGACCCCTATAACTTTTTTATTAGTGCATATATTGTGATTATTTTGGCCGTATCTTACGTAGAATTTCACGAGGAATCCAACGGTGCCACGGGAATTCACGTACGACTTCTAGTTCCCGAGTTATCGGCAATCAAAGTTTTCGAAAGTTGCATTTTGCGTCGAAAGGGCAAGATTTTGGCGATTTCGACGATTTTTCAACTTTTTTATTTGAAGATATTTCTTGAATATCTCGTCGTTATCGTGTTTCTGGGGTCCGAAATGCTAAGAATCCGGTGCTAACTCGACTTCGAAAATGGCAAAATTTTTCGAAAAAATTTCTGACTCAATCGATGAAAATTTGTTGATTTTTAGAAATTCCTTTATAACTTTTGAACCGCTCGATAGATCGGGATGAATTTTTGCACGCTAGTAGAACTCGCCGAGGACTATCTGCTAACGCAAAAAGTTCCAGGATTCTATCGTGTTATCATCGAAAAAAGAGGTGCCGAAATATGGGTCCGAAAAATCTCTTGAAAAGATAAGGACCCCTATAACTTTTTTATTAGTGCATATATTGTGATTATTTTGGCCGTATCTTACGTAGAATTTCACGAGGAATCCAACGGTGCCACGGGAATTCACGTACGACTTCTAGTTCCCGAGTTATCGGCAATCAAAGTTTTCGAAAGTTGCATTTTGCGTCGAAAGGGCAAGATTTTGGCGATTTCGACGATTTTTCAACTTTTTTATTTGAAGATATTTCTTGAATATCTCGTCGTTATCGTGTTTCTGGGGTCCGAAATGCTAAGAATCCGGTGCTAACTCGACTTCGAAAATGGCAAAATTTTTCGAAAAAATTTCTGACTCAATCGATGAAAATTTGTTGATTTTTAGAAATTCCTTTATAACTTTTGAACCGCTCGATAGATCGGGATGAATTTTTGCACGCTAGTAGAACTCGCCGAGGACTATCTGCTAACGCAAAAAGTTCCAGGATTCTATCGTGTTATCATCGAAAAAAGAGGTGCCGAAATATGGGTCCGAAAAATCTCTTGAAAAGATAAGGACCCCTATAACTTTTTTATTAGTGCATATATTGTGATTATTTTGGCCGTATCTTACGTAGAATTTCACGAGGAATCCAACGGTGCCACGGGAATTCACGTACGACTTCTAGTTCCCGAGTTATCGGCAATCAAAGTTTTCGAAAGTTGCATTTTGCGTCGAAAGGGCAAGATTTTGGCGATTTCGACGATTTTTCAACTTTTTTATTTGAAGATATTTCTTGAATATCTCGTCGTTATCGTGTTTCTGGGGTCCGAAATGCTAAGAATCCGGTGCTAACTCGACTTCGAAAATGGCAAAATTTTTCGAAAAAATTTCTGACTCAATCGATGAAAATTTGTTGATTTTTAGAAATTCCTTTATAACTTTTGAACCGCTCGATAGATCGGGATGAATTTTTGCACGCTAGTAGAACTCGCCGAGGACTATCTGCTAACGCAAAAAGTTCCAGGATTCTATCGTGTTATCATCGAAAAAAGAGGTGCCGAAATATGGGTCCGAAAAATCTCTTGAAAAGATAAGGACCCCTATAACTTTTTTATTAGTGCATATATTGTGATTATTTTGGCCGTATCTTACGTAGAATTTCACGAGGAATCCAACGGTGCCACGGGAATTCACGTACGACTTCTAGTTCCCGAGTTATCGGCAATCAAAGTTTTCGAAAGTTGCATTTTGCGTCGAAAGGGCAAGATTTTGGCGATTTCGACGATTTTTCAACTTTTTTATTTGAAGATATTTCTTGAATATCTCGTCGTTATCGTGTTTCTGGGGTCCGAAATGCTAAGAATCCGGTGCTAACTCGACTTCGAAAATGGCAAAATTTTTCGAAAAAATTTCTGACTCAATCGATGAAAATTTGTTGATTTTTAGAAATTCCTTTATAACTTTTGAACCGCTCGATAGATCGGGATGAATTTTTGCACGCTAGTAGAACTCGCCGAGGACTATCTGCTAACGCAAAAAGTTCCAGGATTCTATCGTGTTATCATCGAAAAAAGAGGTGCCGAAATATGGGTCCGAAAAATCTCTTGAAAAGATAAGGACCCCTATAACTTTTTTATTAGTGCATATATTGTGATTATTTTGGCCGTATCTTACGTAGAATTTCACGAGGAATCCAACGGTGCCACGGGAATTCACGTACGACTTCTAGTTCCCGAGTTATCGGCAATCAAAGTTTTCGAAAGTTGCATTTTGCGTCGAAAGGGCAAGATTTTGGCGATTTCGACGATTTTTCAACTTTTTTATTTGAAGATATTTCTTGAATATCTCGTCGTTATCGTGTTTCTGGGGTCCGAAATGCTAAGAATCCGGTGCTAACTCGACTTCGAAAATGGCAAAATTTTTCGAAAAAATTTCTGACTCAATCGATGAAAATTTGTTGATTTTTAGAAATTCCTTTATAACTTTTGAACCGCTCGATAGATCGGGATGAATTTTTGCACGCTAGTAGAACTCGCCGAGGACTATCTGCTAACGCAAAAAGTTCCAGGATTCTATCGTGTTATCATCGAAAAAAGAGGTGCCGAAATATGGGTCCGAAAAATCTCTTGAAAAGATAAGGACCCCTATAACTTTTTTATTAGTGCATATATTGTGATTATTTTGGCCGTATCTTACGTAGAATTTCACGAGGAATCCAACGGTGCCACGGGAATTCACGTACGACTTCTAGTTCCCGAGTTATCGGCAATCAAAGTTTTCGAAAGTTGCATTTTGCGTCGAAAGGGCAAGATTTTGGCGATTTCGACGATTTTTCAACTTTTTTATTTGAAGATATTTCTTGAATATCTCGTCGTTATCGTGTTTCTGGGGTCCGAAATGCTAAGAATCCGGTGCTAACTCGACTTCGAAAATGGCAAAATTTTTCGAAAAAATTTCTGACTCAATCGATGAAAATTTGTTGATTTTTAGAAATTCCTTTATAACTTTTGAACCGCTCGATAGATCGGGATGAATTTTTGCACGCTAGTAGAACTCGCCGAGGACTATCTGCTAACGCAAAAAGTTCCAGGATTCTATCGTGTTATCATCGAAAAAAGAGGTGCCGAAATATGGGTCCGAAAAATCTCTTGAAAAGATAAGGACCCCTATAACTTTTTTATTAGTGCATATATTGTGATTATTTTGGCCGTATCTTACGTAGAATTTCACGAGGAATCCAACGGTGCCACGGGAATTCACGTACGACTTCTAGTTCCCGAGTTATCGGCAATCAAAGTTTTCGAAAGTTGCATTTTGCGTCGAAAGGGCAAGATTTTGGCGATTTCGACGATTTTTCAACTTTTTTATTTGAAGATATTTCTTGAATATCTCGTCGTTATCGTGTTTCTGGGGTCCGAAATGCTAAGAATCCGGTGCTAACTCGACTTCGAAAATGGCAAAATTTTTCGAAAAAATTTCTGACTCAATCGATGAAAATTTGTTGATTTTTAGAAATTCCTTTATAACTTTTGAACCGCTCGATAGATCGGGATGAATTTTTGCACGCTAGTAGAACTCGCCGAGGACTATCCATCGACGCCAAATTTTGCGAAATTGGTGTTGATTTAATTTTTTATAACCAGCCCAAAATTTTTGAAAAATTTTAACTATCAGTCACAACCATGGCTTATTTGATTTAAAACCATAAAAGGTAAAAAATGGCCTTAAAGAGGTGTTATGTAAACGACGACCTTGAACGGTTTTTTGCTTATAACTAAGTCAGTTTTTAGTTGAATAAAGTGAAAATTGATTTTCTTGTACATCTTTTCTGTTTACTACACCTACTGCATAAAAATTGGAACACATTTTATTAGTCTTTGTGTCAAAAAGTTTTGCCCTTTACGTCGTTAGTAACAATTCAAACTTTTTGTCATAAATCTTATCGTTTTTATTTTTGTGTATTACAAATATTAGGTCTCTTGAGTCAATAGTCTATATTCAATATTTCACAAGTTATTACCTAATTTTGTCATTAACTTTTATAAATTTGATTTTTATGTTACTCATTTTGATTTGTTTCGTGTCATCATTTTCATCGGTGCCATATTTTCCACCGTAAAATTTTTACAAATTTTGAATTTCCCGCCAAAATAAAAGCAATTTTTTTTATTACTTTAACACCATCCTCTTGGGTCTTTTCATTAAAGTTACAAACAACACACTACAAAATTACAAAACTTTATTTTTCTATGCTAACGATAGAGTATCACGCTATATACATTATAACACAACCACCGTGTATATGTTTCCCTACATCTATTAAAAACCGAATAGTGGTGACAATACGAATTTGTAAATCAAGTAGATGAACCCAAAAAAGACCGGAATCTTGCAAATCTTGTCCACAAAATACATCCTGCAAAAAAAGTCACTAACGCTATACAAAGTGTTCTAAAAACTTACACCATCATGTGTCTTTTAGCCGCCGGAATAGTCTCGTCCGATTCATTCAAAAGGTACAGACGCGCTGAATGCACACAGTCGTGAAAGTAGTCCTCGTATCTTATCCCATCTCCGTCAACCTTCAAAAGAAAGATTACTTCGAGTCATTTACTGACACTGTTACCAACCTTATACAACTCCCTCTCTTTTTCTGTCAATAACTTCCTAGCATTCATGGATCCGTCGTTGTTAAAATCCCACTGACGATTAGCGTAGTACTCAAAAACTTCGTATCCGTTGAGGATTCGACGTTGGACTTTCTTCAGCACTGGCGGGTAGCCAAGACAGACTAAAAGAATGTCGACGATGACTGCCGGGACCCATTGATAGAAAAAGAAGGATAAATTGTGACGAAGACGGGATTGGGTCATTTGACCTCCTGGATACCAGAAGACGCCGTTCAAGGGAACTCTGTTGTAAACCGTGTTTCGGCCAATTTCTACGATCTTGTAATAACCCAAAAGACCCGCCGTTCAAAATGGACCTGCGCACAAAGCAAACAAAAAATGGCGGTTTGTGTAACCGCGAAAATTTAAACTTTCAAATCGCAGAGGGTGGCGGTGATGGTCAAATGGTCGGAACCTACGTTGTGACACAAAAAAAAGGGGTCTCGGTCCAAAAAAAAAAATAGCGTGGTTAAAACAACACAAACGGAAGAGGGTAATAAAACAACTAGATGAGAGAGCGTTATATTCAAGAGGTTTGCTTAGGGAATTTATGAGCTATTATTTAGTGCTACAAAACATTGTTGTACAGTATTTGATTTCAAGTTGAATCTTCAGCTTTTTGGTGCACTTTAATTTCACATTTATACATTGAATTCGTTAATGAAAATAACTTTTATATCAACTATGCATGTTTTAATTAAGCATATAAGCACTTTTTTTAATTATGACATTACTTAAGTGTGTTATTATAAAAACAGTCGTTGCAATGTCTACACAGTTTTCTCTTCACCATCGGAAAATTCCTTCTGATTATAACACCTGTTAAAAATTTGCTCAGCCAAAAAATCACCATTTTTATCTTCGTCTGCTTTAACATTTTTCTCTCGATCTTATCAGTGATTCAAAGCGATAGCTATAACGATTATTACGTGAAAACCACGTTGCTCGCTCTTGAAGATTTCAATATTTTGGTGTTTACTTGTTACATTTCCTTATCAGCTGTCACGAAGGAAAGTCAGTGGCAACGTTTAATTAAGAATGTTAACGGTTTCTTTTCGATGCCAAAAACACAGCCGAAGTTATGTGAGTGTGCCAAAATGGCACTCTTTAAGTGGTTGCTTGAGGTTGTAGTTTTGGTTCTGGTTTTCGTGTTTTGGATAATAATTTACCCAAATCGTTTGCTTTATGCTTACAAAATTCGTTATCTTCAATTTTTGCTGTTTCTCACTTATAACACCCTTCAGTGGTTCATTTTACGTTGTATTTTGTCTCAGTACCAAAGCCTAGTTTCATATTTTCCCGCAGAAAAAAGCTTCGACATTTTGTATTCCTTGAAAGATACGGTCGAAATTTTCAACGAGGTTTTTGGCTGGCCAATTGCATTAACCGTCTCTTATACCGTGTTTTATTTCCTCAACAACATTGATTTTATTTTCAAAGCTTCCGTTCAGCAGATAAAACACCTAAAATGGCAAAACGCAACGAACATTGCGATAACTTTGCTCATCAATGTACGTAAGTAAAAGCGCTTTCCGCTCTCAAAAACGATCTGCTTCAGGTTGGTACTTTCATGGTCATAATGTGGTGCGATTTCGTTGTGAAAGAAGCCCGAAGATTATTAAATAAATGTTACGTCATGCAACGAAGCTGCGAAGATTCCAGAGAAAAAAAAAGAGTCGAAAAGTTTGGACAAGTCTTCGAAAAAAATTTTCCTCGGTTTTCAGCTGCTGAGTTTTTTGACCTTGATAGATCGACGATTTTGAGTATTTTGAACACTGAGATCACGTTTATTATTGTTTTGATTCAATTTAGGATTTATGCGATGGGTTTGTGAAATTAACGAAGAAAATCGTTATAAATGGCTTCAATGTGGCCATATCTAAAGTGTTTCAAAAAATTATTTTAACGCTTAAATTTAAAGTTAAATTAAGAAATTTTAATTCATAATGATTCTGATTTTTTTACATATTAAACATTTTGTTAACGTAGTAATTTTTCTCAAAATTTGGTTAAATTTGATTTGGTAATATTTACGACATGATACATAATCTTGATATATTTTTATTTAACCCACGGTTAGGCAGTTTGGCTAAATTTAGCTTGACTTCATTTAATCACATCGTATTAGTCTATTTTAGGTAAATTTTATTCAATTTCCAATGACTCGGTTAAATTTAATTCGATATGACTTAAGTAGCTTTTTAGTTCAATTGAAGCTTTCTTGATTATATCCTATCGATTGATTTACTTTGGTTTAGGTCAGTTTAGTCAAATTTTGTGTTTAGTCAATTGTCAACTGATTTAATCTAAATTAACTAAATTTTATAATGATTAGGTTAAATCCAGTCGTTATAAATTAAATTATTTTAACTAAATAAAGCGTGATTTATGAATTTTGTCTCGTTAATTTCGGTGTTGACTTATTTAATTTCATTTGATCCTTTTATTTGATTTTACAAGTTGGTTAAATTTAATTTAAATTGTCGTTATATAGCTTCTACTATTAGCTACATATATTTAATTTTAATTAAGTAACAACCCAATTTCATCATTTTTGTTCGAATTATCTTTATCACGAACTAGTTTGGTTAGATTAATTAGTATTAATTTTATTTAGGTTAAATAATCGTTGTTTAATCAAATTCATTGTTCGGTTTACTCAAATTTTCCTAATTTAGTCCATTTAGTTAAATTTAGTTTTTGGATTTCCCTAAATTTCGTTTAATTTTGTTATTTATCAAAGCTATGTCAATCAATTAAATTTGATTAAATTTAGTTTCGGCTAAATTAATTCAGATTATAACAGTAGCTATTGTCACCGTCCCAGGAAGGCGGTGCCCAGTTAGGAGGAGGCGGAGTGGCTGAAGTGGTCTCGTGAGGAAAAACAAACGAGCTTGTGTGTGTGGATGCCGAGTTTCGAGGAAACGACAGCGAGCGGTTCGTAGAGAGAGAGAGAGAGACGTTGCTGGTGTTTGCTAATTTCGTTGTCGTGGAGTTTGCGAATTTTGTTTTCGTGGAGTTTGCGAATTTCGTTCCGTCGTCGTATCTCCTAGGGTGTTTTGTCCGCGGTCCTCCTCAAGTTTAACTCTCCCTGCTCTGTCCGCTATCGCTCGCCTCGTAGTGTGGTTCATGCCTCGATGAAGGCAGGGGTACGGTGACACTATCTTAGCTAAAATAAGTTGAAAATGTAATCTTGGAAAATGGTCCTATAAAAGTTTTGATTACGTATTATCAATATGTGATCATTAGACTAACTTCCTTGCTAATTTTGCTACGCTCATGCGCTAAACTTTCATTAGTGTCATAATACCTTCCATTATAAGCTAGTACCACAACTAGAGTTAATTTCAAAAGTCACATTGTTTTCGATATCCGCTTCATATGAAATTAGATAAAATGTTTCTTTTATTGATCTGTGTTAATACAAACAATGTAAACTCAACGTGCTGATTCATATAATTCATAATGAACACGTCAGTTTCTGTAGAAATGTCCGACTCCTGTTGCGTTCTTTTCAATATTGTAAATTTTTTTCTCTTAGCCCCCCCGCTGCACAAATCAGTCGGTTGGAAGCAAAAAATCGCGACTTTAGTCTTTGTCGTTTTTAACATTTTTCTAACGGCTTTCGCAGTGGTTTTGAATGAGGATTACCGGGAATATTACGTGAAGACGACGCTTTTGGCTCTTGGAGATTTAAATATTTTGGTTTTCTCTTGTTATACTCCTCTGAGTGTTGTTCTGTTTAAGAAAAATCAGTGGGAGAATCTGCGCAAGAATCTTAATTTTTTTATTTTAGTTTCACACACACAGTTGAATAAATTTGCTCGTTTCGCGATCTTCAAATGGTTCTTTGAGCTACTAATTCTGGTCTCAATTCTAACGTTTTGGGTTATATTGTACCCAGCACTCGCCTTTTGGCCATACAGAATCCACTACTTTCAGTATCTTCTTCTGTATTCTTTCAACACTTTTCTTTGGTTCATTCTTCATTCTATTCTGACCCAGTACCAAAATCTTAGCTCAAATTTTACTACGGAAGCCATACACGTTCTTTACTCTTTGAAAAATACAGTCGAACTTTTCAATGACATCTTTGGGTGGCCTCTCATATTGACCGTCTCTTACACTATTCTTTATTTTCTCAACAACATCGACTTTATCTTTAAAGCATCGCTCAAAACACTGAACTACATAGAACTGCGAATCGCGGCAGATTTGTCTCTAATTTTGCTCACCACTGTAAGTAAACAACTTTTTTTTCGAAAACTCTTTTTTTGCTTTAGGTTAGTACTTTGATGGTCATTCTATGGTGTGATTTAGTCTTGAAAGAAGCGCAAATTTTACAAGAGAAATGTTACGTCATACAACAAACTTGCAAGGACTCCAAAAAGCGTGAAGAATTAGAAACTTTTTCTCAAATTTTGGAGAGAAATTTTCCGAGATTTTCAGCCGCTCGCTTTTTTGATATCGACAGATCGACGATTTTGAGTGTTTTGAATACTGTGGTCACGTTTATTATTGTTTTGATTCAGTTTCGTATTTATGAAGAAAATTAATAGAAAATAAATTTATATTATATTATGAGCAATCATTTTAATTGTAATCCCATTTTGATCTGTTATTATAAATTTGAAAAAGAACTGTCCACATAGATCGGAATAAAATTTAATCAAATCATAGAAAATAAATTAATTAAAACTAAACTAGTACGGTTTTGTGTGGAAATTTCTCCCGGCTACAAGACCACGCCGACGTTACAATTGACGTGTTCTTGGGGGAATTTTGAGTAATTTTTCGAAAATGATCGAGTTGTTGAACTAAACTTTTACTTGACTGCGGGCAGCGATGGAAACATTCCGCTCCCATATAGGTTGTGAAACCGGCAACGAAGAAATCGTGTTCTTGTTAATTAACGGCGTTAACACCAACGTTTGTAACAAAATCGATGATACTTCTCTACATCTTGTTTGTTTTTTCGCCTTCAAAAAACCAATAGAACTGTTAACCAGCAACAGGTCTAACATGAACGCTTCTAATAATAACGGTGATACTCCTTTAATCGTTGCTTGTGACAAAAGATACCAAAAGATAACAGAGTTGTTGATTAACGGAGGTGCCAATGTTGATGGTGTTAACGTAGACGATAATACTCCGTTAATTGTTGTTTTCAAGAACAACAGTAGAAAAGACAACGAAGCTGTACTAAAGTTGTTTGTCAATAACGCCGCTATCTTAAGCGCCACGAACAATAAAAACAGTGATACGCCGTTAATTATCGCTTATAGATTTTGGAATAAAAACATAGTAGAACTGTTTAATTAACGCCGGGCTGATATTAACGCTCTTAACGACTACGGTGATACAGTTTAAAACACTGTTTGCTACCTCGGTTTTCAAAAATTAACGGAATTGTTGATTGACGGCGGAACTAACGTCAACGTTTGCACCAAAGATGATCGCCGCCTTCAGTAAAAAACACGAAATCGTAACAGAACTGTTTGTAAACGTCAGAGTTAACGTTAACGTTTGCAATGAAGAAGGTGACACGCCGTTAACTCTAGCTTGTAATCACCACAATTAAAGTTAATTTCCGATTAGCAGGATACTCCTTCTGTTCTTGCTTGTAGAAATCAAAATGAAAAAGTAGTAGAATTGTTGATTAACGCCGGAGGAACGTAAATCCTTCTTCCAGAAAAGGTAAACCACCGTTAATTGCCGCTTGTAGGGACAAAAACGAAAGAATTTAGAAACGTTAATAATCGCCGGTGCTAACATTAACGCCGCTAACCAATATAGCGAGACTCCTTTAATTGCTGCTTGTAAAAAAAAAGAACTCATTTTAGCAATTAGATAAAGTGTTTCTTTTATTGATCTGTATTTATACAAATAATGTAAACTTAGTGCGATTAAACACGTCAGTTTCTCTAGAAATGCCCGACTCCTGTTGCGTCCTTTTCAATATCGGAAAATTTTGTTTGTTGGCTTCACCGCTGCACAAATCAGTCGGTTGGAAGCAAAAAATTGCGACTCTTGTCTTTGTCGGTTGTAACATTTTTCTAACGGCTTTCTCGGTGTTAGTGAATGGGAATTATCATGAATATTACGTAAAGACGACGCTTTTCGCTCTTGGAGATCTAAATATTTTGGTTTTCTCTTGTTATACTCCTCTGACTGTTGTTCTGTTCAAGAGAAATCAGTGGAAGAGTCTGCAGAAGAACCTTAACATTTTTATTTTAGCTTCACACACGCGGTTGAATCAATTTGCTCGTTTTGCGATCTTCAAATGGTTCTTTGAGTTACTAATTCTGATCTCAAATCTCATGTTCTGGCTTATATTGTACCCGGAAGTCAGATTCTGGCCTTACAGAATCCATTACCTTCAGTATCTTCTTATGTATTTTTTCCACACTCTTCTTTGGTTCATTCTCCATTGTATTCTGACCCAGTACCAAAATCTAAGCTCAAATTTTACTACAGAAGCCATACACGTTCTTTACTCTCTGAAAGACACGGTCGATATTTTCAATGACATTTTTGGATGGCCTCTCATATTCACCGTCTCTTACACTATTCTTTATTTTCTCAACAACATCGACTTTATCTTTAAAGCATCGCTGGAAACGCTGAGCTACACAGAACTGCGAATCGCAGCAGATGTGTCTCTAATTTTGCTCACCACTGTAAGTAAAAAAATTCTTTTTCGAAAATTATTTTTTGCTTTAGGTTAGTACTTTCATGGTTATTCTGTGGTGCGATTTTGTCTTGAAAGAGGCGCAAAATTTACTACAGAAATGTTACGTCTTGCAACGAACCTGCAAGAACTTCAAAAAGCGAGAAGATTTGGAAACTTTTGCTCAAACTTTGGAGAGAAATTTTCCGAGATTTTCAGCCGCTCGCTTTTTTGATATCGACAGGTCGACGATTTTGAGTGTTTTGAATACTGTGGTCACGTTTATTATTGTTTTGATTCAGTTTCGTATTTATGAAGAAAATTAATAGGAAATAAATTTATATTATATTATGAGCACTCGTTTTAATTGTAATCCCATTTTAATCTGTTATTATAAAACAAGCGTTTTTTGGGAATCCCATATCTCAAAAATTCACTCACTTTTTGTGAAAACTGTCATTTTTTACTTTAGTTTTTCTTTACATCTCTAGCAGTGTTTCAAACCAACAGCTATAGAGAATATTACCTGAAAACCACATTGCTTGCTAATGATTTTTACTTGTCATATATTCTCATCGACTGTCACAAAGAAAAATCAATGGCAACGTTTAATCGAGTGTGTTAACAATTTTGTTTCGGCGCCAAAAACGCTGACGAGGATCCTTAAAGTTGCCAAATTTGCATTTCTTAAGTAGTTTCTTGAGCTGATAGTTTCAGTTTTAGTTTTATTGTTCGGGACTACAATTCACCCATTTGGTCTCTTCTTCGCTTACATAATTCACTACCTTCTTTTTCTGCGTTTCCTCACTTTTAATACTTTTCTGTGGTTCATTTTACACTGTATTTTTTATTATTGTTTGAAAGATACAGTCAAACTTTTTAACGAAATTTTTAGCTCGCCGATAGCGTTAGCCGTCTCTTTTACAGTCTTTCATTTCATCAACAACATTAATTTAATTTTTAAAGCTTCTTAAGAGGAAGGCAGTGAATGCAGCGATAATTATGCTCATCACTGGAAGTAAAAGTGTTTTCTGCCCCCGGCACTTTTTCGCTAGAACGCCCCGTTTTCAAAAAAACCAAAAAAAAAAGATTTTTGATAGCCTTGCTAACGGAGAGAAGAGCAAACCTTTCGTAAATCGTTGTAGAATTTCGATGTAAAGCAATTTTGGCCGTCTCCGTCATAAATATGACGTAACTTTACTGTCTGAGTAGTAAGAGTAGAAAATTCTTAAATAATTTTAATAGATCAAGCTAAAAACTAAACTTATTATTAGATAGACATAGTCAATAGAAGAAAAGACTTGAAGTTACCCAAATTTAAAATTGCCCAAATTGTTACAACTAAACTAAATTTTATTATCTCAAAAGTATGACATATATTATGATATTTCAAAAATTAACTTAACTAAATTAGGTTAAATGAGACTCAAATTGTGTGTAGTTTAACAGTAATTCCAAATCATTAGAAATACATTTAACCAAATCATATAAAATTGATTTTGTTGAAACAAAAAAGTGAGAGCACAATGATCCGATTAAATTAAATTTAGCCAAATTTAAGAGAATTGGTTTAATGTGTATCATGAGTAGGTTAGTCTAAATTAGGTTAATTAGACCAAATTTGACTACATTATAAAGTGATTAAATAAAATGTGACCAAATCGTAGAAATTTTTCTCAAATTTAGCTTAATTTAATTAGATTAATCGATTTGTGCCAAATAAATTTTAAAATTAGTTACGTATAAGTTTTATTACTTTTATAAACTGTGTTATTAGATCAAATAAAACCAAAAGTAGCTAAACTTAAAAAAGTGATTAAAATTTGTCTATATGAATTAAATAAAGCTATGTTAAATCAAAATAAAATAAATTTAACTTAATCGTACAATATATGGTAGAAAACTTTGAAAATTTTACTGAAACAATTAAAAAAATATACTCAAATTAAATCTAGTCAAATTACAAAAATAATCTTATTTAGGCTAAAGTAAGTTACAATTGTATTATTTTCCAATTTAGACTAAATTAGGAAACATTTTCCAGCTCTAAATTTGAATAGACTCAAGCTAAATTTGATTAAACTGAGCTGAAAAAAATATCTCATATTAAACCTAAGCAAATATTACCAAATTGAAAAAATTAGATAGATATAGCCAATAGTAGAAAATATTTGAAATCACAATCTTGAAAATTAACCATTGATACACTAAATTTTCTGATAGATTTCATTGTATAAAACATATTGTATAAAACTTGAAAAATTTGGCTGGAAAAGTTTGAATTTAATTTGATTTAAAAGTATTTTCTGTTCCTTTTGAGACTTTTTGCTAGAACGCACTAATTTTCAAAAACAAACCAAAATGATTAAGAAAAGTCAAAAAATCGAGCTTTTCAGCTGCTGTTTTTTTTTGTGTTAATAGATTGACGATTTTGAGTATTTTGAATACTGATTGTGGGATTACGTTCATCATTATTTTGATTAAATTTAGTATTTAGTATTTACTTCTTAACTAAATTAATAAATTAATAAATTTGTCTAATTTTAACATTCTACAAACTTCGCTTTGACAATTGTAACTAAATTTATTGTAAGTTTAAAATTTTAATATCCATTTGTAGTACTTCGAGCACTTTTGCTTCAAAAATAATAATAACAGTTCTAGAATTTCTGAAAAGTTACAGCTCGCTAATCTCTAGAGTTCTGGTATTCGCCTCGTCGTCCGACATCTAAAAAAAAATACAGTACAACCTTCCAACTGTGAGCTTTTCTTACCATGCTCGCCACCGTGACCAACTCCTGCATCATCTTGTCCCCATTTTTTTTCACTAGTCCGTAGAAAACTCCATCAGGATTCCGCAAAAGCTCCATGGGACTCCCAAACTCCACAACTCTCCCATTTTCCATCACCAAGATCTTATCCGAGTCTATAACAGTATGCAGTCGATGCGCAATGGTCAAAACAGTACAACCCGAAAACTTTTTTCTAATGGTACTTTGAATGAGCTCATCTGTTTTCAAGTCAATATTCGCCGTAGCCTCGTCCAAAACGACTATCTTCGTTTTTTTCAACATGGCTCTGACTAAACACAACAACTGTCTCTCTCCGACACTGAGGTTCGCTCCTTTCTCCGAGATGGTACTCTCGAGTCCTGAGGGAAGATTCGAGACCATGCGACAGAGTCCCATTTCATCCAGACTTTTCCAGAGTACCTCATCACTGACCTCGTCGAACGGATCCAGGTTCTTTCTCAGAGTCCCGAGAAACAGAACCGGGTCCTGTGGGATAATAGAGATTTTGGAACGGAGAACCGACAGTGGGATAGTGTGAGTGTCGACACCATCGATGAAAACCCGCCCTTCGAACGGGAAAAGATGGAAGAGAGTCGACAAAAGCGAAGTTTTCCCAGCTCCCGTCCTCCCGACTATCCCAACTTTTTCCCCGGCTTTGATCCGGAACGAAACATTTTGGAGGACGTGGGGCTTAGAAGGCGAGTACTGTAGAGAGACACATCGGTACTCTACGTCGCCCTGTGACGGCCACGAAAGAGGAACAGACGTTTTATTCTCATCTTTTTCGACATTTAGCTCCGCGTATTCTACCATTCTTTCCACGGAGGTCATGTGGGCATCTAGTTCTCCGAGGGTTTTCATACCATGCTGGACGAGACTCATGAGGTTGATGGAGAGAGTGATGGCTAACCCCACGTTACCACCATTAGTATCTAAAAATAAAATTAAGCTGAAATTCAAGAGGTTGCTCACTTACCGGAACCAAGCAAGAAGAAGCTGAAGGTGACCACTCCGCTGTAGATGGCACAGGTGACGTCGGTCCAAAAACCGAAAGCAGAGAACATTGCGACGTAGTTATAGGAAGCAGAAACGTGGAGATCTTGGTGGTTGTCGAACTCTTCGATCAAGGTCTTTTGTGAGTTGAAGGCTCGGATCGTGGTCAAGCCTTGCAAAGAGGACGAGAGGTGGGATAGAACGGAACTTCGAGCTAAAACCGAGAAATTACCATATTTGACTAAACTTTGGCAAATTTTATCAATCAAAGTCATTGGGGACTAAATTTAATCAAACTGTGGTAATTTGACTTAAATGATTTTAAATCCGAGGCAAAGAATTTAACTTTGATTAAATTTAGTTAAACTGAAGTTGAATGTAGTTTAATAGTAATACTAAATCATTATAAATAAATTTAACCGACCATTTTATATGGTAAACTTGATTCAGTTGAAGCAAAATAGTGAGAGCACACTGATCTAAATTAAATTAAATTTAGCCAAATTTCAGAAAATTTGGTTAATTTACGCCAGAGCTAGAGAGTCTAAATTAGATTAATTTAGTCAAATTTACCTAAATCATAAAGTACTTAAGTTAAATTTATCCAAATTGTAGAATTTTTTGTCAAATTAAACTTAATTTGATTAGATTAAATTTAATCGATTTGTGTTATTTAGTGTCAAATAAATCTTACAATTAGATACGTACAAGTTTGAAAAAAGTAAATAAAGCTATGTTACATTAAAATAAAATAAATTTAACTTAATCATATAAAATATTGTACAATAATTTGAAAATTTGACTTTATATAGATTGTTCTAAATTTCAATAAATGTTATAAAAGTAAACTTAATAATGATAAATTAAGTTAGAATTTTACAATTAAATTAAAAAAAAATTAAACAAAACTTAGATAGATATAGCCAACAGATGATCATAGTAAACAAAATTTAACCAAATAATTAAATTTAAACTAAATTAACTTAAATTTTACATAATTAAACTCAATTTAACTAAACTGTAGTAATAAATAAAGGTTTGATCTGAATTTGGCTCAATATTTCTAAACCCTATAAATAAAAAAAAATCTAATCTAAACTAAAATCCAATTTAATCATGAAAAATTTATTAATTTGGAAAAAATCTGTTCACATAGAATTTTAATGATCTGCATAAAAATCATATAAAATAAATTAATTAAATATTGGATTAAACCAAATTATTTTAATTAAAAGCGAATGGACACCTAGATAAATAATTAAGGCTGTATTTATAGAAATCAAACTAAATTTAACTAAATCGCGAAAAACTGAGTTAATTAGAACTAAATTCTAAATTGAACTAAAAGTCAACGGTGAACTAAACTTGATTTAGTTGACCTAAATTAAGTTAGGTTAGTTGACTCTAAATATGAAAAATTATTCTATATTTGATTAAATGTAATCAAATAAAACTAAATTATTCCAAAGAGAGCTCATATATGAGAGAAAGAGAGAGAAATATCCAAACTATAACACTGATATTAGATCATAGTTAAAAAATTTAACCAAATCTTAAAAAAATCTAAATCCGGATAAATGTAATCAAATAAAACTAAATTATTTAAAAAGAGTTTATATATGAGAGACAAACTATAAAAGTAATAACAAATCATAGTAAAATAAATTTAATCAAATCGTAAAAAAGGGTTCAAGCTACATTAGCCCACACATTAGTAAAAATTAAAAAAAATATGACTAAATTAATATAATTTGCGTGTGGCGGTTGACTATAAATTTAAACAAAACTGAACTAAATTTAACCAAACACCATTATTTTCTACTAAAATGAAATAAAAGTAAAGTAGATAACTATTAAGTGCTGTTTTACGTTGAATTGAACTAAATTTAGGCAAATAATTATAAAAATTGAATTAATTTAAGTTAAAGAACTCTACAATTAAACCGAATCAAGGTTTGAGCTACACTGTGATAATTAATTAGTGCCAAAACGGAAGTAAATTAACCAAATGCACGTATACTAAAATTTCATTAAAATAAATTAAATAAAATTTAACTAAATTTTGACTAAACTGATTTGAGGTAAATTACTTTATGACAATTTTTTATAAAAATGACATCAACTGGGATAAAATTAAATTAAGTTGAGTTAAATTTATTTTAAATCAGAATAAATTAAAGACCTGTAAGTTTGTACTATAAAAAATTATAGTTTTTTTTTTTAAGTTTGAATAAAAGCGACCAAAATACAGCAAAAGTAAACTACAATTGACTAAATTAGATTAAATCCGATCAAACTAAAATAAATGTGGTTAAATCATCAGAGACTAACACGATCAAATTTGATTACATTGTTCTACTCACTTATTCCGTCAGTTCTTTTATTGTTACGGTTAGTGGGCTTGTAGATATTGCTGTAAAAAATGATGACCGCGACCAATCCCACAGTTGGTATGATCATCCAGTAATTCATAGCGACGATGGTCAAAATAATCCCAAATATGGTCAAAAACGCAGTTATCCCATTCGTGAGGGTCATGGGCAAAATCTCATCAACCGTCCCTGTGTCCTTCGAGAACCTATTCAAGATCCTCCCCGAAGAGTGATTATTGAAGAAAGTCATACTACCATAAAGCACCTTCGTTAACATGTTGTTATACAACGTCTTCGTGGCTCTTATACAATACAAGCTGAAGATAAACGAAGCGATATGATTGGTGACCACCATGATGACGATGGTTCCAACATAGATATAGAGACAGTTATCGGAAAAGAAGATATCAAAGTCATGACCTAGGTTGAATTCCTTCTGCTCAAAGTTCACCCAGAAGGCGACGTAGAAATCAGCACAGCTACCAATAGCCTGAGCTAGAAAAAATAAGAAAAAGGCTAAGATAGTCAAAGGCCAGCCACCAGCGGCCTTGCAGTAGCTCGTATAGATCTTCCGAGTGTTGGACGTGGTGCTTCTGTGTTCTTTCTCTTCGCTTGGAAACTCGTCGATGGTGGTCAAAGAGAACGAAGGTACCACCTTGTGATCTTCTTCGAAGTTCGTGATGCCTTCGAAATTTGGGGTCTCTGCAAGAGTACCATACTCGGTGAAGTAGATCTTGTCGACGTTGCGGAGGTACTGGAACTGGTGAGTGACTAAGATGACGCATTTCTTAGCTAAGTAGTCCAAGACACAAGTTTCGAAGATGTTGCGAGCGACGGTTGCATCGACGGCCGAGAGAGGATCATCCAAGAGGTAGATATCAGCGTCTCGGTAGATCGCTCTAGCTAAGTTGAGCCGGGCTTTTTGGCCTCCACTCAGCATGACTCCTCTTTCGCCGACTAGAGTTTGGTCACCATACGGAAGACGGTTGAGGTCGTATCTCAAACAACACATTTCTATCACCTTCTGGTACTTAACATCATCGAAAGTTTCCCCGAAGAGGATATTCTGTTTGATACTCGCATTAAACAACCATGGATCTTGCGAAGCATAAGAAATGCTTCCTCCCACGTCCACGGTCCCACTCACCAACTTCACCTCCTTCAGGATAGCCTGGAGAAGAGTCGATTTCCCGCTTCCGGCAGCTCCGATCACCACGATTAGTTCTCCGGGTTGGGCAATGAAATTCACTCCTTTTAGAGTATGGTAGGAGTTGTCCCACGTCACGGTGACGTTGTTCATTACAACTCCTGGAGGTTTGGTTTTGAAGGCGTCGCTGGGTCGGAAGATAAAGCCGCCTTTCTTGACACCTTTCTCAAAGAGCATGTTATCTAAGTTGGATTTTTTGTGGTCGTGGAGGAGGAACGCTTGGATTCGTTTGATGGAAGTTTTTGTTTCTGAGACGTAGATGACGGCCATTGGTAGGTACAATACGATGACGGTAGTGATGGTCTGAAAAAAACAGGATATGGAGAAGGTGTGTTGAGAGTCGAGGGAGAGACCGGTGAGAACTGTAGTCATGACGACTAAGAACAAACAGATTCTTGTGATGTAGAGTTTGAAAGTGTTGTTCATGATGCGGAGTTTGGTGGAGAGACAGATTTCTTTGATTTCAAGGCTGCAAAAAAATAGAACAAGATTAAATTAAAATTGACTGAATTAAACCAACGTTAACTAAATTAAACTAAATATGAAATTAAATTTGACTAAATTTAATCACTCTGAGTAAAGTTAAATTGGCTTTTGACCTATACTAAACAAAATAATAAAAAAATATATTTAAACAAAGATATTTAATCAAACTTCAGCTGTAATAAATATGACTAAATTTAGCTGACCTGACTGAATATAACTAAGTAAAATTATGATAACTTTGATTCAAATAAATAATAAATTATTCTACTTTGACTAAAGCAAATGTAACAACGCTTATTAAGGTTAAGTATGTGAAGTCATCACAACTTATATGAATCTGAGTCTAAATTTAACTAAATCTTTTTAACTTAATTTATTTAAGTTAAACAAGAGTGTCATTAAAAGAGGATTAAACAAAACTGAACTAAGAACTAACAATATCAAACTAATTTGCACCAAATCTGCCATAATAAATCTGTAACAGCAGAAACAAACTGATGAAATGGTTCAAACTGAACTAAATTTTAAACTAAATTAACTAAATCAGATTAAATAGATTAAAAAATGAAACAAACTAGTTTAATCAAAAACAAACAAATAATTAGATTAATTTGTAGTAAAAATGATGGATTTAGGTGCATTGTGACTAAATTAGACTAAATTCCAAAAAATCTAAGCAATCAATCGGACAATCTGAAATTTCTAAGTCTGTCATAATAATTTTAGATAAAATCTAATTGTACTCAAATTATGAGAAAAATTAACTAAACTATAAAATATTTAATTTATTTAATCTAATTTTAGATGCAACTGGTTAAAACCGTCTAGACTGAACTAAATTTCAAACTAGATTTGATAAAATTTAACTAACTGCTTAAAAAGTACTAAATCAATTAAAACGACCTTGATTTAAGTAAATAATAAAAAATAAACTAAATTTAAGCTAAATAAAACAAAATTTCACCGAAGCAAAAAAAATTTTAATGGAATTACACCAAATTGCAACAAATGCATTTGAACAATCTGAACCAAATTAGACTTATTTGCTATCAAATTAAATAAGACTAATTTTAGTCAAAGTGAACAACATTTTAAGAATTTAAACTCATTTAGACTTAATTTGAATAAATGTAACGCTATGATTAAATTGGTCTAGACTTTGGATTAAATTTGACTAATCTGAGCTAAATATGATTAAATTAGGCTAAATTTCAATAACAGGCCACTAATTTGAAATAAATTAAAATAAACTAAATTCTAGAATAAATTGGACCTCAAGTGAAAAGTGAAATTTCAATTTAGTAATCTGATTAAATACATTCAGAATTCTGATTTGACTAAACAATAAACAGTAGATTAAATTGAAATAATTGTGAATTGGTCTGAATTTAGTGTAAGAGCTAAATGTGGCTAAATTGGACTAAATTTTAACCAATAACAACTTTAATTTAAGCAAACTATTTATTATTAAATAAACTGAAATAAATGTGGCTAGAATGATTTGATTAAATTTAACTTGTTTTACTAAATAAAAATATATACATTAAAATTAATAATTAAAAAAAATGAACTGATTCAAACAGATTACAATGAACTAAATTGGACTAAATTTAACTAGTAAATTCTGAAAAATAAACTAAGTTTTGGACTAGATTTGACTACTTACGTTACGAAAAATGAATATATATTTTTTTGATTTGAAAACACAAAATCTGAATTTATTTAAAAACTCAAAAAAATTAAAAATTTTGAAAATCAAACAATTTTTTTTAACAAACATTGCAACTAAACAATAAAAAATAATTCACAAAAAATTTCTAAAATTCAAATAATTGAAAAATCTAGAAAAAGAACGAATAAAGTAAATACTAGTGAACTAATTTTGACTAAATTAAACTAAATAATACTAAATTGAACTAAATTTGTCGTGATAATACTAAGTCACGCTTGAATTAAAACGGAAATAACTAAATAAAAACTATTAAATTATTTTATACAAAGTTGAACTGCAACTAATTAAAACGTCAAAACTGATTTGATTAAATTTAATTAGTTTTACTGAATAAATACATAAAAATAATATTAATAAACAAATCAGTCTGAACTAGTTTGCACCGATTGAAGTAGACCAAATTGAACTAAATTAGACCAAATTCATCAACTAACTTCTAGAAAATGAACCAAAGCTTAAACTCGATTAGCCTACTTACGCTCGCGCTGCGTTGACCAGCTCGGAAAACACTTTTTCCCAAGTATACATTTTAATAGTCTGAATCCCACTGATAATATCATCCATCAACCGGATCCGATAATCAGTCCGATGTGCGGTCCGGAAACGGCACTGCGCGAACTTCCGCGCCATGTAAACTACCAACATTAGAACTACAAATTGTAGTTACGACCATACTCACTTTGCAGCATCAAACACACCAACAACGCAGTAACTCCAGAAACCGCAGCATGGCCGAACTGCAAATCTAGATAAACAGAGCCAACGACGAGACCCACAGGTCCCATCCAAAGAATATGAGCGCATCCAAAGGCAAACTCGAAACGAAAGACATCAATAGAAGACAGATTAATAATTTGACCGACCGTGACCTTCTGGAAACTGTTCTTCTTCAGCGTCAAACTTTTCCGGTAGATCAGAGAAGAACAAGCAGCTCTTGTTTTTATGCCGAGGATGGCTTGCTGGAAGTTGAACCAGTTGTAGATCATCATCCGAAGAACGAAGAGAATTGATAGAATGAGGGCGTCGATGTAGGCCCGCTCTTTTGTGATTTTCGTTTCTCCGGGAGAGTAGAAAGCGAGGAGACGGTTCAGGAAGACCGGCTGGAGAATCCTGGAAAAATGACAGTTTGGAGGAGTCAACCGGAGGAGCAGGTACCTACGAGAAACAGGCTTCAAGTGGAAAGTATATGAGACCAACGAAAAGAAATCTTCTCAGAACCAAACGGACGATAGCTCGAGTGAGAGATGGGTTCTTCCGGGTTAGCTCTTGGGACCACAGCTCTTCTAGTTTGTCTCCGAGCTCTTTAGAGCTGTTGTCTTTCAAAGGGGCGAAAAGGTCGTCTTCGGTTACTTCGTTTCGCCATCCGTGGAACAAGACAGGCAGCTGCCAACTGTCAAACTTACTAAAAATCTGCAGTTTTGACGACTTACCAGAAAGGGAGATAAGACCAAAATTTTGACTTCTCTTGTGGGTGGATTTTTAACTTTTCTTTTGCGATTTTGCTTCGTTCTTTATCTTCCATGGTTTGGGTTCGGAGTTTATTTCTACGTGGTCAAGTTTGTTTTTGCACAAAATTTTGCCTTGGGTGTTTATGGCTAAGGTCGGTTGATTCATAAATTAAGATAACGAAATTAGTCACTATGCGAAACTATTTGGGTTTTATGGTTTAGTGCGGGGCAGATTTGGGAATGCGGTAATTGGGAATAATTTTAGATAAAAGTCGTTGTTTTCTGGTAGATAACAAAAGTCGAGTGTTGCTCGGGAGTTTTGACGAAATTAAAAGAGAAGTGATAAGAGTTTGTTATCTAGTTTTTGGTCTCTATTTTTTGTTGTTAACACGACGTCAAAGTTTTGATTTACAGTAAGTTAAATATTTCCAGAAAGTACTGTGCGAATATCAATTAAGTTATTAAGTTATTAGGAATTTAAGAATTAAGAGTCTCAAAAATTCACAAAACCCAAGTATCTGTCACAATTATAAAATCTAAAAACTCTAATGAATGAATCTAAATAATCCAAAAAATCCGAAAAATTCAAAAACAGTTAAAATTTAAACAAAAAATTTTAAAATTTTATTAGATCGATTTAGACTTATTGTTATAAGAAAAATAAAAATAAATAAAAAAACTAGAATATATAAGTAATCTGAAAATAAAAATAAAATTAGAAAGCAAAACAAACCAAAAAAAAACGGATAGATCTAAAAAATTCACAAATTTAAGAAAATAGAGATTTAAAAAATTTGAAGTCGAAAAAATTAAAAATTTAAAAAAAAACAAAATTTAAAAAAAAACAAAATTATCCACTCGAACAATAAGTGAAATTCCAAATATTTAGAATTCCGAGAAATAAAAAAAAATAAAAATTTTAACAACATAAATAAAAAATAAAAATTCTAGAAATAAAAGATTAAAAAATTAAACAATAAAAAAAATAGAAACTAAAAATTGAAAAAACAAAAATTTACAATCCAAAAATGAAAGCAATTTTGAAAAATTTAAAAATTAAAAAAAAAATAGAATAAAATAGAATATATAATAAAAAGTTTACCTAGAAAAAATTAAAAAAAAAAAACAAATTTAGTCTTGTTAAAAAAAAACAAAAAAATAGAAAACGAAAGAACTTGAGAAATCTAAACATTCAAACAAAAACAAAACACTACAAATATCTAAAAATTACAACAAATGTAAAGAAACAAGAAAACTTAAACCTAAAATCCAGAAAAAAAAAAAATCAAATAGATTTAATCCTTTTATAATAAAAATAAAAATTTAAAAAAATATATAAAAATTCTGGAAAATGTACGAAATCTAAAAATAAAAAAAATGAAAGCAAAACAAACGAAAAAATTCTGATAGAACTAAAAAATCCACAAATTATTCAAAACAAATCAAACAATATAAGAAATCCACGAAATATTTTTTTTGTAAACAAAAAAATAAAAAAACAAATAAGACTTCAAAAACAACTTAACAAATAAATAAAGAACATTTCAAAAAAAAGTTAACAAAATAAGGAAATTTAATTCAAAAAATAACCCTAAAGGAAACGAAAAATTTAAAAACCAAAACAATCAAAAAAAAATTTAAGAAACAAAGACCTACAAAAATCTTAAGAATCCAAATTATTTAAAATATATATTTTTTTAATTTTAACTAATTGAAATAGCAAAAAAAAACTTAAAAATAAATAAAAACAAAAAATTAACAATTCTTTAGGTTGGAACAATTTTAAAAAAATTAAAAATTTAAAAATTTAGAAATTTCAAACAATTTAAAAAAGTTTAACTATAAAAAAGTTAAATCTTATTTAAAAAATCCAAAAAACCTAGAAAACGAAAAAACTTAAGAAATCTAAACTCAAACAAAACAAAATATTAAAAATCACAAAATTTAAAAAAATTAAAAAAATAAAAATCGTAAGAAATCAAAAAATTCAAAAATTTTAAAAAACAACAATATCTAAAAATTTTAATAAATCTAAAAAAACAAAAACCTACACTTAAAATCTAAAAAAAATATACTTAAACAACTCTAAAAATTCAATAAAATTAAAACAGTTACAGCTTAAAAACCCAAAATTTGAAAATTTAGTAAAGAGTAAATCCTATGACAAATAATAAAAAATCTCTTGAAAATTTTTTTTTTTCAAATAATTATCACATTGAAACCACTAATGGCCTCTTATTGCTCAAATTTTATTACTTCGTTGTATACAATCTAAATTAAATATATTTTTTTTTAAATTTAAACAATAGAGGAAAAATAAAAAACAAATAAAAAAACTAAAAAAAAAAACAAAAAAACCACAAAAATCTTAAGAATCTAAATAATTTAAAAATATATTATCAATTCTAAATAATCCAAAATTCCAAAAAAAAAAAAAAATTAAAATCCAGTTTCTAAAAAAATACAAATATCTAGAAAATCTAAAAAATTTGAAACTTCAAAAACGAAAGAGCTAAAAAATTGTAATTTCAGTATTCAAAGTATAAAAATATATTTTTTTTTAAACTAGAAAAACTTAAAAAATTGAAAAGATTCAAACTTTCTAAAAAATTTAAAAAATTCAATTATTCAAACAATTCAATAGGAACAAGAAGTTCAAAAATTTTAACAATTTAAAATCAAAAAAGCCAAAAAAAAAACAAAAAAGGAAAAGAATCCACAAAAATTCCAAAAATTCAGAAAATGCCAAAGATTAAAACATTTCAGATAGAAAAAAAAATTGAAAGAATACAAAAAACTTAAAACAATTAAAGAACTTAAAATATTCTAACTAAAACAATCTAAAAAAAAAAGAAAAAAAAGAGATTGAAATTATCTAAAAAATTGAAATCTCCAAGATTAAAGAAGAACTGTTGGTTTGATGCTTACTGATAAAATTGTTAAGATAATGCTGAGACAACCAAGATAAAAATGACGTAAAGCAGAGTTACGAGAAGGAATTTTCCAACGATTCACCAAAAATTAAAAAAAAATGTAGACATTGCCATGGTTACTTTTATAACAGACATAAATGTTATAATTAAATGAGTGCTTATAATATAAACAAAAACGTGCGTAGTTATATCAATATTCCATTACTCTACGAATTCAGCGCATAAATACGAAACTGAATCAAAACAATAAGAAACGCGATCTCAGTATTCAAAACACTCAAAATCGTCGACCTGTCAATCTCAAAAAAACGTGCGGCTGAAAACCTCGGAAAATTTTTTTTAAGAGTTCGAGCGAAAGTCTCTAACTTTTCGTGATTGGTTGAGTCCATGCAGGTTCGCTGCATGACGTAACATTTCTCCAGTAAGCCCTCGGCTTCTTTTAGAACTAAATCGCACCACAGGATGACCATGAAGGTATCAACCTAAAACAAGGAAATCGTTTTCGAGAAAATTTTTTTTTTACTTACAGTGGTGAGCAAAATTGGAATCACATCAGCTATGATTCGTAGTTCTACGTAGGTCGGTTCTTGTAGCGACACTCTGGTGATAAAATCGATGTTATTGAGGTTATAAAGCACGGTGTAAGAAATGCTCAACATGATAGGCCACCCGAAGACGTCGTTGAAGAGTTCGACTGTATCTTTCAAAGAGTAAAGAACGTTCAAGCTGAGATCTAAGCTTAGATTTTGGTACTGGGTCAAAATACAGTGAAGAATGAACCAAAGAAGAATGTTGAAGAAATACAAGAGAAAATACTGAATGTAGTGAACGTGGTAAGCCACGTTCGAGAAACCAGAAAATATTAGAGCCCAAAACACTAAAACTATTAGGAGAATTAGTAGCTCGAAGAACCATTTGATGATTGCAATTTGAGCATATTTATTTATCCGTGTTTGAGAAGCTGAAATAAAAATGTTGAGGTTCTTGCGCAGAAGCTCCCACTGATTTTTCTTGAAAAGTACAACACTCAGAGGAGTGTAACAAGAGAATATTAAAATGTTGAAATCTGCGAGAGCAAAAATCATCGTTTTCACGTAATATTCAAAAAAATCACTATTGCCACGCACTGAAAAAAATGTTATGAAAATGTTACATCCGACAAAGACATAAGTTGCTATTTTTTGGCCCAAGCCCACTGATTTTTGCAGCGGTGGGGCTATTAAAAGAAATTTTCCGATACTGAAAAGAACGTTGCAGGAGTCGGGCATTTTTAGAGACACTGACGTGTTTAATTAGAATAAGTGGACATTACTTGTATGAACACAACAGATCAATAAAATAGTATATTAAAATACAAGTTTGAGAAAGCATTGATTCCAGCACGCGATTGTAATTCTTATACGAGCCGCGTAGTGGCGAGTGGAGGAACAAACGAGTGCTGGAAGAGCTTTCTGAACGCGTGTTTTATACTATTTTTTCTATTTTGCACCACTTAATTTCTTTTTATATAAAAGAAACAAAATTTTGAAACTTAGGGAATTTTATCAAAGTTGGGTACAATGATTTAATATTATTTATTTTATAACAATTGAGGTTAAGTTATTAAACACATTGCACACATTCACATTTTGACATTTGACGTTGACGTTTTACAACCATGCCGCCAACGCGACAAAACTAAAATACACCAGCCGCAGTAAAGCGGTAACGAACCCAAACGGGTGCTTTAATGGCTCTAGTACTCGTTACTCGCCATTTGGAGCCAGGTTACAACACAGTATGCATAAAATCCTTCTCCATGAAAAACACATATATATATATATATATATATATATATATATATCAACTTTCATGGTGGTCTGTCAAACGGTGTCAGTCTCAAATATATATACTACCATCCATTAAATATATATACAGGACTAGTCACGTAAGAGTATTTCTGAAGTTTTTTATCACCGCAACCAGCAATACAATTTGCGTCGATGACTAGCTTCACCACCAAAAAAAAAAATTTTTGGGCCTCCGTTCTGAAATAACACAAATTGCATTCGTCTAAATCCGCTTGAAACCGACCGTTTCGTGGCCTAGACCTGCAAAATGCACGGCCATCTACAGAACACAGAGTTTGAATCGTTTGAGGTTTGACATGCGTCGGCCGTATGCTCTGCCAGCGTCTGCGACGTTCGATATTCGATACATACGATCGATGTTGATAGAAGAATATATCAAATAATTTCTCGGAGCTTCCGTAAAGTGCCTGGTGTTTCCATTTTGTAAATCCTAATTATTTGTCAATGTCAAAAACTAACACTTACTTGATTTTTAATTTTATTGAAATTTATACGAAAATATTAACTTTTAACAAATTTAATCAATTGTCGGCCCAAAAAATAGTGTGTATCACACAGCCAGAAACTTATTTTGCAACAATTCGCTATTGCAGGCTGCGGCCTTCGGCCTTAGCCTGCAAACTACGCTCATAGTTGCAAAAAGTCAGTTTCTGGCCTAGTGATACAAATAACTATTGTATCCACGATTGCTCTATCTATTTAATTGTCTTGTCATACGAGTTTTTTAAAAAAGCACAAGACATCAAGACATGTGCGACGATCATTAGTCATTAGTTGATAAAATTAAAAATTAAATTAATCATCTGTCATTTTGACGTTTTCAGCCGCGTTTAATACCTACTTTGGTTACTAAAATAAACCACTTCAAGTTGTCAGTGTGACTTGTATTGTTGGTTGCGTACAAAATAAATTCAGAAATACCCTTTACGTGACTCGCCCTGTAGATTTTGTTTTGCATTGTCGTCACGAATTTCTTCTGTCTATTTGTTTTTTTCCTTTCTCTTCGAGCCAGGTTTCCCAATTCATGTGCACTTTTAGCCAAAAATGTCCTTTAACTTTAAATCTTTCTTTTGTCTGTTCTTAATTTTTTCTACCTGTTAAATTTTCTCTTTTCATTTAGAGTTTATCTTTCACAATCAATATTTGGTGCGCTCTTTCGTACTTTTTCCTTCACTTTTTTCTCGTCACCTTCTTTCTATTTTACCCCACTTATGGATTTTAGGCTTTCATTTCGTCGGTTAACTATCCCATCTTAAGAGAATTAAGCGTTTTTTTGAACCATCAGACAGTTTTTCCTCAGTTTCTTTACCCAAGCAAAACCAAGAAAGTCAAAGTCTTTATTATATTACAAAACAACTAAAACTACATAATAATCTGCGGCTCCGGCACTGAAACCGTGATATTCTTATGCGGCAACACCTGCCCCCCATTTATATACGTTTCGTCCTTTACAATAACATCTTCACCCAAAACCGTGGTCCCTTCCATCCTCACCCACTTTCCCACAGAACACCTCCACCCAACTATACAACTTTCAAGCCACGAATTCGATTTGATAACAGCGTCTCTTAGAATAGTCGACCTCTTGACACAGACACCCTCCTCGATGACCACCCCGGGCCCGATAGTCACATTAGGTCCGATCTGACAATTCGGCCCGATTTTCGCAGTGGGGTCCACCAAAACGTTGCCGACGACTCCGGGGCCTTTGTACAAAAGATCGGAGTTTTTCGTGCGGAGGTCTTTCAGGTACAGACACATGCCGGTGAGGAAGTCTTTAGGCTGTCCGACGTCCATCCAGAAGCCTTGGAGCTCGAACGCGAAGAGTTGTTGGTCTTTGGCCATCACAGGGAAAATCTCTTTCTCGATGGAAGTTGGGCGGAGCTGAATCCGGTTGACCACGCTCGGGTTCAGGATGTACAAACCTGGAAAAAAATTGTATAATTTTGGTCCTTGGAGCCGGATCTGTACCTACCTGCGTTGATTTTGTTCGAGATGAACTCCTGGGGCTTTTCCACGAAGCTCTCGATGCAGTGGCTCGAGTCGTAGACGACCACGCCGTATTTCGAGGGCTCCTCGACTTTCGTCACGACGATGGTCCCCTCCTGACCGTGGTCTTTATGAAACTTCGCAAGTTCTTTGAAGGGAAAGTCGCATATAATATCGGAGTTCAAGACGAAGAAAGGTTTGCTGCTCTTCAGGAGATGCTCCCTCGCGAGGGCTATCGGCCCCGCCGTCCCCAGGGGCTCCGTCTCGTGCGAAAAAATCAGACTTATCCCGAGCTTCACGGCTTCTGCTTTTAATTCTTGCTCCATTTGCTCGGCTCGGTAAGATACAGCGAGAATTACCTCGGTGACGCCGGCCTCCACGAGAGCCTCCATTTGGTGGAGGAGAATGGGCTTGTTGGCGAACTCTACAAGAGGCTTGGGACGACTCAGAGTGAGGGGGCGAAGCCGCGTACCGTAGCCCCCGACAAGAATCAGGGCTCGCATTGTGTCTTTCGTCATTCTGGGACGCTTCGTTGGCTGGACACGTCACAATTTCTCATTTAACTGATAAGAGTGATTAATGTAAACAGATTTGACGTTTATGACATACGTGTCAAACTTCGGAACTGCCAACCCACGAATTTTGAGGTTAGTTCCAAAAATTTCGGTGAAATAGGAGTGTTAGGAACTGGGGTCAACGCCATGATTATATCAACACCGTCCCTATACGTCCCTCGAAGGAGTGAGGGCTCTAAAGACATTATAATTATTTTAAAACTCCGCGCACACCTAACCTTACTTTTTACTGTCACTTATTTAAAGCAGTGGCTAAAGCACCGCCACCGGTAAACTGTGATAAGTAACAACACTACCGATGACATTTCTCGTGTCGCCACCTACAGATCATAAAAACACCATCAAAAGTGAGGAGTAGTGGAAATTTTCTCAGACCTATTCTTCAAACGCCATGGATCTCTTTCAGACCTACTTTATCAAATTTGAGAACCCAAGTTCTTCTACCACCACTAACGATCCCTTTTTTTCTGATAAAAACGTTAGCTCTCTTGACAGTGAGTTTTATTAACCTCACATTTCTTTGTTTTTATGTTAGTTTTTAGAAAAAACCTCTTCTTTTGACCACCGCCGCTCAAAATTCTCCTCTTCTCAGCTCCAGTTGCTTCAAAAAGCTTACGAGAAATCTAAATATATCACTTACAATGAGAAAAAAGAACTGTCGCAGCTTTCACGTCTTACGATGCAACAGATCAAAGATTGGTTCCAAAACAGAAGAAAGAGAGAAAAAAACAAAAATAAAAGAAAAGAAGATTTCGAGAAGAAGTGGAACGACTACTTGATGGATTTAGTGAAGATTATCAGAGTTGATTCCGTCGCAGACATGATGAAATATATGGACATGGGGGCTATCACTGATTTTGTGTGTCCCCATGAATATTTTCATAACACCAATCAAAACTGTCCCTGTGCGTATAAGAGTGAAGAAAGTGAACACGTATAATCTAAACCAAGAATGCATTATTTTAGTTTTAAAGAATCAAATTTTATTTTTCTGGCGCAGTTAGTAGGATAGAAATAAAATTTTATTTTTAAAAAAACCTATTGATTTTATTTCACTTTTTGTTTCGATAAATAAGTTTCTTTGTAGAATTTTCCAAAGAGATAAATAATTACTAATAGATTGACTGAGAAGAGACTCATCCAACCCTTGGGGTACGTGCAGTTGACATTGAGGATTGAAGGGGCGACGCTGATAAATATCATGCAGTGTTGTAACTAAAAACAAAATTGAATTAGTAAAAGAAACGTCAAAACGTTCTGTCATTCTACACTATGAATGTAAAGGTCGACAGTGTCATATCGCAAAAGTCCAAGTATTAAAGTTGTCAAAAAATCAAAACAACTGTCACCATTTTTTTCAGAAATATCAATAAATAATTGAAACATAAGTGTCGACCGTGTTAAAACAAAAGTGGTTAAAATAGTGACGCGGTTAGTGGTGTCAAAAATCATTATCGAAGTGTCAAAAATTGTTAGGTTATAAACCATTTTGACAATTATAGATTACTCTTAAAAGTTGTCAAACATAATAAATGTCAAAGATATAGCCTATTGACTGTTTTAGTAGTTTCTATTTCGATAACTGTCAAAATCTCCTATTTGTACCAATAAAAATTGTCTTGACAACAAACATAGTTCTCATATCTTTTTTAAGATGCTTCAAAACTGTATACATTGTTTCATTTTCTTAATTTTATATTTGACAGCACCAAACCAGAACTGCCAAAGTCATGAAGAGTAGAAAATACTAATTTTTACTTCGTCAACTTGTATTTGATCAATATTGAATACCGTACAAACACCAAATGTCAATTTTTTTTAGGTTAAGTCATTTTTAATAACACTGGAATAATAAAGTTTAGAATGTCAAGATTTCAAAAAAAAACACTTGAATAATTACTTGAAATTCAAAAGAGCTTAATTTGACAGTTTTTTTTATATATGTTGATAGCATTTTTAGGAGGGCCAACATTTTGTCTTATACTTTCTTATGATTTTCTGCCATTTTAAGAAACTAAGGCATTTAACGATATTTAAGTAATATTGTTAAAATTATGAAAGGTGTAAAAACAATAACGTCACCTGTCAAATTTAATATAACCAAAATGTCAATATTGGCAAAGCTTCAAAATGTCAAAATATCAAAATTTATCGTTAGTAAAAGAACTTTTAAAACCTTGTTAAAAATTATGTCAAAAAAGTCATCTCAAAAATTGCAATAGTGTCTATTTTGACAGTTTCGATCACATATTTTTTAAAATTCTTTAGATGTTTATATTTTACAACACCCATTAAAATTAGACAATTTGAATCAAAGTTGTCAAAAATTATAAGTGTCAAAATTGTCATTATGAAATTCAAACTAAACTGTCAAAATGTAATGATCATATTATTAACACTGTCAGAATATCACAGTTTGTAAAATCTTAAAATGTCAAGAAAATTATAGTCGTTTTTAGCTTTTATGGCAGATTATTTTTCATAAGAAATTCGATTTTTTTAAACTGTCAATTTCAAAAAAAAAATTGTTATCCAAAAGTGCTGTATTTTTGGTTATATTATACTTTCAAAATATTGTAATTAGCAAACACTAAATTGTCAAAAAGTTAGAGTGATTTTCAGTAGTTCTGACAGTTTTTTTTGAGAACGCTTTTTGCATGTTGTCAAAACGAGTAACGTCAAAAAAATTGTAATTAGAAAGTGTAGTTTTAGTTAATAAAATAACAAAATTTTCATAAATGTAAAAATCTCAATTTTTTAAATAATACACATAATATATATATATATATATATATATATATATATATATATATATATAATTTTATTCAAGCAAAATTTTTTGACTGTAGAAAATGTCAAACGAGATGTCAAAATATTGAAATATCCATTTTAGTTTCTAAAAATAATTGTAATTGTAATTCATAGATAGTTTTTTAATAAGAGATTAAAAGGTTACATTATAAGAGTAAATTTTGTGATTTTTTGACCATTAAAAGTGCAACATTATCAACACTGACAAAAAAACAAAATTTTAAATCTTCAATAAATTCATTATTATTATTATTATTATTATTATTATTATTATTATTATTATGCAATTAAGACAAATATCACTTTTTGAAAACATCAAAATTATTAAAATATCGACGTCAAAATCAAAATATACAACGCTACCAACCTTTCAAAACATGCAAGGCCTACTACAGTGCTAAATCTGGAAATTCCAGCGGCCAAAAAATTCAAAAAGCTACTTACGATTTGTAACACCGTCACATACTTCTTCCACCAGATAACTTTACTGTTATTCGGACTCCACGACGACATCAGATAATAACAATACATAATACAATGAATAACTGTATTATAAATCCCGACATAGAGTCCCTGACCTCCCGGGAAATATTTCCCAGAAATCCAGGCCGCCGTCAAAATCCCAATATGATGATAAACATGAAGGAACGAAATCTGGCGATTTTTTTTCCGGAGGACATAAAACACCTACAACACCGTCACAAAAAAGTCACTAAAAAAAATCACTAAAAAACTCACTGTTTCTATGAGATCCACATATTTAAGTAAAATGTAGTAGTAGTGACCACGGAGCTCTGCGATGTTATTTTTGGTGTTGGATTTATCAGGAGGCGAACAAATTAAATTTAAGTTGGTACTACCTTCCACCAGCTATAAAAAAAAAATAGAATAAAGTTGTGAAGAAAAAGGTAAAACTTACAATACAAAAAATGTACGCGTTGGTCAAAATCTGCATGATATTGTACCCGATAATTGTGTTCCTCAAAGAAAAAGGTTTGCGATTTTCCATAAACTTTGGTCCTATTTTAAAAACTACCATGAGATAAACGGACAAAATTGTTATCAGTTGCAGCGGGGACTTCAACAAGAACAAATTCATCCGGGGATCTACGAGAGCGATTTTTATCGGAACAATAGAAAATTTTTGACTCACCTGACGATCCCGTGGAATCGTTCAAAACGTCCCAAAAACTCTGTAGCGCTGCCACCGACATCCTCGCATTCTCACTGACTGAGGCAACTCCTCTGATAAAATGTAATATACCTCCTTCAATTCTAGGTCAACTGTAAAAACGTCGAAGTGCGAACTAACCTTGCGGGAAAGCGCTTCTTACGCTTGAAAAAAAATTCACAAAAAACTGAGAAGCTTGACATCGGCGTTCGCTTTTAGCAGACAGTGACCTGTTAGATGACTTTTGGGGGAGCAAAATGGCGCGGATGTGGGTTTCCGGGCGGACTAAAAAAAAAATTCATGACACACAAAACGTTCCCGGTTTTTTGCGCTCAAAAACTGTAAAAGTAAAATTGCGTTTTATTCGGAAAAGAAATTCGATGGGCTACTTTCTTTGCGTTTTACCTAGTTTTAGTATAATAGTTATGAATTCGGTTATTAAGGTTAAAAAGTCTGAATTGTGTTGGTCTGGGTGTGATTTCTAATGATGAGGATCCTTAGGAGAGTGAGTCAAGGGGGCACTGTTCATTAGGAACAACGAACAGAATTTATCTAAATTCTGGGGCATTTGTTGTGGTTGTATCTACTTTCTAAATTTCACAGTTTAATTTTCAGTTTTCAAATTCAAAAAAAATCAGTTGGCAGTATCCAAATTTTCAGAGCAATTCTCGTTTAAAATTTTATATTATTTAACTTGGTAATTGTTAACTTTGACAATTCACAAATTACTATAAATTCACAGTTTGAAAATTTTCGGACTTAAATTTTTAATTTTCTATGCCCTAATCTAAAATTTTGTTTTTTTTTTATTTTTACAATTTTTTGCTTAAATTAAAATTGCAATTTCCTTAGATTTACATCTTTAAAATTTGTGAATTTACTTCTCAAATTACACATAATGTATTCAAAAATATTATTTTACTATTATATTATTATTATATTTTATTTCTCAATTTCCAAATTCCTAGATTATTTTTTTATTGTCCAATATTTTATTCTTTATTCTTTAAATTTCAAATTTTTAATTCGCAATTCTCAAGTTCTCACTTCTCATTTCATTTCACTTTGCCACCCGACTATGGTGTTGAAAAAAATTTGAAAACCATAAATTCTAAATTTTCGTTTACACAGTTTGTAAATTGCGAATTTTTAGTCCAAAAATTTTTCCCGGATTGTTAAAATTTTCTAAATTCTCGTATCTAAAATATTTACTTTTAATACTCAAATTAGCAATTTTTAATTTCACAAATTTACAATTTTAAGAATCTGAATGTTTTTCAATTCACATATTATAATTTTTTTTCGTCTCTAAATTTCCTTATTTTCAATTTCTTATTTTCTACTTTTTCAGTGATTTAGTTCAGTATTTAGAATTTCCATATTCTAAATTTCTCAATTCAGACACTAATTTCAATTTCAAGTGCAAACAGTTTTATCGGTGAATTCGTTAATTAGCTTAGTATCTAAATTAATAATTTTAAAATTTCCCAATTTTTATTTTTTATTTTTAGATTCGAAATAAGTTTTCAGCATAAAAATCTTGTTCAGTGAATTTTCGATTTTTTTAGTTTCTACTGTCTAAACTCTCAGTGCCTAAAAAGGCGGAAATTTCAAATTTCTAAATTTCTATTTTCTCGATTACTTACCACCGAGAATTGCAAAAAACTGTATCAATTTTAGCTCCTGACTTTCTAAGTCAACGATGGCTTAAATTTTATTTTTTTTTTGTTTTTGAGTTCTTATTTTTTGAAATACGAAAATTGAAAATTCCGAATTTTCAAATTCTTTGTCTCTAAAATTTTCTTAACTTGATTTTACAATTAAAAAACTAAATTCTTTAAATCCTTTCAAATCCTAAGTTTCTCAATTCACAAATACACAATTTTTCATTAAATTTTTATTACTAAATTTTGTAATTTCTACATTTTCAGTGTCTTATTAATAAATCACAAATTTCCAATTTCATAAATTACAAATTATTGATTTACAGTGTGTGACGTTTATTATCCGATTCTCCAATTTCCAAGTTCTTAATTCTCAAAACAAAAAAAATTCTACTGCACATATTTTGAATTTTTATTATTCAATTCTGAAATTTTTTAATTCAAAATTCATACAAGTTTTTAAATTTTTATACTCTAAATTTTGAATTTAAATTTTTCAAACATTTAGTTCTCTAATTTTAAATTTTTACTTTTTCAATTAACGAACATTGAGTACCTAACTCTCTCACTTTGAAAATCTCAATGTCTAAATTTCCAGAATATTTAAATAAAAGTATAAATTTCAATTTTCGTTTCACAATTCACAATTTCAAATTTTTAGTTAGCAGTTTTTCTGAGCTCAGCGTTCCAATTTAAAAAATCCATAAGTCTAAAATGTAAATTTCAAAAATTAATGCTAAAATGTACAAACTATTTTTTCTTCAATTCACAAATTTAAATTTCTACTCTCTCAATTCACAAATATTTATCATCTAACTTTGTTAATTTAATTATTTTTAGTTAGAAATTACTAAATTCATTAATGTTTGTATCTCAATTTTCTAAATTTATAAGTTCAAAATGAAAATTTCAATGTTGTAAATTTTTATTTTTTCATTGTCCGTATTACAAATTTCCAATTTATTTTGTTCTCTAGTTTATAAATTTAATTAGTACAACAATAAACTCAAATTTCAATTTTCCGCTTTCTCAATTCCCAAATTGTAAATTTTGGTTTAATTTTTTGTTTTTATTATCTTTTAATTTTTGTTTAAAAAAAAATTGAAATTTCCAGCAATTTACAAATTTTTATTACGTTTCTAGTGCTGCCATTTCCAATTGCAAATTTTACAGTTATGACATGGTAAATGACTAACTTTTTAAAATTTAGAATTGAGAATACTAAAATATTTATTCCTTCAATTTACAAATAGTAAATTTTTACTTTATGAATTTACAAATATTTATTATCCAAATCAGTCACTTTGAAATCCTTTACATCCAAGTTTCTAGTATTTAAAATTTACCAAATTCGCTAATTTTTGTGTTTTAATATTTCCATTCGTAAATCCAAAATGTAAATTTCAAAATTTTAAACTTTAAATTTTTTAGTGCTTATATTACAAATTTTAAATTTTGTTGTTATCAATTTCTAATTTCTCAATTCTTAGTCAACAAAAAAACATGAATGTAAATCTTTCGCTCACTAAATTCACAAACTGTAAATTTTGGCTTATTTTTTTATTTTTATTTTATTATTCTTAAAATATTTAAATTTTTATTATCACAATTTACAAAATTTTATTACGTATCTAGATTTCCTCAATTCACAAATGACAAATTTACGCATTTTCTCAATTTTCAAATATTTATTCATTTAAAAATTTTCAATACCTAAATTCCCAATTTTTAAAACATAAATTCCAAACTTAAATCCACTTACTCAATTTACAAATATTTATTACCCAAATCTGTAAATTTAAAACATGAATTGCAAACTTAGTTTCTGATAAATTCTCAGTAGGCAGCCCCAAAATTCTCTACTTTCTGTGCTTCAATTCCCCAAATTCGTAGACCTAAAAATTGAGTATAATTTTTTTTCAATTATAAAATTTAAATTTAGTTTTGAATTTGTGAATTCAAAAATAAAAATTTTAAAAGCAACATAATTTTCTTAAATCTGAGAATAAAGAAATTTTACGGATCTACAAGAAATTGAAAGAAATTGGAAATTAAAAAATTTGTATCAGTTTCAGTTCAGAGAATGATACCGAAATAATTTAAGTTTGAACTTTGCGAATTATAAAAAATGATTGCGAAATTTAGAAATCTGAAACAAAAAATTGGAAAGTAAGTCGGCCGAATCGTAAAAAAGTCCTAAGTCGCACACATAAATCTCATTAATGCGTTTCCTGCCGTAGCAAAGAAATAAAAATTCCAAAAATCAATGTAAAATTGAACCGAGCACGGCCATGAGCAGAAATCAGGAAAAACATTTCCAAAGCGCACAAACAAGGTAAAACGGTAATTTAAATAATCGATGAGGTCATAATCAAAAGATCATTTACTAGAACAGGTATTCCACAGTTCGTGCAGCTCATCATTAGAATTTTTCTTGCAAAAACTGAATTGTTTGCTCACGACAGCGCTCCGCACTTTTTTCTTTCGTAAATTTCGCAGATTTTTTCCAAGTCGTCGACATTCAACTCGAGTTCAAAACTAGTTTTTTTCAGTATTTTTCATAATTTCGTGCCTTGACACAGATTGCAATGGTATCACCTGTAACGATTTTCATTCGCCGTAAAAGACGAGACCATCGAGGTCTGTCGCCGGAAATTGGAGGAAGTTTGTCGCGATCGGAAGTTACCTGTAAGGTGAACAACACGGCAAGTTATGGTTTTTTCCCAAGGTTCGCTTTACTACTTTCCGATTTTGTGGTCATAATGAATGGAAAATCTGAAAAAAGAGACAATAAAGTTGAGGTCATCTAATCTAATACTAAGGCAGAAACCAGTTTCAGCGTTAGAAAACTAGCAATTAACTGGTTTTGCTCGCGAGATTTTGGATGCCATCTGGCAAAAATCATGTTGAGAACATCGGTGCGTTGTGTTGGCAAACATTTTTTCAATGTGACAACGTTGGGCGGTGTTGCGCAACTTGTTTTTTCATTTGTTAAGCGTAGAACAATATTCAATAAGAACTGCGAAATTTGCATGATTTGGAAGTTAGTTTTAATTATTTGTTGTTTGTTACCGTACAGTCGGTAAACACTGAAAATGTTTGCGTATCCGAGAATTTTGAGAGGAAGATTTTTGAAACGGAAAATGGGAGAACTCAAGCAATGAGAATTTACAGAATCAGAACTTGGATAATGTGAGAATTTGGAAATTTAAAACCTTTTATACGGTGGTTATTTTGATTGGAGAATTTCACTCACAGAATTATATAATAAAAAAAATTGAGCACTGAAAGAACGTGGAAATTGGGGAATTTCATGATTGCTAAAGGAGAATTCACAAACTGTAGTAAGTTGTGAAACAAATTTTAGATTTTTTTAAATACTAGGAATTTAGATACTGAGATTTTTTTTGTTGTACCGAAAATTGAGAATTTAAATTCGTAAATTAAAAAACAAAACGGTTTTTTGTAATTTTAATTTTTTGTCTAGACATTCAGAATTTTAAAATTTGAACTTGTGATAACGTATGAATAATCAATAAATTTACATACGTAAATTTAAACAATAATAATTTCAAGGAGAAAAAGCCATTTTTGTAAGCTGAAAAAGTAAAAATTTATAGCTTGTGAATTGAAAAAATGAAGACTATAAAAAATAAAACCAAAATTTACAATTTGGGAATTCAGAGAGTGAAAGATTGAAATTCAAGTTTTTGTTGTAACTAAAATTTATAAATTGTGAATTGTGAAACTCAATATAGAATTCATATTTTAAGTATTAGGAATTTAGATATAAAAAAATCCAAAGTGACAAAGTTGGATCATAAATGTTTGTAAATTGAGAAAGTAAAAATTTATAGTTTGTAAATTGAAAAAATTAAGATTTTAAGAATTGAACATTTGAAAATTGCAGAACTATATATTTAATAAAAATTCGTAAACTGTGAAAAATAAATTTGGAAATTTCAAATTTTTATTTTGAACAAAAGTTTAAAATATGATAAAAACTGAAAATTTAAGAAAAATATAAACCAAAATTTACTGTTTGAGAATTTGAAAAGAGGATAATTGTAATTCGAGTTTTATATTTCAAATAATAGGAATGTAGATATAAAAAATTTCAAAGTGAGAGGGACAGATAATTAACATTTGTAAATTGAGAAAGTAAAAATGTACAGTTTGTGAATTGAAGACCAACTGATAACCGTAAATTTGAGAATTGAAAATTGTAGAACTGGATACGTAATACAAATTCGTGAACAGTGAAAATATAAATTTGGAAATTTCATGTTCTTTTTTAAACAAAAATTAAAAGATAATAAAATCTAAAAATTTTAAGGTTTTTTCATCAAAATTTATAGTTTGGGAATTCAGAAAGTGGGAAATTGAAATTCACGTTTTTTGTTGTACAGAGAAGTGAGAAGTTAAATTTATAAATTGAAGAACAAAATTTGTACCTAATGTAGACACTGAAAAATTAAAAAAATAAAATTTTAAAATCTACATATTGGACCTATAAATTTAAGAAATTTAAACACAGAAATTTGAGAATTTGGTGATTGGTGATAAATTTAAAATTTGTAATATAGGCACTGAAAAATTAAAAGTTTGAAATTTTGAAATTTGAATTTTGTACCTGTAAAAGGAAATTGAAACGAATTTGGTGATAAGCAACCAAAACTTTATAAATTGTGAATTGTGACACCAAAAATCGAATTCATGTTTGAAATATAGTACTAGGAATTTAGATATAAAGAATTTCAAAGCGACAGAGTTGGATCATAAATTTTTGCAAATTGATAAAGTCAAAATTTACAGTTTGTAAAATAAAAAAACTATACAGGGTGTGTCGTAAGCCGCGGATAAATTTTTCACAATCATGTTTGGGAAGTTAAATATAAACTGTTCTTAAAAAAAATATACCTACAAATAACATATTTCTTCATATATCGAGAGGTATTCTTGAGCAATTTGGCAACACTGTAACAAGTAGGTATAAAGGTTGATAAATAATAAATAATAATAAAATAATAATAAATCTTGTTACTTAGTAACGTGATTTATTTATTGACATCTAATTATTTCTCAATACGTAGAATTATATGAATTTAATTTTCAAATTAACAGAAAACGAGTTAAATTAAATAAATTTAAAAAAATGATCGAATAGTCGACCTTGAGCTAGTAAACAAGCATCAGCTCGTCAACGTAAATTCCCAACAATTCTGTCCAACATTTGGTCATAAATATGATTTACTGTATCTTTTTTGAAATTCTTCCAGAGAGGCTGGTGTCGTACGGTATACCATGTCTTTCACGTATCCCCAGAAGAAAAAGTCCATAGGATTTAGATCCGGCGAACGTGGGGGTCAAGCATTTGGTGAACCACATCCGATCCATCTATTTCCATAATTGTTGTCTATGTATTGTCTTACAGGCAACGCAAAATGTGGTGGAGCGCCATCATTCTGTAACCATCTCCCATGTCACCGCCAAAGGAAGATCATCCAATAAGTGGTTTTCCAAATTATTTTAAAGAAAATTTAAAAATTACACTTTCCAAATGATTATGTAAAACTCGTGATCCAATCACGTCATTTCCAATAATGCCAACCTAAATAATAATAAACTGACTCGATGCTGATGGCCATGTTACACGTGGATTTTCCGACTCATATTAATGGTAATTATATTTTATTAAAAATACCATTCCTTGTGCAAAAAGCTTCATCTGTCTACACAAATTCATCATTTTTCTCCAAAGTCCATCGCAAAAACTTAATTCTTGGAGCATAGTCTTCGACTTACGACACACTCTGTATAGTTGGAAATTTAAGTACCGGACATTTTAAATGTGAACAAATTTTTTTAGCTTTTCTACGTTTTCCGTAAAAAGCGCAAATTCCTCCATCTTTACCACCAAATTGGGAAGCTCCTCGCTGCTTGGATTTCCGAGTGGGCGGTGGAGTTTTATCGCACTTTATAATGTACTGCCATTATCTCGTGACGTCATGGAACTCTAATACCACCAAGACAATCTGGTGGAAAAAGTCTCTGACAGCCCTTCAAATCGCAAGTCTTTTTGCGTTTTATTTTTCTAGGGATACATTTAGCATTTTAGGTGCAACACTGTATAATTTGTATGATCCGGTCGTTATTAACCGGATCTGTTCGTACCCTAAAGGTTAGATGGGAGCGTGTTCTTCGCACATGTTGTTTGTTATTTATCTGTTTGGACGTTTGTATAAAAACGTATATTTAAAGAATGGAAATTTTTTGCAGTAAACAAACATAAATTGAATAAATTAATTCACAAAGTCAAGTACAAAAATTGCTGGTTCAAATTTAATTTTCAATTTGTAATTTTCTAACTCAAAAATTTTTACCCTCACACAAAAATTTACAGATAATTTCCACGATTGAAAATGTTCTAAAAATCCACGCGCATTTTTTCAAAGTTTTCTTCAAGCTGATGTTTGGCGGTCACACATCAAAAATTTGGCACCAAGATAGATCCAGTTTTTTTTAATTTTGCAGACAGTAAAGTCAAATTGAAACACGGCTTCTTCCTCGCTCAAATTTTGAGACCTACTTTTTGTAGATGTTTTCAATAAAAATAATTAATAAATTAGAGTTAATAAATCTCAAAGTATTGTAGATAAGAACAAATATTTTATTACGCACTTTTTTAAGCAACTGATGGTTTTAATTAGCCGCTTTTGTAATAATTTTTTTTGTAACTTCAACTTTATAAGCATTTGAAAGATTTCCAGTGAAACCTAACAGGTTTTCGCACTATAAGTCTTGCTAACTCGTTGACCATCATTCGGCTACTATTCTTATCCTATCCTTCCAACAGTCCAAGTGTGTCTGTAAACAACTCCCACAGTCTTTTTCAAAATGTCATCGACAACACTACAAAGAGTCCTGGATGTCCTGAACGATTCCGCTGGACTTTCCGGTATTTTTTTTTAATTTTTCTCCTCACTCTAACAATTTTTCTAGATCCACGGATGGACAAATTTCTCATGAAATCACCTCTCCAGCTAATAATAATCATCACTTTATACTTATCCACGATTTTCAAATTTGGGCCCTCTTTCATGAAGAACCGGAAGCCGTACTCTCTGAGAAGAGTCATGATCGTGTACAATATTTTTCAAATTGTGATCAATACGGTCCTGTTTATCATAGTGAGTTAAGTGTCTTTACTTTTCTTAGTAATTCTCGCAGACTTTTTCCGAGGTTCGAAAACTGAGTGTAGCGTGTTCGCCGTACGAAACCACGAACAGTGAAGAGAATCTTCAGCAGCTTCGACTACACTATTTTTATATTTTACTGAAATATTTCGATCTCGTTGAAACTGTAAGTAAAAGAACGCGGTTTTTCCCCCTTCTTATTTTTTTTAGGTCTTTTATGTTCTCCGTAAAAAAGAGGGCCAAGTGTCCTTCCTCCATGTTTACCACCACATTGGGATACTTGTCGCCGCTTGGATTTCCGGGAAGTATTTTCCGGGAGGACAGGCACTTTTTGTCGAGTTTTATAACACTCTCGTTCATGCGATAATGTACTGCTATTATCTCGTGACGTCGTGGAAGCGTAGTACTACCAAGGCGATCTGGTGGAAAAAGTACCTGACAGCGCTTCAAATCGTTAAGTCTTTTTGCGTTTTATTCTTCCAGAGACTTATTTTTAACATTTTAGGTGCAACACTGTCTCGTTTTTATGAGTGTTTTTCCGGCCGTGGTTAACGCGAACTGTTCGTACCCTAAAGGTTGGATGGGAGCGTTTTCTTTGAACGTGTTGTTTATTATTTACTTGTTTGGGCGTTTTTATAAAAATGCATATTTAAAGAAGACTGTTTAGGCGGAATTATCTTGTAGTGAACAACTGCAGATTGAAGAAATTTATTTATGAAGTTTAATACCAAAAAGTTTAATTTTGAACAAAAATTATATGTGAATTAGCAGGTGGAAATTTGTAATTTGAAATATTTGAAAATGTCATCTACAAATTGACTTTAACAAATAAGAATTAAAAAAATTGGACAATTGGTAGTTCAAATTAAGTTTGTAAATATTTATTTATTAAACGAGTAGAAATTCGAAAATTTGTAATTTTATAACTTAAGGAAGTAAAGTTTTTACTCTTACACAAAAATTTCTAGTTTTTCTTCACAGTTGAAAATCTTTCAAAGATCCACGTCCAGTTCCTCTAATTTTTCAGAAAGTTGGAGCATGCTCCAATTTGGAGCATTCTCCTGCAGTTACCTCGACTCCAGCAGTCATCTGAGAGACTTTGTTCTTAGACTTCATACCATCTTCAATATACCCAGAAGCAAATTTTTCAATCTTTCATTTTCCCTATCTTTTCAAACCCAACATATCAGCATCTGCATTTACTAGAAGAGTTGCCGACGTTCGGCGTAGACAATGTCTCGTGTACTCTTGAAAATCTTTAAAATTTTCTATTATATAAATTCTCAATTATTAAACAATGAATTTGAATTTTTCAAATTTATAATTTCAATTTTTAATATTTAAATTTACAAACTGCAAATATTTCGTTTAGATGCTAAATTCTCCAAATTTTTCCATCCTTAATTTACAAACTATAAGTCATCAATTTGAAAACGTTTATCGCCAAATTTTCAAATATTGAGTTTTAAGTTTTTGGTTCCTAAATTGTTAGTGATTAAATCAAAGATTTAAAATTTTCAAATTTCTGAATTCAGAATTTACAAATTGTAAATTTTCAAATTTTTGTAGTCTTAACTCACAAATTGTAAAACCACAAAGTCTTCAGATTTTCAAAAAATTAATTCATCGATTCTAATCTCAAATTTTCAAGTTGTTGCTGCGTTTACAAATAATAAATTCACAAATTTAAAAATCTTTATGGTTAGATTCTGACACATTTAATTTCTAAATTTCCACATTCTGTATTCTAAGTGATTTTTTTCCGATTGTCAATTTTTCAAATTATTGATATGTAAATTCACGAATTGAGAATTTTTAGTTTTAAGTTCAAAATTTTCAAATTTTTGCTGTCTCAATTCAAAAATTATATATTTTTAGTCTGGAGATGTATATAGCTGGATTCTCAACACAATAATGCAAAATTAATAATTTATTAATAAAATTAAATTTTTAAAAAAATTTAGAATTTATATAACAAAAAAAAATCAAATTTGTGGAAAGAAAGTTTGCCACTTTTGTTTTATTTTTGATTTTAGAAAAAAAAACGTCACTTTTAAAACAGCGATGATCACATTAGAGCCATTAGTTAGTTTTAAACTGCGACGGTTTTAATATTTTTTTTATATTTCAGAACCAATTTTTTTCAAAAAATTCGGAATAAATAATAACAATACGTATAAAATTTTAGACTTACTGAAATATTAGACTCGAAATTATTTTTTATAACATATATCATTTAAATTTAAAAATGTACAAAACTTCTGTCAACTACCTAATTTAAAATTAAACAAAAATTATAAATAATAGAAATAAAAGCTGAACTTTGGTTTGAAAAAAGTGAAAGAAAAAATTAATTACAAGTAACGTTAAATGTTAAATTTTTTTGTTGTTTGCGAATAAGCAAGAAATAACATTATAAAAGCCGTTACAAGGTTATATTGGACGTAGGGTAATTAAACAAAGTGAATAAATAAGTTAACACAGTAGTAACATTTTTTAACAATAAAGAAATAATCATTTAATTATTATTCAGCGTAAAAAATAGCGTTGATTTTTCAATTCTAAAAAATTTCCGCTAAATATTAGAATTTGTCGGTATAAAAATCAAAATAAATAATTCAAAACGTTTTCAACATAATAAAAAATCAAATACTCAGACTGTTTCAAGCTAATGTATGCAAAAAGTGTGTTTGTTTGTAGAACATTATTAATATTAATAACTATAATAAATTTAATTTTTTCCGCGTTTGAAATTTTATCTAAAAAAATTCCCATCTAAAAATCGAAACCAATAAACGGCGCATGTGAAATCGATTATTTGTTTCTATCACTTCACATTTTTCCATTCATTAAGTTATGGAAATAAACTACTTGGACTATAATCATCACATTATTAAGTAGTAGTTTTTTTTGTGACGCGAGCAACGACTTTTGTATCTTATTCGGTTGTAACCTTGTATTGTTCCATTCACACGTGATAAGCTGAACACTTTCGACTGATGAAACGGAATTTTTCGAGCATGGAACGATGGACGAAATCAACCTTGACAGCAAAGTACAAACTCCAAGAATCTGTTGAAAAAAATCAGATTCAGACAAAAAAATCTTTATGTAATTTTTACACTGCAGGTAGCCTTGAACTAGCAAAAATCGCATCGTAATCCAAAATTTACGTCTTGTTATGTTATTAAACTTAAATTTATTGCTTAATGAATATAAATACTCTTAAATTAACGATCCTCTAATTATTAGTAATTACAAATTCTCGTTACTTTAATTAAATTTCTTGTCCTTCCGAGTTGAGCAACAATATCGTTTCTAATTATTGCAGAAAATGTCCTTATTTACGATTTGCTAATAACGAAAATTTTATTTCGCAATTGTCGTGATTGAGCATTTTATTAATAAATTGATGTGAGGGATTTTTTCAGGTAATCAAAACATCTTGTTTGATTAATAAATCATGAGAGAATAATTCATACGAAAATACAAAGGCTAAAAAAAAACAAGGAAAAAACATTTTAATGAGTTCCTGGTCCGAAGTTGTAAACTCAAAATTCAAGACATTTTTTTTAAGTATCTGTAATGTAATTAGCGCTAATAAAAAAATAAATTGCTTGGAATTCGAGAATTTAATTAAGCAAAACTGTTAATGATACCTGGCGGGGATGGGATTGGGAATAAATTTATTTGGACAAATTTGGAAATAAAAAATTTTTTTAATGGTGTAGAGTATAATAAAATGATACCATTTTTTTGCTAATCAATTTTTTAACTTTGCTACATTAATTTATCTTTGAACCTTTGAGATTCTCAGAATTGCCATTCGTCATTTTCAGTTTTTTCAGTCTCATGATTTATTGTCTCAGTTTTTCAGATTCCAATACTTAAATTCCAATTTTTCAAATTCTGTTCCCGAAGTTTTTAACATTTTTGAGACTAAAAATTTATGATAATTTACTTTCGTAAAAAAGTTATTTAAAAAATACTTTTACCAAAAATTACTATCTACATTTTTTTTCTGGAGACAATTACACAACAAAAATAAAAATAAATCTCATTCCAGTCAACACCTCCAAACTGTTAGATCTGAAAAAATTTTTAAAAACGCAAACAGAAATTATAATTTTTATAATAAAAATCTCATCTTTTTGTCAATAAGTATTTTATACAATGTTTTATGTAAAATGCGTCAATTATTACATGAAAAGTCCATTTTTCTTATCAATGCAATTGTTGTTAGATACTTAATTATTCACAGTTATTACTGTGAAATATAAATATTTGTATCGTATAATTGAGTGAAGTCAATTCTAAACAATATTGCTACTGTACCATGAAAATAAATATAATTCTACATCCAATAGCATTTTATGTAAACTAAAAAAAAACAACTTGTTTTTCTCGAAATCTGAAGATAGACACCGCTAATTCTAACAACGGCAAAAATGTTATTTGTTATGATCACGTTGAAGCCACTGAACATTTCTTTGTAGTTTTTAGCGTAGTAATAACTTTCTAAAAACTTAAGACACATTTCTATTTTTAATTATTTTACATTCAAAGTTTTACACAATTTTTGGTATTTTAGATTTTTAAAATTGGTGGATGCGCTGGCTTAAATTCGTTAATCATAATATTTTTGTTCTTATCACAACATTTACAATAATCCGCATGTCGCCTAATCTTGTCTCTTTTAAAAACTCCTCTCGTCAACTAAATTAACACTGACAAAGAACAAAATTTTGAATCTACTCCTGGAAAAAATGGTGTATACAACCTCTTTTAGAGTTGGTTTTGAAACTTTTTACCACTTTAATTAACAGGACGATTTCGTTTTTAAACAACATTTTGGCTAACATCTAGAGGTTCGTGAACGTTAACAAAGGACTCTAAACCAAAAAAAATTTTCTTATGTTATTAAATGCCTTACGTTCATGGCCATCCGTTCTTTTTGACACACCCGGTATCGAACAATGGATGGTTTGTATGTAATCTAGAACCAAAAATGTGTAGTAGAACTGTGTCGTATTCTGCGTACTCAAATACATATGTACACCAATTTCCATGGCTCAGTTGATGCGCTGCAGCGTCATCTAGTGGCGAGTTAAAGCAAAACAGTTAGCCTGAAAATACATATGTACGCCAATTTTCATAGCGATCTGTTGAACGGTGTAGAGGTTGATGCGCTGCAGCGCCTTCTATTGGCAAGTTAAAGCAAAACGAATAGCGCGAAAATATTCTCCTTGTTCAAATATTAATTTTCATGACGATCGGTTGGTGAGTGTAGAAGTTGATCGAGCAAGCTCTCATGGCTAAATATTTAGCTTATAAGACACTTTCATAGTAAATAGCTATCAAGGGTGCGATCTTGGGCTAAAAAAACAGGAAAAAGTCCATGTAAACAGGAAGTGGTATCACAATTTTGCACGACTATTTTTCAGAGCCAAACATGGGCAAGGTATTTGATAAAATGATAAAAGTTGGGTACTGTGGGAAAGGTAAAGAATGTGTGCAGGGCGTGTGCTATTTTTTATTGTAAAATAATGAGCCTAAAAAAAATGGGGGAAGTCTAAATTCTGTTTCCTCTTCGTTAGAAAATACTCTTCGAGAAGAAACATATCCTACTTTAGAAAGCCCTGGCGTGCCTTTTTGCAATCAGGTCCTTTATCATGTACCCATACAGTGTAACATGACACAAGTTGTATGATTTTGCTGCATTTCGATAAGAAACTTGTTTTTTTTTTATTTATTATATTTGTTAAGTGGTTCTATTTAAATGTCTGAAATGATATTGATTTTGAAGTTGGACATCGGTTCTGTCCACTCCGGTAAAGACCGACAATGAGGTACTAGTGTGTTTTCTGCATTTAACAATTTTTTTTTTAAAGTGGATGGGTTTCTTCTCCTACGTTGGCAATAACGGAAGATGTTTCAAATTCGTCTGTGGTGTTTATTTACACTCAACTAGATCAATTATAGTGACAGGAAAAAATATTTGGAACATATAAAAAATATATGGCTTTTGGACCAAAACGTAATAGCTCACAATGACGCAATTTTTTTATCAAAGTTGTTATTAGTATTAAAAACTAATGAAAGATAATGTTTCATTTGTTAGATTTTAGAAATATTACTCTTAAGATCTAAAATTTCAAATCAAATAGAAACCAGTTATTTTTTTAATTCAAAATTAAATAACAAGAAGTTAATTTAAATTGGCATTTTTTGAGACGATCAGAAAAAAATTAATATTTGCCCACTTTACCGATGGTTCTAAGTTTTTTTTACTCATTTTATGGACAAGTAAACATTTAATTTGTGTTATCTAACATACAAAACGTGCAATAATCTTTTAAATTGATTACAACATTTAGCAATTGGGTTTTTCCAAAGTTGTATAACACATTTTATCGTCAAGTGGCAGATAAAAAGCACAAATAAGTACTTCAATAAATATCTTTCAACACTTAGACTTTGCTTACCGTGTCAAAAAATAATAATATCTCAAAACATTTATATTAAAAGATTTAACTTTATTTGTTTAATTTTTTGTCATTTTTATGTTGTTTTCACATTCATTCGATTTTTTCTTCTCCATATCCACATTAACACTGCTTTCTGTTCCCGAATTTTCACCCAAGATCTTCTTAGCAATGTCGATTTTGCTCGAAATTAATTCTTTATCGCAGCCTTGTGCTGCAGTTTTCGATTTCGACCGGCTACGACGTTGAACCATACCCAGATCTCCTTCAGCATTAGACGGTAAAGTTGCTGATGTGCGCCTCGTACTGTGTCCTGTGTACGACTCTCTTTCTGGTAGTTTCAAAAAATCTGATACTGTTGATGGTATTTTTGATAGACCATTATTCCCACTGCCTGTGCTGTACATTTTTCATTCCTGTACCACAAAAACAGCTTGTTGTGTTGTTCTTGGGTCACAAAGACATAAATTCTACAAATATTCAGCACAATGACGGAAAATTCTTCTTCCATAATCGTAAAGCTGCGTGAAATATTTGTTTTTATCGATTGACATTTTCAATAATTTATTAGATCGGCAGCCACCTGATACACCAAAAATTAGTGCAACCTGTAATGTGAAAAATTAAATTTTATTCTCAAATAACAAAATCGATCTACTTTTATCAACTATTTTTGATTGGGTGCTTCTACTAGAAACTGTTGAATACGCTCTCTTTCAAGAACTTTTGTTTTCTTCGGATTGCAATTTTTTGTTTCGTTCTTCAAAAAAGCGATTAACCTGCCATATTGTGAAATATCTGCATTTTCGTGAAGCTTTAGTCCATTTTACCTTCGAAAATTTCGTCCACACTGAAGAGGTCGCAACTCTTTTTTGGCGTTAAAGAAGTAACCCAACAGCACGTCTTCGCTTACTCCAGAAACATCATTTCTTTGTTTCCGGTTATTGAAGTCATTTAATTCCTTGTAATAAGCGTCTCTGGACTTTTTCGGTAGCAAACTTGATGTGGCTTCTTCCACATCTTTACCAATTTTTTCAGGAAGAGATTTTTTCTTCTTTTAATTCGTTCTCTTTGCTTTAAATTTTGATTGGACACGGTTAATAAATGAGTGAAAAAAATTATAACTCAAGTCAAAAAGAGTAATTTCTTTACGAAAAATTAATGTAAGCCCACTTTGTCTGTAGTTCTAACACAATTAAAAAAAGACACATTTTTTAATTTTTTTAAGTTTATTTTATGTAACGACCAAGTTCGTCTAAAAGGTAGGCAATCGGAATATTTAATTCTCGTTATCTAATCTATAAAACGTGCAATAATTTCTTAAATTGATTACATCTCTTAGCAATTGGGTTTTTCCAAAGTGGTATAACACATTTTATGCTCAAGTGGCAGATAAGAAGAACAAATAAATACTTCGATAAATATTTTTCAACACGTGGACTTTACTTACCGTGCCTTATTGTCTAAAAAAAACTGAAATCGATTTATGTCGACAACGTGAAGATCAAACTTGGTTATTTTAAATAAAACATATTTTTATTATTAATTTCACCACGATTATGATGTTAAAGCTACAAATTGAAACATATTTAAATTAGTTGGATAATAATGTTTTGTTGTTCACGTCCATTTATTTAAAAATTGACATAGTACTTTTGTCAATTTATTATTTTTTCAAGATAACACCATATTTTATGTTGTAACTTACTTACTTCAATACTTATCGAGATTTACAGATAAAATTATTGTATCACGTCAGGGCTTATAACGAAAAGCGTTTATCAATTTTATTCAAATTATACAAAATTAACGACACATAATATTATTTTTTATTAAAAATCTTGGTTTTATAAACAATTGGCATTCTTCTTGTAGCCGGACCTTCTGGTAACTTAATTTCAGAGGAATAGAAAATTAATGAACATTCATAGAGGACATGCAAGAGGAATATGATAGACTATTTTCTGCAGAAAATTTTACGCAATTTTGTTAGCAGGAGTTACACTGCTAACAGTAGTAAAAAACGTGGTGAAGTTTGTTGCCTTAAGGGAGACAGCCTGAGGGCAACAACGCTCAAAGAATTTGAGCACTTTAGTTTCGAGATGTATACGCAATTTTTTGTACCTCTGGAACATTACCGCCAGAAATATCGACAGTGTTAAAATTATAATCGTTATTGAAATTTTTTAATATGCGAGGGTGTCATGAAGTTTATCATAGTTACGGTGTTAACAAGAACAGCCGTTTTGCAAAAAGTGCAAGACTTATTGTTTTCTAAATCTCTTAAAATATACGAGCAACATTATGAAACATTTTTAAACTGGTGTTGTGGACCCTTTTCTGGTATTTTTTACTGAAGAGGCGAAAAAAGTTGGTGCTTCTACGATTTGGGCCCACTATTCAATGTTAAAAACCATGTTTAACGTAAAAAATAATATTGATGTAAGTAAATTTCACAAATTAACGACTCTTCTGAAAAGGCAAAATTTTGGTTACAAACCGAAAAAGTCAAAGGTGCTAACTGCAGAGCAGGTGGATAGGTCTGTCATGGAAGCTTCAGATGACACATTTTTAATGGTAAAAGTGAGTATTTGCAAGAACATTTTGCTTTTGTTTTTAGTAAAAATTTATTTCTGAAGATAGCAGTCATATAGCGTGTAGCAGGAGCTTGCAAAGGAATTGAATTAGTCGAATTATTAATTAATGATGTAACCGATTTGGGCAACATATGCTTCTTAATATTAATGCCACGAAAAACGAAACAGAGAGGAACTTTGTCGTAAAATATGCAGATAAGTTACACAAAAATCTGCAAAAATTATTTGGCATAAGAAAGGCTGAAACTTCCCATTCAAGTTATTTTTTGTTCGTTACGTTAACAATCAGTGTACAGTGCAAACTATAGGAAAGAATATATTTGGAAAATTGCCTCAACAAGTTGCAGAATTTTTAAATTTACCAGATGCTACCAGAGAAGAACCTTTGCATCTCTACTAGCTGATTCGGTGCGACTGTGGACATTTTAGAACGACATGGGGGATAGAAGTCGGAAACTGTTGCTAAAGACTATGTGAAAAACTTCCTGAATAACAAGAAAATTATTGCTCAGAAAATTTTTGGAGTTGACCAAAGATCGAGCCTTCCTATGTCGGCCTCAGAACCCTCTTATGGATCTGAACTGCCTCCTGAATCATCTTCTGGAATGGCATTAAACATCGTTGATGAAAATAATCGACTATTATTTGTTAATTGCAGTAACATTAGTATTAATATGTATTAAAAGTTATAATAAAAATTTGGCAAGTTTGGCATGTTTTGTGAAATCTACCAATAATTTTTTTATGTAGAGGCAAATACTTGTGTGTGGAAGCAGTTTAAAGCATCTTGGAACAACTTTCGATCTAGACAACTGCAAGTCTTTGGCAAGAAATGAAAAAATTGTGCTTCAATTTTAAGCGAAGAAGAACAGAACAAAATCATGGCTTCATTGGATAAAGATACTTCCGAAGCGCTGCAAAGGAAATTTTATCACATCGTAGCATCGAAACTGGCTCAGCGGTGTCTGACAACTTTTTTTTGAAATAGAAAAAAATAGTTTTGGCACACATACAGGACGAATTGTTTATTACCCAAAAAATTGTTAAATCTGCAAAAGAGGAAGAAAGCCAGTAACACAAAAGAAATGGTTGGTTGAAAATAAAATCAACCTGGATGGATCTTTGACTTTCTTAGATTTTTTAAAAAAATATGCGAGAAGTACTTTTTCATTAACTCCACTGATTTTTGTCCCTCTTCTTCATTTCTGAAACGCGTTGTTAACTTATTCACTGCCTCTGTAGCCTCTTCCTCTACGTCTATACGCACTTCTAATTCGTTCTATCATTTCGTATTTTCGATACTTTCGAAAATGAAAAACTTGTTTATAACAAAATTTGTATAACAAGCAGTTTCTGGTACAACCATGTATAAGTAATTATTTTTCGAAATTCAGAAATTAAAATCACAGTTTTTTCTAATCTGCTATAAAAAAAAATTGTGTATTATACACGACGATAAAAATATCTCGTAAAATTTTCACTTGATGCTAAAAATGGTTCTAGTATCGTCTTGTATAATAAGTAACTATTACGTCACTTTATTTCATTTTCTAGATTTTGCTTGAAAAGTGGTCAACCCGTGGGTGTAATTAATCTTTGTTAATAATAAAAACCAGTGACTCAAATTCGAAAAAATCTCAAGAAAATTTTCCACCAAGCGATAAAACTATTTTTTTTTCCAACAACCATAATTATCCAACTCAACCTTGTCTACCTAATGGAAATGCAACGTAAATCCCTGCAAAGCACGATAACAGCACACGACATTACCAACACAACAATCCCATTCTTCAAAATGCCGCCAAAGTACGCTTTCAACGCCCGCGATGTCATCGCCCAAAAAAGAGTCTCCGAAGACACTTTCAACCAACTCAAAGAATGGTGCTCAACCCAACCACTCCCTCATTTATCCGACGAGCAACTTGTGTGTTTCTTGTTGTCTTGTTACAACGTCCTCGAAGATACCCAGAAGACGATTCATGCTCATTTCAGATGCAAGAGCGCCGCCCCTGAGCTGTTTTTCAACAGAGACGTGAACGCGGACGACGTGCAAAAAACGATGAGAGTCTGGTAAAATATAATAGTGAGTTTTCTCAAAGTGATTCTTTTCTTTTAGTCAGATCTCGATCTTACCGAGCCGCACTTGTAAGAACGACGCCATTTTGTTGTTTCGTTTACAAGACACGTCGTATCAGAAATTCAACTTGGAGCAAGTTGTGAAGTTGACGTTTATGGTTGGGGAGTCGGTTTTGTACCATGATCCTCCGGATGGAGTGGTCGTGTTTATAGATCTTAAAGGGTTGGGGCTGCTTCACATCACTAAGTTACGCGTTGGGCCGTTGAAAAAGTTCTTCACTTTTGTCCAAGAAGGATACTCTTGTAAGATCAAGCAAATTCATGTTCTTAACACTGTTTATTTCATTGATAAGATATTGATGATATTGAGGCCGTTGATGAGCAAAGAGTTGTACGACATGGTTTGTGTTTTTTCTTTTGTTTCAGACAACTTATCGTGTTTTTTAGATCAAGTTTCATCAGGCTAACATGGACATGGATAAGTTTTTTCAGAATTATATCCCGAAGGATTGTTTCCCGGAAGATTATGGTGGGTCCTTACCGAACCAAGAAGTTTTGAGCGCTCAAACGTACAATGTTTTCCGGGGAAGAAGACAGTTTTATCGAGATGAAGAAGAACAAATCAAAGAGTACAAAATGATGCAATAGTTGTGTTGTAAATAACAATTTGAAAAAAAACTAAATATAGTTCCAGTTGTTGGTAATTGATAAAGAAAATTTTTCAGTCTAAGCGAGTAGTTAAGAATGTTAACTGAAAGCAAACAAGAAAAAGCTATTCGTTTTTTTTGACCTTGACGAAAAACATGTGTAGTTAACTTTCTTGATATGTGCATGATGATTACATGACAACAAAAAAACTTTTACATTTTTGTTACACTTTATTGTAACATTAATTTAACATTAATGTTACAATTGATCCAAAATATTAATCTACAACAGAATTGAGAACAAATGAATAATTGGAAAATAATGAATGAATCCTGACGGTTGATTTTAAAACTGCGCGAAAAAATGACGGCAAAAGTTGTTCCATCAGAATAACGCTACGGCTCACAAAAGTCATATAGCAATGCTTGCTATTTATGACGAAGAAATCGAGTTGTTGGAACACTCTGCCTATTTACCACACCTGGTCTTCAGTGACTCCTATTTGTTTTCAAAATTAAAAAAATATCTTCTTGGTAATAAATGTGGTGACGATGAGGAAGTGATGTCTACCGTAAACTAGTAACATCAAGAGGTTTTTTTCAAGAGAACGCAAACATTGGAGCATGGTTGGAAAAAATGCGTTGCAGTTGCAGGAGATAATGTAAAGTAATCACGTAATTTTTGTTATATCTTAAGTTTTTGTATCTCAGGGACCGTAAAACTGATCTTTCCTCGGAGCTTATTAACGCATTTAAAATGAGTGCGTTAACAGCTTTGTTGCCACAGCAAATTAGACAAATTACACTCAACAAGTCTTAAACATTTTTTTATTTCTAATTTAAAGCAAAATATTCAAATAAAAAGATGCAGATAAAGGATTTGGTTAAGGTATCAGTTTTACTATTTTTAAAAGTGTTTTGTAGCAATCAATCAAACTGTTTAGAGTATAAAAGTATTTAGAGAATAAAAAGACTTTTTTCTGCTCGATTGTTAACTTGTTAACATATCCTTTAGTTTTCATTTTCTCTGATCCTCAATGTTTTAAATTTAAATTTTCAATATTCCAGTTCCAGTTTTTTTAAATCTAAATTTTCATCCCAAATATTTTAGTATTTTAAATTTGCTTTTTTTCAATTTTTTTGTTAAATTCAACATTCAACAAATTCAGCAATCGGTGTTATCTTTTTTAATTAATTAACTTAAATTGGTTTCTTTTAAATTTTGGCTTTTTAAAATAAAGGTAAGAGCAAATTCTTTATATTTAAGATTTAAGAAAAAATTCGATAGCGTTTAAGCTGCTTATCAAAAAAAAATCATTGCCACTTTTGTTATGTACTTTAAACAATACATGTTTGCGCGATTTGATAACATCTTAGGAAAAATACTTAAAAATTTGATTTGAAATCCACTTCAAAGATTAGATTTAAAAAATCATTACAAATAAAAGATTAGAATGTCACGATCTAAAAGTGTGCAACCAAGTTATCACAAAAAAACAAATGTTAGATATTCAAATTGTAAAAATGTAAAATCCGATTACAGCCAGAAATCAAAACGCAGAAGTTTCGGAAACAAAATTGCTTGACTTTCAAATCGGTATACAGTGAAAGTCACTTATAGCGACATCGTTTTGTGCAACCAACCGGTTTTAACGACTACAATATAGCTAGTTGTTTGGATTTCCATATAAGCCAATGTTGAAAAGGTCCGGTTATAACGACCCGCTTATAACGACCAAGTCGCTTTTAACGACGTGTGGTCTCGGAAGTATCTTAGGAAAATTTTGTTTTGTCTTTGGAAATCTTGAGAAATTGATACAATGCAATTCCAGCTTTTATTTTCACTGCTGAGCCTCAGTTTGTTTTTCGATGCTGGTGGTGATAATATGCAAAAAAATGGCTTCAACATCCACCTCGAAGAGGAAAGTTTTAGATATTGAAAAGAAAAGTACAATCTTCTAAACATTGGAGGCTGGTGACACTAATGTTGTTTCAGCAACTGAATTTAATGTTGCACATTCGACAATATCCACTTCTGGAAAATTGGTTCAAAATTAAAGAAACTTTTAGTTCAAACAATTTGCGAAACGCTTAGGAGCATCAACGCATGAAGACATTGGGAGGAGAGGAATTCCAATGAGTGGCTCAATTTTGCAAAAGAAAGCTAAGCAATTTGAGATACTCTTTGGAAAAAAGAACTATTGATGTTCAGAAAACTGGATAAAACGTTGTCGTGCCCGTCATAGTATTGTTTTCGGGAAAATTGCTGGCGAACCTTATAATGTCCCAGAAGGAGTTACAGAAAACTGGCTAAAAACTGTTTGGTCACAACTTCGTGGAAAATACAAAAAAGAGGAAATTTATAATCCAGACGAAACAGGTTTTTTTTACAGAATGGCTCCAGATGAGAAGGGTAAAAAATATATAGGAGGCAAAATATCCAAGGAAAAAATAACACTTTTTGTCGATTGTAATATGGATGGCTCCGACAAATGAAAATTGCTTATTATTGGAAAAACTCAAAAACTTCGCTGTTTAAAAAATGTGACTTTTTTGCGAGTAAAATACGACAGCAACAAAAAAGCGTGGATGACCTCGGAAATATTTATTAAAACCTTGTGCAAATGGGATGGAGAATTAGTAAACAGATCTAAGAAGATTTTAATTTTTGTCGACATTGAAACGTCCATTCTTCGGTGGATCAGGGTATTATTAAAGCGTTAAAAGTTTATTATAGAAAACTCCACATTTGAAAACTTATTCAGCGTCTCGAGAAAAATAACACCTTGGATACCTACAGTCTTTCTCTTTTAGATGCTATCACCACGATAACTAAAGCATAGGACAGGGTGTCGTCAATAACAATAACAAATTGTTTTAAGCATGCTAAATTTGTCTAACTAGAAACAGAAGATAGTTTCGATGATGAACATGATATTATCCCATTGGCAGAATGGATTAAAAAATTGGCTTTTGACAATGATGATGAAGTTCCGTTGTCAAAATGAATCCAAAATGTTGGAGCTCTTCCATTGCTTTCAGATGAAAATTTCATGGACTTTGTGAATATTGATGGACACTTTGAAACATGCGACGACTTAAATGAAGAAGAAATCGAAAATGAAATTGTGAGTGTGGATGACGACTTAAATGTAAGTGACGACGGGCGTCCAGAAGATGACTATTTTGAAATCCCGAATGGAGTGCATTTCCGATCTCTAGGCCATCGCTGTAAGTACTTTCACTGTAGTTGTAGTTCTTTGGAAACAAAGACTCTTTCATCAAATCAATTTGCAATTTGCAATGCAAGCGAGGTAAGAACGGATTCTTCACATACACGTATAAGATTTTAAAAATACGACATCATTTACAGCATATCAACATCTGCTCTAATCAAAACACAGCCAATAATTAAGCAATTCTAATGTCTTTGGATCAAAATGCAACTTTTTAAAATTCTAAAAGAGGGTAACTCTGAAACCAGAAATCAGGTTAATTTTGTCACGCTATATTGAAAATTGCGACACTTTAAAATCTGTTGAAACTTAATAACACTTAACTTGTTTTAAAAAAAGAAAACACTTTTGATATCTATTTTTATATATTTGTGCAATTGGATAAAATCTTAGGAAAAATACTTACTACGTTAAAGTTAGCCTTAAAATCCACTACAAATATTAGATAAGAGAATTCATTCCAGAATTTACATGTCGCGATCTAAAAGCCTGAATTCAAATTGTGACAAAAAAGTCAAAAATTTGTGTATTGCATTCTGTAATAAAATTGGGAATTGGGCATTTCTAATAATGAGAATAAGAGCATTCAAGGACAGCTTAAAAGGCAGATTCTACAAGAAAAAGTGTGTTGTATATTAGGATATTAAACGGTTTTTTATTTTTACATTAATTAGTTAGTAGCTTCTCAAGTTTTAACTTTTTTAAACTTTCAAGATTTTTATTTTTTTTTTCAGATTCATAATTTTAAAACTACTCTTCTTGTTTTAAAATTGTTAATAATTCAAATACCTATAAATTTAAAGGTAATTTTTTGGGTTCTATTTCACTTGGTTAAAATCTGAGTTTTATTTTATTTTTTTGTTTTTCAGAATATTAGCTTTCGAAATTTTTGTTTTTAGGTACATTATCTCATTATCAGATTTGTAGATTTCCATTGACAAAATATTGACAAATAAAAAGTTAAAATCATCTAGCTCTCCATATTTGTCCAAGTACCATTTTAGATAAAATGATACTTACAGATAACAAATTCCTATAAATTTTGTAACTTTAACCGTTACCTCAACATTTAAACTAATAACGTACAAAGTCTAACTTGCTAACTTGCGATTAAACTGAGTGGTTTTTGTGACAGAGTGTACAAACAAAACTCAAAATTTATCAGTTTTATTTTAATCGGTAAGTTTTGCTTATTTTAATAAGTTCATCGAATTAATTAACCAAAGTATTAATCGTAACAACACGACTTGTATAAATTTCGATTTAATTTATTTTCAGAAGTGTTTTAAACAAAATTACATCAGAACTAAGTAAAGTTATTATTTCACTAGTTTGTTGGTAGAAACATGAAAAATTAAAATTATTGACACACTCGTTTGCCGGATGTATGTTCTTAGCTTAATGGACTAACTATTTGAAATTGTTTACATACTTTAACTTGTTTTTGAACGCATGACATACATACAATATACGACCGTTAAGTATCGAGCGAACAAGATAATTTGTAATCGAATTATCCTTGAAACCAAAAATGTATTTGAATCACACTTATAAATGTCTGTATGAGAAAAAGATTTTAAATACTCCATTATCCATTCATGGACTGAAGCAACAATATATCTGTAAATATTTAAAAATTATATTTTTAAAATTTGATATTTTATTTGATCTATAATTGTCAAAACTAAGGTTAGGACAAGACAATTTGTAATTTAATAACATTTAAAAACATCGTTACAAAGCTTCTCTCGAGCACAAGAAAAATACGTTACATTTTTGCAAATTTAACTTTTTAATACGAAATATTTTTTGCTCTAGATTTTTAACTCGACATTGTGTCTATATTTAATTTTGATAAAAATCTTTTTTTCTACACAAACTTTTCGTAATTTTTCAGGACGTGAATATTTTATCCGTACTTTTATTTATTCATTTTATTTTCTATGGATAACAAATTGTATAAATTGTACAATTAAAATGGTTATTTCAACATTTTTATTGATATTGTAGAAATAATTTGTTAATTATAATAAAATTAATTTTTGACAAGCTCATATCCACGAGTTTAGAGAGTTGCCATAAAACTGTTTTCAAAAATAATTATTCCAGTAATACATAGTTTGAAATTAGAATAAAAATTAAATCCAGTCATGGATCTTTTCGTTACGCAAAATTAGATAGAATTTGTTAATTTAAAGAAGTAAAAATTTTAGTAGCTACATTTATTTATTGCAAAGGTTTCTCCAGTATTTGTTTCAATTACACAAATTACATAATAAAATTTTTGTTTTAATCTTGAGTTTTAATTATCTGTTAATTTTTGTCCAGAAAAGCGAATTGAAACGCCTCAAACCTAGAACAAAACATGGATAAACAACTGGAAGCTAACAACGAACCAGGCTCTTCTTCTCATAAAACGGTAAGTGTAATTTTAAATTTAAAAAAACTTTTTTTCTGCGTACTTATATGTTTAAACACTGCATGTTTTTTTAATACATAACATAAACATAACAATAAATTTTACATTGTTAGAAGTTGTAAATCATCGCAAAATATATTTTTCCAGACTTTTAAAAAGAGGAAGGGTACGACCGATGCTGGAAAAGACTATGAAAATGTGGTTATGGCGAGTCTTGCTCTAAATTCAATCGATTCTGTTGATGATTTTCGCTTATGGTCGAATGACGATGATTACGGTAGTTTTGATGATGTGATTTTCGAATCTGGTCAAACAAAGTGCGCGATTCAACTTAAACATTCAATGACAAAAGAGAATCGAATAATATTAAATCAATTTCTTGGTGATAAAGGCGACTTTAGTATTAGAAAATATTTTCAGTCTTTTTTAAAGCAAAAAAAGATTCTTTCGGATTATAAATTAATTCTATTTACAAATCGTACATTTAATCTAGAAATTGGGAAATGTGTAACAATTGAAATTGCTCATGATCAAAAAATTGATCTCGCAATGTCTAAGCCTGAAGTAATGCCTTTACTTAATTTTGGTGTAAATAATCAAAATAATTGCTTTCAGTTTGAAATTGTATCGAAAATTGGTACCAACATATCAGAAGATTGCAAAATGTTTTTTCAAAATTTTTTTCTTTACACAAACCAAAGCGATTTTAAAACTTTGGAAAAAAATCTTGTTACAAGTATAAAAGAAAAATTTTCTTGTAGAGACGAAGTGGCGGAAAAGTTTAAATTGTTTTTTTCAGACTGGAATCTTTTGGAAGGAACGAAAGAAATAATAAGTAAGCCGATGATAAAACATTTACTGGCAATGATTTTAGTATCACCTTATTTTTATCCATACTTTTTTGAAGTAAGCGAAAACAAAATTTTTGAAATTCTACAGAAGGCAATTTTAAAATTTAATGTCTCTGTTTTTGACAAAAAATATCTTAAACATTTACAAAAACTGTCTGATAAATACAAAACTCTTTTAAGTACCAAAGAAGTAAAAATTGTTAACAGAAATTATCAGTTGACGAAAAATGAAAATAACAATTTATCTGCCGTAGCTTCTTCAAAATTGTTATGGCTGATGGATAAATGTCCTTTAATCGTAGATGAAAATCCAGAAGTTTGGGAAGCAATTAAGTTATGTGATGATAAAAGTTTTATTTTACTAACAAATAATTTACAGCAAAATTTCAAAGGTGCTAAAATTTTTCAAAAATTGTCTGATTTAAAAATTGACAATCAACTTTATAAAAATTTAGTCGAAAATTCTCAACTTTTGCTTTCAGGAAAAAAAATTGATTTGGTAGATTTATTAAAAGATAACGATTTGCAAGAAAAAATCACAACTAACGACTTATTATTGATGACAAATGACTACGAAATTGAAGAAGAAACTGAAAACCTCTCAGTTCCTTATATACCTAGAATATTGTCCAGAAAGTTTGTAGACTTAGAATTTTTAAGTCTTGCTGAAGACGATACGTTAATTTTAATCAGTAATTTTAGCACTAACAAACAAAACGATTTTATCAAAAATCATGAACCTATAGACGTAGAAGAATATTTAAAAAGTGATGACCAAAACAAGGTTAAATCAGATAAACAAGAACAAACTGACAAAAAAACAGTTTTTGTTGTAAGTGAAAATGATTGTACATCACAAAAATTTAGTGCAGTTTGCAGTAAAAGAAAATTCAAAAATTATCACTGTTTAAAATTTGTTGGCAATAAGTTAGAATGGGTTCAAAGTGTTGGTGACATTTTCACTTTACAACGGTTTCGGTTGCAAAACAATCCTAAAGATTCTATAGAAGAAGACGAATTGCAAGAATCAAATTCTGAAAATAACATTCATTTAGTTGTTGGTGATCCTGGTCTTGGAAAGTCTTTGCTGTTAAAAAGTTTGAAAAATCAATTTATTTCAAACAATTTGACTACGCTTATTACGCCTCACGATGTGAAACAAATTTGTAATTTCTATAAAAATGATAAAGGCATTCACAATTTAAACGAACATATCTTAAAAATAAAATATCCGAATTGGAGCCAGTTTGATCATCACGTGGTGAATTCTTTGATAAAAACACAAAGTATTAAAGTCGTCTATCTCTGGGATGCTTTGGATGAAATAATTTCTGATCAAAATCGCAAAGTAATAATCAAAATTATACACAAATTTTCTGAACAAGGAATCGTACAATGGATGACATGCAGAAACCATTTAAAGAGCACGTTAGAGTCACAGTTTAACATTTTATCACAAACTGTTTTTGAATTTGATAAAGATCAACAAGTTAAGTACATAAAAATGCGTCTTCAGTCTGTTGGTTCTATTCAAAACGATCTTGATTTGATAACCGAAAAAATAATAGATAATGTGGCACTTTCGAGACACAGAGATATTCTAAGTATCCCTTTACAAATTTACATGCTTACCGAGACTTTTAGAGGAAACGAAAACAGAATTCAAAATTTTATAGAAAGTTTTTTTTCGTTGGGTGACCTCTATGAGTATTTCGTTGACGAAAAAATTAATTTTTGTTACAAAAAAAATCCAAAATTTGATGATTCAGATCTAGAAGAATTAAGTCAGGAAAAAGAGGCATTGATCAATCAACTTGAATCATTTGCTTTAAATTTAATTTTTAGCGACGATGTGTTGAACCACTTAAATTTAAATATAACAGAAATTCAGAACAACTTTCGGACATTTAATGATCGGTTTGGTTTTGTTACGGAATTTATGAATTCGGAAGGCAAAATTAAATTCGCTCATATTTCTTATGCCGAATATTTTGTTGCACGTTATCTTGCACGACAAAAAATGTTTAAAGTTAAAGATTTTATTTTTGATGAAAAATATACAAATGTTCGTTACTTTTTTGATCTCATATTAGCTAAAAATTGTCCTGCTCACATTGCGGTTTTATGCAATAACAAAACACAACTACAAAAACATAAAGATAAATTTGAAATTAAAGATGCAGCTGGAAGAAGTCCTTTGCAGTTGGCGTGTTCTTGGGGTAAAAGATATAAAATACATCAATTTATAAAAACTGAGAACGGTGTAGGCGGTGTAAACTTTCACTTAGATCTTGATTCCGATACAGGCACTGACAATCCTTCCGATAATTTAGAAATAATTGATATATTGTCAGCAAAGTGCGACATTTTTGAAAAAGATTCGACATTTAAGATGAACGCCATTAATTATGCTGAAGCAACTGATAACATTTTTGCTTTGGCAGCTGTAGAAGAAAACTTTAAAGTGAATTATTTCAATGCTGACAATTACAACCTTCAATGTAACGTCTTATATCTTTCGGTTCTTTCTGGAGTAGAGAGATTTTTCAATTTATTTAAATCTTATCTCAACTCTTTAACGATTGGTTGGTGGAGAAAAAACAGTTTACTTCATCTTGCTTGTGCTGGAGGACACGAAAAAATAGTAGAATTGTTAATGAAGGCAGGGGCCGACATCAATGCTTCCGATATAATTGGTGACACATCTTTAATTCTTGCTTGTGATTTAGGACACGAAAAAATAGTAGAATTGTTAGTCAAGGCAGGGGCCAACATCAATGTTTCCAGCAAAAATGGTTCCACATCTTTAATTCGTGCTTGTGATAGAGGACACGAAAAAATAGTAGAATTGTTAATCAAGGCAGGGGCCGACATCAATGCTTTCAATGAAGATGGTGACACATCTTTAATTCGTGCTTGTGATAAAGGACACGAAAAAATAGTAGAATTGTTAGTCAAGGCAGGGGCCGACATCAATGTTTCCAGCAAAAATGGTTCCACATCTTTAATTCTTGCTTGTGATAAAGGACACGAAAAAATAGTAGAATTGTTAATGAAGGCAGGGGCCGACATCAATGCTTCCGATATAATTGGTGACACATCTTTAATTCGTGCTTGTGATAGAGGACACGAAAAAATAGTAGAATTGTTAATCAAGGCAGGGGCCGACATCAATGCTTTCAATGAAGATGGTGACACATCTTTAATTCGTGCTTGTGATGAAGGACACGAAAAAATAGTAGAATTGTTAGTCAAGGCAGGGGCCGACATCAATGCTTTCAATGAAGATGGTGACACATCTTTAATTCGTGCTTGTGATGAAGGACACGAAAAAATAGTAGAATTGTTAGTCAAGGCAGGGGCCGACATCAATGCTTTCAATGAAGATGGTGACACATCTTTAATTCGTGCTTGTGATAGAGGACACGAAAAAATAGTAGAATTGTTAATGAAGGCAGGGGCCGACATCAATGCTTCCGATATAATTGGTGACACATCTTTAATTCGTGCTTGTGATAGAGGACACGAAAAAATAGTAGAATTGTTAATCAAGGCAGGGGCCGACATCAATGCTTTCAATGAAGATGGTGACACATCTTTAATTCGTGCTTGTGATGAAGGACACGAAAAAATAGTAGAATTGTTAGTCAAGGCAGGGGCCGACATCAATGCTTTCAATGAAGATGGTGACACATCTTTAATTCGTGCTTGTGATAGAGGACACGAAAAAATAGTAGAATTGTTAATCAAGGCAGGGGCCGACATCAATGCTTTCAATAAAGATGGTGACACATCTTTAATTCGTGCTTGTGATGAAGGACACGAAAAAATAGTAGAATTGTTAGTCAAGGCAGGGGCCGACATCAATGCTTTCAATGAAGATGGTGACACATCTTTAATTCGTGCTTGTGATGAAGGACACGAAAAAATAGTAGAATTGTTAGTCAAGGCAGGGGCCGACATCAATGTTTCCAGCAAAAATGGTTCCACATCTTTAATTCGTGCTTGTGATAGAGGACACGAAAAAATAGTAGAATTGTTAGTCAAGGCAGGGGCCGACATCAATGCTTTCAATGAAGATGGTGACACATCTTTAATTCGTGCTTGTGATAGAGGACACGAAAAAATAGTAGAATTGTTAATCAAGGCAGGGGCCGACATCAATGCTTTCAATGAAGATGGTGACACATCTTTAATTCGTGCTTGTGATGAAGGACACGAAAAAATAGTAGAATTGTTAGTCAAGGCAGGGGCCGACATCAATGTTTCCAGCAAAAATGGTTCCACATCTTTAATTCGTGCTTGTGATAGAGGACACGAAAAAATAGTAGAATTGTTAGTCAAGGCAGGAGCCGACATCAATGTTTCCAGCAAAAATGGTTCCACATCTTTAATTCGTGCTTGTGATAGAGGACACGAAAAAATAGTAGAATTGTTAGTCAAGGCAGGGGCCGACATCAATGCTTCCAGCAAAAATGGAGACACATCTTTAATTCGTGCTTGTGATAGAGGACACGAAAAAATAGTAGAATTGTTAATCAAGGCAGGGGCCGACATCAATGCTTCCAATCAATATGGTAACACATCTTTAATTTCTGCTTGTGATAAAGGACACGAAAAAATAGTAGAATTGTTAGTCAAGGTAGAGGCCGACATCAATGCCTTCAATCAATATGGTGACACATCTTTAATTTGTGCTTGTGGTAATGGACACGAAAAAATAGTAGAATTGTTAGTCAAGGTAGGGGCCGACATCAATGCCTTCAATCAATATGGTGACACATCTTTAATTTGTGCTTGTGGTAATGGACACGAAAAAATAGTAGAATTGTTAGTCAAGGCAGGGGCCGACATCAATGCTTTCAATCAATATGGTGACACATCTTTAATTCGTGCTTGTGGTAATGGGCACGAAAAAATAGTAGAATTGTTAGTCAAGGCAGGGGCCGACATCAATGCTTTCAATGAAGATGGTGATATGTCTTTAATTTTTGCTTGTTATAGAGGACACGAAAAAATAGTAGAATTGTTAATCAAGGGCAAGACCGACCTCAATGTTTCTAACGTTAAACATTAAAAGCTGCTCTTAGATCAAATAACGAACGCATTGTGCAATTATTAATAAACTGAAGCATCTATCAACACTCTAATTAAACACAATTATGTATCAACTAATTCTACTCTAAGAAAACCAACAAATACAAGAACGTAACTAAAGTTTTTTATTATTCTCAGAATTTCTTTGTTTTTATGTTTTTTAGAAACTTTCTAGTTTAAGAGCTTCGTTAAAAAGTTTGTCATGTTTCTTTATAGGTACATAAATACTCTGGTACTCTGGTCGCGCTTTTGTTTATTTCTATAAAAATTCAATTATAATTTTCGATCTGCTACAATAACCGAAATTAAGAACCATCTAAAGTTTTTTCTTTGTTTTAAACATAATTTTTTTGATTCGTTTACGTAACGTTACAAATTCGAAAGCCACATTTTTCTTCAATAAAATTCGTCATTCGCTCATAAAAATATCATCAACACGAGGAAGGAAACCAAATAATTCTTGGTAAGTTAATTTACGTTGTAGGAATCACATTTGTTTATATTTTTTTTAAATAATAAAAAGTTTTCTCACATTTGCATGTTTCAGTCTTTGGCGTCGTAAACATCCTCAAATGAATTTTCTGCATCAGCGACAAAAAAAATCGTTACTTTGATCATCAAGTTATAAAATACCATTTCAGCCACTAAAAAGACGAAGAAGACAACATCAATTGACCCATAAAAAATATTTTCAAATACCTAACAGTGAGCAAAATAATTTGTTTTTTTCAATTATTTATTCACTGTTTCAGTGAGATTTCATTTACAATCCAAATTGTAAATTTCGCTTAGTTGCCTCTACAGTAATCACGAAAATGAGTAGAATCGGTCAAAATTATGTAAGTTTCTTTTTAACTGTAATTGCTCATTTTTAACATTTCTGAAATTTCAGTGATTCTAACATCATGAAGAATTAGGAAGAATTACTTATACTTCCTTATTCCAACTCATACAAAAGTGGGCGAAAATTGTAAAGAAAACTGTCTGTCACATTTTGAATGTATTACCTTCTTGTATATTATTTGCAATTTCGATAATTTCTCTCAGTTTCTATTTTATATTTGAGGATTATTTAATTGCTGATTTGAAAAAAATATGCTTTAAATTAACCACAATCAATTAATGTCTAATGATGGAATACAGAAAAACAAAAACCAACGACTGTACTCCAAAATGGAGACAATGCAAAGTCGTTGAAATATCAACGAGGTCATCAAAATCAACAATTTTGTCTGCATAAATAAAACAGCAGACAATATTCTTTGTAGTATTAGAATCACATGAACCATCGATTTCTAAAAAGGCAGTGATTTCTTTGTAAATTTTTTAATCTTCATTTCCGAAATAAAATTGAGAGTTTAAACAGAATTTTTTATTAAATTGTAAGTGTTGTGTTTTTTATAAAAATAAACTAAAATCTTTGTAGGTTTCTGGCTTGTCATTTTGCAAATGAAAAAAAATTCGTATGAAGTAACAAAACACAATTTTTTTGTGTATTTTATGTTTTTATTATTTTTATTTCTGTTTTGTTTGTCACCTTATGATACTTACAAAACAGCAAGAATGATTTTTTGCACATGAGAAAATATTAAGAAAAACATTTAATATAATTGTACATATTAATATTTAATTAATTGTGACGTAACAAAGTACATTTAAAAGCTAATTTAAAAAGTAGTTACCTTAGTATTAAACTTTTTCTTTTTTTAAAATACTTTGTTACATCGCAACGTTTTTAAGAATAAATGAGTTGTCTGTAAATATTAAGCTCGAATTATTTTTTATCTTCATTTATTCTTAAAAATGAATTGAGAACTATGTAAATGAAACGCCGCTGCGTTTCTTGCAACTGAATTGTTTAGTTTTAAGTTTTTAACAACAAAATTTTGTGTAAAAATACAAAACCGTATTTATTTGTAAATAAATTATGTTGAGATTTGAAAAAAGTTTTATCTCACTAACACATATTTCTTAGCAGTATAATTAATAAAATTTAAACCGTATTTCATCTGCTTCTTCTGCAAATTTTATTTTTGAGCGTCGACGTTTAAAAAATACCTCAATTTTTTTGTTTTTAGATCGAAAAGTCAATTTTTCTAGAATGCTTCTAAAAGAGTGTTGAGCTTTTTATGAAAAACCGGTTTTTTTTTTTTCAGAAAATGTTAAAGTAAGCGTAACCGTTGGTTCAATTAGAAGTATATGTTTTGAATTTCAACTTAAATTGATTTAGCGGCTTATTCCTAAATTTTGTTTGCAGCATATCAAAAAACTTTATTCCATAAGACCTCTTAGAAGTTGGAGTTCCATTTCACCTGTTGACTACGAATATGAAATCATTTCTTTGTCTGGTAAGCTGGTCGTGCGTATCAATATGTCTTGTAAAGTTGTCGATATTTTGTTTATAAATATACTAAATTTTTATAAATATACAGCACAGTCATAATCCCTAAAGAACTATAATGCAATCCGGCCATAGCCCTTATTAATCGTCTCCAGAAAAAAAATTCTCTACTTTATGGCCGAATGTCTTCACACTAACATCATTGGTTAACAAAAAAAAAAGTGTTTGTCGTTGTTTGCAAGTGGTATTTTTTCATACCTTACCGTAAGGTCAATTAAAATTATATGTGTAGAAAAAATTGTAATACCCGTTTTCTTTGGAAAATATTATATGTTTATTAAAAAAAAACAAAAATTACTTACTTTCGTAGAAAATTCTTTGAAAAAAAATATATTGTAAGGAAGTTTTTGTTCTTTTTGCTTATTTTTTATAACAATATGATGATGATCTCATTTTAATGTGCAACAAAAATCTGCACGTATTCTTGGCGAGCATTTTCCTTGGTATTTTTTTTTTCCTTAAGCATGATGTCTTGATGTAATCTTTCTTCGTACTCATCACTTACCGCACCCAAGTTTTCGGGGAAAAAGTCTAAATGGGAATCAAAGAAATGAATCTTCAAAGACATATTACATCTTAAGACTTTATAATCCTATAGTAGCTTAGAAACCATTTGTGTTTAATTTTGAAATGAAATTGGTGTGCTTCATGACCTTTTTTATATCCGGCCTTACATTTTTTTTCTTTCATTAGCTTTACTCAATCTAGGAAACAATATTTTTAAATACACAAAACCTTTTCCATTGCTATTCATGACTTTAACAATATTTTTCATGAAGCCTAATTTGATATGAAGAGACGGTTAAATGATATTATTTGGCTGTACTAAAAAGTTTTCGGAAATATTCTTTTGTCCAGGAATGAAATCAGTCCTCAGAGACGTGAACGCGGACGACGTGCTAAAAACGATGAGAGTCTGGTAAAATTTAAAATATAATAGTGAGTTTTCCCAAAGTGATTTTTTTCTTTTAGTCAGATATCGGTCTTGCCGAGCCGCACTTGTAAGAACGACGCCATTTTGTTGTTTCGTCTACAAGACACGTCGTATCAGAAATTCAACTTGGAACAAGTTGACGTTTATGGTTGGGGAGTCGGTTTTGTACCATGATCCTCGGGATGGGTTGATCGTGTTTGTAGTTCTTAAAAGGTTGGGGCTGCTCCACATCACTAAGTTAAGTGTTGAGCCGTTGAAAAAGTTTTTCACTTTTGTGTCCAAGAAAGATACTCTTGTAAGATCCAACAAATTCATGTTCTTAACATTGTTTATTTTATGATGATATTGAGTCGTTGATGAGCAAAGAGTTGTACGACATGGTTTGTGTTTTTTCTCTTGTTTCAGACAACTTATTGTGTTTTTTAGATCAAGTTTTATCAAGATAACATAGATATGAATAAGTTATTTCAGAATTATATCCCGAGGAATTGTTTCCCGGAGGATTATGGTGGAACGTTACCAAATCAAAGAGTTTTCAGCACTCAAACGTACAATGTTTTCCGGGAAAGAAGACAGTTTTATCGAGATGAAGAAGAACAAATCAAAGAGTACAAAATGATGCAATAGTTGTGTTGTAGGTAACAAAATTAGAACAAAAAATACTGATAGTTCCAGTTGTTGGTAATTGATAATAAAAGTTTTTAAATCTAAGCAAGTAATTAAAAATGATAACTGATAACTCTTCATGTACCACTTGTATAGAATAAATATCGTGACCATGCCGGTTACGGTACGATGATGGCCCATGTTCCAATTCTTTCATAATAAATTTTACTTCGTTGGAATTTTGATAGTGAGTTGAGAGCTGCAACTGTTAAACCGTGCTAACTCAACTCAACAAATAACAATCTTTTTTTATTGAGTTGATTTCGACTTGTGTTTGACGAGGAAGCGAGATTAACTATTTGGCATTGATGACTTTTGTAACTTACAGTCTTCCACGAAAACTCGATGGATTTCTTTGCAGATATCGCAAATTTTATTTATTTAAAAATTCTATCGAATACTCCAGCAATTTCGTCGGTTTTTCGTGATGGAATCAGTTTCCCCCAAATTGCACATATTTGAACTTAGCTCTTGGAAAAAGTAGCATAATTCTCGAATGAGTTAAAGCAGAACAAATAGCGCGAAAATACTCTGACTGTTCAAATGCCCAATTTTTATGACGATCGGTTGAAGAGTTGAACTTAGCTCTCGTGGGTAAAAATTTATTTCGTTGACTTGTTTCCCTTATAATAAATACAGTTTTCTAGAGAAAGTGAAATAGAGATAAAGTCAAAATTAAAAACACGATCGAACACGATAAATAAAAATTGGAAAATAATTAATTTTTGTAGATTTTTTATCGTTTCTAGTGCCTCTTAAGTACTTAGGTGTATAAGTCATGCACGACCGTAAAAAAATGTTTGAAGAAGTAGATTGATAACAATTTATTATTTCATATTTTTGAGTGGGTTTTTAAAAATTATTTTATCACTTAAGTATGAGTATCAATAATTTTAATTTGACTCGGTCTATCTGGCATTTGTACCAAGTTTTAGATCTCATTCTGTCGCTGCTTTATTCAAACTAAAAGAATAACAATATCGTAAAAGACTTAGAATTCAACATTTTAGCAAGTTTATTTGTATTGCGTAGACAGGAATAGTCTGTTATACATTTTATCAAAGTATTACTGTTTTTTTTATTTGCGTTTGTAGATAGTCACACTTTCTTGGATGTTCCAGGGATACAAATTGTACAAACATACACGAACTTATCATCGACAAACAGAGGTGTTTTCTACTATTTATATCGCCAAAATTATCGATTAAAACTCATTCAAAATCCAAATCGTAAAAAAATGTGCAAAAAAATTACAAGGAAAAATCAACGATGACCTAATGACTCAAAAAAAAGTTACGATTTTAGCTTTGTTTAATAGTTCAATCTTTTTAATTTGACAAATTATTATGTAACCCAATCATAAAGATTGACTCAAAACCACAAAAAAAAATGGTTGTTATGCGTTACCATGTTAAATTGTTTCAATATTTTTTTTCAAGTTCCGGTTAGTTGTTTTGTGATTCCGTTTTTTGTTGTTCTTGATGCCCAAAAGGCATATTTGAATTTAGGCCCAAGGTGTATAGTTTCAAGAGGAACTTTCGACTTCGTCTTCTGGAACTGACATGCAAACGACAAGGAATAAAGTCACATCAGCTTCCACTTCATCTACGAATAATTATTCCCTTAGTTCATTGGTACATTATCTTCTAAGATAAATCATAATATTAATTTGAAGAAATAGCTTTGAACCTTGCTCCCCTAACCTTGTTTATTCATTTTTTTTTTTCAATAATATGTAAGTAATAAAATTTTTGTAACTTGCAAATTATTCTCTCACTCCGTGTGTAGAAGGGAACATTACATATTTCAAATCATCATAGTAATACTCTAATTCTATAACGATGTTGGATAAAATATTTATAAGACTTTATCTATAGAAACTCATAATTAGAGAATATTCAAATTCATTTTTAGAATGACAGATCCAGAACGTCATATTTTTATACCAAAACACGAGCATATCAGAAAAATGTTCAAAGTTGTCGTTTATACTCTTTCAACGTATTTTTAAGCATTCATAGTTCTAAATTAAGAAAGTTCACAAAATTTTTATCTAATAATTTAACATGTCAAGAATATTTTGCCAGAATGTCAAGTCAGTCGGAGTAAAACTCTAGGAGAGAAAGAGCCTTTACAACTTTCTCTCGTTAAGCTGAATGAGAGGAATTAAATAATACATTAATCGCTTTTGTCTCAAATCTATTTTTGAAGTAGATGGGCACGATTTTTCAAAAACTAATGCACCGAGTTTTATATGTAGATAGGATTGACTAGCTATCTAACGAATATTTTCTTTTTTCTTTCATCACAACTTATTTTACGAAACTATAAGTCTTTCGTTCAATTACGAGCTACACTCTCTCCCAAAAAAAATATTTGCTCTCTTGATTTCAAATAAAATTAGTTTTAGGTCCTAACGAATGAATTTTCAAATTTTTTGAATAAAAATTTAATAAAATATGTTTTTATTATATTAAAAAAAACAAGAAAACATGTTTTTATTAACTTTAAAAGCCACGTAATCCATGTAATATTTGATAAAAAATTTAGGTGCGCTATAAAATAAACAAAATTTATCACTAATAAAACATTGACACTTTTTCTATCAGTTTTAAAAAGGAAAAATATTTACTTTATCACTTTGAAATCTACTATAAAGATTAAATTAGAAAATCCATTACAAATGGTTGAAATTTTTCTGTCATGATCTAAAAGCGTGAAATTGAAATACAAACAAAAAATGCATGCAAAAGCTAATATTCCATAAGTGATCTCCGATTGTAAAAGTGCAAAGTATCCGATTTAAAAAATCTCATTTGATACGTGTGTAGCTATGTTGTAACAATGTTGGCGCACTGTACACGTCACCTTTACTTATTACTGGTCCCTGTGAGCCGGTTCATCAGTCGTCTGGCCCGGGCTTAAGAAGTCACAGGGGCCAATTTTTAACTATAGAATACTATACCTAAACATTGCAAAACAGGGTAAAAGTATTAGGTATGACAAATCACTTAAGGGGTAGCTTGTGATTTACCAATCAATGCCATACATCTTTTGAAAAATAAAATATTAAATTTTGATTTATTGTGTTTTTTTTTTGCTACGTAATAAAAAATATTTCGTCTCTAAACTCATAAATTTAAGAAGTAGATTTTGATGTAATCCGTCATTATTTGTTCAGCGTTATTCGCAATATCTTATCTTCTCTTACCTAAGAAAAATGTTTATTTTAGGACTTATGTCGGCGTCATGTTATGATGATTGATGCGAAATTAATAAAGTTATTAATTGATTAAATCAATAAAATTGCGACAACATTGACATTTTACAAACTAAAAGGATTTAGATTGCACGTGCTCAAAATCCTCTTAATCTGCTTTTTCCGCCACGAGTTTTTCGTAATTTTTTGATACCGTTTTGAAATAAATAAATAACTGTATACAGATAACAGCTTATATAAATTCTGTACTTAAAACAGTTTTTTTTAATAATTTCTCAAGTTTTTTTTACTAATTTTTAGACTGTTCTTTTATTTTTACACTTGACTTTCAAGTTTTAACTATTATTTTAACTATAGACTTTTAATATTTTACTAACGAGTGTTTTTTTAAAAATCCGCGTCATAGTTGGCGATGCCTATGAATTTGTGTGAAAGGACCATTAATTTTTAAAACAATTGCTTCAATTGTCAAAATAAATAAATAACTACCAAATTTGTCAATTTATTTGTATTTTTGAATTTAAAATGGTTTTCTCGAAACAACAGAATTTTTCAATTAAAGTTTTTTTTTTCATTTGCTTTAACACAACAACTGCTTGCTGAACTGTTGATTAATTGAGGTTAGTTCAGCGGCGCAGAGATGTCAAATTATGTCACTTCGATTCGATGGTAATGGTACGTTCACACTTATTTCATGGCAATCTTCGACGCGGAATTTTAAAAAACACTCGTTACTTTATTATGTAATTACACTTTTCAAGTTTTAAAATTGTTATCGTTTTATATTTTTGTTTTCTATATCCTCAAGTTCCAAAAAACAAAAAAAAATACTTAAAATTGTATCCCACTTTTGAAGATCTGCAATTTTTATTTTTCAGGTTATCATTCGCCTGTTTTTTGAGATGTGCAACTTTTTCAGTAGCTTAGACATTTTATTTTTTTGTCACAATTTTCTTGATAATTTATCTTTCAAGTGGTTAAAATCTGAATTTTTTAAATTTTTGGTTTTTCAAATATTTAGTTTTGCAAACTTTTATTTTTCTCATTCTCAAATTTTCAGATTTTTATTTGCGAAATGTTGACAAACCAAAAATTATTAACGCACTCGTTTGCCGGAATATTTTTTTAACTTAGAAGACTATGTATGTCGTAGCGCTCATGTTAAAGACTCGCTTAAACATGACTAATTGTGTTCCTATTTCTACTTTTTTAAGCACTTAAAAAACAAAATAAAGGGTACTTCAAAAAAATTGTTTATTTATATGTTATATATGTTATATGTTGATGGCTGATAGACGATTGATCACTCATCGGATTGCTGAAATTAAAGGAATTTCATATTGTTATGTGGTTTGTAACCACATGGGTTTACCACTTGGACACCGAAACAAAAAACAAAGTATAGACTGGCATCACAGAGGTTTTTTTCCACCTCGCAAGTTTCGGGTTTTGCCATCTACTACTAAAGTTATGGCCACAATTTTCTGCGATGCGGAAGGAATCCTGTCGGTTGATTATTTAGAGTTTAAACACACTAAAACAGGCTATTATTATGTCAATTTAATTTTAAAACTGCGCGAATGTATTAAAAAAAATGGCGGAAAAAGTTGATTCATCAGGATAACGCTCCGGTTCACAAAAGTCATAGTAATGCTTGCTATTTATGACGGAGGAATCGAGTTGTTGGAACACTCTGCTTATGTACCGCACCTGGTGCTCAGTAATCAGGTAATTTTTGTTATATCTTAAGTTCTTATATGCCAAGGAGCGTAAAAACTGATCTGATCTGATTCAAAATGAGTGCGTTAACAGCTTTGTTACCATAGCAAATTAGAAAAATAACATTTAACAAGTCTCAAACATTTTTTTTATTATTAATTTAGAGAAAAATATTTAAATAAAAAGATACAGATAAAAAATTTAGTTAAGGTATTAGCTTCACTATTTTTAAAAATGTTTTTTAATCAAACTCAATCAAACTATTTAGATAGAGAATATTTTTACTCGATTGTTAACTTATTAACATATACTTTAGTTTTCACTTTCTCTGATCCTCAATGTTTTAATAATTTAGTTTCTCAATATTCCAGTTCCAATTTTCTTAAATCTAAATTTTCATCTCAAATATTTTAGTATTTAAAATGTTCTTTTTTTAAATTTTTTGTTAAATTCTATTTTCAACAAATTCAGCAATCGCGCTACTTTTTTAAATTAATTATTTATTTATTTTTTTTTAATTTACACTTTTTAAAATTGAGGTAAGAGCAGATTCTTTATATTTAAGAGTTTTAAGTTGTTTATCAAGAAAAAATCATTGACACTTTTGTTATCTATTGTAAACAATATATATTTGCGCGATTTTCCTAAATTTTAGAAAATTAAAAAAAAATTGCTTTGAAATCCACTTCAAAAATTAAATTAAATAAACCATTACAAATAAAAGATTAAAATCTCCATGTCACGATCTAAAAGTGTGAATCCAAGTTATAACATCCGACCAGTCAAAAATCAAAAAGCAGAAGTTTCAGAATTAAAATTGCTTGACTTTCAAATCGGTATACAGTGAAAGTCACTTATAGCGACGTCGCTTTATGCAACCCACCGGTTTTAACGACTACAATATAGCTAGTTGTTTGGCTTTTCATATAAGCCAATGTTAAAAAAGTCCGGTTATAACGACCAAATTGCTTTTAACGACGTGTGGTCTCGGAAATATCAGTTGGTTATCGCTAAGTGCTCACAATTTTCATAGAGAAACTTTGTTTTGTCTTTGGAAATCTTGAGAATTTGATACAATGCAATTCCAGCTTTTATTTTCACTGCTGAGCCTCAGTTTGTTTTAGGATGCTGATGGTGATAATATGCAAAAAAATGGCTTCAACATCCACCTCGAAGAGGAAAGTTTTAGATATTGAAAAGAAAAGTACATTCAAATATTGGAGGCTGGTGTCACTCATGTTGTTTTAGCAACTAAATTTAATGTTCTACATTCGACAATATCCTCTTATGGAAAAATTGGTTCAAAATTAAAAAAGCTTTTAATTAAAACAATTTGCGAAAGAAAAGTTTGAGAACATCAACGCATGAAGAGATTGATGCTCCACTTTTGAGGTGGTTTACTACCCAAAGAGCGAAAGGAATTCTAACTAGTGGCCCAATTTTGTAAAAGAAAGCTAAGCAATTTGAGATACTCTTTGGAAAAAAGAACTAGTGATGTTCAGAAAGCTGGATAAAACGTTTTCGTACCCGTCATGGTATTGTTTTTGGGAAAATTGCTGGCGAAACTTATAATGTCCCAGAAGGAGTTATAGAAAACTGGCTAAAAACTGTTTGGTCACAACTTCGTGGAAAATACAAAAAAGAGGAAATTTATAATACAGACGAAACAGGTTTTTTTTTAAAGAATGACACTTTTTGTCGATTGTAATATGGATGGCTCAGACAAACGAAAACTGCTTATTATTGGAAGAGCTCAAAAACCTCGCTCTTTAAAAAATGTGACTCTTTTGCGAGTAAAATACGACAGCAACAAGAAAACGTGGATGACCTCGGAAATATTTATTAAAACCTTATGCGAATAGGATGGAGAATTAGTAAACAGATCTAAGAAGATTTTACTTTTTGTCGACAACTGTCCTGCACATCCAAACGTCTTCTTGGGTGGACTTATTCAGCGTCTAGAGGGAAATAACACCTTGGATAGCTGCAATCTTTCTCTTTTAGATGCTATCACTACGATAACTAAAGCATGGGACACGACACCCTCGTTAATAACAATAACAAATTGTTTTAAGCAAGCTAAATTTGTTCAACGGGAAACAAAGAATAGTTTCGATGATGAAGATGGTATTATCCCATTGGCAGAATGGGTAAAAAAATTGGCTTTTGACAATGATGATGAAGTTCTGTTGTCAAAATGAATGACTTTGTGAATATTGATAGACACTTTGAAACATGCGACGACTTAAATGAAAAAGAAATCGAAAATGAAATTGTGAGTGTAGATGACGATGTAGTGACGACGTGCGTCCAGAAGACGACCATTTTGAAATCCCGAATGGAGTGCATTTCCGATCCCTTGGCCATCGCTATAAGTGACTTTCACTGTAGTTGTAGTTTTTTGGAAACAAAGATTTTTTCATCAAATCAATTTGCAATTTGCAATGCAAGCGAGGTAAGAACGGATTCTTCACATACACGTATAACATTAAAAAATACGAAATCATTTACAGCATCTCAACATCTGCTCTAATCAAAACACAGCCAATAATTAAGCAATTCTAATGTCTTTGGATCAAAATGCAACTTTTTAAAATTCTAAAAGAGGGTAACTCTGAAACCAGAAATGAGCTTAATTTTGTCACGCTATATGGAAAATTGCGACACTCTGAAACCTGTTGAAACTTAATAACACTTATGTCGTTTTAAAAAAAAAATACTTTTGATATCTATTTTAAAAAAATACATATTTGTGCAATATTCTAAAATCTTAGGGAAAATACTACGTTAAAATTGACTTTGAAATCCACCACAAATATTAATTATTATAATAGTAATAATTTAAATTTAATTTTTTGGGTTCTATTTCACTTGGTTAAAATTTGAGTTTTATTTTATTTTTTTGGTTTTCAGAATATTAGCTTTCGAAATTTTTGTTTTTCAGTACATTATCTCATTATCAGATTTGTAGATTTCCATTGACGAAATATTGACAAATAAAAAGTTAAAATCATCTAGGTCTCCACATTTGTTCAAGTACAATTTTAGATAAAACGATATTTACAGATAACAATTCCTATAAATTTTGTAACTTTAACCGTTACCTCAATATTTAAACTAATAACGTACAAAGTTTAACTTGCTAACTTGCGATTAAACTGAGTGGTTTTTGTGACAGAGTGTACAAAACTCAAAATTTATCAGTTTTATTTTAATCGGTAAGTTTTGCTTATTTTAATAAGTACATCAAATTAATTAACTAAATTATTAATCGTAACAATACGACTTGTATAAATTTCGATTTAATTAATTTTTCAGAAGTGTTTTAAACAAAATTACATCAGAACTAAGAAAAGTTATTATTTCACTAGTTGATTTATATCCTTAACTTAATGGACTAACTATTTGAAACTGTTTACATACCTTAATTTGTTTTTGAACGCATGACATACATACAATATACGACCGTTAAGTATCGAGCGAACAAGATAATTTGTAATCGGATTATCCTTGAAACCAAAAATCACACTTGTAAATGTCTGTATGAAAAAAAGATTTTAAATACTCCATTATTATTAAAATTATACATATATTTTTAGAATTTGATATTTATTTGATCTAGATTTGCCAAAACTGCCTAAAGTTAGGACAAGACAATTTGTAATTTAATAACATTTAAGAAAATCGGTAAAAAGCTTCTCGACTACCAGAAAGAAACGTTACATTTTTGCAAATTTAGCTTTTTAATACGGAATCATTTTTGTTTTGGATTTTTAACTCGATATTGTGTCTATATTTAATTTTGTTAAAAATCTTTTTTTCTACACAAACTTTTCGGTTTTTTTAAGACGTGCATATTTTATTTGTACTTTTATTTATTCATTTTATTTTCTGTGTTTTCATAAAACCGTTTTGAAGAATAGTAGTAGTGCATAGTTTGAAATTGGAATAAGAATTTAAATCCAGTCATGGATCTTTTCGTTATGCAAAATTAGTCAAAATTTGTTATTTTAAACAAGTAAAAATTTTAGTAGCTACATTTATTCATTGCAAAAGTTTCTCCAGTATCTGTTTTAATTACACAAACATGATAAAAAAAATTGTTTTATTGTTGAGTTTTAATTATATGTTAATTTTTGTCCAGAAAAGCGAATTAGAGCACTTCAAACCTAGAGTAAAACATGGATAAACAACTGGAAGTTAACAGCGAAGCAGGCTCTTCTTCTGATAAAACGGTAAGTGTAACTTTAAATTTATAAAAATCTATACTATTTTTTCCTGCGTGCGTATGTACATTAAAAAAACTGCATACTTATTAATACATAACATAAACATAACAATAAATTTTACATTGTTAGAAATTGTAAATCATCGCAAAATATATTTTTCCAGACTTTTAAAAAGAGGAAGGGTACAACCGATGTCGGAAAAGACTATGAAATTGTGGTTATGGCGAGTCTTGCTCTAAATTCAATCGATTCTGTTGATGATTTTCGCGTATGGTCGAATGACGATGATTTCGGTAGTTTTGATGATGTGATTTTCGAATCTGGTCAAACAAAGTGCGCGATTCAACTTAAACATTCAATGACAAAAGAGAATCGAATAATATTAAATCAATTTCTTGGTGATAAAGGCGACTTTAGTATTAAAAAATATTTTCAGTCATTTCTAAAGCAAAAAAAGATTCTTTCGGATTATAAATTAATTTTATTTACAAATCGTACATTTAATCCAGAAATTGGGAAACGTGTAGCAATTGAAATTGCTCATGATCAAAAAATTGATCTCGCAATGTCTAAGCCTAAAGTAATGCCTTTACTTAATTTTGGTGTAAATAATCAAAATAATTGTTTTCAGTTTGAAACTGATTCAAAAACTAGTACCAACATATCAGAAGATTGCAAAATGTTTTTTAAAAATTTTTTTCTTTACACAAATCAAAGCGACGTTAAAACTTTGGAAAAAAATCTTGTTACAAGTATAAAAGAAAAATTTTCTTGTAGAGACGAAGTGGCGGAAAAGTTTAAATTGTTTTTTTCAGACTGGAATTTTTTGGAAGGAACGAAAGAAATAATAAGTAAGCCGATGATAAAACAGTTACTTGCAATGTTTTTATTATCACCGTATATTTATCAATTTACGTTTAATGAAAGCGAAAACAAAAATTACGAAATTCTGCAGAAAGCAATTTTAAAATTTAATATCTCTGTTTTTGACAAAAAATATCTTAAACATTTACAAGTGTCCGATAAATACAAAAATCTTCTTAGTACCAAAGACGCAAAAATTATTAACAGAAATTATCAGTTGACGAAAAATGAACTTGACAATTTACCTGACGTAGCTTCTTCAAAATTGTTATGGCTGATGAATAAATGTCCTTTAATCGTAGATGAAAATCCAGAAGTTTGGGAAGCAATTAAGTTGTGTGGTGATAAAAGTTTTATTGTACTAACAAATAATTTACAGCAAAATTTCACAGATGCTAAAATTTTTCAAAAATTGTCTGATTTGAAAATTGATAACCAAATTTATAAAAACTTAGTCGAAAATTGTCAACTTTTGTTTTCAGGAAAAAGAATTAATTTGATAGATTTATTTAAAAATACCAATTTGCAAGAAAAAATCACAACTAATAACTTATTATTAATGACAAATGACTATGAAATTAAACAAGAAACTGAAAACCTCTCAGTTCCTTACATACCTAGAATATTATCCAGAAATTTTGTAGACTTAGAATTTTTAAATAATGCTGAAGACGATACGTTAATTTTAATTAGTAATTTTAGAACTAAGGAACAAAACGATTTCATAAAAAATCATAAACCTGTAGACGTAGAAGAATATTTAAAAAGTAAAGACCAAAGCAAGGTTAAACTAACTGACAAGAAAACAATTTTGGTTGTAAGTAAAAATCATTGTACATCACAAAAATTTCGAGTAGTTTGCGATAAAAGAAAATTCAAAAATTATCACTGCTTAAGATTTGTTGGCAATAAGTTAGAATGGGTCCAAAGTGTTGGTGACATTTCTACTTTACGACGTTTTCGGTTGCAAAACAATCCTAAAGATTCTATAAAAGAAGACGAATTGCAAGAATCAAATTCTGAAAATAACATTCATTTAGTTGCTGGCGATCCTGGTCTCGGAAAGTCTTTGCTGTTGAAAAGTTTAAAAAATCAATTTATTTCAAACAATTTGACTACGCTTATTACGCCTCACGACATGAAACAAATTTGTCATTTCTATAAAAATGATAAAGACATTAACAACTTAAACGAGCATATCTTAAAAATAAAATATCCAAATTGGAGCCAGTTTGATCATCACGTGGTGAATTCTTTAATAAAAACACAAAGTATTAAAGTTGTCTATCTCTGGGATGCTTTGGATGAAATAATTTCTGACCAAAATCGCGAAGTAATAATCAAAATTATACACAAATTTTCTGAACAAGGAATCGTACAATGGATGACATGCAGAAACCATTTAAAGAGCACTTTAGAGTCACAGTTTAATGTTTTATCGCAAACTGTTTTTGAATTTGATAAAGATCAACAAGTTGAGTACATAAAAATGCGTCTTCAGTCTGTTGGTTCTATTCAAAACGATCTTCACTTGATAACCGAAAAGATAATAGATAATGTGACACTTTCCAGGCACAGAGATATTCTAAGTATCCCTTTACAAATTTACATGCTTACCGAGACTTTTCGAGAAAACGAAAACAACATTCAAAATTTTAGAGAAAGTTTTTTTTCGTTGGGTGACCTTTATGAGTACTTCGTTGACGAAAAAATTAATTTTTGTTATAAAAAAAATCCAAAATTTGATGATTCAGATCTAGAAGAATTAAGTCAGGAAAAAGAGGCATTGATCAATCAACTTGAATCATTTGCTTTAAATTTAATTTTTAGCGACGATGTGTTGAACCATTTAAATTTAAATAAAAAAGAAATTCAAAACAATTTACTAACATTTAGTGATCGGTTTGGTTTTGTCACGGAGTTTATAAATTCGGAAGACAAAATTAAATTTGCTCATATTTCTTATGCTGAATATTTAGTTGCACGTTATCTTGCACGACAAAAAATGCTTAAAGTTAAAGATTTTATTTTTGATGAAAAATATACAAATGTTCGTTACTTTTTTGATCTCATATTAGCTAAAAATTGTCCTGCTCATATTGCGGTTTTATGCAATAACAAAGTACAACTAAAAAAACATGAAGATAGTTTTGAAGTTAAAGATGCAGCTGGAAGAACTCCTTTGCATTTGGCGTGTTCTTGGGGTAAAAGATATAAAATATATAAATTTATAAAAACTGAGAACGGTGTAGGCGGTGTAAACTTTCACTTAGAAGATGATTTCAATACAGCCACTGACAATCCTTCCGATAATTTAGAAATAATTGATATATTGTCAGCAAAATGCGACGTTTTTGAAAAAGACTCGATATTTAAGATGAACGCCATAAATTATGCCGAAGCAACTGATAACATTTTTGCTTTGGCAGCTGTAGAAGAAAACTTTAAAGTGAATTATTTCAGTGCTGATAATTACAACCTTCAATGTAACGTCTTATATCTCTCGGTTCTTCTTGGAGTAGAAAAATTTTTCAGTTTATTTAAATCTTATCTCAACTGTTTAACGATTGGTCGGTGGAGAAAAAACAGTTTACTTCATCTTGCTTGTGATAGAGGAGAGGAAAAAATAGTAGAATTGTTAATGAAGTCAGGGGCCGACATCAATGCTTTCAATAAAAATGGTGACACATCTTTAATTCGTGCTTGTGGTGGAGGACACGAAAAAATAGTAGAATTGTTAATGAAGGTAGGGGCCGACATCAATGCTTTCAATAAAAATGGTAATACATCTTTAATTTTTGCTTGTGATAGAGGACACGAAAAAATAGTAGAATTGTTAATGAAGGCAGGGGCCGACATCAATGCTTCCAAGAAAAATGGTGATACATCTTTAATTCGTGCTTGTGCTGGAGGACACGAAAAAATAGTAGAATTGTTAGTCAAGGCAGAGGCCGACATCAATACTCCTAACGTATTTACTGAAACACCATTGATTTGTGCTTGTGCTAGAGGACACGAAAAAATAGTAGAATTGTTAATCAAGGCAGGGGCCGACATCAATGTTTCCAGCAAAAATGGTTCCACATCTTTAATTCTTGCTTGTGACAAAGGACACGAAAAAATAGTAGAATTGTTAATAAAGGCAGGGGCCGACATTAATGCTTCCAAAAAAAATGGTTCCACATCTTTAATTCTTGCTTGTGCTAGAGGAGACGAAAAAATAGTAAAATTGTTAGTCAAGGCAGAGGCCGACATCAATACTCCTAACGTATTTACTGAAACACCATTGATTTGTGCTTGTGCTAGAGGACACGAAAAAATAGTAGAATTGTTAATCAAGGCAGGGGCCGACATCAATGTTTCCAGCAAAAATGGTTCCACATCTTTAATTCTTGCTTGTGCTAGAGGACACGAAAAAATAGTAGAATTGTTAATAAAGGCAGGGGCCGACATTAATGCTTCCAATAAAAATGGTTCCACATCTTTAATTCTTGCTTGTGCTAGAGGAGACGAAAAAATAGTAGAATTGTTAATGAAGGCAGGGGCCGACATCAATGCTTCCAAGAAAAATGGTGATACATCTTTAATTCGTGCTTGTGCTGGAGGACACGAAAAAATAGTAGAATTGTTAGTCAAGGCAGGGGCCGACATCAATGCTTCCAACAAAAATGGTTCCACATCTTTAATTCGTGCTTGTGATAGAGGAGATGAAAAAATAGTAGAATTGTTAGTCAAGGCAGGGGCCGACATCAATGCTTCCAGCAAAAATGGAGACACATCTTTAATTCGTGCTTGTGATAGAGGAGACGAAAAAACAGTAGAATTGTTAGTCAAGGCAGGGGCCGACATCAATGCTTCCAGCAAAAATGGAGACACATCTTTAATTCGTGCTTGTGATAGAGGAGACGAAAAAATAGTAGAATGGTTAGTCAAGGCAGGGGCCGACATCAATGCTTCCAGCAAAAATGGTTCCACTTCTTTAATTTGTGCTTGTGATAGAGGAGACGAAAAAATAGTAGAATTGTTAGTCAAGGCAGGGGCCGACATCAATGCTTTCAATAAAAATGGTGACACATCTTTAATTCTTGCTTGTGAAAGAAGATACGAAAAAATAGTAGAATTGTTAGTCAAGGCAGGGGCCGACATCAATGCTTTCAATAAAAATGGTGACACATCTTTAATTCTTGCTTGTGAAAGAGGATACGAAAAAGTAGTAGAATTGTTAATAAAGGCAGGGACCGACATTAATGCTTCCAAAAAAAATGGTTCCACATCTTTAATTCTTGCTTGTGCTAGAGGACACGAAAAAATAGTAGAATTGTTAATAAAGGCAGGGGCCGACATTAATGCTTCCAATAAAAATGGTTCCACATCTTTAATTCTTGCTTGTGCTAGAGGACACGAAAAAATAGTAAAATTGTTAGTCAAGGAAGAGGCCGACATCAATACTCCTAACGTATTTACTGAAACACCATTGATTTGTGCTTGTGCTAGAGGACACGAAAAAATAGTAGAATTGTTAATCAAGGCAGGGGCCGACATCAATGTTTCCAGCAAAAATGGTTCCACATCTTTAATTCTTGCTTGTGACAAAGGACACGAAAAAATAGTAGAATTGTTAATGAAGGCAGGGGCCGACATTAATGCTTCCAAAAAAAATGGTTCCACATCTTTAATTCTTGCTTGTGCTAGAGGAGACGAAAAAATAGTAGAATTGTTAATGAAGGCAGGGGCCGACATCAATGCTTCCAAGAAAAATGGTGATACATCTTTAATTCGTGCTTGTGCTGGAGGACACGAAAAAATAGTAGAATTGTTAATGAAGGCAGAGGCCGACATTAATGCTTCCAAAAAAAAAATGGTTCCACATTTTTAATTCTTGCTTGTGACAAAGGACACGAAAAAATAGTAGAATTGTTAATGAAGGCAGGGGCCGACATTAATGCTTCCAAAAAAAATGGTTCCACATCTTTAATTCTTGCTTGTGCTAGAGACGAAAAAATAGTAGAATTGTTAATGAAGGCAGGGGCCGACATTAATGCTTCTAACGTCAAACATTAAAAACCGCTTTTAGAACAAATAACGAACGCATTGTGCAATTTTTAATAAACTGAAGCATCTATCAACACTCTAATTAAACACAATTATGTATCAACTAATTTTACTCTAAGAAAACCAACTAATACAAGAACGTAACTAAAGTTTTTTATTATTCTTAGAATTTTTTAGTTTTTATGTTTTTTAAAAACTTTCTAGTTTAAAAACTTCGTTAAAAAGTTTGTCATGTTTATAATATGTATAATATGTATATAAATACTCTGGTACTCTGGTCGCGCTTTCGTTTATTTCTAAAAAAAATTAAATTTTAGTTTTCGATCGGCTACGATAACCGAAATTAAGAACTATCTAAAGTTTTTACTTTGTTTAGAACATAATTATTGTGATTTGTTTACGTAACGTTAAAAATTCGAAAACCACGTTTTTCTTCAATAAACTTCGTCATTCGCTCATAAATTTAATGTCATCAACACGAGGAAGAAAAGCAAATAATTCTTGGTAAGTTAATTTACCTTGTGGCTTTCATATTTGTTTATATTTTTTTAAAATTGTAAAAAGTTTTCTCACATCTGCATGTTTCAGTCTTTGGCGTCGTAAACATCCTCAAATGAATTTTCTGCATCAACAACAAAAAAAAATCGTTACTTTCTTCATAGATTATAGAATACCATTTCGGCCACTAAAAAGACGAAGAAGACAACATCAGTTGACCCATAAGAAATTTTTTCAAATACCTAACAGTGAGCAAAATAATTTCTTTTTTTTTTCAATTATTTATACACCGTTTCAGAGAGATGTCGTTTTAGATCCAAATTGTAAAGTTCCCTTAGTTGCTTCTACAGTAATCACGGAAATGAGTAGAATCGATCAAAATTATGTAAGTTTCTTTTTAACTGTAATTGCTCATTTTTAACATTTCTAAGATTTCAGTGATTCTAACATCATGAAAAATTAAGAAGAATAACTCTAAAAAAATAATACTCTTTCAAGTCTCTCGTAAAATGAACTACTTCCTTATTCCAATTCGTACAAAAGTGGGCGAAAATTGTAAGAAAAACTGTCTGAAATTTCACATGTTGATTGTATTCTTGATTTTGGTTTATTTTTATTACCTTCTTGTATATTATTTGCAATTTCGATCATTTCTCTCAGTTTCTATTTCATATATGAGGATTATTTAATTGCCGATTTGAAAAAAATATGCTTTAAATTAACCACAATCAATTAATGTCTGATGATAAAATACAAAAAAACAAAATCCAACGACTGTACTCCAAAATGGAGACAATGCAAGGTCGTTGAAATATCAACGAGGTCATCAAAATCAACAATTATGTCTGCATAAATAAAACAGTAGACAATATTATTTTGTGGTATTAGAAACACAAGAACCATCGATTTCTACAAAAGCAGTGATTTGTTTGAAAAATTTTTTAATCTTCATTTCCGAGATAAAATTGAGAGTTTAAACAGAAATTTTTATTAAATTATAAGTGTCGTGTTTTTTTATAAAAATAAACTAAAATCTTTATAGGTTTCTAGTTTAAGTCGTTTTGCAAATGAAAAAAATTTCATATGAAGCAACGAAACACAATTGTTTTGTGTATTTTAATTTTTTATTCTCTTATTTATGTTTGGTTTGTCACCTTATGATACTCAGAAAACAGCAACAATGATTTTTTGCACATAAGAAAACATTAAGAAAAACATTTAATGTAATTGTACATATTAATATTTAATGAATTGTGACGTAACAAAGTACATTTAAATGCTAATTTAAAAAGTAGTTACCCTAGTATTCAATTTTGTCTTTTTTAAAAATACTTTGTTATATCGCAACGTTTTTAAGAATAAATGAGTTGTCTGTAAATATTAAGCTCGAATTATTTTTTATCTTCATTTATTCTTAAAAACAAATTGAGAACTATGTAATTGGAACGCCGCTGCGTTCTTTGCAACAGAATTGTTTAGTTTTTAATAACAAAATTTCATGTAAAAATACAAAGCCGTATTTATTTGTAAATAAATTATGTTTAGATTTGAGAAGAGTTTTATTTCACTAACACAGATTTGTTAGCAGTGTAATTAATAAAATACCTTCCTCATCTGAAAGCGCCATTCTTCCTCTCAGTTATTTTTTCATATTGAATAAAAAGAACTCGCCACAGGTTATTATAGTTCAATGAAGCAGCAATCGCCAATCATCTCTTAAACTTTATATGCTTTATGAACTTTACAATTGTCGTGAAGCAACAATTTTTTCTGTCGGTAGTTGTGGGGACGCTTTTCGACGAAGATAATTTATGCCGTCGGTTAGTATGAAGGTATACTTCTCCATTTATTATAGATTCTCTAGACATATAATCAATCAATAATATCTCTTCATCGACCCAGAAAATGGTTGCCATAACTTTTTTCCCGATGCTTAGGTTTTAGTCTTCTTCGGAAGTGATGATCCCTTGGGAACCCATTGAATCGACTCTTGTTTTGTGAGAAGGTGCCAGTGGTATTCCTAAGTGTCATCACCGGTTATAATTTTAGAAAAAAGTTTACTGTTCTCATTTAATGGATTTCAATTTTCCTCCGAAATTTGCTTTCTGCACGTTTTTTGTTGAGGTGTGGGCAATTTCGGAATCCATCTTGAAGAGATCTTTGTCATGGCCAAATCGTCATGTGGAATTTTCTTAACGGTGGTTTCGGATAACTTGAACTTTTTAGTTATAGCAGTCACCCTGACTCGTCTAACTGTAAGTATCAATATTTTTTTTATTTTTGGACAATTTCTTCAGTTCGCACTTCGAGTGGTTCACCACATCTTTGATCCTGTATCGAATTCCTGCTCCATTTAAACTGTTTGGACTAGAACTTCACTTAAAAATAACTTGCGGCATTTTCTCCATATGCAGCAAGCATTCTTTCATGAATGGTTTTTAGAGTATGCAATGTAATGCCTTTTTTTGTCAAGAACTTCATCACACTGCGGTGCTCTAGCTTTACTCATTTTTCAGTATTTAATTCTCTCAAACGGCAATAAATCAACAAATTTCAAAATTTTCAGTGGAGAGGAAAAATTTTTAGAAATTTAAGACTGATTCAAAATTATAAGATTTTAAAAAAGTTTCAAATTTCAAAACTCTAAATTTCCTCTAATTTTATTTATTTAAAAATTCTATCGAATACTCCAGCAACTTCGTCGGTTTTTCGTGATGGAACCAGTGTCCTCCAAATTGCACATATTTGAACTCAGCTCTCGGAAAAAGTTGCATAATTCTCGAATGATCCGATTTTCTACGCAAAAAATCAAAACTCATTAAATCACGTTCTAGAACTTACTTTATAAGACTTGAATCTCTCCCTCCGATAAAAAGAACAGGACCTTCAAACTTCAAATTGTTGGTCGCAGGAAAACTAGCTATGTCTCTGAAGTTAGCCACGAGAGCAGGAATGTTAATCCTCCAGACGTACCTACATTCACACTTTAACTAACTCAGTTATGCGTTCTCTAACTTACTGTCCATCTAACTGTTGAACTAAATTAGTTAAGAGAAAGTTCCTCACTCCTTTGCTTCGCACAAATCTCGCGAGTTGAAGATCAGTCGTCATTCTTGCCATCGACATCGAAACGTTCTTCGGCAACGTCAGATTCTGCAAAATGTTAAAAAGCCCAAAAACTGTCTTCATATCCGTCGCTCTAGCAACCGGAGAGATATCCACCACGACGAGTTTGTCTACAAAACAAGGCTAAACCACCATAGTACCTTCATGGTATCAATTTTACAAATTTTAGAGCGAAGTACATGGCCGCACGACCACCCATGGAGTGTCCCATCAGAGCTACTTTTTGGATTTTTAACTCCTGAAAGAATTCTTTGAGATCCATGATCAGATGGGTGTAGGTGTGTTGCATGGAATGTGGACTATCTCCGTGGTTCCTCGCATCTGTTGCTATAATTTTGCGCTTGGTTTTGTCATGGTAAACTTTACAGATGCTGTTCCAGTTGGATTTGGAGCCGAAGATGCCATGGTTGATGACTAGAGGTGATGGGTCTTTTTCGCTGGGTGCGATGGAGGTTTCGTAAGAGGCGTAGGAGAGTCGGACTGGTGCAATAGTTGTAGAAACAGTTCTGGAAATGACTTTTAAAATTGAAGATTTAAGAAAAGGGAGATTTTGGAAAGAGTGCATAGTTAACGGAGAATTTTGAAATGTTTAAGTGACATTTTTGACAGAGATGTCAAATAATACGAGAATTTTTTTTGAGATTATAATACTGACAGTTTTCCTTGTCTTTAATTTTTTAAATTGTCAAATATCAAATTCTTATTTTTTCTCAAATATTCAGCTTTTATTTTCATTATTCCAGATTGTCATTTTTTTTAGTATTCTCATAGTTTGAATTTTTGGGTATCTCACTCTATGAGTGATGGTAATTCTCACAACAAATTTCAAGTATCTTTAACATATCTTGAAGATTTTATTTGGTAAATCAAACTGTCAACTTTTGTATATTTTAGAGAATTTTAAAGTTGTTAATGTTTCCAAAAAGAGCATAATAAAAGAAGTTCTATTGTTTGTTAGAAATTTTTTACTAAAAACGATACCACATCGCTTTAAGATACAAATAACCACAAAATAAAGGGCCAAACCATGTTCTACAAATCTTCTAAAGTTCCTTCCAGTAGTCTTTTGTCCTTGACACAGCCTTTTTGATTTCGATTATTAACACTTTTAGGTAGCAAGAAATGAAAATAAGAATTAATCAAATCCTTATCTACAGATTTATCTTGTTTGCTTAAATAACTTATAGCAAGTCCCATAACCATCGTGATCAAAGTCCCAATGACAGTGTAATAATAGAAACACACTCTAAATATCACAGGTACTGCCAGGTTTGCCCTTAAATCAAAAATCAAACATTTTCTAAAACAAAAGTTTCTACCTTGTTGCTTCTGGATCAAAAAAAATTGTGTAGTTTCCTGAGCAACCGTCAACAGAGAGCGACTTTGTCGGATACGTTATCAATTTATTGATAGTATAGTACCTAGATCCTAGGTTTAAAACGAACAGTGTTACCATTCCACAAACTCCCCCGTAGAAAGCACCCTAAACATGCCTAAATTTTGGTAATACAGATGTTACTACCAACCTTAGAATTGACTCTAGGAAACAACATCCCTAGAGTGAAAATCCCCAGCAGAGGTCCATTGGAGCACGCTTTTAAAGCCATGATCATGTCAACCAACTGTCCTAAATGTTGGATCACGAAAACTAGTGACGTAGACAAAATTCCAATCACTAAGACTGTGAGTTTTAAAATGTTGCTTCGGGTTTTCTCGGAGTGAGTCTCCAGAAAGCTACAGATGAAGTCGTGATAAACAACTCCAGATAACGAATTCAGAATGGAAGACATAGAACTGGAAACTAAAAGTAGAAGAAATTAGTTTCGGAGAAAAGTACTACCTTAAGCTGGCACTGAAAATTGTGGCAATGAAGAGACCTTGGAAGCCGGGAACGTCACCAGCGATATCCTGGACAAAGTACGGTACCAATTGATCGTGTTTTTCTATTTTTTGGGCCGTTAGAAGATCACAGTTTCGGTACTTCGCGTAGATAATTAGACCAATGAAAGCGCAAAGCTCGACGATCACAAACTTACTAACAGTACACCAAACCACAGATCTAAAAAATGCTTAAAAAATAAAAAATACCAAGATATTGTTTGAACTGAAAATTTTGAAAATCACGCTCTAAAATTTCAACTTACTTAACAGAATCCTGAAATGTGGACAAAGAAAGGTACTTCTGAATAGACGTTTGATGTGCCAAAATATTCGTCGCCATGTAAAAAGTCATACCAACAACTACAGTCCAAAAAGTGTCTCTTTGGGTCAAATCAAGTCCAAAACTGTAATTTTCTTAATAGATCAAGTTAGTTCAAACTCGCTCACTACTTAAAAACATTCAGTCTCTCCCCTTTTTGAGCAGTCTCCCAAACTTGGGACACTCCCCCCGTCGCGTGAAGTCCAATTCCAAGAACGAAGCCAACGCACACGGATATTATAACGAACTGGAAGACATCAGACCAAATCACAGTTTTCATGCCTCCGATGCTAGTGTACAAGAAACAAACTGCAGAAGTTATGAATGCCACGGTGGTAACACTGTAACCGGTTGCTAAAAACCACGAAAAAAAAAACTAAAAGTCACTCTTTTTCATCCGCACCTGTGGCAAAAGTCAAAGAAGGAGCATATACCAAAATAGCAAAATACACAAAATCTAATAAAATATACAGAAAGACAGCCAACTTCTTCGTTCTTCGATCGAACCTTCTTTCCAAGTAGTCGTAGCAAGAAGCCAGCTGTAACATGAAGAAAACCGGAAGATAGATGTAGATGGATAAAAGTGCGACTATCGTTCCTGTGATAAAAATCAAAATTATGGGACTACCGTATCGATAAACATCCGCCGGAAATCCCATGATGGCTACAGCAGAAAAATTACTGGAACACAGTTAGGGTTACTTTTTTCTTAGTCGTCTCACCTGACACCTATCGAGATTCCAACTGGAATAAAACATAATTTTTTATTTCCTGATAAGTACTCGTTGGTCGTCGCTTGCTTGCTTCCAAAACAACCAAAATATATTCCGATCAAAAAACTGATGCTCAAAGTTGCTCCAAAAAGAGAAAAGTCGGAAGAGGTTAACATTGTTTGTTAAAAACTTTTACTAAAAAGAACCAAAACAGAAATGTTGATAAAATGTTACCTTGAAAATGTGCGTTAGCATAAAACGTTGATAAAAAGTAACTTTAGTTTATTTTGTCATATACAAAAATTGAAAAAACGGAAATGTTAAAATCGTAAAAACTATAAAAAAGAATTTAAAAAAATAAAAAAAATTAAAAATTTATGTTTACATGTTTTTGTTTTCCCAGAAATGAAGAACAATAGACAAAAATGATTCTAACGAGACCTATGTAATTTAACAGTTTATTAAATACTGAGCAATTTTCAGTATGGCAGCAAATAAATATATTTTGGAGAGATATTGCGAATGTATTTTGGGTTGAAATTTAAAGTCGTTTATTTTTTTTCCAGGCTAAATTCGATAGTTAGACGTGTTGTCTTGATCACAAAATTGTCTCGTAATTATTGAGATGACTATTACCCCTTTTGAGTATTCAATAATAATTATATCGATAACTAAATGACGTTGTCCACTTATCAAGTTCTCCACAAAATAGCGTCACACGTCAGAGGAGAGGACACCATGTTTTTAGCCAAAGACATTTTTTTATTCACACACAATCCAAAGAGGGCCAAATCAATTTAAATAAAAAAAATTGTAAAGCAAAATGAGACATAAACGAAAATGGAGAACTGCAATTTCAGGTCACCTCTCGAAACTCCTATTCCAACGTAAGTTTGTTTTAGCTAATTAAATTTGGAATAATTATTTCTCTTTTTTTTATAATTTTATCGTTATTACTTATTATTCTTCTTTTTTGGGGCGATTTATCTCTACATTTGTTTTTGGTCTGAATATTTGTCTAGTTACTTATTTATTGATTTATTTCTGAGGTCTTCAGGCTTCGATTTCAGAGAAATGAAATAGAATATTAAAATGGAAGTTTGCAAAAGCATTGATTCCAGCACGCGTTTGCAAGGAGTGGAGGAACAAACAAGCGGTGGAAGAGCTTTCTAAACGCGTGTTTTATACTATTTTTTCTATTTTGTACCACTTAATTTCTTTTTATATAAATGAAATCAAATTTTGAAATTTAGGGAATTTTATCAAGGTTGGGTACAATGATTTAATATTATTTATTTCATAACATTTGAAGTTAAGTTATTAACACATTGCTCACATTCACATTTTGACATTTGACGTTGATGTTTTACGACCATGCCGCCAACGCGACAAAACTAAAATACACCAGCCGTAGTAAAGCATCCAAATTCTCAGTAACGAACCCAAACGGGTGCTTTACTAGTTCTAACTGTAATTGCTAAATCTTACAAGTTTTAACTTTATATTTTTAGTTTTCCACACTAAAAAAATGAAAAATTTTGTTTTAAAAAAATTGAAAAATCAATGATTTTGAAAATGTTGAAACTAAGAAATAACATAAAAAAATAAAAATTTGCGGTTTTAGAAAAAATTAAATTTGAAAAACTACGAAATTTAGAAACCTGAAAAAATGCATTTTACAACGTCGCAGCTACAACCAAAAATTTAAGAAACAAAAGAATTAAAGAGAATTTTCGACATTGCATATCCAGAGTTCAGAAATTAATAAAAAGTACTATCAATAAAATTTCAAGGTTAAAAAAGACGATTATAGCTACCAATCATACAACGGAAAAAGGACTAGGAAGTACCAGTCCCAACCTTATTTCTGTCGATGGACAGATACAAATCAATTTTCTATGCTTTCTTTTCCAGTTTTTGGTTTCGATGAGTATTGTTGCTCTCAATTGTTCAATTAGTGTGTTTAAAAAAAAAAAATTGGCTTTATTTTGACTGCAAAACTGTTCTAAAATGCAAACACCATCAAAAATTTTGTTTTTTCTGAACACTTTCAATAAAATTGGCCCGGCGCATCCACCATTTTAACACGTTATATCACACGTTCATATTGCTACAAACTTTCTGAATTTTCTTTCATTAACTTGCTCTTTTCAGGACTGTTTTGGTTCTGGGTTTCTAGATTTTGAGGTAACAAGAAATGGAAATACGAACTGATGAGGTTTTTATCCGTAATTTTATCTGGTTGCGTCAAGTAACTAATCGCGAGTCCCAAAACCATAGTGATCAAAGTTCCAATCATAGGATAGTAATAAAACGACACTCGAAACAACCCTGGAACTTCTGACGCGTTTGACCTAAAATGAGAGCTCAGAAATTGTCAGAAAAGGAATTCTTACATTATCGTTTTGGTCGTGTTAAAAACGATAGTGCTATTGTCCCAGCATCCGTCAATAGAGAGCGATTTCGTAGGAAACGTCACTAATTTCTTGGAAGCGTAATACTGAGAAGGTAGGTACAAACACAACAGTGCTACCATTCCACTAAGTCCTCCATAGAAAGCACCCTAAAAGTCTCCAATTGTTGGTAATAAAGACACTCCTACTAACCTTGGCGTTGACTCTAGGAAACAACATTCCTAGAGTAAAAGTTCCCAAAAGGGGCCCACTCGTACAGGCTCTTAAAGCTACAGACAAAACAATAATCTCTCCCATATATTCGACCACCAAAACTAGAATAGTGCCCAAAATCCCAATCACTAGAGCTGTGATTTTCAAAACGTAGCTTTTGGTTTTCTCAGAACGAGTCTCTACGAATCTGCTGATGAAGTCACCATAGATGATTCCGGCGACAGAATTAAGATTAGACGACATCGTACTAGAAACTAGAACTAGAATAAAGTTCCATAGATGAGTCTCTACCTTAAACTGGCACTAAAAACTGAGGCTATGAAGAGCCCCTGGATGCCCGGAATGTGACCAGCGACATCTTTTATAAAGTACGGCACTAACTCATCGTGCTTGGTAATCTTCCGGGACAACAAAGGGTCACAGTTCCAATACGTTACATAGATACCGAGGCCTATAATTGCGCACAGTTCTGCGACTATGATTTTAATAGCAATGCCCCAAATAGCAGACCTGGAAAAAACTCACTAAAAGCGACAACAAAATTTTGACTCACTTCACCGAGTCGCTAAATTTAGGCACAGAGAGGTACTTCTGAAAGTATGTTTGTTGAGTGACACCATTTGCGTAGAGCTGGAAAGACATCCCGACTGCCACAATCCAAAGACTGTCTCTCCGAGTCAAATCAAGATCAAAACTACAGGCCAAAAGTAAAAAAAGTAACTCCAAGCATCGTCTTACTTCAAAGCGAGTCGCCCTCCCCTTTGAACCGTCTCCCAGCCTTGTTCCCATATCGCGCAAAGTCCAAAGCCAGAAATCAAACCCATGCAGATAACAATGATCACAAACTGGAAGATGTCAGTCCAAATCACAGTTTTCAAGCCTCCAATGGTCGTGTACAAGTAACAGAAAGCGCTGGCGGTGAAAGCTATAGTAGTCACACTATAACCCGTTGCTAAAAACCAATAAAAACTTACAAGTCACTTTTTCACGGCGTACCTGTAGCAAAAGTTAAAGATGGAGCGTACACTAAAATCGGAAATTGAACAATCTCTCCAAAAACTGACAAAAATAGAGCTAGTTTCTTCGTTTTGGGATCAAACCGCTTCTCCAAGTAGTCGTAACATGAAAACAGTTGCGATTTAAAAAATACAGGTAAGCAGATATAGACTGTGAGAAGTGTGACGATGATTCCTGGGATGAAAGTCAACAAAATTTGAGTACCATATCTGTAGACTTCCGCAGGGAATCCCATGAGAATGACGGCCGAAAAATGACTACTCTGATTGTCTTAATTGTCTTTTTCATAGTCTCACCTCACTCCAACGGAAATCCCAACGGGAAAAGACCACATTTTTTTATTGCCCGACAGATACTCATCTGTGGTTGATTGCTTGGTACCAAAACAACCAAAATAAATGCCGATTAGAAGAGTGACAAGCAACGAAATACCAAAAAGGGTGTAGTCAAACCAAGACAACATTGTGTGGGGTTCCGTTTTCGTTTTGTACTGGGTTTCGTGCCGGTTTTTTTCACAAGGTCACACTCACAAATGCGAGTATAGAACAAATAGTAAAAAAATATTAGCATTTTTTTTTAAATATAATGTAGAAACAGATAGGCAAATAGACATTGATAAATACTAATTATAACTTTGTAACATCGGTTGCAAAATTGAGTCGTTTTTTATCATGGAATTTTTTTACAAAACATACCAGTCTTTTTCAGAAATATGTGACTTTTTTTAAGTGCAACATCTTGGAGCATCTACCAATTTTAAAATTCTATTTCTAAAACTAATATGTACTAATAAAACCTAACGCTCAAAAAAACTTTAAAGATGTGACAAATAAAACTAGAAAATTTAAAATATCACAGTTATGTACGTGATGATTTTTGGAAAGCTGTTTTTTACTTTTTCATACTTTTTCCCAATAAATTGATTGCGGCTATAATTGTATTGATTTGACTGTTTCGACCAATCACAGACTACAAAATCTTACGAATTCTTCTTAAATTAGAAACATATACAAAATTTTTCTTTAATGAAGATTTTTCTTGTTGTAGGAGATTTCAAAGTTTGTTTTATTCATCCCAAAATGTAAAAATAGATAAAATACTATAACTCTTAGTTAACTTTAGTTACTAAACTTTGTCAATTAAATGCCTTGTATTTGTCGTTGAACTTGTGGCCAAATTTTCGGAAAGAATTTGATTTGAAATTTAAAACGGCAATTTTTTTCGATACAGAATCTTCAATGCAGTTTTCTGCTACCGACGATGATTTCCATCCTCTTATTGGCTTAACGATGACACTATCAGTACTCTGTTGGCCAACATCGTAGCTGCAGAGCAATGCCCAATCTCCAATTTGAGATGAGGCAGTTTTAAAAAATTGGAAATCATCTTCGGAACTTTAACAATGTACAGGCTCTCTGGTATACTTTTGCTGTCTGTAGTTAACAAAGAATTTGCTGAGAAGAACGATTTTAAGCCGCAAACGTCAATATTTTCGCATAATTTCCAAAAAACTAACTCTACAATCTTGATCGGTTACACAAAATGACCGATTTTTCTTGGCCTTAGTATCAATCAGTGAACCAATTTTTACCGATTGTTGATCGTCAATATTGGAACTTCCAACTTGTAAAGTTTGTCGGTTCTGTAAGCCCCTTTCGAAGCCATTACAGCAACAACCTGTAAGTTTAAAAACCTATTTCGCATATTTTTTTTAAACCTTGCAATCCTTAAGGTATCTAACTTTTATGAAAGATAATCATCTGAAGAGTTTGCCAAAAATTTAATAATGATTCTGATCTTCGATTTTTTAGGCTTATAGCCTTTACTTAGTTTTTTCAACATCGTAACCAGTTTGCTGTGTCCAAAAATAAACCTGACATTTACTTTAACAAGATTTTTATAAATTCTTGCTTTTAAATCTAGCACTTTGAATGGCAACACTTTTAACCAAAAAAATTCTTCACTATTTTTATTTCCATAAAAATTGAATGTGCAATTAGATATATTTTATAATGGAATTCCATTTAATGTACTTTTGGAGAATTCGTTTAATGAAACATCCATGACACTTGAACTCGGTGAGGATGAGTACTACCAAGGGTCATTTTTTAAAACCTCCTGTTGATTTGAGATTCTAAAAATGTTCTTCGATGTTGGAATTTTATTTTGAATGCTTTTTCCTATATATCCTAGAGCAGATGATGTTGAAGCCCATCCTCCAAGTTTCCAAATCAGGGATTGTGCCCCCATTATCAACCAACATAGTAGCTGAGCTCCTTCGCATACAATGGCCTCTGTAGCTACTAGAATCAGAAAGCCTTAAATTTTGGGCAATTTTTCTCGGCAAACTATAAAATGAGTTGATCCCCACTGGTTCCATAATGCATTCATTTCAGTAATGAACGAAAAATCTGGAATGACCAGTGTTTTGTTACCTATTTACGATACTTCCGATACAGATCAATTCCGTTAGCTTCAGAAGTTATGGTAAAAACTTGCTTCTTCTTCGTTTTTGTTCATTCTCTTTTATATCGCTGTGCTAGTGATCGTAATTCTTCCCCTCGCATTGCTCCGTTGAAAGCAAAAATTAATGCCACTTTCATAAATAGATACGATTCATTCGAAGCGTCATTTAGAAACTTCATAATTTGTTCAAATGTCAACACTTTTGATTTTTTGGGTTCCAATCCTTCATTTTGATTTATCATCAATTCATCGCTTGTATTTTGAAATGTCGCTGCCTTCTTTGCAACGTACTCTTCAGAAGCGACCATGTTGACCACAATGACGATGTCAGATTTTTGGAATAAAAGTAGAAGAAAAACTTAGAAATTTATTTTTAAAAGGCATTACCTTCTTACATTTCCCAAAAAGCGCAAACATAACATTTTCATTGATACCTTGTACCTCTTGATTATTTCTCCATTGACAGATTTGTTTAAAAGTTTAATTATATTTTTCTTTTGACTTAGATTTTTGACTTAGATTTTTCACATTTTCTACATAAACACTTTCAGCGTTCATCTGCTGATAAAATTCTGTTTTGTTTAATTTGTCGTCATGTGTTGCGACGGTTTACTTTTAATAAGCAACTACCTTTAAGATTGTAGAAAAAAAAAATTTTGTTAAAATATTCTTAGTTTTTCCACGTTTTCCATTAAGGATAAAAAAAATAGCATGTTCAACTCGTAATAAAAATGATAGTTTACTATCGAGTGAAAATAAATTGATTTACGAGCGGTAGCAAGTAAATTAAGTTTTCACGATACAGTAAACCACCACTTTTCTTACGAGTTGAACATGCTATTTTTTTTACTTGTTAAACAATCTACTATTTTACAAACTTTACTGATATTTTTTCTACTTCCGCAATTTTGAAACGTGTTGTTTTTTTTCTTGTACATTAAGTGTAAATTTTGAGGCAATAACTTATTCCCTGCTCCTACAGCCTCATTCTCTACGTCTGCAACCAGATATAATTTATTCTGGCTTTTGGTAGTTGAATAATAAATAACTACCAGTTATCTAGTAGTCCACGTCAATAATGAGGACTTCTGTGTTGTTTCTTTGTTTCGTTTCAAATGCTCATCGTTTATTTATTTTTACCACCTACATATCATACAGTAATAAAAATTACAATAATAAAAGTGAAAAAAGAAATTAGAAGTCTTTTTGCCACAGCGTACATGTAGCAAAAGTCAAAGATAGAGCGTGCACCAAAACTGGTCTATCTCTCTATCTCTGCGGCAGTTGAACTACCTTTCCCAAAAAAAGGAAAATTCTTCCGTTTTGAAGTCGAATTAGTTTTCCAAGTTTTCAAGTAATTGTACCATGAATCTTTATTGTCCTTTTCACGGTCTTCCTTCACTCCCAATGAGATCCTATAAGGAAAAAACACAATTTCTTATGCCTGAGAAGTGATTTATTGCTTGGTACCAACACAACCAAAATAAATACCGATTAGAAGAGTGACAAGCAAAAAAATACCAAAAAGTGTGTAATAAAGACAACATTGTGGAGTATGTTATTACTATTATTATTATTATTATTACTATTACTATTATTATTATTATTATTATTATTATTATTATTATTATTATTATTATTATTATTATTATTATTGTCTCATAGCGGCTATTATCAAGTTCCATTTACTAAAATGTAAAAAAGAGATAAAAAGTCAATTAGCACATTTTTTTCAAATATACGTTTAAAATTGTTGTTAACTTCATAGACAAACCGTTGATAAAAACTGAATTTATTACATTTACCTAGTTGCGAAATTAAAGCGTTTTTGGTCGTAAAATAAGTAGTTTTTTTTTTACTGTTTCTACATGGATTTTTTTCCTTTGGTTTAGTTGTTGCTTCAAAAAAGAACGTAGATAGATTATTTCCAACTTTTTCTTTGTTTATTTTGGTTCAAAATAAATAAGTATTATCGCCCTTAATAATACATTTGGTTTCTTGCTACAAAAGGGCGCAATTTAACTAGAAGTTCACGTCAACAATGTTGTTTTGGCTTGAATACTTGATTTTCGGCATCACCCTGCTCATAACCTTGATAATCGGTGTCTATTTTGGTTGCTTTGGAACCAAGCAGTCAACCACCAATGAGTACCTCTCAGGCAACAAAAAATTGTGGTCTTTCCCCGTTGGGATCTCAGTGGGGGTAAGGTAAGATCATGAAAAAAAAACAATGCAAACAATGAGAGTAGCCATTTTTCGGCCATCGTCATCATGGGATTCCCCGCGGAACTGTACAGATATGGTACCCCATTTTTCTTGATCTTCATCCCAGAAATTGTCGCCATTCTTTTGTCGATCTACATCTATCTCCCTGTGTTTTTTAAACTGCAGCTAACTTCATGCTACGATTATTTGGAGGAGAGATTTGACCAAAAAACGAAGAAACTAACTCTCTTTTTGTATCTTTTTATAGAGATAATCCAATTTCCAGTTTTAGTGTACGCTCCATCTTTGACTTTCGCTGCAGGTACGGAGTACGCAGTCTTTAGGTTTTTTGAGTTCTTTTTTGGCTTTTAGCAACTGGTTATAGTGTGACTACCATAGCTTTCACAGCGAGCGCTTTCTGTTACTTGTACACGAGCATTGGAGGCTTGAAAACTGTGATTTGGACTGACATCTTCCAGTTCGTGATCATCGTCATCTGTATGGGTTTGATCTCTGGGATTGGACTCAGCGCAACGTGGGGACAGATTTGGGAGACAGTCCAAAGAGGAGGACGACTTGCTTTGAAGTAACACCATGCTGAGACTTATTTTTAATTTCGCTTGTAGTTTTGATCTTGATTTGACGCAGAGAGACAGTTTTTGGATTATGGCAGTAGGAATGACTTTCCAAATATCCGTAACGATGCTCACTCATCAAACTTGCATTCAGAAGTACCTGTCTGTTCCTAAATTCAGTGACTCGGTGAAGTAAGTAGAAATTTTCGTTTCACTTTTAGTGAGTTTCTTCCAGGTCTGTAATCTGGGGCAGTGTTAGTAAATTGATAGTCATAGAACTGTGCGCAGTGATTGGGCTTGCTATGTATGGAAAGTACTGGGACTGTGACCCTTTGTTAGCCCGGAAAATATCCAAACACGATGAATTATTAGCGTACTTTATACAAGACGTCGCTGGTCACATTCCGGGAATCCAAGGACTTTTCATAGCGACACTGTTCGGTGCTAGTTTAAGGTAAACACTCTTCTAGGAAAATTTGTTCTAGTTCTAGTTTCAGTACGATGTCGTCTAATCTTAATTCTGTCGCCGGAATTATCTACAGTGATTTCATCAGTAGATTTGTAGAGACTCGTTCTGAGAAAACCAAAAGCAGTGTTTTAAAACTCACAGCTCTGGTGATTGGAATTTTCAGCACTCTTTTAGTATTAGTGGTCGAATACATGGGAGAGCTTGTTGCTCTGTCTATAACTTTAAGAGCCTGTGCAAGTGGCCCACTTTTGGGAGTTTTTAGTTTAGGAATCTTGTTTCCTAGAGCCAACGCTAAGGTTGGTAAGAATGATTGTAGTACCAACACTAAGACACTTCTAGGGTGCTTTCTACGGAGCACTTATTGGAATAGTGGCACTGTTATGTTTGAACGTACCTGCTAAATACTACGCTCTCAAGAAGTTAGTAACGCTTTCTACAAAATCGCTTTCCATTGACGGCTGCTTGGACAACAGTACCATCGTTTTTAACACCACCAAAACGACAATGTAAGAATTCCTTACCTGGCAACTTTTAAATTTTAATTTTAGACCAACTGTGCCAGACGTTCCTGTCATTTTCAGAGTGTCTTTTTATTACTATACGATGATTGGGACTCTGGTCACCATGGTAGTAGGACTCGCGATAAGTTACTTGACCACAGAAGAAGAATGTGTAGATAAAAATCTCATTAGTCCACGTTTTCATTTCTTGTTGCCTAAAACTACCAAAAATCGAAACTTTGAAAACAACAAGTTGATGGAAGAAAATCCAGAAAGTTTGTAGTGAAATAAATATTAAAAATGATAGATGCACCGAACCATAACAATTTTTTTATATTTATTTCTTGCGTTCATATCTACAATCACAATCACAATTTTATTGCTAAATTGATACACAAAAAATAGCAATTTAATAAAAAAAAATATAATCTGGGACACTACACGAAGAGTACTACACACTACCGAAGAAAATTTTCAGCTACAAATCGTCTCTAAAATTGTTTTTATTGTCCTAAAATATCAACCTGCATCTTAATTTTTGAATTTTTTTCTATAACTAGAAACCCCCATTTGATGCTAAACACTTAGAAGCTAGACATTATCATCTCCAAAAGTTCTTATTATCTTGTCATTAACGGGCTTGCATGCGAAAACTACGAAACTTTTGCCTTAAAAACATTAGAACAACAAGATACAACAAAGAAAAGTACCGAGGAATCATTTGAATTTATAATCAAAATAGACGAAATTTTTCCTTTGTGGGTGGCGATCCTGAAGATCACTGCAAATTTCACACTTTAATGAAACTTAGAAATTTTGTTTAGAAATTCAAACATTTTTCATGACAAATAACATAGCGCCCACTATAATTATAATTTCAAATGATCACACGGTTTCTTCGTTTAGACCTTCAGGTGCTAGATATGTTTACAAATTGTGCTTTCATGCTTATTTTGTTTCATTGTAGATAAGTACTATTAGAACCCCCGTCTTTAAAGGGAGATGTAGTATCGCAAGATGACGAAAAGGAAGACGATGGCACTGCTAAGCAAGTCGTACCGCGATATGATAAAAGGGAGAAGAGCGTGAGAAAAGGTCGAAAAAAAAGTACATCCACCATTTTAAATATTTTTATTTTCCTACAAACTTTCTGGATTTTCTTCCATCAACTTGTTGTTTTCAAAGTTTCGAGTTTTGGTAGTTTTAGGCAACAAGAAATGAAAACATGGACTAATGAGACTCTTATCTACAGATTTTTCTTCTGTGGTCAAGTAACTTATCGCGAGTCCTACTACCACGGTGATCAGAGATCCGATCATGGTATAGTAATAAAAAGACACTCTGTGAATCACTGGGACGTCCGGCACATTTGGTCTAAAATCAAAAGTCAGAAGTTGTCAGAAAATAAATTCTTACATTGTCGCTTTGGTGGTGTTAAAAATGATGGTACTGTTGTCTAAGCAGCCGTCAATAGAAAGTGATTTTGTAGGAAACGTCACCAAATTCTTGAGAGCGAAGTATCTAGCAGGTAGGCTCAAACACAACAGTACTACCATTCCAGTAATTCCCCCATAGAAAGCACCCTAAAAATATCTAAGTTTTGGTACCATAGACATGCGTACCAACCTTGGCGTTGACTCTAGGAAATAACATCCCTAAAGTGAAAAATCCCAAAAGTGGTCCCCCTGAACATGATCTGAAAGATGTAAGCACAGCTATAATCTCTCCCATGTGTTGTACCACTAAAACTAGAAGGGTGCTCAAAATTCCTGTCACCAAGACTATGAGTTTCAAAACATTGCTTTTGGTTTTCTCAGAACGAGTCTCTACAAATCTACTGATGAAATCACCATAGATAAGTCCGGCGATAGAATTAAGATTAGATGACATCGTACTAGAAACTAGAACTAGAACAAAGTTCCATAAAAGAGTCTCTACCTTAAACTGGCACTAAAAACTGTCGCTATGAAAAGTCCTTGGATGCCAGGAATGTGACCAGCGACGTCTTTAATAAAGTACGGTACTAACTCATCGTGCTTGCTTATTTTTCGGGACAACAAAGGGTCACAGTCCCAGTATTGCGCATAGATAACAAGTCCAATCAGTGCGCATAGTTCTAGGACGATGAATTTACTAACAGTGCCCCAGATAACAGACCTGAAAGAAACTCACTAAAAGTGAAACGAAAATTTCGACTTACTTCACTGAATCACTGAATTTGGGCACAGACAGATATTTCTGAACGCAACTTTGATGAGTGATCACAGTTACAGACAAATGAAAGGTCATCCCAACTATGATAGTCCAAAAACTGTCTCTCTGCGTCAAATCTAGATCAAAACTACAATTCAAGTGTAGATCAGTAAGTCCAAGCACGGTCTTACTTCAAAGTGAGTCGTCCTCCTCTTTGGACAGTCTCCCAAAATTGTCCCCACGTCGCTCTAAGTCCAAATCCAGAGATCAAACCAACGCAAATGACGATGATTAGGAACTGAAAGATGTCAGTCCAAATTACAGTTTTCAACCCTCCAATGCTCGTATACAAAAAACAGAAAGCGCTAGCGGCAAAAGCTATAGTAGTCACACTATAACCAGTTACTAGAAACCAAGAAAGAACTTAGAAGTGATTTTTCCCGAAAGTACCTGTAGAAAAAGTCAAAGATGGAGCGTACACCAACACCGGAATTTGTACTATTTCTGCAAAAATATACAAAAATAGGGCCAGTTTTTTCGTTTTTTTGTCAAATCGCTTCTCCAGATAGTCGTAGCATGAAGCCAGCTGCAGTTTGAAAAACACGGGTAGGTAGATGTAGATCGACAAAAGAGTGATGATGATAGCTGAGATGAAGATCAAAAAGATCGGGGTACCATATCTGTAAATTTCCGCGGGGAATCCCATGATGACGATGGCCGAAAAATGACTACTTTCGTTGTCTGTATTGTCCTTTCCTTGGTCTTACCTCACTCCTACTGAGATCCCAACAGGGAAGGACCACAATTTTCTGTTACCTAGGAGGTACTCATTCGTGGTTGATTGCTTGGTACCAAAACAACCAAAGTGGATACCAATTATCAAGGTTACAAGCAAGGTACTACCAAAAATTACGTAATCAAGATATGACTCGTTCTGAGAAAACCAAAAGCAATGTTTTGAAACTCATAGTCTTGGTGACAGGAATTTTGAGCACCCTTCTAGTTTTAGTGGTACAACACATGGGAGAGATTTTAGATCTACTTACATCTTTCAGATCATGTTCAGGGGGGCCACTTTTGGGATTTTTCACATTAGGGATGTTATTTCCTAGAGTCAACGCCAAGGTTGGTACGTATGTCTATTGTAGCAAAACTTAGATACTTTTAGGGTGCTTTCTATGGGGGAATTACTGGAATGGTAGCACTGTTGTGTTTGAACCTACCTGCTAGATACTTCGCTCTCAAGAATTTGGTGATGTTTCCTACAAAACCACTTTCCATTGACGGCTGCTTGGACAACAGTACTGCCATTTTTAACACCACCAAAGCGACAATGTAAGAATTTCTTTTCTGGCAACTTCTGAGTTTGGATTTTAGACCAAATGCGCTGGACGTCCCAGTGATTTTCAAAGTGTCTTTTTATTACTATACCATGATTGGATCTCTGGTCACCATGGTAGTAGGACTCGCGATAAGTTACTTGACCACAGAAGAAGAATCTGTAGATAAAAGTCTCATAAGTCCACGTTTTCATTTCTTGCTGCCTAAAACTACCAAAAATCAAAACTTTGAAAACAACAAATTGATGGAAGAGAATCCAGAAAGTTTATAATGAAATAATGCATATTAAGAATGGTGGATGCGCCGGGGTAAAACTTTTTTTTTGAATTATTTGTATAGGTACTCACTTTGCAATAAAAATCTTGCATCTTTAGCAAGTTGAGAAGCAAGATGCTGTTTTTAATTTTGTCTTGTTTAATTAGGTAGCAGAAATATGTGGAATGTTCCTTTAATGACTAAGACCATCGGCATAGCTAGGAATCGTTCACGGAGCAGAAAACTGAAATTTTAGGTTAAAGCTAATTAACTGTATTTTATCATTTGTACTGTAACAATAATAACCCAAAAGACCCACCACGAGCAAAGAACATGCGCCCAAATTGAAATTTAAGTTGACATTTGCCAAAAAACGCGAGAATTCAAATTAAACAAAAAAATAAGATTAGGCGGTAATCGTCGAAAGCGGTTGCAAAAAAAATTCTGTCTGATTTGATTATAAATTGAAATGATCATAGGCAGTAAAAGCTATTTAACTCGCTACAGCCACAAAAAACCTCGTCAAAAAAAATGAACAGAATATAACAAAAAAGCCGCCAAACATAACCAAAAACTTCGTGTTTGACAGCTGTCCATTGATATTTCACTTTCTCAGATTGGTTATGAGCTACATGGTGATTTCATTGTTGCCAATTCACGTTATGACATGTAATGTCACCATGTTTCATTACAAAATTTAATTTATGGTCAAAAAAACTAAATAATCACGTTATGTAAACCTTAGGAAATGGTCATATATATATTTTTAATTTTTTGTATCAAATTAAAATCTTTACCTTTGGCGGGAAGTTTAAAACTTAATCCAAAAGTTTTGATCTAAGGACAATAAAAACATATCGATACTAAACAACTACCCGGGAAAGACCATTTTACATTGTAACAAACTTTTGTAAGGGGAGCGCTTTGTTTGTGCCAACTTTTGTGGGGAAAATACCAGAATTATATTTTAAGTTGGTAGATAGCTACAAATTGATTGCATAATGATTACTCATCATTGCATCATTCATTGTAAAGTCATTTCTCGTTTCGTTTTCCTTCTTTCATCTGTGAGAATTACCGAGTAAGTAATGTATAATTTTCTTAATTTAGCAACTCATTTTGTAATTTTTATTATGCAGTCACTCTGAATTCGAACGAAAACGAGTCCGAACTTCACTTGGATCCTAAATTAGTGCTCACGAAATCGAAAGAGGCTCGTAACATGGAAAGAAAAGTTAGTAAGCCTGACATACTTGAAAGACCTAATTTTTGTGAATTGCAGGTAAAAGTTGCTCTGGGAATTGTCATTCTTCTGGCAACATTTTTTGCCATTTTTAAGATGTATGGTAAGAAAAAAAACTCTTCATTCCCTGGTCTCCCAAACCGGGTCCAATGAACCAAATTATTGGAGATTGGACCGTTGGTAACCTTGAAAATCCTAGCTGCATGTCGAAAGATGTGTACTTCTGACTGTCCTTCACAGTTGCCATAATGATGGAAACTGCATTCCAAACCTCCCAGACCTTGCATTTTCTCACTGTAGGTAGCTCTCTCATGCTTTCATCAATAGACAGGGAATTCCTTAATCGATGGATCAACAGCAGCACCCGTGAATGGCACCTGCCAGGGTACAGATTCTGTGGCCCTGGTATGTACTTATTTTTATTACAAGACCTAAAATCTGCATTTAGGTACGCGTTTGGAAGAAAGACTCAAGAATGGCGACCTCCCTGTGAACAAACTAGATGAGGCCTGTCTCTCCCACGATAAAAGTTATCGTTCTGAGAATTTGAAAGACAGACATGAAGCAGATTGGAGTCTAATTAAGGAATCATGGAACAACTTCATTTCATTGGAATCCGACTTTGAAGAAATCTTCTGGTCGTTCTGCGTGTTTCTCATGATGATCGTAAAATATTTCGGAGGCCTATAGACGCAGAATGAAATAGATTTGACCAAGTTATTGGTGAATCTATTGCGCAAATTTTCCGTCCATGTCTCACGATGTGGATTTCATATTTATTTTTGTGTAGTTTGTAAATCTGGACCCATTAAAATGGGGCTCGTTGTCTTAGCAATTGTAACCTGATAAATTAAATAAATGTTTTATTTACCTGAAATGTATGCAACTATCATTACGTGGGTGTGATATTGGTTGCCTATCTAGTCAAAGTCGTAAATACAGTGATTCATTCCCAAATAAAAGGAGCAAAGGGTGCCAACCAAATCAAACACTATTGTTTTTTTATAAATGTTTATTTTTTTGTAACTGAAGTTTTTAAAATAACATTTCAATATAAATTATACGTGTGTTATGGCGTCCGAAATTGGACCGCAAATCGGTTGTGATCCGTGAATCTTTTTGTTTTTTTTTTTTACCAAACTATTCCTTCTATTTTATTAAAACACCTTAAATGGAACATAAGAATTGTATCTATAACCACGAATTAATAATTATCAGTTCAGCGCGAAAACAATCTGCAAATTGTTAACTTTGGGTAATACTGATACGAATGATAGACAAAGAAAAAAAAGAGCGAAGCCGCCGCCAACCAAAACCATTATTCATAGTTACAGATATAATTTTACGCTGTAGCCTACTTAGTAACATCTATTTTTTTACCAATGAATTTTATAGAACACATTACCTTACCTAATTAAAATGTACAGAATACATCAGCTGCCGCTTCTGATTGGCCTAATTGACGTCATAATCGAGGAACAAAAGAGAAATTCAGCGGACTATGACTGTAGCGTCTTTGGTATAGTTTTCCGAAAAAAATTTATCACAACAAAATCCCTAGGCAGTTGATATAATCAATACACAGACAGCCAGATTCTCGTCATGTTTGCATGAAAACAAACATAAAAAGAATACACACAATCTAGGTATATAAATTTCTTCAATATATAAAACTTTGAAAAGTACAAACATGACAAAAGAAAAGGACAAATAAAGCTACGAACTGGATGGCAGATTTTCGTACTTTCAAAAGTTTTCTTTCAAAAAACCAAAAATCTGCTCTGATTTTTTTTGAAAACGGAGGTGTTTCTGAAATAAAATAGAACTACAAAACGATGGAAACGGTGCAAAAAGTTTCTCAAAAAAATTCAGAGCCGCAGTAATAATAATAATAATTATAATGTCCAGCATTAATTTAAAAATCTCCAATACATACATAAAATTTTTCGCAACATTAATCTTTTTTTTATTATATAATTTATAGTATCACTAAAAAGCTAGTTCTGAGTTTAATAATACAATCTGGGAAAGTTTGGGACGAGAATGAGCCGTTCGTGCAACTAGCAACAATACGAAACCGCGCCATCTGGCGACGCCTCCTGAATTAACCACAAAACTGGCAGTTTTCATTGGATAAAATACTAGAAAGGGGGCGTGTCTCGACGCCGCGACTTCGTACGACGACAAACGAGGTTCTTGTTGCGTATTCTAACAAAACAATAGCGAGAGAATCCAAAATGACCGATTTTTAGCCTACGCACTACGCACTGAGACACGCAGCCCACTCTCCGAGTGTCCCAAAATTAAAAAAGTTGACTAGTTTCTACAAAAATAAAAATCTAAATAAAAAACGTGGCGAAGATAAAACTGTCAAAAAAAAAAACTTCATATTTTACATATAAAATTTTGATGCAAAACGTCCTCAAATTATAAAAAAATAATTTAAAACTTTCTAATCACAATATTTTGTAAGAATGTATGCTGAGCTAAGACCCGTGAAGAGCTTCACCCTCGAATTCGGGGCACCACGCCCTAAAAAAAGAAAAACAAACGAACTCTACATCAGGAGCCATCTTGACAATAGTTTTCTAATATAGAAATTGTACAAGAACTTTTTTTGGGTCAAACTAACCTCAAATCAGATCTGAACTAACCTATCACAAGCGTAATTTTGAAACAATCACAGGTATGCTATATACCCAAAAATTCGCAATCTGGACCTGTTTTCTGTGGTGCCCCCTAGCGTAAATTTTTGTTTCTTTACCGACCAACAACTTAAAACGAGCTAAATAAATAATTTAGTAATATTTCGTAACATATAATAGAGAATCTAACATTTATAGTGTTTGCAACACTGCACAGAAACCCAACTCACAACTTATCATACGGCGATGGCAACGTCTCCTCGTGCACATTTTTGACAGATCACACGGTGAGACATGCGCACTGATAAGACCTTGTCATCGCACCTGTCCAATTTTATAATTTGTTATTATAATAAATCTAATAGTCTAAAATGGCCAACTAGCCTACTTTAAACTTGTCCCGGTGTCTTGCTGGGTGTTGTTGCCAACCTAAAAAAAAAACAATCACCAATCAAACAGAGGAAGTTTACATCGAACTTCGCAGAATCACGAAAATATTTCAAATGTTTAGATGCAAAACAGGAAGCTTATACTAAAATTTCAGCTATTTATAGACACAAGAAAGTGTAAGTTTAATCGCCGAGATGGATGCCAGGGTTGCCAACTACCCTTTATCAACCTTTTTCCCAGTTTCCTAAATGTCACACCGGATGTTGATAAAAATAAAATAAACATGAACGCTTTCATTAATAAAATTCCCACAAGAACTTTCATGCATGACTCATCGTTAAATATACGTCAAGGACGAAAACTATCACAAAAAAATTTACCAACACAACGGTTTCCTCATCTCCCAAAAATTTCGCTGCAATGAATCAATAACCCTGTGGCAAAGCATTAGTCAGATGTTATAAAAGACAAGCGGTACCGGAATTCTTTTCGCGGTCCATTGACCTCGAGTAAATTTTTGTTATTTAAATGTCTTCCGCGGTCTCCAGTTTTTTTTTTTCTACGAATGTTTCGGTCACTACAATTAAAATAGGTATCTGTAATATCGGCCATGAATACTAAACAGATGAATACAATGGTTCGATGGTATGTAATCAGCGGATTTTCGTCATTGTTCTACGGAATCTTCTTAATAGAAGGAATTTTGTCACTGATGACTCACTCAACAATGATCCACTTGTTGCCAACATTGAAAAATATAAACCGCCCGTAAGCAAGTTTGGTGGAATTAGTACCGTCTCGTCTGGTACCTCCCCCGCGAACTATTTTTGTCTTACGCCTAGTTTAATTACCAGCGGATGCGGTTGGTCGGACGAGATCCCGCCGCCGCCGACGTTGGGCACTCCACTGCCGCCCCCGGCGGCCACCGTCGTCGTCGGTTGTTGCTTGATCTTGTCGCAATAATCGGCCAAAATATCCCTGAACCGAGGCCAGCTCTTCTCCGGGACCGTGATGGCCGTACGAAAGTTCGTCTTCACCTCCGAAATACGCATATAGACACCGCGATTGTTTTGGCCGATGTCAAAATAGAAATTCTTGTTGTCGACGTGCATGTGCCTGCCTTCGGGCAAGTCGGGTTTGTACGCGTGCTCGTCGGTGCTGAACTCGTCTAAAAGATCGGTGAGGGCGTCGCGGAACTCGATCATGCCCTGCGCCGGGATGGCCACCTGCGAACGGGGACCGCCGCGGGTTATCGTCTGGGAGACACGGAGGAAACGACCCCGCGAATTCTCCTTCAGGTCGAGGTAATAGCGTCGGTTGTCCTTGATCATCATCTCGCTTTTCAGTTTGCCGTCTTCGGGAACGTTGTCTGGATTCGGAGGTCCTAAACCAAAAAAAAGCGTTTTATTTCTAGTAGGCTTTGGAATTACACTTAGACTAAATGTGACGTTTCGTTTAATCATCTTAATTACTTAACTAGCATTTTTACCAACTATCAAAATTACAATTCCCCATATTTCAGTTTCACATACTTCGAATTCGATAGTTCCCCGAACGTTTCTAGAAACTATCACAAATATCAAGTAACAAACTGTCAAATTCACTATTCTTAGACTAGTTTTCACGAACAACTGTCAATGCGTCATATTTATCATGTCAACTAAATAACAAACGAATTATTGTTAAAAAACCTAATGATCATTCTCTTCTTACGTACGTCCATGAACTAATTTAAAATATTTGCGATTTCCCTACCGATCTGACGGTTGCAAATGTCAAATTAACGATAGCCAACTAGGATTATTGGTACAAACTATGAAATCTTAGTAGTGTCAATTAAAAATGAACAGTTTTCAAAAGCTAATTTTTACTAAAAACTGCCAAAGGTACAAACTGTCAGATTAACAATTAATCACTTCAACTGTCAAACTGACAAATCTGTCGCGCAAACATAGGTTTAAAAGTTTCTTAGAAATTGTCAAAAATATCAGTGACATGCTATAAAATTCATGATTCAAAATTATAATACTAGTTATTACGATAAATTATCACATCGTCATATTTAATCCCATCAACTAAAAAACAAACAAATTCGTTTTAAGAACTCTGATAATTTGTCATTTGTTTTGGTACGTCCAAAGTCAACAGTTGCAACTGACAGATTAGCAATAACCAACTGGATTTATCGATACTACCTGTCAAATTTACCTACTGTTACAAATAATTGTTGCCAGTTTAAACTACAAATTTTACTTACATTTACAAATTATCATAACAACTGTCAAATTGATAACGCTTCGCTTCACGAGCTTTGCATTAAATATTTCTAGTAACAAAAATATCACACTGTCAAATTCACGATACAAAATTAGTAGATTTCGGAATCACCTGTCAAGTCGCCACATTTATTCAGATTTACTACCAAACAACCTGACAATTTTTAGTTTTACAAAATTCGAATTAAAATATTCTCAAAACTGTCAAAAATATGATGACAAACTATCCAATTCAATATTCAGAGTTACTGTTTTCGTAAACAACTATTAAATCACCATATTCAACAAGTCAAGAAGAAATAAACTAGTTTTAAGATATCTGATAATCGATCGATTTTTTAAGCACCTTCAAGGTTAAAATCTGCTATATTTAAACTTCCCTGCACAACTAACAATTTTGACTGTCAAATTAAGAACAGCCAACAATTATAAATTTATAAGTACAAATTGTCAAATTTACACTCTTCAACTGTAAAAAATTCCAAGAAATATCAGTAGGCATTGTTATGACTACACTGACAAAGAACTGACGATACAACATTGGTACGCTTATCGGTGTTACAGATACCTGTATTATCGGTATCGATTCATGCACACCGTAAACTAATGAGTGATATTTTTTCCAACAAAAAAATCAAAACAACATTGGAATGCCCTTTAAATTTCACATGACCTTGAACAAAACCAAACACGAAACTTAATCAATAATAATCCTACCAACATTAATCGTTAAATTTACCGAATGTCAATATCGCCCCGTTTTACTATCAAGTCCATCAAGTAGATTACTTAGGAGCGCTTCTAAAACCCGACCTCGACATAGTTACCGCAGTATGACGTAATCTACGACACAACTTCCCCGATCCTTCGCCTATCATGATTCCAAATTAATCGAAACGTCACATTTCGGGGGAAAACCGCACTTTCTCTTACCCAATGAGGAATAAAAGTCACTAAAGGCAGAGAGGTGATCTCTAAATTCGGCAGCAGTGGAAAGAGCCAGGAAAATCTGTGAACGCCTGCCATCTGCTCCGATCTAAATAAAACAACAGGAAAACTGTAAAAACACAATTTAACTAACTAATTGAACTCTAAAATGCAAGAACGGGCGCCAATGACAGGTCGGAAGTGATGCCAACCCCAAATTGGGAATCGAAGGGGGGCCGTATTCACAAGTCGAGTGGAAAATGAAATCTCGGTTATTTGGATGTTTGATGAGTTTGTTGACGCGAGTGAATTATAGATGATTAAAAAAAACAAATGAGTCAAGTTTACATAACCTAAGTTTGTAACCTGTCATTGTAACATATGATAAGAGACTCACCTCAGCAACTTTAATAAATCTTCCTCTTCGGTTCTGTTTTACATCTAAATAAAATCGTTTACTTTGGATTTGTAACATTTTTGTGGCCAATTCTTGTTCCACCTGACCCTGTTGACCTGTAAAAAGAAAAACTGAGGTTAGATTTGGTCAAAACACGGTTGATTTTAATGATTAAAAAAACACCAACTTGGATCATGCCAGTGCTGTATTCTGTGAAAAGGCCACTCAAAATTCAGATCCGGATCCATGAGATTTCTGAAAATGCACATAGATAACGCGACCGCGGCCCTCACTCTCAAAACTGGGGGACACACTGAGTATGAATCATGAATGTAGTCTATAGTAATGTCTTACTAGAGATTTCTTGGAATCAATGAGTCATTCCATTCATGAGTAGAGCGCGCGTTCGGCGGGGGCGCACGTGGGGCATGAGAAAAAAGGGGGCACCTACCTGGGTCATATTCGCTGCTCCCCTGTTCCATTCCTTGGTGATATTCTAAAAAACCAACAATTGGGCAAAGTTAGTGAAAAACTGCTCAAAAATGTTAATGCAAAAGTGCAACCAACCCCCAAAATGAACGAAATTTCCCCACAATTGATCAAAAACATCAAATTCAACCTATAAGGTCGAAGTTGGCCAATTTTCACGTTTGCCAACACAAAACAGCCAACCTAACTAACGTTAACCAAGGTCATTACAAGACTAGGGCAATATACAAGATATTGCAGGGTTTTTGCGCCACTTTCGCCCCTTTTTGCGTCGCGTCAAGGGTCGAAACGCGTAAAACGAACCTGGAGCGACACATTCTAACCATAATTCGCGGATTACTCACCAACCGGACTCCGTAAATCGCGGTTTTGCGGTCGGCAACAATTGAAAAAATCGCCATTTTGGTTCGCTTGTCAAATTTGTCGGAGGAATTTTGAGGTTTCTAATAGCTGTTTTGAGGTTAATTTGAAGTATGCAGTAGAGGAATGTGTGGATTTTCTTGTGGTAGAAGCGTGGATCTGTTTTGATTACTCACTTTGCGAACTTGAACCCTCATCTCCGCTTCCTAAATCCGACATCGCAAACCCGACACACACACAACCTTCACTGTTTAGGGGAAAGGCGAAAATTCACTAGGAAACTCACTAACTTGATCCGGTGTAAACATCGAATTTTAAAACTTACATCGAATTGCGGAGGAGGATTGTCGGAATTTTAAACACGTCGCACTGATAAACTAAACGATAAAAACACTGTTTGTTAAATTCCTGAAACGTCTACGATAAATTTACGTCTTCCTTTATTTTTATTTCCTTAATCAGGCATTTTGACATAGGGATCTTTCAAATTCCAGAGGAGAGTGTTAATTATCTCAGTTGGCTGGTCAGCACGTCATTTCTGACGCGGCAGATTATGATTGGACAAACTTCAACATGTGAGATTTGAATTTGTCATCAGTTGTCTGAAAATGACGAAAAGAAGTAGTTTCTTGCTGGAATTACATAATAGGTTGGTACGTCACTTCTGTTTAAAACTTTCTAAAAAAAATATCTTTTCTCGGTTTTTTTCAACCTCATAAAAACATATTCGCTTTTATGTTATTGCCATGGACCAATCAAATTTCTCCTTTTCGGGAATGTACACCAAACAAATGAAAACATGAAAAAAACGTCATTCCAAATTAAAAAAAAAATTAGATAGAATTTAATCGTTAACTTTGACCACCGTCAATTTGATTATTAGACGAAACTGTCAAAAATAACCTATTTTATTCAAGACTAATTGCGATTTTTCCTAAAGTCCTATAAATAAATAAAGCCCGTCCTCAAATATTTACTAAAACGGGACATTAAATCAGCACGTTTCGTCACTAATGACTTCATCATCTAAAATATGCAATTAAAAGTAAAACTTAATTACATCACGTCATCCATGAACCAGTTCATAAATAATTTATCTCAGCTTTAATACCACAAAATCGTTTATTTTTAGCAATTTATCTTTGCGAACATTCGGTTTTCCTGTCCTTTCTGTCATCCTACGCTGACGCACGCTTTATTTATAATTTGTGTGAATAAAGTGCAAATTTTATGCGGATTGATTAGCAAGCTATTTATAGAACGAGAATAATTATATCATTACGTAAAGTTTTATCGTGTAAATAAAAACAAATAATAAAAAAAAACGTCATCGATTCGATGTAACTTCGATGTAGACATTACATCGAGTCGTGACGCACGCGCACGATAGACGCACGTTTTGCGTGAAAATGCAGACGTTGTGGTCCCGCGAAGGTAAATGATTTTTCTTCTTCATTTTTGCTTTTTTTTATTCTTCTGCTTCATTTCAACTTTATCAGGATTGTTTTGACTTAGTGTGACGTTCACATTTGGTTGACAATTGTCAGGACAGAGGCGGAACACTTGATTTTCGGGCCTCGACGCGGCACTCTTGATTTTTGAGAAAATTTGAGTTTTCACGCCGATATGTCATTGTTGCTGTCAAATCGGTTATTTCAATAAATTTACATAATGTTACCGTTTACATAAATTATATTGGTTGACGTTTCGAGTTGGAATTAATCTGATTGTTTCCACGATGAAATATGGATTTTGAAGTATGCTAATTTCTAAGTGGAGGGAATCGATAAAGAAAACCATTAATGGAATTGGTTGCCTGATTACGCTTTTCATTTATTTGCTTGAAATCCGTAGGTGTCATGATTTTTAAATTCTATATCTTGTATGTTTATACAAAAATTATACATAAAATATACTACTAAATAATATGATTGATATATTTTTTACGGTCTCATACTAATTTTTTCAACTTGCAGATGGAATTTGGGCTAGCCTGAGAATTCAAGAAGATGTGAACGCTGACTGACGACACCAAAGGGATCCGACATGGATTGTTTCCTGTAGTTCGAATTAGTTTTATTTATTGAAGTAATAATAATAATAAATTATAGAAAGGGTGATTGCATTACTTGCGCAAAGTGAATATCGATAAACAGAAAAAATAAACAATTATTCATCGATTCGACATAACTTCGATGTAGACGCTCCATTGACTGGTCTGCGCACGCGCACGCCATTCGTCCGTGTGTCGAGCGAGGGGAACAAAGATGGCTATGGCTCTATCCGCCATTTTCTAAAGTGAGATAGACTAAAGTGTTTTTCGTGAAAATAGCATGTTTTCGGCGGAAAATCCGGCGATTTTCCTCGTTTTCCAGTGAAACTGGTCGTTGTCGTGTCTATTTACGGTGTTGCACCATGTCTCGCATTGAAAAAGTCCGATTTTGACCGTGTTGAATATCGGCGTCTCTGTGGAAACACCGCGGTGTGAGAGTAAAGGTAAATGGTTTTCTTTGTTACTTCTACACTTATTTCATTTCAACTTTATCAGCGTCTTTGTTGTAAAAAGAGATAAATTTGAGCGAGAAGTTAGACTTTTGAAATGCGATGATTGACGTTTGTCTATGACGAAATTACAGAGGCGGAACGCAAGATTTTTTTTTTTCGGCCCCAACGCCGCACCCAGGACTCTTGATTTTTCGGAAATTTCAGAAATATCAATGATTGCGTTTTGTTTCGAGATTGCTAGATTTGTGGTGATGATGAACTAGCTGTCAAATCGTTTTTGCGAATTTAATTCCGACGATTATTTCGATAAATTTACATAATGTTAGCGTTTACATAAATTTTATAGGTTGACGTTTCGAGTTGGGGATTTTTAATCTGATTGTTCCCACGATTAAATATGGATTTTGAAGTATGCTAATTTCCAAGTGGTCGGAATCAATAAAGAAAACTTATTAATGCGATTGGCTAGCTAATTGCGTTTTTCATTTGTTCATTTGATAACCTTGAATTTCAAAGTTATTTTGATTAGTTCAATTATTAGTTCCATATCGTGGGTTTTTAGCTATTTCATCGATTTCACACTTGAAACATTCAATTTGTTCACTTTTCTTCAGATTTGATTTAAAACTAAGATATCTGAAATTTTAGAAATGGCACTTTAAATAACTTAGACTATTTTTTTTTTCCGAAATCTTAACTATATATCTTTTACATATATATGTTTTGGTTGATGTTTTTTAGATAATTTGTGTCATTTTTAGATATATATCTCGCTGCATTTTTGTCATTCTAGAAGAACTTAAAAAATCGCGATTCTAACCCTACTTTTTTTCTCTTTCTAGTTGCCATAGCCCGTAAGGTGGAGTCTCTTCACCCCCCAGCCAATCGATGATGTTCGATCCCAACGCCATAACGACCCAACAGTCCCAAATTCAGTACCAACAGCAACAGCCCACCGACAAAGACAAGACCCAAGATGGCACCCAAAAAGACACTTTTCCATCTTTCTGTTACGCCAACGTGAACATGATCCATAAAATAACCCCCCAAACGACCCAAACCCACAATTCTACAGTCAACATGTCTCAACTATCCGACGACAAATGCTATATAACCCAACCGTTTAGCTACAACTACGCGCTCGTCAACCAAATGTCGCTAACACAGAACACCATATCGAATATATCTTTTAAATGTGAGGTCTGCGGGCTCATATTCGCCCACTTATCGTTACTCAACCACCATAAGAGGGTCCATCAAGGCCAGGGCGACCAAAACCAACCACAACAACAACAAATCACAGTTCAGGTTCGAAAAATTGAAAGTATAGGGTTGAAGTTGAGTACAATGTTTTTTCTAGGTCCAACAACCGCAGCAGCCTACTCAAATCCAGATAGTCTCAGCGGAACGGATACGCTTCCCTTGTGAAGAATGTGGTCTCACGTTTAATACTCAAGCTGATTTGAAGTCGCATAAAATTCAAACGCATCAACCCCAACAGCAGCAACAACAGGTGACGACGCAGGCGCCCCCACAACAACAGAATACTCTAAAAATAAAAAATTGCGAGTCATGCGGGGCTCCTCTTCCACAAGACAATAACAAAAAACGAGCGGTGATGAAAGTCAAGTGCGAGAATTGTCTCTCAGCTGAGGCTATCCAGCCTCAGATCTTCGTAGTAGCAACAGCGTCGGATTCGACGTCGGTGAAATTCGAAGAGTCGACCGGGACTCAAACAACCACGAATCTAGGTACTCAAAATTCCATCCCGATTGGGGTAAAAAACAACCATCCAGTGAAGCGCCGCGGCGTCGCTAGCGTCACCAAGTGCACAAAATGCAACGGCAGCGGTATCATCTTCATAGGCGGCTCGAAAAATCAACAAAACAACGTCGACAAGCCGTTCCACTGCAACATCTGCAACGGTAATAATAATATACACAGCCGTGAAAAAAATAGTATATAAAACCCGTGACTTTCAGGTTCGTTCAGTCGGTACTCTTCCTTATGGTCACACAAGCGTCTCCATACAGGCGAAAAGAATTTCAAATGTAACATCTGCGGGTTGGCCTTCGCCAAAGCCGCTTATTTAAAAAACCATTCTCGAATTCACACCGGGGAAAAACCGTATCGCTGTAATGTTTGCGGCATGCAATTTTCGCAATCGCCACATCTTAAAAACCACGAACGGATACATTCGGGGGAAAGACCGTATGTTTGTGAAGTGTGCGAAAAATCGTTCGCTAGACATTCCACGTTGTGGAACCACAGGAGGATTCATACTGGGGAAAAACCGTACAGGTGCGACATTTGTGGATCGTGCTTTAATCAAGCGACGCATTTGAAAAATCATGCGAAGGTGCATTCCGGTGAAAAACCGTTCAAGTGTGATATTTGCTCCGTCGGGTTCTCGGATAGGTGAGTGCCGTAGATAGTAGTTTTCCACATGGCTGTCATGTGCTACCAACATTGCGAGTTTTGACAGTTTTCTCCGGATTATGAGTGGACATAACATGGCTGTCACTTGCCACCATCTTGTAATACTGACAATAGTACCAATTTCTACTATTTCCTCCATATTCCATGTGGAAACTGTCATACTGAACATAATACGTGTTTCTCTACTATTTGACAGCATCTTGCAGTGTTGACAGTTATGCTAATTTTGACAATTTTTCCTGAGTTCTAAGTGGAAACTGGCATGCTATATACGAGATGTAGTTTCCAATATGGCTGCCATTGCCGCCATCTTGCAGTGCTGACAGTTGTGCCAATTTCGATTATTTTCTCCAAATTCTGAGTGAAAGCTGTCATACTATACAGAATATGTGTTTCTCAATATGGTTACCATTTGACAGCATTTTACAGTGTTGCCAGTTATGCTAATTTTGACAATTTTTCCTGAGTTCAAAGTGGAAACTGGCATGCTATATACGAGATGTAGTTTCCAACATGGCGCCCATTACCGCCATCTTGCAGTGCTGACAGTAGTGCCAATTTCGATTATTTTCTCAAAATTCTGAGTGGAAGCTGTCATACTATACAGAATATGTGTTTCTCAATATGGCTACCATTTGACAGAATCTTCCAGTGTTGCCAGTTGTGCTAATTTTGACAATTATCCCTGGATTCTAAGTGGGAATTGCCATGATATACACAAGATGTAGTTTCCAAAATGGCTGCCATTGCCGCCACCTTGCAGTGCTGACAGTAGTGCTAATTTCGGCTATTTTCTCCAAGTTCTGAATGTAAACTGTCATACTATACGTAATACGCATTTTATAACATGACTGCCATTTATCGTCATCTTGCAATGGTGCCAATAGTGAGAATTTTGACAATTTCCCCCAGATTCGGAGTAAGAACTGTACTATACACAACATGTCTGTCATCTGCCGCAGTGCTGCCAATCATACTAATCTCGCTCTATTTCCTCCCAGATTCGCCCTGAAGCGCCACAGAAATATCCACGAAAAGTACGGCCGCACCAAGCCAAACCCGCCCCCAGCTTCCACCACCGACGACACCCAAACCAACAACACCGTAACCGATTCTTCGAACACCACGACGGTGACAACCGTCGCCACGGCAACTCAAGAATCAAACGACCACGAAGAACTCTTAGAAACAAAATACGAAGCCAAATTCGTACCCTCCGACGAAATCACCGAGGAAATGACGGACATCTCGGAGCTCCAAGTCCAACTGTCTTAAATGTTTAGCTCGTTTTTCGAAGAGTATTATTTTATTTGGATTTGTAAATACTTCCTTAGTATTTTAGGAGATTTTTTCTATTTAGTAGAACATTAATTTTAACGCATTCTTTTTATAACAGCTTTTATTACTGTAACTATAGAATGCTTCAGCTAGGGATAGACGACCGTGTAAAGTATCATGTTTGCCATAGAACTCCATTCTTTGTTGTTGAAGATTTTTGACTGCGCTTTGCCCTCCATTAATTTTGTTAGTGTTATTTTTATTTTACGGTAACGAATAAATGCTCAGAAGACGCACAAGTTTCACTAGAACCCTTGCCCTGCAGGCAAGTACGCAATTCCGGAGGCTATATGATATGACCTTGAGAAAAGAATGACAACCTATCGCGAAGAGCACAGATCCGCATAGCGACGTCACTGAGACGGCAAATACAGAAATCTAATCTGGTAAGCCGTTAATTAGTTTTATAGCAGTATTTTATATTATAATCTTATCACTACCACAGACTTTTCATTTTTTTTATTTTACGACACTAATTCATCATTTATCGCCCAGCCTCCTTCACCTTCGTGTTTTTCTTCCAGACTGTAATGGATCAGTGGCTCAAAATCTCCCTCCTCCTTTGCGTCTTCGGCTTCGTGAAAGAACTGCGCCCTTCCGAGCCCTTCACTTTCGAGTTTCTAATAGGGCCATGGAAGGACCTCTACGAAGATGAAATAGTCAAGCAGGCGTTCCCGTTTTCCACCTACAGCAACTTGATTTGTACCGTGATGATTTTCTTGATCACCGACATGTGTCGATACAAACCTTTGATTATCACTCTTGGGCTCTCTGGTATAGCGGTGTGGTCTATGCTTCTCTGGACCAACAGCCTTCTAGAGCTCAAATTCATAGAGGTACTACCCCTTTGACTCTACATCTAGAGCTAGACGTCTTTCTAGGTGATCTATGGTTTGTTCCGAGCCTGTGAAATCGCCTACTACTCCTACATCTACGCAAAAGTCGACAAACAACACTTCCAGAAAGTGACGTCACACACTAGAGGCGCCATCTTGGCCGGGAGATGTATATCAGGGGTAGCTTCGCAGGTGTTTGTTTCCACGAGCCTTCTGGATTACAAACAATTGAATTATGTGTCTTTGGCGAGTGTTGGGGTGGCCTCGATCTGGGCTCTTTTCCTTCCTTCAGTCGACAAGAGTCTTTATTTCCATTCTGAAGGGTCGAAGAACCGACCTCTGTCCCAGAAAGTGTCCTCGGCGTTCACCCTCATGAAAACTCACTTTTTGGACGCCTTCACCGACTTCTATGTGTTGAAATGGTCTCTTTGGTGGGCCCTCTCCACGTGCGGCTACACCCAAGTCGAATTCTACCTTCAACCGCTCTACGTTACCATCCAAAACGACGATACCAACATCTACAACGGCGCCGTGGAAGCCATCATCACTCTTCTCGGTTTTGGGGCCGCCCTCCTCGCCGGTTACTTAAAATTCGACTGGAAAACCAAAGGGGAGCTCACTCTGGGGGTGTTTTCTCTAATCCAAGGGACTCTGGTGGTGGTAGTGTCCCAGACCACGGAGATCTTCTTGTGCTACGCTTTTTATGTCGTCTTCGGGATACTTTACCACTTCATGATAACTATAGCGAGCGCAGAAATCGCGAAGAAGATCGATGAAGACAGCTACGGACTCATTTTCGGGATCAACATGTTTGTCGCGCTTGTTTTTAACACGATTTTGACGGCGGCGGTGGCCACAGAAGGGGTGGGGTTCGCCTTGGATCCCAGAGGGCAGTACGTGGTGTATGGGGGCTATCATTTAGCTATAGCGCTCGTTTTCGTGGTCATGGGGGTGTGGACCTTCTGTCAGAAAAAAAGCGAGGATACGCCACTGGAAAACAAAAACAGGAGCTGTAATCAGATTGCGTAAATGTATAAAAATAAAACAGTGATATGATTAGACCTTGAAAAACGCGGAAATTGGGCCAGTGGTGTACAGCAGAGTACACCACTGGTATCTAGAGTGAAATATTTTGAGTAGTTCAAATTGTTATTCGATTATACCGAACGATCCAGCCCTTCTATCAAGTGGGCCATGGAAGTAAAAACGTATGTCGTCTTATTAGTTAAGCTTGGTAATATTTTGACACTTTAACGTTGTTTAATCTGTCATTTCTTATTTATGGTGCTATAAAACGACATACGTTTTTACTTTCATGAGCCACTTGATGGAGACTTTTGAATCGCTCGGTATTATCGTCTTTGCTGAGAAGGCCGGAAAAATATAGATTCATTCGATTGTATTAAAATTTATACAAAAAAAAACGGGTCAATGTTTTTTAGGATCTACTGTATTTATTGTGTATAAATTTTTTAACAATGCAGTTTCAAAATTAAATTGAGTTTTGCACGTAAGAGAAATTAAAGAAAAAAAATATATATGGGGATGTCAGTAATATTTTGGTAATTCAGTTTGATAGATGATTTTATTATAGTTTTTACCGAGAAAATATAGATTATTTACTATTCAAAGTTATATGTAAAAATAAGAAAATTCGGGTTCAAGTTTTATAGATTCTACTGTATTTATTATGACTGGTGGTGTACGGCAGCGTGGGGCTCTTTACAGTAAAACCGTAGTTGTTCTCTCTTTTTACCAAATCGTGTTATTAAAAACGAAAAAAAAAACAAAAGAGCGTCGAGAGTTTTTTTTTTCTTACCCTTTAATTTTTGTGTCCACGGGCTCGTGATCCGTCTCCGCCACTGTGCAGTTGCACCGTTCCCTCCTAGGGACTTTTGCTTTCCCCCATGTCACTTATCTCACCGTCATCGAACGGTTTTTATTGACAACTACTCATGGTAGCTAAAATCCGATCAGTGGCATAAAATGCGGATATAAATTCGTGTTAGTGGCTTTTCTTCATTTCGCGAACATCTCCGTGTCCGTTGTATGAATTTAACAGTTATAAATCCGAAAAAGGAATGGATGCTAAAAGAAAACTATCGTAAGTCGGCTCACACCTGTCACTTTTCTCCCGTTTGGTGCCCCCTTAATCCACTTTTTCTCTAGGACTCAGGGCGACTCCCTGTACGAAATCTTAGCATTGCCCAAAACCGCCACTGCTGAAGAAATCAAGAAGACCTACAGGAGATTAGCCCTAAAGTATCACCCTGATAAGAACCCAAATAACCCAGAAGCGTCAGAGAAATTCAAAGAAGTGAATAGGGCGCATTCGATTCTTAGTGATCCCACGAAACGGAATATTTATGATAATTATGGCTCGTTGGGGTTGTACATTGCTGAGCAGTTTGGGGAGGAGAATGTCAACGCATATTTCGCCATCACGTCGCCGTGGTGCAAGGTAAAAGAGAAAATTTCGTCCTCAGAAGGCCGTTTTCTGACTCTAAGAACGCGAAAGTTACAGAGACTTCTTTTCCTATGACTTACAAAAAAAAAACAACCACAAGCGGCCTTGGAAGGCGAACGCGAGTCGAAACTTGCACCACACGTGTTTTTAAAGTGGTGCAAGCTACGACCTTCTCACCTTTCTCTCCCAAAATGTTTTAATCATGACAACAGTCCACGTTTTTATCGGCGGAAAACCTGTTTCCGCCACGCCGCTTTGATTAGTATTTGTTTTTAATTACGGCTTCCATTTAGTCTTATTTGTATAAAGTGTGATGAATTTTATGATTGGAAAATACTCGCGGAAGTATAGCCATGCTGTGCCTATAAAAATTGATTGAAAATTCCACGAAGTTCAGGGCAAAAAATAGAAATAGAGATGTTTTCATGTCGATGTTGAAAGCTGAACTCCCAATATACAGGGACGTTGACTAAAAATGACTTAATTTAAGTAAACTCGGCTTAATTTCAAGGTTTGGTTGTATTGATTTATGTGGCGTGCTGTAGATAATTTCAAAGCGATTTCCACATTCGCTGTTCGAGATTCTACCGCATTTCTTGCTCCGACATTATTATATTATAAGAAAGATAATTAAGAAACTAATACAAAAAAAAAAGTATACAGGGATGTCAAAAAAATATATTCAAATTGGTTGATAGTTGAACTTGATAGATGACTATTGTTGTCTTTGTTGTGAAAATTGGAAACAATAAATTGATCATGTTACTAAAATTATTCGACTGTATTCAAAGTTATATGTCAAAATAAGACGGGTTCGTTTTTTTAAGTTGTACTGTATTTGACAATTCTATTATGAAATATAGAGTAACTTGCAACGCATAAAATATTTGCATTAGAAAAATAAATTAAAAAAATATGTATATACAGGGATGTCAGGAAATATTTTGACAATTCGACTTGATAGATGATTTTATTATCATATTTTCCGAGAAAATGTAAATTTAAGTCACTAAAATTCTACAATTCGACTGTATTCAAAATATGGTAAAATAAAAACAGGTTGTACCGCATTTATTATGCATAAATTTTACGACAATTCAATTCAGCTTAATATATGTCTTTATTATCGTTGTTATCGTGTGACCCGAGAAAATATTGATTCATCTTGCTAAAAATGTACTGTATTCAAAATTATATGTAAAAATAAGAAAATTGAGGTTCTACTGTATATATTGTTCCTGTGGGTGCTTATAGTGCAACCAGTTTAAAAACAAAACTGACACTATACAATGTCGTTTACCTATAAATTTTTACTATGTTACACCACTGCATTCCCTTCCCACCAAAACAAGTCGCAATTCCGGCCTCTTTTCGATACACTTCAACATATCAACAATCGGCCGATAACCACAAACTCTCAATCTTCACACGAACTACTTGATCTTTGCTTATCACTTGTTGATAATTCTCTCACAACTCAAGAACTTCGTTCCCCGCGATGCCCGATAACCTAAATCTTCCAATTTGGCTAATCTATTGGTCCGAAGCGAAAATTTTGGGCGACAATTGCAGGGTCGCCAACCCAAACTCACCGAACAACAACTAACAGATTTTTTTTACAGGCCCTCTTCGTAGTTTGTGGTATAATCACTTGCTGTTATTGTTGCTGTTGTCTTTGCTGCTGTTGCAACTTCTGCTGCGGAAAATGCAAGCCACGACCGCCAGAAGACACCGGAGACTATCACACATTGAACGTAAGTGTTTTCTTAATTTCGAGTTGTTTAAACCGAAGTTTAATTATCGTTGATGCATGAACTTTTTCTGTCGTGGCGGACGCCGTGCTTAAGTTAAGGTAAGTTCGCACTTAAACGCACCTTCATGATTAATTTTGTTGTTTTTTTGTTTCACTGTGTATTTTTCGGGCGAAGTGCGAAGGTAAGAGTCATGGCTAAGATGTGGGGCAATCACAGACACTGTTTTTGGTGGCCCTAGACACGATTTTTATTTTTTTGCACCACAATGGCCAAATTCTTGACGTTGGTGACGTTTGTTTCAAAATGGCGGAGAACATATAGTAGCTTGTAAAATTTCCACCAAACGCGGGATTTTGGTCATCTCACCTCCAAAAATTCCTTCTTTTTTTTTCTTTTTATTTTGTCGTTCTCATACGTAGTGATGTTTTCAGCGAGACCAAGGTCCCAGTGATAATCAACCTGTAACCTCCCAGCCAGGTAAAAGGGTGAGTTTTGTTTCCAGCGTTTTGGTAACACTGTGGTTTAGTGGGTGCTGCAATAACTAGCGTTTTGTGTACAGTTTTCATCGGCATGTCCTTCCCCCTTCATTTTCATTTCACTGTAGTTGGCAATACTGTAGTGCTTATCCGTGCTTTGTACAAAGGAGGCTACGGAAAGTCTCTTTCTATAGCTTCCACGTCGCAACTTCTGATTGGTCGGTTCGATAGCCGCGTCATGTGACGTATTTATCGTTGCAGGAGGATGGGTCGGATGACGAACCCGTGCTCGGGACTCCTCGCAACGACTCGCCGCCGGTCACCTCCCAACCGTCACCGAAGAAGGGCCCCAACGCCCCCGTTTATGCCATGCCACCGCCTACGTCCAATCTAGGCGAGAGTGCGGCGTTGAATCAAGGAGACGTGCCAGTTTACACTCCAGGTGTGTAGGTAGGATTTGGTCCGTGGAGCCGGATCGAGCTTGCATGTCGTTGTGCTTTTTGGGTGTAGTTGATAGTTTGGCTTGGGAAAGGGGGAGTTTGTCGAGTGAACGGGGGAGGGGGGAGAATTCCTCCCCGTGCATGTCGCGTTAATCGCCCGCAGTCACGCAAATGCCGATCGATTAAGTTCTCTCGGTTGTAGGAATGACGAATTCACCAACGAAGTCCCAGCAATGGTGAGGAGAGAGTCACGTGAAGCCATCGTCAGCTGCTCTTGAATCCTCTAGTCATAAATAAGCGACTTTTGACGAAACAGCTCGCCTCGATTTACACAATATTAAAAAAAAAAGTATTTTACGTCTCCTTGTCTTACCATTTATCAACACACTTAAACTTAGAGGTTAATAAATTACGAATATTTTGTAGGTCGTATAACATTTTTTATTGTTATTAGCACCTAAAGAAAAACAATTAGTATTCTAAGGCCGTCGGTTTTACGTTTTGGTCCATCGAGCCGTATTTGTTGCGCGACATCTTTTGGATAACAATAGTATTGTTTTTCTATTGTGCTGTTCTGTTATAGCTATAACATGTTAAAGGGGGTCTATATGTACTTGCTGTTAGTGTTAACTCAATTTTTGAATGATTATATCAATTATAGTGGTAAGTTGTGAAGACACCTGTTTGTAAAAATTATCCATCACTAGTTAAAATGTAATTTTACTATTTATTGAATGTATAATTGTTGATACGATTATTTTAGCTTAGATATTATACAGCAACTTCAATGTACATTACGATTAAATTGCGTAACAATACTCTCTAGTTTCTTTAAAAAACAATACTGCCAACTTTAACACTTTATTAGAAAAAAAACCCTAAATTAAATAACTATCTTCGTAACAATCTCTCAGATCTAAAATCTTATCAAAACACTCTCTAAACTCGTCGTTTTCAACCCCCTCGTTGACGAACTGATGAAATCTCTTAAACTTTACCTTCTCCAAGTCTTCAGAAAGTGCCCCAAACACCCTCCCCACGAATTTCCCACTATGCAGTCCTGCCAACACGCTCACACTTTCAACTTCACCTTCAGCTCCCACCTCCCCATGTCTACCAACTTTCTGATCAAAAAACCGGGGAAATGGCGTCTTCACCGCCATTTTTTCCCCACTAACAATAACACCACTTTTGGAGCCGTAACACGTACAAACTAGATAATACTCCAACATTTCTTTAACGGAGTCGCAGCGGTACGCCGGCATGTCCCTCTGTCTCTCCGCGAGATGTGAAGGCCGCTTTAACCGAGACTCGGGGATTCCTCGCAGGGTTACCAACTGCATGCTATTATCACTCTCAATTTCGCAATTCGGAGTAAGAGAGCGCGAAAGAGGACCTTCCCACGCATCGAGACAGTCAATGAGATCCTCGTTCTGCTTAATCGGAAACGGAAAGCACCCGCTGATGGCGGCGGCTTTGCGACCATTAACCGAAAAGTCGCTACAAACGTCGATCAAAGCATGGGGGCTGTTTTTCAAACGATAGTTTAGAGTGAGGGTGTCTAAAACCCCGGCGAGGACAGCACTAGAATGATAGGGGCTGCTGGATGCGGTTAGGTGATTAAAATGGTTTTGATACGACAGAGGGGTGAAAAGAGAGGCGTGCTCGCTCAAACCTTCGAAGCACAGAGCCGTGGTGAGAAGGTGAAGGGGGTTCTTGGAGGGCTCGGGGTTCATTGGAACCGCAAAAATCGACTTTGGCGTGTACTCATCTCTGAGGTACTCAAGACAGGATATAGAGAGCCCCGAGAAACCGTTCCACGAGTCTAACAACACATGAAAACCTTGGAAACTATTACACTCTTCGATATAGTTCCTTATTTTATCAGCAAAGTCTTCGTTCCACTGTTCAGACTTCCACAGATTCGTCCCCAGAGGAAAAATATCAAAAGGGTTGTTTTCACTTGAATGTTGGTACTCTTTCACCACGTTAACACTGCGAGGGTGCAGCCTCGTGAACAGAAAGTCAGACCACACTCTAACCTCGTTCTCAAGGTCATAAATCTTCCCCAGGTAGTCTCCTTTTTCTAAATCTTTTTGAAATGCAGTTTTCTCCGCAGGGTTCTCAGCGTGGACTTCAAGTCCCGCAGTGTCAATTTCCTGAGGTAGTTGGTAAAGTTCCCCTTCTTCAGGTAAAGCTTTTAGGGCGCCCTTCAAATCAACAAGAAGGAGTCGGGGAGTGAAAGTTACCTCCCCTTTTAAATTCAGCCCTTCTCTATATAAAACGTCATTGTTCAATTCTGAGGGGTGCTCAGGGTCGTAGCTAAAGTTTGATTCTTGGATGTTCCACCAGTGAGTGCCCACAAAGTTGGAGTAGTGCCCGAATTGTAAGGTTAGGATTTCGTTAGACATAACCTCAAATTTTGTTCAAACGTGACCTGAAACGAAAAAATGAAAATAATAGGAGGCTATTGTAATCCCGAGGGCTAATTTTAATGGTTTTTGTGGTTAATCACACGAGCGGAAATTGGGAAAACCTGTTATGGCTCTGTGACGAGTAAAATTGACAAGTAAACATAACCTAAGATTTTAGATTCTGAGTCATGGAAGTAAAAAAGGGAGAAAGACATGATTTAAAGATACTTACTGTCTATAATTTCGGCTAAAATTAAGAGAAAATAGAAAAATGCATCACTGACACTGACAATACCATGTGAGTTTCATATCCCACTAAAACTGTGAAGCCACTCTAATAACCAATCGCCGCAACGATCTCAACTCACCGGCAATTACAAACAGAACTTAGCTTAGCCCTAATTTTGGATGATTTTGTCTGAAAAATAAATAATTAGGCTATGAATGTGGACTCAAATTAAGTCACCAGACGTAATTGTCCAGTTCCAACTTCGTTTTTTTTTAGTCTGACATAACCTCACATAACCTAAAATGTTCTCCCGACACCTCTCCAACATTTTTAGAAAAACTCGCTTCTCCTCTGTCAAGACCAGAAAATTTTTCGCCACAGCCGCCCAGAATGACAAAGACACCCATTTCGGCTTTCAAACCGTCAAAGAGAGCGAAAAAGAAGAAAAAGGTTAGTCCGGAGCCCCCTTGCTTTCCTAATCGTACTTTAGTTTACAGTGTCTTCGAGAATGTTGCCTCGAGCTACGATAAAATGAACGACGCGATGTCGCTGGGAATCCACCGCGTCTGGAAAGACATCTTCATGTGTCGTTTGGGACCCACCCCTCAAACTAAGCTCCTCGACATGGCAGGGGGCACAGGTATGCATCGTCATGTTCGAGCCCCCGTGTAGCATAACTTCCAGGTGATATCGCGTTCCGTTTTTTAAACTACACACAAAACGAGAATGTGGGGGGCTGCCATGTCACGGTCTGCGACATAAACGCGGACATGTTAGAAGTGGGCAAAGCCCGAAGCAGGAGTCTGAAACACGACCCTGCGAGCATCAGTTGGCAACAAGGAAACGCGGAAAGTTTACCATTTAAAGACAACAGTTTCAACGCTTATAGTATAGCTTTTGGAATCAGGAATTGCACCCATATTGATAGAGTCCTGCAGGAAGCGTACAGAGTTCTGGAGCCCGGAGGTCGCTTCATGTGTCTGGAATTCAGTCACGTGGAAAACGACACGATTCGATGGTTGGTAATAGCGTAAGAGTGACAAGGGGGCTCATGTTGTTTCAGGTTTTACGACCAATACAGTTTCCAAGTTATCCCAGTCATGGGACACATTCTAGCGGGACAGTGGCAGGCCTACCAGTACTTAGTCGAGAGTATTAGACAGTTCCCGGATCAGGTATAGACTAAGTCACGTACTCTACTTTTTCTACGCTCGGTTTTAGGAGACTTTCAAGGGTATGATAGAGGAGCCGGGGTTCCGGGAAGTTCGTTATGAGAATTTAAGTCTAGGGATTGTATCCATCCACTCTGGTTTTAAGCTGTAATTTAATTATTTTTTTTTAATAAAAAATCAAAATCAAATTGGCGTTTTTTTTAACCAGTCAACGTTAGGATTTAATCGCCATGGCTAGACACTCCATGGCCTTCTTCATATCTTCGCAACTCCCAATTCGTCCAATTTTCCGGAAGCATTTTGCAACCTGCGGAAACTTTTCTTTGTCGAATCTTGGAATATTAATCAGAGCCTCCACGTCCAAACCCCCATTTTCATCAAGGATTCCGAGCTGTTCCATAATACACTTATAAAAACACAAAAGTTTGTCTATGCGCTCTTCCAACAAATCGTCGATTTTCAAGGAATTTTCGTCCAGGCAGAAGTCCCGAGTTAGTGCCAATTCACCTTCCACCATTTTGAAGGTCTCTTTCATCTGTTGGCAACACTGTCATAGTATAGAAACGCAAAATTGGTACTTACTGTGGCCGTGGTAAACGGCACGAAAAGCAGAAGGAGAAAAATCATGACAGTCACAGCTGTGTCGAAAATTCGACGGTTACTGCGCTTGATGTATAATTAACACAAATTGAACACCATGAAGGATGACACTAATTTGTGTTATTATTATTATTGGAGTAGACCAAAAAAAGTTTTTGGGTTTTTTTTGGTCGGTATAAAACTGAGGAAAGTCAATCAAACTCAGTTAGTCAAAATGGCGGTTCTACTCCTCTTGTGCGCTTTTCTCGCCCTCTCCACGGCCGATAACACAGTTACCTACCCTGTTATTTTTCTAATCGACCCTGTATATTTCGTTTTAGGACGACTGCCTGAAGAGTAGTTCGCTAACGAAAGAAGACCTGAAGATGTACGATTCCATGGACGAGATTCCTGAAAACGTTCTGTGTTTCAGTAAATGTATGAGCACGAAAATGGGGTTGTTGGAGGAGAACGGGAAAATCGACGTGGAGAAGCTAGAGATGGTTGCTGGATTTAAGGAAATGACAGAGGCGCAGATCAAGGAGCTGAAAGAGTGTGCAGAGGAAGTCGACAGCGTCAAACAATGCGAAGATATGAAGAAGCTGCAAAATTGTTTTATGGAGAGGTTTAGTGAGAAATAAAGTTTGGTTTTTAAACTTGTTTGAATTTATTTGACGGTGGTGCCAACATGTGGAAAAACTAAGACCTCTGAGTATGTGCATACTTTAGTTACTTTCAACGCTCACGATGCAGTCTTGCAAATATAAAAGATCCTGACATTCTAACATTCTGGGCAGGTTTCTCAAGCAGTCATAGTTAATTTCCTCAGAGGTCGACTCTGAGTCTTCGAAGTTCTCTTCAATTGCTTCAACATTCAGGGACCCGTCCACGCCGATGAAACCTTTCTTCTCAAAGACACATTTCGTGTAACACATTACTTTCTGATCAACGTTTTCGCTGGAGTCTTCTTCTAGTTCTTCAATAGTGAGATTGCTGCGCTGAAGACACTCAAAGTCATACTCTTCACTTTCTAAAGACTGTAGAAAAGTGAGTGAGGAGCACCGAGGAAGGGAACTTACCAAGACGTTGGAAACTACAAGCAGAAGAAATAGAACAAACATTTTGTCTGACTTTTACAGAAGTCGCAGCTAGAATAAGAAACAGAGCTGCGTTCTGCTCGATTCACACAAATTATACACATTACCAGCAAGGTCAAAAAATACTTTAATCATTGATACATTTAACCAAAAGTTCGACATCTTGACATGTAAGAATTGGAGGAATTGTTTCTAAACAATCCAAGTTCTTGTCCCAATCCTGCATGTACTCCAAGAGACGTTTTTTTAACAGTTCTGGATACAGAATCCCGTTCTGGCTCATGTAGTTTTTCTTCAAAAGTCGACACTTTAAGAAGCACAATACTTCTTCGGTGACGATACCACTGGAAAGTCGTGCCAGCTGCTCTTGGATGTTGCTTATGTTGACTTGCTCCTCACAGGTGACATCCACGTGGTTTTCTTCGTCGAAGGTGTCCTCAAGATCCGACTGAAGAAGAAGAAAGACAATCACAAGAAGTGGCTTTGGGGGCTTACCATAGCGACAGTTCTAGAGACTAAAAGAAGGAAGAGGTGGAAGAACATGGTTAGAACGAGCATGGTACGACAAGACTGCTGCTTTGAAGAGTTATGGTTGGCCGGACGTGGAAATGATGCCAATGGTGGCAACGCCGCAAATTTTGAAAAAAAACTACATATATAGTTTGCCCAAATTGAGTATATTTTTCATATTTTTGTCCACGTGCCAACCTTGCTCACGCAAATCCTCTGTTGTAACAACAAAGAGAAATTAACTTCCGGTCGTCCTATAATTACATCAATGACTGTCATTACCTCGCTGATGTAATTCAAACAACGCAATAACGATCAGTCGTGCTCTAACAATGGCAGCGTTTCCAGTCTTGCTCCTGTGTACGCTCTTCGTGTTTTCTTTGGGCGACCGTGTATATAATTTTTCTTTTTTATACTTTTCATATTTAATCGCATTTTCAGGACAAAGAATTCGTGGAAGAATGCATGAACGATATCAGTCTGACAGAAGAAGAATTGATGAAGTACAACGGAAATCTGCTGACAGACAAATATATGTGTTATATCAAATGTGTGAACATGAAGAAAGGAATTTTGGATGCTCACGGTAACATCAACGTGGAGAAACTGGATTTGGTTACCGGGGAAGATAAGCTACCGAAACCTGCATTATCGGCTTTTCTGGATTGTGTGAGTGAGATTGGACCGATCGAGAAATGTAAAGATATGAAGAAGATTTATAAGTGCTACGATGACGTTCTTGATTCGTACTAAGGAGGTTGGGCTGAAAATTTAATAAAAATTTCTAAGTTTTGTGGGTTTTACTGTCTTTGGCGAGATTTTGTGTTTCACTGTGTATATATCAAAATAAATGTAATAGGTTATGCAACCAACAATACATTTTTGAAAAAAACATGGGAAATTAAGCATGAGTGTGTCTCCGAGGTCTCAAAATCGAATAAATGGTTTTATTTGGTGATGTCTTGTTAAAATTAACAGAAGAAATCAAGCTAATTTTAGATGTCAATTTTTTTTTGACAGTTTTGTGAGGAAACATTTGTTATAATGAGACCTTGAAATATTGTTCAATTCTCTTAAAAGTATACTCTGAAATAATCTCTTTTCTTTAAACTAATATAGTAACAAAAATAGAACTTTGAGTGACACCACAAAATGAAATCTGTTGGTAGCACTGTTTGTTGCATGAAAGCATCTCTTTCACAGCCAGCGTCGACGAGAAGAAAAATCTAGAAACGTACTCAGGAATTTGAAAAATAGTATCGAACATTTGGGGGGCTAAAACAAAGCCTTGAGGGACACCGGGAAATAAAATCTGTTGGTAGCACTGCTTGTTATATCAAAGCATTTTTTTACACTTTGCGTCCACTAAAAGAAAAATCCAGAAACGTAATCGAAAATTTGAAAAATATACGAACATTTGAGACCCTAAAACAAAGCTTTGGGTGACACCAAAAATGAAATCTGTTGGTAGCACCGCTGCATCAAAACGTTTTTTCACAGTCTGTGTCAATGAGAAGAAAAACGTACTTAGAAATTCGAAAAATAATATCGAACATTTGAGGCCCTAAAACAGAGCCTTGAGTGACGCCAAAAAATAAAAACTGTTGGTAGCACTGTCTGTTTCATCAAACCATGTCTTTCACAGCCTGCGTCGACGAAAAGAAAAATCCAGAAACGTACTCAGAAATTTGAAAAGTAGCAAACATTCGAGGCTGTAAAATAGAGCCCTGAGTGGCACCTTAAGCTAAAATATGTTGGTAGCACTGACTGTTACATCAAAGCATATCGTTCGACTAAAAGAAAAATCCAGGAACGTATTCAAAAAATTTTTGTGTTCACATATATTTCTCCAAAAACATATACAACATATTTTTCTTAATCCAAAACTTTCTTAAAACACTGTCTCATACCTTCCACGTCCAAACACTCCTCGATGGCCCCCAAGTTCCCCAAACATTCTAAAACCTCACTCTTCTTGTCTTCAGCCACGTGAGAGAAAAGCTCCAATTTTTCAAGACGATCAATCACCAACATTTTCTTCTCATCGATATTACCTCGTTTTTCGTGGACACATTTAATGAGACAAGCGACTTTTTCGGATATTTTGCCTGCAGTTTCTTCTTTCAGTTCCTGGGCAAGTTCTTCAGCGGTCATCTTCAGTTCAGACAAACATTGATCTCTAGCAAGCGCCAATTCTTTGTCTGCTAGAAATTTCTCACGAGTTGTCTGGAAAAAAACATTAAAAAATGTGACGACGAGAGTGGAAGGAACAAACTTGAATGTCCACGGCGTTGGCTCTAACAATGGCACAGAAAACGAGAAGTGTTAGATAGAACATGGTGAGTTTTGAAGTGATGTATTGGTACGACTAGCTTTATATGGCAGTTGGTGAGTAATTATTGTCATTTATGAATTGAGACGTCAATTTGACGGCTAACAATAATTATAGGTTAACACTGTTATTTTCGATGAAAAATTGTGTTTTGCAATGACTTTCAATGCAATTTTGGTTTATTTTTAGAGAACCCTAAATAAAATAACAAAAAGATAGAAAGAGCATGAGGTTCGTCGATAATATAAAAGCAGAAGAGGTCCTAGAAAAGATCCTTGAGTGACACCAAAAAAGTTTCAAAAATTTTGGTTTCCGAGTAGTTTTCAAAAGTTAGAATTATTATTTTAGCTTAAATTTTACAAAATCTTATATAAAACAACATATTATATAAAAAAAACTTTAAATTCATAAAAAAATATAAAAAAGAAAGATCTTTGAGTGACACCAAGAGAGTTTGGAAGATTTTAATTTTGGACAAATTTTCGAAAGCCAAAAATGTCATTTCTGTCTTATTTTTAGAAGATTTTAGTCAAAATTACAAGGAAAGTGAATAATATTAAAACAGCACGGGTCCTAGAAGAGATCCTTGAGTGCCACCAAAACTTTCAAAAATTTTGGTTTAGGATTAATTTCAAAAGCTAAAATTATTATTTTTGCTCAATTTTTACAAAATATTATATAAAACATAAAAATATATATATATAAAAACTTGACATTTGGTAGCAATATAAAAATAGCAGAGATCTTAAAAAAGATCTTTGGATGCAGCAAAAAAGCTTCGAAGAGTTTCATTTTGATTTTGAAAAAAATTTCAAGAACCAAAGAAGTCATTTTTGTTTTATTTGTAGAAGAATCTAGATAAAATTACAAGAAAACTTAACCTTGGTAAATCATATTAAAACAGCGCAAGTCCTAAGAGATCTTTAAGTGAGACCAAAAAAGATTCTAAAATTTTGAATTTGCAATACTTCAATTAATATTTTAGCATCATTTTTTTTAAATCTTACATAAGACAAAAAATTTAGAAAAAAACTTGAAGTTTGCAAACAATATAAAAACAGCACAGGTCCTAGAAGAGATCTTTGAGTGACACTAAAAAGGTTTCGAAGATCTTGAGTTTGAACAAATATTTGAAATGACATTTTCATTGTTTGAAGATTCTAGCTAAAAGTTAGTAAATAATAGTGAAACAGTAGAGGTCCTAGAAGAGATCTTTGAGTGACACCTAAAGGTTTTCAAAACTTTTAGCATTGGAGTTTATTTCAAAAAGCAAGACTATAACTTTGGTTCATTTTTGCAAGAGCTTGACTAAAATTTTGCAAAAACTTGAGGTTGGTAAACAATATAGAAAGATCAGAGGTCCTAGAAGTGATCCTTGAGAAACAACAGAAAAGTGTCCAAATTCTAATTTCGAGCTAATCATTTGGTACATTTTTACAAAAGCCTCGACCAAAAACTTGTAAATAGCAATAGATAAATAGGAGAGGTCCTAAAACCGTACCTTGAGGGAACACCAAAAATAAACATACAAAACTCAAAGTCACATATCTGAGCTGTCACTTTATTAACACATATTTAATCAAGAAAAAAATACAAAACTACACTTTCAATTAGATTTCTTCCGCGGAAGACACTGAAACATCTTCTTAATATCTTGACACTCCGCAAACTTCGCAATTCCATTAAAACACTCGGAAACAGTGGTTGTCTCTTCATCGGTAAACCCACGCTTCTGAGCCATCTCTTTAACTTTATCGTCTTGAACTTCGAAATCTTCATTCAGCATGCCATTCTTCACCATCATACATCTGTGGAAACACAGACGATTTTCTGATTCTTCGCCGCGACGCCATCCCGCTTCGAGTTCCTCAACAGTCAGAGAACTCTCTTCCAGACATTGGTCCCGGAATTCTTCAAATTCAGGACTCATGAAAAACGGCTTTTGTCCGGAACAGAAGCGGAAAAAGACGAAAAGCGCGAAGAATAACGGTGTGGAATTCATGGTTCTGATGGAAAACGAAGGTGGTGATTTTAGTTTTATACGGTTTTTCACGGCCGTTCCGTTGATTGAGAGCCGATTATGTTCGTTTTCAATGAGTTTTTATTGAGTTAATCGGCGGAACGGGCGGGGTGGGGTAGCGCAAGGAACAATTCTAAGTCCTCTTTTATTTCGCTATATGTATAGCGAGTTTATTTCTAGAAGTTTTAAGGTTACGGAGCTGCTCAGTTCCGCTTTCTGACAGTACACTCAAAAATCTTCTTGGTGTCTTCGCACTTCTCTACTTTCTCCACTTCATTGAGGCACTCCACGATTTCCTCTTTTTGTTCTTCTCCAAGTCTTGGTGTTCTTAGCAGCTTCCCGAGGTTTTCTCCCCGAACCTCGAAATTCTCCCCAAGGACCCCTTTTACCACCAACATGCATCTTTGAAAGCAAAAAAAATTCTCAATGGTTTCGTTGCGACGCCACACTGTTCTCAAATCCTCTGAAATCAGAGAGTTCTCTTCAAGACATTTTTCTCTACCTTCCACCAAGCTCCTGCTAGCAAAGAAGTTCTCTCCGTAGCTTGAAGACAGCTACAAAAAACTGTTACCAACTTTTTTTTTAGAAAATTAGTAGTTACAGTGATAAAACAGGAAACTATCAAGCCTATGATTGCTTGCATTTTTTGGTCTGTAATTTCAGGGTTGTTTCGTTGGCTTATGTAGTTTTCTCAAGGCCACCATCGGGGGTTTTGTGTTGGCTGCAATTATGTGAAAATGATATTCATTATAACGAAGGTGGCGAGGCGTGACTGAAACGTGATTGCCAATTACAGGTATTACAACGTGACGTCAGTCGTAAAAAATAGAAAACATGCAGTGTTGCTTTGTAAGGGGTCACTCAAGCCACCGTTTGAGGCCCTCTGCTGTTCCTGTATTATTTATCTTGTTGGTGAAAATGAATTGTTGTTGTTTCGCTTTCTAAATAATTTCATTAATAATAATAATTACTAATAGAGCTGACCGTATAAAAGCAGGTCTGCCAACAGGACTCACCAAAAATCACCATGTGGCGTCTACTAATTCTTTCGTTCGTTGTCTCTGAGGCTCTCTCGTTGGATATGCAAGTTGGTTTTTCCAATTCTTCTATTATTTTTTTATGGTGTTTTTTTAAGGGAATGCGCGAAGAGCTTCTTGCAGACGCGGATTTGTTGGCAGCTAGAGAACAATGTTTTTCGGAACTGACGATGACCGTGGAAGATCTCGCTCAGGAAATCAAAGAGGTTACTCCCGACAAAATTCCAGACAAAATCGCTTGTCTCATTAAGTGCGTCCAAGAAAAAACGGGCTACGTAGATGAAAAGAAAGTGTTGGTGGTTGATCGTATCGAAAAATTGCCGATTTTTGCTTATATTCCTGAAGACAAGAAGAGCGAGGTTTTGGAGTGTTTAGGGAACGTGGGGCCTATCGAACAGTGTGCGGATGTGCAGAAAGCTAGAGTTTGTTTAAGGCAGCATTTGTTGTAGAAGAAATTTCTGGAATATAAAATTTGAGAGAAAATTTAGTTTATGTTACAAGGTAACTGCAAAATTTGACAGCTTAGACATGGTTTATCTACGCAGTAAATTTTCCCAATTTGCATTGCACTAACCCTATATATTATTACATTATAAAAATGGTGGGTGCGCCAGTCTAATTATTTATTTGAACTTTAAAAATCTATAGTTTATAAAATTTATACAAGAACTTGTAAAAGTTGAAAAAACAATACAATTCGAAAAAAAATATTTATAAAAAGCTTTGAGTTTGAGCTAGACTGTGAATAAGAAGATCTTGAAATATAATAAAAAAATTTGAGAACAAATAAAAAGTTTTAAAAAAGTTCTAAGCTTGGATAAAATGATGGATGCGCCGGGATATTTTTTTTATAAATCTTAATATTTTTAAATAAGTTTGTTGTTTTTACTAAGATTTTGGTTATAGTTATTGCGTTATTTGTCTAGTAAACTAAACCTTCAACTTCTTTGATTTAAAATTAAAGACTACAATTTTTAAGCAATTTTTTAAAATAAAAAAAAAATGAATGCGGTGAGCTCTCAAAATTTTGAGAACAAAAATAGGTATAGATTCAAAAACCTGTCTTTACACGATTACAGACATTAGCTCAAAAAGTAAAGAAAAATATAACATTATGTTGTGACGGACCCCCCGACACCGCCACCACTGTCTTTTTCTCCGTTTTTCGGTTTCATCACCGAAAATGACGAATTTCCCCGAGTCAGATTCACAATCAAATTAATTACTATTGATTTGCATAATACACGCGCACAAACTGGTAAAAAGACGTTTTTCCTACACTTTTTGTGACATAACCTTAAAAAAAGAAAGAGCAAGACACTCACCATCAGAGTTTCCACTGCATGGGTGAAGTACTTCTAGCACGTTTCACGCGTTTGATCAATAAATAGCTCTGGAATTATTAAAAAATTAAAAAAAAACATTCTTCTTTCGCTATTGGAGAAGTTTGTTGCCAACCTCTGCTTCAAAAGTTACTATTTTGCTTTTTTTATTTGCTGAATTTGTGGGCTTGTGGCAATAAAAAAATGAAAGGAAATCAAGAATCAACTATTTCGGATACTGTTTGTCTTACTAGCAGTCACGAGCTGGTAGGTGTGAAAATTTAAGAGGATTGAAATCGGTACTACCAACCGTCGAAAATGAAATTACTAAATAGAAAAGTTGTTTTTTTTATAACTGCTGGTTTTATTTCAAATCGAACTTAACTTAGTAGCGTAAAGATCTCAAAAAAAAAAACAAAGATTCGTTTTTTAAAGTGACAGAAAATGTTGCGAGCCAGGACCGGATTTTTTAAAGTCCTAGCCCTCGAAAAAAGTTCTTAGTGCTTGTGACATTTAAAAAGTAAAAAGAAATAAGAAATTAAGTATTTATAACAGTGTCTTTTTTAACACGGACAAGTTAAAATTTTAAAATTTTAAATTTAATCCTTCTGACAATCAAAAATTTTTGAGTTTTTTAGAGCGTTGTAGTAAAAAAATTGAGAGAAAAAGCTAAAAATCTTTGACTTAATTGATTAGCTCATAATTTCTTATTTTGAGTATTTTTTTTATTTTTTTACATTTATAAATACATTATATATATAATATTTTTATTTCATAAAGCATTTTTTGTTTGTAAAAATGGTGGATGCGCCGGGATAATTTGAACTATTATACTTTTATGACATTGTAGCTACAACAAAGCCTACTTTTATGCTAATATAATCAGCCGTGTCATCACTTGTAAGAAAACAACAAAATTGATTGTGTAATTTCCAGTTTTCTATATAGAGGTGTTCCAAATTAAGCATTGTAACAACTAACTACTTGATCCGCTCCTTCGCACTTTTTAAACCCTTCGAATTTCTCCAAACAGTCGTAGATTTCCGTCGATTTGTGGCGCAATTCGTCAATCAGAGCGTCGTCCGCTTTCATTTTTTCTACCATGATTTTCCCGTCGCTTCCCAAGTAGCCTTCTTTTTCATGAAGGCATTTAATGAAGCATTTCATTGGTTCTGTGAGTTGGGTTAATTTGTGGAGTTCCACATTTTCGTCGATTCCGTACTCTGTTCTACATTGGGCCAACACTTTTTCGTGTTTAGCCTGAAAAAAATAAGATACAAAACATGGAAAAATTAGAAAGTTTACCTGAGACAGTGCCAAGAGGATGGAGGTGAAAGTCACTAACTTCAACATGGTTCTGCTGTTTTTTTTTGAGCGTGGAGTTTAAATAGATAGTAATTTTGTTAAATTGTTGTTTATGGGGGCCAATAAAGACAATAGCCGGAACAGTTTTGTTTGTTTTGAACGCTTGAAAAACTACAAATTTAGCAATAATATTGTTTGTTTTATGCAATTTTAATGGTTAAAATGACTATTTTGCGTGATGTAACTACAATATCATTGTATGGTGCTTTTATGGACTATTTGCATGTGTAATTTTTTTTTTCTTAACCCGGTCCTGGTAAGTAACATTTTCAGTCAATTTCATACCAAAAAAGTCTTGTTTGTTTTAAGTCTTAAGACCACTCTGTTTTTTTTTTGAAGAAATATCACCATTTATATTGTTAGTAACTTAATTTTTGATGGTTGGTAGCAATCATTTCTATCCTTCCAAATTTTCACGTCTACCAACTCGTTAATAATCAAAAAGGAAAACGGGATGGTAAATTGTCGGTTTCTTCTTATTTTTTTACTTTAAAAAGCAATTTTTTTTTTTTGAGAGCCATAATTTTTTAAAAAACGGCCCTGTCTAGTATCATTTCAACGCCAAAAATGAATTTTGTTTCTTTGTATCTTTACGCTACTGAGTTAAGTTCGCTTTTGTAGAAATCAAGTTAATGTTTTTTATATTATTTTTCTAGTTAGTAACTTGATTTTCATAGGTTGGCAGCGACCATAAATAAATTATCAAGGGCCCGGTTCTTGTTAATAACATTTTCTATCATTTTAATGACAGAGAAGAATCTTGTTTTTTTTTCTTTATGTTTCTGGAGTTGGAAATGAAAAGAAAATGAAGTTACTAACTTTTCTATTTAGTAACTTCATTTTCTACAATTGGTAGTCCCGATTTCAATCCTCCCAAATTTTTACGTCTTCCAACTCGTGACTGCTAATAAAGAGAAACAGTGTCCTAAATAGCTGATTCTTGATTTCCTTTCATTCTCTTACTACCACAAGCCCACAAATTCAGCAAGTAAGACAAGAAAACAGTAACTTTTGAATCAGAGGTTGGCAACAAATTTCCGCGTTCCTTTAATGTTCATCGAAAGAAAAATGTGTGTTTTTAAACAATTCCAGAGCTGTTTATCGATCAAACGCTGGAAAAGTGCAAGAAGTACTGTACCCATGAAGTGGAAACTCTTGTGGTGAGTGTTTTGGTCATTCTTTTTTTAAGGTTATGTCAAAAAATCTAGAAAAAACGTCGTTTTACCAGTTTGTGCGCGTGTGTTATGCAAATCAGTAGTAATTAATTTGATTGTGAATCTGATTCGGGGAAATTCGCCATTTTCTGTGATGAAACCGAAAAAAAGGAAAAAAAGACAGTGGCGGCGGTGTCGGGGGGTTCGTCATAACATAATGTTATATGTCTCTACCTTTTGAGCTATCGTGTCGTTGCCAAGCATAACAAATGTAACAGCACGAAAAAATCAGGGGCTGTTGAACAATTTTTAGTTCTGATGCGGAAATTTTTGAATTATGTACAGTGGCTTTTGAAAAACAGTTTGACGACAATTGGTGGGGGCACCGGCTTAATTTTTCGCTTAAACCTCATTAATTCTAAGATTTTATCCACTTCCTGCAGAGCTCTTTAAGAACAACGAAGAAAAAATCAGACCACATTGCTACCTAAATTTATTAACTAGAGATCAGAACAGCCCATCGTAACATTTCTCCAACTTGGTAACATCTTTACAGGTCTTGATCGTATCAGCGTCGTTAATACACTTGATAAAGTCCTCTCGTTTCGCATCCTCCAAAGACTTAACTTCTGGAAGCTCCTGCAAGATGTCAATAAGCACATTCCCATTAGCATCCAAAACAAAAGTTTTCTCATAGAAACACTTGAAGAAGCACAACTCCGCTTCAGGTATATCCTCAGCTTGCTCATAATCATGCATGTCATCGATGGTGAAGGAAAGTTCTTTGAAACACGCATCTCTTGTGTTAGCTAATTCGCCCTCCATATTTTTGAATATCGTCTGAATCTACTAACAAAGTTAGAGGAGAAAGATGAAAGAAGAGTACTTACGTCCATGTCTTTGCGGTCAGCACTACACAAGGCAGCGAACAGAAGTACACACAAATGGAAGAGAATCATTTTTGTGCCAAAACTAAACTAGACGGTAATCGAAAAAGAGTGAATTTATAACACAATTTGGAGGCCGCAGGAAATGCAGCCGTCGTCCTATTACTTTTTTTTTGATCATCACATTTTGATTGGCTTTAGAAACTGGTTTAATTTCGCCATTTTGTTGCCACTATTATATCGATAATGATACGTTGCATCAGTAACAAAAAGTGTGCGTGTTAAATTACAACTTCCGGTTTCTATAAAACCCAAGTACCATCGCCACTCTTCAAACACCACCATGACCAAGCTCCTCGTCTTTTTCGTCCTCTTCGTCTCTTCTCTCGGAGACGAAGCCTCAGACAAAGCCGTAAGTACCTTTCAACTTTCACCGAAACACTTTCCAATAGTTGCAGCAATCGTTCGAAGAAATGACAGATGAATTGGGGAAAATTAGAGACAGTTGTTTTGAAAGCACTGATGTGAAAGTCGAAGATTTGAAGGACTACGAGAAAGCCGAGGAGGCTTCTGAAAAAGAACTGTGCTTTTATAAATGTTTCTATGAACAGATTGGGTTGATGGAGAATGGGAGAGTTGTGACTCAGAATATGAATATGATTTCAGCTTTCAAAGGTATGAATGAGGATGAAATTGGAGAAGTGGAGAAGTGTTTTGACGGGATGGAGGAAATTAAGACTTGTGAAGATATGAGGAAAGTTGAGGAGTGTTTGTTGTAAATGTATAAAGTAAAAATCTTACTCTGGAAGTTTTCTTTGATCTTTTCTACGCATCACGAATTTCAAGAAAATCCCATGTTGCGGTTATCAGGAAAATTATTTGTAAGCTGAAATCTTTAAACAATTTTTTTGTATTTTTGTTGATCTGTTCAATTGGAAACTGGAAAGCAACTTTTACACTCAAAAACTACCAAGACAGTTTTTAACTGGAAAGGATAGAAATACGTTTTACAAGTGCTAAAAATATTTTTTTTGTTTCCATTAAAATGTTGAAAATTCAGATAGTGATACCTTTTATTTATTTATAGTCTCGCTCAGAGACTGACATTAAAAAACGAGTTTTCTTGAGTTTTAACAAATGAGTTTTCTATGCTATTTCTTCTAATTTACATTTTTTTCAAGTCCTATTAAATTTGATAATTTAGGGAATTTTGACAGTTGGTAACACTTTTATTTCATCGTTGACGTATATCAAGTAGGCTTAACATAATTGTCATTTTTCCCAAGTGAAGTTGCAAAATTAGTGTTCCAAGATTAATTGAGAATTTTCCTGCACTCCGCTAAAATATGACAATTTACAGTAAATGCCACAGTTACTGACATTGAACATTTTGTGCAATGTGTGTTACCAACTAAAAAAATGTTCCTAGATTTTGCGTTTGGTAATGGCTTATTAGCGCATTCAAAAAGAGTGCGTTAACAGCTTTATTACCACAACAAATTACTATAAAAAAAAGCTATCACAATCAGTGTTTATTTCAACCAAACTTCATTCTCTATCCACTTTACGTAATGAAGCACGTTAACATAAACCGCAGGGCCGCTTGCGCACATTCGTCCGAAAGAAGTTATTCCTACGATGTCGTGCATGCATATGAGGTCATCCCCCGCATGGTTGACTTGAAGGGGGCCTCCAGAATCTCCCTGACATGTGTCTTTTTGTTCATCAGGTGATTGTGCACAAAACTGCATATTCGAAATCCCCATATAAACCTTTCTACTGATATGTCGTAGATATGTGATGTTACAAAAGCTCATGTCCGCAATTTCTGACTGTGCTTTAAGTAACACCTTACTGGGGGAATTTCCGTCAATTGTTGTTGAGCCCCAACCGGTGGCGGTGATTTCATCACCCATGAATTTTTTCTTTAAGTACAAACAGGCAAGTCTTGTATATGGGTTCAGTATCACGGTTTTTTCTAGTTTAATTAGAGCGATGTCGTGGTATGTCGAAGGGTACCGGTATTTAGGATGGATTATGAATTGAGATACTCCTATGTCTTGTCTGTGATCACTGGATGTTAAATCTACGATTCCTAACCTGACAATTGTTATATTTTTATCTCTGAAGAAAAAAGGATTAAAATGGGGATAATGTTGGTTATACTGACTTGATTTTTTTCAACAAATTAAATAGAAATAATTTGTTATATACAAGAAACGAGTGGAAACAGCTTTTCCTCATTTGTGCGCAAGCGCACTCGTCGCACTCGTTTGCAAAACTGCTGTTCCCGCACTTATCATGTGAATAACTATTTACTTGATCTCAAAAATTGTGTGTTTCTAATACATAAAAGAATTTTTAAGACTCTTTTGAAATTTTTAAGGTTTGAATAGAAATAGGAAAAAATTAGACCGGCGCATCCACCATTTTTATAAACCAAATAGTTACATAATTGTCAAACTACTGCATATTTTAGAATTTTTTCAGTGGAAATCTAATTCTTGAAACAAAGTCCTTCAGAAAAATAAGTGATATTTCGAAAATCAAGCCATTTTTTTTAGTTATCAGCTAAAATTTGATTCCAAATTTTTCGCAACTCAGTCTTTTATCTCACAATTTTATAAATCTGCACATGATTAAAATTTAAAAAAAAAACATGCCTGCGATTCAGAATGTTTTCGATAATTAAGTTGGCCCGGCGCCTCCACCATTTCCAAACCCAAATTCTATTGGACATTCTACCATTTTTTTAATGTAAAACCAATTATTATTTATAATGGACCATACTGGAACTGTCCAACTTTGCAAATAGCCTTAAAACAAAAGCTAAATTCTCTTTCAAAGTTTATATTTCAATTTTAATTTCTTCATGACAAATACTTCTTCATACACGCTCTCGATTTTTCCACATCTTCACACTGTTCGATCGCCCCCACGTTCCCCAAACACTCCAAAACCTCGCTCTTCTTGTCTTCAGCAATTTTAGCAAAAAACGGCGATTTTTCAAAACGATCAATCACCAACATTTTATTTTCATCCACATAACCAGTTTTTTCTTGGACACATTTAATGAGACACGCTATTTTGTCAGGAATTTTCTCTGGAGTAATATTTTTGATTTCCTGGGCGAGATCTTCAGCAGTTATCGACAGTTCCGAAAAACATTGTTCTCTAGCAGCCACCAAATCCGCATCCGTAAGAAGCTCATCACGCATTTCCTTAAAAAAGCCACATTAAAAAAAAAGCGACAAAAGAAGTAAAAAACCAACTTGCACATCAAACGAGAAGGCCCCAAAAATAACGCACGAAAGAAGTGTTAGACGCAACATGGTGATTTTTGGTGAGCCGTGGTGGTCGAACTGCTTTTATACGGTTACCTCAATGTAATTATTATTAATAATGAAATTACATAGAACGCCAAATAACAACGTTTCATTCTCATCAACATAAAAAATGGAATATAGGAACAGCAGAGGTCATAAAACGGTGCCTTGAGTGACGCTTACAAAATAACATTGCACGTTTTCTGTTTTTAACAACTGCTGTCACATCTTATTACCTGTAATTGTAAAACACGCTTTAGTCACGCCTCGTCACCTTTGCTCTAATACATATAATTTTCACACAATTGCAGCCAACACAAAAAACCCTAAAGACGACCTTGGGAAAATTACATAATCCACGAAAACGATGCGGAAATCACAGAAAAACTTAGTACTCACAGTTTTGGTAGTTTTCTGTTCTAATTGAAGAGACAAAAATCAAACTCGTATATATACAGTGATTCTTTCACTTTAAGTGCCCGGCGCATCCACCATTTTCAAACTGAATAATTGATGGTTAAAAATCTAACATTTTTATTACAGTAGTTTTTTTCTTCATTAGCACGAAAAATGACAACAAAGCAAAAAATTCAAACATTTCCTCATCCAATTAACAATACCAAAACATGACCTTCATCATCGAACAAACTAACAAAAATTAACAATAAATTCACCCAACAATACCAATTATTTTTCATTATCACTTACTATGTCTCGTTTGTGTCTAACCTTACTTCTATCTTCCTTTTTCCTCATAGTCTCAGGAAGCATTGTAAGTAACAATTTTCTTCACATTACCAAAACTCTCTGTTAGTTTTATAAGAACGAAATGTGGGAAGAATGTTTGGAAGAAAATTCGATGTCTCCAACAGACCTAGAAACTTTTAAAAAAATGCCTACAAGTGAAGCCCCAGAAGAATACTTTTGTGTCATCAAGTGCGTCCATACCAAAGCCAAAGTACTCGCGGAAAATGGAGAAATCAATGTGCGCAGACTTGAAAGTGTTCTTCTCATAGAAGAAATCAAAGAGGTACGAGAAGGCGAAAAATGCAAGGAGGAGGTCGGAAAAGTTGAGACGTGCGAAGACGCCCGAAAGCTGAGAGAGTGTATAGAAGAACACGAATAAATTTTGTATTATTTATTTATGCATAATAAATATTGAAGAAAAACAAGCTCATATACAAGAAAGTTTATCTTTACTGCCGCAACAAAGTCCGTAAAGTGAACGTTTATAGCGACCACTCGAATTAAGTTTTTTCAACCAATATCTCTTAAAACGAATTAGACCAATCAAGTTCAGGGCTAGAACCGATTTGATTAATTTTTTTACCACCGGAAACGATTATTTCCATCAAACTCGACATATCCGGAAGTTATTATCAACGACATATAAAACTTGCTCGTTTCGTGCCGAGAATCAGTCAAAATGAACAAATTGCTCCCGGTTTTCGCACTTCTTGTGTTGTTCATTTCTGCGGTAAGTGCGTTCTAAGACATATGTATAATTGAATTCATTTGTATCAGTCCACTTGATGAAAACTAAGGTTGGTACTGCAATTTCCGACTACTATTGGTAACTCTGCTCGACTGTTTTAAAAGTCAAATTTTATTTCACATTTAATTTATATTCAAAAGACAAAATAAGAACATAACCTCACATTTTACGTTAACATGACAGATGACAGATTGTTTTCCAATCTTCGTAAAGACAAACTTACACCACTCAATTCTAAGAAATTCACACTAGAGAATGGACGGATAGAAATTAATTTGATTTTGTTTGTTTTTTTTTAGTTTGCAGTAGATAATGAAAAAATCATGTCCACAACCCCCGTTTGCATGAACAAGACTCAAGTGACCCAAGAAATGATCCAAAGTTATAAACCCAGCGATGGTAAACCGAGCGAAGAACTCTTGTGTTTTATAAAGTGCACTTTTGAAGAAATGGGATATATTAAGGCCGATGGCTCTCTTTGTATTTATTCTATGAAGAAAGATAACTTGGCAGATGGAAATGAAGAACGATTAGAGAAGGTTTATACGTGTTTGGAAGGCGTGGAAGCAGTGAAAGAATGTGAGGACGCGTGGACCGTGGAGCAGTGTTTCAATATCGAGTGAAAAAATCGTAATTTTAGTAACAAATAAATTTTTTGAGTTGGCAGTGATTGTTCTATAATCAGAAGGAGGTTTTGAAGTGAAATAGATTGGTAGCTCTGTTGTCTATCGAGTTTGTATATTGTCAAACAGGCAAAAAAAAAAAGAAAAGTCGTGTTACGTCTAGTAGACATTGCCTTATTTTGACATCTGTTGATTTTGACGTTTAACAACTACCCCCAAACAAATCAACGGCGAGATCTTTGCATGCCAGTTAACCACAAATTGTCAAAAAACAACCAGAGCTGCCAACACTATTCAAATTCCAAAGCCGCCTGAAGCGACCTCATGTATTTTTTTTCACACGTTTCTTCACAAAATTCTAGTAAAATATCAAAAAAAGTTTGAGTTGGCAGATTGTTTTAAACCTAGAAAAAAGCTTTGGAGTAAAATAAGTTGGTAGCCATGTTGTCTGTCGAGTTTGTATATTGTCAAATGGACAAAAAGAAGAAAAGTCGTCTTACGTAGTTGACATTGCCTTATTTTGACGTCTGTTGATTTTGACGTTTAACAACTGCCCCGAAACACAATAACGGTGAAATCTTTGCATACCAGTTAACCACAAACTGTCAAAAAACAACCAGAGCTGCCAACATTATTTAAATTCCAAAGCCGCCTGTACAGATCGCATGGTATCTTTCCACACATGTTTCTTCACAAAATTACTAATCAAATATGCTAATAATATTAAAATATCACGAAATTATGCAAGGTTACACCAAATAGTTTCTCTCATTAACGCGTCAGCAGCGAAAGGTGTCACTATGAAGAAACTTCCATTCATTTGTGTGTTACTTCTCTTCTTCACCGTAAGCTCGCTTATCTTTCTCTTCTTTTTTTCTCATTCTAACCCTTTGAGGTTGAGGTCTCCTGTCGCGTAACCACAGAAGTGAAAACAGCCTGTCGCCAAGAATTCGGGCTAACTTTCGAAGAATCCCGTCTCCTTAAAACCAGCGAAGATTTATCCCAGAAGAAGAAGTGCTACATTAAATGTTTGTTTGAAAAAGGAGGATATATAACGAGTGATGGAAGGATTCTCGTAGACAAGATCAGAAGCGATAAAGTTGCTGGCAATGAAAGAGAGAGAGTGTTTGAATGCTTAACGAAACTGGAAAGGATAGACTGCGAAAAAGTGACGGAACTAATCGACTGCTTCACTTTAAAATAGCTTGTAGTTAACTTGAATAAAACTTGTTTGGGACCACTGTTTTACTGATACCCCCCGAAAAAAGGTTATCTGCTTATCACATCACAAGAGCTCAAATTTCAAATTCACAATGTCGAAACTACTCGTCACAGTTTTTCTTATTTTGCTAGCCCAAGCTTTCGTAAGTTTTCTCTGTTTTTCTTCTTGTTGTATTTTTTTTTCCGCTAGGCGATCTCTCGCATCACAGAACAAGTGAAAGAACAGTGCCGCCAACAAACGCATCTATCACTAGAAGACTCACGTGTTCTCAAAGCCAACGAGATTTTATCCGCGAAGAAAAAATGCTACATTAAATGTCTTTTCTCAAAAGGTGGATATATCGAGGATGACGGTACACTTCTGGTCCAAAAAATGAAAACCGACAACATCGCTGATGGTGATACAGCGCGTCTCAACAAAATCTACTCATGTGTTAGCTCACTTGACCGGCTCATCACTTGTGAAAAAATAACAGAATTGATTGATTGTTTCACTCTGTAATTTCGAGTTTTATAATATACAGGTGGTCCGAATTAGCGGGGGTAACAACTGACGACTTGGTCCGCCCCTTCGCACTCATTGAATCCTCTGAATTTCCCCAAACAGTCGTAGATTTCCGTCAAATTGTCGTGGAATTCAGCAGCCAGAACGTCGTCTGCTTTCATTTTTTCTACCATGATTTTTCCGTCGCTTCCTAAGTAGCCTACTTTTTCGTAAAGGCATCGGACGAAGCATTTCATTGGTTCTGTGAGTGTGTTGGTCTTCAGGATTTTCACGTCTGGGGCAATTCCGTATTCTGCTCTACATCTTGCTAAAACTTCTTCGTGCTTAGCCTGAAAAAAATGGGATGCACAACATGGAGATAGATACTGAGAATCTAACCTGAGAGAGTACCACCAGGATGGAGATGAAAGTCACTAACCTCAACATAGCTCTGATGACTTTCAGTGCGTGGGGTTTATATAGTTTGAAATTTTGTTGAAATAAAATGGAGGGCAATAATGACAACAAGCGGAACAGTTTTGTTTGTTTTGAACGCTTGAAAAAGTACAAATTGAGGGATATTTTTGTTTGTTTTATGATATTTTTATTGCATCACTGCGTTGTTTTCTTAGACTACGTAAGTGTCTGGAAACCCAGGATTTCAATTTTTTCCTGTGGCTCAAATTTTAGAAACCCGGTCCTGGCTAGTAAAAATTTTTGACAGCTTAATACCAGAAACTTTGTTTCTTTGCCCTCAAATCTTTGAGCTTCAGTCAAGTTCGTTTTTTCTAAAAACTGAAACAGTTAAAACATTTTTTCATTTTATGATTAGTAACTTTATTTTCTAAGGTTGTTAGTCATCATTTCTTTCCTCCTGAATTTTCAGGTCCATTCACTCGTAAACGTTAAAACGGGCAAACACTGTCCTAAATCATTGCTTCTTAATTCCCTCTCACTTTTTTTTTCCCAAAAATTCAGCAAATAAAAAAAATTGTGATTTATGGTGCTGAGGTTGGCAACAGATCTCCCCACGTCACTCCACTGTACACCGAAAAGAAAAATGTGTTTTTTTTTAAGTAATTCAAGATTTATTTATTGATCAAACGTGTGAAAAAGGCTTGAGGTAAAGTACCCATGAGCTGGAAACTATAACGATAACGTTTTCGGTCCCTATATTTTTTGAGGTTATGTCAAATCAAGATACAGAAAAGACATTTTTTTAGGTTTGAGGCGTGTTATTATGTAACTAAACACTAAATAATGTTCTTCTGAGTCAAGCGCAAAGTTATCATAGGTTGGAAGCTAATTGTTGCATTGATTTGTTTTTGAGGTTATGTCACAGAAAATCTAGAAAAAAATGTTTTTTCATGTCCGTGGGCGTGTACTGTGCAAAGTAGTACTAAGTGATTTGATTGCGGATGTAAACTGGAAAAATCCGCTCTTTGTGATAAAAACGATAAAGGAAAAAAAGACAGTGGCGTGGCGGTGGCGTGGGGGGGATGTCTTTCGTATAAAACAATGTAATATTTACGAATTTTTCACTATATAATATTTTATCTTTGTACCAAATACGAAACAAAAAGTTTTTGTATATTTGGGAAAGTTTGCGATTTTCTGAGGTTATGTCGTTGACAAACACTTCTCTTTTTTTTATTATATTCACATTTAAACACACTTAGACTCATTTCAAAGGTTGAGCCATATTGTATTATGTTTCCTAGTATTTTTCAACTATATTGAAAAGGTTTTTTTTCAATATCAATTTATGTCACATTGTTGGTCTTATTGAAACTGTATGAAGAAATGACAGTCCGCGGACTACATGTCGTTTATTTTCACTTTTTTTAGTGATTTTTTTTTTAAATTCTACATATACAAGGTGATCATCCCTTGAAGTTTTTTTTTATATTGCTGTTACTTGTATTCAACCCATGAACAAGTGGCAGTCCTGATTCCACTTCGTGGGTCACATGCTATACATTTTTCCCTTATATGCGTTTTTAATATTCGTGTTCAGAACACGGGTTTATCTACTAATATTTTTCTTACAATATATAGGGTGACACTTTAAAATGTCAGCTCGTGTTGAAACTGTATGAAGAAATGATGATCTATGGATGTCAGCGCCACTCGGCTAAGCCAATAGAATTATAGTTGGTGACTTATTCTGACGTTTGCTCGTCTAGTTGAAACTGTATAAAGAAATGACTGTCCTGCCCTTACCCATCTCCCTTGTTCCCCCCCTACCTGGCAAGAAACGCCCCAGACCTTCACGTGGTTCTTGCTGAATGCTGTTTTCTGTTCTGAAAGCACCAACCAACTTGGGGCACTCCCTCCCAAAGAAATAATAATAACTTGAAAGTATATTTATCAGTTTGTAACAATATTATCAGTACTTTCCCCAACGCTTCCACTTTTAATGAGAGTGCGCACTCCCATGACCATAAACACTATAGCGATGACCAAGTGGTAGCTTCCGTAGACCACGTATTGATCTCTAGGATCCAAAGCGAATCCGGATCCTTTCGTCGCCACAGCAGCTGTGAGAATCGAGTTACAGACCAATGAGAAGAACGTGTTGATGCCGAAAATGAGACCGTAGCTGTCTTCATCGATCTCTTTGGCGATTTGGGTACTGGCGATGGTCACCATGAAGTGGTACAAGATCCCGAAGATGATATAGAAGGCGTAACAGAGGAAAATGTGGGAGGTTTGAGAGCTGACAACGATGAGGACGCCTTGGAAGAGTGAGAAGCAGCCCATAGTGATTTCTCCTTTGACCTCCCAATTGAACTGGAGGTAGCCTGCTAGGAGAGCGACCAGGAAACCTGACAGGGTCAAGATGGCTTCCACGGCGCCATTATAGGCCGCTTCTTGGTTGTCTTGAATGGCGGCATACAGAGGTTGCATGTAGTTTTCTATTTGGACGTATCCACAGGTAGAGAGCGCCCACCAAGCTGACCATTTCACCACGTGGAGGTTGGTGAAGGCGTCCAAGAAATGCGACTTCATCAGAGCGAAGGCAGACACCACCTTCTTAGAAAACGGTTGGTCTTTAGAGCCTTCGGAGTGAAAATACAAACTTTTTTCCACCGGCGGGAGAAACAAACTCCAAATTGTCGCAAAACTGACCGCTGAAACAAAGGTGACTACTCTACCGACTCACGCTCTCCCAACTTACCAGTAAAAGTGATGTAGTTCAACTCCAGAAAATTCATAGCTTCCGTGGACACCAAAATCTGCGAGGATATCCCGGAGATGGCTCGCCCCGCCAAAATTGCGCTTCTCGTATGCGAGGTGACCTTCTGGTAATTCTCCCTGTCGACTTTTGCGTAGATGTACGTGTAGTACGCCACTTCGGCCGCACTGAACATCCCGTAGAAGACCTCAAGAACTTGCAACTCGAAGAGAGTCGTCGTCCAGATTAACATGGACCACACGGCGATCCCGGAGAGTCCCAGGAGCACGATCAGAGGCTTGTATCTACACATGTCGGTGATCAAGAAGACGATGACTAGGAGGATCATGTTGGAGTAGGTTCCCACGGGATATACTTCCTTGGAGACTTGATCTCCGGTGACGTTCCTCCACCGATTGTCGATGAGAAAGTCGTAGATGAAGGGCTCCGAAGGACGGATTTCTTTGAGGAACCCGAAGAGGCACAGAAGGAGAGAGATCTTGAACCAAGGCTCCATGTTGAGAGGACTGGAGGAGATGTCAAAACGAGGCACATATATAGCTGGAGCAAAGTTCCACGAATTCGGTTTTTTGTGTGTTTTTATGTATAAAAAAATTATCTGTAGGAGTACCAGAGTCAGACTTCATATTGTACGATAGTTTTTTGTTGAACTCATTTAATGGATTGATCATTGTTACTGTAATCTTGTGATAAGCAGCCGAGATTTTATGAGTGATAATTAGTTTATTGCGTACAGTACTTTCGCATTAAGATTAGACATTCGTGTTAACAACCATAACCTTACTTTTAGAGAAAGCTAGTTAACGTGGTAATGATGCTACGCCGTAGTATCGTATTCATAAAAAACCAAGCGTTTGATTTTGTTTGTACCTCCGATGTACATCGTGGTACCGTGTCATATCGTACCTCGTCATAGTAATCGGTAATCTGCCACGACCGATACGACATATAGATTGACAGTACACCACTGTTGCATTGAGCTACGACAATAATTGCCGTATATTTTAGCAACGATTCCTCAAATTGCTTTGTAGTTGTGTGGAACTTTTATGTAACACTTACAGGATGACCCAGGGATGCGTAATCCGTCCAAAACTTTTTTCTATGCAATATATTGACACGATTTTCGATATTCAGTAGATGTATATATATAGTGTATACACAACTCATTTTTTTTTTTAATAAAACACTGTATTTGTCCTCACATGTCAATTGCATTTTGGATAAGCTTCTCAATGATACAAGATTTGTATGGCAATTTTAACATATTTCTCAAATTTTACAAAAAAAAAAATTACAAGGAGATTTGTTGGCTTTTGCAAGTAGCCTGCTGTTAATCTGTCGGATAAAAATTTATGTTGATGCTAGTTTAAACACGAGGTCATTTTCTTACAGTAGTTCAGAAGTAGAGTGGCACTATGCTAATAAATTGTCATTTGACTTATCAAATTTGGTAGTTATTCCATTTTTTGGGTGTTAGCACACCGTGTAAAATGTGTGCGCTATTGGACTAAAACTCAATTATAGAATAGGAAAACACCCAAAACCCCTCCACTTGTTTAAGTCTTCGGAAACAACCATAGTGCCGCAAATGTCCCGCGCAAGCCGATCAATGTGGCTCTCTGGCCAGAAATGGTTTGATTAGTTTTCCGACAAAGGCACAGTGGTTTTCGATCCGGCCAACCTCTAAACCTTTCATTTCCTCCACATTCATACACACGCACAACACACATCATCCATTTACAAAACATTCTACATGCTGTCTTCTAGCGACCCGCAGATCTGATACGGTTAATCACCTTTAATTAATTATTTACCCACACGAAAACGGGCTGAAAAAACATAACAAAGATGAAGTGTGAAAATTACATCTTAATCGTGTTACACGACACATCACGGTTTTTAGCGTTTCCATAAATTTGATAAAACATTTTACGTGAAAGTACAAAAAGCAAAATGGCGGTCCACGTCCACACTAACAAAATGGTAAACACAAATTGGCGCCCTCTTCGGTACCCTTTTTTTGGTATGATCGCTTATAGTCATTGAGTTGGGTACTCCGTGAAACTTAGGTACTCACTCACGGTGAAAAAAATCACAAATCCTTTTCTTTAGCATACACAGATAAGATAATACAACCACCAGTAATAACTTACAAAGTACATTCGCTAAAAAACTTCACTACAGTAAACGTAGACAATATTGCACTAAATTATAACAAGTTAGAATGGCGTAGGTACCACAACAAACTACTTTCTTCCAAACTTTTTACCGACTCCCCCTTTATAGTACTACTTGCTCAGCAGCCCGCTCTCTTTCTCCTGCGTTATCTTGTGGTACTACCTTTTTCACCGTTCAAGACGAGGGATTTAAAATTTAAAACGGGACTCTACACCCTGTGTACAAAAATATATCATGTATCATACATATACTGGGTGTCAAAAATCGAAATGTCATAGTGAATAACAAAAAAGTTATGGACTGATTACGCATTCCTAGGTCAATAAGTACTTGTCAAAAAGTAGTTATCCAAGTCCGATTGCATGGTCAGTTGGGCATAGCAGCAAGAGCCAAAATTGTCATAACTATGACATTTTGCTGTCCTAGTTTTCTATGAATGCGATAGTACGTTCTTTAAAGTGGAGCCTCCTCCGCTCACAATTTTGGATGGTGTAGTGGTTGCCTACATTGTCGCGAAGCACTAGTTTGGTGCCACAGACTTAGACCAGGACGTGATTAAAAACCACAATAACATTTCCAAAGAACAGTCTCAATAAAGACATCATCATTAATCTTGGCCTGTTCGACGATTCCGAGAAAATCTCAACACGGCTGTGATTCCACTTCTTCTCGTTAAGGATAAAATAATAGAAAGCAAGGACACCCCCACTACTTTGACTATAATAAATTGAAATTGTTATTAATGTTCGAACAACAAAGATGTGGCTTCTCGTAAGACAGTGCTACGTCACCAAGACATTTCTTCTTTTTTCTCTCCTTCTCGTGGCAAAGGGACAAGAATTCATAGGTAACTCAAAAGTAACTCGAGGTCAAGCCAACCTACGTCTTTGTAGGAGATCTGTGCACTGTTACAACAACGCAACAACAAGGAGAATGCAAACTAATCAGCGACTGTCCGAAAGTGGACGAAAAAATAAAGACCCGCCAGGGCTTCCCCCAAACTTGCGGCTTCCAGGGACACACACCTATAGTTTGCTGCCCCAAAGGGAGAACACCGGGTGAAATCAGCAAACAAAGTGAGTGTCTTCATCGTGGTACAAGGAATCAACTCGCTTTACAGAGTGTCGGGAGTATGCCGATTTTGCCTATGCAACCGTTCATTCTCCGGTCCTCATCAAAAACGCCCCTACACACCGCCGGTATGAGTGCGGTCATACGGTCGTCGAGCTCATCATCGGGGGGAAACCTGCAACGAAGAAAGAGTTTCCTCATATGGTAAAATATACAGAAAGTACCGGTTTTCAACTCACTTAAGGTTGCTATAGGGAACGAACAACACGATGGTTTGAAGTGGTTGTGTGGGGGCACTCTTCTCAGCAACCTCTTTGTTTTGACAGCTGCGCATTGTTTGACAGATCCTTACCAGTAAGTATCTTCTTTAAGATGAATGGAATCTACTTTGGTTTAGAGGGAACATGACTCATGTCAGGATGGGAATCATCGATCTCAATGTGGACTACAAGAGACAGGATTTCAAGATTTTAGAGAGGATAGCGCACCCGGACTATAAGTACCCGTCGCATTATCACGATATTGGTTTGATCAAACTGGAAAAACCTGCGAATCTCAATCCGTACGCACGCCCTGCTTGTCTTTACATCGACAACCACGTGGATGCAGACAAGGCGATAGCTACAGGATGGGGGAATACAACTCCTGAGGGGGACTCCCAGAGTACCACGCTGCTTAAAGTCACCTTGAAATTGGTCGACAACCAGAAATGTAATGATAGTTATAAGAACTCCATCAGTAGAAGGTTCGTGCATGGTATTATTGAAAACATCCAACTATGTGCGTCCTCTGACAACGATGAAAGGAAGGATACTTGTCAGGTTTGTTATCTTTAATGTTTTTTTTTTGACGTTTTGAGGTTAAGTTTGACAGGGTGACTCTGGAGGTCCTCTTCAGATCTACCACAGTGAGAAAGATGCAAAGTGTATGTATGATATAGTTGGAATCACTTCTTTCGGGAGACCGTGTAGTGGCGCTGCTAGCGTTTATGTGAGGGTGTCTCGTTATATCAAATGGATTGAAGATATAGTCTGGCCGGAGGAGTGAACTCGGCGAAGGCTCGTTGTAGTTGAAGGAAATAAAGTTGTTTGGTCAATCATGGTTGGCTCAAAGTTTTGTAAACACTAGTTGCCAAAATAAATTTCGATATATACATAGTTGGGAACTAAATATTTTCATTCAAATGTGAGTGCAATGTATGCTAGTGACATCTATCCAGAAATTGCTTTCGACAGAAGGAGACTTGGGAAAAACAAATTGAAAATCAAGGCCACAAAAAAGGTGCTTGTAGATAGCTTCTAGATCTTCTGTACATGGTGAAATTTAGAATCTTAGAATCAGAATTTAGAAATTTAGAAATTTTGACTCATTTTGTACAAAATTGTTCTAAAAATGGAGTGCTTTAGCCACTTTTGTTGTAAATACACTGTTTGCCCAAATATGTGTTTTTTAAAACTTATGGAGACACAAGAAATTTATTCTCAGAAAGAGTAATTTCCAGAATTTTGGATCTACCTATATGAATTTTTTTTAAGTTATGGATTCTGATATATAGTAGCGATATCTATCTAAAAACTACTTTTGACAGGAAATTGGGAAAAAACGAATCAAAAATCAAGGTCACAAAAACGATACTTCTAGATTTTTCTAGATAGTCAAATTAATTTTTTTAAACGCTACAGTTGGACTCATTTTTGCAGAATTGTTAAAAGAAGTCAGTAGTTTAGACATTTTTATTCTAAATACAACAGTTGTCAAAACATGTCATTTAAAACTTGTTAAGTTAAAATATCTTCATTCTTAAAAAGTGTCGTAATATCCAAAATTTTGGATTCATCTAAAAAAAATTAAATTTATGGATTCTTATATATGCTAGCGATATATATCCAAAAATTGTTTTTTACAGAAAAATAACTAGATTAAATAAATCGAAAATCAGGGTCACAAAAAATATTTCTAGGTGGCTTCTAGATCCTTGTAGGTTATCAAATTTAGACCTCTTACGCTACATTTTGATTTATTTTATGCAAAATTGGCCAAAGGATTTAGTGGAAGCCGTTTTTATTATGGATACACTGGTTGCAAAAATACAAGCCAATGAAATTTTGTACATTAATTTTTGTTAATATATTTTTTTAAAGATGCATGCTAGAGTTTAGTAGAGCGCCTAGTGTAGACCTCTCTAGATTATATCATATGACATTAAAATTCACTCATTTCACATAGAAAAGTCTAAAAAATTAAGTGGTGTGTCCAGTTTTTCTCTAAATATACTGGTTGCTAAAATATATGCCATTTAAGTAACCCAATATTTTTCAAATATTTTTCTAAAATATTTGAAAGCGTCGCGTGAATAAACCGAAAAATAAACAACCTTGAAAATTAACCTCCACTAAAACATTGCAGTTTAACTAATCTTCCATTTGCGTCAAATTTGTTAGTGATGATATCATCCACCGATTTTTAAGGAAATTAAGGTTATCCAAAGAACGGTCATGGTCAGGTCACAGGTCAGATTTAAAATCTTCCCGCAAGCACATTCTGTTGATATTTCAATATGAAGCTCTATTTACTCCAAACGTGCTTGTTTCTGGTCCCCATGTTAACCCATGGAGCTTCAAAAATAGGTACCAACCTTTAAAATCTCGACATAGCTACATTTTGACTTTTAGACAACCTCTGCCTTTTGAAAACCACAGGTTCATATGGGAAATGCAAGCCACTGAAAGACTGTAAGGTAGCACTTGACAAAATTAAGAAAAACCAAGGATTTCCCCAAATTTGCGACTATCAAGATACAGGTTTTAATGTTTGTTGTCCATTACAACATGGGGAAATTAGTAAAGAAAGTAAGTTCGAAGGATGAGAAGATCAAAATTGATTTTCTTTTCAAGAATGCAAAGAATACTCCGTTTATGCCTATGAAAAAGTGGGAACCAAGAAAAAACCTACCTGTGATCTCACTATTCCTTTGATTATTGGTGGTGAACATGTGGAAAGGAGGGAATTTCCTCACATGGTACGTTTTATTGAATATAATGTCTTGATGGTGATTTTTTACAGGCGGCTATAGGTTCTAAAGAAGTGTCAACTAACATAACATGGCTCTGTGGGGGAAGTCTGATTAGTGATCAGTTTGTTTTGACGGCAGCGCATTGTTTCATCCATCAGTACGTTCAGTATAACCAACATTGTCCACATTTTAATCCTTTTTCTTCAGAGATAAAAATATAACAATTGTCAGGTTAGGAATCGTAGATTTAACATCCAGTGATCACAGACAAGACATAGGAGTATCTCAATTCATAATCCATCCTAAATACCGGTACCCTTCGACGTACCACGACATCGCTCTAATTAAACTAGAAAAAACCGTGATACTGAACCCATATACAAGACCTGCCTGTTTGTACTTAAAGAAAAAATTCATGGGTGATGAAATCACCGCCACCGGTTGGGGCTCAACAACAATTGACGGAAATTCCCCGAGTAAGGTGTTACTTAAAGCACAGTTAGAAATTGCGGACATGAGCTTTTGTAACATCACATATCTACGACATATCAGTAGAAAGGTTTATATGGGGATTTCGAATATGCAGTTTTGTGCCCAATCACCTGATGAACAAAAAGACACGTGTCATGGAGATTCTGGAGGCCCCCTTCAAGTCAACCATGTGGGGGATGACCTCATATGCATGCACGACATCGTAGGAATAACTTCTTTCGGACGAATGTGCGCAAGCGGCCCTGCGGTTTATGTTAACGTGCTTCATTACGTAAAGTGGATAGAGAATGAAGTTTGGTTGAAATAAACACTGATTGTGTTTTTTTTTTCTATAGTAATTTGTTGTGGTAATAAAGCTGTTGACGCACTCTTTTTGAATGCGCTAATAAGCCATTACCAAACGCAAAATCTAGAATTTTTTTTTTTTAGTTGGTAACACACATTGGACAAAATGTCAAATGTCAGTGTGAGCTTTGGGTTATACTTTCAACAAATACAGAAAATTTTCATCGGCAGCAAATTTCTAGCAGGTAATTTCGGAATTTATCTTGAAACACAAATTTTGCAATTTTACTTGTGAAAATGATAATGATTAGTCTACTTGATTCAAGTTTAAAATGTCAACTTGTAAAGGTTTCACCAACTGCCGCAAAATTCCCTAAATTATCAAATTTAATTTGTAAAAAAAATGTATTCAGTAAGCGAGTTGAAAAAAGTTGTATAAAAAACTCGTTTTATAAAACTTAAAAGCACTTGTTTTTACTTTCATGGCTCATTTGATAGAAAGACGCTCGGTATTTTAGAAAAACTTATGCACGTGTCAAACATAAACATAACCTCAAAATGACAGAAACAAAGATTTTTGAAATTCTACTACAAAAACACCACGATTTTCCCAAACTCCATTCAGAAGCTGCCTTCGCGGTTGCCAACAGTTTTGCAGACATAATTTACGACACGGTGCAAGTGAAATCTACGTTGGCAACAACTAGAAGATTGGACCTTCTGGTGAGCCCCCATTTGCCGGTTTGGTTTGATTTAACACTATTTTTGTAGAAGTTTTTGCGGAGTTTAACTCCAAACTGCCACGTGGGGGTTGATGGTGAAAACTGCGATGTATTTATAAATGCGTGTCTTGAGAGTGACCCCATCGAGGACTTTCAAAGGAGCGACTTGTGCAGTGAAATTAAGGAATTTAACAAGAGGAGAAATGAAAAACACCGAGAGAACGTGAAAAGGCTTGGTAAAAAGACAGTTTCAGAGATATATGTATATAAAAAAAAATTGTAGAGTTGATACAGAAACATGACCAGGAAGCCCTAGACCGAGTAGATTTCCCAGCAAGAGTCGTTCGCAACATTTCTTACTACGAAACCAGCGATAAGATCATCACAAGCCTGATCAAGACTGCCCCTCAGAGCCCCCAAGACACTGTCGACATCACAAGTCTAAAGTACAGGAGGAAACAAATCAAATTCGCGTACGCCCTTCTTCACCTTCGGAAGTGGGATCCCCTAAACAAAATTCTGCATCGACTCCATGGCTATGACAGTTTAGCCCTCCAAGAAACCCACTTCTTGGAGTATTTAAATGAGAATTTGCCGCCTGAAGGGGAGCACTTAAGACAGACTTTAATAAAACTTTTTTTTTTCATTTATGAGAAGCCACTTGTCGCTGCGTGTGTGGAAATAATACGTGATGGAGTCCCTCCTCAAGTCACAGAAAAACTCTCGCTTATTAAAGAACTGTGCCGGGAACCCCAGTTCAAATTCAGAGTTCAGCATTTACTTCTTCAATTGTACGTGTATAGTTTTTGCAATCGTGAAACTTTGAATTTCGTTGATTTTTTGATAAATAAAGAGTGAGGTTAGAATATTGGTAATGTAGGTTTCTACCCTGTTTGAGACGAGAAACATGGCGTCCATCCTCAAGTTGTCGCAATCCGTGGCAAAATTATCAAAAAATGGGAGCATAATCAAGGTAAGAACTCTATTTGATTTTTAAGGAGCTTCCGTTTTGGGGTCTTCTTTTAGTTCGTGGTTTTTATCGCGTAGTTGCATAATGACGTTACGTAATTTGGCGACATAACCTGCAAGTCTTTTTTAGGCCACAAAAAGCCTCCGCAAAGCGTCCACCGCGGCTGAGCCCAAACAGGTCGTGTTGAATGTGCCCCCGACCAACGTTAGCACGTTGAACTCAGGTCAGCGCCTCATTTGAACCCCTGTAGGTTTCTAAAATAAGTGTTGTAGGTATTAGAGTTGCGACCGAGGATTGGGGCTCCCACACTGCCACCGTGGGCATCTGGATCGACGCTGGCAGCCGCTATGAAAACTCGAAGAACAATGGAGTTGCCCACTTTATGGAGCACATGGCTTTCAAAGTAATCAGTCTTGGTTTTTTAACTGTAATTTATAGCCCCCTTTTAGGGTACCGGTAAGAGGAACCAAACTCAGCTCGAGATCGAAATTGAGGACATGGGCGCCCAGTTGAACGCTTACACTAGCAGGGAACAGACAGTTTATTATTCCAAGTGTCTAGCTAAGGATGTTCCCAAAGCGATCGAGATTTTGGGAGACATCGTCCAAAACGCGAAACTTGGCGAAGCTGAAATCGAGCGTGAGCGCAGCGTTATCCTTCGCGAGATGCAAGAGGTGGAGTCCAACCTCCAGGAGGTTGTTTTTGACCATTTGCACGCCATCGCGTACCAAGGAACTCCCTTAGCTAATACCATCTTGGGCCCCACCGCGAACATCCGCTCTATCAACGCCACAGATTTGAGGGCTTACCTTGACAACCACTACAAAGCTAGTCGCATCGTCGTCGCCGGCGCTGGGGGCGTCAACCACGACGAGTTAGTCAAGCTGTGCGAGCAGCACTTGGGGAAATTAAGTAAATAAACCAATAGGCTTGTTGCTTATATATTTATTTAACTATTTTCAGACAACAACTACCCCGACGAGGTCCCCATTTTAGGGCCCTGCAGGTTCACGGGCTCTGAAATCAGAGTCCGCGACGATTCTCTTCCTCTAGCCCACATCGCGATTGCCGTCGAGGGCGCTGGTTGGACCGACCCTGACGTTTTAACACTCATGGTAGCCTCGACGTTGTTGGGGGCATGGGACAGGTCCCAGGCCTCCGCTAAACAAAACGCTACTAATCTAGCGCGTGCCAGTGCCGAAGGCGAGCTCTGCCACTCATACCAAAGTTTCAACACCTGTTATAAGGTGAGAAAATGGCGGCGACCACCATCTTGATCTTACTATATTTCTTTGTAGGATACCGGCCTCTGGGGCGTGTACTTCGTCTCCGACCCTCTCAAAATCGAAGACATGGTTTTCAACATCCAACAGGAGTTCATGCGATTGGCTACAAGCGCCACCGAAGGCGAAGTAGAGCGCGCCAAAGCCCAACTCATCGCCAACACTCTCCTCCAATTAGATACCTCTACCGCCGTCTGTGAAGACATCGGCCGCCAACTCCTCTGCTACGGCCGCAGGTTGCCGCCCCACGAACTCACCCATAGAATTAATTCCATCACTGCGCAGAACGTGAGGGATGTATGCTATAAGTATATTTATGATAGATGTCCAGCGGTGGCGGCGGTCGGCCCTGTTGAAGGTCTCCCCGATTATAACCGCCTCCGCAGTTCCATGTATTGGCTACGCGTCTAAATAATTGTTAGTATAACACACGTGGAAAATCAGATGTAAATAAGGTTCCGTTCTTTTTTGTTAATTTAATAAACGTTAACGACCATTATGGGTCTATATATATCCATAAAACATTTCCGTGATCAATATTTCCAATTTCCGTTAAACAACCCAATAATTATGAGAAAATCACCACTACGCTTGTTAATATTTAATCGCGGTAGCCATGGTCGACCATTCTACGATGAGCGTTAAACTCCTCCGTTTGATTATGATATTCGGCGAAGTTTTTGCGATCACCCCTTCGCGAAGAAGAGTGAAGAAAATATCAACGAAGATCTACGGTGTGTTCTTCATAACTGTGCTTATAGTAGCATCTATAGGCTCCGTAGCTTACTACAGGCTACCGCTGTATGTCAATTTTTCGGAAATCAAGTTGGTCTTGACCATCAGTATGGTGATACTAGTCAACGTTTTCAACTGTTACACTGTGCTGGCTCCCGTCTTTTGTAAAAGTCGCGAGTATCGTTACTTGGTCCACGTTTTAGAAGAACCCGGCCACAACTTCAAAGGAGCCTACTTTGTTTTTATAATTCCTAATTTTATATACTGGATGGTCAACGCATATGTCGCTTACGTCTGGACCGACATTCTCGGTTTTGAGTACTACAAGCAGTACTGGGTTGAAGTGATCCAACTCTACTTCCAGTTCTACCATAACTTTTTTCTTTGCGTGGCCGTGCGGATCCTTTGGTGGAAATACAAACATGTGAACTTCCTCCTTTCTGAGCATATACTCTACACACAGACGCGCAGAGCAACAAACGAGCGTTCCCCGATCATAAAACACATTGAAGACGCCATATATTCCCTTAGAGAAACCAACGTGGCTTTCAACGACATTTTCGGGTGGCCCATACTAATGACAGTCCTCTACTCAAGCCTACTCCTTCTAAACTACTTCGACGACATCTTCAGGAACAGTTTCGGGTACACCGATAGCCAGTACGTCGGCGTCATAGTATCAAACATCAGCGTCGTCCTTCTAACCAACGTGAGTCGCCGCCATCTTGTTTCAACCCTCTAAGTTCTTTACTTTTATAGGTGGGAACTCTATGTTTTATACTTCTATGTGACGGGGTCTTAGATGAAGTTAATACGACGGTAATGTTGGGGTACAAGCTGAGACAGCACGTCACAGGTTTGGAAAAAGACGAAATATGTCAGTTTATTCGTTTAGTTCGTGATAACTCCCCGGACTTCACAGCCGCTGGGTTCTTTTCGATAAGTAAAGCGACAGTGTTACACATAGTGGGTACAGTCACTACATTTTTTATTATAATAATACAGTTTAATACCAACACATGACGGTCGAAAGTATGCAACCAATAAAACATTTGTTGGTTTTAAGTACATTGGGACCTACATTCCGAAGACTTTTTTGATGACGGGTAAAAGACATAGTCGTATTTTTTCCGTGTCTTCGCATTTTGTGACAGTTTTGATATCGTCGGCACACTCGACGATTTTACTCTGTATCTCTTTCGGAGCTTCTTTAACCATCTCATTGATAACGTCATTGGCGAAGGTACCGTCATCGTTTACAACTTTTCCTTTTTCCAGCATGCACTTAGCCATACATTGCAAATTTTCTGAGGGTTCTTCCAGAAGGACTCTGCCATTTTCGTACTGCTCTTTGGGAGTGTTGGTACTCTCTGAACACTCTTCCACCCATTGTTGTACTTCTTTAAACTGAAACTTTATTATTACCGTACTTTTTGCGATTTCTACTTACATCAATCTGTGCTGAAAACACAGCGGTGACCAGAAGGAGACACACTGCGGATGGTAACAATGACATTTTTAAGCTGCCGTTTGTTAGGCTCTTTGCAGCTTATATTGTAGCGCGATCCAAGGTTGAACGAGTAAATCACGCTTTTTACCAAATTAAATGTATATTAATAATAATAATGAAGATAATTGTGATGTGGCTGAGGTGTTACGATAATTGATTACACTAAATTGTAAAAACATCAAAAATGAATTCATAGGAATCCCCTCGTTTCAAGACATGGCGGGAAACCCTCCGCTGCTATAGCAACTGTGAAAAGTATTGAGGGTGCACAAATATAAACGCAGCTTATGGTGCTTGAATCAGTGCTGGTTTCGTTCTTGGAGCGTGTTTATCAGCGACAAGCTCGTAAAAAAAAACTCCTTTACAATCTACAAAACGAAATTACACAACAGTGTTACCACTCCACTATTACCTCAATCGCCAAATTTTAGTTTAGATACAATTCCCCACTGAATTTAATCCTGAAAGGTCGCAGAGCATGTCCTAGAAAAATCAAGTAGGTTTGTTTGTCGGGTTAGTTCCAGTGATACCACTTCACGTTCACTCTGAAGACTTCCTCAAACTAGAAATAAAAATTTTGAGTTGTTCTTGTAAGGTTGTTTTACTAACAGAGTCCTCAAATTTTTAGCCACATGTTGTGGCTGCTAGTAGTACGTAGAACCCCACAAAAATAGTAGCAAATCACCGTTTTACCCTTTGCGCATCTAAGTATTATATACAGTAAATGGAGAAAAAGTATAGTTTGGAACTTGGAAGGTGGTAACCTTGTGGAAAATTTTTCCCAATTTCGAAAATTGGCGAAATTGTCGGCTATCAAACTCATTGATTTTTTCGATCTGGTGGAGTTTTATAGATACTCAACTTAAAATGAAGGTAACCGTACAGAAGATATTGAGTCGGTACTGCCAAAACAGTGTAAGAGAATAACCTAAATAAAAATTTGAAAATCACTAAAAATATTTTCAGACATTGAGGAAACTACTTTAAGACAATACAAAACAAAAAACTTCTTTTTCGTTTGTTTGTTTTCGTATAATCGCTGGCATGTTTCGATATCGGCAAATTGGAGACGCATAGCATTACCTAAAAAGTTTTGTTACAACCCTGGTCAAAAAATTAGTTCTCTACATAGTAACTATGTATGAATGTAGTGACGTACTTGAAAGAAAGCTCCAGCTTAGATTTATACAGAAAATCGTAAGCTTGTGCCAGTAATACAACCGAAAGACATAAAAGCTTCTAATAAAAGAGTGAATTTCGTCAATTTTGATTGGTAGAAACCGTCCGTTAAGATACTGCAGATTTTTAAACACAGTTCAAAAAAACTGAGGTGAAACACGCGATTGTGCCGCATTTTCAAAAATGATAGCAGCAAGTTAAAATTTTCTTTAAATATAAATTCATGCTCAGATCTAGTTAGAAAAGGGTTTTATTTTTATTCCTCGGCATATTTAAATTGCATTTTTCCTTTGTCAGGAAGTTTTTTGGTACAGAAACATATCAAGGAAAGTTATAAAATTAAGATTTACTTTAGTTTAAAAATTCATTTCTCAAATTAGCAGAGTTTCAAACCTGATCATGAAGAGTGCACACCTTGGTAACACAGGAAACTCTACCTTGGTCGTTCAGGAATTTGAAAATGGACAGGAAGAGGTTTTAAGGACACAAAGGACTTCATCTACAGTGCCACCAAATATTATTCCATTAACAGTCTTTACATATGAACTTGAATCTAAAAAATCAGTTCCTGGTTGAAATGTTCCACTTTAGTTCCACATCAAAACACTTCTTCACCAAACTTAAACACTTCTACAATTATCTCCCCCGTCCTCCTGCTGCTCCTTGAGCCGGGTTCTGCCAGGTCGCTCCTCTCCCTCCGCGCACCGCAGGGTTGGCTCCGCGTCCTCGCCCCCTTGCCGCTAAAAACAACACAATGAAAACAAAGAACCATTGCAATTTCACTTACCTTGGGCCCGTAAAATCGCCGACTTTCCTCTTCCCGCCGTCCCTGCCTTCGTCTGTTTTTTGAACATGGGGGCGTTCTTCAACATGTCCGGTAATATAAGAAATCTGATTTTTGAGCCTCTGATGTACACATTTTCCAACTGGGCCACCCTCCCGTCTCTGTAGGTCACAGTGATTTGAGTCATTTGGCAATTCATATTGTCTTCGGCTTCTATTAATTTGCCCCGGTACACTTCGCCGGTAATAGTCTCGCAGGTGACGATGTGGCCTTCAGCTTCGTGGAGAACCTTGATGGGTACGCCGATCGACATCTTGGGGGGTGAGTTAATCCGGATCTGGGAAGTTTATGCCCGTTTTCGAGTAGATGATTGCGGATAAAAATAAACGTAACAGAAACGAAACGGACGCCAAAATTTGACAGATGGAGGTTGTAAGTGGCGACCAATGAGAATGCCGAGATGAGACGTGTGGCGCTCTCTAGTGGAAGACTTGTTTGAATGAGCCAATGAGGGCTTTGTTTGGGCAGGGGTGCCAATACCAATCTTGTCTACAAGAAATTCAAAGTTACTAAAAGTTTTAATTTGAATCAGGATGAAAACAGGAGAATAGCACAAAAGCGGACGCATTCGCAACTAAGCAAACACCGGGACGCTCAATTGATGCTTTCACGGACTTTTTGAAGTCTCTACTCTAAAATTTTAGCAATATAAGTGACTCTTGACGTTTTAGGTTATGTCAACCGACCCACGTTTTCAAAGCCCTCACGATGGCGAAGCCGTGCATGTCTGAAGAAGAACGCCTTGAGCTTGCCGCAAAACTAGACCGTGAATTAGACACTTTCATTGACAACCTCCCCAAGCGCCCCCCTCAAGAAACAGTTCCGTTCGACCGATGGGAGGAAGTGAGGTTACCTCATTTTGTTACCCTCTTTGATTCTCCCTTGTAGGAGATAGCAAACCACCCCTTCTTCATGAAGGAAGTCCCCGAAGGTGAAGCCGGCACTCTTCATCCCCTTTATGAAGGCCTCCAGAAACTCAAGTATGACCCTGAGGAAAACGAGCCTGAAGAACTCGCTCTCGCGTACAAAGACGACGGTAATTTTAATTTCAAACACAAGAAGTATCGCATGGCCATCATTTCGTACACGGAGGGCCTCAAGGCGAAGTCCGGGAACGCCGAACTCGACGCGACTCTTTACAACAACAGATCAGCGTCGCATTTTTTCCTTAAGAATTACAGATCGGCGCTTTTGGATGCTGAGGAGGCTCTAAAACTCAAACCGGAGTACGATAAAGCGTTGATGCGAGCTGCGCAGTGTTGTTTTAAGTTAGAGAAGTTTGATAAAGCCGTGGAGTTCTGTGATAAGATGCTGGAGAGAGATAAGAGCCACAAAGAAGCTCTAGAGGTGAGAAAAAACAGTCTTAATGGGGCTAAAATTAAAGAGAGGGACCGCCGAAAACGGGAGACTTCAGAGAAGAAAGAGAGACAAGAAGAAGAAAAGATAGTTTCAGAGATCAAAAAACGAGGTATCCGAATTCAAGGGGGCTCCGACAATTTGAGTCTGAGCAGGTTGGAGCCCCAATTCCCCCAGCTGTTCAACAGCCGCGTCTCGGTTCAAGAGAGTAGTTTAGTTTGGCCTGTAATTTTCTTCTATCCTGAGTACAAAATAATGGACTACATCCAAGAATTCAACGAGACAACAACGTGAGTTGTACTATTTTTTACCCCCTCAATTAACTAATTTTCCTCAGTTTTCTAGCTCAATTATCCCACGTCTTTGAAACTTACCCTGAGTGGGACAGAGACAAAGTTTACAAACCCGACAAACTCAACGTTTATTTTGAAGATGAAAAAAAGAGAAACATACAAATTGACGTCAATAAAACATTACTGGAAATTTTAAAATTAGAAGGGTAAAAAAAGCGCTATAATTTCCTCGTATTGACTTTACATTTGTAGGCATGTAATAAAAGAGGGGACGCCCAAGTTTATCATTTTGGTGGCAGATAGTAAGGTTGAGAGGCTATTTCTGGGTCAGTGAATTATTTTTGTTACGACTTTATAAATGTTGGATTAACAGTCGTGTGCGATGCTTGGAATAAAATATTAAATAATTGATAGGTATTGATGTTTTTTTCACTTTTAAGAAAAGAAACGCGCTAGTCGTTCACGCGACATTGATTGAAGCACATGTTGCGTCGCTGGAATAGTGTATATTATTGCAAGGGTGAGTTAATAAATTACGCCTTTTCGTTTGTCGCAAATTATGTGCTTTTTCCACTTGATCTAAAAATACTAAGTAATAACTCATTAATTCCACCTACGGATTTTTCTTGCTACACGTTAGAAATTACTCCGTGGCTCAATAGTAGAGTATAAAATGTTACTTCTGGGCCAGGGCATTTGGCGTCTTAAAAAACAAGGCAGAATCTTACAAACTTTGCTGTTTGCACAAAAGCAAACAACCGAAAAAGGCCTAAAACCTCTCAAAAAGCATTAATTTTTATCCACCCCAAAAGTACCCAAATATCTGTAGACCACCAAAAATTGGGCACACAAAAAAAACTCTTTCACGACAGCTTATATCGTTTATAGTTGTGTCTATCGAGGAGAATCATCGGCACGACCATCAGTCCTGAATTAACAGGACAGGTCCTTAACGTCTATACACACCAGCACGACTAACGCTTCTCAAACCTTACCTTAAGTTATTTTATTGCAAATAATATATAAAAAAAAGCCTTAACCAATTAAAAAGAATATACAGCTTATAGTAGTACCTAATGTCTGGTAGATAGTGATGAAATAATCTGTTCTATATTTAAAATAGTGAAAATAATAATATCCTGATAAGTAATTTAGGTTACAAACTAAACATAAAACAATAATTTTGCAAACCATTAGTATCAAATTAGTATGACAGAGAGAGAGAATCAATAAACTGAGCCTTAGATATTACATTTATACTCAAATATTTCTAAATCTGTAGAATTTGACCACCTTTCATGTGTCACAAAGAAGCTCTGCGAAAAATATTTAATAATGTAAAGAGGTATTAAAACCGTTATAGGTAATTGTATTTTAGTATAAGTTTTTTCATCCACTTTATAATTTGCTTGCAATAAAATATAGCATAATGATGATTTTTCCACAATTTTACTAATAGCATCTATATAGGCTAGAATATTATCTTCGACAAGAACACAGTAGTTTGCGCTCGTGTGGTAACAATCATACAATATACGTTCATTGTCTCTTGTGTAAATAATTCCTTTATTACATGCTAGTATATAATCCCAAGCTGATGTTGATGTGGTGATACAGATACTGCTGTAACCATTCATCATTTTCTTAATAATTTCTGTGTGAGCTAGCCTATAAATTTTATTCTCATATTTTTGCAAACGACGTTCAATATCTTCTTCTCCTTCCAGTAAACCTTCAAACCAAATCAGTCCTAGGTCCTTGGCCAGCGTTTCACAGTAAGATTTATTCCCAACTAATATCAAGATTTCCACTTGACACTTCACAGTGTTGTTAAAGGAACAGTTGTTTTCATGTCCTCTCAGGTGAAAGTCCCCTGCTTTTTGACATGTTTTTCTCTTTCTCTTACGATTGAGGGATGAATTGGAACTAGAAGAATCGTCATCATCTTCTAGCAGGTCGGCTGAGCTGGATGAATCGCTCATTGAACCTGGCTGTGTTGTATACATAATGTGTTGCATTCCAATTCTCTTTTTTCTACTTCTTCATAAGCATTTACGGTAACTTTTGATTTAATGTTTGTTTTCCTGTTACAATTAACTTCAAGTACAAGTTGTGTGAATAATGTGGGACACCGCTTCGTGAATAAAACTGGTGTTAGATTCATACACTTGTGTTCCTCTGTGATTATTTCAGATTTACTCATCAGTATGCTCATCAGATCAAGAGAATCTTTTTCTATTGTTATTATTATTTTTTCAACGTACGAAATAAATTCTTTTATTAACTTAACACACTCTAGTGATAAGTTTCTACTATTGGAAAGTAGAAAGTAAATCGTTCGGCGTATATCATCATCCCCTTTATCGAAATATTTATCATTATTTGCACATTCACTATGGAAAATGGCTCGAAAGTCAAATCCATGAGTATCCTAGAAACAAACAAAAATTAAAAACTACATTCAATTGCATTTTTATATGTAGAATGTTGTACACAAAATTGCATTTATTTACGCATACAGATTTAAGCTACGAGCCCTTCTACTTTTACCTAGACTTAGTGGCTTTTTAAAGTGAATGCTATGCTATTTGCAGAACAATTTTAATGTGCTATGCCCGTGTTAAAAAAAATCATTACTCATTCTATGTAACACTTATAAGATAATACTCACTATACTTAATGAGCCACCTCCTTCCATATTCGATGACCCACAACGGCAAAAAAACCTTTAGAAAAACAAAGATTATTTTTATTGATAACAGATATTAAAATGTGCTTAGTCAAAAGTCAAAGCAAGATAAAACTATTTTTAAAACTATTTAAAATTATTTTTATTAAAAGTATTGAAATTTTAATGTCTACTTAATAATTTAAATTGAAGTTAATGTTTTTTTTGCTTTCTTTCTTAATCCCCAAAAAAATCATCAATCAAACTAGCAAACTAAGAATAGAAATAACTTACAGTACGAGTCAGCTTTAAGTAGATATTTCCTCTGAGATATTAAAAAACGTTCACAAAAACATAAATTCTGAAAATTGCCTAACCTGTACCTAATTTTAACACATGTTACAACTTGACATTGACAGTAATAGTATAATAAATATAATTATTCTATTAACTACTATCATGTTTTGGGCGTGAAAGCAACGTTTTTCTTTTAGGACACTGGAAAACGATAACAATGTACCATGTGGCTGTTCAGTTATTTCATTTACTTTAATTTTTGACACAACCGTTGAAAATGAACGAAAAGTAGACGAATTAACATTTTCCTTATTATATTTTACTTACCAGCTAAAAACAATTTACAAAACACTAAACACGCGCCAACACTGGCCAATGCGTCTGTCAACTGTCAACGCAACGGAACCGACAAGTAAAGATCCAAACTGATTTATCGACCGAAACAGCGTCGCGCGCGACCCTGGTCTAGATGGCGCTAACCATATTATCGTTTTGCATTAAATTTTATTAATATCACAAAATAAAAAAAAAAAACGTAACAATTAGGATGTGAATGACGTTGTGATAACATTGTGTTTAGTATTCAATTAGATATGCAAATTAGAAACCAATTAACTAAAAATTTAAAAGTATTGTTAATAATGTTGGTCTGCCCTGGTCCAGAAATAAAAAGCCATTTTGGGGTGTTTAAAAACAAAGCATTTTCTACGTTTTGTAGATCTTTTTCGGTTGTTCACTTTTGGGAAAACACTAAATTTGTAGAATTCTACCTTGTTTTTTCGTGTGCCCAATTTTTAGTGGTCTACAGATATTTGGGTACTTTTGGCGTGCATAAAAATTAATGCTTTTGAAGGGTTTTAAGCCTTTCTCGGTTGTTGACTTTTTGAAAAACAGTTAAATTTGTAAGATTCTGCCTTGATTTTTAAGACGCCAAATGCCCTGAGGGTCTGGAAGTAAAAAGCCATTTTGGGGTGTATGAAAATAAGGTATTTTGTTAGTTTTTTAGGGTGTTCTTGAGATAATTTTGCATTATTTTGGGAGATTTTAACGGTTTTTCCATGTGTCCTATTTTTGGTGGTCTACACATATTTGGGTACTTTTGGGGTGGATAAAAATTAATGTTTTTTGAGAGGTTTTAGGACTTATTCGGTTGTTTGCTTTTGGGCAAATAGCTAAATTTGTAAGATTCTGCCTTGTTTTTTAAGACGGCAAATGCCCTGGCCCAGAAGTAACATTTTATACTCTATTCTCATTAAATATTCATCCCCCAACAGTTTATGTCCACGTGGAAAAGTCGATCAGTCGTAAACACAATGCACCTGGAAGCCTATTAATGCAAAATTTATTTATTATTAACGATAGCATTGGACTGTGTCGGACGTTTCAAATAGTGAGATTTTATCGACTAATAAGAAACGCAGGGGATGATAAATTGGTGAGGGGTCACTTCCGGTCACCCTGTGGACAATTTGATTAAATATTACATGGAAACTAAGCAGCGGCGATTATGGCATGAAAATTTAAGAGGTAAGTAAGGTGAGGAGTAATTATAGCGTTTAGGGGGTGGCTACTTATAATTTGGGGAGAAACGCCTGGGTGATAGGCAACCCACCACACGCACCTTCCCCAAAATGCGTTTGTGCATCACGAAAAGGAACGAAAGCGGGTGCCAATGACGGTCTTTTACTGGATTTCCATCGGGTTTTGTAGCCCCCTTTTTATTCTTGTTAATTTTTATCGTTTTTGCGTCTAGTGACTTTGTTGTTTTTGGTTTCGTTTTTTGGTCTGCGCCTAAAGTCGCAACCGTCCGTTCTTTTTCCCCGGTAAATTAGCGTGATTGTTTATTTTGTCCCATTTTGCCTTTGGTTCGTCCCATCATCGTCCCATGGCTCGCTCCGCCGCGCATGCTCGCCGCCGCCACGGCTGCTGGTGCTTTTGGTGAAAGTGGCATTGACGTTGGCAGTCTTGTTCGAAAAATATACAAAATGGCGTCTGGTAGCATTCGTTGATGTCGGCGATCCCGTTGTAAAACCGTCGGAAAATCGTGGAAATAAAGTGAACGTGTAGTGAAAACTGGTCCGGATGTGTCTTTGAAGTCTTTGGGTGTCTTATCCGCATGTCGTACGCCTCGACTTTGACGTGAAAGTGTCGAAAAACGTGCTTAAAAAATGTGATGTTGTTTCTTTGTCTTTTATTGTCGACGATGTGAAGTGTGGTTGTTGCTGTTGAGTTTTTCCACCCGTTTTCCACCCCCTAGACGCCGTCGACGTCTTCACGGAACTCTTCTATGTAAGTGGTCATCGGGGCGCCGCCAGGGGCGGATTCGACGCACTTTTCATTGAAAAATTTAAGTAGGACACGAGGATTCTTGGGCGTATTCGACAACAATGTCGGCACGACTTGCGATGGGCCGCTATTTTGATTTATTGGGGGGTTTATGAAATCGATCGGTTTTGGATTTTTTTTTTACTAAAGTCGTTTTTTTTCTTTTTACAGATTTCCCTGTTTGGCAAGACTGGATCCCCGTTTCTCCGATAGCGACTCTGTAAGTAACTGAGATTTTATTTGGGATAAGACGAACTCGGGGATTTTATGAGAAAAATATACACAAATGCAGCTTAGAAAAACCAAAATTTTCATACCTGTTAGATTACGCACTTGAATCAAGTGGCTTTTGCTATCAGCACACTTGATCTTTAATCAAGTGGTTCCTGTTCCGTGCGCTCTTGATTTATCCTGATTTTTGTGTACACTTGTTAATGTTTGCACTTATAATTTAGCAGTTGAAAACATTATCACCATGCAGTTCACCCGTTCTAAGTGTATTTATTTTCAATCAGTTGTGTAAACATTGGCGGTTCCACCTTCGTAACACTCTAAACCCGGCTCGAATGACCAAAACCTTCTTTAAATTGTGGGTATTTTGTGTACTAGGATCCGGCTCGATGGACCAAAATGCAGACCTTTTCAATGTGAGAATTGTGTTCTGTGTTTTAAAAATAAACACCAATTTGTCACGTAACGCTGTCTACATTAAAAAATGAAAATAACCGTGTTTCAATCGTCCAACGATATTTTTATCAACACAAAGCTAGACATTTTTGTTTTCTCTCTGTAAAACAAAATGAAATATTTTTAATGAAGCTTCTACTAGTAAAAAGCACGAATATCATAGTCCAGCATCGCGAAAACATCCAAATTAATTAACATGCTAATTTACTCGTGTTTACACGCTCTCGAGCTACGATTTTTACATTTCAACCGATTTTTTGTTAGAGTTCTACTTTTCCCACCGTCTTTTTATGTGAAAGAGATATTCTTATCTGGCGTCGGGAGATAACGTCCCTCAACTGCCACTAGAAGCAATTCCCGAGGATTTTTTTTAACGTCATTATTTTAATAACTATCCAAACGTTGAGGGCGTGACGATCGGAAATTTGCAGGAAAAACAGAACTCTTTATTGTCTTTTAATCTTTTTATTACAATTAACGTTTTCAGTACAAACGAGCGTTTAAATGAATCAAAGTGGCTGATTGTTGGAACAAAAGAGATGTTGGATGTTTTGTGTTGAAGTGGAGCTTCTTTTGTTGGTTTGTTTGGGGTTATCCGGCTCTAAGGACCGGAATGTTTAACTAATTTTGTGTGGACGGAAAAATATATCTAAAGAAACACAAATTGTGATCGTTTCATTGGTATCCAGCTCCAAGGACCGGATATCAGTAGTAACAACCACATATTTGGTATATTATATTTGAATAGAAATAAAATAATCATGGAAGTTAATTTGGATATATCACAAAAGTTTTTTTTATGGTTGTGGGACCTCTACATATGCATGTCTATTTTGGCGTGTTACAGTTTCATAAGATGTGTCAGAATATTTGAATTTTTGTCACTTTGTGTTCGTGTTTGTGATGATAACAATTTTGTGTCCGTTTATGACTGGAATCTAACTTTTGGGAAAAAATGTATTGTATTACCCCGAGATTCAGACTGGATCTCACTTGAATTGTCTTGGAACCAACAGCTTAAGTAGTGTGTTTTTTTTAATTGTGATAATTTTTAATCTCAAACTGTCATGTACTCAAAACTTTTTAATTCAATTTTTGATTTAAATTGTATCAAAAATAAATAAAAATCTTAGATGTTTGATAATCCCGTTCGTGGCATAACTGACAGTTTCACTTCAGACAGTTGGTCGTTTTAAAATCCGGCTCCAAGGTCCAAGTTTCTATACCAAACGCCACATTCTCGATATAGGTCACGTGATTTCCGAGTTAGCGAAGTATGCAACAACTTTAAGCCTCCCGCAAGTTTCCGCTCCAAATATAGCTACAAACCACGAAACCGTCATTTTTTTTAAATGAAAAACAACCCCATCACAATCGTCACGTGTGAAATTCTCCCTTAACACGCCACCTTTACAAACGAAATAGTAAAAAATTTCATATCGATGCAACACGAAGTTGGCCCTGACAACATGGCCAGCTTTGACCCGGGACAAAAAAAAAAAACGTATAATGTGTGTTTGTTCTCGCTGCCACTCGTCGTCGAGTGGACATTTAATTATTTTAAGTGGAATAAAGTCCTTTAAATAATTACCGTGTGTATAAACAAACAATTATGTTCAAACGAAACAATTTCGGAAATAATTCCGAAAAAAAAATGAGAATTGTGCTTCTACATCTGGCGGTGTCACTTTGTTTGTTTTGTGCTTTTAGCAATTAATTCACTTTATAATGTATAATTTACTAATTCTCTCTCGGTTCGCGTAAATTCGTCGGCGGCAGGTGACACGGAATTAACGAAAATCGGGATAAAAGAGAGGAACTCGGTGGTCCTCAAACGGTGACATTTGAAGCGTCAGATAGTGGGCCGTGAAAACAAATTTAGGAATCCCAATCCTGAAAGCCTCTCAAATCAATTAAAATTATAATTTCAATAAATTCTAATCTGAACGATAACTATTGTTCAACCACGCATAAATTACCCTGTTATTTGTGTAATTTAATTAATTTTAATCCGGCGATAACCATGCATTATGCGCTGCCAAAGATAAATTTAATCAATCGTGTTGTGTCAAAAATTAACGTCATCCGTCGTGTATATGCGTAATTAAGTTGGGAACGTACTCCGAAACTTGACATTATTTTCAATTATTCCACTTGCATTGAGACTTGGAAGAATTAGTTAAGATTATTACGGAATGATAACTTTGCTGTCGCGCTTTTCAAGTCGCTTCCGTGAGTCATTTAAAATTTATGGACACGGCGACTGCATCACCTAAAGGAATGAATTATTCCGAAGACGAAAATGGCGGCTTTGTTTGGTTACGGGTAATGAGGAAGGTCTCATGATATGCAAAACGTGGAAAGTGCGGATTTGCATGTTGGGGCGAGGTTTTTTCCTGGTTGACCGGCGATGAGGCCAGATTTGAGTTGTATTGATTTTTCGTGGAACGAAATATTCTAGCTGTCTACCAAAATGCCACTTTTGTTAATTTAACCCCCTTTTAACTTTTTTATGACAAAAATTTCACTAAACTCCATTGTGCTACCTTTTTTTATAACTTTTATTGTGCATAAGTGTAATTATTTTCAAATTCACTCAAAGTGTCATTTTTATTGTCCTACAGCGTCATTTTTATTATCCAAAAGAGTTATTTAAAGATGTCCTTTTTTCAAATTTTGGTCACTTAAAAGTGTCATTTGCAAAAATGGCATTTCCTCAAATTTTTGTCACCTAAAACGGCCATTTTTTTCAAATTTGCATAGCCATTCAAATATTCTTCGGAATGACCAGCGAAAGAGGCACATTTTACGTAGAAGAATCCTTAGTCAGAACGTGACATGATTGATGACTAATCAATTTAGAAAATCTGTAAAAAAATTAGAAACATCCTAAAAATTAGTCATCTAGAAAGACAGTTATATAACTTGAAATGATGAAACGCATCGAGAAAACAGATTACATCTCTCCCATTTCTTAAATCAGCAACCAACAGAAAAAAATAATGAGAAAAAAATGACATGCCATTGGTAATGTTGATAAACCTTCTGGCGGAAAATAAAAATCGAACGTAAATGACACACGTTATCAATTTAGATAAAGCCGAACACACAGTCCATCACATTGTTGCCCTTCCTTTATTTTCCCGTCGGATATTTCTTTGTGGACAATAATTTAAATTTCATAAAACGTCATTTTTAACGATTTATATCATCTTTAATTTTATTACAACAATAAATTTCAATAATAATTCTTCGTCGTACAATGGGAGCATAAAATATCGGAAAAATGATATATATTGAAATAACTGTCTTTGGCGATGGATTAGAAAATGCCCTCGGATTACGAAACGCGTGACACCTACACGAGTCCATTAAACTCATATTCGGCTTAAACACCCATAATTTACCATTTCTAATCCTTGGTAAAATATTAAGGTCATCCGAGCGAAATTTCCAACGGGGGTCATTTCAATAAAATAAAAAACTACGATTTTGACCCGAGAAAACTGACGTGAGAAAGGGAGAATTGAAAAAGTCGCGTAAATAAAATTAAAATTCCCTACAACAGAACACTTACAAAATGTAATTTCGTATTAGGACGAAGGAATTTTCAACGAAGAATGAAAAAAGCTGGAAATCCTATTACGTTTCGGTAAACTTTTCAGTTTAATACCCGTTTTTAACTCGGTAACAAAGTTAATATTGCTTGATGTTTAAAATAATAATATTAACTAGTGGAGCGAATTTGGCCGCATTGCTCTTTATAATTCTATTTTGGCACGGCAAAAAAAACTGATAAAACCTCTACCGCTCAATTTCGTAATTATAGTAGGCTTTGGAAATGTGACGTCCGAGATAGGTACAGTATCATCAATGCTCCCACGTCCACCAACAACGTGGCAGTCATCTGGATCTACAAGCCTGCTACATTTTATTTTAATCCACCTAAATTTAACTTTGTCCCCTTTCGCTGTTTATATATTTCCCAAATATTTATCCTTATTTTCTGTAGCGACCGTAACCAAACGGAAAAGAGGTCGTTCTCCAACAGCACCAGACTTGGAACTGAAAGTAATTTAATACGTAATAAAAAAACGTCATAAATTTTATCTACAAGTGTCACGGGTAGAGTGAGTCCCTTGTAAACCGTTTATTTATAACGCCACGACATCCATCCTTACAATTAAAGTAAAAGGGGTAATAACGATATCTCCTTTAATTTTTTTAGAGGGTGGGATTTCCGTTTTTGGTTAATTAAAACGTTAGACGAATAAAAAGTTAGGAGAAGGCAATGTCGACGGGACGAAAAAAAGAGGAAGATAAGATGGACGGTTATGCAAGATTCTTAGGTAATGATGGTGGCGTTTAGTGGGTCATTGTGCGAGAAAGGAGAAAAAACGGATATTATAATAAATGATTCTAATTATAGATGTGAAAGTTGGGGGAAAAGTGGCGAAATCGGTGAGACTACGAAAAATCAATAGTGCTTAGATCTAGCCGCGGTCACTTTTGTAAAAATTGGAAAAAACGACATGTATATATCGTTAATGGCAATTATGGGCAACGAAAATTTGATGAATGTGTTATAGATGAGAATTATAACACGAATTGATGAAACTCATGAAAATTATGACGGGTGAGAGTTTGAACAAACGTCCAATTATGGAGGATGAAAATTTGAGAAAATGACAACTTTCACAAAACTACCGCTCTCTTTGTTTTGCGCTTAATCCCACGTTGTTAAGCAGGACAAAACCATTTTTAAAGCAGCTACGGTCATTAAAACCAATTGTTATGTATACCCTTCATTACATCTTTACCTGAACAAGGTACTCATTGAATTTGCATTGAGTACAACCACCAACTGTGTAATGTGTCGTTAGTACTGCTTATTACACATGTGGGTACTTAAATTCCACAGAATACTGTAATTTCCACAACCATGACATTTTAATACTTTTGCAACATTTCCCCGCTGCGGTTTTTTCTTTCGAATTGAATTTAAATAAAATAACATCCAATTGAATTCATGTTTCAGCAACAACGAAATGAATTTTGCGCATAGGTAAAAAAAATCCTTTGATGGCGTTTCGAGAGGTTGCACGTGTATTGATTTTACCACCGACATAGCTAGATTCATTAAAACATATCTTTAATTAAAAATAAAAAACCGGCCTGTATAGATATTCGGATTTTTTTTCAAGAAAATCGACTCGTTTCCTCCCCGCGTTAATATCCTTCACTGGTCTGTTAGAAAATAGAATTACACAAATGGGAAACCGCTCTTCCACGATTTATTCACACTTTACGTTTGACCTTGATGCGGGAACGGGGCGAGCGAAGCGAGCACCCGGCACTCTATAGCAATTTTCTTAATTGTTTTTTAGAAAAAACGACCGCATGCTCGAAATTTTCTCCGAGGAAATCGATTCACTTCCACCCCTTGCTAATATACTACTCCATCGGTCTGTTAGAAAATAGAATTACACAAATTGTGGTTAAGGGAAACGTTTGAGGAAAGCCAGAGCGTGATCGAGACGAAGAAAATTGGTCATTGAAAGACACTGGAAGCTAGAGGAGAATTTTCCGAAGGAAAAGCAACTTATCTGTCGTTGGAGTGTTGAATATGAAATAGGGGTTGAATTTTCGTGAAATTACGGCATTTATCTAGACGTGGAATTTCCATGACACGAGATTTTCCGACGAGCAATTTCCATACTGTCAAGTTTGTTGGTGCATCTTTAAAACGGTGCATCCGGAGTGATTTATGAAGAGAGCTATTAGTGTTGGAAAAGTCCATTTATTGTTTATTTGGCGGGAGGAAAAGTGGAAAGAAATATACACAGTATGCTTTCAAAGTAAAGAAAATAGTCGATGGATATTTGTTGGCGATGTGAATCTGGAAATTTAAAGCAGTTTGGGAGTTCTGAGCTCAGGTTTTATATTTATTGGTTTATAAGAATGTCACAGCGAGTTTTGTAACAATTAGATAAGCAAAACATTTAGACGGAAATCTCGTCTATCGTTCGTTTTGATAATCTGACCCGGAGGAAGTGAAGTCTACATTTCATTCTGATACTGTCAGGTTTAGGTTTCCCAGTTTGTAAAAACAATCAGAATGCTGGGAAGTCATCATCAGGTTTTGATTGCCAGACTTGCTTTCCCCATCTCATTTCCGCAGATCGCTGCATTTTTCCTTTTCTCCGGAATTACATACATACTTCCTCCACCGCCATTTTAAAAATTCATCCTTGTCCATATCCTTCACGTATGGTTTTTAATAAAACACTATGACAATCTCGGGACGTTCGTCGGTGATGTAATGAAAAGAAACGAGGTGAGAATGTTCCTCTTCCCAGATGAGCCGTCAATAACAGCTGCGAAAATGGCAGAAACCGCTACGTTCTTTCTATGAAAAAAAAAAAAACAGAGTCCCAGAGTAATAACTTAAATTAATTGCAACGTTGCACAACTTTTTACGAACATAATATCAGAATATTAAAATATCCGAGCACGAAAATACCAACATTGTAATATTAAAACATCCCAACCTTAAAAATCGATGCTCTCACATTTCCTCGACTCCGACGCAATCCATCGAGGCTACTTTACAACTGTAGAAAGTAGCAAACGACGTATAACATCGATTAATTCTGCCTAATTTGTTTCGTACACTGACATGCTCAGCTTTCTTTTCTTGGATCGTGGATGTTTTAGGTCCAGACATCGATTAACCTAGTTATTAATTGATCAAACAAATAGTTAAACGTGAAGATTATAGTGGGCGGTTTTAGCCTTTGACATTCTCCTTTGGATGCATTCTGGTTTCAGGTAATTCAAACAGGGAGTGGGTGTTGCATGAAAACAATGTTATATTGTGTTACGAGATAGTTATTTGTGGATTTACGCCGATCAATCCCACCTCGAATAGATACGGACCGAAGGCTGCACCCTGGGGCACACCGCACTGTATAAGTTTCAAGAAAAAAGAGATTTTTTGCGGCAAAACGAACTAATTGTGAAAATCTCGTTAGCGGGCGCCAATGTTATTAGTCTGTCAATAAACATTTTAATTGTTATATATGGGACCACCTGCATCTAAATGAGCTTTCGTCGCTTGATAAGAAGCGTCCATAAATCTGTCGAACTTACGATGACATTCAGGTCATTTGGTTAGATCTGAACTGTACTTCGTTCTTGAACCCATTAAACGTCGAACAATAGCACCATCGAAGGATTTGCTGTCAAAATGTGAAAGGTTCGTTCGTAATGAATCTCAATGACAAAAGCGTTGACCGTTGCTTCTTCGCTTCTTGTCTTTGAGTTTTTCTAAAGAATTTTTGCCGTTACCGAACGTCTTCTTCAAATAGAAGGCGATGGTGAAAAAAGCGCGACCGTAATGTTAATAACAATCCAATCACATCGCTATTGACGAGTAGACGTTCTTTTTAATTTATTTGAGGTTACATTACAATTAAAAATAAATGAACCTCGAATCCATCGCCTACTTTCCTAACTCTACACGTCATTTAACATTAGTCTACTAAGTAACTCTTAATGAATCCGTAATTAGCTCTAACATCAGGTTATCATAACATGCTTCGCCAGTCTCGTACTTCAGACAAAACGCTAAATTACCGCCTATCCGTTCCGTACTTTATCATTATTGGAGTGAAAATACTGTTTTTTTTTTCAGGGTAATTTCCATATTTTTTTCCTATCCGTCGAAATGTGTCCCTCGAATAAATCCGGTGGGAATATTTAATACCAACTTCGAATTATCGACGATTCGCTAAACACTTTTGATGAAGCGAGCTCCTTTTTTCATGCCGCCGCCAACTAAAAATAAAGTACTTTGTATTAAATCAAGTTTGCTCTGCTGTGAATAATTGTTGCTTTGTGATGGATGGCGTGTTTATAAATCAAAATTGCTTTTAAAGTATTTAAAACAATTGGCGGTTTCGGGAGGGCAATTAGAGGTTTTTCAATCAAGTCATGCATCTAGAAAGCCTTGACAAGAATCAAATTTATTGTGATTATTATGATTCTTAGTGCTGTGATCAAACGAGTCACTATCTTCATTTCTCGCTTCTACCAACTGTAATTTTTCACGTCCTCCCATTTTTTTCTCCCTCCCGAATTTCTTTATGATCTATGTGAAATATTTCGTGCTTAACACTCGCGAGCACTAATGAATAGCCCTAAAAAACGTGCTCGAGCTCCAAATCGAGCAATTTCATTCATTGCGTCCGTTAAATATTAAAATGATATCCAGTAAAACATATCCGATAAAGATCTTCATATTAATTTCATGTGCGTGCCCGACCTCTTCTGCTATTTATGATTTCGCGTTCGCCTCAGAAAGAAGATTCGTCATAAATAAAATAGGATAATTAACGTGGATATATCCCTGAGAAAAAGTGAGTATCTCGTTACGAGTTTGTTACACGTAAAGAATTCCAAACGAAATAATATATCAGAGAGACGGGAATTAAAAAAGTTGTAGTTGCCGCGTGATCTTCGAGAGTTTATTCCGGAGACAGATATCCAAACGAGGAATTATTAAGATTTAAGGGGGGTAAAACATAAAAGACGCCCTCTTCGCTAGGCGTCGTAAAAACTTACTAATTTACTGGTGGTTTTTTACACGGCGCCGCCTACAGAAACTTATTTATTTTTATGACGAGGTGTCATATTATAAAGCAACATATTGCTTCCGAAACAGCCGCGGGAAGAGGTTTCTTTTGTTACTTTGTACTGGTTTTTTTCTCTCACTGTGTAGTTATTAATGTTCGCAGCGGCGGAAAATACCTCTAATCTGACGATGGATCTGGAAATCATGATCCTGTTTTGAGGCGGTCGAGATCTGACGATCAAATCAGGAACCCTGTTTATGATCACTGAGTAGTCATAGCTGAAGGATCATCAGATTTGTAGTCAAACCATCTGACTTTTAGGTCCACCACGAGCTTTCCCCTAGCAACAAAGCTCACCCTCGGCCGTTAAATGTGGGTTAATTTTCCAACTGACCCTCTCAGTTTCGAATTCCAACCAGCAGGTGTCCCTCTGTCTGTATTTTTTTTTGATCCGATTAAACAAGCGACCATCCGCCATCCATATAAAATTACAGTAATTATTGTCCGAACCCATCGGATTAGGTTTACTACACGAATTAACACTTCGGCAACACCGGAAACGACGGATATTAACAATCCCCGGAGCTTAAACGAAGATTGAATAAATAATTTTCTGTAACGTTCTTTGTCGATCGCATCGATATTGTTCGTTGATTTCCATCGGCTTTGAAATTCCTCGTAAAAAAATCATCATTGAATTTATTTTGTCGTTTGGCTTCGGCCGACGAGGCTCCGAAATTGATGTTCATTTTACTCCCTGGAGGGAAACTGGGAATATATTGTTGTATTTAAAACGAGAAAGTGAAGGAAAGACTCGATTGGATTTGGGAACGTGGCGAATTGGGTTTTGTTAAGGGAGGCATTATTTTAAAATGACGGGGAGAGGAGATTGGGAGCTGGATTTTTAGAGACTGGGGTGGATCAGGTTTTACTCTTTGGTACATTGTCTGAGTGACATAAATTCAGATTTTTTTTCTCAGCGACAGTTTACGCTTTTCGATCATATTTTAAATTGGGACAGATCGATCGAGTTTGGACGACAGATCTGTTGACAGATTATGAGATCTTTGGTCAGATTCAATGCCATTCGTAGTATATGTTTTTCTGTTCCAGAATATAACTTGTTGCCACACTCTGATCATCTGTTAATCTTTACTAGTAATGAAGTGACCTGATGATCTGATTCAAGGGCACACTGATCATTTGACAATATTTGTTGCAATGATCAACGTTGTTCCCGATTTGATCAAGTCGTTTGGAACACAGATCTATAAACAGATCATCAGATTTCGGCAGATTTAATGCTATTCGTAGTATACGTTTTCTTATTCAGAATCAGACTCAGTGCCGATCTTTGCTAATACTGGGATTGTCCTATTAGATCATCAGATGATCTGAGTCAAAAAAACCGATCATCTGACGATCTGATGCAATGATCTTTATTTCCTCAGTTCACGTTTATTTTCGATCATTTCGGTGCGATTTCATTTTCTACTTATGCTGGAGTAGTTTTAGCCGGTTTGATCAAATCTGCAACACATTTGTAGAGTATGTCTTGTTCGGTCCAGAAGCTAACCGTACGGCACCAGGAACATCTGCAGATTTACCAGAAGGTTAAAGCTGATCCATGGTAATTAACTTTTTTGTCGTTTTAACCAACAAGGAGCAGTAAATCATGCAATTTTGTTTGAGTAATCAGTCTGTTCGATGGCGGATGTTGATCGTTCCCTCTAACATTTACATGTTCTTTTCAACACCACTATGTATAATGCAGGTGTTCATATCCACTTGAACTAACTATACAGATAAGAGCCCTAAAAAGAGCCCGTTGTTGAAAGAATAAACAAACAACTTGAAATCGCGGTTGTGGAATTAGTTTTCGTCGACAAGTAAACAAACTAACTTATCCTGAAATGTCGATTTCATTTATGTGAATTGCACCGTTTCTGATTACCGGAACTCTGCAGAGAATCCATTTATCGCGTTTCTTTGCCAACTATGTCAACACGACCTTTAAACTAGGGATATTTCGGAATTGAATATTTCATGTGTAATTAAAAGCATTTCCAGTTTATGGACGTGACCATTAAGTATACACCACACGATGTGGAATTCCGTTAATAATGGAAAATGCGGTTCCATGATTGATAGTACTGACGAAAAATCGTGAAAGGATGTCTTTGATGCACCTGAAAGTTTCCGAAACTGATTATAAAGTGACGTTGTCGGTAAATATGTAATTAACTTCCTTAGACTTTTGGTTTTGTTGCCCGACTCTCTGAATTCACTAACGACATCAATACGAACATAGAGTGAAAAGGTCTTTGATCTATATTTCTGCATTAACAGAACGGAGGCGCGTCTCGATATGGATTACAGGTTTAAAGCTGTCGCGGTTTTTTCCCCCGGAACGTGACTTTACAAGAAGTGGAAAAAATTACGTTTTTTCGAATGATTGATCAGACGAGGAATTTGTTGACGATTTTTTTTTTGATCACGTCTGGTCCAAGCTAGAGAAATGATAATAAATTATATGCGAAAACCGCAGACAAAGCAATCGATAACGGTGAAACGTTTGATACGAACGGGAATTTTTCGATTGCTTTGCGTATGTCAAGGATGACGCTTGATAAGAAAAAGGGGAATGTCGACAACAGGAAATATCATTTTTTACAGAGGTATTGGCAATGACGTGACAAAAAGGAAACGATGGGAAGGGTGTGGAGAAAGATATTTGTAACGATAATTTGAAACTCGGGTGAGCTGTGGGAAAAGGAAGGCGTGTCTGAGCTTAATTCGTGTAAAGAACACATAATTAGTTGTTGCACTTCTTGTATATTTATACTACGTATGATCGTGAATAAAATAATATACAAACCGAAGCGCAGCCGAATCTACATTTTGTGTCAATTACAGACGACTTTATGCACACATAAACATAATGAAGCCGAACAAGATAACGTGTCCATAACCTCAACTCCAAACTTGAATAGCGTAATTTCAGACACTTCCATATTTTCTTGTTGACCCGTCATAAATTACACCGTACATTATGACCTGTTTATAGCAGTCTTTTGTGTGAGTAATTGTCAGATGATAAATCATCTCTAGTAAATAACTCATGACGGCCAGTTGATTGTAGCTATATAAAAAAAATTCAATAACTAAATCCACCACAATTTTAATGAAAATGAGCGTCGAGGTATTTATTTATCGTCGCTGTCAGCTCGAGTTCATTGATCAATTTATGATAGGGCTGATGGTCCATTCCCAGAGGGATGTTAAATCACACCTCATTATTGAAGTTAAAATGTCACCATAATGAAATATGGACGTATGTACCGTTTGTGGACCAATTAGAGTGGATAAATCTCTGAGGATCGAAATTTTAATGTTTGACGTGCCGAGGTAATGTGATTATCAATGCCGCAGTATTAACACTTTCGGGGTCTATTTATATGACTGTATATATTTTAGGCGCCCATAATTTTATGTTTATGCCGCCGGAATTTATCTGGTGCATGACATATTTATGTTCAGACAGAAAAACGTGGTTTAGAAACATCGGTTTGTACTTTGAAAAACGAGCGTTGTTTGTCATGGTGTCACACAGAGAACTATATTGGGGCCGACACTTTTAGTGTATTATCGCCTCGTTAATAACGAACGAAATGTTTATATAAGCTGTGATACCGAAAGATGGTAGGAGCAAAAATTGACGGTTGAAATGGGCGTTGTTACTTCACGGTAGGTTTCCATCATGACAAAGGGAGGACATTCCATGGAATTTCAGCCAAGGTCGTCGTGGGGGTTAGCGCTCTCTTGATTATCCCACCAACAAAATAAGTCCTGTTAATGTCATTACACGTGACAAATATCTCCCCGATTCGCCACCCCCCGGTTTGTAAGTGGCGCGTTCCATCATCATTTTTTCTGCTTGTTCAAGACACGTGATGGTATGAAAGCGTCGCACGAGACCTCTCCAAAACACGAACGCACAATTATTCATCCAAAAAGGGAATTGTCATCCCGATCAAACTGGAACAATGGGAAAGTTATTAACTAATTCCAGGGATTTAAGGAAAAACACTGCAACGAGGGTGTTACGAAACGTGGAAGCGCTGAAAATTTCATGAATTTTACAATCGGGCAATAACTTTTTTATTACAGCCATGATGAAATTCGGGCCGACCGAAATAAACACGACGAAAAAATTGAGGATGTTAGGATGAAATTGGTTGTAATGTGCTGTGGTGGGTGGTCTGCGACGAGCGGTAAATCATATGAGGCTCTAATTATGAAGTTTTGTCGGCGGGTTTGAAGGATATGAAATCGAAAGTGTGTATTTGGGCGCCATGTTGAATCGCCATTTTTTTTTAATTGTTAACTATTCATTTTTTTCTTTTTCAGACTTTGGATTTACCTACGAATGAGCTTCACCATCCGATTTTGTCACAAACCAAAAAGTAAGTTTTTTTTTCTCCCTTTTTTTCCACATTCGTTCAACGAACCCCTCATAATTACGCTTTGGAAACAACAAAGATGAAATGAATTCCATTAAGACCGTCGAACATGTATAAGGGTCACGAAATAACGAAATACAGAGATATAACATCAACTAATCCAACATTTGTGGATCATATTTTATCCGGCTTTCATAAATATCACTTTAACCTTAACGTATTATGTTACATACGAAATCCAATACAAGGGAATTACGGAAATCCTATGAAAATATCGCGGCTGCTGGACTATTTCGTTTTGTTAACTCCAGCAATCGTAAGTTTGAATCAAAATGACAAAGGAAGATGGAAGAGGGAGAGTTATTAATGTTGATGTTGCGGAAATCGCGGTGACGTGGATAGTGGTGGCTAGAAAGAGCTTTAATTATCTAGGTTTTCAGGGTTCCAGGGTAAATATTACATGTGTGGAGGTTTTGTTTGGTTTTGGGGATATTGGAGCTTTGGAAGACCTATTAAAATGTAAAGGAGTTTAAAGAGAGTGGAAACATTTTACGTTTGCCATAACTAAGATATCCTTAAAAAGTAATATCAAACCTGATAATCTAAATTCTTATTACATTCTACTGACATAAGATTTGAGCTTTTTTTTTTTGTAAATTTTACATTTACTAGCTTAAAATATATACCCGGCAACCTGGAAACCAACAGAGTATAAATACACGATAGTTAATCAAGTTTCTTGTTAATTTAACATTTGCATCCCCACAATGCATTGAAAAATGACCGTGACCTTGAGAGTACGCTTTAAACCATAAAACATGAATAATGACGTGTACATTTCCCCTTTTGAATGAAATTTCGTGTCGCTGCGCCTCATAAAAATAACGCGACACAAATCTACCTCATGTTGTAATTCCCTTTAGGGCGGGCATCCACTGCCGTGTGAATTTCATTCATTCCAAACTACTCCCAATTATTTAATTCCTTAATTGAGTGTTATTTTATCCAATCAGTCACCGCTACCCTAATTCCTCTCGTGTTTTTATTATCGTAACGCGAATCGCAGCTCGATCCTCTTTTTTGATTTGTTCGAACGACCCAATTACCGATAATATAAATTTCCCTCGATATCAAAGTTAAATTTTCCGATTGTGTTCGATATTAAAAGGAGACTTCCCCGTCCTTTTCTCGGCCCTACAGGCAACGAAACCGTTTATGTATTTATATTATGGGATTTATGGACGGGGATTTGTTCGGGGTTGTTAAGTACCCTAAAAAGCCCCGACGGTCATAAATCAACACGGCGTTGGAAATCACCGATTCGACACGGGTCGCAAAAATGTTTTGAAGTCTTTGGGTGCTTTTGAAGATTATCGGGTTCGGTATTAAAACGTCACTTCTTACTCTTGATCCACAAACAACCATTACGACTAATGACAGTTTTATGGTTCCCCAATCATGAATTCAGGGTTGTTTCGTAAAAGTTTTATAAGACATCTTAAAAAAAAAAAACTTGAAGGACGTTTGAGGGTTGATACGTCGATCATTGGCTTGTCACCTGTTGTACAAGGGTGGAAAAAATGTCGGAATTCTCGCAAAATTGCGCATTCTCAGACAGATTTCACCTTACTCGGCTCTAAAATTAAATTTCGACAAAACGAGGCATTGTAGGGTGTCACCATTATGACTTTTTATCAAAGGATTCGTAGCGTCGCAACAAATTAGTAATTTATGTATCGAGAGCGCGAAGTGATCTTTACCGCCTCGAGTCGCCGTTAATCATAGCACACTTTTTTTTCTCTTCTAATTACTACATTTTATGATATCCCGAAATTAATGCCGCTACCAATTTCCTCGAGCTAATAAAAATTCATTAATATAAGCGTCGTGTTATTAAGTGGGATCGATCGGTGAACGGTGGAAAAATTACAGTTTCCGGGATCCTTCGCCGCTCACGACAATACAGGTAACATATATTTCACGTATTCCTTCCACATTGTGCTTTTATTATTTATCAAGCTTCAATCCTTCGAGGACATTTCAATATGTACATAAATAATGGCGGCGTGGTATCTTCGGATAAAAATCGACTAAAAAAAGCAGGCGTTGTCGCGTCACTACCATACAAAATTAATAGAGGAAAAATTTTTAAATTTCTGAAACGTTTAACGACACACGAAACAATTTTCCGCGTCGATGGGTTCTTTGGTAAATAGATTACCTGTGGAAGATGGAAGGCAAACAAAAGGGTGCAGCCGGGGGAGGGCTGAATTATTGGGGGACTATATGGTTTTTAATTGTGAGACTGTCGGGACGCCTCGTATATCGTCCATTTTTGAGTAGCCCTCGTACATACCTTTTAAGCTTCTCGATTTTTTTATATTGCCCCCCTAAACCAAAAATGTTAGATCTCCCCACCTTCCCTCTCTGCCGACGTTTCGTCCTCCAAAATCCTCAGAAACAAAGATCGATAACATTATTAATTGACTTACAAACTCGTATAATGCCAGTAATGAAACGCCAGCTCGGATTTTACGCCAGGTTTGAAATATCAATGATGGGATCGCGGGGGCGGCGACGTCGGAGGTGTAACGGACGACCCTAATAACGTTCGATTCAAGGTAAGAGATTCATTTTTGAGAGAGAATGGCTTGAGAATTCTCTTTGATTAACGTTCACAATCTTGCGAAATTACTATTGACAAAAATTAATTAAGAAAACCGTGAAAATTGAATTTATTTTTTTCTATCGGCGCGACGGTGGGGTCTGGGGCGGTTTTTGACGATCGAGGGTGGAATTTTTTTGCAATGTTCGAAGTGAAATCTGTCTGGGAATGCGCAATATGACATTTTTTGTAAGGAAAAAATTCGATCCGTAGGAGGGACGCGGAGGAAATAATTATAACGTGGGGTAGAGAGAAGATAAGTAAATATTTTGTCGGCGTGTACCATACTATACTTGTTTGATCCGGCTCCGAAGACCAGAAATAAGGGAAAATTAAAAGTATAGGCTTCGAATCGGTTTTTCGGGTACTTTAAACATGGCGGATCCGAGTATTGTCGAACGATCGCAATATCTAGAAAACAAAACCCTGTTCGAGCGTATTATGTACATTTTCCAATAACCTGAGCTCTTTCGTGTTTAGTAAACTTCGTGGGGCAAAACGCAGACAAAAAATGTATAAGGGAAGACCAATCGAGCGAGATATGGAAGTTTATGACTGACTGTGGGGGAAAAGGTCCTTAACGAAATTACGTAACATGTAACAGATGTTGGATAGCGGGAAAACGGAGCTCGTGCTACGAAAAATAGCAGCAAAGAACACCATAAATATAACGATATTGTAAGGAATTTGGTGGATCATGACCTAGCAGATTTCTTTAATTCTCATTGTTTTCGAATGCTGATTTTATGTATTATTGAAGGAGTGTTGAATTTGACAGCGGCGGTTGTCAAAACTGCCCTGTCATTCCGTAATGAACATCCAAACGTTCTTGGTTTTATTTCAGAGTGACATTTATGTTAATAATCTCGGATAATAAATCACCGAGTGCGTTTATCAAGCAAAAACTTGTAATTAACATCCTGTGCGTCCACTTGAATGAAGGAAATTGTTCATAACCAAGAAAAAAGTAACGAGCGCAATGACGGAAGTGTCGCTTTTTCTAAAATTTCATTTCAGACTTTGATTCGATCCGAGAAACTCGCTCGCTAATTCGTCTTATCCTTTCGGCGGATAAAAACCGATGACATTTCACGTTTCAATTGTTAGATTTTCATTTAATTAATCGTTTATTAAGATAAAAATTGCATCGTTCGTCGTTAATTAAAGTTTCAGTGACCTTACGAGTCATTAAAGTAATTGAACTGGTGGATTTTTGGGGGCAAGGTTGGTAAAAGTATTAAAAAAAGGAGCGGAGTATTTTCTGTTGAGTAAACGTTTTATTTAAATGACTGTAAAAGCGTCTCCTTCCGATGAAGACTAGACTCGCCGCCCCCCAACAAACTCTTCCACTTTCAAGTACATCATCTCGCTCGAAATTTCCATACGACACGTTGAACTTGAGCGCAAGTTCGCTCCAGAAACACGTCAAGTGCAGCGGTAAGCAGCCGCCACCACAAAGAATTTCCTGCCTCATCATAAAGGATTATACGCCAACAATAAAGATATTTCCTCTAAACATCACCGGAAGTGATTCCATTCCAATATACTTAGTTAACGTTCATAGTTCCCAACGGAACGACTAAAAAGCACCAAGCGGTATGGCGTTTAAAAAATCACCGTGGGTTAGCCTGTTGAACCCAAGCTTAACCGAAATCGTATTTTTGAACAGTTATGAGCTGTAAATTTCGTTATAATTTCGTTTTAATTCCTAGATTTGAATGATAATTGTGTACACAGAGAATCGGGTTAATCCCCGACGGTTTTAAAAACTCAGAGGGCGAGTGTATTTCGTTTGTCTTTGTTTTTAGGGTTTTTTTTTTTTAAGCGGAAGCGTTCGCACGGGTAGTTGACTCAACTTCAAAATGACACGAATTAAATTGAGATTAATGTCACCTCATTAATCTCTAATCGTCGGAACGTCTCTTTTTCGGTGGGTTTTTTCACATAGAAGGAGGCGATGGTGACCGGAGGGCGCTTGGGTCATTGTTCGACGTTTAGGGTGTGGCGAAAATCGGATGAGCCGGCTCTGGAAGGAAAAAATTCCAAGATTCCTCGCCGTTTATTCAAACTTTAAACGACGATTAATACTAGATTTGATTTTCTGCCGGATTATATTATCTTGAGAAAACAGTTGGCAACACTGATTAAGCTAAAGTAAAATTCATAAATTGCAAGTACGTACACAGTTAGCTCGCTGTACTTTTAATTGCGTTGCTGTAACTATGCCAGTTAATTAATAAATTGTAAAAAAAACACTTGCAGTAATATGTGGCATATTTTTTTTACTTTAGGGTTTTAACTTCGGTAACTTGTGGCATCATTTAGTGTTCTATGTGAAATTTGCAAATTGCTGCCATACGATTTGATCGCTCGAACGTGTCGTATCTCGCAGAATCGTTCAGATCTTCGTTTCTAGATTTAAAAGGAAAAATCCCTTCCTCCCCCGCGCCGCTCCTCATTGTCGCTCATTTTTCCCCGCGAAGATCTCAATATAACGAGAGCTATTTAAGACACCTGTATATGCCACCCCCATGGGACGACAGATCGATCGAGCCGGCAGCGACACATCCAAGGCCATCATCCAACTGCCCCCTGTGGTGGCGACAAGGGCGCAAATTAATACGAAATTTGCGCGGAAAGAAACGCGACAAATTGACTAAAAACGTGGTTTTTTCTTTCCATACCCCCGTCGATTCCGGGGCGGTTCGCTACATTAATAATAAGCAGACAGTAAACACGAAATAATACGTTTTTTTTTTTGTGTTCGTTTCTGCGTTGCTTCAGAGATTCACGAGAGATGTAAAAAAAAATAAAAGAAAAAGGGAGGCAAAGCGGAATCCGAGATGAAACAGCGTCACAAAGTTAAAAATTCAATTGCCGACGACAAATAAGCACCGTTTCAACAAGGTGGGCGTGGAGCCGCCCCTCGTATAAATAACGGGAATCGCCAACTGCGACCCGAACACCTTTCTCTGGGGGTGAAAACGATTATAATATTCTTATCTTAACGGCGGCGGCGGCCGAACTAGCGGAAAACATCGTCGTAATAGTTGAGGAAATTGCGATCCGATAAAAATTCTACATTATTAAACTGGAGGCTACGAAAGGGGTTGGAACTTTCACCGCAGATGTACAGGGCGGTTTTTTGTGCTCTTGTAGCTGTCAGAAAAACAATTTTGGCGTAATCAAATTATATTTCAAACAGCCACCTGTTGGTGGTGTATTTAGTCTTATATAAAAAAAAAACTTAGTTAACGGAATCCGACATAAAACGGTTTGAATGGTAATCGCAGTTTGCCACGCGTTCACGCAGAAAAATGGTATTGTAGGTAAGCAGGATGCCGCTTTTATCCTTTTATGGGGTATCCTGCTATCCATGAAGTTTCATCCACGATTCGATGGCTATTTTATGCAAAGCATCGCGGGGGACGAGACGTAAAAGGACGTAAAATGGGCATTAAGAGACGCCGCAATTTTTTTCACAAATTAATATAGTATTTTGTGTATGAAGGGTGGCACCGCGAACATTACGAGGACGCGCTGAAAGTCCTTATTTCCTGCACACCACAAGAACTCTATTGACAGTTGAATAAAGCTAGTTACTCAACATTTTACTGTCTCCATCATATTTCCGTCTCAATTGGCACACAATGTTGTCAGAGTTAATATTATTCGTGACAGTTTGTGTAAAGTGCACGGCTTTTTATTCACCGTTCCATAACAAACGAAATTACTTGGATACACACCGAGAGAAAAAATTGATCCAAACGTTATTATTTTATTTAAGCCACACCTCCATGTTTAGATTAACAAGCGATATTGTTCGTGCGTTGTTGATAAAATCTAAAATTTCCCGTAAAATTCAATTTTCACTAATAATGTATAGTTTGGTTATTTTGGAAATTAATAAATGATTAATGCCATTAGGTTTCGGGTTTGTAGTTGACGGCTTCGGGGACGGCGAATGTGAATTATTTATTTTCTGTGTGTTATTTTGTGTTGTTTTGAATGACATTTCATGTTCCGGTTTTAGTAAGCCGCGAGTCGAATGAATTTAATGCTCATTACGATGATTTGATTCGTTATGATAAAGAGGTTTTAATATTGTATGACAAATTGCCGAAATGATAAAATAGAAAAGGACACTTATGTAATTGGCTTATTGTTGGGCGACAAACTAGTTGGGCGCCAAATTGTTGAGGGACAAAAATTAAATGAATAAAACAAGCTCTGTAAAGGCCAATGTAAATAAAACTTACTCTATAGCGTTCGCAATACGGGCTAAGTGAGCTATATAGTGGCAATATGAGTAAAACTAGCTGTATAAAGGCTAATTTGGGCAAAATGATCCCTGCAACATAAAATACGAATTACCTAACGGGGAATGGAAGCACAATGAGTTTAGAAACTGGACGAGTAATACAGGATATTATTATAAGTAAGTATATCAAAAACGCCACCCCCGAAGCCGAATTCATGTCGCAATAATGAAGCGCGAAGGGGTGTGGTTTTTTTTCTTTCTCTAGGGATGTGTGTTATCGTCGGAACATGATTCAGCAACAATTTTTTAAGAGGCGCACAGTTGCATTAGAAAACACGATCGATCGATAACCTCCAAAACTTTGTTACGTTCCAAAGAGTGGGGAAAGCGTCCAAGGGTTGGTCGTAAGAGGCGGTGTAGAAAAACAACGACAAAACTTGATGCGGAATTGAGAAATTAAAGCTTGGATTTTTGCGTTATTGGTAAAGTTTATTTTGTTTTTTTTTCCTCTTGTTTGAACAGATGTCACCGAGTTGGCGGTGGAACAACTGTTGTTTGATATTGTACGAGTTTAAGGGGTGTGATTAGTTGAAAACAACAATGAAGGTCTGAAACGGGACCTGTCAGAGGCGTGCGTGGTGGAAGGGTCACTTTGCGACGGAATTCCGACAATAAAAGTAACAAATTGTGGTGGTAGAAGATCCGAGATGACATTTTAAACGCAATAAAAACACCATCCGCGACAACACATCAATATTCACAACATGGCTTACACCGGCGCGACATTACACCAGAACCACGCTTCCAGCACTACTAACGTCGACGTAAATCGTGAACATTTCTCTTTACCGTCCCGCAAAAACTTCATAAAACCATTCGCGAAAACATAAAACCACAGAGAATCGATCACTGGAGAAATAAAATTCCCCTAAAATTAACCTCGCGGAAAACTTCCGACTTCCACTCACTTTTGAAGAAGATCCATCATTCCGAAACAACAGAAACAATCCTACTTTTTTCTTCTGTTTGTTCGAATGTTGCTTGATTGTTGGACTGCGGCCAAATCGAAACATACAGTGTACCGTCGCATGAATATCTCAGAAGGCGTAGGTTTTTTAGGGGTTATTCACGTTCTTAAATCGGTTAACCGAGCGATTTCCAACACCTGTACGGTCAATTGATAAGCTATTTGGAAGGTCGCTGTGGAAATGGACCGCTTCAATTGGCTGCCTAGGGTCAGTTACGACCGGGAAATGAACGGAAGGACATTTAGGATATGTAGGGAGTTTTTTTTATTTTGACTTGTAGAGGAGACCGTCAGTAATGCGTAGAACCTAAACTAATATCTATAGCTTGTCGCTGGTTATAAAACGCCACTCTGTTTTTCCCCCTGTGTATTATCGATTCCATTTGATTAATTAACGTTGCTGCGAGTTTAATTGGTTTAAATATTAAACCAATCAAACTATGGCAAAGTTCTAAGCGAGTTTCGTCAAAAATCATAACAGACTCTGCGTCGCTGCCACGGATTGATCCACTGGCAACAAACGTAAAAAGCCCCAATTGTTCCTTTTCTCGGAATTTTCTAAACAAAGCGAGAGAGAATGTGTAATTAAAGCGATCGCTTGAGCGTAATTGTTAAGGGTTTCGGTAATTTAGACGTAATACTATCAGTAGGAGTAGTCGTTAGTTCGTGACTCACAAATCAATTAAGTTAATGTAAGCGACGCTTAATGGGCGCATCTATCCTTCATAAACACAAAACGCCGCAGCTTCGAATTAAGGATTACTAACAATGACGTATTGTTTCAGGTGCGCTGCCGCGACTGTCGTACGACACCGTCACAATGAGGTAAAATGATGCCGGCGTCGGAGGTCTACGTCAACGATGCAAGAGGAGTGCGTCGTCGTGGACACGGGGACATGTTAAAACCTGGTGATTTTAGTGAAAAGACGACGACGCCGACGACGGACGACGTCGTCGTGCGCGTCGTCGGCAACAAACGACGTCGACGACGTCGCGTTGGAAATATCTGTGATCGTCCGTTATTTCAACAAGACTGTGGACATAACCTAACATTAAGACTAAAGCTAAGTTTATACGTGTTTGTAACAATATGTACGTGCCTATTAACGAGAATATCGTCAATTTTCAACAATTCCAAGCTCACGCAGCCACTGTTGCTTTATTGTCTGTTATGTAGTGCGCACGCGTACTCGAATGAGTTTGACAAGTCCGAGCAGCTTCTGGACAAGCTCAATCTGGAGCAGAGCATCGCCGCGGTTTTCAACAAAGTCGCTTATGGAAGCACCACGAAACGCTCGATCCCGGATAACGCGTATCCGGTGACGACGTTAGCGACGCCGTTGTTGACGACGTATCGCTATTCCGACGGTAACGACGAGTGGCTGAGGGTCGACGTGAAGGACACCGAAAACGGGAGAGTCGCAGGACGCAGCAGTGTCGATTTTGAAACGGCCGAATACGACGAGAAGAAAGATGACGGTTATGGCGCCGATCTCGAAAAAGACCATGTTCTGCCTACGTCGGCGCCGGCAGCCGACATCCTCAAGAACAACAACAATAAACACTACAACAATCCGAATCGGTACAACAACGACCGGTTACGACCTGATTTCCAACCCGACTCTCAAGAGCAAGTCACTGAGAACGTATACAAGACTACCACAGCGTACAACCTCTTGAGGAACGTCAAACCGACGAAATCGATCTATAGCAAAGACATACCGAGTTACGTCCCACCGAGTCGAGCATTTTTCACGCCTCCGCTGCCGCCGGAGTACCAGAATCCTTTCGCCGACAAGCCAACGCTCCGAGGGACGAATTCCGATGGGTTCGCCAGTAGAAGACCTATTCCACCGCCTAGTTTGATGCCTAACAAAGATCGGATTCCGTTTAGACCCGATTTGCCTAAAGTCAACGCCGAAAGAATCCCCGAGAAGCCGAACGAACAACCGAAAGTTAACCCTCAAAACGACAAGAACGAGAAGAAAAAGACGTTGAACACGCCCTCCCAGAATTCGAAGATCGGGGAGTTTTACGGTTTGAATCGTAACCACAACGAGACTAGTTTTGAATATGAGAAGAGTTACGCTCCGGAGCCGTCGATCACCAGGATTTTGAGCGGTTCTAACGGAAGACACGACGATATTCAGATTCCAGATATTTTGTACAGGGCGGTGACGGCGACTCCTAACGTTCAGAGGCAAGAGCCGAAGACCACCAAGACGAGAGCACCGGCGGCCGAGCCGTCTTTCAAAGTACAAGAACCTGAAAAGAAAGTTGAAGAAGAAGTGGAAGAGAGGAGTGAGCCCGCAATCACTAAGAAGGAAGTGATACAGGAAGCAAAGCCACCGGATCGCAGCGAAAGCGTGACGGTGAAGAAAGATCTGCCCGTACAAGAGAAAAAACATGCGGAAGACGTCACGACGCAGATGTCTAACGTGGTTAATCTACCCAATGTGAAAGAAAAAGACGGAAATGTTACCAAGGCCAGCTCTGAGGAAATCTGGCTCATTTGTTGGAACGTCCACGTGTATCTAGTAGTCTTTGGATACATACTTTTGGCTGTGTATTCCATCTACAAGTTGATCCGTTACGAGAACGACCCTCACATGTTCTCTAAAAGCTATTTTTTGACTATTCACCTCATGCTCACTGTCATTTGCGTGCTACGGATCTTCTATCTTACGTACGACCCTTATAACGTCAACAAATCTTTCAACATTTTCCTCTACGAGTTCTTGCACAGTTTCCCATTGAGTCTCCTAGCGACCACGTTCGCCGTCTTGATTTTGTTCCTACTGAAGCGCACTCTGACTCATCTGGAAGTGAAAACTCGTCCGGTTTTCCTCGTAGTTTTCGCTCTTCTTCACATCGTTCTTTGTTTCTGCCTCAGCACTTTTGAGAGCTTAGGTCATTTCGAGAAAGCGAGTCTCATAGTTTGTCGACCCGTCTTTGTCCTTCTCGCTTGGGCTCTCGGTTTTAGCTATTTGTATCTTTATCGCATCATTAAGAATGTGTTGGCGAAGAAGAGCCAAAATTTATCGGAGATGTGCACCCAGAACATTTCCTACGCTTCACACATCACAATTGCTGTGGCTCTCCTCTTTGTCTTGTTGGGTTTCGTGCAATTATACGCTTTGTTCTTCATCAAAGTGGATCGCTTCAACGGTGAAACGAAGCACCACTGGATACTTTGGGGTTTTGAGCTCTCGGTGCGTTTCTTGGAGATCTCTATAATTACGCTTCTAGCTATAGTGGTGAGTCTGAAGATGTCGCAGAGGGAGAAACAGACAGCCGGAGGGTTCCCCTTGTTTCCGTGCACCACTAGCGATTCAAGTACCGATAATATCTACCCGAACAACTGCAACACGAACCCTAACGCGTTGAATTACAGTCGGAACGAGATGATCATGGATAGCATCCCCACGGAGACGGTAGAGCGTCCGAATCTGCTCAAAAACGCGTTCCAGAACGACTCGTTCGATAAGAAATCTACTCTGGAACGATACCACAGTGACTCTGAACGTAACAGTAATTTTGATCGTTTCGAGCGACCAAACTGGGGCTCCGAACGTTTCGAATCTCGTCAGAACGACCAAACGAGTCTCAATAACTTCAACTCGGGTCATTTCGAGCGTGGGGCTCACAATTCATCGCGGAACGAACGCAACTCGGCTCGTAAAACATACGATTCGGCCAAGTACTACACGAAACCCAAATATGAAGTCGAAGAAGAATACCAACACGGTAATTCCGACAGGAACATCTACAGCGAGCCCGTGGATAATCACCAATACGAACGAACGAGACACGAGTTCGAACGTGGGGAGTTTGATAGACGTTCCCGGAATTCGTCGAACACGTCGGGACGCCGGTCGACGGGACGCACGAGAAAGAACCACGCGCGTCCTCATTTAGGCGTTCAAACCTTACCCAACCACCAGATCCAGGATTCGATGCTCGTCGACGAACAAGGCTTCGTTAGATTCCGACATCTGCAAGACGAAATCGAGAAGCCGAAAAAATCAAAGAAACAGCAGAATAACGACGTCAGTCATTTCAGCGACGCGTGAAATTCGTTTTGGGATTCGGTATGCGGAAAGGGTGGTTCGATAGTGGCGGTTTAAATATTTATCGGCTGGAGTTGGTGCCAACGTTTTACCAGCGCTGATTTCGAAAAGAAGTCGTTTATGCCGGCGGCAACTGTTGCGAAATCGGGATAGTATCCCTTAATAATCGAAGCGAGCTAGCTAGAGTTAAATGCAAATTGGGGAAAATGAACCCTGATTGCATTTTATCGATCATAAAGTAAAGGACGAGACGCGGATGCTTTATGAGGGCAATTATGTTCCGTTCTTGTTTAATCCGTTGTTTTATGTTCGTTCTCAGTTTAACTCCGTTATAAATACTGTGATGGCTGTCGACGAAAATAATTTATCGGTCGGAAAAGCCGGACGCTTCCTATTGTTTGACTTGGATTAGTTGGAAGGTGATCAAACAGAAAGTTGCCAGATTTTGCACCAACGGAACTCGCTCAACCGGCAATGTGGAAGGAACAAAGCTATTTTTCGGCGAACAACACTGAAATTTCCACCACTTCAGGCGTCCCGTAATCTTTTCCTGTCCCACTTAACACGAGAGAATCGATATCGAGCTGACGCATCGTTAATCTAAAATTAATAAACCTCTTAGTTTTTCTCCATAAATTAAAGGTGATCATGTTCGATTTGGAAATTAATTGGACGACAACGGTTCCGTAAACGCAGAACGGGAAGTGTCCCTAGGCGCCCCTAAATTGGATCTGGAACAAAAACCGAGGTCGGGGCGTCCTCATTTCCCGACTAACTAAACACACACAGCTATTAAAAAATAAACTTTTAGCTTGTCGCCCGAACGGGGGCCAGTAGTATATTGTCCCCAACCGAGGGCCGCTGTAGTCCACCGCCCAAGGTATTGAAGTATTAGCAACTAAAGCAATAACCGAGTATTTGTATCGAGCAATAACGGTGAAGTATGGCGGCGCCAACTCCAGCCCTTGGGAGCGTTTCGGACCATCCCATATCGTCTCGGCCTAATCAAAAGTCGCATTTCCCACATTGACGTAACTTTGAACAAATAATGACAAATTAGTTAGTCACGTAAGCGGTGATAATTTTTGTCCCGACGGTGAAGCGTCGGGAATTTAATAAATAAATCCACTAATTGTTAGATTATAGTGTATGTACGATTATATACTTTACAAGATAAAGTAGCCACAGTGTATAAAAAAATTTGCAAAATGTACATATTTATAATGTTAAGTGATGACTATATAATTTTAATTTTTTATATAATTTTATAACTTCTTTGTAAGATACAGGGTGTTCGTGTTGAAACGGCAGCTATGAAGCACACTTATTTGTCCGAATTGTTTCCTACCCGATCCCTCCTATCTTACTTACCCTGTATAATTTAGTTAACCGAAAACTGACTGAGAAGACGATTTTATTGTAATTTATTGCGTTCTTCGGGCTAAATACACGAAAAATTACCGTCCTAATGACCAAAAGCGACGGACGAAAAAGCGTTTATTACGGACGCTTTTTCGCGCGTCGACCGTCGAAATTTCAGTGCGTTGCACTTGTAGATGTCTTTGTTTTGTATATATGTATCTAAGCCAATATTTAGCCTTGCCATTTTTAACTGCTGGGTTTTATATATAAACTTATTTTTGTATATTATGTTCAGTATTATTTTTTTTACGTATTTATTGAACACATCGTGTTCTTGCAATTATTTTAACTCACAACGAGCCGTGACGTAGTGTTAAATCGCCATTGTTTCCTTTTTCTCTCTAAGACTTTTTTTATACATTCCTTTGTTACTTGCCACTTTTTGTATGATGTTCCTAAGTGACGTACTTATACCAGTAATTCTGACGTTTTTTGCCAGTATTTCTATAACGCCTCTACTTGTATTAGTATAGAAAAATAACATTTTTTGATTTTTGAGTGTCACACGAAATGTTATTTTCGGCGATATACTCAACGGGGTGACTTCTTACATCACTGTTTCTAGTCACCGCGTTATTTATACGAGACATCATTGACTTCAATTGTATTATATTATTGTAAAATATAAACTATGTCTTATCCGACCCTTTTCTAAAAACCCTCTCTCCTATAACAAAATATATACAAGATATATCTTCGGTTATATGGGTCTAGTAACCTTTGCTTGCGTTTGACATATCGACGTCCGCCGCCAACTACAGCAATTAGTAAAGTGGCGATCTCGTATAATCGGCGTAATATGTCACAAAAGCGCCCCTGTAACGTTGTCGAAATACAGTAAACAGCAGCGATTGTATTACAGTTCACACGACATAATAATGCGTTCTAAATAACGTCGGTCATGTAATTTTAACATTACAGCTTTTACCAGTAAACAGAAACCACTCGACGGGATCAATACTTCACGGGAAAAATTACAAGAATTTCAGATGCCCTGCTTTCAACAAGTAATAAGTATTTGCCGTACGCTTATCTAAATTATGAGACATTGAGGAGAAAGGTAAGTGAGTCCGTATCTGCATATTTCATCAAAGAAATGAAGTTGAGGCTACTGAGGTGAAAAACTCGACGACGAAGTATTTCCAAATATTTACAGAGTCGGGGTCGCCAGATTTGAGTTTTCATTTTAAATATTGAAGGTAAGTTATCTGTAATATGCAACCAGAAATACGCGGTGGCGTAGATTATTTTTTTTGAAAAAGCTACGTTGTCGTGTGGATCGATGTAGGCAACCAATTATACACACGTGGGGAGTGGCTAGATTGTATTGTGTATTGTGACCCCCCAGCGTAAATATTGATACTACATTAGATATTACACCCTCAAGAAAAAAAGATCAATAACCTCTAACTCCCGCGTTTGTTTGTTTTAAGTATGAACAACATCAGCACCGAGACTTTCTCTCCTCTTCTCCCCCAATTTATTCCAACGAGCTCTTTAACATAATATAACACGTCGACACCACATTACCTCTTATCACCAGAATCGCTTACGAAACTCCCTAAAATTTGCAAGTCGCGATAAAGATCAATTTAACGTGTAGCACTGAGGGCATAGGTTAATCCGAAATGTTCACATAAACCCGTAAAATCAGACATTCCGTTTCTTTATCACCCTTTTAGTGACACGTCACGTTTGGTGACGGTGACGACGGCTTTCAACACGGCGACACTTGAAATAAACAAATGGAGGAATTATTTAAAAATCATAAATTGGACTTGAGATTGAGTAAGTTAGATAAAGCGGCGGTAAAGTAGGATTGATGGGGGCGGCGAGAGGAAGGATTTGGGGAGGTGGGGATTTTTGCGTGATTGTGGTGGTTGTGTGTTTGTGCAACAAGTGTGGGAACAATTACGGTAGGAAAGTAGACGAGAACGGGTGCGATAAATTCGGCTCTTTATTCTAGAGATATTCACAAAGTTGACATGGTGGATGCGCCAGGACATATTCTGAAGTTCGAATCTTCATATTCCATATTGCGTATAAAATCTTGCATAATTATTGGTACTTTTGTGCTCAAGGTTTTTATTATTATTATTATTTTATATTGTATATGGAAGCATTTTCACGGTCTTAAATCCCATATTCTAAATGTCCCACGGGGTCAAATCTGCAAGCTTCGTCACTATGAAATTTATTTGACCAACTTTCCTCGGTCTCAAAATTTCATATGCCTAAAAAGCTAATTCCTGTGAGTAAAAAGTCGCTTTTTTCTCCAGTCACACAAACACGCTTTGTTCTCAATACGCCTTCCATTTCCAAGTGTAATAAACAACACAATCACAAACCTCATTAATATTTCATAACATGATAAATAAATTAATACATATTTTAAATTACCATTGAATTATTAAAATTACTCGAAAATTAATTCAATATTTGCGGAGTTAATAACCGTTATTTTGTTTATTAGAGTATTTCATCTCATCAAAATTAACAAGCAACGCTCAAATACGGTTACAAGTCTGATAATTGGGACAACAATTATGACAAAAAAGACAGGAAAGTAAACAGATTGGAGTCACGGACGTTTTTCTTCGTTTCTCCTATTGTTACTTTACCTCTATTAACATCGTACTTTTCCTTTTTCTCTAATATGTCCACAGATTCCATCCCATTCATGACAAAAAGGTTATCGTGCAGCCATAAATTCATTTAGCACGGAAATAATAGCAATAATCAAGCATTCCCATTGAAATAGGTAATTGCAGTCCTCGTAATCGGATCAGAGTGAGGGTGTTATCGCGTTGCGAGGGTGAGGTCAAAGACGTACAACTTCCCTAACCTTTCCAAGCGTAAATTTTCAGAAAATTTTAAATTGAAGTGGGCATTGGACAGGCAAAGTGATATATTGAAAGGTCAAATTTGTTCCGGGTGTAGAAATGATGATCGTGTTGCAAAAATCTGTCATGAGCGTTCATACAAAATCATTGATAAACACGTATAAGTACGTCGGAATTGATTTCATGACTACAGAGCCTACTCTAATTACAATTTTTTTTGGGCATTTTTATTCGAAATGATTAGGAAAAAATGAGAATAACAAACATGGCCGCGATGAACACAATAACAACACAGTAAATTATTTTGCTTTCGCCGCCACCGAGACGAAAGAAGACCGAGATTAATGTTTCTAACTATCAAAATAAAACGACAAAACTTGCGAAAACAACTTACATTACTATACTCTTCCCTTCAGAACGGAATGAGTGCCCAATTAAATTATTCGTAATAAACCAAATAAAAATAAATCACGCCCCAAAACCGTAAAGCAAAAACCTAACAAAAGCTGTAGTTCTTGTTTGAATGAGCAGAGTCTAGTCCGCGAGCGCAAAGTTTTAATGAAATAAATTTTCTTAGAGACTCACTTAACGTTTTTCGACTTTTTTTTTTTCGTCTAGAAGTAAATTAAGGGCGGGTCGGATGCTTTCTTTAATTAATGTAAGTTATATTTGACAAATCTAATCATGGAGTAAATGAACAAACCGAAATTAGGTTAATGTACGCGAATACAAAAGAAGCACAACTCATCATTGTGTGAGTTGATGAAGAGGAAATTAAAGATTACTTTAATCCCTTCGTAGTGGTGAGGCTTGATTGAATTTAATACTCGGAGGGAGTTGATCAAAAACTGTCAGAAGTTACCAACGTTCAAACGTAAAAAATATAGACAATCGGAGAAGAAAGTTGCTATGATTGATGTTGGTAATTTAATGAAAGCGGCGCTAATCACTCGCCGATCGCTCTTAACATTTGCGCTAATGAAAAGAACGATAAGCGACATTGTTATTCATGGGATGTCGCATTCAAAAATTCGACACGTTCGTCAACTTTTCTCATTTTCTGGTAATTTCATCGAGTCGCTACAATCCGACCATGCGGCATTAATATCAAATCAGGGGGTGCCGATGGAAGAGGGGCGGAAATCGAAACGGGCATGGGTGGTGGAATTGGGTATTTATGGAGTGGACGCCACTGGTTTTGGACGGATAGAGAAAAAATTTCTCATTTCCACGTTTGCAAAAATAACCCGGCGCATCCACCATTTAAATTCATAAATATATATATTTTTTGATGTGTAAAAATTTGAAGCAATTTGATTTAGGGCATAAACATTAGAGATTGTGACATTGTTGAATCGTGCATACGTTTTATTTGATACCAGTGACGTCTTTTTCGTAAAATAATGGAATTACAAAGTCTGGAATATAGAAATTTGAGACTACGGGATGGTGGCAATATTTATGGACTATATATGTTCGAAAATTTGACATATCAGTTGACATTTCACACAAAACACCGCAAAGCGAAGCGGAAACCTTACTATGCAATTTGGGCCAACGGGACTGCTTTGCATCAAAACCGAACGTCTCGATACAATCTTTCCTGTTTCCCTTTTCACAGGCGAACCAGGTAGTTTTTTTGTAGTTTAGGTAAATAAGAACTCTAGAAGTACTCAATTATACACTCTTTGCTTGCTTACGGACTAACTTATCTACTTACTTAAAATTAAAAAGAAAAATAGAAAAGAAGAGAGGGTAGTTTTAAAATGGAAGACTCGATTGGTGAAATTGAAGAAGTGGGATTTGAAGCAGGTACTAGACTGAGGGTTCGGGAATTTCTGAAGGTTACTGTCGGGTAGACAGGATGCAATAAAGCAATAAATTGGAAAGTTGAGACCAGGCAAATAAAAAATCCGAAGAAAAGAAATAAGTATAGAAAAAGATAAGAACAGATGACTCAAGACGAAACAGGGACGTTTAGAATGTGAGAATTTTAAAACATAACACTTGTAAACAACTATATTTAAAAATAATATTACCCAAAAAAAAAAATCCCAATAGTACGAAAATTTAAAATTATGGGAGTTATGGAATGAAAGGTTTACAAACAATAAGATTTTGAGACAATCGTTAATTTTAAAGTTAAAATAACAATCTCAAGAGCAAGAAAATTTCGAAATTTAGATTTTAGGCCTATGAGGTGAAATCTAAACAAACAGATGTTGGTAAAAGTAATAATGAAATAAAAACAATAGAGCCTTTGGCACACTTAGCTAAAAGAGAAGTTTTGAACTAATGGGAAATATGGAACAATAGAATAATTACATGAGTTAGAAAAAACTCTCATCAGTACGATGTTTTTAAAGAAAGAAAGATATAGAAGATGAGTATTTGCGACTAAAATGCTTTTACAAAATGAAATGAATCAATAAAAACAACGCTAAAATCGTTCGATCCAATAGAATTATTTCGGTTATGTAATATAAATTTGTTTCTACGACTATTATAGACACTGAGATCATCAACCTATGCAAAATCCCTATCATTCCTCAGCCCAAATCCCCAAAATTCTCCATGTATCATCCTCCTCTCATTTCCCATAATATGAAGTCATCTTCACCGAAACCCGCCGAAACACGTTTCCTTCATTTACAACGTCACGTGACCCCATCACAGCCACCGTGATTTCCACACTTTCACTCAAACTTCCAGATTTAGTATATCCTCAAGAGTCGTATCGTTACCACGCGCAAAAAAACCATCCCGACAAAGAAAAACAAAATGAAAACGGTAAGTCTCCCATCGAACCCCACGCAAATTTTCACTTTCGAATAAGCCGCGGGCTATTCTCCTTGTCCTACTTGCGACTGCTAAACATTCAACTTTCTTTTTCTCTATTAATAACTGACCTAATTAATCACAATTTCGCGACATTTTCGTAAATAACTTATAAAGAGTGAAAAGTTTTCATTTTCGCGCGAGAGACGAGAGAATACGCAATTTTAGATAGCGTCCGGAGAGTTCATATTTTAAAATATATGGAGCGTTTATTAAGGCGGCTTCACGATGCCGACGTCGAGGGAAATCTGAATTGATGCTTAATTTTTGAGGAGCGTGTGCCTTGATTAAATTAAAAAACAATATTATTGGGATTCGTGGGATTTCGGGAGATGAATATTCATGGGCGGAAACACGTGAAGCGTTTTTTTTTCAATGGTTTTAATAAAATGCTGGCGGGATGAGAAGATCAAGGTTAGCTGTAGAAAGGTCAGACAGTTGTTTTGATGGTGATGATATGCGTGATTTATTATTTGATGACTCAACGACAATATATAGGGTTGTCATAAATGAATGTGGCTATATGTGAGTCGTTATAGAAGACTTTATCTGTATAATTCTATATATTTCTTTCAACATTCAATTCCCGTCAGAGTAACGAGATTCTTAAAAAAGTCAAAGAACTTGTGTCTTTCCCCGGAAATTAGCCCGCCGTGTCTGCATACACCGCCGCCTCCAGCTCTACCACCGCCGAAAAGACAAATTATAAAAATAATCTCCCTTACAAATTTCGTAACGCTCCAACTTATGAAATTTATAACGACAACGTCATAAAGTTTGGATTAATGATCAGAGCAATGTTTCCTCTTAACGACAGTCTCAATTACATCATTTTACAGTCTCTGTGCCAACTCGATTGTCTGTCCATAAATGGGATAAATCAAAATACCTCGATCGTTCAGAACGGATTTAATTAAAGGGTTAATGTAGTAAATTTTTAATGGGGTATTGGATTTTTTAGTGGAATGAACGACACATCAGCTCGATAAATATTCTATTAAAATTGATGGAGTGCTAATTGGATATTTAGTACATAATTTATTGGTGGTTTATTAATTATTTGTGCGTCGCGACGCCTTTGAGACTACTACTTTTATTGAAAGAAAATTGAATTCATATCGAGCGTTAAATAACTTTTACAAGTACAATATTTACTCGGGGGTGCCAACCCAACTGCAATCCCCGGATTCCCCGAAAACAATAATATACATTGTGACCAACCTCCCTCCCACTAATGTGTGCTGTCATTCACAATAATTTTCAATAATGAAGCGTGCAAGGTAATTTTCCACCGAAAAATGTTTTTCATGTCGATAATAATCATCGCCCGGATAGAACGTCAACATTAGTTTTCGGTTCGATGGATTTTATAGTCCATATCATGTATTCATGTTCTATTCAAATGTACAATGTAATTAGGAGGTACTCACGTAAGTAATTGGTCTGTTACGACGACGTTAATGTCTAATTGTTATCGGCAATTCAACGAAAAGAGATGCTTATCGGGATTTTAGTAATACACGAAGGGAATTACGACAAATGTGATGAAAGGTTGGACACTTTGAGGAAATTATGAGAGGTCGACAATAAAAATGTGAAAAACATGCGGAACTCGGGTTGGGGAGGATGGGTTGGTAACACTGGCGAAAGCAAGTATTGCTGCATTTGGATATTTATGGCTTTTTAACTATGACCTTTTCACATTTTAATTCAAATCTTCTAAAATAAAACGACTAAAATCAGATATTCAAATAACCACAAAATTTAAGTGTTATTAAATAAATTATAGGTCAAATTGAAGTTGGTTACCTGAAGATTACGATTCCAAGCAGATTTTTTATTCGAATGTAGTCCCAAATGCACTTTTCTTGCTAAAACTATCACAGACGCTACCATTTTTTTCAAAATTTTTCACAACTGTCAAAACTTTCGTAGCACACTATTTTGATTTATTAACGGAAAAAGGACGCGCTTTAAAGAAAATTCACGTTTTGTTGTTTTTCCTTGTTAAAAACTAAAAAACACGCAAAAATATAATTTTTACGTAAACAATGTTGATTTCTAGAAATGTAGAGATGACTTTTTAAAAACAGGGACTTTTGGTGTTTCGGTTGGTGTAAACTATTACCAGAGAAATAAATGTGGAACAGCCCAAAGTCGATTTATTACAAATTTTGTATTTTTAAACGTGATCACGTACCTTTTTCCAAAAACTAGGTCTATTTTGGAACTTTTCTTTTCTTCGGTTTGTGCTCCCTGAAACCCTTTTTAATGACAAAAATTCGCTTAAGAATACAAAAACGACCACTCCCTAGGTATTCTTTTCGGTCATTTTACTTCTAGAACAAGTTTTCTTGGAAACCCCTACAAAAATAACATTAACCATAATAATAAAAAAATTGAGACTTACTCATAGAATTATGTATCAAATTCAAGCAAATTATCTCCAGATTTCAAATCAGCTGAGTATTTTTCTTAAATAAGTGTCTGGAAAAACGTAGAATTTTGAAATAATGATCACACAAAACATCACTGTCAAATGTCAAATTTTCCATAGCCCACTCTTGCGATTTTTAGGAGGAAAGTAGATAGCGCACTTACCGACAGTAAAAAATAATTGTAAAGACTTGCTTTTCTTCGCTTCTGTTCATACACCGAGTAAAAATGAAGGGCTTAAAAGTTAATTTCGTTATTTTTTCACAGAATTATCAAAATCCACTTACTACAATAATAAATTTGGGGATTTTTGTCGACAAAATTTAGGTTGGGTACAATGTCAACTTCCATGTTACCAATATTACGGCGTCAACAAAATTTAAATCAAGTTTTTTTTACAAATTTTATAGTTCTATACACTAGAAAGCTAACTAAATATTGAATTTCAAAAGTAATTTTAAAATTTGGGGACATTAGTCAACACAGCTTGAGAATTTTTCGAGACCTTTTTATGTTGGTGCTATTTGTTACTAACATGAAGAAATTAGCTTTTGGAAGCGAAAAACGCGTAGGTTTTTAAAAATTGAGCCTCAGTTTTGTATTTCATCAAAAATTGCAATTGAAAATGATGAGATTTGTAGCAAAAAGTATGTAAACATCAAAAGTGAGGTTATGTTATGTGATTTTATTTTTTAGTATTTCTTTGTTCAATTTTTGTACGAAATAACGAATTACTGAACAAACGACCGAATTAAAGGACAATAAAGACGCAGGATGTGATAAATTTGCCTTTTTTGACCAATTAGTGTTTTTTCGCCAGGGCCGGCTTCAGATATTTTAGGGGCCTCCCTAATTTCAAATCTTCGTTTAAATATAGCTTATTTTAACACTTGTAGTATTAATCACTTTGTAGAGCTCTTAATAACATTGAAAGGAGCAGATTTTTCAGCATGTTACATAGTATACTTTATCTCCAAATCGTTAAAAACCTTTTAAAAAATCAATCACCGCCCTTGTATCACACACTTAAACTGAAACCTGCCAAGCCCAACAAGATCCATCACCGTCAACCGGAAATTCCCAAAATTTGTACAACAGTATTTCAACCCTCACCGATTTACATCTTAACTCGAAAAAAATAAATATTTACACACCCACATTGAAACGAAGCGAATGTAAACAGGACGAAGTTAAGGGATGAAAAATGTGCTTGACACCAACTGAAGGCTCTTAATTCCGTGCTTGAATGGCTTTCTCGAACATGGCTACCAATAAATAAGAAAAAATAATTATAAAATTTCTTGCGGCTGTCGATCCGCACGATTTATGAGAGTCTAAGCAAATGGGACCCGCAATATATTCCGGTACTAAACCCTCGACACTTTAATTATTTATACAAGGACACCTAATTCGATTGTAGGAAATTATTAGAGGCGGTCCTGACCTGGGCTGTCTTTAACTCGCAAAATTATGAGGGTTTATGACTGTCTTCTCTCCAGAGAATCCGATAAAATGTTGTGAAATAGCGAAATAAAAAGACCCTGTCACGTGATTTCCGGGAAATAAGCTCCTGTTCTTTTTTCATCAGTGTAATTGTTCCTGGATGAAATTTATCGAAGTTATGTAATAGTTTCCTGTTCGATTTCGGGGCGAGATATATCAAGTTTTGCTTTTTACAGTTCGTAATAGAAATTTTATATTTGGAGAGTAAGCCATCAGGGTGGCGTGACAAAATAAATTTAAATTTTCGCGCTACTTTGATCCTACTTTGTTTTTTTCAGATTTTGCCGCTATTTTTGTTCGTTTCCGTGGCTCTCTGCGACGTTTCGCATCTCGTCCACATCCAACAAACGGAGCCATCGACGCCGCCGCCGCCCCCAAAGCCCTACGCCTTCGGTTACGCCGCCGGCAGATTTCCGGGTCACATTGACCGGACCCATTCCGAAGTTTCCGACGGTTCCGGAGTCATCCACGGTAACCCACTTTCCCTCATCAAATTTAAACAAAAAACTAAACGAGCCACTCCGGGCCTGTCCTTATCACAATAATTCTAAACAAAAACAAGTTCGTCCTCTACTTTTTCTACGAATTTCAGGGTCGTACTCCTACGTGGATCCCCGCTTCCAGATCCGGACTGTGGAATACGTAGCCGACAAGAATGGCTTCCATCCGGTCCTAAACAAGAGCCCGCCGCCTCTACCATCGGATACAGCAGCCGTAGCCGCCGCCAAAAACCGCCATTTAGCTAAATTCGCCGAAATTGCGAATGCCCATGCTGCCGCCCCCGGAACGGTGGTTGTTCCGGTCGATTCGGTGGCAGTGTCGCGGGCCAAAGACAAGCATTTTCAATTGTTTCAGAAAATAGCAGAGGAGCATGCTAGGTTGGCGGCGTTGCAAGAAGTGGGGGAGGGGACAAGCCGCCCCATTTATTGATAAACTTATTTTTTATAGAAAAGGGGTGCGGCGGGAAATTTGAATTCTGACAAATCCCTGCTTGATTTACAATAAGTGGTGGTGGAGTATTTCCGGTGATTTTTTGTGTTATTGCTTTAATGTTGTTTTTTATAGTATAAAAATGAGAGTTTATCTTTGTGATTTTATTTAGTAACCAACGTTGTTACGTCATCAATCGCACTGTCAAATCTATAAGTTGCAGAGCGACTTTGTGACAGATCTTGAGAAATTAAAGTTTTTAAATATTTAGCGCGAAAAATATATTTTCCATCGGCATCTCCGTTTATTTTATCGATTTCTAGCAATAATAAATATTTTTGTCCAGTTGGTAACAATTATTTTTTGATACGTCTGCTTGGAATACAAATATGAGGTTCAATTCTTTAATAATTTAAAGCAATGCAAAATAGTTGAAATGTTTAATGCAATTGCATAGATGGAAATAATAATTAATTCAGGATTTTGTGTTATTGGAATGAAAGCACAAATATTTCATTGGAACATTTTAGGGCTTTTATCGTTGTGCTGTTGTAGATCTCTGCAGTGAGACGAACCCATAATTTGTGATAACCTATTTTATTACTTTAAAGGTTGAAATAGAAAACCCACTAAACGGTTTATTTCTCGATCTAAATCTTCAAATAATTTGAAATTCTTTTTCAGTTACGAATGACCTTTAAATACATTTTAAACTTTCAAATGAACAGCAGAGTAGTAACGAGGAGACCTTGCATTTTTTTGTATGTTGGTAGCTCTACTCATCTATAGATTTTGACATTTTAGAACTTTTAAGAATAGTAAACAGATGTACCAATCTATTAAATCTGATCTTTTTCAACGTTCAATTCTTTAATTGTTTCTAACTTCACTTTAATTAAAAAAAAAATCAAACGCAAATTTAAAAAAAAAAATTAAAATGAAACTCGAGATCACATGTAAATATAGTTATTGCTGCCTGTCAAATCTTAACATATTGGTACTTTAATGCCAGAAACATCAAATGATTGACTTTGGTGCATTTTGAAAAATTAAAGAATGTCAATTTTTTCATTTGTTTTATTAATGTCTACTTCGTTCACCCGCTTTGCACAACTAAAACTGTCACTAATGTCATTTGTAATCTAGTTACGAGCTAACTTCACGCCAACAAAATTATATCTAAAAATTCTAAATCTAGTTTTAAATCCCTTTCGATTCTGCTTATTTATCGCCTTGCTTAAATTTCTTTACTTTTTTAAGTCTTTGGATTTTTTAAATTTCTTAGAAATTAAATTTCCTTAAAAAACGACAAGGGAAGAATTTTCTTGTAGTTGCTAGGAGGATATTTCATATTTAATTATAATTAAAACGCGAGATTGTCAGAATGGCCGTGGGGAGTGCCACTGGTCCTGATCATCATATCATTACGGTTCTGACTCTCCGTTGAGAACAGAGAGTGCGTCACCAATCCAACAACACGAATGTCCCCATTAATGTCAAAACTTTATTCATACTTTCATTAGTGTGTTCTGCGCCTCAATTTTAGCTAAATATGTAGAAACAATTTCATTTTGTCAAATGTCGCCCCCTTCTCGGTTTACGGTGACATTGATCGCTGCCAACCGTTGTCACGAAATTCCCCAACACTTGTCATTGTGATCGTTACCTGTCATCATTGTATTGTGAGTGATCTGTTTTCTTTACGCCCATGACGTCCCATCGCTACGTAAAATCGACCAACCCTTTCGAAGACGACGATGACGACGTCGACGACGAGACGTTCCTCCGCAATTCCCGAAGATCCAACGGCCCTCAACCCACTTTCGACGACCAACTCCAAACATTCCAAGAACGTAAACGTGCCATCGAGGATCGTACGATCAACAGCACGGAGAAGAGCCTCAGCATCTTGCGAGACTCCGAGCAAATCGGCATAGCCACAGCCGAAGAACTGATGAGACAAAGAGAAAAGTTGGAGAAGACAGACAAGCAACTTGATGAGATTAACGCAACGCTGCGGTTTTCGCAGAAGCATATCAACGGAATTAAGTCAGTTTTCAGTAGTCTGAAGAATTACATGTCGGGGCGTAACGACGCGGCAGCCCCTAAGCCACCAAAAGTAAGTATAGAAAAAATGAGGTTATGTCACTCATGTTTTTGCAGCCCCAAGATGCGTCGACTTTACACGAAGAGTTAGAAGAGAAGTTGGCTACATATGATAGGTTTGAGAATCATCCTAGTACGAGGATAAGAAACTTGGATTATACCTCTCAGAGTCAGACTTCCGGAAGCAAAGACTTTAGTGCCAGACTCGACGCTAATCTCCAAGAAATGTGTTCAAATATCTCGAGACTCAAAGGTCTGGCCACAGATTTATCGACCGAAATTGATTCTCAAAACGATCTGATTAGCACAATTACCGATAAGACGGAAACAGCTGATATGAACATTGGCAAACAAAACAAAGACATGTTGAGATTATTGAAGAAGTAATTTCAAGGGGGCTACAGGGAGGGGACAAATCAAAATTAGATTTAAGTACGATATTTTGTGATAGTTTTGTTTAAATACTCCCATCTGTCTTTAGTTGTTACTGTTATGTATAGTAAATTTTGAATAAAGAGCAAAAAGTGAGTTTTCTTGGTGTGTGAAAAAAGGAACCTATCCTGCCAATCATTAAACCATAAAAATAAATGTTAAAATCTTTATTAAAGACAAATGTTATGCAGATCAAATGAAGTGGAACGCAATATTTACAAATGTCAGCAAAAAATTTCGACCCTAACTCAACAAAAATATTCATTTTCATTTTGGCTAACAAAACAACCACATATAAAAATAGAATCGTTTGTTACGCGTCAAAACGAAAGAAACCGTTTTAAAACTAGCATAAAAACCAAAATAAAAACAAATACAGCCTATTTGTATATATTCCAATCAATAAATCTTAGAGCCATTTTAATTATTCATATTTGATATGATGTATGTATGTTCACTAACTTTAATAAATAACTCGATATCAACTAAAAATAACGTAAAATGGCTGCGTTCTCATTTTAAATACTAACAGTTTTTTTAATGACATTGTAGGCGTTTTCTAGCTTTAGCGTGGTGAAATAAACGTGGAAAAAATAATGTTTAGATCTTAATCTGTAACCGCATTAGTATTTAAAATGAATTATAGACATTACGAATAGCTAACCTATCTTAGAAATAAATTATGTTCACTTCTTCTTGTTTTTATTAGTACCTCCTCTAGGTGGCGTCACAGGCCTTCCGGCGTTCATGTTATATTGGAACTTCCGTTTGTCGGCCGGTTTCAAGATCTGAAAACTGCACATCAGCGTCTCGTCCACGGACATCATCGCCCCCGCGTTGTCAAACTCCCCTACAATAAAGAAACATTTTCAATGCTACCAACACTCGGAAAGAGACCAAAGCCTACCGCAGTAATTCGGCGCGCTGAACAGTGTCACTAACTGCCTCTTCGCAAAGAACTCATATCCGTCCTCCACGACTTGATGCGCACGACAAATCAAATCGAAATCGTGCTTATGTAAGAATTTCCCCACCACTTCGGCGCCGAACGTGAAACTGACACCTCTATCGTTTTCTCCCCATCCCATTTGGTCCTTATCGGGATCCGACCATAATAAATCGCACAACAATCCTTGATCTGGAACGTCCGTCGGTCTCATTATCCGACGAATTTGTTCCATTGATTGAAGGTCGGGACTGAGACCGCCGTGACAGCAGAAGATCTTCTCGTCGACGATGGCGGCCACCGGTAAACAATTGAAGCAGTCGGTGAAGGTCTTCCATAGTTTTATGTTGTACCTGGAAAAAAAAACAGAGGCGGCGGAGTTGATTAACGGAGAAAATCGATTTCAATTACTTTGAGAGAGTATTACGAAAGCGCTCGCTCTGATATTTCATTGAATTAGTTTTTTTTTGTTTTATCAAAATTGTGAACATTCTTTAGAGGCGCATTCCATTGTTGTTGATAATAGAAGATTAAGAGTCATTTCAAAGTACTATACAACTATTTTCAATTATAGAGAAACTAATAACTGGGATTCGTCGCTGCGCTTGTTATTCTCTATTGTTTTTCTTCCTTTATGAGAATTCCATGAATAATAGAACTGATTTGTCGCTTGAGTGAGCTCAGTTTTTAGATAACACGTCGGTGATAACATTCGTGTTTTTTTTTTTGAATTCATAAATGATTTCAAAACTGTAATTCATGCTATGATGTAACGACAAATTTTTTTTGTGTAGTTTCTATCCCCTCCCACAATAAAGTAAAGAAATATGTCATTTATTTTTATCTCAAGTTGTTTTTCTAACAAACTTACTTTTCGCTTGTCATTCTCAAATTTTAAAATTCCAATTTGACGGATTACTTTTAAATTGACAGAAATTTTTTTAGGTGCCAGTAATTTAGTAGCGACCACAAAACTTTTCGTTAATTTAAAATGCTCATTCTGTCATTTTAATTTGATTCTGTTTTGGGAGAAATAAAAGACAAACTAAGAATGAACGACGAATGACTTAAAATTTGACAAGATTCCTGAGATGTCATTGCTGTTTAAATCAGTTTAAAAAAAACTAAAAACAATCTAGAAATGATAAACTTGATTTAGATCGTTCAGAAATAAATATTCATTTATTTTTGTCATTTTGATTTGGTTTTAAGCGACGTAAAAAGAAAATGAGAACGTCCCAAGAACGCGATAGAAATTGATAATTTAGCAAGATTCTTAAGATTCCTTAGATGTGTTTTTTTTTCGTGTTTTGATCTGGTTTTAGATGACGTGAAAGCACACTGAGAATGACCTAGAATGACCTTGCTGTCATTTTTCATTTCAAATCTGTTTTAAACAAAAATGATCTAGGAATAATACGAGCTTATTTTACATAGCTAATAAATTTACCTAATTTTAGACGACGTAAAAGCAAATTGTGAAAAACAAACTTAACTGTGACTACAGAAAATTAGGTAAATATTCTTAAGATTTTTTAGCTGAAAATGATTTAGCAATGACTTATCTAATAGGAACCGCAGAAAATTTGCCAACTTTTCCAACGATTCCTGAGGTTGCTAAAAAATGATCATTTATTTCTGTCATTTCTAATTCTAGCTACTTTTAGATACATTAGTTTTCATGACATTCAAATGACACCTATTTTTTCCAAATAACAAGTGAAAGTCGTCAAAATTTTGAATAAAAATCAACAAAAGTGAAACTCTCGCGCTCTGTTAATCACCCACATTACAATTTTGCGTTAAATGAACCTTAAGATATTACCAAACTTTCCTCATCGCCAAGGAAAACATGTACATGTCTTATCACTGTGATTCACCAGAACGTGATCGTCACAGGAAGCGTTCGCCCAGCGTTTCCCTTTATAATAAGAGATAAAATTTTCAATTTTTCTCACCTCCTTTTGCATTCGTCGTAAAATCCATATATGCGGTTGATCGAAGCGCACTCGTGGTTACCTCTAAGAAGGAAGAAATTCTCAGGATACTTAATTTTGTAGGCGAGAAGAAGACAAATCGTTTCCAACGATTGTTTGCCACGATCGACGTAATCGCCGAGGAACAAGTAGTTCGATTCTGGCGGGAAACCGCCGTATTCGAAGAGACGAAGGAGATCGTAGTACTGACCGTGAATGTCGCCTACACAAAAAAAAAACAATAGTAAACAAACTTCGCTAATTAGGAAGTGGACATAAAGGACGCCTCGCAGTGACAATAAAGATTATCAATAACGATAGCTGACAGAGCTGCCAACCTAGTTCCAAATTCAAAGCCTTCACGACGTCGCTATTGTTCAGCTAAAGTTTGAGAGTAAAATCAATACTTCAGTGGTCAACAAAAACAATGTTGTGTCAATATCTTTTAATAAATTGAAATGTTACTATGCTGATATAATAAATAATAATTATCTTTGTTGTAAGCGCAACAAAAATATCACTGTCTCAAAGTCAACAATAACATGACTTCATTATCTCGACATGGAAGCAGTTTTTCGAACCTGGGACCATGAAAATGACGTAATTTACTCGTCCCAGTTCAGAGTTGTTACCAACTCTTGAAATTTCAACGTATTTGCAATGACTCATTTTGGTTTACAAAAACAAACTTGTGAATTTATAAGCAAACAACTGTACGCTCGAGCAAGGATCTCGGGGGCTGCCTGTTTTACTCACCGCATATTTTAAGTGGAGCTTCCAATTCCAAGAGAATCGGTTGCGAGAGGAAGATTTCCCTGGACTTGAGACACAGCCCTCGAATTTCACTTTCTGTTAATTGTACATTTTTGCCTGGTCTCGCTCCACGTACTAAAAACACGAAAAATTAAGAAAATTTTGACATTTTACAAGGCGTTCACCGATGACGCCATTACAAATGTCAACAGAAATTGACCTTCAATATTTACCTTCTAAAAGTCGAGCTATTATACTATCGATATTTAATTTATCGGCTTCAGCCATTAGTTTCGATATTCCTGGTCTCGCTAAAACAACCTTTGTCACTTAAAACTACCGGATGGCTCGGATTTTTCAAGATCTTGAAAGAGCCCCACTGATATAAACACTACTTTTTTGCTTCAGCTCGCGCGGAGGCTGAAGTTAGCGCCGGGTGACACTACTGCCAACATGCCATCATAAAAAGCACCAGATTCAGTACCGCCAAAAAACGGTACAATAATAAAGACACTGAAAGTAATCACGTCATGGGTTGGTTGTAGCCCCCAAGGTATTCCGATAACCCCTTTATTATCTTCGTAGCACCACAATTTTTCTAGGATCTCTCGGCGCTGGCGCTGCTAACTTCACACTAATAATCCAACATGGAGGCCCGGTGTAAACAAAATATTTTTGCAACAATTTCAAATTGATTTGAAATGAAATAAACTTGCTGTAATTTGAGATATGGCGCAAATTGGGGAGAATCTAGACACTTTAGAGGTCCCCGAGAACATTTTCCAGAGCGTGAAGTTCTTTGTCAGCGGTGATATTCCTGAAAAGGTAACACACATCTTGGGTGACTTTTTTTGTAATTTTTCATTGTAGATCGTGGATTTGTTGAAAAGCGGTGGAGCCGAACGTCTGAATTACTTCTCTGATTATGTTACTCACCTAATTTGCGGCGAAAACCCCGAAGAAACCGATTTAACTGATGCTAATGATCTATACGAAATCCCTGCTGTTACTGCAACGTGGGTCTTGATGTGTATCAGATTGAAGCAGCTCGTGAACACGAAACCGTACATTTACAGTCTCCAGAAGTTGTTTACAGGACTTGTCTTCTGTTTGTCTAAGCCTGGGAATGATAGACTTAGTTTGTGGGGACTTATAACTTACCATGGAGGTGTTGTTCAACTCAATCTAGACTCTAGGTGCACCCATTTGGTCACTACAGATCTTAGCACGGCTAAATACGAGAAAGCTGTCAGTTTAGGGCCTGAAAAACTTACAGTTGTGACCCCAGATTGGGTTGTAGAATCAGTGAAAAATAACACGTTGGCGCAGGCCGATCTCTTCCACCCCAAGCGAATACAGTGGCCTAAAGTCATAAAACATGAAAGCACGACAGCCATTACTGGATTTGAACCTGAGAAAGTTGAGCCAGTTGACAGCTCTGTGACTGACTCAACTCAGGCTCTTTTAGACAAACTTAAACAAAGGATGCCATGGAACCAGTCACAGCCCACCACGAGCGGGGATGTAGTGCCTCCGAACGTTGTAGCACCCAGTTTTTTGAATAAGAACCAAAATCAGACTCCCGTGCGCACTTTCGCGCAGCCCCAAGTCACGCAACAGCCTCAACAGAACATCATTCCCAATCAACAGGTTCCTAGGAGTATCGTGCATCATACGCCGCAACCGCAGATGATGCAACAACAACAACAGCAGCAGCAGCAGCAACAGCAACAGCAACAACCTGCGTTTAGTTTGCCTAATCAGGTTCATCTCAACAGATTGATTAACCGACCGACGCTTCAACAGTTGAGAGGCCAACTCGGACCGAATCAGCTTCATCATCATTTGTTGCAGCAACGGATCCAACAGCAAAATCAACAGAGACCGCTTACGATCCAACAACAACAGTTACTACAGCAGCAGATTGCACAGGGACAAGCGAGACAGTTGGGGCAACAGATCATCCAAAATCCACCGCAGGGGCAGAATCAAAATCAACAATTTGGGAACATAATACAGCAGCCCCAACATATACTGCAACAGCAGAATCAGATCCTGCAACAACAACAACAACAGAGTCAGGTTTTACAACAGCAGCAACAGAATCAAGTTTTGCAACAACAGCAGAATCAAGTCTTGCAACAACAACAACAACAACAGAACCAAGTTTTGCAACAACAGAGTCAAGTGTTGCAGCAACAACAACAGAACCAAGTTTTACAACAAAACCAAGTGTTGCAGCAACAACAGAATCAAGTCTTGCAACAACAGCAACAGAACCAAGTTTTGCAACAGCAGCAACAGAACCAAGTTTTACAACAGCAGCAACAGAACCAAGTCCTTCAGCAGCAACAACAGGGTCAGGTCTTGCAGCAGCAACAACAACAACAACCTCAACCCAACCAAGTTCTCCAACAGAACCAACTTCTTCAACAAAATCAACTCCTTCAACAAAACAAAATCTTCGTCTCCCAGCAGCAACAAAACCCCCCTCAGATCGTGCAAAATCAGCCAAATTTAGCAATCCAACAACAATTCGTCAGCCAAAATCAACCTCAGTTCTCTCAACAGCAACAACAACCTCAACAATTTGTGCAGAACCAAGAACTAAACCAACAAATCGTTCAGAGTCCCCAATTCCAACAAAACAACGTCATCAATCAACAGTTGTTGCTGAACCAACAAAATCAGTTCAATCAACAAGGTCAGCCGGCTCAACGCCCTCAGATAAATCAACATTTGTGGCAACAGCAACAACAGCAACAAATGACAGTGAGGCATCCTGTGAACATCGTGCAACAAGGTCAGAGAATCCAATGGTCGCCCAATCAACAACCGAATCAACCTCAGCGTCAGTTCATCCAACTTGACGCTCAAACTCACAACGAACTCCAAAAAATGAATCCGGAACAACAAGCGTTGTTCGTTCAGAGATTGAAACAGAAACAACTGTTGATGCAGAAACAACAACTCGCGCAACGAGGCGGAGGCCCGATCCTAATCAGAGGCTCGGTCCCTCCGGGACTGAACCCCCAACAACAAATGCAGTGGTTGCAAAGACAAGCGAAACAACAAGGCGTCGTTTTGCCCCCAAACATCCAACAACAAACGATAACCCCGGGAGCTCTAACCCAACCAAACATCCAACAGCCTAACATTCAACACACACCCGGATTGAGCCCGATTCAACAACAACAGCCGCAGTTCCCTGATCAGAATCAACAACAACAGTTGCAGTTAAGACAACAGTACAGGTTGCAGCAGTTGCAACTGCAGAGGGAACAAGCGCAGAAGAATCAATTGGTACAACAGCAACAGCCCCCGACGCCTCCGGTGCCGACCGGAGTTGTGAGACCTCTAGGTTCGGTGATTCCGGATTCGACGACTAATCCTCCGGAAGCGAATGTTTCGCAGCAGTTGGTGGTTAATGCGAAAACGAAGACGGCGTTGGCGAATATGTTGAGTAATAGGTTACAGAGCGGGGGTGGGAGTGTTCCGGTGCCGGAGCCGTTGCCGGAGCCGTCGGCGGCGGGGACGTTACGGTAAAGGGTCAACTTTGATTTCAATTAACCGATTTAGTTGAATGTAGCCTAATTTAGTCTTATTTAACTTAGGTTTGGTCAAATTTCGTGTAGATCTTTTAAAATCTGGCTCATTTTTGGTTGATTTTTTCCATTTTATTTCAAATTGCCCCGGTGTTTGTCAAATTTAACTTAATCTGAGTCAAATTTAACCCAATTTTAAAAATTTAGCTTATTTTTACTTAAATTTAGCTCAGTTTTTGTCAAATTTAGCCCATTTTTTGGTCAATTGGTCCAATTTAAGTTCAAATTAGTTTACTTTTATTCAAATATAACTAATTTAATTTTACTAATCCTAATCAAATTTAGGTTATTTTTGTCAAGTTTGCTCAGATTTGGTCCAGTTGTAGTCAAGTTTAGCCCAGTTTTAGTCAAATTTAGTCCAGTTTTAGTCAAATTTAACCCATTTTTTGGTAAATTTGTCCAATTTAAGTTCAAACCCTTTTGCTCAAAGATAATTAATTCTAATTAAATTTTACTAATCCTAATCAAATTTAACTTATTTTTGGCACGTTTACTCAGATTTGGTTCAGTTGTAGCCAAATTTAGCTCAATTTTAGTCAAATTTAGTTCAAAATTTAGCCCAGTTTTAGTCAAATTTAGTTCATTTTTTGTTCAATTTGTCGAGTTTAGGTAAAAATTGGTCCACTTTTGGTCAAAAATAACTAATTTTAATTAAATTTTCCAAATTTTAATCAAACTTAGCTTATTTTCATCAAATTTCGTTGGATTTGAACCAGTTTTAGCCAAATTTAGTTTAGTTTTTCAAATTTATCTATTTGTTTTGGGGGGATAATTTATTCTATTTAAGATTAAATTGGTTCAGTTTTGGTCAAATATAACTAATTTTAATTAAATTTAGTTTATTTTTCAACAGAGTTAGTCAGGTTTGGTCCAGTTTTAGTCAAATTTAGCTTAGTTTATTTAAATTTTGTCCAGTTTTGGTCAGATTTAGTGTCTTATTCAAGTCAACAATGTTTCGTCTTGGTTAAATTTAGTTTATTTTTAGTCAAATTTGACCTTTTTAGTTTAAACTGGCTCAGATTTATTTAAATTTAGCCCAATTTTAGTAGCCTTTAGTTCAGGTTTACTCAAATTTAGCTCATTTTTTGTTGAATTTGACCCATTTTAGTTCAAGCTAGCTCAGTTTTAGTCAAATTTGATGTAATTTTTAATCAAATTTGGCCCAGTTATAATTAAATCTAGTTTTAATCAAATCTAGAGTAATTTTCTTCAGCCTGATTATAATCAAATTTAGTCAAATGTAGCTTAGTTTTAATCTTTAGCGTAGTTTTAATCAAATGTAACGTAGTTTTAGTCAAACTTGGCTCATTTTAACCAACGTCAACGTCTTTCTAGGTTAATGACGGCCCAGCACAATGCCGCCTTGAATCCCAACAACCGACCCCAAGACCTCATAGCCCTCCAACAGCGAAGAGTGATCAACGGCCCCAACGGGGAGATTATAAGAGCCCTAGTACCACAGGCGGTGCCCGTGATGCCACAAAATGAAGCCCCCAAAGTCCCCTTTTCTCCAAGAGCTACAGTACCGATGCAGCACCGACCGGGCCCCTTCTACGGTCACAATCCGAACTTGAAATGTGAGTGCGGTAAAGTTCACTTTCCGCTCATATGACACTATGTTTTAGTACCCCCGGATTTGTTTCTTTTGGGTTGTATCTTCGTGGTTGTGGAAATCGAGAGGTATTTGGAGGAGTCGTTACCGGGGTGGCAACAAAAGATAGAGAAACATGGAGGTAATTTTTAATCCACTCAGAATAGACATTTAACTTCAAAAAACTCGCATAGAACTGAAGTTAAACAAGCGAACGAACTTAAAATCGCGATATCTCATAAATAAAATTCGTAGGAAAAAAGTAATAAGATCTGTTTTGTAGGGAATTGCATAATCTACTAAATTTGAATAAACTGTTTTGACTATATCGTTACGAAAATAAAATGGTATAAATTGGGACTTTTGACATTTCATTCGTAATTGTGTATTTAAGGTCTGCATAAATTTTCAGTTCTAGGCGAGGTTTATCCGAAGTTTCAATTTTTTTTACCAATTTTGACTGAACTATTTGTGTGTTTTTTTTTGAGGTTTTTTAGAAACGTTTGTTTGTAGGTGAGGTGGAAAAACAGTACTGTAACCGCGTGACGCATGTTTTGTGTGAGACGCAGCGGCACGGGGTTGTTATGCAAGCTTTAAGGGACTGTAAGAGATGTATTACGATATATTGGTTGTCGGATGTTATGAAGAGAAAGCAGGTGCTGCCGCCGTGGACCGCGCTGCATCTCCCGACGATTTATTTAGACACCACCCCCATAGCGAAACATTTGATCACGCTCAGTGGGTTTACAGGGTGTGACCGGAATAGAGTTAAACACATGATCAACTACACAGGCGCTAAAGTAAGTTATACTGAGCGATTCAAAAGTCTCTATGAAAGTCATGAAAGTCATGAAAGTTAAAACGTATGTCTTCTTCAAAAATTGATCTTGCTAATATCGAGCGATCAAGATAATTTGTAATCGAGTCATCCTTGGAACCGAAGACGTATGTCGATATTTAATTCACGCTTATAAATGTCAGTTAAAAGCAGGATTTTATTGTGAAAAACGCATGAATTTTGAAGAAAAGTACATTTGTTTATTTTATTATTATAATACTGAAAATGATCTCAATTTGTTGTAAGCACATATTAGCTCTTTGTCTTGTTAGACAAAGAGCGGTTTCAAAGATGACGTGATTAGAAATTATCTTGATCGATTTATATTTTGACACTTTTTGATGTGTCATTTTTTATTTATGATGTTATATGACGGCATACGTTTTTACTCTCATGACCCACTTGATATAAAAGACTTGGATTGCGGTTTGAGCGATTTTTTTCTAGTTCACCTCGTACTTTTCCAAACACAACACTCTCCTTATCGCGGCTAAAGGCGAAGGGGCGAAATACTCCCACGCTAAGAAATGGGGGATCCCCGTGGTCAACGTCCAGTGGCTTACTGACGTGATGTTAGGCCACTTCACGGCCTTGAACCAAATGGAACACATAATGTACCAACAGTTCCCAACCCCTCCTAACTTCAGTTTCGATCCGAAGTTGGTCCCCAACTTGATGCGTAAGTTACCATGTGACCCCTCCTCACTTTTACAACGTTTCGTCACAGATGCGTGGAAGATGCCCATAAACATCTCTCAGGAATCATATGAAAGAGTGAAACGGAGCGCGTCTCCGGTTCTGATGCCTAAAAAAGCGAAAAAGATGAAAACGGAGCACACTGACGAGAACGACAACGTTGACGACGAAGGAGTTGACGTTAATTCGAACTATCGGATTTTGTTTTCGATGTCTTCCGAGGTGCCTGCGCTGCAAAAGATTGTGAAGTAAGTAGTTCAAGAAAAGACGTGCGGTGGCGCTGGTGGTTGTATCTCGCTAGGCTTGTGGTTCCAATGGGGGGATATAAGATCGGAGTTGCGATTTTATGGTTATCGCTTCTCGGCCTTATGGCTAAGATCAAAGTGTAGTATCTGTTCTTATCAGCTTAATATCTGATACGCCCCGCATGCGGGGCCAGTATATTAAACTGATTTTTGGAAATTGACGGAGGCTAGGGGCTTGCTCCACCTCCGTCGCGGGTTGGCCCGGCATTGCAGTACAGTCGGGATCGGCCCACCTGATTTAACATAACATAATTTTTCCTACGCATGACGCAAGTGTTGACGATCACACGCCACTTCTCGAAAGCTGGTGTTGCTTTAAAAAAACTGCAGATTTCCACGCCACTTGTTATAAGAGAATAAGAATTCTACGCCAAATGTGACTAATTTTTAATCAAACTTAGTCTAATTACTTAGTCCAATTTCGCCTGGTTTTTATCAAATTTTACTCATATTTGTCTTTGTGGGTAGTTTAGTTCATTTTTGATTAAATTTAATATGTTTTGGTTTCAACTGGCCTAGTCTTAATCAAGTTTAGTACACATTTGGTCATATTATGTCAAGAGTTAGTCAAATTTGGTTCATTTTTTGGTGAATTTGATATTTCTACTTCAAATTAACTCAATTTTAGTCACATTTAAGTGATTTTCTTGAAAGTTGGTTTATATTTTATCACGTTAAATTTATTTTTAATTTGTTCCAGTTTTAATCAAATTCAATCTCAATCTACTCAAATTTAGTTCGTTTTTAGGTGAATTTTACTTATTTTAATTCAAAATGGCTTAGTTTTAGTGAAATTTTGCATAATTATCCAAGTTTGCTTGAGTTTATATCAAATTTAATACAGTTTTATTTAACCTAATTTAATTCACTTTTGCTTTTTTATTTAAGTTTTATTCATTTTTGCTTGTATTTGAGCCATTTTAGTTTAAACTGGTTCCAGTTTTCCTCAAATTTAGTCCAGGTTTGGTCAAATTTTGCTTAAATTTATTCAAATTTTGCTTATTTTTAGGAAAATATAGCACATTTTAGTTCAAACTCGCGAGTTTTTTGCCTATTTTTAGTCAAAATTCGGTTAGTTTTAATTCAATGCAACTTGTATTTACGTTTTTAGGTGATATAGTTCACTTTTGGTTTACTTAAATGTATTTTAGGTTAAATTGCCCTTTGGTTAAATTTCCACGCTAATTGTTATAAGGCTATTTAAATTTCCACGTTACTTTTTATAAGAAGATTACAAATCTGCACGTAACTTGTTACACAAATTTGCAAATTCCACTACACTTTTTCCATTCCAGGAAATTGGGCGGCGTCCTGGCTAAAAGCCACCAAGACTGCACCCACCTAGTGATGCCGTCTCTCGCCCGCACCAACAAACTCCTGTTCTCCGTGTGCCGGGAGGTCCACGTCATGCCCGAGCAGTGGCTCAAGGACTCTCACACGGCCCTCAAATTCTTAGACGAAGCCAATTACAGCCTCGATACCAAAGATTTCAACAGTGAATACAAATGTGACTTTACTCAAACATTGAACACTAAAAACCGCAACAAACTACTAGAAGGAAGATCATTCTGGATAACCCCAAGTGTTTTTCCAAGTAAAAGTGTCCTAGTAGAGTTGGTACAAAGCTGCGGGGGTGTCGTCGAAAGAATCCGAAGAACGGCGGCGCAAATCGAAGCGACGAACATGAACGCTCCTTATAGTTATATCATCATAACCCACGAGAATGATATCCACTTGGTCGCGGATTTATTGAGAAATAAGAAAGAAAAAATTAGGATCGTTTGTAGCGCAGAGTTGATTTTCAGTGCCATTTTGAAGCAGACTTTTGAGGTGGAGCCCTACGCTGTTAAAGTTTTATGAAAGAGAACTGTTTAGAGAATTCATGATATTAGATGTACGGACCAATGTTTTTGTTTAGGGTGGAAATATCACATTTGTTTGTTGTTTCAAGTAGGTGTATATTGTTATTGCTTTTGTTTTTTTCTGTACTGAGCTGGTGTTATTCCATGAATTGCGGATTTGTGGAATCACATCAGAAGACTTAATTTTGTGATTTTATTGCGGCTAAGTTGAAATCATAGATTTTGTAAAATTTCTAAAATAAAATTAAATCACGTTTCGTTTGCCGCCTTTTTTTGAATGAGGTGAACTCCGCATTGGCGGTGTAGTCGCTTCCCCAAGTTTTGAAGTTCGTGAGCTACGGATGATTATCGGGTTTCAAACTGTTCAGTGTTTCCACCGTGTGTACCGAAAAATATTTAGCTTAGTCAACGAATTTGACGTATTTATGAGGTCGTAAACGCTAAGAAAACGGTGTTAACTCGACCTCGAAAATGGCAAAATTTTTCGAAAAAATTTCTGACCTAATCGATGAAAATTTGTTCATTTGTAGAATTGTCCTCATAACTTTTAAACCGCTCGATAGATCGGGATGAATTTTTGCACGCTAGTAGAACTCGCCGAGGACTATCTGCTAACGCAAAAAGTTCCAGGATTCTATCGTGTTATCATCGAAAAAAGAGGTGCCGAAATATGGGTCCGAAAAATCTCTTGAAAAGATAAGGACCCCTATAACTTTTTTATTAGTGCATATATTGTGATTATTTTGGTCGTATCTTACGTAGAATTTCACGAGGAATCCAACGGTGCCACGGGAATTCACGTACGACTTCTAGTTTCCGAGTTATCGGCAATCAAAGTTTTCGAAAGTTGCATTTTGCGTCGAAAGGGCAAGATTTTGGCGATTTCGACGATTTTTCAACTTTTTTATTTGAAGATATTTCTTGAATATCTCGTCGTTATCGTGTTTCTGGGGTCCGAAATGCTAAGAATCCGGTGCTAACTCGACTTCGAAAATGGCAAAATTTTTCGAAAAAATTTCTGACTCAATCGATGAAAATTTGTTGATTTTTAGAAATTCCTTTATAACTTTTGAACCGCTCGATAGATCGGGATGAATTTTTGCACGCTAGTAGAACTCGCCGAGGACTATCTGCTAACGCAAAAAGTTCCAGGATTCTATCGTGTTATCATCGAAAAAAGAGGTGCCGAAATATGGGTCCGAAAAATCTCTTGAAAAGATAAGGACCCCTATAACTTTTTTATTAGTGCATATATTGTGATTATTTTGGTCGTATCTTACGTAGAATTTCACGAGGAATCCAACGGTGCCACGGGAATTCACGTACGACTTCTAGTTCCCGAGTTATCGGCAATCAAAGTTTTCGAAAGTTGCATTTTGCGTCGAAAGGGCAAGATTTTGGCGATTTCGACGATTTTTCAACTTTTTTATTTGAAGATATTTCTTGAATATCTCGTCGTTATCGTGTTTCTGGGGTCCGAAATGCTAAGAATCCGGTGCTAACTCGACTTCGAAAATGGCAAAATTTTTCGAAAAAATTTCTGACTCAATCGATGAAAATTTGTTGATTTTTAGAAATTCCTTTATAACTTTTGAACCGCTCGATAGATCGGGATGAATTTTTGCACGCTAGTAGAACTCGCCGAGGACTATCTGCTAACGCAAAAAGTTCCAGGATTCTATCGTGTTATCATCGAAAAAAGAGGTGCCGAAATATGGGTCCGAAAAATCTCTTGAAAAGATAAGGACCCCTATAACTTTTTTATTAGTGCATATATTGTGATTATTTTGGTCGTATCTTACGTAGAATTTCACGAGGAATCCAACGGTGCCACGGGAATTCACGTACGACTTCTAGTTCCCGAGTTATCGGCAATCAAAGTTTTCGAAAGTTGCATTTTGCGTCGAAAGGGCAAGATTTTGGCGATTTCGACGATTTTTCAACTTTTTTATTTGAAGATATTTCTTGAATATCTCGTCGTTATCGTGTTTCTGGGGTCCGAAATGCTAAGAATCCGGTGCTAACTCGACTTCGAAAATGGCAAAATTTTTCGAAAAAATTTCTGACTCAATCGATGAAAATTTGTTGATTTTTAGAAATTCCTTTATAACTTTTGAACCGCTCGATAGATCGGGATGAATTTTTGCACGCTAGTAGAACTCGCCGAGGACTATCTGCTAACGCAAAAAGTTCCAGGATTCTATCGTGTTATCATCGAAAAAAGAGGTGCCGAAATATGGGTCCGAAAAATCTCTTGAAAAGATAAGGACCCCTATAACTTTTTTATTAGTGCATATATTGTGATTATTTTGGTCGTATCTTACGTAGAATTTCACGAGGAATCCAACGGTGCCACGGGAATTCACGTACGACTTCTAGTTCCCGAGTTATCGGCAATCAAAGTTTTCGAAAGTTGCATTTTGCGTCGAAAGGGCAAGATTTTGGCGATTTCGACGATTTTTCAACTTTTTTATTTGAAGATATTTCTTGAATATCTCGTCGTTATCGTGTTTCTGGGGTCCGAAATGCTAAGAATCCGGTGCTAACTCGACTTCGAAAATGGCAAAATTTTTCGAAAAAATTTCTGACTCAATCGATGAAAATTTGTTGATTTTTAGAAATTTCTTTATAACTTTTGAACCGCTCGATAGATCGGGATGAATTTTTGCACGCTAGTAGAACTCGCCGAGGACTATCTGCTAACGCAAAAAGTTCCAGGATTCTATCGTGTTATCATCGAAAAAAGAGGTGCCGAAATATGGGTCCGAAAAATCTCTTGAAAAGATAAGGACCCCTATAACTTTTTTATTAGTGCATATATTGTGATTATTTTGGTCGTATCTTACGTAGAATTTCACGAGGAATCCAACGGTGCCACGGGAATTCACGTACGACTTCTAGTTCCCGAGTTATCGGCAATCAAAGTTTTCGAAAGTTGCATTTTGCGTCGAAAGGGCAAGATTTTGGCGATTTCGACGATTTTTCAACTTTTTTATTTGAAGATATTTCTTGAATATCTCGTCGTTATCGTGTTTCTGGGGTCCGAAATGCTAAGAATCCGGTGCTAACTCGACTTCGAAAATGGCAAAATTTTTCGAAAAAATTTCTGACTCAATCGATGAAAATTTGTTGATTTTTAGAAATTCCTTTATAACTTTTGAACCGCTCGATAGATCGGGATGAATTTTTGCACGCTAGTAGAACTCGCCGAGGACTATCTGCTAACGCAAAAAGTTCCAGGATTCTATCGTGTTATCATCGAAAAAAGAGGTGCCGAAATATGGGTCCGAAAAATCTCTTGAAAAGATAAGGACCCCTATAACTTTTTTATTAGTGCATATATTGTGATTATTTTGGTCGTATCTTACGTAGAATTTCACGAGGAATCCAACGGTGCCACGGGAATTCACGTACGACTTCTAGTTCCCGAGTTATCGGCAATCAAAGTTTTCGAAAGTTGCATTTTGCGTCGAAAGGGCAAGATTTTGGCGATTTCGACGATTTTTCAACTTTTTTATTTGAAGATATTTCTTGAATATCTCGTCGTTATCGTGTTTCTGGGGTCCGAAATGCTAAGAATCCGGTGCTAACTCGACTTCGAAAATGGCAAAATTTTTCGAAAAAATTTCTGACTCAATCGATGAAAATTTGTTGATTTTTAGAAATTTCTTTATAACTTTTGAACCGCTCGATAGATCGGGATGAATTTTTGCACGCTAGTAGAACTCGCCGAGGACTATCTGCTAACGCAAAAAGTTCCAGGATTCTATCGTGTTATCATCGAAAAAAGAGGTGCCGAAATATGGGTCCGAAAAATCTCTTGAAAAGATAAGGACCCCTATAACTTTTTTATTAGTGCATATATTGTGATTATTTTGGTCGTATCTTACGTAGAATTTCACGAGGAATCCAACGGTGCCACGGGAATTCACGTACGACTTCTAGTTCCCGAGTTATCGGCAATCAAAGTTTTCGAAAGTTGCATTTTGCGTCGAAAGGGCAAGATTTTGGCGATTTCGACGATTTTTCAACTTTTTTATTTGAAGATATTTCTTGAATATCTCGTCGTTATCGTGTTTCTGGGGTCCGAAATGCTAAGAATCCGGTGCTAACTCGACTTCGAAAATGGCAAAATTTTTCGAAAAAATTTCTGACTCAATCGATGAAAATTTGTTGATTTTTAGAAATTCCTTTATAACTTTTGAACCGCTCGATAGATCGGGATGAATTTTTGCACGCTAGTAGAACTCGCCGAGGACTATCTGCTAACGTAAAAAGTTCCAGGATTCTATCGTGTTATCATCGAAAAAAGAGGTGCCGAAATATGGGTCCGAAAAATCTCTTGAAAAGATAAGGACCCCTATAACTTTTTTATTAGTGCATATATTGTGATTATTTTGGTCGTATCTTACGTAGAATTTCACGAGGAATCCAACGGTGCCACGGGAATTCACGTACGACTTCTAGTTCCCGAGTTATCGGCAATCAAAGTTTTCGAAAGTTGCATTTTGCGTCGAAAGGGCAAGATTTTGGCGATTTCGACGATTTTTCAACTTTTTTATTTGAAGATATTTCTTGAATATCTCGTCGTTATCGTGTTTCTGGGGTCCGAAATGCTAAGAATCCGGTGCTAACTCGACTTCGAAAATGGCAAAATTTTTCGAAAAAATTTCTGACTCAATCGATGAAAATTTGTTGATTTTTAGAAATTCCTTTATAACTTTTGAACCGCTCGATAGATCGGGATGAATTTTTGCACGCTAGTAGAACTCGCCGAGGACTATCTGCTAACGCAAAAAGTTCCAGGATTCTATCGTGTTATCATCGAAAAAAGAGGTGCCGAAATATGGGTCCGAAAAATCTCTTGAAAAGATAAGGACCCCTATAACTTTTTTATTAGTGCATATATTGTGATTATTTTGGTCGTATCTTACGAGGAATCCAACGGTGTCACGGGAATTCACGTACGACTTCTAGTTCCCGAGTTATCGGCAATCAAAGTTTTCGAAAGTTGCATTTTGCGTCGAAAGGGCAAGATTTTGGCGATTTCGACGATTTTTCAACTTTTTTATTTGAAGATATTTCTTGAATATCTCGTCGTTATCGTGTTTCTGGGGTCCGAAATGCTAAGAATCCGGTGCTAACTCGACTTCGAAAATGGCAAAATTTTTCGAAAAAATTTCTGACTCAATCGATGAAAATTTGTTGATTTTTAGAAATTCCTTTATAACTTTTGAACCGCTCGATAGATCGGGATGAATTTTTGCACGCTAGTAGAACTCGCCGAGGACTATCTGCTAACGCAAAAAGTTCCAGGATTCTATCGTGTTATCATCGAAAAAAGAGGTGCCGAAATATGGGTCCGAAAAATCTCTTGAAAAGATAAGGACCCCTATAACTTTTTTATTAGTGCATATATTGTGATTATTTTGGTCGTATCTTACGTAGAATTTCACGAGGAATCCAACGGTGCCACGGGAATTCACGTACGACTTCTAGTTCCCGAGTTATCGGCAATCAAAGTTTTCGAAAGTTGCATTTTGCGTCGAAAGGGCAAGATTTTGGCGATTTCGACGATTTTTCAACTTTTTTATTTGAAGATATTTCTTGAATATCTCGTCGTTATCGTGTTTCTGGGGTCCGAAATGCTAAGAATCCGGTGCTAACTCGACTTCGAAAATGGCAAAATTTTTCGAAAAAATTTCTGACTCAATCGATGAAAATTTGTTGATTTTTAGAAATTCCTTTATAACTTTTGAACCGCTCGATAGATCGGGATGAATTTTTGCACGCTAGTAGAACTCGCCGAGGACTATCTGCTAACGTAAAAAGTTCCAGGATTCTATCGTGTTATCATCGAAAAAAGAGGTGCCGAAATATGGGTCCGAAAAATCTCTTGAAAAGATAAGGACCCCTATAACTTTTTTATTAGTGCATATATTGTGATTATTTTGGTCGTATCTTACGTAGAATTTCACGAGGAATCCAACGGTGCCACGGGAATTCACGTACGACTTCTAGTTCCCGAGTTATCGGCAATCAAAGTTTTCGAAAGTTGCATTTTGCGTCGAAAGGGCAAGATTTTGGCGATTTCGACGATTTTTCAACTTTTTTATTTGAAGATATTTCTTGAATATCTCGTCGTTATCGTGTTTCTGGGGTCCGAAATGCTAAGAATCCGGTGCTAACTCGACTTCGAAAATGGCAAAATTTTTCGAAAAAATTTCTGACTCAATCGATGAAAATTTGTTGATTTTTAGAAATTCCTTTATAACTTTTGAACCGCTCGATAGATCGGGATGAATTTTTGCACGCTAGTAGAACTCGCCGAGGACTATCTGCTAACGCAAAAAGTTCCAGGATTCTATCGTGTTATCATCGAAAAAAGAGGTGCCGAAATATGGGTCCGAAAAATCTCTTGAAAAGATAAGGACCCCTATAACTTTTTTATTAGTGCATATATTGTGATTATTTTGGTCGTATCTTACGTAGAATTTCACGAGGAATCCAACGGTGCCACGGGAATTCACGTACGACTTTTAGTTCCCGAGTTATCGGCAATCAAAGTTTTCGAAAGTTGCATTTTGCGTCGAAAGGGCAAGATTTTGGCGATTTCGACGATTTTTCAACTTTTTTATTTGAAGATATTTCTTGAATATCTCGTCGTTATCGTGTTTCTGGGGTCCGAAATGCTAAGAATCCGGTGCTAACTCGACTTCGAAAATGGCAAAATTTTTCGAAAAAATTTCTGACTCAATCGATGAAAATTTGTTGATTTTTAGAAATTCCTTTATAACTTTTGAACCGCTCGATAGATCGGGATGAATTTTTGCACGCTAGTAGAACTCGCCGAGGACTATCTGCTAACGTAAAAAGTTCCAGGATTCTATCGTGTTATCATCGAAAAAAGAGGTGCCGAAATATGGGTCCGAAAAATCTCTTGAAAAGATAAGGACCCCTATAACTTTTTTATTAGTGCATATATTGTGATTATTTTGGTCGTATCTTACGTAGAATTTCACGAGGAATCCAACGGTGCCACGGGAATTCACGTACGACTTCTAGTTCCCGAGTTATCGGCAATCAAAGTTTTCGAAAGTTGCATTTTGCGTCGAAAGGGCAAGATTTTGGCGATTTCGACGATTTTTCAACTTTTTTATTTGAAGATATTTCTTGAATATCTCGTCGTTATCGTGTTTCTGGGGTCCGAAATGCTAAGAATCCGGTGCTAACTCGACTTCGAAAATGGCAAAATTTTTCGAAAAAATTTCTGACTCAATCGATGAAAATTTGTTGATTTTTAGAAATTCCTTTATAACTTTTGAACCGCTCGATAGATCGGTTTTTGCACGCTAGTAGAACTCGCCGAGGACTATCTGCTAACGCAAAAAGTTCCAGGATTCTATCGTGTTATCATCGAAAAAAGAGGTGCCGAAATATGGGTCCGAAAAATCTCTTGAAAAGATAAGGACCCCTATAACTTTTTTATTAGTGCATATATTGTGATTATTTTGGTCGTATCTTACGTAGAATTTCACGAGGAATCCAACGGTGCCACGGGAATTCACGTACGACTTTTAGTTCCCGAGTTATCGGCAATCAAAGTTTTCGAAAGTTGCATTTTGCGTCGAAAGGGCAAGATTTTGGCGATTTCGACGATTTTTCAACTTTTTTATTTGAAGATATTTCTTGAATATCTCGTCGTTATCGTGTTTCTGGGGTCCGAAATGCTAAGAATCCGGTGCTAACTCGACTTCGAAAATGGCAAAATTTTTCGAAAAAATTTCTGACTCAATCGATGAAAATTTGTTGATTTTTAGAAATTCCTTTATAACTTTTGAACCGCTCGATAGATCGGGATGAATTTTTGCACGCTAGTAGAACTCGCCGAGGACTATCTGCTAACGCAAAAAGTTCCAGAATTCTATCGTGTTATCATCGAAAAAAGAGGTGCCGAAATATGGGTCCGAAAAATCTCTTGAAAAGATAAGGACCCCTATAACTTTTTTATTAGTGCATATATTGTGATTATTTTGGTCGTATCTTACGTAGAATTTCACGAGGAATCCAACGGTGCCACGGGAATTCACGTACGACTTTTAGTTCCCGAGTTATCGGCAATCAAAGTTTTCGAAAGTTGCATTTTGCGTCGAAAGGGCAAGATTTTGGCGATTTCGACGATTTTTCAACTTTTTTATTTGAAGATATTTCTTGAATATCTCGTCGTTATCGTGTTTCTGGGGTTCGAAATGCTAAGAATCCGGTGCTAACTCGACTTCGAAAATGGCAAAATTTTTCGAAAAAATTTCTGACTCAATCGATGAAAATTTGTTGATTTTTAGAAATTCCTTTATAACTTTTGAACCGCTCGATAGATCGGGATGAATTTTTGCACGCTAGTAGAACTCGCCGAGGTCTATCCATCGACGCCATATTTTGGGAAACTGGTGATTTAATTTTTTATAGCCAGCCCAAAATTTTTGAAAAATTTTAACTCAGTCACAACCATGGCTTATTCGATTTAAAACTATAAAACATAAAAAATGGCCTTAAAGAGGTGTTATGTAAACGACGACCTTGAACGGTTTTTTGCTTATGACTAAGTCAGTTTTTGGTTGATTGAAGTGAAAATTTATTTTCTTGTACATCTTTTCTGTTTACTACACCTACTGCATAAAAATTGGATCACACTTTATTAGTCTTTGTGTCAAAAAGTTTTGTCCTTTACGTCGTTAGTAACAATTCAAACTTTTTGTCATAAATCTTATCGTTTTTATTATTGTTTATTACAAATATTAGGTCTCTTGAGTCAATAGTCTATATTCAATATTTAACAAGTTATTACCTAATTTTGTCATTAACTTTTATAAATTTATATTTTCTTTTACTCATTTTGATTTGTTTCCTGTTATTATTTTCATCAGTGCCATGTTTTTCACCGTAAAATTTTTACAAATTTTGAATTTCCCGCCAAAAAAAAAGCATTTTTTTAATGACTTTAACGCCACCCTTTTGAATCTTTTCATTAAAGTTACAAACAACACACTACAAAATTACAAAACTTTATTTTTCTATGCTAACGATAGAGTATCACGCTATATACATTATAACACAACCACCGTGTATATTTTTCCCTACATCTATTAAAAACCGAATACTGGTGACAATACGAATTTGTAAATCAAGTAGATAAACCCAAAAACGACCAGAGTCTTGCAAATCTTGTCCACAAAATACATCCTGCAAAAAAAAGTCACTAACGCGATACAAAGTGTTCTAAAAACTTACACCATCATGTGTCTTTTAGCCGCCGGAATAGTCTCGTCCGATTCATTCAAAAGGTACAGACGCGCTGAATGCACACAGTCGTGAAAGTAGTCCTCGTATCTTATCCCATCTCCGTCAACCTTCAAAAGAAAGATTACTTCGAGTCATTTACTGACACTGTTACCAACCTTATACAACTCCCTCTCTTTTTCTGTCAATAACTTCCTAGCATTCATGGATCCGTCGTTGTTAAAATCCCACTGACGATTAGCGTAGTACTCAAAAACTTCGTATCCGTTGAGGATTCGACGTTGGACTTTCTTCAGCACTGGCGGGTAGCCAAGACAGACTAAAAGAATGTCGACGATGACTGCCGGGACCCATTGATAGAAAAAGAAGGATAAATTGTGACGAAGACGGGATTGGGTCATTTGACCTCCTGGATACCAGAAGACGCCGTTCAAGGGAACTCTGTTGTAAACCGTGTTTCGGCCAATTTCGACGATCTCCTGGAAGGTTATCTTGTATTCGGCCGAGCTGGTGATGTTGTAGACGCTGCGTTGGCTGAAGACAGGGATCATGTGAGAAGAGCAAACAGAAATAATGGCGTCGTAAATTATTTTTATTGTTGCCAAGGTTTTAATGTATTGATTTGTTTTACATTTTTTTTCTGTACCACTTTTTTTTCTTTATTCTTGTATTTCGTTTTGAAGTAACGTGCACATTCGTCGTTATAAAACTGCGTTATCACATTTCCCTCTCGTTAATTCTTTAATGAAATAATTAAATTTCTAATTGCACAATCTCGACAAACCAGGATTATTTTTGCACATACAGCTAGTAATTTTATTACCTCATCCTACCAGTATTTTAGCGAGGCGTGCTGTTTATGCCTCGTAATCACGACTTTCTACTTAACACAGAGAAAGCTACCAAAATTCAAACGCGAGACCATAATTTTCTAGAAAATTACGCAACTTGGTCTACGCCGTCAAGGTCACAGGTGTTACATTTACATCTCGACAAAACAAGTGAAAGTTATAAAAAAGACACATCGAACTTACTTATAAACGACTTTATCCATGACGGCTCCGAGCATGGCATTGACCACGATATCGACCGGAACGTAATCAGCGTACGCTTCGCTCATACAGTACATAGTCCGTAAAACTCCTTTACCAGCCGCGATTAGGAGACCCATGGGCCCGTTGTAGTTATCGGTCCAACCGGGAATGGGTTCCTTTAAAACAGGCATGACTGAGGAAGAAATTAACGTTGTTCAAGTAGGAATTTTACTTATCGACGGACGAAGGATGATGACGGGGAGTTTCCCCATTTGGTCGGCGACAAGTTGTTCGCCTAAGGCTTTGGTGAAGGCGTAGCTGTTGGGCATGTTGTTCAAAATCCTGGAAGATTCGGGTTAGAATGAAGAAAGTAGAGTTCTACTTTACCGACTTTGAGGCGATCTTGTTGACAGCCTCGTTATCCATGATTTCACATGTTCGGATTAGGTTGTGAGGATCGGCGGGGGCCGGGTAGGTTTTCTCGTAGAGAATGCGCTCGTTGAGGTGACAATACGACGTGGAGAGGTGAAGAAAAACCTAAAAGCGCCAAGTTTAGTTTTGGTCCAGTGAATTGACAACTGTCAATTGTTTTTTTTTTCATCGACTCACTTTAAGCTTCTTGCACTCTTTGGCCAGATCTAGCATAAGTTTCGTCCCTCTGACGTTCAGAAGCACCGCCGGACGAAGATCCTCATCAAACCTTATCGTCGCGGCACAATGAATGATAAACTCAGTTTCTGCAACCAGAAGTTGGCGATCTTCTTCAGACAACCCCAAATGCGGTGCGCTCATATCACCAGCAATGAACTGAACTCGATTCAAAACGTCTTTTCCTCGAATTTTCTTCATCAAATTGAAAACCTAGAAAAAAACCTAGAACTGTTCTTTTCGCAGTTTAAACTTACCGGATCTTCGAACACTTGATTGAACCTCTCCATGGGATTCTTCCCCTTCTTCGTCCTCACAATAACGAAGATTTTCTTCACATCCAGAAGTCTCAGCACTTTCTCGATGAAGATTTTCCCGACGAAACCAGTGCCGCCCGTAACTAATAAAGTTCTGTTTTTTACAGTCTCAGCGACGCGGTCCCGGCTTTGGTCCAGACCGCCGTTTTGCTCGGAAAACGTTTCTTCGGACATGTTTTTGGCACTGACTGAAACGTGGAAATGAACGTTGAACGTTGATACGAGCGCGTTAGTCAAGGTAAATTCTATTAATCATTGATGATTGTCAATTGCTTTGACGTAATCTTAGTGTGAACAACCCATAAAATGAAAAGAAAGAGAAATGAGTTGGTAGTAATTGTCCCATTTATATCGTCGTAAAACGAGAATTTGCGAAGGAATTATATGAGGAAACTTTTCAATGTTGGTACAGTGCGTCAACATGTTTTTCTCGTTCGATTGGTGCGTTGTTTCTCGATACTTTTTGTTGGTGGAAACAATGTGTAAAATCGAAAAATGCGTCAATATCTTTCCAGATCGTAAACAACATTTTTGATCGGTTCGTGCAGATGAAATTCAGGGTCACGGAAAGGACTTTAGAAACGAAATTTTTTAACGGTTAGAAACGAAATTTTGTGGACGGCAGTTGGCAAAACTTTTGTTGTTTGCTTCCACATATACGCACATTAAAAACATCGAGGTCATCGAGTCTAGAAGGAATTCCCATTATTTTAATGGTTGCCTGAATTTTGCAATAATTTGGACCATCTTATTAATTAAGCAAAACTTATTATGTTATTATGATAATTGCTCAATTTACAATAAATTTCTCAAATGAGGAAATTTAAAAAAAATAACATGTGAATAAATTATTAAGGTCGAATTCAGAAGTATGCACATTTTCACAAGCAGGAAAAAATTTCATAACGACCCTCCAAAGGAAATAAAAAAATAGACACGAGAAGTTAGAGTAGAAATAACCACATAATAATAAAAAAAAAACTCAAAACGAACCGACCATCTACAGGGTGTCTAAAAATAAAAAGTCCTTTTCTTCCTCTATTTTCATCTGAGAGACCTTTGACTTTAGTACGTGCAATTTGTTTATTGTAATCAAACAACAAAAACAAGTTTATAAGAATTGATGTATTTTTTTATGTTCAAAATTGAATCAGAATAATTGCAAACTAATAACTTTAATTTCCAAATTATAATTCGAAGGTCACTCGCTAAAAGGTTTGAAGGTCAATCATACATACTTGCGTTTTTTAGTATTAGACTATTAACAGGAACAAAAATAAATGCGTCTGCAAGTTTAATAGAATCAGTGCTAAATCACTGCTAATGTCGTTAATTAAATTATAGTGAATATCTTTAGGAAATGTCGTTTTAAATGGCGATACAAAAACGCGTAATTTAAACCTGTCGGTTTTTTTTATCAATTATATAGCTGGGTCATGGTAATAACCATCAAATTGTGCGTAAATACCGCAAAAAAACATTATGATGTGGAAATTTGAGTGAAATTTTTTCATTTCGAAATAAGTTTCTAAGTATGTGGCTGTCTGTCTATTACCGCGTCGTTTTAACAAACTGAGAACTTTCTCTCAACATCACCTTTTTTGTTTTTAATCGAATCAATTATTACAGAAACTGCGCTTATATAACACATTTTGTAATAAGAATCAGACCATAAAGTAAGCGCTTATAAAACATACGAGTTAAGAAAAATAGACCTACGGCTACTTACACAGTACACCAATTAAAATATTTTGTCCACAGTAGGCTTGGCGTGACAAGTTGTCAAAAATGCCGCATTTATGGTTAAACACTCACTTTCGGCTGCTAACGGTAAACTAACGCTCTGGTTATGGAATCTGATAACGTGACAGAGTGGGGCTAGCCCCCCACACGGACCGGGGTTTTAGGGAAATCCATTGATGTAGTCTCACGTTCTTAAATTCTAGCCCAGGCGGCGCAATCAAACGGAATTCCCGTTTCGACTCGAAAAAGGACGTCCTGTATATATGGAATTTATAGGAGTATTTGAAATTAAATGCGGTATATACAGTATGATTTCGTTAAATTAAACATCCATTTATTTTTATTTTGTACAATTTACACGTTCAGTACGTAATACACGAAATATACATGGTGGCCTGTAAAATAGAATCACAGTGGTCACCATCTTAATATATTTACAACGTAATGCTAGTTTGGCACATGAATTCACTTGAATTGCAATACAGAGTGTTCCAAAATTCGATTTGATCACTCCATAGGAAAACCAAGAAAAAACGATTCTAGAGCTCACGTCAATTTTGCAGCCTACAAAACTCGGAGCACTCAAATATTTTTTTCATTTTTTCTTGCCCTCCTTGTTACACATAAATACAAAATATAATCCTATTCTACACAAAAATGATTGACACTTGGTACCAAAAAACACGTGAACATCGACACAGCTACTAGATCATAAACAATTTCTTTTTCAAGTTGAACAGCCCAATCTCGAAGTTCTGAAAGCCTTCGAAGGTCACATTGACCACGAAAATAAATACAGTGTGGCCTACAACTAACAAACGAAACCACCAAACTGTCCAGAAAACGTAAAGTACCAAAATGGGAAGGAGCGACCAAAAAACCAGAGCCAATAGTAATTCCGAGCGGTTTTCTGTCTTCAGGATTCGGCCGTGGAGGAACTGACCGGTCATGTGGTACTCCCGAAGGGTTCGTTCTTTATCGAGCCAGCGTTTTTCGAGAAAATCGCGCAGGCCTTGCTCACTTTTAGGTAGCACGGAGCTCGGGTACCTAAAATTGGAACAATGGTATCAAAAATGGTTCCAAGGTTCCATTACCTGACCAAATGTATCTTCACTTGTTTCGGGAAATCCCCTCGCAGCAAAACGGCTTCGTTCTGAGGCACCGTATCGGGATACACCAACGTGACGTCATACACTGCGTCCAGCGCCTGCTTTTCCAACATTTGTTGCGCCAAAAACACAAATCCGGTAGTCCTTGGATGGAGTACGTAGTCGTACGTTTGGATTCCATGTTCATGTGCGTACGCGTCGCTTTTCAATTTCGTGGATTTAGTAAAATCAGTACCTTCAGGGAAAACCAGAAGAGAGTACTTGTACGACAAGTCGGCAAAGTAGGTCACTGCTTTTTCGAGCGTGACTTTATCTAAAAGCCAGCAGCGTTTGATGAAGACGAAACAAGCGAGTTGCATGACCCAACCTTAAAAAGACGGTAAGTGAAAGAGAAAGTGCCCCGAACCCCTTACCCGGTCCTGGAATATGTCGTATGAGGTCTTTCAAAACGAATTTTGTCGGGTGTCTATATTTACTTTTCCCCGAAACGCAATGATACATCGTTGGCCACAAAAAATTCCAATCCGTCCGAGTTCTATGGTTCATGACAATCAACGACGTCTCGTGCGTGGGGATGACATCACCGGAGACTTGTATATCGCATCCACACAACGTTTCGAGTAAAACCTGAAACGGGCATCTTCAGACTAAGTCTTGACATGTATGGTCACCTTTACAGTGGGATAGTACTGCCAGAACGTGAATAAAGCGTCCGTACAACACCGATACAACTTGTTAGAAATGAAAAGAAGAGGCAACAGAGGACAAAAAAGTCCAGCGTAACCTAAAAAAACAAATGAGAATTAAAACTAAACTCGAATCACGTTACCTGCGACGATGCTGGAATACCACAAGAAACAATACATCCAACCCTTAACCAACCCCATAGTCACTGAAAAGAAACAAAGCACGCACTACATTTTCGCGATAACTTGATTGAACTGAAAATACGTCCAAGTGTCGGTTTTCGGGTTTACATGGCTGCAAAGGGATGTTTTGAGATGATATTGATTTTTCGCAGCATCCGTGAGACGGGCGAGGGTGGTTCAGGCGTGCCAACTACACGTAAAGTAAGAGTAAAACAATGAGGAATATGTATTTGAAGAGGACGATGTCGCTAGGGCTCATTATGGACATTACGGCCTCTGGGGCGGAAATGAAGTCTTATAGGGGGTTGTAATTTAATTAGGGGATTTGGATTAAGAAGGGTATCGATCACTGAAGTGACGCAGTTGGCTGAATTTGATTTTGTTTAAAGTTAAACTAAAAAAAAACCTACAATTACGTCATATACTTAAAACTTAGACATTCTGTGTATAACTGTACGAACTTTGAATTATACTAAGTAATCTAACATATACAGAGTGTTTTTTAAACAAACTCGCAGATATGTAATCTATAGCAACTTAAAACGGCATGCTATGCACGAAAACTGTGAAGTTTGATAATCATTATTATTATTATTATTATTATTATCAAAAAAAAATAAAAAATATATACGCGGTATTTCGAAAAAATTGACCTTTACTATATCTCACAAAAATGCAGTATCTGACTCATAACTCACAAAATGATAATTTTCACTGAAAATAGTTGTAATTTAGATAAAATATAATTAGCAGTATATAAAAATCATTTTTTATGTCACTTATCATTTATATTTTCATCTAATGATAGTAATTACAGAAGCCTTTGATAACCTTTGGGTAATTAATTATAAAGCTCTGATTATACTAATCGAAAACGAATTGAAAAGCGTTCGCTTTTCGGCAAAGAAAATAGTTGTTGGTGCAAAAATTTACTATAAAGACTATATTACAAAGCAGAACTGATTTAACGTGGTGTAAACGTGGCTTTATAAGTCTCTGGAACTAGAGTTATCCCCAGTGACATCTCGCCTTTAATACCGTTGATATCAGAAGCCAAAGACACGCTAAAATTCCTCATCATCTCCACGAAGAAGTAGAATAAACACTGTTTTGCAAGAACATCACCCAAACACCTTCTCTTCCCTAAAATGGCGGTCAAAATGGCGGCCTAAAATCATATTACTTACCTAGACCGAACGGGATGAAACCTTCATGGTGTGTAATTTGACCATGTTGATCTAAGAATCTCTCCGGACTGAAAACGTAAGGGTCGGGCCAGTTTTTTTCGTTATGGTACATGGAAAAATAATCAATGAAAATCGTCGTATCCTTGGGTACCTCATAGCCGCCTAAAGTGGTGTCTTTTACCGCCCGTCTGGGACCAATGATGGGCAAAACGGGAGAATGTCTTTGGATTTCCATGAGAACGGCACTGGTGTACGGTAACCTGCAAAAAAAGGTCATGGAGGCAACTATGGGTTGTAACCGACCTAGTGGAATCGGAGTAAGTTACTTCGTTTTTCTCAATGACGGTGTCGATTTCTTCGTGGACCTTCTTCTGGACGTCAGGTCTGAGAATCATCATAAAGAAGAGGAGCTCCAGAGTGCCGCTGGTGGTCTGAGTACCAGCGATGAAGAGATCGAAGCACACGGCAACTAATTCTTCCTCTAAACACGCATTTCTGGAGTTTTCATTTCGCTGATTTGCCACAACTTACCACAAAACACGGCGCCGTTTTCGGCCTTCTTGATTTCCGTAATATAAGAGTACAAGAGATCGTCATCTCGGCCCTCCTCCCACGTTTCGTCATGTTTTCGTATCATCTTCATGACCAGACTCTTCAGTTTCTCGTTGATTTTCTCGATGAGAGAGAACCCGCTCCATTTCGGTGCGATGAACCTCAGCCAAGGATACTGATTCAAAATGCCCCCGGTGATGTCAAAAACTTTCCCTCGTGCTGCAAAAAGGTTTAACAAATCGTCGAGGAGGGTGTCATTGGTTGCTATTCTTTCCCCGCTGACGAGCCGCCACAAAATATTTAAAACTTTAGGCGCGAAGAATTTCGAAATTTGGATGTTTTTTCCATCACTTCTGAAATAATCCAAGATGTCGGAAACTTCTTCTTTGATCATGGCTTCCATAGGGAGCTTCCCGAAGCCTAGAGATTTAAAGTGGCGGAGGACGAAGGTGCGGTTGGTGTTCCAAACCGTTCCTTCGCTTCCAGTGATACCTATAGGAAGAAGATTCTTGGTAAAAGGTAAAAAGTGGGAAACACAACGTACCGCTTTTTTCCCGCCCGAAGCTTCGCATTTTGAAGAAAAAGTTATTAGGGCGCCCTTCGAAATCATCACGGATTAAAACCTCCCGGATCAGAGGGTAGTCCAGGACGGTAATCACGTATTCTTTGCCTAATTTCAGGCCCAAAATTGTCGTGTTGTACTGTTGAGCTATGCTGGAGAAGGCCTTGTGAAGACCTCCTAGGGACTTTGTCAGCTTTTTTAGGTAAAATTGGTTGCCTATGTAGGGAATCCACCACGGACCTAAGACATTTTATAAACAACTGTAGAGTTTCATGAGGAATTCTGTAACTCATTTATCTAATAAAATATATAATAAGAAAACTAGACCGAGTTCCATGCAGTTGCCAACTGAGGCAAATAAACCTTGAACTTGAATTTATCGACGAAATGAAAAATGCGTTTTTTGCTTATTTTATTTACTACTTTGGACTTGGGAGCTAAACTACGATGAGTAGTATTCTTACATTCGAGTAAAAATTTTAAATCCTCACCTGGTGGAAAATTGGAGGGCCTAGAAATTTTTTTGATCAAGTAGGCGAAAAACGCAATTAGAGCCAACGCAACCAAGACGAGATTCATTTTTAGGTATTCTTCTAATTCTGTGATTTGAACAACTAATTATTTTCACATTTCGAAATGCTTTATATGGGTTTGTCATTTTTTTAAAAAATTTGAAAAGAAATAATCATTTGATAACTTTTAGAAATAAAATGCGAAAAAGTGAACTTTGCTATTAATAGTCTCAAAGCGAAGTTTGTTGGTAGCAACAGTTTTATTTATAAAGTGTTAAAAAATTAAATGTTTGGTTATTTTATCTCCGCATTTTCAAATTTTTTGTGTATAGTTGGTTGCATACTCATTGGTATCTTTGCGCATCGTCCATTGCTCCAAACGACTCCCCACCTGTCACTGTCATACTGTCACTTTCCTCAAATGTAGGTTATGAATCCGTGACGTTTATTGTTTTCTGTTGAATAAGCAAATCCGAGTGATACGTATGCATTTTCAAAACAAACCAAGCAAGTTCTCCTTCATTACACTCATTCAGAATAGGTAGTACAAGAAAATGGAGGAGACATTCATGTTAATCGCGCTAATTTTGGTTATGCTAATAGGCTCGTATCTCGCGGGGTCCATCCCGTTGTTTTTCAGCTTCTCAGAGGTACGCTCAACCGTTTTTCGCTTTTCACTCATAATTCGTTTTCAGGACAAACTTAAGAAAATAACGGTCTTCGGAGCCGGCCTCTTGGTGGGAACAGCGCTCGCCGTCATCATCCCGGAAGGAGTCCGCTCGTTAATCCACGAAAAAGTTTCAAAAGACGCCCCCCACGGAGAAGAGAAAGACAATCTTGCTGTGATAGGGATAAGCTTAGTCTTAGGGTTCATTTTCATGCTGATGGTCGACCAGGTAAACCCCCAAAACAGAAAAAAAACCGTCATTAAAACGTTTGGACAGGTTTCACAGAGAAAAAACGAGAATGTCAGTCCGTCTGAGAGAAACATCACCGCCACCGTGGGACTGGTTGTCCACGCGGCGGCTGACGGCGTGGCATTGGGGGCGGCGGCCACCACCAGCCATGCCGACGTGGAAATTATCGTCTTCTTAGCGATTATGCTGCACAAAGCGCCGGCAGCTTTTGGACTAGTCACTTTTCTTCTACATGAGGGCATTGACAGGTATAGTTTTCATTTCGGATTCTTTCCCTGGATTCGTGTTGTTTCAGACAGCGGATACGGAAGCACCTTTTGATATTTTCTCTAGCGGCCCCCATTCTGACCCTGTGTACTTATTTCGGGATCGGTCAGGAAGAGAAAGAGACGCTGAGTTCCTTAAACGCGACAGGTATGTAAGAGGCTTGGAAATTTGACGTGTGTTGGTAGACCTGCCAAAATTGTTTTCAACAGGTATTGCGATGTTGTTTTCCGCTGGTACATTCCTCTACGTGGCCACCGTCCACGTCTTGGCCGAACTGACTCAAAATCCTCATCATTCCTATTCAAAATTGCAAAGTCTGGAAAGTGGACGCGTCCAGTCGCAGTCGTTGAAAACTTTAGAGTTGGTTTGTTTGGTGGTAGGGTGTTTGACGCCACTTCTTTTGACTTTAGGTCATCATCATTAAAATTATTTATTTTTTTACATGATTACAAGTTTTATTGAAAATTAGGTATGTTAGAATGAAATGTATGTGATATTGACATTTTATTGTTTGCACAAAGACTTGACACATTTTGTGTGGATCCTAAGATTTTCGCGAATCAAAACGTGACTTTAATGCAATGTAGAGAGAACAATAAAAAGTAGTCATTAAATGAGGTTTTATTCTTACGGGTTCTTTATTCTTACTTTACGGACACTTTTGCGGCCGTAAAAATGAATTTTATGAACTCATCTGTCAAAATATACTTTACGGACTAAACCTCAATTTTTTAGGGGTGTAATGTTCGATCCAGTTTGTAGAACTGTCGTTCTAACCTTAATTATAATTACATAGAATTTAAATTTGGCACAAGCTTCAAATAGAAGTTTAATTCTCTTGTTATTTTAATTTTGATTAAACTGCTTTTAATTTGAATAGATTTTTTTTTATCTACTTTCAGTTTATTATTATAATTTGTTAACGTAATAATTAGAATCACTTTAGCCTAGGCAATACTAGTTTTTTCCTGAAGAGAGACACACTGATATTGCCTAGGTTGAACTAGTTCGAGTCTGGCACTAGTTTGGCCTAGACAAAACCATTTCAATCGGAAATAGGTTTTGGCCGATAATATATAGTATATATAACTTTCCGACCCTGACGAACTTTAAATGCAAAGTGTAATACGGTATTCATATGTGACTTGATTCCTAAACATTAAGAAATGTAAATTTTTGCGTTGTTTGAATATTCCTGGAAAAATTCAAGTAACGTCAATAAATATTTGACATCGACCAAAAAATTATTTTAGTGAAGAAACATAAACGTGTTCCAATACGATAAAACTAAACTAACTATGCAAGTGTCAAATTATTGTCACTGATGTCAGTGGGTGTACAAATTTCATACTAAATAAAGGTCACTAAAGATATCAAGTAACTTGGGTTGCATTTAATGTTTATCAGGATTAGAAAGTTATACGCTATACATGATGTGTCATAAGTATAAACATAAACAAGCAGCCAATACCTTTTATTAGGAAATTCTGCAAGCTTATAATAATAATAATTAATAAACAAAACATCAGTACTAGTAGGTATTGAAAATGTTAAATTTGAAGAAAATGTTGTGTGTAAAATATGGCAACACTGTGTAATTACACTTTTGTTTAAAAATTAACTGTGGAAATTGCGAAACTTAATTCATAACTGTCAAAAATTTGACATTTGGAAAGTTTTGAATTCATATGGAATTTTTGGCAAATGACTATTGTGACATGCACCTAGTGCGCGGAAAGTGCGGTGGAAATACTTTAAGGGGCAAGAGACTGTACACTGAATACAGAGTGATTCATTTCATATTAATCGTAGGCGGCTTTGCAAGTAAAAACGTAGGTCGTAGAACATTTTCACAATTTTCGATCGCATAACACATTAGCGTCGCAGAAAATGGGGTCGTTAGGATATTTATAATTACTTACATTCGAGCAAAATAAAGCATTATAGAATTGATATTTATTTCTTTTATTGTTGTATGGCGTGAAAATATGTTCACAAGAAGAATAACAAATAAATTTATTTTTGCCGAGATGCTACCACATGCTACGCCATTGACTACCCTCTGTCCAACGACGAACTGTCATATGTCAAAGTTAACCGCTTTTGAATTGGCCGGGAAAACTCTCTTGGCATTTTTCCTTAGTGCATTCCATTTTACTGTTGAGAAAAAAAGCGATAAAATGGCGTTTTCCTTTGAAGAAAATACGTTGTTGTTAGAATGCTACTTTCGAAATGGTGCGAGGCAAGAAAATGGAAAACGGGCCTATTCACCCAGCCGTGCCTGGACGAAGTATCCAGGTCAAATGGACGTTGATTGCCAAAAGGTTTGTAAGTGCGTTCAAAATATAGTGCCTAATTTTAAAGGAACCGGATCCGTTGTTAAGAAAAAGGCAGATCGTGCGCACTTAAAATGTTGCAGTAATAATGGAAGAGCAATCCTCAACTTCATTACGCCTAAGAATTGAGGTCAGCTATTCTAGTTGTTAATGAATTTTGAAGAAAAACTTGAACATGTATCGTTATAAAGTTCAAGTGGCTCAAGAAATAAAACCCTCAGATTTTCCTAAAAGAATTGCTTACTGTCGGTGATGAGATACTAAATTTCACATTTTTTAATGATGAAACGTGGAAGGAATATAAGATTAATGCCCTTCTTGCAATCAGCATTTCAAAAAAACACTTCTTAATTTATCTGCCGCCCACACACATTTTTTTGTTTACTCAAGGTAAAAATTGTATGGTATAAGATTAGACATGCCCTAGAAATTGCAAAGTCGCCTATGATTAAAATTGAAATGAATTACTCTGTATTATCCAAGGAGATCACTTAGCGGAAACGTAACAAGAAGATTGGATCAAAGGCTGAGGGACAATAAAAGCGTAATTCCAAATTTATTAGGAGTTTTTCCTGGCCGTCCAAGAACTACTATTGGACTGCATACCTTAGGTTACCTCAGGTCTCGGCCGATTCGATAACCCTCTTAAAAAAACATCTTTACGGTCTCGTTACACAAAAAGCTATTTCTAAAACTGTCCATTCTTGAAATTTTCTAGTTCTTTTTTCAAAAAGTGGTTAAAATTCGGAATGGCTGACGACATACCAATTTTCTACATACTGGTATGTCATTTTTATCTTATCATATCTTTTTTTAAAAAAAAAAACATGACGTCAAACTTGGTCATTTATTTCGTCGTTATCGTAGCTTAAAACGTACCTATCCATGAACCCAATTTAAGGACTTGATAAAATAAAATTGCATGCATTAATAACACTAAAAATAACAGGTACCAAAATGATCCATTGGTGGTGTTTAAGTTGTGCTGCAACTACGATGGTCTTCTAGAAAAAAAAGAAAGCAAAGGTAAAAAAGGTCAACAAATTTCTAACAGTGTTAACGTGTGGCTGCTAATTGTAGACGAAAAAAAAAAAAACATGAATCCGTACACTGAAAATTACTTTTTACACACTACTGATAACACTAAAATTGTTGATTTATGGAAATTCAACTAAAAATTTACATGAAACTATATATTACAAAACTAGTCGTTTTCAAAACATTTTTCATATTATCGTTCCCTGTCACATTTTACGATAAAGATACCGAATGTTAAAACTAAAAACCAAGTAAATTAACCATTTCATTTCTCAAATAGAAGTAGTACAAGGTGCGGTCTGGTGCGATAACCATGGAGGACAAAGATAAAGCCAAAAACAAAAAGGAGCAGCTAAAACCGCATCCTAGAACAAGAACCAACATCCTCGCGCACTTCTTCTTCTGGTAAGTACCACGGTGAAAGTTCACTGATCAAGAGAGTCCTAGTTGGGAGATTCCCATCATCTTCAAAGGCTGGAAACAGGAACTGACCGAAGACGACCTGTACGCCCCTCTAGAAGAGTACGAATCCAAGAAGCTCACAGACAACCTCGAGGAGTTGTGGTGCGCCGAAGAAAACTTCCGTAAAACTCCGTCTTTGTGGAGATGCCTCATCAAGCTCTTCGGATTCGAATACATGCTCTGTGGAATCTTGTATGCACCAGTGCATGTCTTCAGCACGTCAGTATCCATTACAGAGTGTCCCAGAAAGAAACTTTTATTCTAGGTTACTCCAAACGTTCTGTCTCCGCAAACTCCTCGACTTCTTCTCCAACGAAGAAGCGATAGAAGAAGGCTACATCTACGGAGGTGGTCTCGCTCTCGTTTGTTGTTTCCGTCTCTTCTTCTTCCACTTCTTTTTGTTGACTTCGACGGTCGTCGGGATGAAAGTGAGGATAGCGTGCTCCGGTTTGATCTATCGAAGATCGCTCTTGATGAAAAAGATCACGATCGATAAGATCACCGTTGGTCAGTTGGTTAACTTGATGTCCAATGACGTGACGAGGTTTGATCAGGTGGCTCCGTATCTTCACTTTTTGTGGATCGGATTGGTGGAGCTCGTGGTGGGAGTGTACTACTTGGATGCAAGTCTCGGGCCTGTATCGTTAGGAGGCATAGCTGTAGTTCTTCTGTCGTTGGTGATTCAAGGTTAGTAAAAACACGCTGGGTCACATGAATTGGTTTTGGGCGGCCGGTCTATAATCGGTTGTTTTACGGATTTTTTTGTGGTCGTAAAAACGAATTTTATGGACGTCTTGGATTTTGCGGACAGTCAATGGCAATGGTCTACATTTTTTATTACAAATCGTAAAAAAAAGTATTTCTTCTTTATAGCAACAATTTTTGTAATAAAAAACAATTATTTATTAATTATTAGAATAAATATTAAAATAGTTTTCCCCTTCTAATTTATCAATTATCAAATTGATAACTTTTTTTTTGTTTATTTGTTGTTGTTTGTAAATATGGAGTCAACAAACTGGCATATTCAATTAGCGCTTACAAATTTTAATTCGGGAAATTTAAATTACCTTAAAAATTTAATACAAAACGTCAAAAAATGTCTCATTTGATTGGGAGCTTTAAAATGTGCTTAGTGGTAGTTATACCTACACATCAGTAATGTAACATTTTCTTGACTCGTGCAAATAACTCTTATGAACTGAATCTCACTCTTCTCTGGCGTAAAAATCGTTTTCACGGCCTTGTTACAAATATAACTATTTCAGCCTTCTCTATGGTGAAGATTTCCAAAAGCAGGAAGAAAGTCGCGGAAAAAACCGACTACAGAATCCGACTGATGAACGATATCATTTGTGGAATCGAAGCCATCAAGATGTACACTTGGGAGAAACCCTTCGCAAAGTTGGTAGCTCTGGTTAGAAGGTACGTGCGCCCAGATTTTTCCATTTCTAGTTCTTTTTTCCCAGGTCTGAGTTAGCCCAGATCAAAGTTTCGTCTCTTTACCGCCTCTTCGTCAACACCTTCAAGATCTACATCGGGAAGTTTTGCGTGTTCTTGTCCGTCCTACTCGCTGTCTTAACCAACATGCCTCTGACTTCACAGTACGCTTTTTCTTTAATCTCCATGTATGAGTGCTTCAAACTGTCAATCATGGTGTTCTTACCCATGGCTGCTATCATGTTCGCGGAGACTCTCATTTCGGTGCAAAGGATCCAAAACTTCTTATTAACTGACCACGAGAAGCCTCTCATCAAAAAAAAGACACTCAATAAGAACGTAGGGGTGCGAGTGTTGAAGTTCCACGACGAGTCGAAAAGGTCTCCAGGTGTTTCGCTTGAGAAAGTCTGGATGAAGTACGATCCCTCCTACAATTACGTTCTGAAAGGTATTAACTTTTTTGCGAGACCTGGGGAATTCGTGGGAGTTGTGGGAACCGCCGGCAGTGGGAAGTCCACGGTGCTACAGGTTATCCTCAAAGAGCTGGAGGTCGACAAAGGAACTGTCGATGTCCAAGGTGCCGTTTCCTACGCGTCACAAGAAGCGTGGATTTTTCCAACTAGTATCAAACAGAACATTCTTTTCGGATTGGATTTCGACCAAGAGCGGTACCGAAGAGTGGTGAGGGTCTGCGCTCTCGAGCGCGACCTCTCCTTATTTCCCCACGGCGATCAAACTCTAGTCGGTGAAAGAGGCGTCATGCTGAGCGGAGGACAGAAAGCTCGCATTAATTTAGCTCGAGCGGTGTACAAAGACGCCGATGTTTATCTCCTGGATGATCCTCTCTCAGCTGTTGACTCCCACGTGGCGCGACACATCCACGATGAGTGCATCTTGGGGTTCTTGAAACAGAAATGTGTGGTGCTAGTCACGCACCAGGTGCACTATCTCCAGGAAGCCACCAGACTTTACCAGATCGAATCTGGAGAGGTTGTCCAGTCTGGGAGCTACGAAGAAGTGATAGGGGAACAAACGAGCTTCGAGAACGTTTCCGTGGAGGCTGCTTCCACGATCATCACCCAACACGACCTCCGCGAAGAAGTAAAAGAACACAGAACGACAGGCACCACGAGTTATAAAGTCTACAAAAGCTACTGTCTCTCAGCGGGGAGTTGGTGCTTTACCGTGATCACTTTTCTCGGTTTTGTCTTCGGACAAGCTTTCACGAGTCTCTCGGACTCTTTTTTAACCTTCTGGACCAACCTCGAGCAGAGTGGTAACCAAACTAGACCGTTAGGAGACTTCTTCACTACCGAGAACTCCCTCTACGTCTACGTGGGGTTGATTGTCGCCACATTTCTGAGCAACCACATCGCTGCTTTTATCTTCACTCTCTTCACTGTTAAGGCGTCGCGGACTCTTCACCGGAACATGCTGGGGAAGGTGGTCCACGCTCCGATGTCGTTTTTCAACCACCATTCTTCAGGTCGTCTCTTGAACCGTTTTTCCAAGGATTTGGGGTGCATCGATGAGATCCTCCCCATGCACTTGATGAATGGAGTGACTGTCGTTGTTACCGCGGTGGCCATCTTCGTCGTCATCGTCGTGTTGAACTACTGGATGATCTTCCCTTCAATCATCTTCGTGACGCTGATCATCCTCTTCATTTATGCCTTCCAACCCACGAACCGTAACATCAAAAGAACGGAAGGAACAAGTAAGTGACTTTGATAAATTTTCTTGGATCTCATTTGGTGTTCACAACACTTTACAAAAATCACTTAACTCACACACTGAAACGTTGCTGACGCGCGTTTCGGTAGCAAAGTTACCATCATCAGAGCGATGATTAAACTAAAATTGCAACCACGAGCATATTGCTTCTTCGATTTCGTTTTTTGAGCTTAGGTGACCTTAGATCGCTCTTCTTCTGCATATTCGCACGCTCCCTGCGGCTGTCTAAACGAAGAATTTTTGCCTGCTGGACTAGGTTGCTTTTTGGACAAGTTGTAAAGTGTCTGAAGTTAAAACGAAGCTCATGTTTGTTTTCAGCTCGCAGCTTGGTTTTCACCCACATGTCGACCACAATTCAAGGTTTGGCGACCATAAGAGCCCAGAACGCGCAAAGCCAGCTCATCCAAGAGTTCGACGACCATCAGGACACCCATAGCTCTGCGTTCTACTTGTTCACGGCGACATTTGCGGCGTTCGGTTTCTGGGCTGATTTCTTATCCGCGGTGTACACCATCGTGGTTATTTTCAGTTTCTTCTTTTTGGCCGCGAAGTCGCACCCAGGGAACGTTGGTCTGGCCATCACTCAGTCTATTAATCTCCTAGGGATGGCGCAGTACGGTGTGAAGACCTTCGGCGAGCTTGACAGCCAGATGACCTCCGTGGAACGAGTGGTAGAGTATGCGGAGCTAGATCCCGAGCCCGACGAAGGAGCAGCGACACCTCCAGAGTCGTGGCCACGTTCCGCGAATCTCTCGTTCCAAGAGGTGTCTTTGCGGTATTCACCAGAGGAACCTCCTGTTCTCAAGGCGACGAATTTTGTCGTTGGGGAGGGTGAGAAGGTTGGAATCATTGGGAGGACAGGAGCCGGGAAGACGTCCTTGATTTCTGTCTTGTTCCGACTCTTTAGTTTCGATGGGTCCGTGGTCATCGACGGTGTAGACACCAAGTCTATTCCGCTCAACTCTTTGCGCTCTAAAATCTCGATTATACCGCAAGAACCGATCCTCTTTCTTGGTTCTTTGAGGAAGAACATCGATCCGTTCGATGAGTACAGTGACAGCCAACTCTGGAGCGCCCTCGAAGAGCTAGAGCTCAAGACGATGATCAGTAACCTTCCTTCGGGGCTTGAGAGCTTGGTCACTGAAAGAGGCTCGAATTTCAGCGTCGGTCAAAGGCAGTTGTTGTGTTTGGTCCGTGCGATGTTGAGGAACAACAAGATTATTGTCTTGGACGAAGCGACCGCCAATGTTGACTTGAAGACGGACGAGCTTATCCAGTCTCTTATCCGCAAGAAGTTCAAAAACTGCACAGTTTTGACCATAGCCCACAGACTGAATACGATTATTGATTCTGATAAGATTCTAGCCATGGATGGTGGGCGAGTTGTGGAGTTTGGCCATCCCTACTATCTTCTGCAGAAACCAGATGGGTTCTTTTACGGGTTTGTGAAGAAGAATGGAGACAAAATGGTGAGCGAGTTCTTGAGAATTGCGCAACATGTGAGTTTTTTGGCTTGTTTGGTGCTGTTTTAAAAGGTTGTTTCAGGCTCTGGAAAAGAAGAGTGAAGAAATGAAGAAATCATAGGTTATGTATTCAATAAATCAATTGTACTATACGATCTGAAACAAAACGTGCTTGTGGTTTTCAACTTATTGCACTTTTAATTTTTTTATGCGTAATCATATTTATTTGTTATTATTTATTTAAATAAATACTTGCCCGTTAGACACTAGCATACCTTTTAAGGGATTTTAGCCACTTCTATTTCTATTTCGTTTTTAAGTCGAGTGGAAACTGTAACTGTCATCATGACGTACCTTTCGTTGACACTTTTCTAACCTTAAAAGTTTTAAAATATTGCACTATGTTGTTATTTACGTAACCATAACCACCGGAAGTTCCTATAAAACTTACGAGGACACAAAATTATGTTTTTCGTTGCTTAGTTTGGTTTTTATCATGGTGCGGGTTTGTGAGGAGCCCCCTGAAAACTTCCGGGAGGTCAATGTGTACCCCACAGTTGAAGAAATCCAAGGGGCTCGCAATTTCTTCCGGAAAAACATAATTGATGGTGGTTTTAAGAATGTAGACGAATATTTAGATATTCAATTCAGATTGTTGCGTGAAGACTTCGTGGCAAATTTGAGAGAAGCCATTGAAAGTTACCAATCTAAAAATCGCAGCAAAGGAATTGAGATTTACAAAGATATGCGGATAAGAAGAGACCGCAATAGAATGAACCAGGAATGTTTAAAAATTGATGTTCCTCTACAGAAAGAAGGGGACAAAAATGATAAGAAATTCATGAACGGGTCTCTTCTCTTGTTCACTAAAGACAACTTCCGTGGAATTTTTTTAGCGAAGGTTGTACAGAGACTCGTCGAGAAAGAGGAAGTAATTATTGAGTTGATTAATGCCTCCAATGTCCAATTAAGCTACAGTTACACCATGGCGGAATGCAGTCAATACTTTGATCCATACTACAACGTTTTGAACGCCATCCAGAGCATTCCCGTGCACTCTTTTCCCATGGAAAAGTATATCGTCTCAGTAGATGCATCATCCGTGTATATGCCTTCATATTTGCTAAAACCTGGCCACCTTTACGAAATCGACAACTGTCGCTTCGCCCCCGAGAGGCTCCCTCGCATTTCTTCCAACCTCCTCGGTTTAAACACCACTCAGTTCCAAGCTTTCAAAGCCGCTCTAACTCAAGAATTTGCCGTGATCCAGGGCCCCCCAGGAACCGGAAAAACCCACCTTGGTGTGAAAATCGCCGCCACTCTGATCGCAAATTCACACTTCTGGTACAATAACACGCCCCTTTTGGTCGTATCCCATAAAAACGACGCCCTCGATCAGTTCCTAGAAGGGTTGCTACCATTCACAAGACGTCTGGTCAGAGTCGGGGGCCAATCCAAGAGCGAGAAACTCAAAGAGTTTAATCTAGCCAATGAGAAGCGCAACGGGGAGTTCAGGAAACGCCCTTATCAGAACTACCTTCCTGTTATGCAGCAAGCATTGGTTGTCGGCATGACGACGAGCGTGGCCGCGCGGTGGCGCGAACACCTGGAAAATTTGAAATCGCCAATCGTGATAGTGGAGGAAGCGGCGGAGGTATTGGAAGGTCATGTGATCGCTGCTTTGACTCATCACTGCAAGCATTTGATTTTGATGGGTGACCACCAACAATTGCAGCCCATTTCCGCCGACCATAAAATTGGAAAGGACTACCATCTCGGAATAAGTTTGTTTGAGCGCATGGTCAGGAACAAGATTCAGCATTTTCAGCTCAAGATACAACATCGAATGCGCCCTGAAATTTCTTGTTTGCTGAAGGCCAAAATTTACACTTTCTTAGAGGACCATGAATCTGTATTGAAACGCCCTAATATACAGGGTGTGACAAAAAACGTGTTTTTTATGGACCACAACCATCCAGAGGAAACCGTGAATTTTACGACGAAGAAAAATAGTTTTGAAGCAGTTTTTTTGGCTTGCTTCGCTCGCTACTTGGTGAACAACGGATATAACAATGGAGAAGTTGTCATTTTAGCCACGTACGCTGCTCAGTTGCAAGAACTAGAAAAGTTGGTTCAAAAATGGCCAGTATTGGAGAATGTCAGACTTTCGACTTTTGACGGATTTCAGGGACAAGAATCTGATATTGTGCTGTTATCTTTGGTCAGAAGCGACGAAATTGGGTTTTTGGGGAAGGAAAATCGGGTGTGCGTCGCGTTATCGAGAGCCAGGAACGGATTGTATATTTTAGGGAACATGGGACTACTGACACGGAGCTCGAGAGTAAGTGGGAGTACCATATTTGACTTTGTTGGTTCATTGTGGTGTGGTTTGATGTGTCACACTTCGGGTCTAGAACAACTTTGAAACTTGACCATTGTACCACCTGTGAACCCGCTTTGTAAAAGTTGCTTAGTGACTCAAGTGTGATACATCTTTTCAAACCAAAATTATTTAATTAGTCGAAGTGTGCTATTAAAAATTAAATCAGAATAAGATTCTTTTATCATTGTTTCGTTAAATTGATTAAGATTCGGCTGGTCGGTGTAGGATTGTTATACATCGCTTATTCAGCCAACTACAGTGTGGTTTGATGTGTCACACTTTGGCCCTAGAGCAACTTTTAAGTTTGTACCATGAATGAACCCGCTGTGCAAAATTTGACTAAAGTTATGAGTGTGACCCATCTTTTCACACTGAAATTATCCCACTAATGCAAGTTTAATGTCAAAAAAGTAATTACAGACATTTTGACGGTCGTTTTAGTGCTTTTATTACAGCTCTGGACCATTATAAAAAAGTGCCTGGTACAACAAGGCGCCTTAGGCACAAAACTCACTCTCCAGTGTAAAAACCACCAAAATATTACTGAAATCCAGGAAATAGAAGACTTCTACAAAGTCCAAAATGGCGGATGTACCAAAAAATGTGCCGTCGTGTTGGGTTGTGGCCATATCTGTTCTTACATTTGCCACAACGAAGGAATGAAACACCAATGTGAAAAAGGCTGCCCTAGGTATATATAAGGTTATGACACTTGTGATGCTGAGTTTTTTTTCAAGGAGCAACACCAAGGAGGCTGTGACTACTAATCGTAATTTATGGAGGGAACCCGTGGAGCCCGTTCGGCATCGACGAGATTATGGATCTGTTGATACCAACTTATGGAGAGAACCTATAAGACAAAATTCTTTTAGGACCAATGAGCAGCGACACGAAATTTCGGTTCAAACGAGTTTTATAGATATTCTGATATATTCTTTGAGGACATTTTGGAATTGTTTGACCAACATGTTTCGATAATTTTATTTTTATATGTATTTTCTAAATAAACATATGTGGTAACAATTGTTTTTCTGGTTGTTTTAAATTAATTTTAAAATAATTGTTTTGTTTTTTAAGAGTTCAGAAACTTGAACTATATTTCACTAACGATAATTTAAAGACTCTGGCAAAAAATGAGATAATTGCAAGTTGGTGATGCCAAATCACGTAGGCGGAAAAATGTGAAAAACAGAAAACAATAACACGGTGTTTACTAGTTAATGAATTTGCAGTGTCAAGGTCAGTTTTGATTAAACTCGCTTGGAGGAAAATTGAAACTTTGCGATTTGGAAGAAATTCATAAATTTGATATTATAATTTACTTTTTGAGACTATTTTGGCTTAATAAACTCTATTTTATGTACCACTTTGAATTCTGTGTACTAGATTCTTCAAAATTACAAATGTGGCCTATCAAACCAAATTGAAATTTCCTAAGAAGACGATCTATGACTGCCCGTTTATTACTAAGATATTACAGCAGGTTTCTGTTACAAATATCTGTCAAAGTTGCACGTATTGTAGTTTTAATGTCATATTTGGCTTTGTTAGGCAATTCTAGCGTGAAACGATAGGTCACACATGTAGTCAAAAATAATCTTTAAAAACTCTATTTTATGAACCATTTTGAACCTTGTATATTAGATTCTTCTAAATTCAAAGTGTGACCTATCAAATCAAGCCGAAATTTTCCAAGAAGACGATCTATGAAAATGTCTGTTTATTTCTAAGAGGTTACAGTGGGTTTCTGCCACCAATACCTGTCAAAATTGGCCGCGTAGTAGTTTTAATGTCATATTTGGCTTCGTTAGGCAATTCTAGCTTGAAAGGATGGGTCATGCATGTAGGCAAAAAACATCTCTAAAAAATTCTATTTTATGCACCATTTTGAACCTTGTATATTAGATCCTTCTAAATTCAAAGTGTGACCTATCAAATCAAGCTGTAATTTTCCAATAAGACGATCTATGACTATCGCAATTCATTACTAACAAGTTACAGCGAGTTTCTGCCAAAGATACCAGTCAAAATTGACCACATAGTGTTTTTAACGTAAAAATCAGCTTTTTTAGGTAATTTTAGCGTAAAACAATAGGTCACACTTCTATGTTTGGGTAACTCTGGAATGTAAGTTTTTGCATGGTACGTACCCATAAGCTTCAAAGTTGTTATAGACCTAGAGTGTGACACATCAAACCAAGGTGAAATGCACTGAATTATAAGTGTTTCACTTCAATTTTATAATTTTTGTCAATTTTGAAAGACTGTGGACGTATAAAAAGTGGATGGTATGACTGCTGGCAGCATTGATTTTTTATTTACTTTTTATATTCCGACTAGTCAGACAATTTTTGCATGAAAACATGTAGTTTACAACACCACATCCATGTTGTACCATTTTGAACCCGTTACTAAAGGTGCTCCAAAAGCCAAAGTGTGACCCATCAAACCACACTAGAATCACCCAACGAATCGGGCGGTGCTCATCTCGCTTTGATTACGCTCGTCATATTTTTTTTAGGAAACTATCACGAGATAAATACAAAAATAACACATTATCTCAAAAATATCTCTTTATTTTCGCACAATTAATAGCCAACCCACAATCTAGAACTGATATTTTTCTTGGCAACCGCCGACACAAATGCAAGAGAAGTCTGCCAAGAATTGTGGGTGTGACAATACCATCACAATCAACAAGAACACAAATTTTATTTATAAATAAGTTGGAAAAAATATTATTTAATCGTCACCACCTGTCATAACCTCCATGAATTCTGTAAAAATAAAAATGAGTAAAAATCGGCAGGAAATTAGTTTGAGTACCATCGTAGTCCACGGTTCCGGAACCATCAGTGTCGATTTCAGTGATGATGCCATCGAGTTCTTCGTTGCTGAGGTTGCTGTCCAACTCACGAAGAATTTCTTTGAGGGTTCCGGTGGTGATGTAGCCGTTACCTTCTTTGTCGTACAAACGGAATGCTTCTTTTAGTTCTGCTTGCATCGCTTCTGCGTCTTCTTCTGCCATGAATTTAGAAGCTAAAGTGATGAATTCTTCGAATTCGAGCTCACCGGAACCTAAACAAGGTACTTAGAAGAAAATAAAAAAGCGGTGAAAAAAGTACCATCTTCATCCACTTCTGCGATAATTTCTTGGAGCATTTTTTCCGTGGTCTGGATGCCCAACATGCTCAAGATGGTTCCAACCATGACGGTACCAATACTGCCTTTTTTCTCCACATCGAAGGTATCGAAAGCCTTCTTCAAAACTGAGGAAAAAATGTTAAAAAAAAGGCGAAAAAAGTGAAAAAAACTCACGATTGATTTGATCCTTGCTAAGTTCCTCCTGTCAACAATTAAATTATTAACACAAAAACACTAAAAGAAGCACACTCTTACCATTGTCACGTTTTGGCATAGAATACAAGAAATGTCAAATTTACGAAAAGCTCACTTTTATAAAACTTAGTGAAGAGGGTGGGGCACAGTTTATATTTTTTCGGAAACAGCTGCTCCAGTTTTAATTAATCGTAAAGAATCGGACAGGGGCGGACTGAGTTAAAATTGGAACAGGTTTCCAGGCGTTTAAATCTGAAGCGTGATGTAAAGTCATGATTTAATGCGTTAGTTGAGTTCGTTGGGTTGTTACAGTGTGGAATGATGTGTCACACGGTGGGTCTAGAACGTACGTCCATTTTGTACTATGACTATATACCATGGTTGGGTTCGCAATAGACCTAAAGTGTGACCTATCGTTTCAAGCTGGAATGAACCAACAAAGTGTTTGATGACCATTCCACTCCGACCACGTCATTATTTCACGGAGTTTTGGAGTTTTGCACAATTAGAGACGATCTAACAAATTCAAGAACTTTTCTTTATAATCTCCTTATTCTTATGCTTAATAGAGCGAATAATCATCACATTTAGAGTGTTTTTTAACCACCACAACGAATCAATGGATGTCAGATCTGGCACTCTGGTGGCCCAATCTCGAAAATTTTCTATTCTCCCCCTGATTTTCCACCACAAAACAATGTGCTCAATTTATGAAACCCATTTATCTCCCATGCTCCTAAAACACATGCTTTACAAACGTCTTATACCTGTTTTCTCAGTTGGATGTTTTCCAGGAGCGACCCAATCAGATAATACGTTTATTTTGAATTTTAATCTGCTATAAAGTACTCGTAAAAGTTAATGTACTTCGTTGCGGCCCTGAAATTATTTATTTTTGTTGACAACGAACGGTTTGTTGCATTGTGGGAACTCTCAAAGTCTGTTAACTTTGAGTTAAAAATACTCAAAGATGGCACAGATTCGTAAGAATTAAATTACATCAAACTTAACTCATTATATGCAACCCACGAGAAGAATCCCGAAATATTTCAAGATTCGACTAAAAATATGAAAGGTCATTAATAAAAGTGACGTCAACGTCGAAAGTGATTATTTTAATAATTATTTGTACATCGGAATCCGACGTAAAACGGGAAATAAATAAATTTAATTATCTTTTGTGTCAAGTGGTAATAATCGTTAAAATTCTTGTGATAATGACTACACGCTAAGTAATTATACTGTTGGGTAATTAATATTCATGATATAAGTTGTACTATCTCGGATATAGGTCAAAAATCGGCTTCGAGAGTGAATTTCAGCTTGGTTTGACCGGTCACACTTTTTGGTGTGCCACAAATTCGAAGATGGTACTACCATAGCACAAATAATGGTTTAGAAGGATATGAAAGTGGAACCCAAGTTTTCATTTCACAATTGTCTGATAAGTGTAGCTATTAGGTTATCCTTGACTAAAAGTAGTTTCGCAATTTTATACAGTCAAAACGAATTAATTTGGTGAAAAATTGATAAAGTGATGATCTGATTTAAAAATAACTGCAACGAATCGCTCAATCAGTTGATTTTAGCGTGATCTGATGTGTCACACTTTAGTTATTTGGTCATTTTTATAAGGTACCATCGTGGGTACCATCACTTAAAAATGATTTTAGATTGAGTGTATGACACATGATTTCAAGCTGAATTTGACTAGAAAAACGAACTGTAATCTTCAAAATTAAATTCAAAGCGTTATTTCAATTTTATGAGTTTTTTTTTTTGAATTGGTAATCTAAAAAAGTAAAATATTTATTTAACTTTGCTAAATCAAACAAAAATCTTTTAAACAGACAATTTTAGCATAGTTTAATGTATTACATTGTAACCTTGTGACGATTTTAGTAGTAGCATGTTCGGTACCATCGTAGTACTAATATTACTAATATAGTTTTAAATTCTTGTAAACTAATTATTAATCACCTTCTCTGACAATTTCAGCTTGGTCTAATGCATCACACTGTAGACCTCCAACATTTTTGAAAACACCAACCATGGTACCATCGTAAGTACTTCGATATTAAGTTGTTTTAAAGTAGATGTGTCACATGTTTTCACGCTAAAATTTTCTAATTAAAACGGTTATAATGTTAGAAATGATATTCTACTTTTCTGTGACATTTGTCGGCATATTTGTATGTGCAAAAAAAGTAAAACTTTTTTCTGAACGACTCATTTAAACTAACATTGTTATAAATTATTAATACAGTTGTTTTAGTTTGATTCAATGTGCCACACCATGAATTTGTTGCAAATTTAAAATTTTGCTAAATGGTACCACTTTGAGAACGATTTCTAAAAATTATTTTAGGTTTAATGTGCGACACATTGTTTCAGACTAAAACTGTCCAAGAAAAACAAATAAATTCAATAGAACTTCAATCCAACGTTTCTGATTAATTTTACCCATTTTCACCCCTCAATTTTTTTATAATGTCTATAAAACCGTTAAACATTGTTAAAAACGTTGCTTTTAGTTTGATTTGATGTGTCAGTTTGTAAAAATAAGTAATATTCTAAGTTATAGAGGAGGTACCATGGTAAGTACCACAAAGTAAAAATTATTTTGGAGTACAAGTGTGACACATCATTTCAGGCTGAAAATTACTGGGAAAACGCAATGTAGTCTCAAAAGTGTAATTGAAAGCTTTATTTTATCTTAAAGAATTTTTCTAGGAAATTGCTAATCTAAAACTGTAACTGTATTTTATTTTGATTAAACAAATAAAAATCGCCAAAACGAAAAAATTCAGCTTGGTTTAATGTGTCACATTGAATATTTGGCACAATTTTTAAAATTTCAACTATGGTACCACCGTGGGTACTTTGATATCAAACTGTTTAAAAGTACATGTGCGACACATATTTTCATGCTTAAATTGTCTGAATAAACCAATTATAATACTAAAACTAATCTTACGTTTTGTGTTTTTTTTTACTGTTTATTAAAAAAAAACTTCTTACAGAACGAGTCAATTTAATTAACGTTGTAATAAATTGCTAAAGAGTGAATTTAAGCTTGATTTGATGTAATACTTTGTTAAAAAAAATACACTAAAAAGTTGTACAAAAGGTACCACCATAAGTACCACAAGATAAACATTATTTTCGAGTATAAGTGTGACACATGATTTCAGACTGAAATTTTCTGGGAATTACAACTGTGATATTAAGAATGCAACCAGATTTCTGTGGTCGTGGGTTCCTTAGTTTATTTCTGATCTAATAAAGAAAAAAGTGTTATTTTTTGCTGAAAATCACAAGTTTTTGTAGGCCTTTTTTTCGTTTACCTAAATTTACATAAATTTACCTTTTTTGATACATATCAAAAAATAAACTACGCTATCTGTCAAATTAAACGTCACTTAAAAGTATACGTGTGACCTAGCGTTTAAAACTGAAATAATCCCAAAAAGCCAAATATGTTCTCGAAATCACTAAAACGCGGAACAAAACAAAACTTTTCACGAAAAATAGTCTGTCACGTGTCTATGCACATTCCTCCTATCCAATCAGTCATCCGGAACGAATTTTTCCTTGTCCTTGTTCAGAAATTTTCATACCATTTACATAATCTATTCTGTCTATCACGACATTTAACAACGCTTTCCCATTCGTGATGTCGCAACATCGCCAACTCTGCAATTTCTTCATCTAATTAATCCCCGCGCTCACTTCACTCACTATTTTATATCGTTCAAAATAACAAAACAATTGCCCGCGTTTTTAATTATGTTAATCAAGAACCTTGGCGATTTTGCATTGTTTTCGGAAGCAATGTAAAGCTTTGTCATAGTCGGCGTCGAACCAGTTCTGCAAGCAGACAGGTAAGAAGTAAGTTAGCACGAGATGGTACTAGATAGTGTTTTGTTTTAGTACCATGAGGTTCGAGTACGAATTCAAAGCAGAGGATGTGATAAATGAGGGAAGAACAACGAAGGAGGCTGTGAAGGAGATAAAGAAGTGGATGGCGACAGCCAAGCTACCGGAAATCCCTGACGAATTGATAGTGTTGTTTTTGTTGTCTTGTCAAAATGTCATCCAAGACACCCAGGAGACGATTAAGGCTTTTTTTAGGATCAAGAGTGACGCCCCGGAGATGTTCACGGATAGAGATATAGATAACGAGGAGCTGATGAAGGCCATCAAGGTCGTGTGAGTGTTTTTTTTGAGTTTTTTAAATAATTGAAAGTTGTTTTTAGTATAAGTTTTAATACCCGTAGATTTTTTCATGGCGACTGCGATTTTTATTGTAATGTAAAAGTTCGCGTGTTATACAATAGCGGTTGCGTTGCATCAAACAAAAAAAAGTGAGAGAAATCTTCAAACCCTATAATTATCATTAATGTTATTAAATTCGAGAAATTCTCATTAAAACCAACCGGAATTGGAGAAAACATAATTTTTATGACAAAACTATAAACTTTTTATTAAGAACTTATACAATTTGCTCTAGTAATATCTCATTACCATTTTTTATTTCATGGAAATTACCTAGTTAATGTAAATTTCACAGTCGTGCGTCACAGTCAACGTACCAACATATTTTTTTTTTTTGCAGAAATACCGTCAGCCTTCCCAAGAGAATGCCCAATAACACAGTTATCCACTTCTTCAAAGTTGTTGACCCCAACTACCAAAATTTCGATTGGCTCCAGTCGATGAAATTAGCCTACATGCTCTTGGACATCAGTCAGAGGAGCAATCCTCCGAACGAGCTAGTTGTGCTCATTGATATGAAAGGAGTAAGAATCTTTTCACCGAATTTTATTGATTTGCTTGTGTTGTGTTGCTGACGTCAGCTATTAAATAACACGTATTATATGCGTTGCTGACCTGATTATAAGTATTAATGAGTGATAACAGCGTATAAAATTAATACGTGATGTCGTAGTGTGATATGCGTGTCATAAGCGGCTTAGCTGGATTATTTTGCCGTGAAATGATGGGTCACACCTCTATTATTAAGTTATTTTTCGTAATGGTACTAATTGTGGTACTACCATGGGTTCCGTTAAAGCTTTTCTCAATCTACAACATCTGGAATTAAGTCAATATTTTTATTTAAGAGATTTATGAACGTTTTAAAAACCTTGGGGTTATATTTACCGGTTTAATGGACGCCATGTTGTAAAAACACATAAAAATGCAAATTTGAAATTCGATTTGTTTTATTCACACAATTTGAGGCATCGTGTGTCACACTTGTGCCCTAAAGCTACTTTCACAAAGTGGTACCGTCGTGGTACCATGCTCAATAGTTAAACGTTGAATTGTGCTACATCAAATCAAGCTAAGAACGACTTTTCAAGCAATTTATTGTGGTCTTGTATAACTTAAGTTTATGTTCATGTTCCTTGGTAAAATGCGATAAAAAATCATGAAAATACAATTCTGAGGTTGCGGCTACTTAAGTTAGATAATTTTAGTCTAAAATTATGTGCCGCACTTAATTTTTAAAATTTCTATTTCAAAGTGGTACCGTTGTAGTACTATAAGTATTCAATGATCAAAAGTGTTTGTGAAAGTAAAGTGCGACAGATCAAAGAAGACTGAATATGTCTCTTTACGCAATTTGATATTGTTTTAGTTGGATTAGAACAGTTATACAACAATGAGGTACCATAAAATTAGAATTTAGCGTTAAACTGAAAAACTCAAACTTAGCTCTATTTACTAGTTTATTTCTGCCTGAAAATATTTGTTGTCTTTATAATATTATACAGTACCATCAAAGTACCATTTGTGCTATTTCAAAAATCAAAAAGTGTTACATTAAAACAATGCGAAAACGTCAGTAGACTACTGCTAAGCTACTTTTTATCAATTTAGTCAAAACACAGTGAACACGAGTTTTGTTAAATTGTACTTAAAATGGTACCACTTTTGGAATTGTAAATACGTACAGCAAGAAAATCTAAGTGCGCCCCGTCAAACCACGCTAAAAATGTCTATTTAATAGACTAATAATTTTTAAGTAATAGTCATAGTTTGATAAGAGCAGTATTTACAATCTAGACAAGCTAATTTACTATAAAACACTGTAAAACGGTAACCGAGCTTCGAATCGCATATCTTACACTACCTTTCTTCTTCGGACTAAATTTCAGGCTGAAACTATGTGCCACACTTTTACTTTATAACAAAATTTATGTAGTACTACTTATCGTGGTACCAATCTTGGTATTTTTGAATTCACGACACGCCCTAAGTGTGACACATCAAACCACGCTGAAAATGTCCTACTAAGCGACCAGGGATGGTTAATGCTTGATTAGAGTAACAGTTTACAATCTAGACCAAATAATTTGCTGTAAAATACTACTACTATAATATCACAACCAAGCTTCGAATTGTATATCTAACGCTACGTTTCTTTTTCCCAGTTAATTTCAGCCTGAAATCATGTATTACACTTGTGCTCCATGACAGACTTTATACGGTAGTACTTATTACGGTACCATTTGGTTTTTTTTAATTTATGACAGACCCTAGGTGCGACACATCAAATCACGCCACAATTAACTATCTCAGCGATTTGTCATAGTCCCACTCGAATAAAACGTTTTTTGGAAAAGTTATATATGAAAAATCTCTTTTAGGTGGGTTTTATGCACCTCACTCGTTTTAAGCTCGGCGTCGCTAAGAAATTCCTAGAGTTTCTTCAAGAAGCAATGCCTTTACGAATAAAAGTCATCCACATCCTTAACTCTAATTATATTCTAGACAAGATTCTGTCTATAGCTCGAGTTTTCATCAAAAGCGACCTTATGGCTCTGGTAAGTCTCTTTTACTCTTTTTTTAAACTTATATCTCGTTTCAGATCAAGTCTCATCCTCCTGAGACCGACATGACTCAATTCCAGAAAGAACATATTCCGGCATATTGTCTACCAAAAGAGTACGGTGGCGACTTACCTACTACAAATGAACTAAATCAAATTTCCATCCAAAAATTCCGTGAATTGAAGCCATTTTTCGAAGCAGAAGAAAAAATTGTTAGTTTTTATAAGTAAAATATGTGATATAGCTAATTTGGGGGGTTGTTTTTAATTAAACGGGTTTTTAATTATCAACTACTACTACTTTTTAATGATTCGTACGATCTAACTTGTTGTTCCAAATCGTTGTAAAATGAAGTAGATTTTCTCATTTCACTATATGTGTTTTGAGTTAGAACTGTGGCGCCAGGTAAGGTACCGCTATAATCACTAGGTAGACATTCTTTAGGGAAATCCAAAATTTCGTTCATGTTAGCACTACTGGGATGAAAAATAATCTAAAAGTAAACATGAAAAAAATAGTATACACAGCCAGTTTTTCTTACCGCGTCAAACAGCTCCTTTGTTATGAAAGGTTTGATGATGAAAAGTATTTTATCGATGAACGGTACAGTGTTCAGAACGTGGACTCTTTTGATTGGACAAGGCAACCCTTCTTGGATGTACTGGAAAAATTTTTGAATCACGCCTACCCTGAGTCGCGTCAAATGGAGAAGCCCCGCCCCTTTCATGTCGATCACCGTCAAAAAACCATTTGATGGACCAATCCGAAACGAAAGATCCGCAATCATAAAAATCAACTTGGCGAGCTGGACCAAATGGAAGTTGTGATAGGACGTATCATTTAACCGTGCAAAAAAAACAATCTCGTTGTCTGCCGTCCTTGGCATCACTGCAATATCACTGAAGAAGAAATTAAAAAGTCGAAACAGAGAGAAGCTGGTTTACAAAACTTTTGTTGCTTGTTTCATATCGTCGCCGTCTGGATCTAAGTTAGAAAACAAATCCGGAGCTTTGATTCTACATCTAAAATATTTCAGGATGATGTTTTGAGCACTGCTGACTTGATTTTGGGACCACCATAGAAATAAAACGAGTTGTTCGTCAGTTAAAGAGATTCTCTCTTCATCGCACCACACTTTCAGTTCTTTCAAAGCCGTCTTCGTGATTTTTTCACCGATTATATCACTAACCTTAAAATTGTACCTCGGCAACATTTTTACACTGAGTCGCAGCGGCTATGAAGGCCTAATAAAGCGTTCCTTTGTTTATAAATCTGAATGTCGTTCGCTTAAATCCGCTGAGTCGCGATTTTTAGAAGGTTAATGCTGTGCTGATTTCGTACTTATTGTTATTAAATTTGATAATTATTGTTGTATTTGGGTTAGCGGATGTTGATTGTTTCCTTATTAGTGTTCAATATACATTTTTTTGATGGACTAGTTTGTGAATCTAACGGGTTTAATTGGATTTGTTAGGAAAACCGACAGGATATGTTTGAATGGTGTTTAAAGGTTATAATTGAATTTTTGAGTCAATTTCGGTGTGAAATGAGGGGTCACACATATATTATCAAGTTATTTTTAATAACGGTACTGTTTGTGGTACCATTACTGGTTTCCTTAAATTCTAGTTTTTAAAGTAGAAAATAAAAAAATAAGTCAAATTTTTCTGTTTAAAAGATTTGTGAATGTTTAAACCAATTGGATTGATATTCACCGGAAAAAAAAAAACACCTCATGTTAGTCTAAAGTCTTTGTGGTTTTATTCAGATAATTTCATGTTGAAATTATGTACTGCCCTTGTGCTCCAAAACTACTTATCACACTGTGGTACCGTCGTGGTACTACGCTCAATAAATAAGTTGTTGCATACCCGAAGTATGACACATCAAACCAAGTTGAAAATATCTCTTCAAGTGATTTGTGATTATACTGAAAATCTTGCGTTCAAATTTTATTGCTTTGGTTGGCAAAACATGATGGGAAAAGATGATAACGCAATTTTGAGGTCACAGTTGTCATAATCAGACGATTTCAATCTGATATCATGTGTCACACGTGGCTTTTTTAGCAAACTTTATGCGGTACTACCTAATGGTACCATTCTTGATTTTATTTAAATCTGTAATGTTACACATCAAACCACGCTAAAATCGTTTGCCTAAGCGATCGCTGTTAGTTAAAACTCAATTAAGGTATTAGTTTTCACATGTCAGCTAAAACGAACCATTGTACCCTTTTAAATCCATTTTAAAATTTGACAAAGACCTAACATGTGACATATCAAATCAAGCTACTTTTGTCTAATAAACTCATTAATCACAATTTCAAGTGATTTCGGTTAGAAGTTTTTGAAATTTTTATTAAATTATGCCCAAGGGGTAGTTTTTTTATCGTTTATTTTTTATTTTCTACAATAACGTGCTATTAGTTCTTCCTCAAGTTGGTAAAAGTTGTTGCGCTCTTGAAACTGTCGGACTGTTATTTCGTTCAACTCTTCAGATGTTGGCAAAGCTCCACCGTATTCCCTGGGCAAACACTCCGCCGGAATGTGTTCATGTAACTCTTCCATCGTCATTTTCGGCGGATGTGGTATAATCTTAAAAAAAAATACATTTTTGACATTACTTTCCACCAACCTACCAGTGATATCAACTCGCTGCGTAAAAAAACTCTAGCCATCGCCAACGCCCTCTCGAAAATATAGTTGGCGTTGAGAATATGAATTTTCTGAATCTTCAAGGGCATCGCTTCTTGCATATAACTGACAAACTTTTTGACAGCGCCGAGTTTGAAGGTCGTCAGATGCATCACCGAGGACTACAAAACAATAGAAAATCGACCAAAAACAAAAGAAAACTTACACCTTTCATGTCTACAATCACTACCATTTCATTTGGGGGATCTTCGTACTGACTCACGTCTACCAACATAAAACCGAGCTTCATCGACGCTACTAGATCGAAATTTTTGTAGTTAGTGTCAGCAAGTTTGAAAAAATGGATGATGGTGTTGTTAGGCATTCGTTTTGGGATGCTGACACAAATTCTGAAAAAATGACAATCTCGATAATTTTCAAGGTCACACATACTATACGTACATGACTTTCATGGCCTTCTGCAACACGTCACTATCCATATTTCTATCTTTGAATATCTCAGGCGCTTCGCTTTTTCTCTTGAAATAATTTTGAATGGTGTCTTGGGTGGCGGGGATGTCACAGCAACAAGACAAAAGAAAAATAGCAATCAATTCGTCTTGTATTTCTGGTATTGTCGTTGTTTGGAGCCATTTTCTTATTTCTTCTAATTTTTCTTCAGTTATTCGTCCTTCTTGAATCAAAGTTTCCACTCGAAACTTGTATGGTAGCTCCATTTCTGTTTTAATAACTGACTTTGACGGACGTCTGACTGATTTGCTTTACATTTGATAACGTGACGCGTTGGTTGAAATGACTATTGTTTGAAGTAACTCTAAGGTGGCGGTCACCAAGGTTAAACAGATGCAACGAGAACTGTGATTTCACAATTAGTAATATTAAAAAAATGCCTGTCATTTCCTTTGGGTGTTTTTGCAGTGCAATTTTGATTTTATGTTTGATTTTTTGAGGTCATTGCGATGTAGGGTAATGGATCACACATGGAGTGTACCATTTTGAACCACTTTTACAGCGAAGTGATAATAAATTTTTAACGTCGTATTTGGCTTTGTTGGGCAATTTTAACGTGAAATAATGTGGAATTCATTTGGGTTAATGTTATTTCTAGTCACAGGATTTATATGTATAGTAATTTGAACCATTCTTATAGTGTTTTGTTGTAATTGTCCAATTAAGTTTTTCGTAATTGTTTAGTTTTTATTTTGCTGACATGGTGACGGCATAAAATGGACAATTGGCTTCAAATGAACTTTTTATCGGTGTTCTTGAATTTTCGCTGGAAATTATGGCTCTTTAAACGTGTCTAATAAGTTAATAACTGTAAAATTTTTAGTGCGTGGTATTATTTAGACTACAGTTGTCGAAATAAGCAATTAGTGGCTGTCTGAATTCAATTGCTGTCAATTTTTCTGATTCAAATAGTAAAAAATTTAAGTGTAAAAGAAACAAGCAACATCGGATCAAATTTTTACTGTTATAATTACATTATTTCGACAATTTTAGTCTGAAATGATGGGTCACACATTACATGTCTGGTAACGTTTACATTATGTACCACTTTGAACCATTTTTAGAAATTGCAAGTATGGCACATTAAATCAAGCCAGAATTTTTTAAACAAACGATTTTTGATAGTGTTGTGTTTGTTACTGTTAACTCGAATTGATTTTCTAGTCTAAGTGTGTGTAAAAAATGCAAATTAGTTAAGATCAATTTTTTATCTCCATAATTAATTTTTTCAGTCATTTTTGACGTGAAATCATATGTCACATAACTTATTTTAATTTACGTCCGTAATATGTACCAATTTGAACCATTTTCGAATAAGTTTAAAAACTCTTCGGTGTGGTGCATCAGATCAAACCAGAATTGTCTAAATAAGCAATTTGTGCTTATCTCATTTTCGTCACTGTTAAATTGAACTAATTTTTTGATCTAATTTTGCGTAAAAGCAACAAATGACGCTCGGTCAAAATTTTACTGCTATATTTACGTTGTTTAGACAATTTCAGCTTGAAATGATGGGTCACACATTGTATGTCTAGTTTTGATTAAATTTTGTACCATTTTGAACCATTCTAAAAATTGTAGTACATCTAATGTGTGGCACATTAAATAAGGCTAAAATTGTCTAAATAAACAATTTGTGGTAGTTTTGTCTGCGGCACTCTTAATCTAGAACTATATTTCCGGTCTTGATTTGTGTAAAAATACAAATTACGTCAAATATTTTTTTACTGCTACAGCTATGATTTTTAGAAAATTTTAGCTTGAAATGATAGGTCACACATTTCATCTTTAGTAGTGTTTAAAATATGTACCATTTTGACCCAGTTTTAAAAATTTGTTGTAACTATAAAGTGTGACCCGTCAAATCGATTTACATTTGTCTAAATAAGCAATTAGTAATTGTTACGATTTAATTGGTGACAGTTTTATGTTTATTGCTTGATAAATATATGTGCCACTTTGAACCACTATCAAAGTCATATAATCTCAAGGTGTGACACATCAAATTAGGCTAGCTTCGACTAACTAATCTAGTGGTAACGGACTTATTTGAATTGGATTAATATTTTTAAGTCTTGATTAGGTAACTTTTTGTTTCTAATCTAGCTGAAACATTAAATGCAGCCTCTGCGCATTCTATTTATGAATTTTTCCCCAAATTTTTAATTGATGACCATTGACCTGGTTCCATAATTTTATCTCTCAAAAAACATTGATTAATTAATGATCAAATATGAACCACTGCATAATTTTGGAACAAGCAACCTTGACGTTCACGTTAAAAAGATTTATCCAGCTCCTCGTATCATTTCAATTATTTATTTAGTGAGAGCGCGAACAATGTTTTTACCGTACGAGATAAAAGCACAGGATTTAATCCGAGATAAAAGGACGAGCCAAGAAAAAGTGGAGGAAGTGAAAATGTGGTTGAAAACAACAGATTTACCGGAGCTACAAGACGAAACAATCGTGTTGTTTTTAATAGCTAGTGATAATAACATTTTAAAAGCACAAAAAATGGTACGAAATTATTTCAAGATAATGGGTGGTGCCTCTGAAATTTTCACCGGAAGAGATATTGACAGTGACAGCTTAAAAAAAGCTCGAGATGTAGTGTAAGTGTCATAAAATCAATATTGATAAGTGACAGTGAAATCGAGGACAGCCGTGAAAGTGAATTTTCACGGCCGACCTTGAGACGAAACATCCGAAATTACAGCCTGTGGGTTTTAAACGATTTTTCAATTTTTTTTTTCTAGAATTTCCTGCAATCTTCCCAAGCACCTCAATAAGACCGCCATTCAACTGTTTCGCCTTTGTGACTTTGATTACAAAAAATTTGTCTTAGCTGACGCTTGCAAGTTGGCGGCGATGACAGTTCATGTCCACCAAAAACGTCAAATTCCCGATGACAATATCCTCATCATTGACATAGATGGCGTAACCTTGACCTTCTTTTTTCTTCTGTTTTTTGACAGTAAACTTACAGATTTCGCTCATGCACTTAACTCGCATCAAAGTAGGCGTCCTCAAAAGCATCATTGAGTTTGTCCAAGACGGAATGCCTTCTAAAGTTCAGAAAATTCATATTCTCAACGCTAACTACATTGCAGAGAAGGCCCTAAATATCGCTCGTTTGTTTATGAACAGTCAATTTGCAGCTAAGGTAACTAGATTACTGATAATGACGTTAGTTTGTTGGTTAGATGCAGGTACATTCCACGAGTATGTCGATGGGGGAGTTTCATGAGAAGTACATTCCTGCGACCCATTTGCCACAGGAATACGGCGGGGAATTACCGAGCTATAAGGTATTGAATAAAGCAACTATAAGGGAATTCCGGGAATTGAGGAAATTCTACGAAGCGGAAGAGCAACTTATTGCACAATATTTTTTCAAGAGGTGACATTATCTATGCCTAAAAACCGTCGAAAGTCAACGCCTGCTTTGTTAAGAATGATTATATAACAATATTTTTAATTCACTCTGTATATATAAATAAATTACACGCAACGTCGCAGTTCTTCCTCAGCCTTGAAAAACTTCTCCACCTCTCTTAAATCCTCCAAAGTCTTTTCCTTTAAATTACCAAACGACGGTAAACTTCCTCCATAGTCTTCGTGTAGAAATTCTGGGGGGACATATTTTTTGTTGAATTCTTTCATGTCATTCCCGGAGGATGTGATATGATCTAGAAAAAAGTGAGTTTTTCACTTATTTTCTAAGGCTTCCTTACATTAGATAACAGTTCACTCTTGATGAAGAACTTGAAGGCACTAATTACCCGGTCGACGAGAAAATTACTGTTTAATATGTGAATTTCTTGGATGCGGAGAGGCATTCCTTCTTGAATATATTCTAGATGTTGAATCATTGATTTCATTTTGATGCAGGTGAGATGCATGAAGCCTGTCTACAAAAATTAACAGAGTGTGAGGTAAAAATTTAAGTATTCACCCTCTGAACTTAACGGGAGCAGTCACATAACATTTTTAGTGTCGAAATTGGTTTTTTGAGCCAATTTTAGCTTGGAATTATAGGTCACACTTGTGGTCTAAATTGATTTTGAAATGTTGGTACTGTCGGTACCACTTTGAACCACTTATTAAAAATTGTAACAAATTTGAAGTGTGATATAGTATTGTAAAGTACAATTAGCTAATTAAAGGATTGGTGAAAACGTGGATGTCGCATATCAAGCTGTACTGGTACGACCATAAAGCAGTTTTAGAAGTTGTTCAAAGTTGCACAATATTCCAGGTTAAAATTGTCTACCCTAATGACTTGTCTATGGTTGGTTTGTTTTACTCCAACATTGTACTATTTCTGAGTACCAAAATGACACAAAATTTATCAATTTCGTTTGATATTTTTTTCATTATCACAGTCACGTTTTTAAACAATTTCAGTTTGAAACTATGGGTCACACTTGAAGCACAACTGTACTTTCATAAAATGGTACTATCGGTACCACTTAAGTTATTTTAAATGTAAAGTGTGACACCTAGTTTCAGGCTAGAATTGTCTAACTAACCGATTGGTGGCTGTTTTGCTTTCATCTGTGTAAAATTGTAGCAGTACTAATTATTTGTATCCGTAAAGATAAACTGGACGTTAGATTAAAATTTTATATCTTTGGTTACCTATGCTGGATAATTTTAACTTGAACGTATTGGTAGTATAGTATAACTTTAATTTGATATGATAGTACAACTGGTACCACAGAAACCACTTCGTAAAAACTGTTCTAAGTGTGAACTGTAGCACATTATTTTTACCTAAAACTGGCTGACTAAACGATAGATTTTTATTTCGGGTTTATACTCTAAATTTCTACTAATTTCATACACTACGAGGAAAAAATCGGCAAATAACGTGGGATTAGAATTTTAGTACTATAATTGACTTAGTTAGACAATGTTGGTGTGAAGTCATGGGTCACACTTGGGTTCAGAAACGACATCTACAGTAGTAGTACTATACGTGTACCACTTTGAACTCTTTTCAAAATTGTCGTAGCCCTAAAGTATGACACATCATTTCAGACTAAAATTGTCTAACTAAACGAATAGACTTAGTTTCGTTTTGTTTACTACAATTTCTCTTGAAATACGCACCCCATTTATATCGATAATCAATATAACGCTATTAGGCGGATCGCTAATTTGGATCAAGTGAGCCAGCATTGTGCACATTTTCAGCATTTGCACTACATCAATGTTCCGATAATTGTAATCGTCTAGTTTTGAAAAAACAATTCCAGTGTTGCCTTCCAACCGTTGAGGAATAACACAAAAACCCCTAAAAATATGCAAGTAAAATTTTGGTTTTTTTTTGAAGACTTACATCACATGGATCACTTTCTTCATCTCCACGCTTTCTAGATCACTTATTGTAGATTTGTGGAGCAGCATTTTTTGTCTTAAAGTACGCTTCAATTGTTTTTATAGTCTCAGAAGTGTTATTATCACAAGCGAGCAGAAACAAAATTATAAATTCTTCTTGCAACTGAGGCAACGACATCTTTTTCAGCCATTTTTTAATGGCGTCGATGAAATTTTGGGTGGTTCTACCTAGGCTGATGATGGTGCTTGCTTGAAATTTAAATGGTAGTGACATTGCGAATTGTTGGACTCCAATAATCCAAGTCGGCTTCGAACGTTTTCAAGGTCGTGCAAAATTGATTAATTTTTATCACTAATAAAACAACTATGGATAATTAATTAGAATTAACAAATGCATAGCCTTCACTGAATTAACCTTGTTGGTGAACTTTTGTCACTTGTAAATCTAGAAAGCTTGTGTCGTTAATAATTAAAATAATCTAATGAGACATATTTTTACGTCAATGGAAAACACCGAGGCGATGTGATCAAAAGTTAAAAATTATAATCAAGAATACAAAGCCAGAGGAGACAAAACAAGTTAACATCATGAGACGCTGGACAACACTATTTGTCATTCGCTGATAATCTGTGCATCTCCACCCAATCAGAAAACGGCGCGCTAATTACGTCATCTCATTATTCGCTAATACGGTATCACAAATATTTCAACAACCAATGAGAGCATCTTATAAATTACCTTTTTATACAATGCATGCTAGGCGTCGCGACGATCTTGTCTTCCGCGAGTTACATCATAACATCTTAAAAGTTATTAATTAATTATTGATTGTGTTAATCAACACCAATTAAAAAAACTAAAATCAAAATTGCATCAGTTCTGTGAATAAAGATAGAATGTAAATTTTGTTTAATTTGCTTATTAATTATTTAATTACTACTTAATTAAAGATTAAGTTATTTAATTATTTAAGTCTCAAACAATTTTTTTTTAGTAAAATTTCTAAGTGTAATTTTGTAAAATTCAAGAGCTTTTAAATTTAACATCTAATTATTCCTAATTTCTTAATTAGTGTATTATAATAATATTCACGTGTGTTTATGTATTAAGTATAGAAAGTAGCATTATCGGTTCGAGTAAAAAAATAATTGTCGGGTTTTTTAATACTCATAAACGACACAAGACCTTTCTGACTTGCTAATTGGTGATACGTATCTCTCTTCTGATTGAACGCCGATAAGAAGAAAAGACCTCACGACACTAATTTAAAGTAGGAATCTGCCCTCTGTTTCATTTAAAGTCATGTGATATTTTCTTAACGTAAAAAATTTGTTATTCAAGGTAATCTTGTAAACTCGCCGGCCTAGTAGGTACTTCCTAGTACCCATGACCAGTTTTGATCAGTTTCTACCAGTATCAAAATGTTACCATTTCGCTTCACAGCCCAGACCATCGTCAACGAAGGAAGAACAACTCAAGCCGCCATTGATACTATCAGAAATTGGTTACCTACATCAAAGTTGCCATGCATTCCAGACGAGTTCATAGCGCTCTTTCTTTTATCGTGTATCAACAACATCGAGGTCACCAAAAACACGATCGTCGTATATTTTAAGATAAAAAATTTGGCGCCATATTTGTACGATAATTTAAGGATGGAAAATGAGGATATAGAGAAAGCCCGAAAAGTGCTGTAAGTTGTCGAAACGTTGTTATTTTCACTTGGTGGTGTAGGGGAATTTGTGTTGTTCCAGCGCGGATGGAGAACAACACTGTTGTTTTTTGTGTTAAGCTACTTGATACAAACTACAGAAAACTTGATATCGTTGCCGTGATCAAATACGCTTGTATGTCGTTGTTTATGACTCAGATGGAGGACCCACCAAGCGAGATAATCGTTATTTTTGACATGAAAGGAGTAAGTCTAGCTCGGGCCGCAAACACCATTTAGTACTCTTGATACATATTTACAGGTGGGTGTCATGCACATCACGTGTTTGAAAATGGCAGCGGTGACCACACATCTCCGTCTGATTCAAGAAGGTCTTCCTATAAAAATTCGACAAATTCACATTCTAAACACTAACTACGTGTTCGATAGAATACTGGCTTTGTTTAAAATGTTTATGAAAAACGAGTTTGTAAATATCGTAAGTCTGTAGTTTATGATAATAATAGTACCTAGTTGTATTAATCGGTTCCAGTTCAAGAGTCATTCTTCTGGGATGAAAATGGAAGAGTTTCATGAGAAATGCGTGCCGGCGCGATGTTTACCAGAGGAGTACGGAGGAGAGGCTGGTTCTTTTAACAAGTTGATACACAAGACAGAGGCAGAGATTAAAGACATGGAGGAGTTTTTTGAGAAAGAGGAGGAGCTACGCAAATCGTGTGTAGTTTAATTGATTGTGATTATAAAAAGGGCGTGGAGGTGCTTTAAAAAACTTTTTTTATTCGTGCTCCTTAGTTTTTGCTCTACTTTTAGAAAACGTCAAATTTCTTAGGCTTCTCTCACGCCTTCTTGTTTTTCTTATTGATTACTAATCTAGGCTTAAATCGTAAATTCTAATCGTCAAATTTTTGAAGTGAAAAGATTTTAATTATTATACGGACCAAAAAATAGAAAAAATGGTGGATGCGCCGGGTTATTTTTTTAGCATGCTTTAGGACAAATCGACATAAAAGTTTTTTTGAAACGCCAAGCACTCGCCAGGTAGTACCACTTTAATTTTTAGTAATTTTTAATTTTTTAACATAATGACTGAAAACGTTCTTATTGTGAACAAATATTGTTTTTATTAATATTTTCAAGATCAAAAATTTCTTAAACACTTTCAATTTCAACTGTGACTGATTTGATTTTTGTTTTTTTTTTATCACTGTGTAATGCGTCATAAAAAAACTTCTATATTCTAAAGCACTGGACTAGATCATTTAATTAGAAAAAGCTTTTATTACTTACTTTTATTAAGCAAATCATCTTTGTGAAGCAACTAGATGATAAAGAATTGCAGAATAGATACTATCAACAGGACAATGCAACGGTGCATAATTTTTCGACGAACGTTTGATCTAAAAATATTGTTTACCACAGGCTTTTTTTGTGTTATAGAAATGAGAAATGCACAGTAAAACCAGTGGGAATAAATAGTTTATCGAAAATGCCATCAGCAGTAACTGATTTTTTGAAATTACTAGAAGCAGAGTCGTACACAACGTAGCTTAGTTCATTTAAAACTATAAATGTCAATTTTTATTCGCGCTAACAAGGTCAGTACCGCATTTGCTAACATTGTAGCTGCAGAACGGCGGACGCAATGCCCAGTATACATTTCGGGATGTGAGAGTTCCAAAAAATTAGCAATCATCTTTGGAATTTGATATACTCTATTGATTTCTACAGGCTAAATGGTACATTAAAAATTATCGATTTGAACTTCAGACAAAAAAAATCGAGGAATATATTAAACATAAAGAAGCAGATGAAATACTGTTTATAATTTTATATTTTGTTAATTATATTGCTAAAACTTTGTATTTGTAAAATAAAACTTTTTTCAAATCTTAACATAATTTATTTACAAATAAATACGGCTTTGTACTTTTACATAAAATTTTGTTGTTAAAAACTTAAAACTTAACAATTCTGTTGCAAAAAACGCAGCGGCGTTCCAATTACATAGTTCTCAATTTGTTTTTAAGAATAAATGCAGATAAAAAATAATTCGAGCTTAATATTTACAGACAACTCATTTATTCTTAAAAACGTTGCGATGTAACAAAGTATTTTTAAAAAAGACAAAATTTAATACTAAGGTAACTACTTTTTAAATTAGGGTTTAAATATACTCTGTTACGTCACAATTAATTAAATATTAATATGTACAATTAAATTAAATGTTTTTCTTAATATTTTCTTATGTGCAAAAAATTATTCTTGTTTTTCATAAGTATCATAAGATGACTAACGAAACAGAAATTAAAGAATAAAAACTGAAAGTACACAAAAAAATACTGTTTTGTTATTCCATATAAAACCTTGAAAACGACTTAAACTAGAAACCTACAAAGATTTTAGTTTATTTTTATAAAAAACACGACACTTATAATTTAATAAAATTTGTTTAAGCTCTCAATTTTATTTCGGAAATGAAGATAAAAATTTTACAAACACATCACTGCAGTTTTAGAAATCGATGGTTCGTGTGCTCCTAATACCACAAAATAATATTGTCTACTGTTTTATTTATGAAGACAAAATTGTTGATTTTGATGACTTCGTTGATATTTCAACGACTTTGAATTATCCCCATTTTGTAGTGCAGTCGTTGGATTTTGTTTTTTTGTATTTCATCATCAAACATCAATTGATTGTGGTTAATTTAAAGCGTAGTTTTTTTTAAATCAGGAATTAAAAAATCTTCAAATTTGAAACAGAAATTGAGAGAAATTTTTAAAATTGCAAATAAAAAGAGGTAATAAAAATAAACCAAAATCAAGAATACACTCAAAATGTGAAATTTCAGACAGTTTTTGTTAAATTTTCGCCCACTTTTGTACGAGTTGGAATACGAGAGACTTCAATAGGTATTGCTTCTTTATAGTTATTTTTCTAAATGCTTCATGATGTTAGAATCACTGAAATATTAAAAATGTTGTTAAAAATGGGCAGTTACAGTTAAAAAAAACTTACATAATTTTGATCGATTCTACTCATTTCTGTGATTACTGTAGAGGCACCTAAGCGAACTTTACAATTTGGATTCAAAACGACATCTCCCTGAAACGGTGTATAAATAATTGAAGAAAAAAGAAGATAATTATTTGCTCACTGCTAGGTATATGAAAACATTTCTTATCAACTGCTGTTGTGTTCTTCGTCTTTTTAGTGGTTGAAACGCTATTTTGTAATCTGGTGACGGAAGTAATGATTTTTTTGTCGTTGATGCAGAAAATTCCTTTGAGGATGTTTAAGACGTTAAAGGCTGAAACATGCAAATGTGAGAAAACTTCGAGATACAACTACTTAATCACTTTATTTCCGTTTTTCTATATATTTGGAAATGAATTATGTGAACAATGTGTTTTTTTACTATTTGGGAAAATTATAAATAAATGTGAAAGCTACAACGTAAATTAACTTACCGAGAAATATTTGCTACGTTGAATCAGATTCTTGTTAAATTTTCTTTTCTCGTGTTGATGATGTTAATTTTATAATGCAAATTTTAATAAAAAAAATGTAGATTTCGAATTTTTAACGTTACTCAACAAATCAAAATAATCATTTTCTAAACAAATTAGAAAATTTAAAACTAACAAACTCATTTAGAAAGTAAAAACTTTAGATAGTTAATAAGTTCGGTTATCGTTGCAAACCGAAAACAAAAATTTTATTTTCATAGAAATAAGCAAAAGTGCGACAACAGTATTTAAATATCAAAAAACATAACAAAATTTTAGAAGATGTTTTTAAACTAGGAAGTTTCTAACAGAACATAAGAACTAAGAAATTCTTAGAATAACAAAAAAATTAGTTACGTTTTTTTATTTGTTGGTTTTCTTAAAGTAAAATTGGGTGTATTTAATTAGAATGTTGACAGTTTGTTATTAATTGCACAATACGTTCGTTATGTGTTTCAAGGGCAACATTTAATGGTGTTCTACCAAGTTCGTTAGGAGCATAGATGTTGGCCCCTGCCGTGATTAACAACTCTACTAATTTTTTGTCTCCTTCATCACAAGCACGCATTAAAAACAAATTAGCACGTTTTTTGGAAGCATTGATGTCTGCCCCTGCCTTGATTAACAATTCTACTATTTTTTCGTGTCCTCTAGCAGAAGCACGAATTAAAGATGTATCACCATTTTTATTGAAAGCATTGATGTCTGCTCCTGCCTTGATTAACAATTCTACTATTTTTTCGTGTCCTCCAGCACAAGCACGAATTAAAGATGTAATACCATATCGATTCAGCAAGAATTAAAGATGTGTCACCATCTTCATTGGGAGTATTGATGTCTGCCCCTGCCTTGATTAACAATTCTACTATTTTTTCGTGTCCTCCAGCACAAGCAAAAATTAAAGATGTATCACCATTTTTATTGAAAGCATTGATGTCTGCTCCTGCCTTGATTAACAATTCTACTATTTTTTCGTGTCCTCCAGCACAAGCTAAAATTAAAGATGTGTAACCATTTTTATTGAAAGCATTGATGTCTGCTCCTGCCTTGATTAACAATTCTACTATTTTTTCGTGTCCTCCAGCACAAGCTAAAATTAAAGATGTGTAACCATTTTTATTGAAAGCATTGATGTTTGCCCCTGCCTTGATTAACAATTCTACTATTTTTTCGTGTCCTCCAGCACAAGCACGAATTAAATATGTGTCACCATCTTCATTGGGAGCATTGATGTCTGCCCCTGCCTTGATTAACACTTCTACTATTTTTTCGTGCCCTCTATCGCAAGCATAAAGTAAAGATGTATTACCATCTTTATTGGGAGCATTGATGTCTGCCCCTGCCTTGATTAACACTTCTACTATTTTTTCGTGCCCTCTATCGCAAGCATAAAGTAAAGATGTATTACCATCTTTATCAGAAGCATTGATGTCGGCCCCTGCCTTGATTAACAATTCTACTATTTTTTCGTGTCCTCTGTCACAAGCACGAATTAAAGATGTGTCACCATCTTCATCAGAAGCATTGATGTCGGCCCCTGCCTTGATTAACAATTCTACTATTTTTTTGTGTCCTCTGTCACAAGCAAGAATTAAAGATGTATTACCATATCGATTCAAAGCATTGATGTCGGCCCCTGCCTTGATTAACAATTCTACTATTTTTTCGTGTCCTCTGTCACATTCAAGAATTAAAGATGTGTCACCATCTTTATCAGAAGCATTGATGTCGGCCCCTGCCTTGATCAACAATTCTACTATTTTTTCGTGTCCTTTAGCACAAGCAAGAATTAAAGATGTATTACCATATCGATTCAAAGCATTGATGTCGGCCCCTGCCTTCATTAGCAATTCTACTATTTTTTCGTGTCCTTTGTCACAAGCAAGAATTAAAGATGTGTCACCATTTTTATTGGAAGCATTGATGTCGGCCCCTGCCTTGATTAACAATTCTACTATTTTTTCGTGTCCTTCAGCAGAAGCACGAATTAAAGATGTGTCACCATATCGATTCAAAGCATTGATGTCTGCTCCTGCCTTGATTAACAATTCTACTATTTTTTCGTGTCCTCTGTCACAAGCACGAATTAAAGATGTATTACCATATCGATTCAAAGCATTGATGTCGGCCCCTGCCTTGATTAACAATTCTACTATTTTTTCGTGTCCTTCAGCAGAAGCACGAATTAAAGATGTGATACCTAATAGATTGGAAGCATTGATGTCGGCCCCTGCCTTGATTAACAATTTTACTGTTTTTTCGTCTCCTCGATAACAAGCATGAATTAACAATAAATTAGCAAGTTTTTTGGAAACATTGATGTCGGCCCCTGCCTTGATTAACAATTTTACTATTTCTTCGTGTCCTCTGTCATTAGCACGAATTAAAGATGTGTCACCATCTTTATCAGAAGCATTGATGTCGGCCCCTGCCTTGATTAACAATTCTACTATTTTTTCGTGTCCTTTAGCACAAGCAAGAATTAAAGATGTCTCACCAACTTTATTGGGAGCATTGATGTCTGCCCCTGCCTTCATTAACAATTCTACTATTTTTTCGTGTCCTCCAGTAGAAGCACGAATTAAAGATATATTACCATATCGATTCAAAGCATTGATGTCGGCCCCTGCCTTGATTAACAATTCTACTATTTTTTCGTGTCCTCTGTCACAAGCACGAATTAAAGATGTGTCACCATCTTTATCAGAAGCATTGATGTCGGCCCCTGCCTTGATTAACAATTCTACTATTTTTTCGTGTCCTTTGTCACAAGCAAGAATTAAAGATGTGTCACCATTTTTATTGGAAGCATTGATGTCGGCCCCTGCCTTGATTAACAATTCTACTATTTCTTCGTGTCCTCTGTCATTAGCACGAATTAAAGATGTGTCACCATCTTTATCAGAAGCATTGATGTCGGCCCCTGCCTTGATTAACAATTCTACTATTTTTTCGTGTCCTTTAGCACAAGCAAGAATTAAAGATGTCTCACCAACTTTATTGGGAGCATTGATGTCTGCCCCTGCCTTCATTAACAATTCTACTATTTTTTCGTGTCCTCCAGTAGAAGCACGAATTAAAGATATATTACCATATCGATTCAAAGCATTGATGTCGGCCCCTGCCTTGATTAACAATTCTACTATTTTTTCGTGTCCTCTGTCACAAGCACGAATTAAAGATGTGTCACCATCTTTATCAGAAGCATTGATGTCGGCCCCTGCCTTGATTAACAATTCTACTATTTTTTCGTGTCCTTTGTCACAAGCAAGAATTAAAGATGTGTCACCATTTTTATTGGAAGCATTGATGTCGGCCCCTGCCTTCATTAACAATTCTACTATTTCTTCGTGTCCTCTGTCACAAGCACGAATTAAAGATGTGTCACCATCTTTATCAGAAGCATTGATGTCGGCCCCTGCCTTGATTAACAATTCTACTATTTTTTCGTGTCCTTCAGCAGAAGCACAAATTAAAGATGTGATACCTAATAGATTGGAAGCATTGATGTCGGCCCCTGCCTTGATTAACAATTTTACTGTTTTTTCGTCTCCTCGATAACAAGCATGAATTAACAATAAATTAGCAAGTTTTTTGGAAACATTGATGTCGGCCCCTGCCTTGATTAACAAGTCTACTATTTTTTCGTGTCCTCCAGTAGAAGCACGAATTAAAGATGTATTACCATATCGATTCAAAGCATTGATGTCGGCCCCTGCCTTGATTAACAATTCTACTATTTTTTCGTGTCCTTTAGCACAAGCAAGAATTAAAGATGTCTCACCAACTTTATTGGGAGCATTGATGTCTGCCCCTGCCTTCATTAACAATTCTACTATTTTTTCGTGTCCTCCAGTAGAAGCACGAATTAAAGATGTATTACCATATCGATTCAAAGCATTGATGTCGGCCCCTGCCTTGATTAACAATTCTACTATTTTTTCGTGTCCTTTAGCACAAGCAAGAATTAAAGATGTCTCACCAACTTTATTGGGAGCATTGATGTCTGCCCCTGCCTTCATTAACAATTCTACTATTTTTTCGTGTCCTCCAGTAGAAGCACGAATTAAAGATGTATTACCATATCGATTCAAAGCATTGATGTCTGCTCCTGCCTTGATTAACAATTCTACTATTTTTTCGTGTCCTTTAGCACAAGCAAGAATTAAAGATGTCTCACCATCTTTATTGGGAGCATTGATGTCTGCCCCTGCCTTCATTAACAATTCTACTATTTTTTCGTGTCCTTCAGCAGAAGCACGAATTAAAGATGTGTCACCATATCGATTCAAAGCATTGATGTCTGCTCCTGCCTTGATTAACAATTCTACTATTTTTTCGTGTCCTCCAGCACAAGCAACAATTAAAGATGTATTACCATTTTTATTGAAAGCATTGATGTCTGCTCCTGCCTTGATTAACAATTCTACTATTTTTTCGTGTCCTTTAGCACAAGCAACAATTAAAGATGTATTACCATTTTTATTGAAAGCATTGATGTCGGCCCCTGCCTTCATTAACAATTCTACTGTTTTTTCGTGTCCTTCAGCAGAAGCACGAATTAAAGATGTGATACCTAATAGATTGAAGGCATTGATGTCTGCTCCTGCCTTGATTAACAATTCTACTATTTTTTCGTGTCCTTTAGCACAAGCAAGAATTAAAGATGTCTCACCATCTTTATTGGGAGCATTGATGTCTGCCCCTGCCTTCATTAACAATTCTACTATTTTTTCGTGTCCTTCAGCAGAAGCACGAATTAAAGATGTGTCACCATATCGATTCAAAGCATTGATGTCTGCTCCTGCCTTGATTAACAATTCTACTATTTTTTCGTGTCCTTTAGCACAAGCAACAATTAAAGATGTATTACCATTTTTATTGAAAGCATTGATGTCGGCCCCTGCCTTCATTAACAATTCTACTGTTTTTTCGTGTCCTCCAGCACAAGCAAAAATTAAAGATGTATTACCATTTTTATCGAAAGCATTGATGTCGGCCCCTGCCTTCATTAACAATTCTACTATTTTTTCGTGTCCTCCAGCACAAGCAAAAATTAAAGATGTATTACCATTTTTATCGAAAGCATTGATGTCGGCCCCTGCCTTCATTAACAATTCTACTATTTTTTCATGTCCTCTATCACAAGCAAGTAGTAAGGAAAAATTTGCATAGTCTTTTGCAACATTGATGTCGGCCCCTGCCTTGTTTAATAATTCTACTATTTTTTCGTGTCCTGTAGCACAAGCACGAATTAAAGCTGATTTACTACGTCGATTCAAAGCATTGATGTTGGCCCCTGCCATGATTAACAACTCTACTACTTTTTCATGTCCTTCAGCAGAAGCACGAATTAAAGATGTGTCACCATCTTCATTGAAAGCATTGATGTCGGCTCCTGCCTTGACTAACAATTCTACTACTTTTTCGTGTCCTCCAGCACAAGCACGAATTAAAGATGTGTCGCCATTTTCATTATAAGCATTGATGTCGGCCTGTGCCTTGATTAACTGTTCTACTGTTATTTCGTCACCTTTATCACAAGCAAGATGAAGTAAACTGTTTTTTTTCCACCGATCAATTGTTAAACAGTTGAGATAAGATTTAAATAAATTGAGAAATCTTTCTACTCCAAGAAGAACCGAAAGATATAAGACGTTACATTGAAGGTTGTAATTATCAGCACTGAAATAATTCACTTTAAAGTTTTCGTCTACAGCTGCCAAAGCAAAAATATTATCAGTTGCTTCAGCATAATTTATGGCGTTCATCTTAAATATCGAGTCCTCTTCAAAAACGTCGCACTTTGCTGACAATATATCAATTATTTCTAAATTATCGGAAGGATTGTCAGTGACTGTAACGGAATCATATTCTAAGTGAAAGCTTACACCACCTGCACCGTTCTTAGTTTTTATAAATTGATGTATTTTATATCTTTTACCCCACGAACACGCCAACTGCAAAGGACTTCTTCCAGCTGCATCCTTAAGTTCAAATTTATCTTCATGTTTTTGTAGTTGTGTTTTATTATTGCATAAAACCGCAATATGAGCAGGACAATTTTTAGCTAATATAAGATCGAAAAAGTAACGAACATTTGTATATTTTTCATCAAAAATAAAATCTTTAATTTTAAACATTTTTTGTCGTGCAAGATAACGTGCAACCAAATATTCGGCATAAGAAATATGAGCGAATTTAATTTTGCCTTCCGAATTTATAAACTCTGTGACAAAACCAAACCGATCATTAAATGTCCGAAAGTTGTTCTGAATTTCTGTTATATTTAAATTTAAGTGGTTCAACACATCGTCGCTAAAAATAAAATTTAAAGCAAATGATTCAAGTTGATTGATCAATGCCTCTTTTTCCTGACTTAATTCTTCTAGATCTGAATCATCAAATTTTGGATTTTTTTTGTAACAAAAATTAATTTTTTCGTCAACGAAATACTCATAGAGGTCACCCAACGAAAGAAAACTTTCTGTAAAATTTTGAATTCTGTTTTCGTTTTCTCGTAAAGTTTCGGTAAGCATGTAAATTTGTAAAGGGATACTTAGAATATCTCTGTGTCTGGAAAGTGCCACATTATCTATTATCTTTTCGGTTATCAAGTGAAGATCGTTTTGAATAGAACTAACAGACTGAAGACGCATTTTTATGTACTCAATTTGTTGATTTTTATCAAATTCAAAAACAGTTTGCGATAAAACGTTAAACTCTGACTCTAAAGTGCTCTTCAAATGTTGTCTGCATGTCATCCATTGTACGATTCCTCGTTCAGAAAATTCGTGTATAATTTTGATTATTACTTCGCGATTTTGGTCAGAAATTATTTCATCCAAAGCATCCCAGAGATAGACAACTTTAATACTTTGTGTTTTTATCAAAGAATTCACCACGTGATGATCAAACTGGCTCCAATTCGGATATTTTATTTTTAAGATATGTTCGTTTAAATTGTCAATGTCTTTATCATTTTTATAGAAATTACAAATTTGTTTCACGTCGTGAGGCGTAATAAGCGTAGTCAAATGGTTCGAAATAAATTTGTTCTTTAAACTTTTTAACAAAAAAGACTTTCCGAGACCAGGATCACCAACAACTAAATGAATGTTATTTTCAGAATTTGATTCTTGCAATTCGTCTTCTTTTATAGAATCTTTAGGATTGTTTTGCAACCGAAACCGTCGTAAAGTAGAACTGTCACCAACACTTTGAACCCATTCTAACTTATTGCCAACAAATTTTAAACAATGACAACTTTTGAATTTTCTTTTATCGCAAAGTGCTCGAAATTTTTGTGATGTACAATGATTTTTACTTACAACCAAAAGTGTTTTCTTGTCAGTTTGTTTTTGTTTATCAGGTTTAACCTTGCTTTGGTTTTTACTTTTTAAATATTCTTTTACGCCTACAGGTTCATGTTTTTTGATAAAATCGCTGTGTTCTTTAGTACTAACATTACTAATTAAAATTAACGTATCATCATCAGCATTATTTAAAAATTGTAAATCTACAAAATTTTTAGACAATATTCTAGGTATGTAAGGAACTGAGAGGTTTTCAGTTTCTTGTTTAATTTCATAGTCATTTGTCATCAATAATAATTCGTTAGTTGTGATTTTTTCTTGAAAATTGGTATTTTTAAATAAATCTATCAAATTAATTCTTTTTCCTGAAAAGAAAAGTTGACAATTTTCGACTAAGTCTTTATAAATTTGGTTATCAATTTTCAAATCAGACAATTTTTGAAAAATTTTAGCATCTCTGAAATTTTGCTGTAAATTATTTGTTAGTAAAATAAAACTTTTGTTATCACACAACTTAATTGCTTCCCAAACTTCTGGATTTTCATCTACGATTAAAGGACATTTATTCATCAGCCATAACAATTTTGAAGAAGCTACGTCAGATAAATTGTCAAGTTCATTTTTCGTCAACTGATAATTTCTGTTAATAATTTTTGCGTCTTTGGTACTAAGCAGATTTTTGTATTTATCGGACACTTGTAAATGTTTAAGATATTTTTTGTCAAAAACAGAGATATTAAATTTTAAAATTGCTTTCTGCAGAATTTCGTAATTTTTGTTTTCGCTTTCATTAAACGTAAATTGATGAATATACGGTGATACTAAAAACATTGCAAGTAAATGTTTTATCATCGTTTTACTTATTATTTCTTTCGTTCCTTCCAAAAGATTCCAGTCAGAAAAAAATTTTGTAAACTGTTCTGTCACTTCGTCTCTACAAGAAAATTTTTCTTTTATACTTGTAAGAAGATTTTTTTCCAAAATTTTAAAATCGCTTTGGCTTGTGTAAACAAAAAAATTTTTGAAAAACATTTTGCAATCTTTTGATATGTTGGTACTAGTTTTTGAATCAATTTCAAACTGAAAGCAATTATTTTGATTTGTTGTACCAAAATTAAATAAAGGCATTACTTCAGGCTTAGAAATGGTGAGATCAATTTTTTGATCATGATCAATTTCGAGTGTTACGCATTTCCCAATTTCTGGATTAAATGTACGATTTGTAAATAGAATTAATTTATAATCTGAAAGAATCTTTTTTTGCTTTAGAAAAGACTGAAAATATTTTCTAATACTAAAGTCGCCTTTATCACCAAGAAATTGATTTAATATTAATGGTTTCTCTTTTGTCATTGAATGTTTAAGTTGAATCGCGCACTTTGTTTGACCAGATTCGAAAATAACATCATCAAAACTACCGTAATCATCGTCATTCGACCATATGCGAAAATCATCAACAGAATCGATTGAATTTAGAGCAAGACTCGCCATAACCACATTTTCATAGTCTTTTCCGACATCGGTTGTACCCTTCCTCTTTTTAAAAGTCTGGAAAAATATATTTTGCGATGATTTACAATTTCTAACAATGTAAAATTTATTGTTATGTTTAGGTATGTCATTTACTAATAATGCAGTATTTTTAATATACATACGCATGCAGGTAAAAAATAATATAGATTATTATAAATTTGAAATTACACTTACCTTTTTATCAGAAGAAGAGCCTGGTTTGTTGTTAGCTTTCAGTTGTTTATCCATGTTTTGTTCTAGGTTTGAAGATGCTTCAATTCGCCTTTCTGGCCAAAAAAAAAAACAGATAATTAAAAATCATAAATAATGCAAAAACTTTTTCATGTAATTTGTGTAATTAAAACAAATACTGGAGAAACCTTTGTGATTAATAAATGTCGCTACTAAATACAAATTCTGTCTAAGTTTGCATAATCAAAAGATTTTTAAAAATACAACATTTATAGCGTAAAAGTTTAAATTAATCATAATTATTTCCTACAGACGTAGTTGGTTATTTTTTGAAAAAGTAAAACCACGACTGGATTTAAATTTTTATTCCAATTTCAAACTATGTATTATTAAAATAATAATTTTTCAAAACGGTTTTATGGCAACTCTCTAAACTGTATGTGGACTTGTCAAAAATTAATTATTGTAAACTAATTATTTCTACAATATGCAAAACTTACCAATGAATCAGTTAAAATGTTGAAATAACCATTTTAATTGTACAATTTATATAGTTTGTTATCCATAGATAATGTAATGATTTTATAAAAGCAGAAATAAAATATTCACTTTCCAAAAAATTACGAAAAGTTTGTGTAGAAAAAGTTTTTTAACAAAATTAAATATAGACACAATGTCGAGATAAAAATAATCTAGAACAAAAAATTTTTCGTATTAAATAGCTAAATTTGCAAAAGTGTAACCTGGTAGTCGAGAAGCTTTGTAATAATGTTCTTTAATGTTACTAAACTACAAATTATCTTTCAAGAGAACAGAACTAGATAATGCCGCTAGTAAGTTATTTGCAAGATTACAGTTTTTTAATATTATCAAAAAGTGTGATTAATTCACTATAGCTACTGACTTATTCAATGTTATACAATTTTTTCTAAAAGATTGTTGTTGTTAATTAAATTTTGTTACCGAATAAAATTATTTGAATAAAATAAAGATAGTACTGATTTAATATACTATATTGTATGTCATGCTTTCAAAAACAGGAGTATGAAAACTGTTTCAAATAGTTAGTTTATTAAGTTAAGGCAAACGAGTGTATCAATTTAATTTTTCTTATTTTTACTAACAAACTAGTAAAGTAATAATTTTATCTAGTTCTGATGTAATTTAGTTTAAACGTCTTCTGAAAAATTAGTTAGACCAAAATTAATAAAAGTCGTATAGTTACGATCAATACTTTACTTAATTAAGTATGCGATGTAATTATTAAAATAAGTTAAACTCACCGATTAAAATAAAACTGATGAATTTTCAGATTGTACACTATCACAAAAACCACTCAGTTTGATCGCATGTTAAACTTTGTACGTTACTAGTTTAAATGTTGAGGTAACGGTTAAAGTTACAAAATTTATAGGAATTGTTATCTGTAAATGTCATTTTATCTAAAATGGTACTCAAAAATTATGAAGAGCTAGATGATTTTAACCTTTAATTTGAATATTTCGTCAATAAAAATCTTCAAATTTAATAAGAATGAGATAATGTACTGAAAAACAAAAAAATTCAAAAACTAATAATCTGATAAAAAGGTGCTTAAAATTAATGAATCAAAAAAAATAAAGAAAAAAAGCTTTTGAAAAAAATTGTACACTTCAAAAAAATGGCGAATGACAACCTGAAGAATTAAAACTAGACAACTTTAAAAGTGAAATAAAACCCAAAAAAAAAAAATTATTAACAATCTTAAAACTAGAAGAATAGTTTTAAAATTACGAATTTGAGAAAAGTTATGAAAATCTTGAAAATTTAAGAAAGTTCGAACTTGAACGTCAGCTAACAAGTTAATGTAGAAATAAGAACAAGCTAAAAATGGCTTAAAAAAAAAACAAAAATGCCGTTTAATATAGTACTGTACATTACAGTTTTTTCAGCTTATTTTTAAACTTTTAATACTTCTAGATCAAATACGCCATGGTTGTGATATTGTTAAAAAAATTGGGTATGCCACAGTGTTTAAAATCGAAGTAACCAGTTTCTTAATTTGTCTAATATTAATTTTATAGTACATGGACTAATTCTTAAACTTTTGTAAAATTAATTTGTTGTGTCTTGTTATTCATATTATGAGAGAGCCCCAATATTTAATTTTTTTATACTTTAATTCGCTAATTTTTGAGATTTCTTTCATTAGCTAAGATTTTTAATTTCTCAGATAAAATAGTTCTGAGCATATTTTTCTTGTAAAATCTGTCTTTTAAGCTGTCCTTAAATTATCTTATTTTTATTTTTAGAAATGCCCAAATTCTCAATTTTTCAGAATGTAATACACAAACTTTTGATTTTTTTGTCACAATTCTGTTTCAGGCTTTTAGTTCGTGACATGGAAATTCTGATCTTGTATTTGGAGTGAATGCTCTAATCTAATATTTGTAGTGGATTTGAAGGCCAATTTTAACGTAATAAGTGTTTTTCTTAGGATTTTATCATATTGGACAAATATGTATTTTTTACAAAATAGATATTAAAAGTGTTTTTTTTTTTATAAACAACTTAAGTGTTACTTAGTTTCAATAGATTTCAGTGTCGTAATTTTCAATATAACGTGACAAAATTAACCTGATTTCTGGTTTCAGAGTTGCGTTTTGATTCAAAGTCATCAAGATTGCTTAATTATTTATTGGCTGTTTAGATTAGAATAGATGTTGAGATGCTGAAAATGTTATCGTATTTTTTAAATCTTATACGTGTATGTGAACAATCCGTTCTTACCTCGCTTATAACAATTGCAAATTTTCAAAAATCGATTGGATGAAGAAATCTTTGTTTTCAAAAAATTGCAGTTACAGTAGAAGTCACTTATAGCAACGGCTAAGGGAAATTTAAGTCGTTAGAGCCGGACGTCATTGTAAGCGACTTGCTCAGTTTTTATTTGTATAGAGTGATTCATTTCAATATTAATCATAGGCGGCTTTGCAAATTTAAACGTAGATCGTATCTTATAAAGTGAAATATACATATATTAACCTCATTAATTAACAAAAAAAATTGTAATTTTTGATTGTTTTGATCTTACAGTCTTAATAGTCCATTACTTTAATTTGTTTTTCTAAAGAGGACACGTAGGACAAATATGGCTTATTTTGATCACTGGCATTGCAGGTAAAAAACCTCTGACGACATTGATAGCGTGTAGAGCATCACCTGCACTCGGGATTTCAAAATGGTCATCTTTTGAACGCACGTCGTCAATCGTTATCCACACTCACAATTTCATTTACGATTTCTTCTTCATTTAAGTTGTTAAATTTTTCAGATTGTTCATCAATATTCACAAAGTCTATGAAATTTTTCATTTAGAAGCAGTGGGATTCGACAGAACTTCATCATGATTGTCAAAAGCATATCCATGCTTTAGTTAACGTGGTGATAACATCTAAAAGAGTACTGCAGGTATTTAAGCTGTTATTTTACTCTAGATGCTAAACAACTGTTAAAATGTGGAATTTTTTATAATAAACTTTTAAGGCTTTAATAATACCCAGATCCACTGATTGACAAACGGACGTTTGGATGTGCAGAACAGTTGTCAACAACAACTAAAATCTTCTTAGATACGATTACCAATTCTCCATTCCATTCGTGCAAGGTTTTAATAAATATTTCCGAGGTCATCGACGTTTGCTTGTTGATGTCGTATTTTACTGGTAAAAGAGTCACATTTTCCAAGCAACAAGGTTTTTGAGCTTTCCTAATAATTCTTTTTAATAGTTAAAACTTTCCTCTTCGACTTGGATGTTAAAGTCATTTTTTAACGTATTATCACCATCAGCATACTAAAACGAGCTAAGGCTTAGCAGTGAAAATAAAAGCTGGAATCATTTCCGGATATTTCCGAGACCACATGTCGTTAAAAACGACTTGGTCGTTATAACCGGACTTTTTTAAAATTGGTTTATATGGAAATAAAAACAACTAGCTATATTATAGTCGTCGTTAAAATCGGTCAGTTGCATAAAAAGACGTCGCTATAAGTGACTTTCACTATATACCGATTTGAAAGTCAAGCAATTTTGATTATGAAACTTCCGCTTTTTGATTTTTCGCTGTGGTCGGATTTTAAATTTTTACAATTCGAATATCTAATATTTGTTTTTTTGTCATAACTTGGTTGCACACTTTTAGATCGTGACATGGAGATTCTAATCTTTTATTTGTAATGATTTTTTAAATCTAATCTTTAAAGTGGATTTCAAATCAAATTTTTAAGTATTTTTCCTAAAATATATTGTTTAAAGTACAACAAAAGTGGCAATGATTTTTTTTGATAGGCAGCTTAAACGCTATCGAATTTTTTCTTGAATCTTAAATATAAAGAATTTGCTGTTACCTCGATTTTAAAAAGCCAAAATTTAAAAGAAACCAATTTAAGTTAATTAATTAAAAAAGATAACACCCGATTGCTGAATTTGTTGAATGTTGAATTTAACAAAAAAAATGAAAAAAAGCAAATTTAAAATACTAAAATATTTGGGATGAAAATTTAGATTTAAGAAAACTGGAACTGGAATATTGAAAATCTAAATTATTAAAACATTGATGATCACAGAAAGTGAAAACTAAAGGATATGTTAACAAGTTAACAATCGAGCAGAAAAAAGTCTTGTTATTCTCTATCTAAATAATTTGATTGATTGCTATAAAACACTTTTAAAAATAGTGAAACTGATACCTTAACCAAATTCTTTACCTGCATCTTTTCATTTGAATATTTTTCTCTAAATTAGAAATAAAAAAAATGTTTAAGACTTGTTAAATGTAATTTTTCTAATTTGTTGTGGTAACAAAGCTGTTAACGCACTCATTTTAAATACGTTAATAAGATCCGAGGAAAGATCAGTTTTTACGGTCCCTGACATACAAGAACTTAAGATATAACAAAAATTACGTTGTTACTTTACATTATCTTCTGCAACTGCAACGCATTTTTTTCAACCATGCTCCAGTGCTTGGATTCTCTTGGAAAAAAACTCTTGATGTTGCTATTTTCCAGCAGATATCACTTCCTTATCGACACCATATTTATTACCAAAAAAATATTTTTTTAATTTTGGTAACCAATAAAAGTCACTAGAGAGCAGCAAATAAAGCAAAGTGTTCCAACAACTCGATTCCTCCGTCATAAAAGCAAGCATCGCTATATGAGTTTTGTGAACCGAAGCGTTATCCTGATGGAACAACTTTTTCCGTCATTTTTCGCAGAAAATTGTGGCCATAACTTTACCAGCAGAAGGCAAAACCCGAAACTTACGAGATGGAGAAAAACTTCTATGATGCCAGTCTATACTTTGTTTTTTTAATTCGGTATCCAAGTCAAATTGGCAAATTGGCGTCAGAATGAACTGCTCGCAACCGTTTCTGATAAAATGCCAACATTTTCGAGAGGCAATGCGCAGACAGCTTTTTAAGACACAAGAAAAAACTGTGATTGCTCACACACGAGATGTGGTCAACAGGTTTTCGCAAACTGAGAATGTTAACAAAGGCAAATCAACAGGAAGGCCTGAAATAGTTCATGAAATAGTTGAAGATTTGCGTCAACAAGTTGAGGAACGCCCTAAATGTTGTGACAAAATCCAGACAGTCCATTAGATTCTTAAAAAGAATTTACATTTACATCCATACAAGTTTACCAGTGTGCTTCAGCTATTACCCATTGATCCCAAGATGCAACATTAGATTTGATATTCATTTGCGGCGTTTTGGTAACTTTCGAAACTGTAGAATATAGTCCTCAGAAAATCCGCATAAATTTAATAATTCATGTAATTTTAGTTATATCTCGTAGGTCTAATTACTCTGATTATTTTGATAATAGGGGAAACTAGGGACAAAAGTAACGCGGGACGAACATCAACGATTATTTATAATCTATTTCACACATGTAATCATGCACACCAGTGTTTAACACCTTGTCTACCTCTCTTCCACCTCAGTTAAGCTCCCGACGCTGGAAATGGAGGTTTGCTTTTTCAAAGATTAGTACAGAGAAAGTATGTATGCCAAAAATATTTCGTACTATCTTAAACGTCTATTATTTTAGCGATTTGTGCAATTTAGCTACATTATTTACAGTTTACAATAATAAATAATCATTCTTAAAACTAGTCTAGCGCAACATATCTTTCCTTGTAGGTATTTTTGTGAATTGTAAAACTTATAATTTTGTTTTGTACTGACATTTATAAGTGTGAATCAAGTGTGAACATACATTTTCAGTTTCAAGATTGACTCGATTACAGATTATCGTGATCGCTCGATACTTAACGGTCGTATGTATGCCATGCGTTCAAAAAATGAAGATCAAAGTCACCTTGGCTAAACTTTTGTTATCGTTAAGGTATGTCGTAATTTTATTAAAATTGACTTTAGTAACAGTGATAGTAGTAACTTTAGCATATTTTTTAGTATTAAATAAACTTTTTTTCAAGTAGCCTTTCTTTTGTTTTCAAGTGTTTAAAAAAGTATAAATATGAACACAATTAGTCATGTTTAAGCGAGTCTTTAACATCAGCGCTACGACATACGGTCCAATATAAGGGTAACTTGATTTCTTTCTTTTCGAACGTTCGTAAATATTTTCTGAGTTAGTTAAAGGCTTACATGGCGTTGAAGTTAACAAAAACATGTTTTCTCGTTTTTTTTTTAATATAATATAAAAATATATCAATAAATAAATGAATTGTACTTGACATCATACGATGAATGTCATTGTGACCAATCAGGAAGCGGAAATTGTTATGTAAACGGTTCTGCGCAGAACCATGATATAAACATAAATGTTTATATCATGCGCGGGACTTAAGAATGGAACCATTTTTGACGCCAGCTTCCGGTAGAAGAACAACGGCGAAAAGACGCGACCTTATCTCTTGATTTAATTGATCAGCCTCACCGAGATAATTAAATTTTACTCACTAATTTTGCCCAACTAATTGCGATGGAATTGGGGTCGCAGGAAATCGCTGCAGGATTTAGGCAGTAGCGGAAATTTCCGGTGGTGACGCCATCTTGCTTTTATGGCGAAATTTTCCCTTTTTCTGTACCACCGACTTTAAAGGCGTATTTAAAAACAACGAACCATAGAGATGTCCTGAAGGACATGACAGACACTTCAGTCTTGACCTGAAATTTGAGACCAAAAAATTCGTAGACCATTTTTTTAGATGCTCACTCGAAAGAAATCTTTTGCAAAAAAGGTAAAGATTTTTAATGGTTCCACATGTAAAGCAAACACCTACCCGTGTCAATGGTTTGAAACAAATGAACACCACTGCGCATTGTGGTACTTTTCAAGTTTTTGGTATTATGGTAGGTTCGTTTGGTTCCATACCAACAACTCGATCTCTAGAGTACCACAATTTTTAATAAACCTTCGTTTGGTACTGATGTAAACCTCGTGGTTGAGCTCCGTGCCTAAAGTACCAGAAACAGTAGGTAGTACTGGGTTGTATAATTTTTTCTACCAAAGCCCCTAACTGCGTCAGCGGTGAACTTCAACCAATCAATCGTGGTCACTAGAATGAACTTATCAAGCGTAAAAATGGATATCTTGAGCTTGAAGTAAGAAACGAAACCAAATCCATCCGCCCAAATAGCGAAGTAAGTGAAATCTCTGAGCGTGCACAATTTCACCTCGATCCGTGTAGTGTATTTGAAGAAAAAGTGATTTTCGTAAAATTAATATTTTTCCAACAATAGAGTCCATTTATTGCTCTTAATATGGAAAGTGATCTCAAAATAACTGCAACATTTAAAATAAAATTTCCGCGTTGAGTGCAACTGGTCAAAATTATTGAGGAAAATCATTTTAGAGAGATGCAATTTGGGAAAACATTTATTAGGAAAAGTTGACATAACCATTTGATTGTTTAATAGCTTTGAGTTTGGTTACTCGAGGATGTCAGTGTCAGTGATAAAGCAAAATTTTTGACTAGCGAAAAATAGAAAAATATAAATATCTCCTTCAAATCCTCAGTCATTTCTATGCATCTTCTGATACTCCGTGAACGTCATCAACCCTTTCAAAGTAGCCACCCTCAAATTCTTCCCTCGAACCCTCCCATTAATGTGCCAGTTATGTAGCTCTGCGACCTGTGTGCATGACGCCTCCGCCGAATCACCACTAGCATGCAAAAATCCGCGCCAAAACTCGTTTCCAGGCAGAGAATTGCTGCCCCCCGCATACGACACCACCAACAACTTCCCCGCATCTTCACCCTGCAACTTCACATGAAGTCTCTCCTTATCCACCATGATCAACTTTATCTTTCCTATCTTGCCTTGTTTGTACTCCCCCGCCTTCTTGTGATCGATATAAGCGAAACAAACATCACTGACGTTTGTCAGAACATCTGAAAGAAGTCTGAAGAAGAAATGAAGACAAAGTGACGAAGGAGACTCACGTGAGATGCTTTGCGAAGGTGTCCATGAAGAGTCTTGGAACTCACGAAGTTTGCCTTTTCCCGAGCTGAGTCCCACGACGTGGATGTACGCCATCTTGTTTAGTTTCTTCGCGCGATCGTTCGCTTCTATCAAGAGAGTATCTATAGAGAGTGCGATTCTTCGGCGGTAGACGACTTTGTCGAAATAGCTACCGTCCTTGAAGGGTATATAACGATTTGGGGAATTTTGCATGGTCGGTAACAGCTCGCGGTAAGTGAGGCTCGCATCACTGTAGAAGTTCAAGAAGTGTCCTTGAAGAGTTGGGACGAAGAACTGACCATAGCCGTACTTGTGGTCGTTTTGTTCTTCAGTTTTGATGACCTCGCGGTGTTCCATCACGTACTCTTTCGTCAGCTGTGTGCCTATCTACCCAATGATGACGCCATCATCCTCCACTTTGCTTCTGTCATCTTCAAAGGCACCACGGTTCTCCCGATGACCGTCATTGATGAAGACCGTGTGTGAGGATATCGATAACAGCGCTGACAACTTCATCTCGTCGTAACTTAGACAGTTTTAAAGAACCAGAGGTTGTTTCTCCTCTCTGGTACCAACACTCTCCCATCCACCATCACCGGTGGTACCATCTAGTAAGAAATAGTGGTCGTCTTCCCCCCAAAACGCCACCGCTCGTTTACTCAACAACCGATCAATGAGCTCCAAGAGAGTCATATTTTGATAAAAGTCTCGATTCCCAAATCTCTTTTGGTAACCTAAGAACACCGAGCATAGATAGAGAGCGTGCTCGTGCATCACCGGATATGTAGAATTGATGTTCCGCTCTAGTACTTCTTCGGGGATATTCTTTTTGCTAAGTTGGTGGCAACGAACTGTGTCGATAGGGAATTTTCTGGGGAAATTTGGTGAGTTCGAGGAAGGTGACGTCGGGAGGTGGAGAGACGGTGGCTGATAAAAGCTCGGTCTTATGATGGAGGATCCAGTGGGGGGATGAGGCGAACCAGGTGTCCTAAAATTGTAACAAATTTTATTCGGTTGGTAGAAACTAAACGAAAATTGTACCATGTTTTATGCAAGTGATGAGATTTCCAGTTAAGTAAATGTGACCAGATTATAATCAAATCTGCAAAGAAGGAATCTGTAAAGGAGATGGTTTGAAACTTTGATAAGGTTTCATGGTCGTGAGTTTAGTTCAGAGTCAAATAAAATATATAAGGTGTCACTAAAATGCGCTAAAGCCACTTCAAAAATGCTTACTACTAATTTTTATCTTTAATAAAATTGTATTATTATAGCTTTCTAATTTTTTTTATTCAAAAAATTAAATTATCAATTTTACAAAATTTTTACAATTCGAACATTTTACAATTGCTTTTTTTGTCATAACTTGGTTTCACGCTTTTAGATCGTGACATGGAGACTCCAATTTTATATTTGTAACGGTTTTTTAATTTAATCTTTGAAGTGGATTTCAAAGCAAATTTTTAATTATTTTTCCTAAGATTTTATCAAATCGCGCAAACATGTATTGTTTAAAATAGATAATAAAAGTGTCGATGATTTTTTTTGATAAACAACTTAGACCCTATCGTATCTATTCTTAAATCTTAAATATAAAGACTCTGCTCTCAGCTCGATTTTAAAAAGTGTAAATTTAAAAAAATATATATTTGAATTATTTAAAAAAGTAACATCGATTGTTGAACTTGTTGAATTTTGAATTTAACGAAAAAACGAAAAAAAGAATAATTTAAATACTAAAATATTTGGGATGAAAATTTAGATTTAAGCAAATTGAAACTGAGATATTGAGAAACTAAATTATTAAAACATTGAGGATTTGAGAAAGTGAAAACTAGAGTATATGTTAACAAGTTAACAATCGAGCAGAAGGAACGTCTTTTTATTCTCTTTCTAAATAGTTTGGTTGATTACTACAAAACATTTTTTAAAGTAGTGAAGCTGATACCTTGACTAAATTCTTTATCTGTATTTTTTTATTTGAATATTTTTCTTTAAATTAGAAATACAAAAATTGTCTGAGATTTATTAAATGTCCTCGAGAGAAGATCAGTTTTTTCGGTCTCTGGCATACAAGAACTTAAGACATTACAAAAATTACGTCATTACTTTACATTATCTTCTGCAGCTGCAACGCATTTTTTCTAACCATACTCCAGTGCTTAAACTGTCTTGGAAAAAAAATTCTTGATGGTGCTGGTTACGGCAGAGCGTTCCAACAAACTTGATTCAGAAATTACAGATTTTTTTGTTAATTAATAGGGTTAATATATATTTCACTTTATATGGGGTGTTTTTTGTTTCCAATCATGATTATTTAATAATATGAATAAAAACTGAGCAGGTCGCTTACAACGACCTCTGGCTATAACGGCTCAAAATTTGCAGTCCCTTGGCCGTCGCTATAAGTGACTTTTACTGTAGCTGCAGTTCTTTAGATCCGTAAGAACGGATTCTTCACATATACGTATAAGATTTAAAAAGGACGAGAGCATTTACCGCATCTCGATGTCTGCTCCAATCAAAACACAGATAAAAATTATGCATGACTTTAGATCAAAATGTAAATTTTTAAAATTTGAAAAGAGAGTAACTCTTAAATCAGAAATCAGGTTAATTTCGTCACGTTATATTGAAAATTGCGATACTTTGAAACCTATTGAAACTTAAGAACACTTAAGTTGTTTATAAAAAAAAACACTTGCAAAAAATACATATTTGTCCAATATGATAAAATCTTAAGATAAATACTTACTACGTAAAAATTGGCCTTCAGATCCACTACAAATATTCCATTAGAGAATCCACTCCAAATACAAGATCGAAATTGCCATGTCACCATCTAAAAGCCTGAAATCGAATTGTGACAAAAAAAAACAAAAATTTGTGTATTGCATTCTGAACAATTGAGAATTGAGCATTTCTAAAAATGAGAATGAGATAATTTAAGGACAGCTTAAAACGCATATTCTGTAAGAAAAATGTGCTCAAAACTATTTTATCTGACAAATTAAAAATCTTAGCTAATGAAAGAAATCTCAAAAATTAGCGAATTAAAGTATAAAACATTAAATATTGGAGCTCTCTCATAATAAGAATGAGAAGATACAACAAATTAATTTTACAGAAATTTAAGAATTAGTCCACATACTATAAAATTAATATTAGACAAATTGAGAAACTGGTTACCTCGATTTTAAACACTGAGCACACCCAAATTTTTTAAAAATATCACAACCATAGCATATTTGATCTAGAATTATTAATAGTGTAAAAATAAGCTTAAAAAATTGTTTCCTATATTACGATATTAAACGGTTTTTTTTGCTCGTTTTTAAGCCGTTTGTTCTTTTATGTCTACATTAATTGGTTAGCACTCTCAAGTTTTAACTTTTTAAACTTTCAAAATTTTCATAAATTTTTCTAGATTCATAATTTTAAAACTAATCTTCTAGATTTAAAATTGTTAATAATAATTCTTTAATGCTAATTTGAATAGCAATATATTTAAATTTAATTTTTTAAACTTCTCTAGTTTCAGGTTGTCATTTGTCATTTCTTTGGAAGCTTTTCAAAAGCTTAATTTTTTCTTAATTTTTTTTGACTCATTAATTTCGCACTCATTTTGAATGCGTTAATATGCACCAAAGAAATATCAGTTTTTCAGTTTAATATTTATTACCAAGAAGATATTTTTTTAATTTTGGGAACAAATGGAAGTCACAAGGACCAGGTGTGGTAAATAAGCAGAGTGTTCCAACAACTCGATTCCTCCTTCATAAATAGCAAGCATTCCGATATGACTTTTGTGAGCCGGAGCGTTGTCCTGATGCTACAACTTTTCTCGTCATTTTTCTTTAATATAGTAGTAGTAGGCTGTTATTGTGTGTTCAATCTCTAAATAATCAGTAGTCAGGATTCTTTCCGCATCGCACAAAAAGAAATTACACTTATATCCCTACAAGTGTACCACTATGTATCAGCTATAACCCAAAGATGCAACGTTAGATTTCATATTCTTCGGTGATATCTGGTTTCATTTGTCGGAATATGTTAACTCCCAACACTGTAAAATATAGTTCCCAGAAAATCCAGATGAATTTTAATATATGTAAAATGGTTCTGTTATTTTAATAATACTATTACCGAAACCAGATATAGATGATAAATATAAAGAACTACAGTTTGGTGGTTTCCAGCAAGATAGAGCTCCAGCACATATCTTGAACTTACTAACTAGACGAATTTTATCCAAATCGTGTAATTTCTCAACGACGTTATGCAGCATATCTTCCGCGCTCTCCGGACTTGACACCATTGGATTTTTCTGTATCTGATTATTTAAAGAGCAAAGTTTTTCAACAGAATTTTAATAATTTTAATATTAAAATTTAATATTAAATTAATATTAAATATTTAGTTTATTTTTCAATTATTTATTTGTTCACAATTCTGTTGTAGAGTAGTTAGAATTTAATTATTTCTGTTTAAAAATTGATTTCTTTAACAGTGTATATTTCTTGGTTCCATTCAATATGAAAAATTGCTGTTATTTTACTCGCACAATTATCTTCAGGAGAAGTCAGAAAAACAAGTGTATAAATTCTTAAAGTTTGTTTAAAATTGTTATTGTTGCTCTTTTACTTGAAATATGTATTACGTTTTTTAAATGATCTTAAAAACCTGAATATTTTACTTGAAATCCAACAGAGCTCAATGAGCATCAGCAAAATGAACTAGCGCTTCGCATGCAGAAGGCGAATTTTAGCTTGTTTTATAAATACCTTGAAAATTGTTCGAACTAACATTTTAACTTTGTAATATGCCTTTAAAAACGGAAAAATCGCATATAATTCAAATTCGTTGATAAATGCAATTTTTATGTCAATTTTACAGTGTTTTACACAGAGCAAAATGCTTAAAAACTGTAACCTCTTTTAATAAAATGTTTACCCATGTGATACGCTTGCAGTTGAGAAAGCTACTCGCAATTAACAAATCATTAACGAGTAGAATAAGAAGAGAGCTACTCCACCAAGAAAAAAAAATGAGTAATTGAGATAATACTTTATCTTCTTTAAAAAAAATGCAGCCATTTTTTTGTTTTTTTCTATAGCAGATTTTAAAGTGTGCTTTATTCGTCTCAAAATTCAAGGCTCACTTGTAATGTAATCTTAAAGGCAGATTAAGTGATACTTTAACATCAAGGGCGGATAAAATACTTCAACTTTTAGTTAAATTTAGTACATTAATATTTTGAATTCATGGTAATATTAATGGCAAAATTGACTTTTATTTTATATAAACTGATAATATATACAGAGCTAGTCACGTAAGGGGTATTTCTGAATTTATTTTGTACGCAACCAACAATACAAATCACACTGACTACTTGCTACCATATTAAAAGTGGTTTATTTTAGTAATCAAAGTAGGTATTAAATGAGGCTGAAAATGTCAAAATGACAGATGATTAATTTAATTTTCAATTTTATCAACAAATAAACTAACCCAACAAATGTTCAAAGTGTGCTTCATTAACTTCAAGACATGCTTCAAGTCTATTTAGAAATGATCATCGCACATGTCTTGATCAAAAAACTCGTATGGCAGGACAATTAAATAGACAGAGCAATCGTGAATACAATATTTTATTTTTTTAGTGAGGAAGCTAGTCGTCGTCGGAAATTGTATTGCTGGTTGCCGTAATAAAAAATTCAGAAATACTCTCTACGTGACTAGACCTGTATACAGGTCGTCACGAATTTTTTATTACCACAACCATATTGAAAATTTTCAAAAACGATTACAATTTTAACACTGTCGATATCTCTGGCGGTAATGTTCCAGAAGTACAAAAAATTGCGTATATACCTCGAGACTAAAGTGCTCAAATTCCTTGAGAGGTTGTTGCCTTCAGGCTGCCGCCCTTAAGGCAACAAACTTCACCAGCGTTTTTACTACTGTCAGCAGTGTAACTCCTGTTAGCAAAATTGTGTGAAATTTTCTGCAGAAAATAGTCCGTCATATTCCTCTTGTATGTCATCTATGAATATTCATTAATTTTCTATTCTTCTGAAATTAAGTTACCAGAAGATCCGGTTACAAGAAGAATGTCAATTGTTTAAAAAAACAAGATTTTAATAAAATATAAAATTATGTGTCGTTAATTTTGTATAATTTGAAAGAAAATTAATAAACACTTTTCGTTGTAATCCCTGACGTGATACAATAATTTTATCTGTAAATCTCGATAAGGTTTGAAGTAAGTAATCGTTACGACATAAAATATGGTGTTATTTTCAAAAAATAATAAATTGATAAGTACTATGTCAATTTTTAAATAAATGGACGTGAATAACAAAAAATTATTATCCCACTAATTTAAATATGTTACAATTTGTAGCTTTAACATCATAATCGCGGTGAAATTAATAATAAAAATATGTTTTAATTAAAATAACCAAGTTTGAGCTTCACGTTGTCGACATAAATCGATTTCAGTTTTTTTTTAGACAATAAGGCACGGTAAGTAAAGTACACGTGTTGAAAAATATTTATTGAAGTATTTATTTGTTCTTCTTATCTGCCACTTGAGCATGAAATGTGTTATACAACTTTGGAAAAACCCAATTGCTAATAGATGCAATCAATTTAAGAAATTACTGCGCGTTTTATAAATTAGATAACGAGAATTAAATATTCCGGTTGCCTACCTTTTAGACGAACTTGGTCATTACATAAAATAAAGTTAAAAAAATGAAAAAATGTGTCTTTTTTTAATTGTGTTAGAACTACAGACGAAGTGGGCTTACATTAATTTTTCGTAAAGAAATTACTCTTTTTCACTTGAGTTATAATTTTTTTCACTCATTTATTAACCGTGTCCAATAAAAATTTAATGCAAAGAAAACGAATTTAAAAAAAAAAAAACTGGTAACACGCAATATTGACCAAAATGAAAAAAAACTTTCTTCCTGAAAAAATTGGTAAAGATGTTGAAGAAACCACATCGAATTTGCCACCGAAAAAATCTAGAGACGCTTATTACAAGAAATTAACTGACTTCAATAACCGGAAACAAAGAAATGATGTTTCTGGGGTAAGCAAAGACGTGCTGTTGAGTTACTTCTTTAATGCCAAAAAAGAAGTTGCCACCTTTTCAATGTGGACGAAATATTCCGAATTAAAATCGACTAAAGTTTCACGAAAATGTTTTGAAGAACGAAACAAAAAATCACAAGCCGAAGAAAACAAAAATTCTTGAAAGAGAGCGTATTCAACAGTTTCTTGTAGAAGCACGCAATAAAAAATAGTTGATGATGAAGGTAGATCGATTTTGTTATTTGAGAATGAAATTTAATTTTTCACATTACAGATTGCACTAATTTTTGGTGTATCAGGTGGCTGCCGATCTAATAAATTTTCCGTTAATGTGCTGGATATTTGTAGAATATATGTCTCTGTGACCCAAGAAGAACACAACAGGCTGTTTTGTGCTACAGGAACGAAAAGTGCACAGCACAGCTAGTGAGAATAATAGAGTCTATCGAAAATACCAGCAGCAGCAGCTGATTTTTTGAAACTACTAGAACGAGACTCGTGCACAGGACATAGTGTGAAGCGCACATCAGCTACTTTCACTCTAATGCTGAAGGAGATCTGGGTATGGTTCAACGTCGTGATCGATTAAAATCGACAACTGTGGCACAAGGCCATGTCGAAGAGTTAATTTCGAGCAAAATCGACATTGTTAAGAAGATCTTGCATGAAAATTCGGGAAACTGAAGGCAGTGTTAATATGGATACTGACAAGAAAAAATCGAATGGATGTGGAAACAACATGGAAGTGACAAAAAATAAACAAATAAAAATAAATCTTTTAATATAGATATTTTGAAATATTATTATTTTTTGACACGATAAGTAAAGTCTGAGTGTTAAAAGATATTTTTTATTGAAGTACTTATTTGTGCTTATTATCTGCTACTTGACGATAAAATGTGTTATACAACTTTGGAAAAACCTAATTGCTAAAAGATGCAATCAATTTAAGAGATTATTGCACGTTTTCTGGATTAGATAACAGAAATTAGAAATACTGGTTGTCTACTTTTCGGGCAAACTTGTCCATAAAATAAGTAAAAAAAACCTTAGGACCATTGACTGAGTGGACAAATATTATTTTTTCTCCAGTCGTTTCAAAAGATGCCAATTCAAATTAACTTCTTGTTATTTAATTTTGAATTTTAAAAAAAATGCTTTCAATTTGATTTGAAATTTTAGATCTTAGGAGTAATATTTAGAACTCTACCAAAAGAAACATTATCTTTCATTAGTTTTTAATACTAATAAAACTTTGATAAAAAAAATCACGTCATTGTGAGCTATTACGTTTTGGTCGAAGAGCTAGATATTTGGTTCCAAATATTTTTTTCCTATCACTATAATTGATCTAGGTTCTTGGTTTTACTGACAGAAATATTATTGGTAAGAACGACATGCTTGAAAGCAATTAAATAATAGAACGTTAAGCTTAATAACTTACTTAAGTATTTGTGATCTGAAGCATGTCTTGAGAAAACTTCTGTTCGTTGGGGCGTTAAAACTCGAGATTTTTTAAATTGTAATTATCATTTTTTTAGGAAAGCTCAAAGTTTCGTTTTTTTTCTATATCATTTTTTATTTATATTATTTTTTGTTTATAGTAATATTTTAACTGTTTTGTCAAACCTAAAATAAAATATCAGGTTTTTAAGTTTTTACGCATTATTTTATTAAGCGTTTGTTTTTAAAGTGTGCTTGAACTACAAGCAGAAAAAGCGAAATTATTTTATTTCGAAGGCATTGCTTTTTCGACATAGTTTTTAACTGTAGCAAATTACAGAACAATTTATGAATGTAATTTCAACACTTGGTAATTCTAGTAATTCTAATTCTAGTAATTCTAGTAAAATTAATAATGATAATAAAGATAATAAATAAGTGCTTTAATCTCATTTTTATATAAATGATATAAAACGTCTTAATCCTCAAGCTAAAAGTCATAAAAATTTCTGAGATATTATTAATCTTATTAGGACATGACAAGTTAATTCAAAAAGTATAAATTTAAGTACGTATGTTTGTTTTTTACATCACTGGATGATAAAATGTTTTATACCAGTTTAAAAAATATTGATTAAAAATTGGTATTTCAATTATGTTCAAATTATGTTAGAGACATCATTAATGATATTGTACACAATTATAGCAATGATTTCAACGAACTTAAGTTTCGGTTTTTAGATGATAAAGATCTCAACCCAGTTAAGCATGCATGGAAATGCTTGGTCGGGCAGTAGCGGACCGCTAAGTACCAGTACCAGTACCTACGAAATTTTAGCTATGGCACTACAAATTTTTGGCTCGATACCTAAAATTGAGATGTCAAACTTTCTAAAAGTGTTTCATTTCTTAAATTTTTGATTTTCATTTCAAGAGTTTTAAAGTCAAATTTTAAAATATTTTTTTATTGTTTTTCCAACTCCTTATCTCTCTAGAAAACTGCAAAAATCGAAATTTAAAAGAAAATCTTGTTTGTAATTTAGAATGCTAACTTAATGCTAAAACACACCACACTGCTTTTAAATTTTTTTAATTTTTAAATTAATTGCAGAGTAAAATTGAGAATACGTTACGGTTGTGCTTATGAAAATTCTAATGTAAAAACTGTGATTGCTCCGGGCCTCATTTTTCTTCCATTTCTTTTTTTAATAATAATAATAATAATAATTTTTAGATTTCATTTTTTGTTCTTTACTGTTGAGACCCACGTAGTTTGCACATATCACAATAAATCAGATGTTGTTTACGTTGAACCAGTTCAAGAACAAATGGAAAAAAAAAAGATTTGACTGAATCCAGGAACTTTTGGGATGACTGGAGTTTGCAAAATTCCACAAGCACTTTGATAGCGCTGGTTGAAGACAGACCTTGGCAAGGTAAAATCAATTTTATACGTGGCTCTTTTTTATATATCATTTTGGTAAAGTTTAAAGTTGAACATAAACAAAGCGTACATTTTTCATTTGAGACGTCACTATCATTGTGGTTATGTGAACCTCCAGATATTCGGGTTTTTCTCGATGAAGATTTCGGAAATTTTTGTAACACCTTTCGATTTATACCAATTTTTAAAACCAGAATAAACCTTTATATGATAATCTTTCGATTTTTCGGGCAGCAATTTGTCATACTGGATTTGCCCAGCTTTTTTTCGAATTTCAGGAGAGGTATAATCACCGTATTGATCTGTATCTAGCATTTTTACAATTTGTAGAAAATTCTGTAAAATTAAAGTATTGTCAAATGTTAACTGTTTGTTATCAATATCTTGATATTTATTGAATCGCATTTGAAAAACGACCTAACGTTCTAGTAGTGAAAAAAATAATATATAAACCACAATACAAAAGCTTTTTCTTAGCCTCGCAACTTATTCTTCTCGATGCTGCGCATCACTGAATCATAATACTGTCCTAAAAAAATTGCTTCTGTACCTTGGTGTTTAATTGCTTTTCTTTATATGTCAAAGCATTTTACATGGTTCACTTTTTATTTTATTTTCTCCTTCTCGTGTTTTGGGCTAATCAGTGTCTAAAATGTTTCTATCCAAAAAATAATTTCTATTTCTAGATTGAAATACAAAACGGTTTTTCCTGAACTAGATAACGTATCTATATTTCATCAATTTTTATTCAACTGAAATGACAATAACGGATAAAAAAAATAAATAAGATTAGATTAGACGACCTATTCGACTTTCAGTTTGAAGTTTCGAATTTTCTATCTTTACAAAATGTGTAATTTTCATACCTTATAGTTCCATCAAAATGATTATACCGTTCGTGTTTATTTCGCTAGTATTTTTGGCAAACAGTGACGGCCAAGAAGTAATCACTTTCAAAAATGCAACCCATGTGACGTGTGTAACCGATAACGACACAGCTCCTATCTATGTCGGGACTTTGAAAAAACAAGACATCAGGAAAAACAATCTTCTAACAGAATCCAACGCATGGACCGACTGGAATTTACAAGACTCATCGACAACTTTAAACGCACCAGTTGTGGACAAACGCTGGGAGGGTAAGATCCTAAGAAAATCGTCACTAACTTTAATATCTCTTTAAAGATTTCGACCTCACAGCGACAAGCAACATCAGTCTTAGCGGAAAAGCTTACACTTGTTTTTCCGTGTTTCGACCTGACGACTTAATTTTTTATATTTCTGATGACGATACGACAAACTTTTACAAGTATTGGCAGCGTCAGGATAATGACTGGGTCCACTTTTCTGTTTACGTTCATAATAAAACATTCAAAATATCTGCAAATTTCCAGCCCCTTACGTCGTTCAAGGCGGTTCCTTCAGGTTTGGCGATCAAAACAAACGAATCAAAGTTTTGGAAAATTCACGATTGTAAGTAGGCTAGGGTGGAATGTTTTGATTTTGTTTATGTTGCTTTAGATCCGCTAAGAGTAGCCCAGAAAGTATCGCAAACATTTAGTAATATTTCACTTTCATCATCTGACGGATCTTGTTTGGTGATCTACGCGTATCTTTGTGAATATTGTTTTTTGGATATCCATTTTGGCGGTTTTAAGAATCAAACTTTAAGAGGAAGAAATACAAGTCAGAATGGGCTGTACCTTCCACAATATACCAAACTTGAAAAAGTATCCAAGATCTCTTTAAGAAGGTATACCACAAATGGTAATCTTGAAGGATATTGGGCCGTCGACATCAGGCGTTGCCCGTCAACTAAATCAGATCACGGTGAGTACATACAGGTGACCTAGAAATGCGTAATGAGTTGATCTTTTTTTGATGTTTAGTGTTGACAGCATCCAGTTGGATGTTTATTTAATAATCTGGTAGCATTATCTGTGAAGATCATTTGTTTTGAAAAACGTATGTCTCAGTGTTAACGGACATAACCATACTATTTAATGACAGCAGATTTTTGTGAAAAAGCTATAAACAACGCAAATACACACGAGTATGATCACAAGAAACAATACAATTACACACAAGCGAGACGATAACTCGAATTCACAGTTGACGTAAAAAATGACATGAATGAATGAATGAATGACGTTACGACATGCCTTCACGTAAATAAAAAATTTCATAGGTAATACTACCAGAAAATTAAACGAACACCCGATATTTAACGCGCACTTTTTAAAAATATTTTTGTCAACTTATCAAAAAAAATTAGAGATATCATTAAATTTTTAGTTCAAACTTTTTAAAGTGCAGAAAAAACTTTTTTGTACTCATTGTATGGAAAGAGAATTTTTCCGCTTAATAACGATGCACGGAAAAACGGTTTTCCCGCACCCCGGTGTTTTTTAGTTTCCGCTAGCGGAAAGGGATATTTGCGTTATATGGTTGGTATCGCGACTTTTTCACGACACCAGTCAATGAATTTTTGATAAGTGCGTTCATAACGCTCACGACTTTTCTCGGGCAGCAGTCGCGAAACGGCCTCTTTGGTACGTTGTTGTATAATACTTCGGGAGGGGTACACATACATTCTTCGCTCTCACTCGTTTTAACAATTTTTGTTAATAATTAAAAAAAATAAGACAGATGATTTAAATTTTAAATATCTAGTAGGTAGTTACAGTAAATAGATCATGTTACCAACCCACTATTAAAAAAAACTAAGTTACTTATTTTTTTTTATTTCGATATTCGTTACAAAAAATATTGTACCTAACTCTTTCAGAAAGAATTTTCCCGCATTCGCACTAAATGCAGCACTCCTTACAGTCGTGCTGCAAACAAAGTGCTCATGCGGGAAAATTAAGTTTCCGAACTTGTTAGGTAAATAACTATTGCTCGTCCATTTTCTAAACCTTTTTAAGTAATCTGAGTGAAATTTTAATGATAATTCTACAAGTTTTTATATATATTACGCATTCCAAAAAATTAATAATGTGAAAATATATAGAGTGTTCTGTCTAAATAACTTAACACGGAATTGTTTCTCCAAGCTCTCGCCAGAGTGGCGCTGCAGTCACAGCTCGCCACTGTTTGCTCAAATATCAGCGACGCGAGAATGTTTCACGGAGCGCCCACCAGAGTGACGCTGTTATCGCACTGCCTCACCATGCCTCGCGTTCCGAAAGCTCTCCTTCCATAAAAAATGGTTGTCCGAGCGACCACCACAGCAGCGCTACTGTCGCCGTACTCCGCCCACCATGTGATTGGTTTCTGATCGTGTATATTGTAGGCCTTAAGCAACGGAGTAACGGACAACCGTTCTTCCCGTGTTAAAAAGTTTAATTTACCACTCTATATACATATAAATATTTTTTATATGAACACTATAAATATAAATATATCTACTGGATATCGAAAAAAGTACGGACCGATTACGTTTTAATGGATCACGCTGTATTTGTGAAAAAACTGTGCAATAACATTTTTTTTTTTTTTTAGTGGTTTACGAGGCTCAGCTCCCTAATATTACAGATGAAAAAGACATCAGATGCAGGTTTTTGGAACAGACAGTTTTAACTAACCAGAGTATAAACGAAGACATTTTTCACTGTAAAAAAACAGGAGTGTTTGGACAAAAGTGTAATATATTTTGCAAGGAATTGTTTGAAGGAGGTGCATCAAGTTGTCGCGGTTTTAACGTTACCCTAGGCAATTTACAGTGGCATAACGCTTTGGAATATCAGAAAACGACATATCACAGCTGTGAGTTTTTTTCGAATTTTTAAATTTAGATTGAACTTTGTTGAATTTATCTTCTGTTGCACAGACGCACCTTTGTACGTGATTCTTTCCATCGTCTTCGTAGTTATAATCGCAGGAGGTTATTATCTGTACCACAAAAGAGGTTAGTTTTTGAGATTTCTGTACTGTTCAAAGTTGAGTAATTTGCAATGTCAATTTTACAGAAAAGAAAAGAAAACTTCCAGACGAAATCCCATTAATAGGAGTACGAGTCGATGACATGGTAGAAAAAAAAGCAGAATCGCAACCTGGGTCAAAAAATATGGAAAATATCTCTACAGACGATAACTACGTCGATGATGAGCCGAGCGACTGGTGGCAGGTAACAATATAACAAAACTTTATAGATACTTATACTAATCTACTTTAAAAAAAATGGTACTGGTGATGTGGGCAGTTCTGGTTTCTAAATTCAGCACTCGTTTCTTCATTCGCCACATCTGGCATATTCAAAAAGCTACAATATATACCTAATACAATATCCTAAATACACAATTTATTAAGATTTATAAACAAGTTTAATACTTGAATTATAGAATAACTAAATTTAAAGAAAACCAATGAAAAATGGTATTTTTGCTATTCTTTAAATTTTTAAAATTTTATATTTCAATTTTTTGTACATTATTTGTGCTTTGAATAATGTTTTTGTTTTAATTATTTGTTTTTTGTTTAATTAGCAATATTCTACGTTTTACAATTATCTTTGAAATTTTTAGATTTTCAGTTTATTAATTTCGTGAATTCGTATTTTTTTAATTTTACCCATTTTTAATCTTTAATTCATATTTTTCGATTTTAAGTTTTTGGCAGTAATTATTGTTTTTTTTCTAAATATTTTTAATTAGATATTTAAATAAATTATTTAGACTGTTTTTTTTCTAAAGTTACAATACCTATCAAATCAATTTTAATTTTTTATAATTTTTGAATTTTTGCCCTAATTTTGTTTAGATTTTTTGAATTTCTTGAATCTCTTGTTTCCATCTTTAAGTTTTTTAGCTGCTTTGAAATTCTTTATTTTTTTAATTTTAGATTTTTTGGATTATTCGATTACTTTAAATTTTCTTTTTTTTTAATTATATTTTTTTGAGTTTCAAATTCTTTATGATTTAGACTCAATTTTTTTTTTTTTAGATTTTTAAAATTGTTTAGAATTTTTGTATTTAATTAAATTAATTAATTAATTAATTGATTAATTAACTTATTTAATTTAATTTTTAAATTATTTAAAGTGTTTGGTTCTTTTGGTTCTTTCGTTTCTTTCAGTTCTTTCGCGTCTTCCGGTTCATTCGATTTTTAGATCCTTCAGATCCTTTAGATCCCTTAAATTCTTTAGATCCTTTGGGTTCTTTAGATCTTTTAGGTTGTTTAGATTCTTTAAATCTTTTAATGTTTAGGGTTTTTTAACAAAAATTTATTATTCAATTTTTTTAATTTCCTTTAGTCTTTTTGAATTTTTCAGATTTTTTGATTCTTTAATTTTAATTTTCTGAATTCTTCATTTTAAAATGTTTTGAATTTTGCATTTTTTGAATTCATTGAATATTTTTTATATCTCTAAATTCTGAGTTATTTTTATTTTTTGATATTTTATGTTCTTTCTACTTTTTTTATATTTTTAAAATTTTAATTTTTTTTTTGTATTTTTTTTTTGGTTTTTAAAATATTTTTAATTTATTGCCTTTGACCTTTCTTGGATATTTTTAAATTTTTCGGTTTTTTAATTCTCTACATCCTTTGAATTTTCTGGTATTTGCAGATTTTTCGAATTCTTTGAATTATTTAAGCTTTTTGGATTTTTTAGATCTTTTTAATTCTCTAGATTCTAAGTTTTTTAAACTCTTTAATTTTTTTTTTTAATGATTTAGATACACTTTGATTTCGGTTTTTTTCAATTTTGTGAAATTTTCGATGTTAGATTCTTTAAATTCTTTGAATTCTTTCACTGAAAATTTGATAATTAAAAAGTTTAATGTCTAGAAAGTTGACAGAAATATGTTATCTATTTCAGAAACAGTTTCCCGAAATCAGTGACCGAAAAAAAAAACATAATAATATGAAGCCTTTGACTTGTGCACTTTACGCTTTGAAATTAGCCGCAGATGAAAATATATCTGACTTTGAAATAACAACAAAAGATAAAGATGGCAAATTGTTTAATGACATTCGATTGGAAATTACATTTAAGGATGATAGAAAATGTCTTTTTTTGTTCCAATTATACAATAAATCTAAAACTGGACCCATCAAAAGCTACATATTAACGAAAAAAAAATCTATCAATAACAATTTTTACTTACCACATCTTTTGCAATCGATTGCTAATCACGAAGACAGTAATGTCCAAAATGTACATTATATTTTGTACTGGGATAAAAAAAGTGATATTGCAGACGGTTCGAAACTATTTTTTGATGAAAACAAGAATGAGAAAAAAGATACATCCGAACTGCCTAAAGGATTTATCCTTGCAAAGAAGTTATTGCCAACAAAGGACCTTACTCCAGTTATAAACAGCGGTGGCGAAAGTTTAATATTTACATTTGACTTAGAAAACATGTCAGAAGACGTAAAATCCTTGACGAGTGCTTCTAAGAAATTTTATCTTTTTACCGACCAAGATAGCGACAGCACTCCTGAAAAAAAACAAGAAGGTAGCGGCAGCATTCTTGAAAAAAAACTAGAAGATGCTTTAAGAAAATTGTTAAGCGACACCAACGTAAAAGATTTATTCAAATCTTTCATTCAAGATTGGTATTTTCAAGACATAAACTATTCTTTAACAAAAGATCGTGTGCTTATGAAATTAACAGAACTGGCTTTATCGCCTTTTATAAAAAACATCTCCGCGGAAAAAAGCAACGACAAAACGAATTTACTTAAACAAGCAATTATGAATTTTAACATCACAATTATTGAGGAAGATAACGAAGACATCATCGCTAATATCTGGCAAGAAAATTCATATAAAACTCAGTATTCTGATTCAGAAAAATCAAAAATTTTATGGGAATGGGGCATAGTCCCACTTATTATTAAAATCGACGACAAAAATCAAGAACAAGTTGAAAGAGTCGTAAACTTGTTGGAGCAGAATAAAGTGAGCACGAACTTAGTTTTGCTTGGAAAATGTTCCAGGGAGTTGAAGTTGAACTCCAAGAAAGAAATGATATTAAAAGATTTCACTGATGTTACAAAACACCGACACAGCGGATGGTACTCAAGGATGATAAAATCCTTCCAAATTTCCCTGCAAGGACGAAGCTCTTTTAGCTTGAAGCATTTGATGAGTATTGACCAAAGTTTTGCTGAAAGTATCACATTAAGACACTTAATAGAAATGTCGCAAAAAAACTGTCTTTTAATCGGAGATGATCAACAATTACCGGAAATATATATTCCCAGAAACGTTTTTAAAGGCACGGAAGTGAACGAAGAGACTGAATTTATTCAAGAATCGGAAATTTTGGATACGTTTAAAGATCCTGTGAATCTTCTGTGTGCTCCTCCGGGAATGGGCAAAACGATGCTATTGCGAAGATTACAAAGATTGTGTCCTAAAGACTCCTGGACGGTTTACATCGAGTTAAAAAAACTCGTGTCTGAGTTAGAAAAAAATCCCAACCCTGAAAACGTTCTATCGGTAATATTACAACAGAGTGAAGATCCTCTAGTTCTAAAACTGCAAGAGATTTTAATACGAAAACGTAAAGTGGAAGTATTTCTTGACGGTTTCGACCAACTGGATTCTAATGACCACGAGTGCGTTATAAAATATATCCAAGAACTGGCGAAAAAAGGAACCAGAATTTGGATATCTTCTAGAGAACACCTCTGTGATTATCTGAAGAATTCTTTGAACGTGAAACCGATGGGAATTCAAGAGCTGAATAGGCAACAACAAGAACACTACATAAGAAAGAAGTTTGAAGGAAGAACGCCAAACAGAGAACTTGGAATAATTTTCACCGTAGGCAATTACAGTGAAATCCTCGGAAATCCGCTTCATTTGAACATCCTCACCGAGATGAAAACCACCAAATTAACAAAATTGTTTGAACAGTTTTTTGAAGAAAAGAAAAAAAGAAATGAGGAGCAAGTGGTGACGGAAAGTGACTTCGAACCGTACGAACTTCCGGCTCTCAAATCGTGTTTGGATTCTGATGATTTTGATAAACTTGAACTAGATTTTCAAGAAACAGAAACGTTCTTAAGTGAAGTTCGATCGAAGGGCGACCAACTTGGCGTTATTAAGAAAACAGAAGAGGGCCAGAAACCGATTTTTGAATACCAAACTTTTGCAGAGTATTTCGCTTCAGTTTGGTTGAAGAAAAATAAAGACGTGTTGAACAAGTTTCCGTTTTTGTCGCATAAATATGTCAGTTTACGGAGAACTTTTGATTTTCTGTTGGCCGAGAAAAATCCACTTCATTGGGCGGTAAGTAATCAAGATCTCGACGGAATCAAAAAGCACTTGGAGAAAATGTTTGGTGCTAAAGATGAGAGTGGTAGAACCGCGTTGCATTTAGCATGCTCGTATGGTAAAGAATGTTTGTTTGAAAAGAGTGAGCCCGAAACTGCAGCTTATGTACAAATGATTGACAAGCTTCTTGATAAGTGTCCAGATATCAGTCAAAAGGATGATTTATTCTCGCTCGATTGTGTAGGATACGCAGTCCGTGCAAACTGTTATTATCCTTTAGAAGCAGTGCTGAAAAGAAAACTGTGCGATTTTGAAAAAAATAGGGAAGCGAGTACTAATATGCGAGAAAATTTGAAGCAATTTTCTCTGTTTTGTGCAAAACTGGGTTATATAAATTTGCTAGAAAACATACTAGCCGAAGATCCCGAGCTTGTTAATGCTAAATTTCCGGAAGAAACTACTGAGCATAATTTACTAGCCGAAGATTCCAAGGTTGACAACGGTAAAAGTCCCGAAAAATCTACTGAGCATAATTTACTTTATTATGCCCTGATGGGATGCAAATCAGCTAACGAAGATACGAAATCTGCAAACACAAAGTGTGCGGAATTTCTTCTAAAGCAAAAGAAAGAGAGTTTGAAGTTGAATTCGGAAGAATTAATAGAAGTGTTGAACCGTTCTTGCATTGCTTTCAAAGATTTGGTTAAATTTTTTATCGAAAACGACGTCAAGTTTTCTGATGATAATAACATCTTACATGTCATAATTCAACAGAAAAAAATTAATAACGCTTTATTTGCTCAACTGCAAGAGTTGAAACCTGATGTGAACGTACCAAATGAAAAGGGAGAAACAATTTTACATTTTGCTTCCCAGAAAGGTGCAGTCAACGACGTGGAAAAAATTCTGCTGCTTGGAGGTGATAACACAATTCTTGATAATGACGGCAACAATGTTTTGCATTGGACATGCAAATCAAAAAAAGAAAACAAAGAAATGATAGAGTTCTGGTTACGCAAAAAGAACTACTTGGAATATCCGAGTACCGACGCAGAAAAGATTGAAAATCGACGCCAGAAAATGGATATTAATAGTAAAAATAAAAAGCAACAAACGCCTCTTTATTTTGCTTGCGAAGAAGGTTCCGCCGAAAATGTCAAGTACCTACAAGAAAAATTTGCAGATTTTAATGTTGTGGACGAATCTGGAAACACGTTGTTACATGCTGCTTCAAAATTTGAAGAAATTAAAATTCAACTAAAAGCAGAAGAGAATACAACGTCTGAGACAAATCAAGACAAATCTTCATCCAAAACAAGAAAAAAGCAAACAAAGAAAACGAAGGATTTATCCAAAACAAAAAATGATAACAATGAAGAAATTATAGAAATGGTATTACAAAAATTAGGAAAGAGCTTTGATATAAATGTCAAAAATAAAGAAAATAAAACTGCGTTGGATCTTGCGTGTTCAACTGGCAATCAGAAGACTCAAGAAGTTTTAAGAAGGCTCGGAGCTAAAACTAGCGAAGAGATTTAAGCTTGAGATTTTATCGGTTCACGGTAAGTATCAAAAGAGGTTATAACAATAATAACATTTGTGTTTCAGGGACCGTTCTCAGAGGCAGGCGTCTAATTAAAAAACGATAATATATTCTATTTAAATGTGATAAGATAAAATATGTAATGCAATAAATATAAAACTTAATTATAATTTCATAATCATTAAATTTTACGTGTGCACTACAAAACCAAGAACTGTAAACGCTAAATTCACTTTGGGCAATTATGTTTTTCATGTTGTAGCTTAAAATTATATTATAAAACCACAGGCGCCTGCGGAATAAAGTTAATTTCGAATTTAAACAGTCGGTTTCATCTTTATTGCTCTTAAATTTCTGCAAGATTCTTTTTTTTTCTTTTGGAGTACCTGAGAAAAACTACGACTTTTTTCCGTTTTAATTATAATTTTTTATTTATATAATAACACAATAAAATAATTAATTGTTTAATCTGAAAATCAATAATATTACTTAGTATATGTCAACATTTTCATTTTAGTATTAAAATTATCATTGCTATCATTGCATTTCAATACTCCTTTAAACCTCAGAGAGTCAGGCAGAATTCAGGGGCTGCTTCTTATCTAAAACAAAAACATGTTAGGTTGCTTTTTCTTGTTCGTAGAATCTCTTGTACTTACTGTTCAGGATTTGTTAGAATTTCTTGAATTCTTTCATTACCATTTGAACGAGCAAGATCCAAAGCAGTTTGACTCTCTTCGTTTAACGCATTTAAGTCGACGTCTTTTTCCAGAATAATTTTTATAATTTCAGGATTGTCTTGTTTTGATTTCGAAGCAGCATGTAACAAGGTGTTTCCGGATTTGTCTACAATACTGAAATCTGCATTTCTGTTTTCTAAACATGTAACGTTTTCAATAGAACCTTCTTCGCAAGCAAAGTAGAGAGGAGTTTGATCACGGTGATTTTTGCAATTGATGTCAAATTCTTCATTTATCCAATAATTTATCATTTCTGTGTTATCTTTCTTTGACTTGCATGCCCAATGTAATACGTTATTACCACTGTTATCCAAAACTCTTTTCCCTTTTTCATTATATTCCAAAATGTTTTCCACGTCACTGAGAGCACCTTTCGCAGATGCAAAATGTAATACAGTTTCTCCATCATCATTTTTTATATTCACATCAATATCGTTTTTGATAGCTAGTGCTATTAATATGTGATTCTTATTTTTATTTTTTGATACTTCATGTAAGATCGTGTTACCGCCGGAATATTGAACTGTTGAGAGAAATGATGCTCCTTTCGAATTCTTTTCTATGAGCAATTTTGCACATTCGGCATTTCTTCTTGTGACCGCTGAATTATTTAAATCAGAGTTACAACCTGTAGCTGCATAATAAAGTAAACTATGACCACAAACTTTTTCTTCTACAATTTGAGGTTGATTTTTCACAATCTCCGTTTTTAAGGTTACGTAACCTAGTTTTGCAGACAAAATGTAAAACTGATCAGCATTCCATTTCTCATCTTTTGCAGCGTCCATTACTGCTTTAAAATTACATGGCTCTTCTTCGCGTACTTGCCTCCCTCGCCGCTAACGCGGCTCGAGGGCAACTGTCCGCTTGAAACAAAAAACGGCATTTTCATCTCTTGTTGGAAAATGTACTATTAATTTTTCATAGACAAAAATTCAGTTTTTTTTTCACAAAAAGTATAATTTTTTTTCCGAAACTGTAAATGTAAAATCATACTATTTTCTTACGGCAAAGGACATAGAAGGTTAAGAATGTTAAAATTGCCCACATAACATATCAGAACGATACTTTAAGGGTATGTTTGTACCAAGCGATGAAAAAATTTTTCCATTAAGTCGGTCATGAAACCAAAAACGCTTGTCTTCTTATTTTGCTAAAATTTTGACAGGAACTCTTTGGAGACAGTTGTAATAAAGTCTTAAACTAACACGACATTTTATTTACAAAAGTTACGAACGCTGTTCTTATTGTTTATTACATTTCACCAACAATGAACGTTTCATGGAAACGACAAAAACAGTGTTGGCCGGTGTTATTAATTATTATAACATTCAGTTTTAATTTTTTATATTAGCTTTTTACTACAGCATTTAGTTAGTTGCTGAAAAAAAGTAGTTTTTTGGATTTTTAATGGAAAACAGCCAGTATTTCAAAAAGGAACTGTTTTATTTTACTAATTAGCAACATTTTACTAGTTAGGAACACTTGGCTCATTAGTAACACAACCATACAAACAAATAAGTATGACAATTAACGAAATAAGTATTTACTATTTTTATTTCCATAAAAATTGAATGTACAGTTAGATATATTTTGAAATGAAATTCCGTTTAATGTACTTTTTAAAAATTCGTTTAATGAAACATCTATCATACTTGAACTTGGTGAAAATAAGTGCTACCAAGGGTCATTCTTTGAAACTTCCTGTTGATTGGAGAGTTTAAAAATTTTCATCGATATTTAAATTTTATTTTAAATGCTTTCTCTTATACATTCTTCAGCAGATGATGTTAAAGGCCATCCTCAAAGTCTTTTCAAATCAGGGATAGTGATCGCGTTATCCACCAACATTGTAGCTGAACTCCTTTGCATACAATGGCCTGTGTAGCAAGTAGAAATCAAGAAGCTTCAAATATTTGTCAATTTTTCTCAGCAAACTATAAAATGTGTTAAACCCTTCGGTTGCACAGTGGTGTTTTGTCTCTAATTTACGATACTCCCGATACAACTTCATTCCGTTAGCTTTCGAAGTTACGGTAAAAACTTTTTATATTACGTTTTGTCAATAACTGATTCATTCTCTTCTAGATCGTTAAGTGTTAGTGATCGTAATTCTATCCCTCGCATTGCTCCGTTTAAAGCAAAAATTAATGCCACTTTCATAAATAGATACAATCCATTCGAAGGGTGGTATTAATAAAAATCAGGAAATACTTATAAGTATCAGCATCAGCATTAAGTAAATACTGAAATCCGTATGAATAAAAAAATGCTGATAGTCATAAGTAACTACTGATGGTTTTTCAGTATGTTCTGCAGTGAATCCAGTTATCATAGACTTGGTTCTATAGTAACTATTCTATTCCCTCTCTTCGAAGTTCTGGTATTACATTGTGTTCATCTTTTTGTACTTCGTCATCGTCCAAATTTACGGGTTCTTCATTCTCCAAAACAGCTTCGTCTTTCAAGTATTTCCCAACATTATGAAGAACAAAACATGCTGTATTAATAGAAGGGACGTTTCCTAACGACAATCTTATTGTATTTTGTAATAAAGGAAATGGTTGCTTCAACTGCCCAAAACACCTTTCTATTATTACTCGTTCGTGTTTTAGTAAGTTATTAAATACAGGAGTTCTGGGTCCTCTAAAGGGCACCATTAATACCATAGCCTTGATCATCCAATAATACTTCATTGTTAAATGTTTAAAGTACCCGACAAATGACACTGTTCCTCCAGATCCTATTGTCATGTACAGAGCGAAGCCATTCTGCACTCACGCTTGTAAATATCTCATCAGCATTACAGGTGGCTTGTATATTAAGTGCGGGAAACTGCTTACGGCATATATATTCATGCCCATGTTGATTTTCTCCAACTTTTTAAATTTTTATAAATGTGCAATCGATCGCACCTATTGCAGTTGGAAAACGAAATTTTTTTTGCCACTTTTGCTTTTCGAGTTGCATTGCTGCATTGTCCTATATTAGTTCGTACAGTCATGTAATATAGTACTAAAAAAAACTGTGGGTCATGCATACCTCAGGAAATTCTATCCAAATGCCAGCTTTTTCGGTTATTCTTTGTGCCACAAAATTAACCACATTTGGAACAGTCGCTGGGCTTACGCCGATATCTTCCGCCACACCGATTTGAAAACCTCAAAATCAACAGCAAAATATTTTTTATATGATATAAGAGTAATTTACTCACCGGGATCCGCCACATATCTTAAAAAAAATCTTCATTTTAGTGATGTTAGTTATGGCACCTCCTCGAGTTTCCCCAGTGTCAGGACCAAGGAAATGTTCAGCTAACCACTCAACATTTTCTGGATTAAATCTAAACAAATTTACGTAATCACGATCAGGAGGATCTTCGCGTCTTGTTTTATAATATTTTTGGGCGCGCTGAACAACAAACATCGCTGTAACAACTTTTACAAATACTGTTCAGTCTTCTAACGAAGAAGAAGACACACTTACAAATTCATAAGTACGAACTTATTGTTGTAAGGATAAACTTATTTTTATTAATACACATTTAAGTAAATACTGAACAGAATAAGTAAATACTTTAAGTATAAGCTCTTGCTTAAAGTTTATTAATGTACTAATCAGTATTTACTTAACAATCGTAAGGATTAAGTATTTACTGATTTTTATTTATTAAATTAATTATTTATTTATTAAATTGATTTTTATTAGTAAATACTTAATTGATTGATTGTTTCTCCATTAACAGAATTGTTCAAAAGTTTTATTATATTTCTCTTTGGACTTAGTTGGAAGCAGATTTAGAGTCGGTTCCCTCGCGGCTTCCAAGATTGAGTGGAACAACTTGGGCACGAACCGCTAGGCGAGTGCAGTAATTCCATGAGTACGTAAGTAACTTACAACTCGGGTGGTGGATTATACTTTTTCTACGACCATCCATTTTATATTTGTAACTATAAGCTGTAAAAACAGAAGTTTATTTTTTTATTAATTTCAAAATTAATACAACACATTATTTTTTAGTACAGTAATTATAATTGATAGTGATATGTTTGCAGTGTTTCAATATTAATGATTTAGATAAAGCGTTATGTGATAGAACAATTGATGTTGGATAGTTTTCCTGAAGGATAAGTTCTACATTTTGCTCCAGAGAAGTAGAAGTTATTATTTTATCTGCAGTTGTAGTCTGATTATAAAGAGAATTATCTACACAGCTCTCCTCTACCGCGCCGTCCTCCATGGCGCTTAAGAGCAAGTAAATCCCCACCAGCATTCACAAGAAGGGTGGCAGAGGTTTTGCGAAAACTTGACTTGTATACGCCGAAGGATTTTCCAAGTTCAAATACTGCGGAATTTGTTTCGGGCATTGCCAATTTTATTAATTCTCATAACTTGTTTTGTACATCTCTCTTTTTGGTAATTCGTGAAAAGTTGGTGACGTTTGTCGCTTTAAGTTCAAGACGAATGTCTACGTATCTTTTGCAGACATTATAAAAGATTCCAGATACAACAAATATTTACTAAATATGTGATAATATTTATGTAATAATTTTTATGTTACCTACATCTTCTACATCTTTTATTCGCAAATTCTTTAATTCTTGCTTGCAACAGGCTCCGCTTATACCGATAATTAGAACAGTTTGGAATAAACAATATTATTGATACAAGGAGAGATTTTTTGAAAATTTGAATCATTTACTTTTGTGAACAGAAAATTGAAATCGGGAGCGTCTTCTATGAACTTATTAACTTGAGCAGCAGTTAATATTTTGGATTTTTTACTTCTGAATCCATCGGATTGTCTTTTCAAAAACGACTTTAATTGGGAATACTTCGCAATATTGAGGTTATGTTTCACTATTAAAACACTTCGCAACATTGAATACATGGCCCGGAGAGAAGGAAGTTTGAATTGCTTGCTCATTTCGCCAAAATAGGCTAATAACACATTTTCCGAAAAAGACTTTTTTCTGTGTACGTAGAGTCACTTTCACTTAGTTTAACAATGAATAAATTAATTATTAATAATAACTAAACTAAAAGAACGTCAATGCAACACCTTGTGTATTCGACAATGACAAATGTCAAATTATTTTGTGTAGACTACTTGATTAAAGCAAGCTTTGTCATAATAATTGATATGTAATATATTACGTGCAAGTTTTTTCTTTCTTACGTGCATGTTTCATAATGTCATAGTTACTAATCAACAAACGATTGCGTTCTTGCCTACTTACTACTACTATGGGAGTAGAAAAACTTAATTTACCTGCTAACGCTCGTAAAACAATTTATTTTCGCTCGATAGTAAACTACCACTTTTCTTTACTTGTTAAACAATCTACTATTAGTGCGCTTTTTCTTTTATTAAACTTACACCTCCACTTTTTCAAGTAATCGCTGACATTGAAGGTAGTGTAAGTTTGTTTTTTTTACATGCACAATAACCGATTTAAAATTTATAAAAATACAGCACATTATATTTACGATCAAAACATATACCTCTTGAATTCAATAATTAGAAATTAAATGCAATTGTTTAATTGTGAGACAATGCTATCAACACACTTTAACACTTCTTGTACAAAGTCAAAACTCATTTTCTTCAACTAGTTTAAATCATAACCATAATAATTATATAATAATATCTTTTAATCAATTAGATTAGATTAGATTAGATTAGATTACACCAAGCCAGAATAACACAAAAATTGATAGATAGAAGATACGCAAAAGTTAAGCTGAAAACTTTAGATCTATTTTTTGTTAAAATGGTTCTGTGCATAGTTATTTCGTTCATAATATTTCTAAATATTGATGGTCACGAATTAATTAGGTTTGAAAATGACACTCATGTTCAAGATCAAATAAAAAAATTGAATTATCTGATTGAATGTGAAGAATTCTGGGTCGACTGGAGTCTGCAAAATTCCACAAGCACTTTAATTGTGCCGATTGAAGATGTACGTCAGCAAGGTAATATCAGTTTCATATGTAGTTGTTATTTTTTAATATTTTTTGTAGAGTTGAAAGTCGAAAAAAAAAAAGAATTTGAATTTTTATTCGATACATCAAGATCATTGTATTTATACGAGCTCAAAAAAGTTGACGTTTTTTTGGATGATGAATATGTTCGAATAAAAGGGAAAGGAGCACAATGGACTTTTTTATTTTTCTACAAAAAAAATAACGTCACCAAAGTTATTGTTAATAACGAAGAAATTCGAAGTTATTCTGGATCTCTTTCGAAAATAACTATGAAACTTGACGAATTGACCTATTGGAAATTTGGAGATTGTAAGTAAAAAAAAATAATAATAATAAGTACATATTATATTTTAGATAAAGTCAGAGTGGCTCACACAATATCACAAACATCAACAAATATAATGTTAACGAAAAAATCTTGTTTGGTGTTTTACGTGTATCTTTGTGAATTTTGCTTTTTGGACATTTCTACAGACAATGAAAAAATTTTGGTCAACGGGACAATAAACACTAACAAAGATCTCTATACATCACAGACAGTTGAGCTTAAAGAATTCTCTAAAATATCTTTAAGAAGATATACACACAACGCAAGTTCTCAAGGTTTTTGGGCGGTTGACCTAAGACAATGTTCTGATTCTAAGTCAAGTTTAGAACTTAATGAGGCTAGAACATGTCGAAAAAGCTGTGACATCAGTAAGTTGCATTTAATTATTATTTAGATTTTACACGAAAATTTTTGCTCCTCAAGTTGAATTTACCCACATCGAATTGACAAATTTCACTTTAACAGCTTTTTGGAAAGTTTTTGAAAATTGTATACATAAAGATTTTGTCAATTATTTTCAAAACCAAGAGCACAAAACAAATAATTTTTCCTGCTGTTTTGAAAATCTGGACACTCGTAAAGACTACACAATTTCAGTAGCTGCTAGAATTGGTACAAAAGTTGGTGAAAAGTTTTCGAAAATCATGGAAACGGAAATGGAAGGTAAAAAGTAAATTTTTGAAAACTTTTTCTAACTTTTTCATGTTTTAAGAAAAATTATCAGTCGACTTATCTATATTACAAACTGTTAATAACACTGTTAATATCACGTGGAAGGTACCAGAATATATTTCTTCTTGTGTGAATCAGTACCACGTTTCTTGGAACAACCAAAGTATATTGGTATGTTCATCTGAAATTTCTTTACCGTTGCCACTGCACATGTGCATCAAAAACACTATAAATTTCACACAGCTCATCCAAAACGATATAAAATCATTTCGTAAAGGCACAAAACATTGTTTGGAACTCACTCTAGCTTATCTTTTTAGCCACAAAACCTCTTCAGCTTGTTGCCATATTTCTTGGTGAAGAAACCCTTCAACTAACGTTGCTGTTAGATCCCAATAAAGAAAACAACTGTGGTCCTATAAATTTCACCATTTCGTGTGGATCTAGTATTAAAAGTCGCAACATTACTAACTATTCCACGACTCACAATTTTTCTGTACATTTAACTTCAAACTTTTCTTGTAGTAGCATCACTCAAAATTCTCCACAGATAGAATTCCTCGAGTTTAAGACTGAAAACAGAACGTACAACTTTAGTTTTCCAACGCAAAGTGATTTTTTTACAATATCCGTGAAGATAGATCCACCCAAAATCACTCACGAACTCTTGTCAAATACTTCTTTCTTTCACTTTAATGTGTGTTACAGTGCTAAGAATTGTTCACAAACAAAGCTAAATTTGACAGAGCTTTTGGTTCCATTGGGTGACAAACACTTTGTCACTATTAACGTCAAGACTGCTTCTTTTGTATCGCCGAATATTTCCTTTTACTTAGAATTCATGGAGGAATCCAGAGAAGAAGTTATAAGGAGCAAATTTATGTACATCACTTACGGCTTGATTGGCTGCTTGTTGATAACATTGATAATTCTTTTGTTCAAAATCTACCAGTACGTGAAGATAAAAAGAACTAAATTGACGTGGAACAATCAAGCGGACTCTGATCTTTTGTTGTCTGAATTGGAAACGTCCAGAGCCATTAAAGTAGAAGAGTTTGACCAACTTCTGTCGGACGAGTTTTTCAATACAATTCAAGAAGAATTTGATGTGAGTTTTCATCGTGTGCTTTTTGTTCTAATTTTTTCTTGTAGTCTTTCGGAGAAGATCAAGAGCAGCCTTTAACGATCGCGATGCAGTCTCCAAACATTAATAAGAACAGAAGACGAGACAAATATTTTCCATGTATGTTTCCTATGGCACGTGCTTTTTTTCACACATTTTCTTTCAGACGATAACAACAGGGTTGTTTTGAGAAATTTGCCAGAAGTCGGAACGGGGAACTATATCAATGCGAGCTACATCAATGTAATTTCTTTATCTTTAATCTTACACATTTCGAAAGCGATGTTAAATTGCACGCTTTTGATTTTTGGTGTGGTAACATTGAAATGATCAGATTTTATTTAGGGCTACGACCGCCCCCATGCGTACATAGCAGCTCAAGGCCCGAAACTTTGCACTATTCAGAATTTTTGGAGTATGGTTTGGCAAGAAGACGTCAGAATGATTGTGATGGCATCAAACGTATTTGAGAACAAAAAGGTAAAAGTAAATATTTAATAATTTCTTTTCTTTAATATTTTTTTTGTAGAGGATGTGCGCTGAATATTGGCCATCACAAGAAAACGGTATTTATGAATGTAAAAACATGATCATAAAACTAATCAAACAGTCATTCTACGATTCTTACGTTTTTCGCAAACTCGAAGTTTGTTATCAAGGATACAAGAAAATGATCATCCAGTTGCAAATCAAACAGACGTCAGACTCCGGGAGTTACTATCCTAACAATTTATTGCCAATCATCAAGTTTTTAAAAGAAAAAAAGTCAACTTCTGACCCAGTTCTGATTCATTCGGGGTTTGTTTTCCGCTTTACTTTGACTGTTCAAATAAAATTGTCGTTTTAGCTACGGCGTTGGCAGAACGGGAGCTATCATTCTCTGTGACTTGGCATTAGAAATGCTGAAAGATAAAAGAAAGGCAGATTTTTTCAACTTAACTCAAACTTTACGGAAGCAGCGACGTTTTATGGTCAAATATTTGGTAATAATTAACACTTTTTTTTTCTTTCTACAGATTACTTGGAATTTTAGGAGCATTACGCTTTGGCCCATTTTACGGTCAAGGAGTACATTATGGACCGGCAAAATAGCTTTAAATCTTCCAATAAAGAATCAATAAAAATGAAACTTGAGTATTTAGAAACTTTGTGCCTCCACGACGCGATTCTCCAAAAAGTGGCTTCAAAGAAACAAAAAAACGAACGATATCTATCAGGTTTGTAGCAACGCTTAGCGTCTTTCGCTTAATTTAGCAATTTTAGTACATCGCTATGGAGGCGCTAGTAAATTTTTGATTTCTCGACAACCAACAACTCAAGATTTTGTCGCATTTTGGACCATGGTGGCGCATGAGTCAATCGAATATATTACATTTTTAAACAAGGTAAATATTAAACCAGCGCCTAGAAGGCATTTCTTTTTCGTGTGTTGGTAACACTGTCAAACTGTCAAAAACACTCACAACTACCAACACATTCTAAAATTTGCTACGATTTTTTTTAGAGTGCACCTTTTGGCAACGACTCTTTTAACGGAAGCAAGGTAGTCATCAGACTCAACCAACTTAAAATAACAAAAGTCAGTTTCTGCACGGTCAAAAAATATTCACTTCTTATCTACGACGCAACCTCCAAACAGGTAAAATTTTTATTATTCGGCCTAATGAAACGTACTAAAAAAACTCGTAGATTATTTACGACCAAACCATCCACCTCTTTGAATTCGACGACTGGAAAGAGAAGAAAGAGTTGCCAAACTCTCTTAAAAATCTTATCAAAATGGCGGACGGTATCAGCAAGCTCGTACCACAAAAGCCAACTTTAATTCTATGCGAGTAAGTGGAGTAAAAGGACCAATCACGTGACTCTGTTTTGGATCTTTTTAGTGACGGCTTCACTGCTAGTGGCGTGTTTGTTGTCCTGTCTTATCTTATTGATCAGTACAAAACAGAATTCTACACTGACATTTACACGGCTGTAAGAATTGCTAGAAGAAGTGGCAAAAAATTTGTGGCATCCGAGGTAAGTTCTGTGGGAGTTTGAAAAAAAAAATTGCTTTTTTTTTTAGAAACAGTTCAAATTCATCTATAATTGTGTCAACGAATTTTGCAATAATTATGAAAACTATAAAACTGTGGATTTTATTTAATTATTAGATATGTTTTGAGTATTGTGTTTAATAAATATATTTATTTTTTAATCGTCGAAAGATAAATTCTCTTCCGTTTTAAACGTTTTAAGTTAAGAGTCATGGAAGCTTTACTTGAATCTGGTATTCGTTGTTGAACTTCAAAAAATTTTCTGAAGTGATCTTTTACGTAAATGGTGAAATTTATTCAGTTGCTTGAAGCGACGTTAACTACTTGTTTGATTTCCGTCTTGCATCAGACAGAATTTTGATCGAAGCTTTTGTTATATTGCAATTTAGTTCTACTAGCTGTTACTTTAACAGTTATTATTTTTATTCTGGAATAGAAACAATATTTGATTAATTAGTATGAAATGTCAGTGTAAAGCACCAAAGAAAAAATTCAAATGGTTAAGGCCTATTTCCAAAGATACGATATGTGTTTGACGGTTGAAGAACGTTTAAGTAGTTTAAAACTATTAGCCGATCAGTTTCGAGTTTCTCGTAGTAGCTGATATCGTGCATTAAAAGAAGAAACATCTAAAAGTTATATGTTATAAAATAAGTAGAGTACAAAAGTCTTCAAACACGACGAAGCTCCTCCTCTTAGTACTCGAGCAGCCAATCGATTTTTAAATAAGCATTTTCCGAACGAGTGGATAGGTCGTTTTAGTCCAGACTTAAATTTTCTCGATTTACTTTATTTGGAACATGATGCTACGAAAGTATTTGATAGTATAAGAGAAAGACCGCAGAACTTGAACGAATTAAAAAATCAAATAACGCAAGCTTAGAATGAAATTCCTGTGCCACAGATACAAAATTTAAAAACAAATTTTAAAGACAGATAAGGTTACTGTTTATCGGCTTATAAAAAACAGTTTGAACATTAATTTTGAAAAAAATAATCTAGTGTTATGTGTGTTAAACCGTTGTATTTATGCTTTTATCTATAAAAATAAATATCTTTTTTATCCGACAATTTAGTATTTAGTTTCGGTATACTGCAGAGTCGACTGGCTTCATCAAAAAATATCGAGTAGGTGTATGTTTTTTTATGTTTGTTTATGTATATTAAATTTAAAAGAGAAAAAACGAAGTTTAACACAGCTTTATATCTTATCGATTGGTTTGACCCAGTACTACTACTGAGATTACATTTTCTCGTTAAAATAAAAATTTTCCCATTGAGATGTCAAACTGGAAATAACTCCTGCTACAATTTTTTCTTCAAAATACGTGTGAAAATAAACACGTAGTTGTTGATTATAAAAAAAATTCCTGTTCTCAATACTTTTGGAAAAAAAACATTATGCAACAACTCGATGGGAATTCATTCTAAAAATTTTGCATGGACCGCTAATAGCCACTGACACCGACAATTTAGGAATAATTTAAAATTAAGTATTTTCTAAACACGATGGAAACTAACAATTTTATAACGGTAGTGAAGAGTAGTAAAGGAAGTAATGCTTATAGGTGCAAGTAGCATCACGATTTTCTTTAAAAAATGTGTAACAGAAACTCAAAGCTTTTTTTGTTTTATTATTATCATCAAGTTCATAACATTCAAAGTTACACATATCTAAGTACTAGCTTTTTTTTTATCTAACAAGACGATTGTTTTTAATTCAGACGATCATCTAGTGCTATATCTGTTTTTTTTATAACAATAAAATTGTAGTCTCTTGTACTTATTAGTTTGTTTGTTTTTAATGTTATTTCTTGAATAAAACTTTAGACCTTTACTTAACAGATAGCTGTCATTCGTTGCGAGCCTACTGTTGAAATATTTATTTAATGGGAGTGTAAGATCTATTCTTGATCACTTGGTGTTTTTAAGATTAAAATATATTGAAAAACCCCTACACCAAACACACACTTTTGAAACACACTTACATATGTTTCGGTATCCATGATACCATCCTCAGAGTGATGATTAAACTTATCTACCCTTAAAAACTAATTACTTATATACTAGTTACCTATACCACTTTTTGGGTGGTATTTAACAATCTAAAGAGGGGATGGGACCATTATCGGCATTCATAACAAAGGGCTTATTCTTAATTATTTCTAGACTTTCGTAAACGTCTAGAAATTTACAATTGTTTACATTCCTAACTAATTTTAAACAACTTTCATCTATACGATGATCTTTGTCAAAAATATGTTGAGCAACACTGGATTTTTCAAACCTGCCATATTTGGCGTGAGCTACATGTTCTTTGAACCTTGTCAAAATTGACCTCTTTGTTTGCCCAATATATTTTTGCTCACAGTTCTTACATTTAATTTCATAAATACCCGACTTTTCTTTGGGCCCTACTTTATCTTTCGGGTTGCCGAGAAGACATTGGAGGTTTGATCCAGAGGTGTAAACCACCTTTAGATCAATACCCTGGAACACTTTTTCCAGCCCCTTTGTCACTGAAGGTGTATAAGGGATCATGGCAAATCTTGTCTTTTCTGGCATTGACTCACAAAAAGTCGAGCATTCTGAAATTGATTTCTTACGTTCTAATTTGGACACTAACCTGTTGACAATTCTAGGGTCAAAACCATTACACCTGGCTACATTTTTGATTGTTGTCAATTCCTTGTTGAATCTAGTCCGTGTTAGTGGGAAATTTACTAACCTGTGGACTAAGAAATTGAAACTCGCCATCTTATGTTGAGGACAATGATGTGAGTCTTCTGTAATGTAGCGAAGTGTACTGGTCTCTTTTCTATAAATATCAAATTCTAATTTATCTTTATTCCTAATTACAAGAGTGTCTAAAAAGTGTAGTTTACCTACCCTTACCTTGACCCTTTTTTTTGAGAAAATGTTCCAGCTCTTTTTGCTTCAATTTGACTCTGTTTTCGTTTCAGGCAACGATTTTCAAACCGTGCACTAATTGTTTTTCAATTTTTCTTTGTTTAGTCGTCCTAGAATTAGTCTGCTTAGTTCTCATCCAGCCTGATGATACGGACGATGGTCTCGTTAAATTGGATGGTTTCCTCCTCTGTAGAGTTTTTTCTCTGAGAAGCAATTTTTGTCCGATTTGTTTTCAGACTTTGGTCCTGTTGTTGTTTTCTGTTTTTTTTTTCCTTTCGTCCTGTTATCTTTTTTTTTGTCGAGACTTTTCAGTTTCCGGTCTCTTCGGACACCTTCTCCAGGAAAAGACGTGCTCTTCTTCGCAGTTGGCGCACTTTGCGACTGTGGTTCGATTTCTCGTGGTTTTCCCTCTCTGTTTTTCATACAGCTGATTTTGTCAGCCGGATATTTTTCTGTGTTGTTCTAGCCTTTGGGGCTCTTCAACTGTGAATTGATGGAGATTTGTTTATGTGTAGAAACTACGCCTTCATTTTTCTTGTGTTGGCTCTGTATCGTTGGCGTTGGCGTTAGGTGCAGGGAGCGATGGTGTTGCGATGGGTGTCATGTTCCGTTTTGATAGTGTGTTGATTGAGATTTTTTTTTAAACATGTAATAATTTCAGCAATTTGGTTTTTCCAAAGTTATATAACACATTTCGTCATCTAATGGCGGATAAGAAGTACAAACAAATACTTAAATAAATATTTTTCAACACTTAGACTTTACTTATCGTATATTGAAGAAATTGATATTATCTAAAAATTTTCATAACATACATTAAGGTTTACAAGATAAAGACCAAACTAGTTATTTTATTTGTATAAAAATATATTTAAATAACAGATTTTTATTATTAATTTTAGCGTGATTATTAAATTGAAGCTACAGATTGTTAAAACGTTGTAAATATATATTCTTATTAAGGGTGCGATCCTGGACTAAAAGGGGCGGGAAAAAGTCCATGTAAACGGGGAGTGGCATCACGATTTTGCATGACTATTTTTCAGGGCCAAAAATGGGCAAGATATTTGATAAAATGACAAAAGTTGGGTACTGTTGGAAAGCTAAAGAATGTGTGCAGGGCGTCTGCTATTTTTTATTGCAAAATAATGAGTCTAATGGTAAAAAAAACACTGTGACATTTTGGTTAGTCTTGAAGTTTAAATTCTGTACATTTCAATGTTTTTATTAACGCATAAAATATAAGTAAATCAAAAAACTGAGATATACAAGCCCTTTTCCCAAGTTTCTGCAACATTTTGCTTTAACGTTTTAAGTGATTAATGTAACGGTTTTGCCATGTTTGGCTCTGAAAAATTCCCTAACATTTTTTTCGGACAGAATTGCTTGGAGTGGCGTCCGTGGTCGAAATGGTACTAAAATAGTTCAGCTAGTGTCGAAAAGAGGTCGCGTAAGCGTAGGGTGCCAAATTTTGAATATGCGCTTCTCTTGACTGAATTTAGTTCAAATAGATAAATATTTTATTAGCCAAATAATATTTGGTACGAAAACCTTACCTGGCTTTTTGAGACTTTTCAGAAGATTAATGTGGTACTTGCAGCAAATAAAGTACCAAACATTCGTGTTTTTTTTTCTGTTACAGTTAAGTATTATCTCAACGGTTTGATTATTAAATTAAAATATGAATACATTGTTTTACGTTGACGAATTTTTTGTCGAAATGGGTTATCAAATCATACCTCTTATCAAAAAAAAAATGTAGTGATGAAAAAAATAATATTTGATGTATTTTTAGATTTATGATAAAACAGCTAGCATGTCTAGGGATGCCGTTCCTATCGCAATAAAAGTTTAGGTAAATAATTTAAGCAATTACAGTGAAATCCTCGGAAATCCGCTTCATTTGAACATCCTCACGGAGATGAAAACCACCAAATTAACAAAATTGTTTGAACAGTTTTTTGAAGAAAAGAAAAAAACAAGTGAGGAGCAAGTGGTGACGGAAAGTGACTTCGAACCGTACGAACTTCCGGCTCTCAAATCGTGTTTGGATTCTGATGATTTTGATAAACTTGAACTAGATTTTCAAGAAACAGAAACGTTCTTAAGTGAAGTTCGATCGAAGGGCGACCAACTTGGCGTTATTAAGAAAACAGAAGAGGGCCAGAAACCGATTTTTAAATACCAAACTTTTGCGGAGTATTTCGCTTCAGCTTGGTTGAAGAAAAATAAAGAGGTGTTGAACAAGTTTCCGTTTTTGTCGCATAAATATGTCAGTTTACGGAGAACTTTTGATTTTCTGTTGGCCGAGAAAAATCCACTTCATTGGGCGGTAAGTAATCAAGATCTCGACGGAATCGAAAAGCACTTGAAGAAAATGTTTGGTGCTAAAGATGAGAGTGGTAGAACCGCGTTGCATTTAGCATGCTCGTATGGTAAAGAATGTTTGTTTGAAAAGAATGAGCCGGAAACCGCAGCTTATGTACAAGTGATTGACAAGCTTCTTGAAAAGTGTCAAGATATCAGTCAAAAAGATGATTTATTCTCGCTCGATTGTATAGGATACGCAGTCCGTGCAAACTGTTATTATCCTTTAGAAGCAATGTTGAATGGGAAACTGTGCGATTTTGCAAAAATTAGGGAAGCGAGTACTAATATGCGAGAAAATTTGAAGCAATTTTCTCTGTTTTGTGCAAAACTGGGTTATATGAATTTGCTAGAAAACATACTAGCCGAAGATCCCGAGCTTGTTAATGCTAAATTTTCGGAAGAAACTACTGAGCATAATTTACTCGCCGAAGATTCCAAGGTTGACAACGGTAAAAGTCCCGAAAAATCTACTGAGCATAATTTACTTTATTATGCCCTGATGGGATGCAAATCAGCTAACGAAGATATGAAATCTGCAAACACAAAGTGTGCGGAATTTCTTCTAAAGCAAAAGAAAGAGAGTTTGAAGTTGAATTCGGAAGAATTAATAGAAGTGTTAAACCGTTCTTGCATTGCTTTCAAAGATTTGGTTAAATTTTTTATCGAAAACGACGTCAAGTTTTCTGATGATAATAACATCTTACATGTCATAATTCAACAGAAAAAAATTAATAACGCTTTATTTGTTCAACTGCAAGAGTTGAAACCTGATGTGAACGTACCAAATGAAAAAGGAGAAACAATTTTACATTTTGCTTCCCAGAAAGGTGCAGTCAACGACGTGGAAAAAATTCTGCTGCTTGGAGGTGATAACACAATTCTGGATAATGACGGCAACAACGTTTTGCATTGGACATGCAAATCAAAAAAAGAAAACAAAGAAATGATAGAGTTCTGGTTACGCAAAAAGAACTACTTGGAATATCCGAGTACCGACGCAGAAAAGATTGAAAATCGACGCCAGAAAATGGATATTAATAGTAAAAATAAAAAGCAAAAAACGCCTCTTTATTTTGCTTGCGAAGAAGGTTCCGCCGAAAATGTCAAGTACCTACAAGAAAAATTTGCAGATTTTAATGTTGTGGACGAATCTGGAAACACGTTGTTACATGCTGCATCAAAATTTGAAGGACTTAAAATTCAACTAAAAGCAGAAGAGAATACAACGTCTGAGACAAATCAAGACAAGTCTTCATCCAAAACAAGAAAAAAGCAAGCAAAGAAAACGAAGGATTCATCCAAAACAAAAAATGAAGAAATTATAGAAATAGTATTACAAAAATTAGGAAAGAGCTTTGATATAAATGTCAAAAATAAAGAAAACAAAACTGCGTTGGATCTTGCGTGCTCAACTGGCAATCAGAAGACTCAAGAAGTTTTAAGAAAGCTCGGAGCTAAAACTAGCGAAGAGATTTAAGCTTGAGATTTTATCGGTTCACGGTAAGTATCAAAAGAGGTTATAACAATAATAACATTTTTGTTTCAGGGACCGTTCTCAGAGGCAGGCGTCTAATTAAAATATAATAATATATTCTATTTAAATTAAATGTTATGAATTATAATGTGATAAGATAAAATATGTAATGCAATAAATATAAAACTTAATTATAATTTCATAATTATTAAATTTTACGTGTTCACTACAAAACCATGAACTGTAAACGTCAAATTCACTTTGGGGAATTATGTTTTTCATGTTGTAGCTTAAAATTATATCATAAAACCACAGGCGCCCGCGGAATAAAGTTAATTTCGAATTTAAACAGTCGGTTTCATCTTTATTGCTCTTAAATTTCTGCAACATTCTTTTTTTGTCTTTTGGAGTACCTGAGAAAAACTACGACTTTTTTTCGTTTTGATTATAATTTGAACAATATTTATATAATAACACAATAAAATTATTAATTGCTTAATCTGAAAAAATCAATAATATTACTTGGTATATGTCAACATTTCATTGCTTATATTTCAATACTCCTTTAAACCTCAGAGGGTCAGGCAGAATTCAGGGGCTGCTTCTTATCTAAAACAAAAACATGTTAGGTTGCTTTTTCTTGTTCGTAGAATCTCTTGTACTTACTGTTCAGGATTTGTTAGAATTTTTTGAATTCTTTCATTGCCATTTGAACGAGCAAGATCCAAAGCAGTTTGACCCTCCTCGTTTAACGCATTTAAGTCGACGTCTTTTTCCAGAATAATTTTTATAATTTCAGGATTGTCTTGCTTTGATTTCGAAGCAGCATGTAACAAGGTGTTTCCGGATGTGTCCACAATGCTGAAATCTGCATTTCTGTTTTCTAAACATGTAACGTTTTCAACAGAACCTTCTTCGCAAGCAAAGTAGAGAGGAGTTTGATCACGGTGATTTTTGCAATTGATGTCAAATTCTTCATTTATCCAATAATTTATCATTTCTGTGTTATCTTTCTTTGACTTGCATGCCCAATGTAATACGTTGTTACCACTGTTATCCAAAACTCTTTTCCCTTCTTCGTTATATACCAAAATGTTTTCCACGTCACTGATAGCACCTTTCGCAGATGCAAAATGTAATACAGTTTCTCCATCATCATTTTTTATATTCACATCAATATCGTTTTTGATAGCTAGTGCTATTAATATGTGATTCTTATTTTTGTTTTTTGATATTTCGTGTAAAATCGTGTTACCGCCGGAATATTGAACTGTTGAGAGAAATGATGCTCCTTTCGAATTCTTTTCTATGAGCAATTTTGCACATTCGGCATTTCTTCTTGTGACTGCTGAATTATTTAAATCAGAGTTACAACCTGTAGCTGCATAATAAAGTAAACTATGACCACAAACTTTTTTTTCTACAAGTTGAGGTTGATCGTTCACAATCTCCGTTATTAAGGCTACGTAACCCAATTTTGCAGACAAAATGTAAAACTGATCAACATTCCATCCCTCGTCTCTTGCAGCGTCCATTACTGCTTTAAAATTACACAGCTTTTCTTTTAAAATTTCTTCAAGAGGGTACAAACAGCTGGCTCTAACTGTATATTGCACGAAATTGAGAGAGAATAAATCATCAATTTCCTTCATATTTCTACACACTTGAAGAAAAGATTTCACCATTTTTATGAAAATTGTAGTTTCATGTTCTTCCGAGCATGTTTCGTTTTCTTGAAATGAATATAGTTGGCCGTACGAACATAGTAAATGCAAAGCAGTTCTACCACCTTCATCTTTATCAGCAAATTTCGTTTCTAAATGTCTTTGAAATTCGTTAATGTCTTGGTTAATTACCGCCAAATGTAGTGGTTTGTCCTTAGCCATCATAGTGTCCAAAGTTCGTCGCAAATGGTAATATTTTTTTGACAACAACGGTAACATTTTTATTTTGTCTTCGTTGTTCTTGAGCCAATTACATGCCAAATACTCTGCGAATTTTTGATGTACAAAAATCGGTTTATTGTTCTCACCAATTTTTTTTATCACCTCAGTTTGACCTTGGTCTAATATCTTCTTTAAAAAGGATTCTTCGTCTTTTGTCTTTAAATTTAAGACTTTGAATTCAGCATCTTGTAAGCATGCCTTCAACGCCAAAATTTCGTACTTTTCCAAAGAATCAGTACTTCGTTTTTCTAATTTTTCAAACATTTTTTGACATGTAGCTATATCAATATCTATGTCTATTTTTTTAATTGCAGAAACGTGTGTATTATTCTGTCCTTTTAATTCTCTCACGACATCAACGTGTTCGACATTTGAAAAATTATGTAAATCTTCACGCAAGTTTTCTTGTGATGAAATCCAAATCCGTATACCTTCTCCCGACCATTGTTTGAGATATTTCTTAATTTGTTCGTATTGTTTGGTGTCTGATTTTTTAAAACCATCAAGAAATATTTCCATTTTTTGGTTTTGTGTCATAATCTCTTTTATTTTCAAAACGAGAGGATCGTTATTATTATTATTCAAAAACGTGTTCAAAACGTCTTTATCTTCATTTGGATTTTTTTTAAGAATCGAAATTAAACTTTTAAAATCAATGTAGAAAACCAAAGACATTTTAGGACATTCCATAATCAATTTATGCAATAACGTTGACCTTTCAGAAGATGAAGAGCCATAGAAAACAGTCAAGTTTTTTTTAAATTTACTCTTAAGTTCATGTTTTTTTGTATCTTTTTCTAATTCTGGAAACGTTATTTCATTTCCAATTAAAAGACGTTCGTTACGTGCCATTTCAATCAAATGTTGTAAAGATATAAACTCAGCTACAGATTCGTCAAGTTTGAGTAAATCTTCTAAACTGAAATTTCCTCGTCCTTGAAAAGACACATTAAAGGACTTTATTATCTGCGTGTACCATTCTTTGTCTTTATGTTTATTTATGACATGTGAAAAATTTTTGAACTGGTCCCATTTTTCCATTTTCAAATTGAATTCTTCCGAATTTTTCCCAATCAAAACTACATGTTCTATCTTTTTATGAATTTTGAACAAATTTATTGAACTTTCAACTACTTCTCGATTCAAGTCATTCAATTTAATGATTAACGGAACTGTACCGGTTTGCCATAAAGCTTTTGAATTTTTATCAGAATTATTTGTATCTTTCCATATATTTGCAATCACCTCTTCTGGATCATTTTCTACAATCGTGACACCAAAATTCATTATCGCTTGCGCAAGTAGATCAGTTTTTTTATTGCAGAACTTTCCAGACACTTTTTCGATATCACGGGATAAAACCACTTGGATATGTTCAACTATTTGCTAAAACAAGTAAGTATATTACACATGCGTGGATAAGAAGGCTTTCTTAACACGCACAACACATAGCAAAGTACACATTAACCAATGTGTTTTAGAAGCCATTATATGCGTATATCTTAGATTATTTTTCCGCCTGCAAGAAATAACAAAATCTCCGATTTGTGTGTGTGCGTGTGTTTTTAGTTTCTACTAATTTACATGAAGATGGTTAACAGATGAATCTGGTTTTAGTACAGCTTTTTTATCCAGGTGTGATAAAATGATGATATTTTGATTTTTTATATTAAAAGTATGTTAAAGTATTAAAATCAAAAATTAAATCACTTTAGGGTAGATAATATTCAATCCATTTTAAAACAAAAGTTATTTAAAAGACAAACTGTTGCACTAAAAATGAATTTTGTGTGGAGCAGTTGTTTCTTGAAAATAGTACTGACAAACTAACAAAACTTTTTTTAAACATTAAACTTTTCTTTTAAACAGAGTATATAAATGGAATCTACTAACCTGTTTTTCAGTCTTGTATTTTTTGAAAATTTTTTTTCTGAAAACTACTGCTACGACGCTGCTAATGAGGAAAGCCATCACGAAACCAATGATGAAAGAGCCAATATTGTAAGGAACTTGGAAATCTAAAAGAAAAAAAGAGTACTGTTTTAATTCAATGTTTGTTAATGGCCTTAAAAATTGTATTAAATTTACGATATAAATGAAATACTTACGTCCACTGCTAAGTTCTTCTACTTTCTCCTGCCTCAAACAGGTTGAAATATTTTGCCAAGTAGAATTGCTATCTCTGACTTTGTAATCTTGACACTGCTCTTGGTTAGGACCAAATAATTCTTTGCAAGATATGTTGCAATCTGAGCCAAAAACTCCAGTTTGATTGCAATTACAAATATCTCGGTTTCTGGTCCTAGTACTTTCTGGACTTTTTAGTATTTTGCAGGTTATATTTTCCTTATCACATTTGTTTAGAATTTCAGTTTCAAATTTTACTGAAAAAAAATTTTATGTTATAAAAATATAAATAGCATTGTTATTAATTTATAACAAATATTTTAAAAAACTTGTTGTTATTTACCATGATTTGAATTAAGAGAAGAACAATGTCTCAGGTCAACTGCCCAAAATCCTTGAGAATTATCATTGTTTGTATATCTACGTAAAGATACTTTAGATACTTCCTTAAGCTCAACTTCTTGGGATGTATAAAGATCTTTGTTAGCGTTGATTGTCCCATTGATTGAAATTTGTTCATCATCAATAGAAACATCCAAAAAACAATATTCACAAAGATACACATAAAGCATCAAACAAGATTTTGGAGAAAAATTTAAATTCGTTGGTTCTCGTGATATTGTGTTAGCCACTCTTACTTTATCTAAAATGCATGCAGAATTATGAAAACTCTTTTCTTTTTTAACTTACGTTGTCCATATTTCCAATAGTTCGGTTCGTCAATTTCCATTGTTATTTTCGAAGGGGATCCTAAAAAACTTCGGAATTCTTCATTATTTGCGAGACATTTAGATAAGCCATCTTTTTTATATAGAAAAAACGAGGTCCATTCGCTCCGTCCTTTTCCTAGAACGAACTCATCATCGAGAAAAATCGGAATATCTTGAGGTTCATATAACCACAATGATAGTGACGTCTCAAATGAAAAATTTATGTTCTCTGTATGTTCAATTTTAAACTCTACAAAAATGATATATAAAAAAGAGCCACGTATAAAACTGATGTTACCTTGCCAACGTCTGTCTTCAACCGGCGCTATCAAAGTGCTTGTGGAATTTTGCAGATTCCAGTCGTCCCAAAAGTTCCCGGATTCAATCAAATCATTCTTCTTTTCGATTTGTTCTTGAACTGGTTCAACGTAAACAACATCTGATTTATTGTGATATATGCAAACTACGTGGGTCTCATTTTTAAGCGTAATCACTTCCTGACCACTAATATTTAGGAATAAAATGAATGGAACGAGAACAGAGAGTAACATTTTAGCAAATAAAACCAACACTTTTACACATCTTTTAAAATCTAAAATTGCAGATTCGTGGTTTTCGCGTGACACTGCCTAGGTATTATCTAATCTTATCGGACACTCCTTTTAAAAGTAGATGCATATCACTGATAAAAAATTATTCCACTTGAAGTTATTTTTTTGTTCAAACAAATAACGCTAAAGAGGAAGTGTGTTGGTAGCACTGATTGTCAGTTTGAAGTTAAACATTGGCATGAAAAAAACGCCGAAACGAGAGAACTTACAATCAGATATATCTTTAAAACGTATTTTATACAATTTTGTGTACACCTCTAATTTGGTCAGGCGCTGATTCAAATTTTTTTATTAAAATTTGTTATTTTTGTAGTTTTAATATTAAACAATGAAATTACAGTACGTTACATTTTTTATTTGCTTATTAACTATGATGACGATTTCAAAAATGAGATTTTATCCCCAAGTATTTTGATGGAGTAAACAATCAGTGACGGCAACATAATAATAAAAAGTCATGTTCATCATCAACTGGAATCTTCTTCTTCTTTTGTAGTCGAGCAGTCCGATAATTGTCTTTTGACACTTTCAAATTTGTGTATAATTTTGGCACGATTTCTTATTATGCCCGATTTATCGTGCCATAAAGTCGCCATGGCAACAAAATGGTAGAATCAAAGTATCTATACCCTTAGCTCGGGTCAAAATTTTATGCTCGTCAAGAGCAAAATTAAGTAACACAAAATTGTAAGTCCGGAAGTTGTGGTTTTGATGGTAGATTTACTTGATCAAGTAATAAGAAGTCCCTCCACAACAGCATCACTTTTCCAATTGCCGTGTCTTTTAAGGGTCCTGATGTCGGCACCACTATCCGTCAAGATTGTGGCAGACGTTAGAAAAATTAATTAATGTCAAAAAATAAAGGGATGCAAAACTGCGCTAGATTCTGCGGTCAATCGTAAGATTCAAGATGTTTTAAGAAGTTTGTAAGTATTAAGAGAGGTTATAACAATAATAACATTTTTATTTCAAGAACTGTTCTCAGAGGCATTATTATGTCATAAAGTAAAATATGTAGCGCAATAAATATAATACAAACTAAGTTTCTACAACTATACTAAGTAAACCACAATGATCAGGTAAGATTCAATATTCAATTCAATATTTTTATTTATAACCTAAATCGGTTTTATCTAAACTTTTGCCATTTTATTAATTTTATTACAGTATAATAAGTAAAGTCTAAGTGTTTACTTTTATATGTTTTATAACATATTTTATCAGTTTTTTACAATTTTGGAAAAACCATGTCCATAAAAACAGGTATTTTTATAAATTGTTGCACGTTTTAAAGTATAGATCGGTTTTTTAAGATCTTTGGTATCCAAAAGCTGTCGTTTTCTGTATGTCTTTCTAGTTTTTGGCATTTTTTTCATCAGATCAAAAAAATATAATTTTCACAAAATAAAAACAAATTTTGGTAGATAACTACATGTAATTATATAGTAGTATATTTTTTAACATTGATTTAAATGGAAATCCAGACAACTAGCTGTATTCTAATTCTTAATACTCTATTTATTAAAAAATACATTTAGAAGATACAGTACTTAAATATTCTCTTAAATTAAACAAAATCCACAGTTTGATAGCTTTCATAGTTCTTAGAAAATTCGCTGATGCAGCTATAGATAAACTTGAGTTGTTTCTAAAAAAAAATTTTTTTTATTGTCCAACTCACGTAGAACTCACCTCGGATTCCACAAATTTTTTCCCTCCCCTACGAGCAATCCTCACAGCTGCGCAAACGTCTATGTCGAATTCGGATTTATACTGATCGATAACAAAAGATAGCACCACAAATAAGCCACTAGCGGTATAACCGTCACTAAAAAGATCCACGACAAAATCACGTGATAGGTCCTTTTATCTCCACTTACCCGCATACGATCAAAGTTGGTTTTTGTGGTATTTTATTAACACCGTCCACCATTTTAATGAAATTTTCAAGAGAATTCGGTAACTGCTTCTTTTCTTTCCAGTTGTTGAATTCAAAAAGCTGAATGCTCTTGTCGTGGATGATCTACGATTTTTTAGTATTTTTTATTGAGCGGGTAAGTGAAAATTTTACCTGTTTAGAAGTGGCGTCGTAGATTAGAAGTGAGCATTTCTTCACAGTACAGAAGCTGACTTTCGTTTCGGTAAGCTGGTTCAGTTGTATGACTTCCTTGCTTCCGTTGATAGAGTCGTTACCGAGATGTACAGACTAAGAAAAAACAGAGCAGATTTTAGAATGTGTTGGTAGTTCTGTTATTGACAATTCGACAGGGCTACCAACGGATAAAAAAAAACAAGGCCTTTTAGGAGCCGGCTTGATATTTACCTTATTCAAAAACACGATATATTCGATTGATTCTTGCGCAACCATGGTCCAAAAGGCCGCAAATTCTTGAACGGTTGGTTCTGGAGTAACCAAAAATTTACTCATTCCGCCGTAACGACACACTAAAATTCCTAAATCAAAATAAAAAACACTAAACACTGCTACCAACCAGATGTAATATTCAAATATCTTTCTTGTTTTCGATCCTTTGAGGCCAGTTTTTGGAGAATCGCGTCGTGGAGACACAAAGTTTCTAAACGCTCCAGTTGTTCTTTTATTGAATCTTTATTAAAAAACTTAACGCGATTCTGTAGCTCCATAAGGTACTCTTTGACTGTAAAATGAGCCAAGGCGTAGTGCTCCTAAAATCCCAAGCAGCATGTACAAAAAGCAAAGTCTTTTAGACGACCATTACCAAATCTTTAACCATGAAAAGTCGCTGCTTCCGTAATGTTTGAGTCAAACTGAAAAAATCCGCCTTTTCTTTATCCTTCAACATTTCCAAAGCCAAATCGCAGAGAATGATAGTCCCCGTTCTGCCGACCCCTAAACTGAAATGGCGTTTTTATTAAACAGTCGAAGAAGAACGGAAAACGAACCCCGAATGAACGAGAGTCGGGACCAAAAGTGCGTGTTTCTGCCTCAAATACTTGATGATCGGCAATAAATTATTAGGATAGTAACCATCGGAGTGTGACGCCCATCTGACTTGCAACTGGATGATCATTTTCCTGTAGCCTTGATAAGAAACTTCGAGTTTGCGAAAAACGTAACAATCGTAGAATGACTGATTGATTAGTTTTACGATCATTTTCCCACATTCATAAATACCGTTTTCTTGCGACGGCCAGTATTCCGCACACATCCTCTAAAAAACAAAACTACAGAAAAAGAAATTATTACCAAATTTTACCTCTTTATTCTCAAATGAGTTCGACGCCATGATGATGGTTCTGACGTCCTCTTGCCAGACCAGCCGCCAGAAATTCTTAATGGTGCAGAGTTTTGGACCTTGGGCTGCGATGTAGGCATCAGGGCGGTCGTAGCCCTAACAAAAAGTTGCTCTTAGCACGATATAACCTCATTTTTGCGTCAAAGTGACGTTAAAGCAGACTTGAACTGTCACGGTGACAGTTCAGATTTATTAACTTTATTGTTAGAACAAAAGCGCAAAATTCAAAACTGATTCCAAAGTGTGTAAAATTAAAGTAAAGAAATTACATCGATGAAGCTCGCATTGATATAGTTTCCTTCTCCGAGTCCTGGCGAGTTTCTCAGAATGACTCTGTTGCTGTCGTCTGAAACAAAAGTGTAAAAAAAGCACGCGACCAAAAAAACATACATGGGAAGTAGTTGTCTCGTTTCCTATTCTTATTGATATTTGACGGTTGCACGGCGACTGTTAAAGGCTGATTTTGATCCACTCCGAAACACTACAAAAAAAGAATAGAACAAAAAGAGGGCGCCGAGAACTCACTTTGAATTGTTCTTGAATCCTTTCTAAAAACTCAGACGACAGAAGTTGGTCAAATTCTCCTATTTCTATGCTCGTAGACATCTCCAATTCGGACAACAACAGATTAGAGTCCGCTTGGTTGTTCCAAGTCAAGTTCTTCCTTTTTATCTTCAAGTACTGCCAGATTTTGAACAACAGAATTGTGAGTGTTATCAACAAGCAGACAAGCGAGCCGTAAGTGATAAACATGAGTTTGCTTTCCGTAACACCTTCTATAGATTTCTCCATAGATTCTTCTATGGAGTCAACATAGAAGGAAATATTTGGAGACACAAAAGATGCCGTCTCAACGTTAATAGTGACGAGATGAGAGAGAACCGAAAGCTCGGTTGAATTTAGCTTCGTTTGTAAACAATTCTTAGCACCGTAACAAACATTAAAGTGAATAAATGAAGTGCTGGAAAAGAACTCGTGGGTGATTTTAAGCGGATCTGTCTTCACGGATATTGTAGAAAAATCACTTTGCGATGGCAGTGGAAAACTAAAGTTGTGAGTTCCGTTCTCCGATTTAAACTCGAGAAATTTAACTCGTGGGGAATTTTGAATGCTGCTACTACAAGAAAAGTTTGACGTTATTTCGACAGAAAAATTGCGAGTGGTGGAATAATCCGTGAAGTTGAGGCTTTTGAAATTAGTTCCACACAAAATATTGAGATTTGTAGGTCCACAATTGCGGTCTAACCCCAACGTTAGATCGACGGACTTTTCGCCAAGAGTTACAGCGACAAGTTGAGGAGGTTTCATCGCTAGAAAAGAAAGTTAGAGTTAGTTCCAAACAATTCTGTGTCGTTACGCGTTGACTGCATCGTGTTTAAGATTAACCGTGTGTAGTTTTTCCCAGACTGCAACGTTGCCGTAAAATTTATGTTCTTGATGCAGTCGCGTAGAGGTAACTCTAAGAAACTCGTAGACGAAGCTATGACTTGACTTTTGTCGTTCCAAGAAACACGATAATGACTCACACATGTCACAAGGTTCTTCGGCACCGTCCAGGTGAGAACAACAGAGTTATTTGCGGTTTGTGAAAGAGTTAAGTTGGCTAAAAAAGAAACTTTGAAACGAACAAAAGTAGGAAGTTTTTTCAAAGGTTCGCCTCACCTTTCATTTCTATTTCTACGGTTTTGGAAGAATTCTCTCCAGTTTTTGTACCAACTCGTGCAGCCACTGAAATTGTATATTTTTCACAAGCATTCAGATTTTTGAAAGAGTACGAATAATTTGTTGTATAGTATTTCCGGTTTTGGAAATAAATAACAAAATCTTGAACTGTACAATTTGTAGAAACTTTCCAAAAATACGTGAGAGTGGTTTTTGTGAACTCGGTGTGGGTAAACTCAACTTGTGGAACTGAAATTTTGCTCTAGAAACTATAAAATGAAAAAATACGACTTACTCATGTTACAGCTTTCCTGGCAGTGTATTTTAGAGTTTTCCGTAAAGCCACAACTGCAGAGGATCGAACCTTGTTTCTCATCTCGGCTGGCATCTATTACGACAGAAATTCAGGAGAAAATCAGAAATAACAACAAATACTACTAAATTTTTCTCGAGACTATAAAAATTATACCTGCACTTTTTTCTTGTGTTTCGACATCTTTACAGTGTGGTCTTAAATCAAGGCTCCAATATCCATCATACCTTCCATTCGTGGTCGTTCTAACGAACGTAATGTTCGGCTCGTTCTCTACAACCAAAATATCAGGTTTCCACAACTCCGTAAGCGCAGTTATATCTTTGTAAAGTTCTTTTTTCCCACCAATTGGTAGATGGACTTCCAGAGAGCAATGAGCACAGAGATACACATACAGAGTTAAAAACGACACTCTTGGAGGAATTTGAATAGTCGTCGGTTTTTCGGAAATATGGTCGGCCGTCCGTAATTGATCTACAACAGCCATTTTAGCATTAATCATCACTGAAAGAAAACCTACAATTATGGATCTTCAATTTTGTAGTTTCGTCAGTTGTAATCTTAATCCGTGAAAGAGGACGATTGGTTGTAATGAAAACATCGTTCTCCAACAAACATAGTTTATCGTTGTTCTGAAGCAGCGTATAATGAATCCAAGATTTGTTTGTTCTGTCTGAATATTTATGAATGAGGAATCGCTCAGGGAAGCTAAAAATTTCGAGATTGTTGGGTTGCAGAACAGAAAAACTTAGCGACGAATGAAGAGATAAAATTTTGGATTTGTTTTCCTCCGGTGGAAAATCTAAAAAAACACTTTCTATTATCACGTCATTGGTAAATTTTATCGTGCCTGAAAAACGTTTGTCTGTTACAGCTCCTTGAAAAGTTTTTGTCACATCAGTAAGGTTCCAGTCCGTCCAGGTTTTTTCTAAAAAAAAAAAAATGTTAGGTTTTGGGAACGCTAGGTTTTTTAACCAACCTGTGAGAAGCGAGACTGATTCGAAATTTTGGCTGCATTGTATGTGCGTGTCTCGGTAGCAAAAGAGGAGACTCGGGATTAACGTTAGTATCAGAAAGATTAAAAACATTGTTTTTCTAGAAATAAGTTTGAACAGAAAAAACGTTTTTGTTGATTTCTAAACGTAAGTAAAATTAGAGAACAAGTTTTCTAAAAAAATTACCTGAGCTCTAGAATTATATTATCACTTAAAACTGATCATACAAAATAACGTAAATTGAAATATCAAATGTACCAAATCCTTATCAGGAGGCTGGTTTGCAAAGATAAAATTTTATGTATCTTCACAATTTTCATGATTAATTTGTATTTTTTTTGTTTACTTGTTGATTTAGTTTAAAACAAATACATACTCACTAGAGATACCAATATAGGCGCGCCTTTCTAAAATCGTAGGTAAACTTGTTTCAGCACGTCCTTGACTCAACTTTATGATTAGTTAGTGTGATTTCCAGGCCTGTTAGAGGTGTAACAACTGACAACAAACAAAACCAAGCCAACTTCTTTATGTTTGTACTTGAAGCAAATCTGATTGGTCCTATTTAGACATGATTACCACTTTACATAAAAATTTAAAGCCGTCCCTGAGTATATTTTTTAGTTTTTTCAAAATAAAATTTTAACAATTTAATTCCGATTGGAATACTGTTAGTTTCCCAGTTCAACTAAAGCAACGCCGGATCAAATTCAATGATAGCAAAGGGACAACTAAAACTGTAATAGTTATTTACGTAACAAGTTCGGAAACTTAATTTTCCCGCATGAGCACTTTGTTTTTTAGAGCGAATGCGAAAAATTCTTTCCGAAAGAGTTAGGTACAACATTTTTTGTAACGAATATCGAAATAAAAAAATTAAGTAACTTAGTTTTTTTGTTTAATGGTGAGTTGGATTTCGTGAATTCCGCTTTCATGGTAGGATAAGCATAGATTGTCAATGTGGAAGTCTTTGATGGGTTAATTTTGACGTTCAAACAACCATAAAGCTTGTAAGCAAAGATTGTTTTCTGAGCACTTTCACTCATATTGTCATATTTTCTTCTCTTTTTATCAAAAATGAACTGTTTTAAGATTGGTCTCATTCTAAGTCACTTTTATTTGCAATTTTGTTAAAGAAAATTTATCACTCTGGTAATTCCATGACTAAGTACGGTACCACGTAAAATCGTACTCTCTGTTTGACTACGACTGAAAATTTTAATTTATATAAAATCGTTTTATCTCATTTAAGAGAGCCACATCTATTTATTTTTTTTTTGAGAAAAAGTTCCAGCTCTTTTTTCTTCAATTTGACGCCGTTTGCGTTCTAGGCGACGATTTTCATTTTTCTTTGTTTCTTAGTCTTAGAATCAGTTTACTTATAACTTTCATACAGCTGACTTTGTCAGCCGAATATTTTTCTTCTTGGAGTTTCTCTTTATCTTCCTGTTCAGTAAATTCGATCAAAACGCCTTTCAGTCTTCTTTCTCTCTTCAGCTGGTAGATGTGAAACTCATCCCCATCATCTCGATAATCTTGAACCGTTTCTGGCTGAATCTTGATTCCTCTTTCCATGTTCGTCAAATCAGTCGATCAGATCGATTGTTTTCAACTTGTTCCGCATTGTTTTTTTCATTTTCCACGATTTCTTTTTCTTCCTCTTCGTGGCGTTCTTCCATTTGTTGAAAGTTGGTTCGTATTTCGACGGGCTCAACAAAAAACGAAGAAGATTTTTTCACCTCTTGTAGCAGAAGATGAAGGTTAAAGAGGAGACCGAAGGGCCATAGAAAGTGGTCGAAGCAGGGGAGACCGGAGAAGCAGGAAGTCACCGCGGAAGCGGCGATCTAGAAAGCGGCCAGAAAGATCAGGACGGTGCCGAACGCCATGCTGGCGGCCACCGCGACGGAGATCAACGAGAAGATTGCTTTCCGGAGGGAGGACCAAAGGTTGCCGACATAACTCATTGAGGCCCAGGCGGAGACGTAGAGAGGGCTCTAATCGCCGAAAAAACCGCCAAAAAGGCGAAGAAAGCCGCGGAGAGTGCCGACCGCGACAGAAGCCGCAACACACGGGGTCCAGCCCAAAAGAAGCTGGAGAACTTGAGAGCCGAGCTGGCGAAGGAGATAAAGGTAGAAGCACCGAAAGCAAGTAGAGTACCAGCACCGGCGAAAAACAAGAAGAGGGTGTCCTACGCGGACAACAGAAACGATATTGATACATTTTATATTTGCGACAGGTGTTCTCAGTGACGTGGAAACATTTTGGAATCTAACGAAGAAAGGGAAAAAAATTGCATTACAGAGGTAATAGGCATACAAGTTTCAATGAAAAATTACCCTGAAATTATTAATTACTAAATAAATATTGAATTTGACATTAATTGCAAAAATTACGACTTCTTTGGTGAAGAAGGTTCCATCGAAAAAGTTGAATGCTGCTTCGAAATCAAAGCAAGCAAATCCCGAAATAACAGAAATTATTTTGGAGAAAAGCGTCGGCTTTCATAAATATTCAATCTTAAGTAAATGGAATTTAATGAATTTAAAATTAACTATTTATTATTTTTTCTTTTTAAGAAAAAAATATAAGTTTTTATAAAATTATGTTATGTTAAATATGTTTTTGAATATTTAATATTAAACGCAAAAAGTATATTTTAAAATATAATTGAAATTTCGTTTTTTTACAACTTATTCCACTTTTGTTCGGTGAAATAGAAAATGTACTGTAAAGTGTTGCTTTGCTGCCTAGACCTGTAAAATGAACATTAAGATAGGGGCTCTTGTAATCGGCAACTTATGAGATGCCACCCATAAATTAAACTTCCGAGCAAATGCAACAAAACAGTGTTAGGATGTGATATCTACTCAATATTTTTTGTTTTATTATAACAGCTCCTTAAATATTTTTTGAAATATTTCTATTATTTTGGTGTAATCAGAAAAAATATTTATAAATAAAAAAAAATGTCTTTGCTTTAAATTTTGTTGATTCGGCACAGTTAATAAATGAGTAAAAAAAAAACGTTAAGTTTTTCTGCTTTAACCTTAAAATTAACCACAAGAATAAGTAATTTCTTTAAGAAAAATTAATATTAGCCCACTTTGTATGTAGTTCTAACACAATTTAAAAAAAAAGTTCACAATTTTTTTACTTTATTTTATGGCGAAGTTTGTCTAAAAAGTAGGCAACCGGTATATTTAATTCTCGTTATCTAATCTACAAAACGAGTAACAATTTCAACAATTTGGTTTTTCCAAAGTTATATAACACATTTTGTCGTCTAAAGACGGATAAGGAGCACAAATAAATACTTAATTTAATACTATCACAACTTGAATATCATATAAAGAAAAACAGTTTTTTAATCTTTCAAATGAACAAAAACAGGCCGCTATTAGTAGAATTTAACACTTGGAATTAAAAAATGAAATTATTGTGAAAAAGCGCAAAATAGATAAAAGTTATAAAACAAAGAAAAATTAATAATAGTATATTATGTCATTAAGTTCAAAAATGCAGCTTTGTGTGCTAAACCTGTTCATGGTGGCGAATGTAGTGAGGCATTGTGAATTCATCAATTTAGCGAAAAGAAGAAGATTCTGCTAGAGATTATGGAAGAACTTGACTGTACACCGCCAGAAATGAACGCAGCGGTGAAAGTTGTAGTTGAAAATTTATGACCCACCAAATCAAGTGGGATCTACGAAGCATCGTATCAAAGATTTTTGGATTGGTGCACAGACGAAAAAGTAACGGCTCAACTTTATGGTCTCACTATTCAATAGTGAAATCATTATTGAGTCTCAAGAAAGACGTTGACATATCCAATTATTTAAAACTACGCGCATTTTTGAAGAAAAAGGGTGAAAATTATCAACCAAAAAAGGCAAAAGTATTATCGAAGGAACAATTCGATTTTTATGTGACGACCCAGACGAAAAATACTTAGCCACAAAGGTAACCGCGTAGCTTTTCATAAAATGATTGATATTTCAGGTTGTGCTAATATTTGGTGTTGCGGGGGCATGTCGCTGTCATGAATTATCGAGAATCAAAGTTCACGATATTGAAGATGTGGGATCCTTGCTGCTCGTAAAAATTCCTGAATCCAAAACAAATAAACCTAAAACTTTTACCGTCGTTGGAGATGAGTAGCCAACAAAATTTCGGCAATATGTATCTCTACGCCCAAATAGTTTCGATGAACAAAGATTTTCGTGAAATACCAAAATGGAAAATGTTATCGAATGGTCATAGGAAAACATAAACTTGGTCACGCTGCAAAATAAATTGCCAAATTTTTTAATTTACCAAACTGGAATGAATACACTGGTCATTGTCTGAGACGAGCGTCTGCGACGTTACTTGTAGACAGAGGGGCGGATATAACAACTTCATCGTCATGGAGGTTGGCGATCGAGTACGATTGTACAAGACTCCGTGGAACTCAAGAAAAACGTAGCCAACAAAATTTTAAGAGCAAAACATCATTAACATGATGTTAACGTCGAATTTGATCTAGAAGTTCGGACGAGCAAATGTGCTGTAGACTCGTTGCAATTAGGAAATTTTGTTAATAATTCCAATTCCAATTTAAACGATGTTGCTGCAAGTGGTGTTTTTATTAATGCCACCTTAAATAATTGTAATATAACTGTTAATAAATGAACTGCATTTTTGAGATTGATTTCTATTTCCGTTTTATGTGCTTAAGCATATAAAATGCACATAAAAAAAATCAAATTTCGTATTTTATCTGCTTAAGCACATAAAGTGACACTTTTACCTTGGCAATGGATGTACACAAAGTGTCAATTAGTTGATGTTTGAAAAAAAAAGTATTTATTATATGTATTATCAATTTATATAAAATAAACGACTACAGCTTTTAGAGATCAAAGATCTTAAAAAAGTAGGCAACTTTGGATAAAATCGATTTAGGTTATAAATAAAAATATTTAAATTTAAAATTATGGGTTTTGTTGTAGTCGTGAATTTTCGTCGTGACCTTTGTGTTTTACTTAGTATAGTTGTAGAATTTTATATTTATTGCATTTCATATTTTACCTTATGAAATAATAATTCATAACACTTAATTTAATTATAATGTAATTATGTATAATGTCTCTGAAAACAGTTCCTGAAACAAAAATGTTATTATTGTTATAACCTCTCTTGATACTTACCGTTAACCAATAAAATCCCAAGCGTTAATTTCTTCGCTAGTCTTTGCTCTCAGCCTTTTTGAAACTTGTTGAATCTTACGGTTGCCCGCAAGATTTAGCGCAGTTTTGCTTTCTTTATTTTTGACATTGATTAATTTTTTAACTAATTTTTCTAACGTCTGCTACAATCTTGGCGGATAGTGGTGCCGACATCAGTACCCTTAAAAGACACGGCAATCGGAAATTGATGCTGTTGCGGAGAGATTTCTTATTTCTTCATCAAGTGAATCTACCATCAAAACCACAACTTCCGGGCTTACAATTACCGGAAGTTTAATTTGTACATTTTTGCTGCTTAATTTTGCTTAATCATGCACGACAAATCGTGCATGATAAGAAATCGTGTCAAAATAATAAACAAATTTGAATGTATCAAAAGACAATTATTATCAGACTACTCAACCACAAAATAATTTATAAAATCGATTCCAGTTGACGATAAACATGATTTTTCATTGTTATGTCGGATTCACTGATTGTTTAGATCCATCAACATATTTCGGTATAAAAACTCATTTTGAACATTGACAGATTTCGTAGTTTTGACGTTTCAAAACTACGAAAAATATCGCTTTTTTCATGTCAATGTTTAACCTCAAACTGTCAAACAGTGCTACCAACACACATCCTCTTTAGCGCTTTTTGTTCGAACAAAAAAATAACTTCAAGTGGAGTAATTTTTTATCTGTGATATGCATCAACTTTTCAAAAGAGTGTCCGATAAGATTAGATAATACCTAGGCAGTGTCACGCGAAAACCTCGAATCTGCAATTTTTGATTTTAAAAGATGTGTAAAAGTGTTGGATTTCTTTGCTAAAATGTTACTCTGTGTTCTCATTCCATTCATTTTATTCCTAAATATTGGTGGTCAGGAAGTGATTACGCTTAAAAATGAGACCCACGTAGTATGCATATATCACAATAAATCAGATGTTGTTTACGTTGAACCAGTTCAAGAACAAATTGAAAAAGAGAATGATTTGATTGAATCCGGGAACTTTTGGGACGACTGGAGTCTGCAAAATTCCACAAGCACTTTGATAGCGCCAGTTGAAGACAGACGTTGGCAAGGTAATATCAATTTTATACGTGGCTCTTTTTTATATATCATTTTTGTAGAGTTTAAAATTGAACATACAAAGAACATAAATTTTTCATTTGAGACGTCACTATCATTGTGGTTATATGAACCTCAAGATATTCAGATTTTTCTCGATGATGATTTCGTTCGAAGAAAAGGACGGAGCGAATGGACCTCGTTTTTTCTATATAAAAAAGATGACGTATCTAAATGTCTCGAAAATAATGAAGAATTCCGAACTTTTTTAGGATCCCCTTCGAAAATAACAATGGAAATTGACAAACCGAACTATTGGAAATATGGACAACGTAAGTTAAAAAAGAAAAGAATTTTCATAATTCTGCATGCATTTTAGATAAAGTAAGAGTGGCTAACACAATATCACGAGAACCAACGAATTTAAATTTTTCTCCAAAATCTTGTTTGATGCTTTATGTGTATCTTTGTGAATATTGTTTTTTGGATGTTTCTATTGAGGATGAACAAATTTCAATCGATGGGACAATCAACACTAACAAAGATTTTTATACATCACACGAAGTTGAGCTTAAGGAAGTATCTAAAGTATCTTTACGTAGATATACAAACAATGATAATTCTCAAGGATTTTGGGCAGTTGACCTGAGACATTGTTCTTCTCTTAATTCAAATCATGGTAAATAACAACAAGTTTTTAAAAATATTTGTTATAAATTAATAACAATGCTATTTATATTTTAATAACATAAAATTTTTTTTCAGTAAAATTTGAAACTGAAATTCTAAACATAACTGATAAGGAAAATATAACTTGCAAAATACTAAAAAGTCCAGAAAGTACTAGGACCAGAAACCGAGATATTTGTAATTGCAATCAAACTGGAGTTTTTGGCTCAGATTGCAACATATCTTGCAAAGAATTATTTGGTCCTAACCAAGAGCAGTGTCAAGATTACAAAGTCAGAGATAGCAATTCTACTTGGCAAAATATTTCTACAACCTGTTTGAGGCAAGAGAAAGTAGAAGAACTTGGTAGTGCACGTAAGTATTTCATTTATATCGTAAATTTAATACAATTTTTAAGGCCATTAACAAACATTGAATTAAAACAGTACCTTTTTTTTTAGATTTCCAAGTTCCTTACAATATTGGCTTTTTCATCACTGGTATCGTAATAGCTTTTCTCATTAGCAGCGTCGTAGCATTAGTTTTCAGAAACAATTTTTTCAAAAGAAACAGGGCTAAAGAACAGGTTAGTAGATTCCATTTATAAACTGTGTTTAAAAGAAAAGTTTAATGTTTAAATAAAAAAAAGTTTTGTTAGCTACCATCAACATTACGCACTGATATTGACCTTGAATACTGAGTATCAATTGTAATGCTAAGGCAAATATTTTAACATTTCTTTGAGAACGGCAATGGCTTGTAGGTTAGTTTTGAAATAAAATTGGCCAGTCAAATCAAATTAACTTCATATTGTATATATACATATATATAGATATTTATTTAAATAATACAAGTAAACTTTTCCATCTGCCAAACTATTTAGATTTCATATAGTACGCTTTTCATCTAAAGTTATTGTCATAAAAGATGTTTTTTTGAAGACCTGATATTTTAAATAGATGCAGTTTTAGTTATTGGAAATGCTATAATTAACTTTAACCTTTAGTTAATTTTTCTTGGATACAAATAACAAGTCAATGTTTGCTGTGATGTTTAGCTGAAACTTAATTTAGAGATGGTACAAGGGCAGTTGTTATAAAATATTATTTATACCAAGACTAAATTCAAGGAACAACTGCTCCACACAAAACTCATTTTTAGTGCAACAGTCTGTCTTTTAAATAACTTTTGTTTTAAAATGGTTTGAATAATATCTACCCCAAAGTGATTTAATTTTTGATTTCAATACTTTAATACAAAATTTTAAAAATCAAAGTATCATACCTGGATAAAAATTCTGTGTTAAAACCAGATTCATCTGTTAACCATCTTCATGTAAATTATTAGCCAAAAACATACGCAATATTCTAAAATCTGAAATTTTATTATTTCTTGCACGTAGAAAAATAGATATACGCATATAATGGCTTCTAAAACACTGGCACCGTTAATGGTACTTGGCTATGTGTTGTGCGTGTTAAGAAAGCCTTCTTATCCACGCATGTGTAATATACTTACTTGTTTTAGCAAATAGTTGAACATATCCAAGTGGTTTTATCACGTGATAACGAACAAGTGTCTGGAGAGTTCTGCAATGAAAAAACTGATCTACTTGCGCGAGCTATAATGAATTTTGGTGTCACGATTGTAGAAAATGATCCAGAAGACGTGATTGCAAAGATATGGAAAGATACAAATAATTCTGATGAAAATTCAAAAACTTTATGGCAAACCGGTACAGTTCCGTTAATCATTAAATTGAATGACTTGAATCGAGAAGTAGTTGAAAGTTCAATAAATTTGTTAAAAATTCATAAAAAGATAGAACATGTAGTTTTGATTGGGAAAAATTCCGAAGAATTCAATTTGAAAATGGAAAAATGGGACCAGCTCAAAAATTTCTCACATGTCATAAATAAACATAAAGACAAAGAATGGTACACGCAGATAATAAAGTCCTTTAATGTGTCTTTTCAAGGACGAGGAAATTTGAGTTTAGAAGATTTACTCAAACTTGACAAATCTGTGGCTGAAGTTATATCTTTACAACATTTGATTGAAATGGCACATAACGAACGTCTTTTAATTGGAAATGAAATAACGTTTCCAGAATTAGAAAAAGATACAAAAGAACATAAACGTAAGAGTGAATTTAAAGAAAACTTGACTGTTTTCTATGGCTCTTCATCTTCTCAAAGGTCAACGTTATTGCATAAATTGATTATGGAATGTCCTAAAATGTCTTTGGTTTTCTACATTCATTTTAAAAGTTTAATTTCGATTCTTAAAGAAAATCCAAATGAAGATAAAGACGTTTTGAACACGTTTTTGAATAATAATAATAACGATCCTCTCGTTTTGAAAATAAAAGAGATTATGACACAAAACCAAAAAATGGAAATATTTCTTGATGGTTTTAAAAAATCAGACACCAAACAATACGAACAAATTAAGAAATATCTCAAACAATGGTCGGGAGAAGGTATACGGATTTGGATTTCATCACAAGAAAACTTGCGTGAAGATTTACATAATTTTTCAAATGTCGAACACGTTGATGTCGTGAGAGAATTAAAAAGACAGAATAAAACACACGATTCTGAAATTAAAAAAATAGACATAGATACTGATATAGCTACATGTCAAAAAATGTTTGAAAAATTAGAAAAAAGAAGTCCTGATTCTTTGAAAAACTACGAAATTTTGGCGTTGAAGGCATGCTTAGAAGATGCTGAATTCAAAGTCTTAAATTTAAAGACAAAAGACGAAGAATCCTTTTTAAAGAAGATATTAGACCAAGGTCAAACTGAGGTGATAAAAAAAAATGGTCAGAACAATAAACCGATTTTTGTATATCAAAAATTCGCGGAGTATTTAGCATGTAATTGGCTCAGGAAAAACAAAGAGAAGATAAACATGTTACCGTTGTTGTCAAAAAAATATTACCATTTGCGACGAACTTTGGACACTATGATGGCTAAAGACAAACCACTACATTTGGCGGTAATTAACCAAGACTTTAACGAATTTGAAAAACATTTAAAAGAAAAGAAATTTGATGATAAAGATGAAGGTGGTAGAACCGCTTTGCATTTGTTATGTTCGTACGGCAAACAATATTCATTTCAGGAAAACGAAACATGCTCGGAAGAACATGAAACTACAAATTTCATAAAAATGGTGAAATCCTTTCTTCAAGTGTGTACAAATAATAACGAAATTGATGATTTTTTCTCTCTCAATTACGTGCAATACACAGTTAGAGCCAGCTGTTTATACCCTCTTGAAGAAATTTTAAAAAAAAAGCTGTGTGATTTTAAAGAAGTAATGGACGCTGCAAGAGATGAGGGATGGAATATTGATCAGTTTTACATTTTGTCTGCAAAACTAGGTTACATAACCTTAATAACGGAGATTGTGAACGATCAACCTCAACTTGTAGAAGAAACAGTTTGTGGTCATAGTTTACTTTATTATGCAGCTACAGGTTGTAACTCTGATTTAAATAATTCAGCAGTCACAAGAAGAAAAGCCGAATGTGCAAAATTGCTCATAGAAAAGAATTCGGAAGGAGCATCATTTCTCTCAACAGTTCAATATTCGGGCGGTAACACGATCTTACATGAAGTATCAAGAAACAAAAATAAGAATAACATATTAATAGCACTAGCTATCAAAAATGATATTGATGTGAATATAGCAAATGATAAGGGAGAAACTGTATTACATTTTGCATCTGCGAAAGGTGCTATCAGTGACGTGGAAAACATTCTGCAATTTAACGACGAAAGGAAAGAAGTTTTGGATAAGAGTGGCAATAACGTATTACATTGGGCATGCAAGTCAAAGAAAGATAACACAGAAATGATAAATAATTGGATAGAAGAAGGATTTGACATCAATTGCAAAAATCACCATGATCAAACTCCTCTCTACTTTGCTTGCGAAGAAGGTTCTGTTGAAAACGTTACATTTTTAGAAAAGAGAAATGCAGATTTCAGTATTGTAGACGAATCCGGAAACACCTTGTTACATGCTGCTTTGAAATCAAAACAAGACAATCCTGAAATTATAAAAATTATTCTGGAAAAAGACGTCGACTTAAATGCGTTAAACGAGGAGGGTCAAACTGCTTTGGATCTTGCTCGTTCAAATGGCAATGAAAGAATTCAAAAAATTCTAACAAATCGTGAACAGTAAGTACAAGAGATTCTACGAACAAGGAAAAGCAACCTAACATATTTTTCTTCTAGATAAGAAGCAGCCTTTGAATTCTGCCTGACTCTCTGAGGTTTAAAGGAGTATTGCAATGAAATGTTGACATATACCAAGTAATATTATTGATTTTTTCAAATTAAGCAATTAATTATTTTATTGTGTTATTATATAAATATTGTTCAAATTATAATCAAAACGGAAAAAAAGTCCTAGTTTTTCTCAGGTACTCCAAAAGACAAAAAAAGAATGTTGCAGAAATTTAAAAGCAAAAAAGATGAAACCGACTGTTTAAATTCGAAATTTACTTTATTCCGCAGGCGCTTGTGGTTTTATGATATAATTTTAAGCTACAACAACATGAAAAACATAATTTCCCAATGTGAATTTGGCGTTTACAGTTCATGGTTTTGTAGTGCACACGTAAAATTTAATAATTATGAAATTATAATTAAGTTTTATATTTATTGCATTACATATTTTATCTTATCACATTATAATTCATAACATTTAATTTAAATAGAATATATTATTAATTTTTAATTAGACGCCTGCCCTGAGAACGGTCCCTGAAACAAAAATGTTATTATTGTTATAACCTCTTTTGATACTTACCGCGAACCGATAAAATCTCAAGCTTAAATCTCTTCGCTAGTTTTAGCTCCGAGCCTTCTTAAAACTTCTTGAGTCTTCCTATTGCCAGTTGAACACGCAACATCCAACGCAGTTTTGTTTTCTTTATTTTTGACATTTATATCAAAGCTCTTTCCTAATTTTTGTAATACTATTTCTATAATTTCTTCATTTTTTGTTTTGGATGAATCCTTCGTTTTCTTTGTTTGCTTTTTTCTTGTTTTGGATGAAGACTTGTCTTGATTTGTCTCAGACGTTGTATTCTCTTCTGCTTTTAGTTGAATTTTAATTTCTTCAAATTTTGAAGCAGCATGTAACAACGTGTTTCCAGATTCGTTCACAACATTAAAATCTGCAAATTTTTCTTGTAGGTACTTGACATTTTCGGCGGAACCTTCTTCGCAAGCAAAATAAAGAGGCGTTTGTTGCTTTTTATTTTTACTATTAATATCCATTTTCTGGCGTCGATTTTCAATCTTTTCGGCGTCGGTACTTGGATTTTCCAAGTAGTTCTTTTTGCGTAACCAGAACTCTACCATTTTTTTGTTTTCTTTTTTTGATTTGCATGTCCAATGCAAAACATTGTTGCCGTTATTATCCAGAATTGTGTTATCACCTCCAAGCAGCAAAATTTTTTCCACGTCGTTGACTGCACCTTTCTGGGAGGCAAAATGTAAAATTGTTTCTCCATTTTCATTTGGTACGTTCACATCAAGTTTCAACTCTTCCAGTTGAGCAAATAAAGCGTTATTAATTTTTTTCTGTTGAATTATGACATGTAAGATGTTATTATCATCAGAAAACTTGACGTCGTTTTCGATAAAAAATTTAACCAAATCTTTGAAAGCAATGCAAGAACGGTTCAACACTTCTATTAATTCTTCCGAATTCAACTTCAAACTCTCTTTCTTTTGCTTTAGAAGAAATTCCGCACACTTTGTGTTTGCAGATTTCGTATCTTCATTAGCTGATTTGCATCCCATCAGGGCATAATAAAGTAAATTATGCTCAGTAGTTTCTTCCGGAAATTTAGCATTAACAAGCTCGGAATCTTCGGCTAGTATGTTTTCTAGCAAATTTATATAACCCAGTTTTGCACAAAACGGAGAAAATTGCTTCAAATTTTCTCGCATATTAGTACTCGCTTCCCTAATTTTTGTAAAATTGCACAGTTCTCTTTTCAGCATTGCTTCTAAAGGATAATAACAGTTTGCACGGACTGCGTATCCTACACAATCGAGCGAGAATAAATCATCCTTTTGACTGATATCTGGACACTTTTCAAGAAGCTTATCAATCATTTGTACATAAGCTGCGGTTTCCGGCTCACTCTTTTCAAACAAACATTCTTTACCATATGAGCATGCTAAATGCAACGCGGTTCTACCACCCTCATCTTTAGCACCAAACATTTTCTCCAAGTGCTTTTCGATTCCGTCGAGATTTTGATTGCTTACCGCCCAATGAAGTGGATTTTTCTCGGCCAACAGAAAATCAAAAGTTCTCCGTAAACTGACATATTTATGCGACAAAAACGGAAACTTGTTCAACACCTCTTTATTTTTCTTCAACCAAGCTGAAGCGAAATACTCTGCAAAAGTTTGGTATTCAAAAATCGGTTTCTGGCCCTCTTCTGTTTTCTTAATAACGCCAAGTTGGTCGCCCTTCGATCGAACTTCACTTAAGAACGTTTCTGTTTCTTGAAAATCTAGTTCAAGTTTATCAAAATCATCAGAATCCAAACACGATTTGAGAGCCGGAAGTTCGTACGGTTCCAAGTCACTTTCCGTCACCACTTGCTCCTCACATCTTTTTTTCTTTTCTTCAAAAAACTGTTCAAACAATTTTGTTAATTTGGTGGTTTTCATCTCCGTGAGGATGTTCAAATGAAGCGGATTTCCGAGAATTTCACTGTGATTGCTTACGGTGAAAATTATTCTCTGCTTGGTGTTTTTTCTTCAAACTTCTTTCTTATGTAGTGTTTTTGTTGTTGCCTATCCAGCTCTTGAATTCCCATCGGTTTCACGTCCAAATAATTCTTCAGATAATCACAAAGGTTTTCCCTAGAAGATATCCAAATTCTAGTTCCTTTTTTCGCCAGTTCTTGGATATATTTTATAACGCGCTCGTCGTCATCCAGTTGGTCGAAACCGTCAAGAAATACTTCCACTTTACGTTTTCGAATTAAAATCTCTTGCAGTTTTAAAACCAGAAGATCTTCACTCTGTTGTAATATTACCGATAGAACGTTTTCAGGGTTGGGATTTTTTTCTAGCTCAGACACGAGTTTTTTTAACTCGATGTAAACCGTCCAGGAGTCTTTAGGACACAACACAGTCTTCGCAATAGCATCGTTTTGCCCATTCCCGGAGGAGCACACAGAAGATTCACAGGCCCTTTAAACGTATCCAAAATTTTCAATTCTTAAATAAATTCAGTCTCTTTGTTCACTTCCGTGCCTTTAAAAACGTTTCTGGGAATATATATTTCCGGTAATTGTTGATCATCTCCGATTAAAAGACAGTTTTTTTGCGACATTTCTATTAAGTGTCTTAATGTGATACTCTCAGCAAAACTTTGGTCAATACTCATCAGATGCTTCAAGTTAAAAGAGTTTCGTCCTTGCAGAGAAATTTGGAAGGATTTTATCATCCTTGAGTACCATCCGCTGTGTCGGTGTTTTGTAACATCAGTGAAATCTTTTAATATCATTTCTTTCTTGGAGTTCAACTTCAACTCCCTGGAACATTTTCCAAGCAAAACTAAGTTCGTGCTCACTTTATTCTGCTCCAACAAGTTTACGACTCTTTCAACTTGTTCTTGATTTTCGTCGTCGATTTTAATAATAAGTGGGACTATGCCCCATTCCCATAAAATTTTTGATTTTTCTGAATCATAATACTGAGTTTTTGTTGAATTTTCTTGCCAGATATTAGCGATGACGTCTTTTTTATTTTCTTCAATGATTGTGATGTTAAAATTCATAATTGCTCGTTTAAGTAAATTCGTTTTATCGTTGCTTTTTTCCGCGGAGATGTTTTTTAAAAAAGGCGATAAAGCCAGTTCTGTTAATTTCATAAACACAAAATCTTTTTTGGGCCTCCGTTCTAAAATAACACAAATTGCATTCGTCTAAATCCGCTTGAAACCGACCGTTTCGCGGCCTAGACCTGCAAAATGCACGGCCAACTACAGAACACAGAGTTTGAATCGTTTGAGGTTTGACATGCGTCGGCCGTATGCTCTGCCAGCGTCTGCGACGTTCGATATTCGATACATACGATCGATGTTGATAGAAGAATATATCAAATAATTTCTCGGCAGCTTCCGTAATGTGCACTGGTGTTTCCATTTTGTAAATCGTAATTATTTGTCAATGTCAAAAACTGACACTTACTTGATTCTTAATTTTATTGAAATTTATACGAAAATATTACTTTTAACAAATTTAATCAATTGTCGGCCCAAAAAATAGTGTGTATCACACAGCCAGAAACTTATTTTGCAACAATTCGCTATTGCAGGCTGCGGCCTAGTGATACAAATAACTATTTTAACACGGGAAGAACGGCTATCCGTTACTCCGATCACATGCGTGAGTGGACGGAGTACGGCAAAGCTTGGGCAAGCATTTTTTATGGCAGGATGACTTTCTGAACGCAGGGTATGGCGATAGCAGCGCCACCCTTCTGGGCGCTCGGTGAAACATTCTCGCATCGCTGATATGCAAACAAACCCTGCCGAGAGCTTCGTTGAAACAACTCCGTGTTACAAGTTAAGTTATTTAAATAGAACACCTATAAATTTTCACATCATCAATTTTTTGGAATGCTTGACATAAATAAAAACTTGTCGCATTATTATTAAGATTTGTCATAAAATTAAAGTGAAAAAGAAAGCAACTAACTATTTTTTTTTAATAAGGAACACCAATTGATAGTGTGTTACACCACCACTATTTTGCAACACTTTTTTAACACGCCTTGGCAATATTGAGCTTTAAATGTCGTCTTTTTAAGGATACTAGCGTAAAGAAAGACAAAACAAACAAGTGCTTGCTTTGCATTTTGTGAAATTCTTGTTTTTCTTGTAACCAACTTTTTAACCGTCTCGAAAATTGTATTTCACTCAGATTACTTAAAAAGGTTTACAAAATGGACGAGCAAAAGTTTTTCTACACTTCTACACTAAAATGTTTTACTAAGAAGTTTATAGCTAAAATTTTAAGTGATACAATTAAAAAAAATATATTTACTAATTCTAAGTGACAATATTCCATCACTTATTGTTGATTTTAACTTTATATTTTTTATTTTTGCGTGTTTTATCCTAACTCTGATAAAATTAAAATAGATTTATTTAATTTTTTTGTTTTTTACAAATTAATTTTTAAATATTTTTTAAAGTTTCCTTATCTGTTTCGACTTAGATTTTCCCATTTTGTTGTATATAAACTGATCGAAAAAGTTAAGGTTTCAACATATTCTAAAGTAAAATTTTTGGATTGCGTGACATAAATAACATGTTGGATTATTATTATAATTAGTTATAAAATTAAAGTGAAATAAAAGAGCAACAAAGAAAATTATTAATTAATTAATTTTAATTAGCATGAAACATGAATTAATAGTGTATTAGGCTACCACGATTTCGAAACATTTCTTCAACACGTCTTGGCATACTAAAAATTGGCTAATCTAAAGCGTTTTGGTCCAAATTGTTATCGGCAGTATAGCACGTAAATTTCGTAAGTGCGCCACTGGTGGTTGACGGTTTGCTACTATCCGACCAAGCATTTTCTATTGGGTTGAGATCTAGTGAACGAACTGGAAGCGGCAAGTGCTCAATTTTCAACATTTCCTGTGTTTCTATTACACAGTAAGCACGATGTGGACGTGCATTATCATCCGAAAACCGAAACTGAATCGTTACGATGAGCGTTCACAATATCATTAATTCATTAATGATGTCTCTAACATAATTTGAGCATAAATTTCTTGAAAAATCAATTTTTAATCGTTTTTTATTTTCAAACTGCTATAAAACATTTTATCATACACTGATAAAAAAACAAGCATACTCACTAAAATTTATACTTTTCAAAAATTAAAATTAATTTGTCATGTCAATAATATCTCAGAATTTATTATGATATTGATTTGGCATGATATGAAAATATTTGGAAGATATAAAAATTATCTAGCTCTTCGACCAAAACGTAATAGCTCAAAATGACGTGATTTTTTATCACAGTTTTATTAGTATTAAAAACTAATGAAAGATAATGTTTCAGTGGTTAGATTTTAAAAACATTACTCCTAAGATCTAAAATTTCAAATCAAATTGAAAGCATTTTTTTTAATTCAAAATTAAATAACAAGAAGTTTGGCCATTCTGTCGATGGTCCAAGGTTTTTTTTACTTATTTTATAGACAAGTTTGCCGAAAAAGTAGATAACCAGTATATCTAATTTCTGTTATCTCATCTACAAAACGTGTAATAATCTCTTAAATTGATTGCATATTTTAGCAATTGGGTTTTGCCAAAGTTGTATAACACATTTTATCATCAAGTGGCAGATAAGAAGCACAAATAAGTACTTAAAAAAATTTATATTTTATTTTATTTTTTTATTATTTTTCAACATTTAGACTTTACTTATCGTGTCTAAAAAAGATTGGTAGCGCCTATTTAAAAAAGTTTCATGTAATCCAAAAATGTTGACAACTTGATGATTAAAACTAGTGATTTTATTTGTATCCGGAAAGATTTAGAAAACATATTTTTATTTAAATTTTTTTCGTAATTATTAAGTTAAAGCCACAAATTAACATAGTGAGATTACCTCCTGTAATAGCCCAAAAGATCTGCGTTGTATGATGAACCTGTGCACGAACAAAAAAATGATGACACTCTGTTCAATCAAATTCTCACATTACAGAGGGTGGCTGTGATCGTCAAAACGGTTGGAACCTATGTTGTGACACAAAAAAAAGGAAAAGCAGGTCACTGCTCAAAACGAATGACGTGGTTAAAACGATACAAAACGGAAAAGAGCAATAAAATAACCAGATAAGAGAGAGAGAGCTATATTAGTGGGCTCTGCTTACGAAATTTTTGATGTGTGTTGCCAAGTACAGCAAAACATGAATCGTGTGGTTTGTTTTTAATTAACAAACTGCGAGCGCATTGCAGAGATTCATTCTAAAAACAATTGCCTCTTAATGATCAGGAACCTTGATCTCTTTTGTCAACCAATCAAATTGGGTTTTGAACTCCAAATCGCTTTAAAAATGAAATGTTTATTTCATTTATTTGTTACTGACCTAGGTCACTAATAGGTACCTCTAACAACGAAATGATTATTGATCTAGGCAAATCATAACCCACTTTTTAACGCAAAAATGGGGCTAATTATGGTTAGTTTATTTACTACTTCGAAATTAGTATTGCACGACCACTTGCACCGGCCATCTAGAAAGCACTTAAAATTAAATGTTTTTTTAAAAGTCAAGGAAACTATTGATCTAATATAGCAACTTTTGAGAGACTAGATATTTAAAAATAATGAGACCTAATTAAAAATCGAGAAAGTAAATAAAAATAAGATATCATATCTATATTTTCACATTTCGTTATTTAAAATGACACGGAGCCATAAGAACATAGATAAGATAAGTTCATCTACTTAATTTTCAGTTTTAAAATATCTGCCAAGTATGCCACTTTATAGATTTTAATTCCATTAAAATGGCTATTCCGTCATTGTTATTTTTATTAGTATTTTTCGTGAATAGTGACAGTCAAAACATAAAGATTGACAAAAATGCAACCCACGTGACATGTGTAACCGATAATGACACAGCTCCTATTTATGTTGAGGCTTTAGAAAAACTAAACATTGATAAAAAAAATCTATTAATTGATTCTAACGTGTGGAACGACTGGCATTTACAGAACTCGTCAACAACTTTAAATGCACCAGTGCTAGACAAACGCTGGGAAGGTAAGATAAAGAAAAATTGTATCCTGTTTTAAACATTTTTTTTTAAGATTTTGTCGTCACGGCGAAAGAAAACAGAAACTTTAGTGGAAATGTTAACCTTTCTTTTTCTGTGTTTAGAGCTCATACCGTAGAATTTTTGATTCATACTAATGAAACGTCAATATTTTATAACTATCCGCAAAGTTATATTTCCCACGACTGGACTCACTTTTCTGTTTATATTAAAAATAACAGTTTAGAAATATTTGAAAAATCGCAATTAGTAACGAGTTTTAAGAATATTCCTTCGGTTTTGGAGATTAGAAGCAAGCAGTCAAAGTTTTGGAAAATTCACGATTGTAAGTGTGCAAATTTAAAATGTTTTGATTTTGTTTACGCTATTTCAGATCAGCTAAGAGTAGCCCAAAATGTATCGACAACGCCCACTAATATTTCAGTTCCATTATCTCACAAATCTTGTTTAGTGCTCTACGTGTATCTTTGTGACTACTGTTTTTTGGAAGTTGTTAATGATAATTTCCCGAAACAAGAATTAAGTGTGAATAATAATACCAAAAATAAACCGTACACTTCACAACATATTAAGCTTGAAAACGTAAAAAATATCTCTTTAAAAAGATCTACCAATAATGGCAGTCTTCATGGATATTGGGCCGTCGACATCAGACGTTGTTCCTCAAGTGAATCAAATTATAGTGGGTGCATATTCTCTAAAAAAAAACTCTGCGTTAACATTTTTTTTAATTTCTAGTGTTGTACGAACACACCGATGAAAAAGACATCGAATGCAAGTTTTTAGAACAGCAAACTTCAACTGAAGGTACTACCGATGAAGACTTTTCTCATAAAGAAATAGAGTTTTCTACAGAAAAATATAATATAAATTACACGACATCGTCTAGACCAGATACATCGAATTTATCCAAGTTTAAGGATACCTCAGCCACGACACTTGCCAATTGTAAGTTTTTTTTCTGTTTTTTTTTTCTGTTAATTTAGTATTTGTTGCAGCTTTAACTATAATTGGGATTATCGTCGTAATTATAATAATCCTTGTAGCGGTTGGACTTTGCTGTACCGTACTGTACCGTACCTGGACAAAAAGTTAGTAAATTGGATTAAAAAATTAAAGATCATATTTCTGATATAATTATACAGGACAGAGAAGGATAGCAAATAACCAAGGCGATGTTGAGAACAACTATTCTTCAGAGGAAATACCATTATTGGAGAATAAAAAAGAAAAAGAAAAAACACAAAATTCACAATCTGATCCAGAAAATAAGGAAGATATCCCTGTAGATGATTGCCATCTTGATGAGGTAAAACACTGGCGGCAGCTAGTTATAAACTACAATTTAATATTTACACTAATCTACATGTGAATAAATTGTACTGGCAACATCGGAATTTTAGTAATATTGGATCAGTGCTTCAAATCCGCTGTTGTTTCTGCTTATGCATTACTTTTTAATCCTCTTGAGACAATAACATAAATATACATTTTGGTCGCTTCAACTTACGCGTTTGTGTCGGGTGTTCATTCAATAATCCGGTAGCATTGTTAAAATGGAAAACGTTTGTCGCAATATTAACGACATAACTTTACTATTAACTGGCAACAAGGTTTGAGTAGGTAATCCCAACAACGTAAACAACTCCTTAACAGAAATAATGAGATGCATTCCAGAATATCAAACGAACATCAGGTGACTATAGATGATTGTTTTTTTTTTGGTGGGCTAGCAAAAAGTTTTTAAGTTTTATTTTGGCATACTTCAATTAAAATTTAAATCTGTTAAAAACTAATTTCGAGCATTAGTTCTTAGCCATTTTTTTTAAATTTTTGTTTGCATTTCATATTACTTACTTGTTTTAGGAAATAATTGAATATATTCAAGTGGTTTTATCACGTGATAACGAAAAAGTGTCTGGAGAGTTCTGCAATGAAAAAACTGATCTACTTGCGCAAGCGATAATGAATTTTGGTGTCACAATTGTAGAAAATGATCCAGAAGAGGTGATTGCAAGGATATGGAAAGATACAAATAATTCTGATGACAATTCAAAAACTTTATGGCAAACCGGTACAGTTCCGTTAATCATTAAATTGAATGACTTGAATCGAGAAGTAGTTGAAAGTTCAATAAATTTGTTAAAAATTCATAAAAAGATAGAACATGTAGTTTTGATTGGGAAAAATTCCGAAGAATTAAATTTGAAAATGGAAAAATGGGACCAGCTCAAAAATTTCTCACATGTCATAAATAAACATAAAGACAAAGAATGGTACACGCAGATAATAAAGTCCTTTAATGTGTCTTTTCAAGGACGAGGAAATTTCAGTTTAGAAGATTTACTCAAACTTGACGAATCTGTAGCTGAGTTTATATCTCTACAACATTTGATTGAAATGGCACGTAACGAACGCCTTTTGATTGGAAATGAAATAACGTTTTCAGAATTAGAAAAAGATACAAAAGAACATGAACTTAAGAGTCAATTTAAAAAAAACTTGACTGTTTTCTATGGCTCTTCATCTTCTGAAAGGTCAACGTTATTATATAAATTGATTATGGAATGTCCTAAAATGTCTTTGGTTTTCTACATTAATTTTAAAAATTTAATTTCGATTCTTAAAGAAAATCCAAATGAAGATAAAGACGTTTTGAACACGTTTTTGAATAATAATAATAACGATCCTCTCGTTTCGAAAATAAAAGAGATTATGACACAAAACCAAAAAATGGAAATATTTTTTGATGGTTTTAAAAAATCAGACACCAAACAATACGAACAAATTAAGAATTATCTCAAACAATGGTCGGGAGAAGGTATACGGATTTGGATTTCGTCACAAGAAAACTTGCATGAAGATTTACATAATTTTTCAAATGTCGAACACGTTGATGTCGGAGTATTAAACCAAGAATTAAAAAGACAGAATAAAAAACACGTTTCTGAAATTAAAAAAATAGACATAGATATTGATATAACTACATGTCAAAAAATGTTTGAAACATTAGAAAAAAGAAGTCCTGATTTTTTGAAAAATTACGGAATTTTGGCGTTGAAGCCATGCTTAGAAACTACTGAATTTGATGTCTTAAACTTAAAAATACAAGACGAAGAATCCTTTTTAAAGAAAATATTAGACCAAGAGCAATCTGAGGTGATTGCTGAGAACAATAAACCGATTTTTGTACATCAAAAATTCGCAGAGTATTTGGCATGTAATTGGCTCAGGAACAACAAAGACAAAATAAAAATGTTACCGTTGTTCTCAAAAAAATATTACCATTTGCGACGAATTTTGGACACTATGATGGCTAAAGACAAACCACTACATTTGGCGGTAATTAACCAAGACTTTAACGAATTTCAAAAACATTTAAAAAATAATTTTAATGATAAAGATGAAGGTGGTAGAACCGCTTTGCATTTGTTATGTTCGTACGGCAAACAATATTCATTTCAGGAAAACGAAACATGCTCGGAAGAACATGAAACTACAATTTTCATAAAAATGGTGAAATCTTTTCTTCAAGTGTGTACAAATAATGACGAAATTGATGATTTATTCTTTCTCAATTACGTACAATATACAGTTCGAGCCACCTGCTTATACCCTCTTGAAGAAATTTTAAAAAAAAAGCTGTGTGATTTTAAAGAAGTAATGGACGCTGCAAGAGATGAGGGATGGAATATTGATCAGTTTTACATTTTGTCTGCGAAACTAGGTTACGTAACCTTAATAACGGAGATTGTGAAAGATCAACCTCAACTTGTAGAAGAAAAAGTTTGTGGTCATAGTTTACTTTATTATGCAGCTACAGGTTGTAACTCTGATTTAAATAATTCAGCAGTCACAAGAAGAAATGCCGAATGTGCAAAATTACTCATAGAAAAGAATTCGAAAGGAGCATCATTTCTCTCAACAGTTCAATATTCCGGCGGTAACACGATCTTACATGAAGTATCAAAAAACAAAAATAAGAATCACATATTAATAGCACTAGCTATCAAAAACGATATTAATGTGAATATAGCAAACGATGATGGAGAAACTGTATTACACTTTGCATCTGCGAAAGGTGCTCTCAGTGACGTGGAAAACATTTTGGTATATAACGAAGAAGGGAAAAGAGTTTTGGATAACAGTGGTAACAACGTATTACATTGGGCATGCAAGTCAAAGAAAGATAACACAGAAATGATAAATTATTGGATAAATGAAGAATTTGACATCAATTGCAAAAATCACCGTGATCAAACTCCTCTCTACTTTGCTTGCGAAGAAGGTTCTATTGAAAACGTTAAATGTTTAGAAAACAGAAATGCAGATTTCAGTATTGTAGACAAATCCGGAAACACCTTGTTACATGCTGCTTCGAAATCAAAGCAAGACAATCCTGAAATTATAAAAATTATTCTGGAAAAAGACGTCGACTTAAATGCGTTAAACGAGGAGGGTCAAACTGCTTTGGATCTTGCTCGTTCAAATGGTAATGAAAGAATTCAAAAAATTCTAACAAATCGTGAACAGTAAGTACAAGAGATTCTACGAACAAGGAAAACCTAACATGTTTTTGTTTTAGATAAGAAGCAGCCCCTGAATTCTGCCTGACTCTCTGAGGTTTAAAGGAGTATTGAAATATAAGCAATGATAATTTTAATACTAAAATGAAAATGTTGACATATACCGAGTTATGTTATTTTTTTTTAATTAAGCAATATTAATTGTTTTATTGTATTAATATATACTTAAATAATTATTTAATTATTAAAAAAATGTATTTTTTTTTCATATACTTTAAAGAACAAAAAAAATGTAATATTGCAGAAATTAAAAAGGAATAAAGATAGGACCGACCGTTTTAATTCAAAATGAACTATATTCGAGATCTAATTTTACAACGAAAAATATAAGTTCCCAAAGTGAAATTGGCGTTTCTAAATTTTGATGAAAACCAGAAAAAAAGGTTGAATAATTTATGTTGTTAATACATTGAAAATGCTTTAAATTCAAACCAGTTTATCTTCATTTTGTCTAAAATTTTTTAATCTAAGTGAGTTATATAATCTGTAAGTGTAAATAAGGTAATCTAAGTAGAGGTGGGTGGGTATTTATGAAACAACATTATTATTTGTTCGCTAAATGTTAAAAGCATTAAAACAAGATAACAATATTATAACTGGCTGGAGTGATATAGCACTGGATAATAACCGTAATCTACCTGCAGTTCTTTACTACTCTCCGACTGCTCACTATTTCGTCAAAGATTTTTGTATGTTTTTATACATAGTGTAAATAAATATAGTCTGTAAGAAACTACCGTGCTGATAATTTCAAGCGACCTCCCTAGAACCACTAGTAGCAGATCCAAGACGCAACATAATGGTCCTTCGAGCAGGATACGAATCCGCAGATAAAATAGTGTGTGGAAGTCATTGTGGACTTCAATAATTATTATAAAGTGTGTTCAACGAATCCATAAGTCCAAAAGAAGATCGACGTCGAAACTTCAAAAAGGTTAGTGGTCATTACTTCCTTTCATTGCCTTTCCCGTTTTTTGAGTGTGTGCATTTATATCGTGTTTCAAAAAATAAAATTACTCGTTTAAAATGGCAGAGGAAGATTTAATTAAAATGCGAACCCAAATTAAAAGCGCCGCGACTAGATTCAAAAACAGTATTGAAAAATTAATAAAAGAAGGTGGAAATTTTCATGTATTGGAATACATACAAACTAGCCCATTACAAACAATTACTTCTCCAATTCAATGAATTCCAGTTGAAAATAGAAATAGTGAATAAAAAAGATGTTAAAATGCGTGAAAATTTTGAAAATAAATTTTATGATAATTTAGTTCTGGCAGAACAATTATTAAAAGAGTTACAGAAAAAAATCAGACCAGAATAAAGGTAAAACTAGTGATTCAAATTCATCTAATCAGAGTGAAAGTCATCAAAATCCTGTACAATTGCCAGTTATCAATTTGCCGAAATTTAGAGGTCTTTATACAGAGTGGACGGCGTTCCATGATAGTTTTCAATCGCTTATTCATGAAAGCCGTAATTTGAGTGATATACAAAAATTTCATTATTTGCGAAGTTGTTTACTAGAAGATGCAAAGCGCACGATCGAATCATTACCAATAGCAATAGCTGCTGATGGCTACAATGAAACATGCATTATTTAATTTGTAACCAGTAAATAAAACATTGAGTTCATTGCGAGAATTGTTAGATAGTACAAATTTAGCTGCTTCAAAATCACAAGGAGTTAATACGGCATCTTGGAATCCGTTATTAATGTATTTAGTAACAATTAGGTTCGATTTTAATACAAAAAAAAAGAGTGGGAGTCAAACCTAAAATCCACAGATTCACCAAATGACAGAATTTCTTGAACAACGATGTTTCGATGATCAGGGCATGAAACAAAAATGTGCCAATTCTACGAGAGTAAATTCTGTTCAAATGAGCATCACTCTTTATTACATTTTCATAATTCAAAAAGTGCTAGTCGATCAAACAATCAACCTCAAAATCAAAATTTAAGTGTAAGTGTTAATCAGTGTCAGGTGGAACCAAATATTGAAATTATGTTGTCTACTGCTATTGTTCTTTGCTGCTATTGTCCACGAAGTTAGAATTTTGCTAGATCAAGATTCACAGCAATTAGTAACTAAAAACTTGTGTAAAAAATTGAAATTAAATACATTACCTGTTTCTGCTGCTATTCGTGAAGTGTGCAGTAACATCGTGGCTATTAAAAAATGTTGTGAAATGAAATTTAAATCTTTAAATAGCAATTATTTGGCAAAAATAAAATGTGATTAATCAAAATTATCTCATTGAAACATTCTATAAAAATGATATTTTCTGATTCCAGTAAATATTAAATATCAACACGGAAGACCAACTTCATAAAACAACAATCCCAGTCACCTGCTGGCGTTATCTGCAGAAATTTCAAATCATCCAAAACAAGATTCCGAGGACAGCCATCGACCCCTCATGATACATGACCAACGAACAAATCCAGAACGACCTGAAAATTCCATCCATTAAAGAAGTCGTCAAGAAGGTCTCCAAGAGGCACTCCGAGAAGAAAGCAGAACATGAAAATGCAACAATTAAAAAATAAATGGAGGAAATTACATTGAGAAGATTCAAGAAACCAAGAAGAAGAATAACAAAAAAGAAGAAGAAAACAAACGCATCTAACACGCATGCAAACCAAAACATTATCATCATCATCATCATCATCAATCATTCGAGAAACTCAAAACTGATCGGCTAATACTTAGTATTAAATTACAAACACTTGTCCGTCATAAATTTACCGTAAAGCCACGAGAGAGTAGTTTGACTTGGCATGGATCTACGTGGGTATTCTACGACGAAGTTATCACTTGCTACTTTACTTGACAACCTTTGCAAATAGGCCGTAACCATTTGAATGTTTGAAAAAAAAAAACGTCTTCTAGGTGCTGGTTTAATATTTACCTTGTTCAAAAATGTAATATATTTGATTGACTCATGCGCCACCATGATCTAAAATGAGTGGTCAACTTGATAGATATCGTTCGTTTTTTTGTTTCTTTGAGGCCACTTTTTGAAGAATCGCGTCGCATTGATTCTTTATTAGAAGATTTAAAGCTATTCTGCTGGTCCTTAATGTAGTCCTTGACCATGAAATGGACCAAAGCATAATGCTCCTATAATGTCAGTAATCTGCAGAAAAAAAAGTGTTCTTGGCAATTATTACCAAATATTTGACCTTGAAACGTCGTTGCTTCCGTAAAATTTGAGTTAAATTGAAAAAATCTTCCTTTCTTTTATCTTTCAACATTTCTAATGCCAAGTCACAGAAAGTGATAGCTCCCGTTCTGCCAACGCCGTAGCTAAAACGACAATTTCATCTGAACAGTCAAAGTGAAAAAACAAACCCTGAATGAATCAGAACTGGGTCAGAAGTTAACAAAAAAAAACAAATTTTGCTAGATAACTATATTTCGGTAATTATTAATTCTCTGGAAACTGTATAAAAGTACGTCATTTACACAAATTTCTGTTAATATATACCTAAACTATTTTTTAACTACAGCGCCATCATCAAATTTTACGTGTCCACTTCAAACTTTGTATAAATCTATTTAGTATTAAGAATTTATCGTATCGCTTATTATAGTTATTATCATAGTATTATTGTATCATAGTATCGCTTATTTTTGGATGCTAAAGTTTACATGTCTCATGATATAACACGGCCAATTTACTAAATACTCTTCTAGATTAAGCTTTTTATTAATATATTAATATATTTTTTTAAATTAATATTTTTAAAGCCAAAAATTTAAGCATTGTAAAACAATTGAAATTATTTTTTTTGGTTTTGTTGAAGTAAAAAACGAAGATAAACTGTTTTTGATTTAAAGCATTTTCAATGTATTAACAACATCAATACTTCAATTTTAATGTTTTCTCTCTGATTTGACCAAAAATTATTGTAAACCTAAAATTTTCTTTGGGTAAACACGTTTTTCATGTTCGATCGCTATAAGCGGATCGTTGTAACCGGACTTTTTTAACACTGGTTTTTATGAAAATCCAAACAACTAGCTATATTTTAATTCATAATACTCCATTTATTATAAAATACCCCAACATACATTAGAAGGTGCAGTACTTAAATATTCTCATAAATTAAACAAAATCCACAGTTTGATAGCTTTCATAGTTCTTAGAAAACTCGCTGATGCAGCTATAGATAAACTTGAGTTGTTTCTAAAAAAAACTTTTTTTTATTGTCCAACTCACATAGAACTCACCTCGGATTCCACAAATTTTTTCCCTCCCCTACGAGCAATCCTCACAGCTGGGCAAACATCTATGTCAAATTCGGATTTATACTGATCGATAACAAAAGATAGCACCACAAATAAGCCACTAGCGGTAAAACCGTCACTAAAAAGATCCACGACAAAATCACGTGACAGGTCCTTTTATCTCCACTTACCCGCATACGATCAAAGTTGGTTTTTGTGGTACTTTATTGACACCGTCCACCATTTTAATGAAATTTTCAAGAGAATTCGGTAACTGCTTCTTTTCTTTCCAGTTGTTGAATTCAAATAGCTGAATGCTCTTGTCGTGGATGATCTACGATTTTTCAGTATTTTTTATTGAGCGGGTAAGTGAAAATTTTACCTGTTTAGAAGTGGCGTCGTAGATTAGAAGTGAGCATTTCTTCACAGTACAGAAGCTGACTTTCGTTTCGGTAAGCTGGTTCAGTTGTATGACTTCCTTGCTTCCGTTGATAGAGTCGTTACCGAGATGTACAGACTAAGAAAAAACAGAGCAGATTTTAGAATGTGTTGGTAGTTCTAACTGTTATTGACAATTCGACAGGGCTACCAACGGATAAAGAAAAACAATGTCCTTTAGGAGCCGGCTTGATATTTACCTTATTCAAAAACACGATATATTCGATTGATTCTTGCGCAACCATGGTCCAAAAGGCCGCAAATTCTTGAACGGTTGGTTCTGGAGTAACCAAAAATTTACTCATGCCGCCGTAACGACACACTAAAACTCCTAAATCAAAATAAAAAACACTAAACACTGCTACCAACCAGATGTAATATTCAAATATCTTTCTTGTTTTCGATCCTTTGAGGCCAGTTTTTGGAGAATCGCGTCGTGGAGACACAAAGTTTCTAAACGCTCCAGTTGATCTTTTATTGAATCTTTATTAAAAAACTTAACGGGATTCTGTAGCTGCATAAGGTACTCTTTGACTGTAAAATGAGCCAAGGCGTAGTGCTCCTAAAATCCCAAGCAGCATGTAGAAAAAGCAAAGTCTTTTAGACGACCATTACCAAATCTTTAACCATGAAAAGTCGCTGCTTCCGTAATGTTTGAGTCAAACTGAAAAAATCCGCCTTTTCTTTATCCTTCAACATTTCCAAAGCCAAATCGCAGAGAATGATAGTCCCCGTTCTGCCGACCCCTAAACTGAAATGACGTTTTTATTAAACAGTCGAAGAAGAGCGGAAAACGAACCCCGAATGAACGAGAGTCGGGACCAAAAGTGCGTGTTTCTGCCTCAAATACTTGATGATCGGCAATAAATTATTAGGATAGTAACCATCGGAGTGTGACGCCCATCTGACTTGCAACTGGATGATCATTTTCCTGTAGCCTTGATAAGAAACTTCGAGTTTGCGAAAAACGTAACAATCGTAAAATGACTGATTGATTAGTTTTACGATCATTTTCCCACATTCATAAATACCGTTTTCTTGCGACGGCCAGTATTCCGCACACATCCTCTAAAAAACAAAACTGCAGGAAAAGAAATTATTAACAAATTTTACCTCTTTATTCTCAAATGAGTTCGACGCCATGATGATGGTTCTGACGTCCTCTTGCCAGACCAGCCGCCAGAAATTCTTAATGGTGCAGAGTTTTGGACCTTGGGCTGCGATGTAGGCATCAGGGCGGTCGTAGCCCTAACAAAAAGTTGCTCTTAGCACGATATAACCTCATTTTTGCGTCAAAGTGACGTTAAAGCAGACTCGAACTGTCACGGTAACAGTTCAGATTTATTAACATTATTGTTAGAACAAAAGCGCGAAATTCAAAACTGATTCCAAAGTGTGTAAAATTAAAGTAAAGAAATTACATCGATGAAGCTCGCATTGATATAGTTTCCTTTTCCGAGTCCTGGCGAGTTTCTCAGAATGACTCTGTTGCTGTCGTCTGAAACAAAAGTGTAAAAAAAGCACGTGACCAAAAAAACATACATGGGAAGTAGTTGTCTCGTTTCCTATTTTTATTGATATTTGACGGTTGCACGGCGACTGTTAAAGGCTGATTTTGATCCACTCCGAAACACTACAAAAAAAGAATAGAACAAAAAGAGGGCGCCGAGAACTCACTTTGAATTGTTCTTGAATCCTTTCTAAAAACTCAGACGACAGAAGTTGGTCAAATTCTCCTATTTCTATGCTCGTAGACATCTCCACTTCTGACAACAACAGATTAGAGTCCGCTTGGTTGTTCCAGGTCAAGTTCTTCCTTTTTATCTTCAAGTACTGCCAGATTTTGAACAACAGAATTGTGAGTGTTATCAACAAGCAGACAAGCGAGCCGTAAGTGATAAACATGAGTTTGCTTTCCGTAACACCTTCTATAGATTTCTCCATAGATTCTTCTATGGAGTCAACATAGAAGGAAATATTTGGAGACACAAAAGATGCCGTCTCAACGTTAATAGTGACGAGATGAGAGAGAACCGAAAGCTCGGTTGAATTTAGCTTCGTTTGTAAACAATTCTTAGCACCGTAACAAACATTAAAGTGAATAAATGAAGTGCTGGAAAAGAACTCGTGGGTGATTTTAAGCGGATCTGTCTTCACGGATATTGTAGAAAAATCACTTTGCGATGGCAGTGGAAAACTAAAGTTGTGAGTTCCGTTCTCCGATTTAAACTCGAGAAATTTAACTCGTGGGGAATTTTGAATGCTGCTACTACAAGAAAAGTTTGACGTTATTTCGACAGAAAAATTGCGAGTGGTGGAATAATCCGTGAAGTTGAGGCTTTTGAAATTAGTTCCACACAAAATATTGAGATTTGTAGGTCCACAATTGCGGTCTAACCCCAACGTTAGATCGACGGACTTTTCGCCAAGAGTTACAGCGACAAGTTGAGGAGGTTTCATCGCTAGAAAAGAAAGTTAGAGTTAGTTCCAAACAATTCTGTGTCGTTACGCGTTGACTGCATCGTGTTTAAGATTAACCGTGTGTAGTTTTTCCCAGACTGCAACGTTGCCGTAAAATTTATGTTCTTGATGCAGTCGCGTAGAGGTAACTCTAAGAAACTCGTAGACGAAGCTATGACTTGACTTTTGTCGTTCCAAGAAACACGATAATGACTCACACATGTCACAAGGTTCTTCGGCACCGTCCAGGTGAGAACAACAGAGTTATTTGCGGTTTGTGAAAGAGTTAAGTTGGCTAAAAAAGAAACTTTGAAACGAACAAAAGTAGGAAGTTTTTTCAAAGGTTCGCCTCACCTTTCATTTCTATTTCTACGGTTTTGGAAGAATTCTCTCCAGTTTTTGTACCAACTCGTGCAGCCACTGAAATTGTATATTTTTCACAAGCATTCAGATTTTTGAAAGAGTACGAATAATTTGTTGTATAGTATTTCCGGTTTTGGAAATAAATAACAAAATCTTGAACTGTACAACTTGTAGAAACTTTCCAAAAATACGTGAGAGTGGTTTTTGTGAACTCGGTGTGGGTAAACTCAACTTGTGGAACTGAAATTTTGCTCTAGAATCTATAAAATGAAAAAATACGACTTACTCATGTTACAGCTTTCCTGGCAAAGTATTTTAGAGTTTTCCGTAAAGCCACAACTGCAGAGGATCGAACCTTGTTTCTCATCTCGGCTGGCATCTATTACGACAGAAATTCAGGAGAAAATCAGAAATAACAACAAATACTACTAAATTTTTCCCGAGACTATAAAAATTATACCTGCACTTTTTTCTTGTGTTTCGACATCTTTACAGTGTGGTCTTAAATCAAGGCTCCAATATCCATCATACCTTCCATTCGTGGTCGTTCTAACGAACGTAATGTTCGGCTCGTTCTCTACAACCAAAATATCAGGTTTCCACAAGTCCGTAAGCGCAGTTATATCTTTGTAAAGTTCTTTTTTCCCACCAATTGGTAGATGGACTTCCAGAGAGCAATGAGCACAGAGATACACATACAGAGTTAAAAACGACACTCTTGGAGGAATTTGAATAGTCGTCGGTTTTTCGGAAATGTGATCGGCGGTCCGTAATTGATCTACAACAGCCATTTTAGCATTAATCATCACTGAAAGAAAACCTACAATTATGAATCTTCAATTTTGTAGTTTCGTCAGTTGTAATCTTAATCCGTGAAAGAGGACGATTGGTCGTAATGAAAACATCGTTCTCCAACAAACATAGTTTATCGTTGTTCTGAAGCAGCGTATAATGAATCCAAGATTTGTTTGTTCTGTCTGAATATTTATGAATGAGGTATTGCTCAGGGAAGCTGAAAATTTTGACCTTGTTGGGTTGCAGAACAGAAAAACTTAGCGACGAATGAAGAGATAAAATTTTGGATTTGTTTTCCTCCGGTGGAAAATCTAAAAAACACTTTCTATTATCACGTCATTGGTAAATTTTATCGTGCCTGAAAAACGTTTGTCTGTTACAGCTCCTTGAAAAGTTTTTGTCACATCAGTAAGGTTCCAGTCCGTCCAGGTTTTTTCTAAAAAAAAAAAAATGTTAGGTTTTGGGAACGCTAGGTTTTTTAACCAACCTGTGAGAAGCGAGACTGATTCGAAATTTTGACTGCATTGTATGTGCGTGTCTCGGTAACAAAAGAGGAGACTCGGGATTAACGTTAGTACCAGAAAGATTAAAAACATTGTTTTTCTAGAAATAAGTTTGAATAGAAAAAGCGTTTTTGTTGATTCCTAAACGTGAGTAAAATTAGAACAAATCTTCTAAAAAAAATACCTGAGCTCTAAAATTATATTATCACTTGAAACTGATGATATAAAATAGCGTAAATTAAAGTATCAAATCTATCAAATCCTTATCAAAAGCTTGCTTTTCAAGGATAAAATTTTATGTATCTGCGCAATTTTTATGTTTGTATGTTTTCGTTTATTTGTTGATTTAGTTTAAAACAAATACATACTCACTGGAGATACCAAAATAGGCGTGCCTTTCTAAAATCGTAGGTGAACTTGTTCCCGTACGTCTTTGACTCAGCTTTGTGATTGGTTAGCGTGATTTCCAAGGCTGCTAGTTGTGTTAAAACTGCCAACAAACAAAAACAAGCCAACTTCTTTATGTACGATTTGAAGCAAATCTGACTGCTCGTGTTTAGACACCATTACCACTTTACACAAAAATTTAAAGCCGTCCGTGACTTTATATTTTAGTTTTTTCAAAATAAAATTTTGACAATTTAATTCCGATTGGAACACTCCCAGTTCAACTAAAGCAACGCCGGATCAAATTCAATAGTAGCGCAAACGGACAACTAAAATTGTAGATGATTATAAATAATCAAATACAGAAAAACCAACGAAAAACTACAAGCAAATCGATTCTAAACAAATAATTCGATTTGGTTGCTGAGGGGTATTTGCAGGATAAGTAAAACTAACATCATACATAGATAAACATTTTTATCTATATTTGTAATTTCAGTTTTAATCAAAAATAAAATAAAACACGAAATTGATTAGATTGTCCTCTTCATAAAAAACAGAATTTATGACTACTTTTTCTTTTTATTAGTTTTGATACGTTTCCGCACTCCTGTAGCACCCTCGGTATCATCATCGTCCCCGTCACCTCCTTTCTTCCTCTTCCCTTTCTTCTCAGTCAAATCCTTCATTTCCTGCCAAAACAAGAAAGTCAAAACATCAAAACATTACCAAAAATTACCATTTTTGCGATCCTCTGAGACTCCGCCACTCGTTCTTGCAAAACCATGACCTCATCTTCCTCCGTTTTGTATAAAGGCAATTTTTTTTCGATCAGTAATTCAATGCGTTGATAGAGCTCCACGTCATACTACACAAAATATAATAATAATAACAATAATAAAAGTAAATACAAAAATGAAGAAAATTACTTGAGTAACAAAAGTTATGGCTTTCCCTGACCTCCCAGCCCTCGCAGTTCTACCAACTCTGTGAATGTAATCTTTACTGTGCGTAGGAATATCAAAATTAATAACAACATCAACGTGAGGGATATCCAGACCCCTGAAAACAACATCGTTACCAACTTCGCGAAACAACAATCTCAATTACCTGCTGGCGACATCTGTCGAAATGAGAATCGATCTGTTTTTCGCCTTGAATTTCGTCAGTGCCGCCAACCTCTTATTCTGGGACATTTGTCCATGTAACGGGACGGCAGTAAATCCCAGATTTCGCAACAAAAGCGCCGTTCTTATCGTATTATTACACGTGGAACAAAAAATCATAAAAGTGTTTCCCGCCATTTCGTTTAAAATGTGCACCAAATAGACATCCTACAAAAAACTGGTTATTTTTCGTCGGTTGGGGGCAATTGGCCTACTTTGAATTTCGCGGGGATAAAAATGTAGAACTGCTGAAGTTTATCGACAGTTTGATATTTCGTGGAAACTTCGATTTTGACGGGTTCCCGCAAACACGCGCGTTGTAACTTTTTCACTTTTTTCGTCATGGTGGCGGAGAATAAAAACGTGCGCCTTTCTCGGGGGATCACTTTTAAAATCTTGTCGACTTCAACTTCAAAGTCCATGTTCAGAATCCTGTCGGCTTCATCCATGACCAAGTACTTTAGAGCCTTCAGGTTGAAACCTTTCGTGTTTTCTAAATGGTCGAGTAACCTTCCTGGAGTGGCTATCAAAATGTGGGGCTTCTTCGCCAACATGAGAGCCTGAGACATCATATCCATGCCACCTACTATAACAGCACACTTAACACCGATGGAGGCCCCCAGAGCTTCAAACTGCTCCGAAATCTGAAAAGCGAGCTCCCGCGTGGGGGTCAAAATCAGCGCAAAGTAACGCTGAGGGTTCTCTAGAAGAGACTGTAAAATTGGAAGAGCAAAAGCGGCTGTCTTTCCTGAGCCTGTCTCGGCGAGACCGATGACGTCTTTGCCTTGGAGCGCCACGGGAATCGATTCTTTCTGTATTTTTGAAGGTTCCTTCCATTTGAGTTGTTCACAAGCCGTGCAAAGCACGTCCACGAGACCCTAAAAGTTTGAGGTTAGGTTAAAAGAGATACACATAGGGAGGGTTACCAGGTCCTTCCAAGTAACAGGCGTCTCGGTTTCAGTCTGGGGGGTAGATTCATCTAGACTACCTTCGTCGTTTTCACCCATTTTGGGAGTTTTTGTCGAAAAAAATCCGGATTATTTTGTGTTGACACATGGAGTGTTGACGAGAGTAACAAACTGTTGAAAAAAGTTACCAGAATAAAACTTGGTGACTTTTCTCATCGTTGTAAAAAACAAAGTTAGGTTTAAAAATATTTAAAAATGATTTGTATGTTATTATAATGGTTTTTACGGCTTTTGGATATTTTCTCTAGTTGTGTTTTTTTTTAAATTTAAATATTTAGTAGTCTCTACTGAGTTTTTGTCAGGTTGGTAGGTTTGAGTTAAATGTCAAAATTAACATTAGCGTCAAGTTGTAAAAAACCTGCCCGCTCAACGTCAAAACAATAATATTTCCTGTTTTAAACAGTTTTCAACTTTAAAATAATGTGAATTCAACGTTCAACTATCAGTTCTAACCTCTAAATGGCGGCGGCACTGGAGTCCCCTTCCTCCGAGCATTCATGGTCGGATTTCTGCGAAAGACATGCATCCATCGCAGCCCAAGACTTCTCCAAAAGTTGCGTCCAGTTCATGTCTTTGAATCTCTCTGAATCAGCTAAAGCGACAGTGACATACAAAGATTTCCTCAAGAAGTTTATTGAAGCTTTTACAGAACACTTTGAGACTGATATTAACAAAAGGAAAGCTCAGATCAATAAAGTGGTCAATGGAGCTTCGAGACTGGAAGAAGAGACCTCTGAAAATGAAGAGGGCTCACCAAAAATGCAACACAAACCATTTTTTCGACGGTAAGAAAAAAATCCCGTGGGACTGTCAAAATCAGTGTTTTTTTAGGTTAAGTTTCAAGATGTTAAGAAAAGGAAAGGATTTGTTCCACAAGCAGCACTCTGATGAAGTTGATTTAGCCCACAATAAGACAAAGTTAGCGAAAATTGTCGTGGAATGTCGCAAGGAAGGAATTGTGAACTATACTACTCCAGAGAGTTTGGATCAGCCCGGGGGCCCCCCTAAATGGGAGAAATGTCGACTGGCATTGGTTAAAGCCGTGGGGGGCTACATGCTCGAGTTTTATTCACCGCCGAAGAGCACGAAAGTAGGTGATGCCACCCAAACGCAGATTTTTATTCAACTTTGTTTATAGCCTAGAAGCGGGGTCTTCTGCGCTTTGATCATCGAAGCCCGCGAGACCACAGCTTTAGAAATGCCCGACCACGAAAACACCTTCGTTCTCAAAGCGAACAACAGTCTGGAATTCGTTATAGAAGCGCTAGATACAGATGACATGAGGTAAAAACGAAAATAAGAGAAGTTGAGCTTGATAGTCCCCTTGCAGGTCTTGGCTAGCCACCATTAAATATTGCATCCGCTCGGGAGCGGGCTATGGTGACTCCGCCTCCGGAGATCACGGTAGTCGTGATTACCACTCCGACGCCCCCGAGTTGCCCCCTCGTCACGTCTCAGGCCGTGGAGGCGACCGCTTGTCTTCCAGTAGCAACTTCGACATGTGCCCCTCATCAGACGGTAACCCTCCCCCAACTCTACCTCACTTTCTCTAACTCTAAAGTTGGCAGCAATGGAAACCGACATCGGGCAAACTTTGAAGAAAGAATTCTGGTTCCACGGCACCCTCAGCCGCTCCGACGCCACGAATTTAGTTCTCCACACCGGTGCTAGAGGACACGGTTTATTCTTGGTCCGCCAGAGCGAGACGCGGACGGGAGAATTCGTCCTGACTTTTAATTTCCAAGTACGTCGTTTGTGTATCGAGAGAAAAAAGTGAGAGTTTTGTTTCCAGGGTCGAGCTAAACATCTCAGGATGACGATAAACGATCAAGGCCAGTGCCGGGTCCAGCATTTTTGGTTCCAGTCGATTTATGAGATGTTGGAACATTTCCGGCAGCAACCGATTCCTCTGGAGAGCGGTGGGAATTCTGACGTCACACTCACTGATTACGTTGTGAATTCCAACGCGAGAGGGCAGCTCCAAGGTTCGATGGGGCGTGGCAATTCGTCCAGTCAACAAGCTTCCACCAATGGCGTCCACGAACGAAGAGTTCCACCAATCCCAGAAGTCAGACAAGTGAGATAAAATCAAATCATGTTGAAGCATTGTGTTCATTTGTTTGTGCTCGGTAGTTTTTATTTTTAACTGTGTATAGTGATTTTTTTTTCTTTTTTTTTTGTATATATTTGGTGTGAATCAGTGTGCTTTAACTTGCTTTCGATGTTCACGAGCAATACTCGAATTTGGTTTTGTAAATATCAGTGCAATGAACGATGTACATTTTATTTTAAGTATTTATTTTATATTAGTGCCTTCCTGGGCTTGTAAAATCTTCAGTTGGTAGCTCTTATTTTAACAAAATTCTAATTTATTAAGTGAACGAGATATACCCGTAAGTTTAAGTACAAATTTATAAAATAAATTTAGTGATTTAAGCATTGTTTTATTTTCCCGGTTGAGATCACTGCAGCGGTGATGTTTCCAAGGTCATTCCACCAGTGTCGCCAACTGGAAAAAAAGAATGACCTTGGAATATGTACAACAAACCCAGGTTAAAATCGCGATTCCGGTTGCAAATTTTTTGATGGGGTTTTTGTTTTTAGGTCCAAACTCACAACGGAAGTGTACGAACTCAGGAAACTACTCTGGAACAAATTTCAGAAGCACGAGCCGTGGAAAACCAATACAGTTTCGTCTGATTTTTTTTTTCGCTTCTAATTTCCTCTAAAGGAGTTCCTATTCAGTATTAACAAACGCGGTGTTCTAGCAGGTTTTGGACTTCATAATTGTGTACGTTACCAACATATACAAACTTCAAAGCCTTCTAGATACCGTTTCGATACCTCTGAATTTTTTTTTGTACCGCCGCTGTTAGAGTCTGTGTCTTTTGCCCAGACACAGTCACTAATAATCAAATTATGACAATAGATGTTTCTAGTCTAGTTTGATGTACAGATCTGTAATTAATATATGTTACACGCCATTTACGTCTTCATTCACTGACACTAGTTGTTCATTCAAAAACTCCACAAAGTGGGAGTCTGACACTGTCTCACTCCATACTTTGATAGTCCCCGTAATTTTATTCAGCTGAAACGCTAAAACGTGTCTACACGTGATTTCAACACAATTTTCCAACACTTGAGTCTTGAAATCTTGACACTGACAAAAGTTTATGTCACTGTAGACCGTGTAGCGGGCCCACTGAGGCCCCACTTTGTAAATACCCCGACTTTGATCCTTCGTTTGGTACCGGGTTATTTTGCAGTTCTCGAGAAGCTCCGTGGCTGCCGAAAGAGTGATCCCGAAGACAGAATAGAGCTGCACCCACACTTCGTTGGAAACTAAAACAATAATTTAAGGTTAAGTTCCCAAAAATGTGTTGCTCACATTTTTCGTGCCCTGCGTAGTACGCCGCGGCTTCTTTTAAAGTGTTCTCAGCTAATTTCGGGATTATTGGTGTTTTCAACATGATGCACAATTCCACGGGAGTTATGAAAGGGAGTTCTAACCTCACTTTTATTGACGGAAGATCCCACTTGAGTTATGAGTATTCTAACCTCACTTTTAATTTACAAAAGAACCCACTGGAGTTGTGACGGCTCGATCTAACCTCACTTTTATTAAAAACGCACGTTTCTTTAGAATCAAGGTTTTTTATTAATAAATAAGAACACACGTTTATTAATACAACTTCAAGTGTCCTGAGATCTTGTCCAAGATGCTTTTAGGCGCCGGTCCTATCGCAATCACAGTTCGAGTTCCCGGAGCCACCTGTGTCTGCCCCGCGTCTCTAATTATACTCGACAATACATTCATTTTCCTCGCCTTTTTATCCAGCTCTAGTAATTCTTCCTCCGAGTCTATCCTAACCGCGATTTTCGTGCCTCCTGGAAAACTAAGTTGGAGATTTGCGAGGGGTTTTGTAGCTCAAGATTACCGTATTTCAGCCACCTTTTTAGAGTCTTCGGTGTTTGGTTAAGGGCCTTAGCGTATGCTGCAACGGCTGCGTGACCACATTGGGCCGCTACTTTCCCTTTTTGCATTTTTAAGTCGTTGCGGACACCCATGATCAACCTGTACTCGTCTTTGGGGTCTTCAAACTAAAACGAGGATTTTTTAAAAATGAGACGCGACGTTTGAATCTAACCTCAAACCGCTCTTCCATTCCTGACTTCCATACATCTCCATTATTGTTGTTGTGGATGATTTTTTTCAAGTATCGTAATATTATGTATGTGGAAGTAGCCCCAATTATCGTGCCGGCGCTGAAAAAAGCTAAATATGCGTTGCTTGCGATGAGAGACATTGTTTTTAGGTTAGGAAATTGTTTTGACACATGTCAACTGTCACCATGGGTAGAAGTGTCTGAAGTCTCGCAAAAGGCATGTTAACGGGATTTCACTGTTTTTATTTAGATTATACAGTTTTATAAAAAATTATAAATATTCAAATACGTATGATTCATCAAACCAGTAAAGAGGGACAGGTATAATTTTCATGCATGTTAATTTTTATAAGATTATAATTTTTATTTTGTGTATATGCAACCAACAATACACCCTTTTGTGTTAGTGCTTTATTTTCATCCTAAAATCGCTTTGTGAACTTCGCCGTGTAGGATGGTGGCACCAGCGTAAGCCCTAAGATAACACCCCCTGTCAAAGGCTCAGAATCATTGGCCAATGTCACATTAAAGTTCCTCAAAGTCTCCACAAAAAAGTAGAAGAGACATTGTTTTGCCAAAGCGTTCCCAAAGCACTTTCTCTTCCCTACAACAAAAAAATTTAACTTTTTCTTCAAGGAGCTTTATCGTGGCACCTAGAGCAAAAGGAACGAAACAGTCAGGCGTCACAAGGTCACCGTTGTCATCTAAGAACCGCTCCGGTCTAAATTCATCAGGATCTTCCCACTCTTGCTCGTTGTGGAACATCGAAAAGTAGTTAATGTAGACCGATGTCCCCTAAAAGTGTGTTAATTTAGTTATAAAAATAGTTCGGTTGGTACCTCTGGTAAAGAGTATCCTCCTAGAGTGGTTGCTCTGGTTGCTCGTCGTGGTCCGATAACTGGCAACACTGGAGAGTGGCGCGTGGTTTCCAGCAACACCGCGTTGGTGTATGGAAGTCTGAAACTAGAAGTCCAAAATTTTGCTCGGGTTCTAAAGAACGTACTTTTGAGCATCCTCAAAGTCCAAAGGCGTATTCTTGTCAAGCTTCGCATCGATCTCTTCTTGGACTTTTCTTTGAACTTCTGGAAACTGGATCATTTTGAAAAAAACTAGCTCTAGAGTACCACTAGTGGTTTGGGTGCCCCCTAAAAAGAGATCGAAGCAGATTGCGATGAGCTCTTCTTCACAAAACGGGGATCCCTCTTCTCCTCTGTTAATCTCACAGATGTAGGAGTAGATAAGATCGTCTCTTTTGTTTTTCTCCCACGTTTCGTAGTGCGCTTTGATCATCTTCAGGATCATGGTTCGGAGCTTCCCGTTGATTTCCTGGATCAAGCTGTATCCGGTCCACTTCGGAGCGATAAATCTCATCCACGGCATCTGATTCAAAATCCCTCCGGTCACGTCCATCATTTTTCCTCTCACTGCAAAGAGATCCAGAAGCTCATCTAGAGTCTTCTCATCTTTGATTCTCTCTCCATTCACAAGTGCCCAAATAATATTGAGAACTTTCGGTGAGAAAAACTTCGCGATTTGGATGTTGGTACCATTCTTAGAGAGAAACTCCAAAAAGTTTTTGACTTCATTCCGAACCATGGTCTCCATGGGTCTCTTCCCGAATCCTTGCTCCCGAAAGTGACGAGCTACAAAGTTTCGGTTCGTGGTATGAACGGCACCTTCACTTCCTGTGATACCTACAAGAAAAAAAAAAGTTTTGATGGCAAATCGGTAGAAGTACTACCGCTATTTGGGCGCCCGAAACTCCTCATTTTAAAGAAAAAGTTATTGGGACGTCCTTGAAATTCTTCCCGGGTGAAAACTTCTTTAATTAGAGGGTACTGGAAGACGGTCACCACGTATTCTTTGCCGAGTTTGAGGCCGAGGATGTTGGTGTGGTACTTTTGGGCTAAGAAAGAGAAGGCACGGTGGAGGCCGCCCAGGGATTTCGTGAGTTTTTTTATGTAAAGAAGATTGCCGACGTAGGGGAGCCATGGGGGGCCTGGAATTAGATAACAGGACGATGTAAGAAAGTGCGATGATAACCTAGATCTAATTTTATTCTCGGGTCGTGTAGATAAAGAAGACCCCCAACAATATATTTTTTTTTTTGTTTGGAAAAACAATAAAAACGCTTACCTGGGGGAAAATTTGGTGGTCTCTGCAACTCTTTTATCAAGTAGACCAAGAACAGAACCAAAATAATTGATACTAAAATTACATTCATTTTTCTGTAGCTGCCTTCTATAGATCGGTGCGATTTCTGAAGTAAATATTTTAGGTACGTTGGTTTTTATAAGAAGGATGACTGTCGAAAATTATTTATAAAACAGACTTAAGATAAGAAAAGTGTTTCTAAAGGAGATATTTCCGCGTTTTCATAATCGAGAGTAAATACTGCGCACTTTTGTATCTGCTTAAAAGGGATAAATGTTTACTTAGCACAAAAATAAGAGTCATTATCATTGACACAGTATAAAATCAAATTGAAGTGGCCACAATTTAGTCCGAGAAATCATGGCTAAACTCGAAGCGATAATCTTGACGACGATCAATGAACTTTACTGAAGATGGTACAAAGGCCGAGACGAAGATTGTTCTATTCTTGCATCATCGAGATAAAAAAGAATCCGACTTTCTGTGTTCTGCAAGAAAACACACTTAACACTCTTGTTACATAAATAATTACAGAAGGCGAGCTGATGACGATTTCTCTCGATATTTTCCTCGCAGGGATTCAGGTCACCAGCTCCGCCGTGGAAATGTTTTTTTCCGCAATGATTTTGTACCATCATACCATCACATTGATCGATGAGATCGACAAGATGGTGGACAAAACCGCCATGTTGGATTATTACACCTTTAAAAAGTACGTAGTGACAGTGTCAAAATTTGTTGATATTGTTTCTAGGTTATCATATACCATGGCTGTGTTGATGGAGACCCATCGAGTGTATTATATTATCCCTATCGGTGGTCCCAGAAGAACGTTGAGAGATACCACGATTGGTGGTTTTTTCATACCAAAAGATACCACGGTCTTGCTGGATCTCTATGCAATGAACCATGATCCTACCATATGGGAAGATCCTGATGATTTCAGACCGTAGAGGTTTTTAGACAAAGACGGGGAGTTTGTAAATCTGGAGCTTTTCATCCCTTTTGGTTTAGGTAATTTTGTGCTTTTTCAGTCGAGATTCTAGGTATTTTTTTTTTAGGGAAAAAGAAAGTGTCATAGAGACGTGTTAGGAAAGCAGTGTCTTTTCTATTTCTTCGTAGAAATCATGAGAAAATTTGATATTGAGTTGGCTGAGGATTCGCCCCCAGTAAAGGGAAAAGTGTCTGTAGGGATAACTTTAAATGGGGAAAAATACAGTGCTAGGTTTTTACAACGTCGATACAAAATGTATTTCTTTCTCTTCCATAACATTACACTTCGCACTCTTGTATCACATATTACACATTATATAGCAGTACCTAGGTCTGTAATTTCTTCCCAGCAATTAGAAACCTTTTGAACGACGAACATCAGGTAATACGCATATAGTAGACCTGGAAATTGCGTTCACCAATCAAAAAGCTGTCTCAAAAAAGGTTACTAAGAAGTACGACCTTGAAAATAAAAGTCAACGTGATGCGAAGCAAAAAATCTGCGGTGTTTGAACTGATGGTTTTCGGGATCCATATCTATGAAAGTAGGGCAGATATCTAGATGCGGAAAACGTCGTGTTTCTGAGGTCCGCACTGTGTCGTCGTCGTTGACTGCAAAGACGTTCCAACAACTGTTATTCTTAAGATAACTCCCAACGCTGCTCTACAACGTCGTTCTAGTCTTCGAAGTAAGTTATTGAAGAACAAACTACTTAAAATTTTCAGAAATTTTTTTCTCTCCGTGTTCAAGGTTTATATTTGATGAACATGCCACCATTGGATGCTAAAATTTTGTCAATTCTCAAAAAAATAATCACAACAGATCCATGTTTTGACGAATTTGGGACCGCTGAAAAATGTGGTACCGCTGGAATTGTTGGCCCCGGAGTTTGGAGGGAAAGGGATGACCTTGGATGCGTTGTAAAATAAATATACACTGAAAAGTTTTAATATGAATTGCAAAGAGCGCATCAACATTGTTTTTATTGATTGATTTCCAAAAATTGACTCAAAAAAGTATTTTTTGAAATTATCGTAAAAATAGTTTTTGTTGTAAAGTTTTTTTTTTTTTTCGCTAAGAAGGCAGTGAAAGCAACATAAAAATTGACATTTTCAGCATTAGGTTTTACCAATACAACACTCTCCTAGCAACTGATTTTATTTATTCGATAATGTCAAAATGTTGGCGCCTGACCTCGAGCGTCTCGACGAAGAATTCAGCAACTTCATGTTCAAAGTCAATCAAGTTAACAACATCGTCCAGAAGCTCGCATCCAACGACAAAAACCTCCAAGAAATCGGCAACTTAGAAGCTAAAGAATATCTCGGTGAAACCAAAGAAAAAGACTTCACCAACTTGGACGAAAACTCTGTCAAATTTATAGTGAAAAATGACAGAACGGTGATTAACAAGAAAGCTCTAATGAAAGAGGACAACCCAGCGACTCAGTCTCAAGGTTTGTTAAAATTCTCAATTTTTTAACCATTTCTTGTAGAAACTTTCATGGCGGAAGTCTCCAAGGACGCTGAGCGACGCTACAAGGACAAATTAATGAGAAAGGAAAGGATGGAAACGTTGAAGAAACAAGCGACATTGGCGTTCCGAAGGGGCGACTACGAAAAAGCGCTCTCGCTGTATACGAAGGTAGTATATTATGTCGCGAGCGTAGTCGGTGGCATTAACAGAAGTTGTACAGGCCATCGAGCAGATTCGGGACAGCTGCATGTTGTACACCAACAGAGCGCTCACTTATCTCAACTTGAAGTTCTACGAGAAAGCGGAAGACGATTGCAACACTGCGTTGAAATTAAACGAAAACTCTCTAAAAGCTCGATTGCTGTTGGCCAAATGTCACTATCTCCGGCATGAGAAGGAGAAGTTTGCGAGCACCGTGGCTGAAGCGAAGGAAAGACACAGCGAACATATTGATTTGATCCACGACTTTATTCATAATCTTCAATTAAAAAATTGATATTTTATCTATATATAATCTCAAGTTACCGTATAGGTAATCGGCCGTAATGTTATCGGTGCTTATTTTTTCAAGCCTCAAACTCTCATCAACTGACATTTCGTCCAAATCACCAAAAAAATATTTTTTTTTTTATAAATTTCGCATCCAGTGACTAAAAATGTCGGTATTTTTGACAGACACGTTATCACGGCTTACTTTGTAAAACATCTATCGCCGAACGTACAGGTACAAGAATGACCGTCTTTAAGAATTCCGCGTTCCGACAACTCGTTTTGATTCCCATCATTTACTTTTAATTTATTAATTAACTCGATTGACTTTGAACATGAAATTATTGAATAAATAAAACCTGTTGCCAGGAGACTGTTGTATTGGCAAAACCCAATGTCGAAAATGTCAATTTTTATGTTGTTTTCACTGCGCTCTTAGTGAAAAAAAAAATTTCTATACAACAAATACTATTTTTACGATAATTTCAAAAAATACTTTCTTGAGTCAATCAAAACAATGCAATGATGCGCTTTTTGAGTTTTGCATTTTATTCGGCAGTGAAAACGCCCTTTACACCGTTGTCACACAAACAACTTCCCAAATAAACAACAGTTTTTTTTTTTTTTTCTACTTTACAAGTAACATAAACAGTGTACAACTCTACCAACATGGAACCTAAAAATCCCTAAATTGCCAACTAAACCAACCAAAACGACTAACTCAATCAATTTCTAACTGTTTGAAATTGCCATAAACTCCCAAAATATCGTCATCTTCTAACTTTGCAGGTCTCTGTCTCTCATCAACTTGCAGTTCGTCCAAAGCGTCGAAAACTTTTTGGTGTTGTTCGAACCACTCGTCCATTTTCCCTAAAATATTTTTCTCATTCTACGAAGAAGTACCAAAAATGTTTACTTTGCAACGCATCCAAGGTCATTCCTTTCCCTCCAAACTCCGGGGGCAACAATTCCAGCGGTACCACATTTTTCAGCGGTTCCAAACTCGCCAAAACATGGATCTGAAAAAAATTATCAAAAATTTTTTTAACAGCTTTTTTGGCTCACCCTTCCAAAGATCTTCGGTTTGATCATTTTTTGGAGAATTGACAAAATCTTGGCACCCAATGGTGGCATATTCAACAAATATAAACCTTGAACTCGGAGCGAAAAAATTTTCTGAAAACTTTAATTAGTTTGTTCTCCAATAACTTACTTCTAAGACTAGAACGGCGTTGTAGAGCAGCGTTGGAGTTATCTTAAGAATAACAGTTGTTGGAACGTCTTTGCAGTCAACGACAACGACGTCTCCGAACATCGCATCTTCCCGTAACCTCAGATCTTGGATCAGTGCGAACTTCTTGAAAGAGTTAACTGGCTCGTAGGTGTCCATCAAGTTCTTGTTTTTAACTTTGTAGAAGAAGACGCGATGGAAGTCTGCAGTGAGCACAGGAAGCACCACGAGGTACCTAATAATAATAGTAATAAGTGTGATTTTATCAGCGCTATCTTACGCCGCTTTGCAGAACTCTTCGTGGTAAGGCAGCTTGGGGTTGATTTCGCCGTAGATTTCTTTAAGATTTGTCCTGATGGTGAAGTAGTTATCAATTTTTTTCTTGGCCAACTCAATGCTGAATTTATTGAGGATGAGAAAGTTCCTCAAGCTCTGGGAGTCTAAAAATTTTTGGTAATTGAAGATAAGATAGATTTCGCTGTTTGCTTACCAAGGAAGGAAGGAAGGTGTTTTTGTGTCTGTAACCATTTTTCCAAGGTTTCCACGTCTTCGTCGAGGGACTTTTTGGTTCTGGAAAATTTCCACGATAAAGTGTCCCAGATTTGGTTGTCTATTTCGAGAAACATTTTGTACTGTTGCAATTTTAATGCGTGTATATGATCACAGTTGGCGTCCTTCAACTATCTTTATTGATATAATCTAAAGTTGTTTTTTTTTCAGTGCGTGTTAGTTCTATCATTCAATAGAAAAACACATTCACGACCTTGGACGAATTTAGGCATTTTAAATACACTCCTAGCTGAAAAAACCGGACACACCAACTTTTTTATCCATTAATTAATTTTCTAAGTGCTGATTGGTTTTATTAGGGAAAAAATAATCAAAGAACAAGGGGTAGTAAAAAATTTCAACTGTTTCTGGGTAATTTGTAACAATTTGTGCAGTATGTGGGCGTGCATTATCTTGCATAAACAAAAAAAAAATTCTCAACAAATAAAACATAAGGAACAACATGATTTTCGAGACACTGTCATATGAACCTGTCTGCTGCTAAGATTCCACTTTCAATAAAAATTAACTCGGTGTGCTTGTCAAAAGGAATACCCGCCCAAATAGTTCTTCAGGTCTCCTCTTCCTCCATAAATTTGAGTTCCTCGAGATTCTAACAAACGACTAGCAAGAACATCTGACCTCAAAAAGAGGTTACGAAGTACAAATGATGTTAAAAAATGTCAAATTGTTTGAGGAATCTGGACATGACTTAAGATTTTTTAGTAGTTTCTAAAATATCTGCTTTAACAATTTTTGCAAAATTTTGCTTTTGTTTGTTGGAATTAAAAAATTGACATTTAACAATCGACAAAAGGCAGCCATGAAAAATTAAAATCAAACTTGTTTTTGACACTTCTATTTTTCTTAAATCTGTCAATATTTCGAAAAAAGGTTTCTAATTGCTGAGAAGAAATTACAGACCTAGGTACTACTATATAATGTGTAATATGTGATACAAGAGTGCGAAGTGTGATTTTATGGAAGAGAAAGAAATACATTTTTTATCAACGTTGTAAAAACCTAGCACTGTATTTTTCCCCTTTTAAAGTTATCCCTACAGACACTTTTCCCTTTACTGGGGGCGAATCCTCAGCCAACTCAATATCAAATTTTCTCATGATTTCTACGAAGAAATAGAAAAAACACTGCTTTCCTAACACGTCTCCAGGACACTTTCTTTTCCCTAAAAAAAATACCTAGAACCTCGACTGAAGCAGCACAAAATTACCTAAACCAAAAGGGATGAAAAGCTCCAGATTTACAAACTCCCCGTCTTTGTCTAAAAACCTCTCCGGTCTGAAATCATCAGGATCTTCCCATATGGTAGGATCATGGTTCATTGCATAGAGATCCAGCAAGACCGTGGTATCTTTTGGTATGAAAAAACCGCCAATGGTGGTATCTCTCAACGTTCTTCTGGGACCACCGATAGGGGTAATATGATACATTCGCTGGGTCTCCATCAACACAGCCATGGTATATGGTAACCTAGAAACAATATCAACAAATTTTGACACTGTCAATACGTACTTTTTAGAGGTGTGATAATCCAACATGGCGGTTTTGTCTACCATCTTGTCGATCTCATCGATCACTTTGTTTTTAATGTGAGGGTACAAAATCATTGTGGAAAAAACCATTTCCACGCTGGAGCTGGTGACCTGAGTCCCTGCGAGAAAAATATCGAGACAAATCGTCGTCAACTCGCCTTCTGTAATTATTTATGTAACAAGAGTGTCGAGTGTGTTTTCTTACAGACCACAAAAATCCGGATTTTTTTTCATCTCGGTGATGTAAGAGTAGATCAAATCGTCGTCTCGGGCTTCGTACCACGTCTCATAATGTTCGTTGATCGTCGTCAAGATTACCGCTTTGAGTTTAGCGTTGATTTTTTGGACTAAGTTGTAGCCACTCCAATTTGGAGCTACGAATCGCAGCCACGGGTAGTAGTTCATTGGTCCTCCGGTGACGTCAAACAGTTTCGCTCTTCTCTCGAAGAGCTCCAGGAGCTCATTCAGAACAGTTTCTTCCCTTGAGATAGGTTTCCCATTGAGGAAAGTCCACAAAATATTCAAAACTGCAGGAGCTACAAACTTAGAAACTTGGACGCTAGAAGGTTGATTTTCGAGGATCTGGACCATGTTCGCGACTTCATTCCGGACCATGGTCTCCAGAGGTAACCTACTGAAGCCTTTAGAGCGAAAGTGACGCATAACGAACGTCCGGTTCGTTTTCCACAAAGCTCCGTCGTTTCCTGTAATACCTTTCGCAAAAAAATGTAAACTAACAGTGTCAAAGAATGCAGGACCGTACCACTATGAGACCGACCGAAATTTCTCAGCTTGAAAAAAAAATTATCAGGGCGCCCTTCGAACTCTTCCCTCAAGTAAACTTCTTTTATTAACTCATAACCGTGGACAGACACCATTAATTCTCGACCAAGTTTAAATCCTACGACTTTGGTTTTGTACTTTTGGGCCATGTAAGTGAGCGCTAGGTGCAAGCCGCCCAAAGTTTTAACAAGCTGGCTCAAATAAAAATGGGTGCCGAAGTACGGCAGCCATTGTGGTCCTACAGTTTTACGTGGATTACTGTGATCACGATTTTTTGGCTTACCTGGAGGAAAGTTCTTCGGTTTTTTTAATTGATTTATCAGATAGTGGAAGAGGAGGAGGAGAGTGAAAACTATACCAACCACTACGACGCCCATGTTACCAATGACCATGACAAAAAGTTTTATTCAAGTATTTGGTATTTATGTGGCAATAAATTATAACTTTTATTGTGGAGTTTTACTTTTTTTTTATTTTTATAGTTTTATTTTTTGCAAAAATCGGTCAAAACATATTTGCTTATCTAAAAACGTCACAAATTATCTTTAATGTTTCTGCAAAAACTTGTTTTAAAAGTCAGAAAATTTATTAGTTTTAACATAAAATGTAGATGTATAGTTAGTTGCATACCTTAAAAATATTTAAGTGTTTTATCGTTTTTCATTGATATTTAACGTGTAACTAACAATCCTTGTGTTGGCCAATCATAAAGCTGTATGAGTCAATTTCTTCTTTATTATGGATAGCCACGCCCACTACTAACAAATAAACCATTTTTAAGTGAATAAAAAATGGAAGAAACGGTTGCTTTCGACGAATTTGAAATAAAACACTTGTCAGTCTAAATTATCTTCTATTATCTAACTTATCATAATAAATATTATCAGTTCTATGTTAATACTCAATCGTCACACACTTCGTCTTCAGATACTCATTCAGCGCCTCTTGCCCTGAAAAAAATAATGTAAACAACTCAATCACAACACCTCAAAACTTACCTAGGTCTTTTCCAAACCCAGACTGCTTAAACCCACCGAACGGAGCAGCCACATCGGTTTTATTGTAAGTGTTAACGAAGACAGTCCCCGCTTCTACTTTCTCAGCAAATTTAAGAGCCTTGGAGAGATCTTTGGTGAAGACACCAGAAGCTAGACCATATTCAGTGGCGTTCGACCTTTTGATGACGGCATCGATGTCCCTGTCGGAAGTATTGTAAAGAAGCTGAGAAAACTGGTTGGTTTACTTACCCATTGAATCTGCTGATGACCATGATGGGCCCGAAAGACTCTTCTTTGGCTATGAACATATGGTCTTCCACCCCTGTGAAGATGGTAGGTTGAAGGAAGTACCCAGGCCGGTCTAATCGTTTTCCGCCGTATTCAAGTTTGGCTCCTTCTTTGACACCGATGTCCACGTACTCCAAGAGTTTCTTCAAATGAGCGAGATGGTTCTGGGGACCATGCGACGTCGATCTATTCAAAGGGTCCCCAATAACAATCTTTCTCGTTTCTTGAACAACTCTCCTGACAAACTCGTCGTGGATGCCATCCTCAACGAACAACCTCCCGGCGGCTATACAATTTTCTCCTTTGTTAAAAAACACACTTTGCATGCCCTGAAACCAATTCGTTATTCCCACCGGTCGAACTTAAGTACTCACCCACCAATCGCACAGCTTTGTCTAAGTCACAGTCTGAGAAAATCACCAATGGGGACTTTCCTCCGAGCTCTAAAGATACTTTCTTCAAGTTGGACTCAGCGCACGTTTTCATTATGACTTGTCCGATTTCCGTGCTTCCTGTGAATCCCAGTTTTCTGACTTCCGGATGGGAGGCGATCGCTTGACCGGTCACGGAGCCTGTTCCCGGAACCACGTTGATGACTCCCGGGGGAATCCCGGCTTTGACCGAGAGCTCGGCGAACTTTAGAGCTGTTAAGGGACAGACTTGGGCGGGTTTGATGATGACGGTGTTGCCGGCGGCGAGACACGCCGCCATTTTCCAAGAGAGCATCATCAGAGGGTAGTTCCAGGGGGTTATTAAGCCGCAAACGCTGAAAAAGAGAGTTGCGGTGAATCGTGGAAAAGGCTACGTATGTCGTAACTTATTACTTTGAAAAGTTTGAACCTACCCAATGGGCTCCTTCTTGGTGAAAGACAAATTCTTATTTGGCCTTGCGTGAGCTACCGGTATAGTAGATCCCTGTATTTTGTCAGTCCACCCGGCGAAGTACTTCCACGTTTCGATGCTCATTCCGACGTGCGTCTTCAGGGCCAAAGTGTATACAGCGCCGGAATCTATAGATTCGATCGTTGCCAGTTCTTCGCGGTGTTGGTGCATCAGGTCCGCTAACCTAAAAAAAGATTAACCGTTAATTGTAAAGATTTATTAACTGCTAACAGCTAATCTTAAACTGTGATTCATACCGACGTTTCTATCAAGTGGGTCATGGAACTAAAAACGTATGTCGTTTTGTAACAGCATAAATAAAAAAATGACAGACTTAAGTGTGAAAATTTTAGTAAGATCGATTAATAAGAGACATACGTTTTGTACTTTCATAACCCACTTGATAGAAAGACTTGGATCGCTCGGTATTTTTATTAGCTATAGTTGACTAACTAACTAACTGTCATTATTTGCGGTTAAACCGTTAAAACTCTGTAATTTTGTCATTTAACGGCAAATGACAGTTAGGTTAGGTTGATTAGCAGTTGCATTTACTTGTAAAGAAGTTGGCCCCTTTCGCGTGCACTTATCTTGCTCCATTCTCCACTCTCGAAGGCCTTCTTCGCCGCGGTCACGGCTCTATCAACATCGTTTTTCGACGCGCATTGCACCTATAAGTAACCGTTAAAACATGCTCATTAACACGACGTTTCTTACATGGCAAATGACGTCTTCAGTACTCGGATTAACAGATGGTAACGTCTTCCCATTCTCAGCATCCACGAACTGACCATCGATGAACAACTGACATGGGAACTTAACTTTCATACCGTTCACGTCAATTTCCACGGCTCGATAATCGATTTCCGTCTTCGCAGAGCCCCCACGTTTCTTCAGAATGACGTGGTGAGCAAACTCGGAGAAGACAGGAGCCATGAAGACGTCCTCGTTCTCTAACTCATCTAGTTTGACAAGCTCTTTCACTTCTTCGACCAAACGGACGACGTCCATGGAGCCGGCACCGGAAGCGAAGAAATCGGTTTCTTCGTCGACGTCGTTGTTGAGGATTCCTTCCCAGATGTCTCTGATGGCGTCAAAGTGTTTTTTTTCTTCTTGGGTGAGCTCCACGGTTAGTTGTTTCGTGACTTGGTCGAGGAGAGACGCCATCTTCATTCTTCCTCCGATTTTGACTCTTTTGATGTTGAGAAAGAGGCCATCGGAAGCTGTGAGGATGAGGCCGTCATCGTGGATAACACCTGGATGCGCTCCTTCGATTTCAACTTCTTTACCAGATGGTTTAGCGCCTTTCCAGAGGCTCGAACCGAACAAAGCAACCTCTTGGAAGTCTCCGTTACCGATTTTGACGTTGCAGGTAGCTCCAGGTATCGAATCCATCCCTCTAATGAAGTTGTGCACTTCAAGAGCAGTCTTCTTAAAGTCGATTTTCTGAAGCTCGGGTTTATTCAACATAGGATCATAAGTTGCCCCTTTCTCGCTCTGAGGTTGATGCGGTGCCGTTCCGTCGGCGACGAGATCCACCGCTCGAGCCACGGCGGTGACCCCCACAGGATATAAAAATCTTTTGTAGATGCTATCCACGGTATCATCCTCAAAAACATCGCACTCTTCTTGGAGAAGAATCGGTCCCGTGTCGAGCCCATCATCAGCCCAGAAGATGGTAAGGCCCGCTTTCTTGTCTCCACAAATCAGCGTCCTACACCTCCTCATTATTACGTTTCCAAGAAGTTTTCAACACTTACCAGTTGATGGAGCTTGCACCTCGGTGTCGCGGTAACAACGACGGATGGTAACAGATGGTCTTCAGCCGCGGATAGTTGATGACTTCCATTGGTATGAATTGGGAGCAATACGGAAGAACGTTGAGATCGGCATTCACATTCTTGTAGATGTCGAGGACTTCTGGTAACGCTTTTCCGGCCCTTCTCCACGCTTTGATTTTGAAGAGAGGGACGTCGTTTTCTTGGGCGACCTTGGCTAGAAGTGGGGTTGGTTAAAGTGGTACAAATGAAGGAGTCGAGCTTACCAAGAGGATCTTCTCTTTTGCCCTTGTCTGGGATGGTAAAGACACCGACGATGACGTGACCGTGTTGACGGAGGCGGTGGAAGACGTCGACGGCGAAGGCGCTTTGACCGATGATAGCCACTTTCAAGGGGGCGGAGCCGTTAATGGAGTTTTGCTAAAAATACAGTTAACGGTTAATCTTCAGGTCGAAAAAACGTAAAAAATTACTTTTTTTATGCTAATGTTATAAGATTAGTAATTGTAATTTTTGTGGTAATTACCGTTAAAATGATCTAAAAACTTGTTTCTAACTGTTTTGAATGTTTGACATTATAAAATGGGAAAAATGACGTTTGGTTTGCCATGCAATGATTTCCAGGTCTTTAATTTAACCGTTAAAATTGACTTTAACGTTTTAATGGTTATTGACTGTCAATTTTAACTTAATATCTGTCATTATTGGATTAGTAACAGTATTTTAGGTTGACAGTTATTATTTTTAGGTTAATTACTGTTAAATTGACCTAAAAAATTGTTTCTTAACGGCAAAGAATGTGACCGAAGTTCATCAAAAATTTCGAACTGGAGGAAAATGACGTTTAGTTTGCCATGCGATGATATCTAGGTCTTTAATTTACCGTTAAATTAGATTTTGATGTTTTGACAGTTAATGACTGTCTATTTTAAAATGGTATCTGTCATTATTGGATTAGTAACAGTCATTTCAAATTATTAACTGCCATTTTAGGTTGACAGTTGTTATTGCCAGGTTAATTACCGTTAAAATGACCCAAAAAATTGTTTCTTAACGGCAAAAAGTGTGACCGGAGTTTATGAAAATTTGAACTGGGAAAAATATCGTTTAGTGTGCCATATGATGATTACTAGGTCTTTCCTTAACTGTTAAGTTTGACTCTAACGTTTTAACGGTTAATGATAGTCAATTTTAAGTCAGTGTTTGATCAGTAACGGTTAAAATGACTCAAAAACTTATTTATAAACGATAAAAGTGTGACTGAATTTCAACAAAATCCTTTAATGGGAAAAATGAACTTTTTGGATAATAAAAACGACGTTTTAATTTCCATGCGATAAATTGTTAATTCAACCGTTAAATTCGACTTTATCGTTGGAATGGTTAATGACAGTCAATTTTATGTTAATATCCAAAATTTGTAGATTAGTAATAGTCAGTTTTGAATTCTTAACTGTCAATTTTGAAAGTGGTCGTTTCTGTAAAAAAGGACCAAAAGACGAGATTCAAACCGGTTAAAGTTTTAGTGAAATTTTGTAAATTCCATAACGAACAAAATAACGTTTTGGATTTATTTAACGACTAACTTCCAGTTTGACAGTCAGAAAGTGTCATCTTTAGATTAATAATTGTCATTTTCAAGTTGATCGTTAAAATGACCCAAAATGGTATCTCTAACTATGACGTTTCGTCAGCGTTATGTGATCATCTTCAGGTCATTAACTGTCAAATTAGCCCACGCTTTGGTCAGTGGCACAAATAAAAATTCAAATACTGCTAAATGCAATTAAAAATAACAAAGTTTTGACCTTTCCTGATGTTATCTTCAGGTCAATGAAAATTATAAAATCCAAAAATAGTCAGGTTTTGTCTATTACAAACGGCATTTTCAATCTACAAACGTTACGAGCATCGCGAATTTAAACAAAAGTCATGTTTCGGACGAAAGCCGTCCTTTCTTAAAAAAATGTCACAAAAAATGAAAAATGTGACCATGGTATTTTAGAATTGGAAGCATTTCCGGGTGATTTAGGTCGCGGAAAAATTTAATAATAATTTTAAAGACTCACGTTTGGCGGCATTGTGTTAACTCTTCAACTTCAATTAGAACACTGAATTGGTGCCGTAATTGTCTCGGGACATTTATACAAGTCAACAGTGGCTTATCTTTGGTGATTTCTTACAATTTGTAGAATACGTTGTTCCTTTCTCTTTCTGTATATACAGCCTGGTCACAAAATAGTGCTTGCAGAAAAACGCAAGTTCAGAAGGGAAAAGTGCGCGAGTTTGTGGAGCTAAACTAACGCAGAAGAGAGCAGGGGCGCAACGAGCGTTTTCGGCCCCCAGTTGGGGAAACCACCGACGGGAATATAAGAAGAGTGACATATTCGAACCACGCTGTGCTCGATGTTAACGCAAGAATCATGACATGTGTTAGATAAATCGGACACAGGTCATAATTCTTCGAGGAGTAACTGGATATAACCAGTTAAGAGAAACTTGATTAGAATAATGATTAAATTACTGTCGGTTCTTTCGCAACGAATCGTTCGTGTAAATATTCCGCAGATTGTATTTTTTGTTAGTAAACATGAGTCTGCAGAAATCGATTTTTCTATTTCGTTTTTGGGATCCGCGTGCTTCCGATTTTGGATCTCTTCAGTGTAAGCGAATTATTTTTTTCTGTGACCCAATCACCTTGGCTGTGGAAAAATTTCCTTGAGAAAAAAAAAATCACTTATCTTGTAATTTCAGACTTGTTTCACATTCCGACCTGTAATGGAATTCACTTCTCTTAAATCAAAAATTCCGCTTTCAGGGCCGACAAATTTCAGTTTTCTAGTTTCTTATCTTTGTTTAGAGTTTTATTTATAGGACGTCTATTTAGAAAAATTATATCGTAGGTGAAAAGGTCGCTTATGATACCAAAAAACCGGTAATCACTGGTTCTCTTCATTTGTTGTTTAGTAACAATAATAGTTTGGTGTTGCAATAATTATCAGAAATTCTTATATTTTTGCTTTTGTAACAGATTAAAGGCCGAATTTTGATGACTTACCATGACTGATGTCGCTGGAAATCACTTGATATACTAAAATGACTTTTGAGAAGCTCTAAGGTCGTCATTTTCCATAATTTGCAATAACAATTTAAAACAATTTTTCTATTTGCATTTATGATTATATATCATTTTGTTTCAATATTATTGTTTTTTTATGTAATTATTAAAGTCACATGCATTCTGTTTAAAGTTGTAATTAGCTGGACGTTAGAATTATTAATTAGAAAGGAACGAAATACCATTAATTAATATTAATGAAAACTGCATTTTGGCGGGCTATAAAGTAGGCAACCGGTTTTGCAACTCGAAATCAAGTTTAATTTCAATGAAACATACACGGTTGGCTTAATTGGGCCATTTTAGTGTGATCTCATGTGCCACACTTGGGGTTTCGGAATAATAATGGCTACATGCAGTAGTACTATGGTAGTACCTATGTTGTAAAAATTATGAAAAAATAGAAGTGTGACCCATGTTTTCAAGCTGAAATTTTCCAGAGATTTGAGATATTATGTTAAAATATCGATAATATTGAATTTACTAGATTTTGGCGCGATTTTTCAATTTTTATGACCGTGCGTGTAAAATGTATAATTGTAGATCTCGTAATTTGGTTCTCCAGTAAATTCCACCTTGATTTAATGTATCACACTTTAGGTTTGAGGTGGGTTTTAAATTACGAAGAACAATACCATGTAGTACCAGTCCATAAATGTCACTCTAAACCACAAGTGTGACACAACTTTTCACACTAAAATCGACTCAAAAACTTAAAAATGTTACTGAAAGCGTGATTTTGAACACATTTGATAACAAAAAATACAACAGTACACAAAAAAAATATATTTGTGAAAATTTGCCGAGATAGTCAATTTTAGTCTAATTTGATATGCCACAGTTGTAGTAACCTAATGGTACTAAATTGCTACAAAAAATGGCAATATAACTCACTTTTACCAGGTTTGGATCGATTTTTTCAATATAATTGGCTCTAATTGTCTGAAGTTACAAAAGAAAGAAACAAAGATGTAACAGATCGATTCTCTAGTAAATTAAACCTTGATTTAATGTGTCTTAAACTTTCTGTTAAATATTGTTCAGAATAGTACCTGGAATGGTACTATTCCATAAAAGTCTTTTTAGACTCCAAGTGTAACCCTATTTTCCACACTGCAAAAACTCAAAAACTCAAGTATAACATCAACAGTGTGACCAAGACCCTCTTGCAAAGTTCCATAAAAAACACCAATTTTTCAAAAATATGTATTTCATAACAAATTCAGGCTCTCGCCTAGAAATAAATTCATTAACAATTAACAAATGCTCCTAACACCTATCTCCTCCGCGTGGAAAAATAAATATAACAATTTTTACATAAATAAAGCACGTAACTTATTTACAGTCATTAAAAATAAATCGTATTGTAAATTTTTGTAAAAATAGATCACTTTTTGAACATGGAAAATTGTCGCTGGCGCTAGTCCGTGTTTTCTCCGGATCCTAACTGAGAGAGAGTTCGGATGACTTCGGCTTTTTGGTTATCTGACAGTTTTTGGATGATGTGGACCACGGCATCGAGAGCCACGTCCGGACATTCCTAGAAAAAAAGTTATAAATGGAACAAAAGTGGGAAGATAGAAAATTACTTCGAGAGATGAGTTGATTTGGTTGATAACGGCGTCTTTTTTGACACAGTAGAGGTTGCGGTTGACAATTGATTGACTTTGGGGTTTCTTTAGTTGTTCTTCGATCCAGTGGACCACGGTTTTATTGTCGTCCCATTTGTAGCCCTACAAATTGAAAAAAAAAACTGTGAAGAGACCGTGGATTGAATTTTTACCGGGATATTTGTGTTTGTGGGATCATTTCAGTGTGGAACGATGGGTCACACTCGTACACATAAATGATGTTTCGAAATGGTACTTCATGGTACCACCATGGGTAAGTGACTTTAACTCAAGTGTGATACATCAAACCTCACTAAAATTCACTTCCACGATGATCTATAACGTTGTTGCGTCATTATACGACGATTACAGATGGTTGTTGGGTGATATTACCATGAATGGGGCTTAGATTGGGTTCAGACATTTCAGATTGCGTGCATAATGTCGTATTTCGTTCTATTAGACAATTTTAGCGTGGAAAAGAAATTACCTCAGTGGCGCCCTTGTCCTCGATGAACCACCTCCTCAACATCGCCTCTCCTTGACCAATTCCGAGCAATGGTTGGGCTTCTAGCAACGCGGTCACCACCTTATCCTGTAGGAGAAGCCTCCTTAGCCGCCAATACAAAATCGAGCGTGACTTCCTCCACGGCACGATATCCTACAAACTCTCGCGTTAACTGCGCCCCCTTAGCCACGCCCACTCACCTGTAACGCCCCCTTTTCCAACATTCTTTCTGGCGTATCGTGAAGATCGGCAAAATGCACGGAAACTTGATGATACATCGGCAACAACAAATTTTCTCTTTCTGCGATCTTCATTTCTAACTCCAGTACTTCCGGTGCCTTCTTCTGTTCAATTGTTTGCGATATACTAGAGGTTCGTTCTCCGATTGGTCGAGTCTGATTGATTTTATTGATTTTTTCGTCGAGATCTTTGAGGATCGGATCGATCCTATGCATTGTCTTCAAAAGATCCTTTTTCTTAAATTTGATTTCGACTATTCCTTCTGGTTCTAAGACCCCGCCCCTCGCTTCAGGATCAGCATACATTTCCATGTAGCGAGAGTTGATGGTTGGATCGACCACAGCCCAAGCTCCTCCTCTCAGCTCGCCATTGGGCGGAATGTAGATCATGATTGGTTGCTTGTACCGGTGAAGGCCGTCCACGATGTAGGCACCGAATTTCATGATTTGTTCGTACATGTCTTTCATGCCGCCGCTGAAACCACGCCAATTGGCGAAAATGATGAGAGGGAGGTCCTCCCGAGAGAAATCTTGAATTGATTGGGCGGTCTTGTAGGCGGAGTCGGGGAACCACACCATACCGGCTTGGGAAACCGTCTAAAAAAAAGGACTAGAAAAAAATTTACTTTAAACTCATTTTACCTTAGCCTCTGAATCCAAATTCGCTGGATCTGCGGGTAAGTTTAGCTCAACGGTTCTAGTCTCGACGGCGATGACGCCCACGGGGATTCCTCCCAAGCGTGCTCGGCCCGAAACAACAGTCTGTGCCCAAGGCTTCATGATTTCAGACCACGAGCCCTTGTCAAAGAAACCGCTTTCCCAGATCTTGGGATCATCTATGGAAAAAAGCGTTGAGAGAGAATCTCCAGGTGTTTGGAAGACTTACTAGGTGATTGACGGCCGGCCAGCATCCATCGTGGGTCATAAGGAGTCTTCGTGGGCATGAATTCTACCTCTCTGTCGATGGGGTCCACGGGTGTCATGATAGGGAGGGGGCTCAGTTTGTCCTTTGCAACGTACGACAACCATTTAAGAATGGTTCCGATGCCATCGAGATCGCTCTGTTCAACTTTATGCGAAACTCCGTTGTTGTACATGATCTGGATGCCTCCTAGTTGGTTGTTCGACGCATAGACTTCGCGCCCTAAAAGCTACAACAGAGAGTTAACACCTGGGAGACCTTGAGCCACTTTCTTACCTTGTTTAAGGCACTGTAACCCGTGAGGATGATGTGGGAGTTTTCTATTTGGATAACACGTTGTCCCAGACGCACTACGTACGATCCAATTCCTATAGCTCTACACGTGACCATGGAGATGGTGACCACCTCATCGTACGCTCTCGAAGTCTCCCCAGCAATCATCCCCGCGTATCTCAAGTTCTCCACCCCCAAGCCATCATCTTTCCCGATAATATCCGTGAGTTTATACCGCGACTCGCCCTCGTCTTCGATGAGGACAGCTCGCACCGAATTCTGCGAAGACACTTTGGCGTAGTCTTCCGGTGTTAGATAGAGATATCTGAAGCCTTTATCTGGTTCGTTGTTGTCTTCCCACGCTATCCTGAAGATACTTTTTACTTCTTCAGCGAGGCCGATGCGTGCCCCACTGTTGGCAGCAATGTAAACTCTTGGAATTTTGAGACACCTGGAGATCTCGCTGGCTAGAGCGTAAACCTTGTCTTCGCGGGGTCCGAATGAACCGATTTGGTGGGTAATGTCGTTAGCTATGACGATGATGTCTCTGCCTTCGGGGTACTCTGGAGTGTAAAGGGTGAGCCTCCAGGCCACCATCCCCACGTTGTTTTCACCAGGAACTCGCTTTTGTTCGATGAGGCGAGTCTCGCTCTCGTCGAGGATAAGCTCCACGAAGTCCATGAGCTTGTCGGGAGGCTGAATATCCTCTGGAAAAAAATGGGGTATGTTGAGTTTTAATTGGAAGTGGCCGAGATTATTTGGAGGTTATGTTACTACGTTATTGACCAAATTTAAAAATTTGATTTTCTAGGGGCTCCATTGGTTGAAAAATGTGTAACGGGAGCTCCAACGCTCTCACGAATCACCTCAAACAACAATTCTGTTTGATTTTACGCAGTGTTACAAAACTCCCTAGACCTCTCATTTCCAGGTTTTGGGGCTCTAAAGCTCCTCAAACTTACCGGAAATCTTCTCAATTATGTACTGCTTCCATTGCGCATCCACCATTTGTCGGAACATGTCCGGAAAATCATAGACGTACGTCGTCCCAGAAGACTGGGCCTGGAACCGCTTTTGCTGGAGGTAGTCTTTGGCTAAATAAGGAGTAGAAATGGGAAGACCATGCATGGGACCTTGCTTCTTGCCATAGGCCCGGAATTTGATCTGAAAAAAGAGAAATTTAATTGGGAAAAGCCCCCTTGAGTGACGTAGGTCGTTGCTAACATCGTACAACAAAATTGCATTACACTTTCTTTGAAGCACGGGCACATTTTATGTTTTAAGTCTCTGAACTTGATTTGAACAGCCTCGAGAGTGTCATAAGACAACTTCTGAGTACTTTGAGAGCCCATTTTAACCCAATTTAACAGTGACAGCTGTCAAATGTCAAAAAACCTAAGTAACGACCTACGTTTCATTTTTTATACTCACGACGCCGGTGTCCGGGTCCACAACTTCCGTGTACATATTGATATCCAAGTAGTATCCGCTATCGTTTGCTAGACACAATCGGATTGTCTGAGTCGGTGAATTCGGTGCTAATCTTATGATCATCTTCAGCTCGGCTTGGAGCACCCTTAACTTCCATAATCTAGGTCCATAGCGCATCACCATGCTCGTCACAGCTTCCTCGATTTTCGCCGGATCCATAATTACCGTCGGCACAAAGTTCAAGAAAATATGGTTGCAATCAGTCCTTCTGGAATGCGGGTGTGAAAACGCGACCTCTAGCTCATCCATGGCTTCAAGAAGTACGCGCTCTCCTTCATTTTGCAAGTATTCGAACGACGCCTCTTTCGTGATCAAATCGGAATGTCTAATAATGCTCCTGATGAAGAAACGGTAATCTGTGACTTCTTTCCCGTTGCCTTTAGCCTTTCCCAGGTACAAATGCATCTTCTGGTTGGACGTTGGTAACGCTTCAAGGTTGTAATTCCTCATTCTGTTCAACTCTAGTTGGAAGGCACACGCCGGCTCCAAGTGCCGGTAAATCTTGTCCTCTTTGAAGTCATCCCGAGCTCGGAACGTGAAGAATTTCGGAGTCTGCTTGTGCTTCAACGCCGCGAAGGTAATCCTACGAATTCTTCGACTGATCAGTTCTTCTTTATGTCGAAGGCAAAAGCCGCTGAAGATGCGGCTCATGGTAGCGTCATCGGTGTCACCTTTATCTTTAATCCCGACGTGGAGGATGTGAATAGGCTCGTGGAAGCAATCGTCTTCGGGGTACGCCCTCTGACCTTCCAACGACAAGCTCACATTAATAGAAGTACTGTTTCTACTCTCGGAACCGCTCTCCATCGCGATCAAGTCTTTCGCAGAGATGGTAGCGGGGTTCGCGAAGTCTTCGATGAGATCCAGGATCTCGTCGGCGTATTGCTCGAACTCTTGGAAACTCTCAAAAGCCGCCATGCACCCCGTTCTCTGAAAAGTGTCCACAACGCGCGGAGCCTCTTCGGACTCTTTGAAATCGTCGAGTTTGATCAATCGGTTGGGGTGATTTGGAGGAAGCAGGAACTGAAAGTGGACCAAGGGGACCTCTCCGCTGAGTTCCAGGTGCTGGAGACACGTGATATCGTAGCTGGTGTACGCCCGCCTCACGTAGACCTCCAAGGCGGCGTTGCAAACGGCCCTGTTGGCGTGGTAGAAGAAGTCGTGTAGAATATCGAAGATGGAAGTTTCCGACACTATCAGTTTCTGGAGGTTCTCGGGATGGAATTCGTGACCGTACATGTCCACAGCTGATAAGAAGATGCTTTCCATTTGGTTGTGGCGGAGTTCGTAGGCCGGTTGGTGGGCGGCTATCAACACTTGGCGGGCTCTCAGAGCGACCCTCGAATGCTCGCTTCTGTTTAAAGATGTCAGTTCTGTGAGAGCCGGTGCCAACTCGTCGGTGAGTCCCGGTTCGTTGGACCACAGATGATCAATGAGCATCGTCACCAGGAGGTTTTTCTTCGCGACCTGCGCGTGCGAGAAGATCGTAGCTAACACCACTTGCATGTCGTCTTTGTGCTTCTCTCTCAAGAGGGCGACGCATTTATCGTACGAACCTTGCTGGAACTGGCTCTCTACGTCGTAGTACTGTCGCAACAACTCCTGGACCGCTACCTTCATGCGGCCGCGGATCCCGTTACGGTACCGCTGCACGAGTTGGACGATTCCGTCTGTGGCTAGAAAGAAGCCGTCTCTTTCGGTGCGTTTTTGCATGCTCGCCGCGTGGCTGTCTATAACACTCGCGATTTGTTGGCTTGGGAATTGAGCTAAGACACTTGTAATATTGCGTTCGTAAAGACTCATAAGTCTGCGGATCTTCTTTTCCACGGCTGGAGGAATACGCCCAGAAATCGACGCCATGACTTGTTGCAGTTCCAAGAGAGGAAGACTCGGGTCCCGGAGACTCGACATGAACTTTTCGATGACTTCTCGGAGACGTGGGGCGTTGTATGGGTCCGGGAGGCAGTACCCGGCTAGGGTGTTCTCTAGGACCGCTTTGTAACTGCTATGAATGTGGTGAAGCTTCTCTGAGAAGACCGGCTGGGAGACATCGAGCTCGGGGAACGGCCCTTTATAAAGCGACGCTTTCGTGACCAAGGAAGGATCATCCAACTCCAACGACGCCAATACAGACCCCGCTTCCAACACCGCCCCAGGTCTCTTGACATAAAACACACTCCCATTTTCACTCGCCGTGAGCGTCATCACCATCTTCATGACCTCGATCTCCGCATAAGCTTGACCTTTATCGACGTGGCCACCGTCTTCGACCAAGAACCCGATCAACTTCCCCGCAGAAGGTGATCTCAAGATCGTCGGATCGTTCTCTTTCTCAAAAACACAAGTCTGGTTTCCTATCACGATTCTGTATCTGTCCACTTCTTCCTTCATGTATGTGGTGAAGGAAGCGCCATCCACGGAGAGCAAGATCCCACCGTCGTTGAGTCTGTGGAGTTCGATCTCTTTGAATGTTCCGTTCATCATCAGGAAGTAAGTGTGGGGTCCGCTCTTTGTCGCTTGGACTTTGTATTTGTTACCACCGTGGATGAGCTCCACGTCCACTACGTTACTGAGAGTGTTGGACCCTTGGATTTGACCGCGTTCTAAGGAATTCTGGAACTCTTGAAAGGCGGTTGTGATGGTCTTGTCGGCGATGTGGAGAGAGCCGCAGATGACGCCGAGCATGATGTTGGGTTTCTCGGATTCTACTTTTTCGCTGATGAGGGCATCGAGCCAAGCGGTGTCGATGCTATTCTCCTGAAGGACGAAGGAAATTGAGAGTGACTGTCATAATTTCAAATTTACCGCCTTGGATTTTGGGGTAATCGATAAAGTCACTAGAATTATTACTAATTTGGCTAATGTCGTTTGTCATTTTAGTGGTTTTTGATTTAACACCATAAAAAATCTGCAGCGGGAAATTTGAATATCTAGAGTTGAAATCAGTTGTATCCGTGCACTCGATAAAAAGTAAGTTTAATAACTGCTACGTCATAGTACTTTCTTCGTTGAAGGTTGGCAGCTTTAATCAACTGTTTTCAACTTATTCTTTTTTCTGACATTTAATTGATTTAATTATAAAAAAAAATATAACCTTGCGTCATGTTTTAAGTGACCGATGACAGATTATTCCCCAAACTCCGTGAAGACAAGCTCAATTTTTAAAAAATTACAAAAGGAAGTAGACAAATAGAAATGAAATTTAGTACAGCCCGTCTAGTTTTCAGTTTCAAAATTCCCGCCTTAGATAATATATAACGTCACTAGAATCATCACTAACTTGGCTGTCTAAAACTGGTCATTTATCATTCTAGTGACTTTTCCATTTACCACCTTATATAAGGCGGGAAATTTGAACACTAAAACAATTGTACCAACCTGAAAACTCTTCGTCTCCAACAGTGTGATAAGGTACTCCACGGTGGTCCTGAAATCCCCCCGAATCGACAACTCCTTCAAAGCAATCACCAAATTCTCTCTAGCTTGCTCCCTGTTCTCCCCCCACGAAAAACAATGTCCAAACTGCGAATCAGCAAACTCATGCAGCCCCCCAGACGCCGCCACCGAAAAATACCCCCACACATTCTTAGAAGATCTAAAATTCAACTCTTGTACCGTCCCCGAGCTCGGTTTAAATCCTTCGTCTGGATTCTCCGATGTAATTCTAGCCGCAATAACATGCCCCCATGGCTGCGGTTTGTGTCTCGGCTTATCAAAGTCAATCTCCGAGTTCCCCCACGGAGACTCCCCATACAATAACCGTACATCTTTGATATAGTGTAACGGCAGCCCCATCGCGATCTGCAGTTGCGCCGCCGGTAAGTTAACGTCACTGACCATCTCAGTGCACGGATGCTCCACCTGTAGCCTCGGGTTCAGCTCCAGGAAGTAATAATGCCCCGAAGTGTCGTACAGGTACTCTACAGTACCGGCCGAGACGTAGCCCACCATTTTAGCCAATCGCACGGCTGCTTTTTCCATATCTTCGAAAACTGAAGGGGCGGCGATGACAGCCGGAGCTTCTTCAATGATCTTCTGGTGGCGGCGTTGAATCGAGCAATCACGACCGAAAAGAGAAATGGCGTTTCCGTATTGGTCGGCCAAGAGCTGGACTTCAAGATGGCGGGCGCATTTAGCCAACCTCATGACGAAGATAGGGGACCCGGGAATTTCAGTCTGGACTTGGCGAAATGCGGCGGGAAAATCGTCAGCGTTTTCCACTTTACGAATCCCTTTACCGCCCCCACCTTCAGACGCCTTGATCATGACGGGGAATCCAATTTTTTGCGCCGCCACCAAGCCTTGTTCGGCCGTTTGGACGCAACCACGCGCAAAAAGCTCTGAAGAAATTTTGATTTTCTTGCCGGTGTACTGCGCTTTCAGTTCTGCAAAAAGATACAGTAGAACGTCGAAATGTGAACATACGGTGGGACTTACCGGATCCAGACCACGGGAGAGTCGGAATATCCGCGGTTTGGGCGACAATCGAAGATGCGATTTTGTCACCCAGGGCCCACATGGCCTTGTCGGGGGGACCAATGAACGCGATGCTATTTTTATGTAAAAGTTCGGGTAACTTCGGGTTTTCGGAGGCGTGGCCCCAGCCTGCCCAAACAGCCTATCAAATTTCAAGGATTAGTGGAAAAACAGCGGTACCAACTTGATAACATACCTGGACTTGTAATCTTGTTGCTATGTCGACGATGAGTTCCACATTGGCGTAGTTGTTATTGTTGGTACCGCCGGGCACGGGGACGTAGTGGTCGGCCATTTTGATGTATTCGGCGTTGGCTTTGAGGTCTTCGGGGGTTACCATCACGACGAAGCGTACTGCACGCTCGTTTTTGAACATTTCGTACGACCAGCGGCGCACGGAGCGCATACATTTTACTGCGGCGATGCCGTTGTTAGCTATAAGTACCTAAACAAAAAAAAAAATGTCGATTTTTGTTCACTGTCGAGAAGTTCCACTACATTTTTTTTTAACTTTTCCTAATAAAACTGGATTTATGTGTTAAATGTCAATTAAAACGAAAGTGACATACATTTTTCAAAATGAACACAGGCCCGAGGTTTCACTGTAATCTCTAGTTCATTTACCCAGAACCAGTCCTGGCAGTTTCCAAATTATGATGCAACAGTGACGCTTTTAAATACCTTGAACGTCAGGTCTTCACCTTAATTACCATTTCAAGGTCCTTTTTGTGTACAGCCCCATTTTTTCTTACCTTATTAATAACTTTGGTCCCATTGAAACGTTTGACGAATTCCTCCGGCGTAGCGACAGTAAAATCTTTCTCCTGAAGCCGATTTTGCAACATGACAGTTCCCTGAGACATGCTGGGTCTGAAAAAGCCACATTTGTCAAATGACATAACCATTAATTTTCTAAAAATGTCAATAGTGACAAAAGTTCCCTTTTCACTTACGTGAGCGACGCCCCCGGTTTGAGTCGCGTGGACTCCGCCAACCACTCGGCCCCTTGCACGTTGTCATTGTTATCAACATTGTCGGCGACAGTTATTTCTATATCAGGGGTGGTAAGTTCGTCTTCGTCGCCAATGACGAATCTTTTACTGCTTCTTCGAGTTAAAGTTCTTTTCAACATCGCGTCGGATTGAAAGTAACTCAAAAAGTACGAGAAAGAAGACGCGATAAAACTCATTCCATGATTCTGTAGAAGAAATAGCCGAAACGTTGTGGAGACGTCGGGGAAAAATGGCGAAGATGTCAACTTGGATCGTGATTTATTTTTTGTATAATGTGTAAAACTTTACTTTACATGTAGAAATCAAGGTGTAATTGCTTCCTTAGGTGTACAATAGCTCTATTACTATTGAAATATAATTAATTTCGAGCTTAATTTCCGAGATAATTAAGTGACAAAGTGAGTTTAAATTGATAATTAAGTACAATTCCATGTCTTATTGTGTTCCACTTTAATACAGTGGGACCTCGACGAGGTCTCTTTTGGGTTCGCCGTATTGAGGTCCCACTGTAACATTTTTTAGGCACCCAGATGGGAATTTCCGCACGCTCTTTGATTTTTCCCACCGCTATTAACGATCACCTTCACGAAAAGAAACAATAAAATTACGTCAACGTAAACAATAATGATAGCAAAAAAAACATTCTCGCAATAATTGTTTATTTTAAAATATTTATCAAAATAGATTAAAAATAGGTCCATTTCACGGCCACCGCGATCGTTACCTCTTTCCCTAACAATCAAGTACTCCGAAACAAGAAATCATGAAAACCACGTTGACATCTAGCCACCTTTCGCTAACTTGACCTAAATCCACGAAAACGGTTTTGAGGTTACCGCAACATAACCTAGAAACCCTTACACACACTAAATTCGCTACAGTACGCCTAAAAAAAAACAACCACCTACGAGTCACGGCCCCCGCGATCGATTTCGTTTTAACTACCGCGACTGTGCGAACGCAACTGAAGACTTAAAGATGGGCGAGAACGCAACAGGTAGTGGGTTAGACAGGTCCGGCTTGGGGGAGATTTGAGGCTCCCCTCTCTCTACTCACTTGAGGCGTTTCCGTTTTTCGATCAAGGCTTTTTGTTCGGCGGGAGTGAGGCCTCCTTGGCCGTCAGAGGGGGCTGCGGGGGGAGAGTTGTCTGTGATGTCCCCATTTTCGGGGAAGATGTCGTCTTGTTCACGTAACTCGTCGCCGAGGGTCCATTGGACGCCGTTTTCGCGGTTTTGGTCGGTTTCGGTCATTTCGATGGTTTCTTCTTTGGTGTTTTTCGGCCGAGATTTGTCGGAGTCCGACAATGTTTTTTCTGGAAATTTATTGTGATGATTAGGGTAATTTTTTTTATGAGTTGGTGGAGGTCATGTGCGTCAACGGAAGTTGGGATGTTGTTAAGGTCAAAGTGCAAAAAGTGGGGAAAAGTGGATAATTTTAAGTAATTTTGGTAAGTGCCAAGTTTTGTTTTTTTTTATTGGAATATGTGAGTAATTTTAATGGGAAATGTCAAAAAGTAAACAATTTTGAATCATTTTAAATAAGTAGGTAAATGCATTCATTCAATTTGTGATTTTTAGATATTAAAATTAATTTTTCTGATTTTTTGCATCTTTGCAACTTTTAACAATTAAAAATGACAGTTAATAAAAAATGGCGACAAACAAGCAATTTGGAAATGTTTTTTAAAAACTTTTATGAACTTAAAAATTATAAATACTCATTATACGTATTAATACTTATCTAAACTTATAAATTTTAGATATCTTTTATATATATACACATACATAAATGTACTATATAATATGAAGTAATTTACCTACTTCCGCTCATTTTTCCCACTTTTTCCAGCCTACTTGATTTTTACTACAACCACACAATCTAGTAACTTCAACCACAACAAACTGACCACAAGTTGACCACTCAATCTCAAAAGTTAGATTGACATTGTCCGTCCTGACCTTCACCCAAAGAAATAATTTGCTAAATATTTGCAAATCTCAGTCAACATTACATAACAATTCAAATTCGAAAAACTCACCACTTTCTTCCTTCCACAGCCTTCTCCAAAACTCCAACATACAAGCACTCACAGACAAAACACAAACGAGAACCAGCATCCACCACCATTAAAGACATCGAAGCAGCAACTAACTCGAAATTGGCCAAGATTCGCTAAATTAAAGTCGATAATCGCGATATGATGACCTTGAAGATGTACCCTTGTTTTGACATTATTAAGAAACAATAATATGATAACATGCGTGGTTATAGAATGACCAAGAAATTTATCGCGAAGAGGGCCATGGTGGAACACGTGGTGGTGTGATCTGATATCGTGGTGGCTATGAGTAACAAGTAACGATCGAATTTTGGAGCTGATTTTTTGATAAGAGTGATAAAAGGAACAGATGGCTGGATTAAGTCGTGTTTTTGGAAAAAACTTACGCCAGGTCCTGTTTTTTTTTCTTATTTTATTATATTATGCGCATTATATATCATTTAAATATTTGTTTATATTCCATCATCCAGGTAGCTCAGATTTCACACCTTCTTCTGTTTTTTTTTCTGCGTACATTATATAAACCGATAAAATGTAATTTATGGCTCCTAAATAAATACTATTCCATGTATCCACACATATCTCAGCAAGCCTTGCATTCCAACCTGCAAAACATCAAGCAGTCCTTGCAACGGTCAAAACCGCATCAAATTCAATACAGTCGCTGGCGGCAGGCACGAAATACAATGAACTCGCTCATAATTGATCGTAGACAACCATGTGGCATGTTTAAATCCAACCAACCGCGTTTAGTCTCACGAACGGGTGACGCCGATCCACCAATCACGAGCTCTGACGTTACTACAAAGTGAACACTAATTACGATGTATCTGTAAACTTTAAAACTTCACTCGATTCCTGTTTTTTTTTTGTTCGATGTCAAAGCCAACTAGACCAAACCTCCGATTATCATTTGTTTACCTGCACAGTGATTAATTGAAGACGAATGCTAGGTGCGAGAGAGAGACAGAGTAATCATTCATAAAACGAAAGTATGCATGGATGAAGGTGAATTCGACTGAGTCGCCAAAGACGACTGCGATTATTGTTTTTTTACGACGCTCAAATGTTCGGAAAATTTTGATGGTGGGTGGGTTATTTATAGTTGAAATGACAATGTCAGGGTTAATTGTTGTGGTCGTAAAAGTGACAGTCAAAGTGACCTTGAACCTAAAATAATAGTACATTGTGAAGAGGGCAAAGGTTACATGAACTGGAACGTTTAAATATTGAAATTAGAAATCACGTGGTCAAAATTGGGGGCAATAACTCCTTAATTTGGTGAAAATAATAATCAAGCAAGCGTGACACAAAGTCAAGACACCATGTATAATTTCGAAAAACTCATTAAAAAAAAAAAAAAAAACGCTTAAATTCGCTGCCGGTAGTTTCTAGTCACTCGCTAAAATTCGCCCTTCAGTCAAAAATTTTGTGAATTTCCATTGCTAAAAAGGGCGATTTCGGACCCAAAAGTAAAAAAATCGTCTCACTTACCTAATAAATTTCCAATTTTGTTCGTAATTCCGTACAAAAACCCACTTCACCACTCACATAACCTCAAAATTCCAACAACCACAATCGCTTCCTGTGAAATAACCATAAAACAATCACGTTGGCACTCCATGTAGATAATTTAAACAACTTTCAAGGCATTGATTGAAAATTGAACAATTTTGCATACAATTCACATTTTTAATTTAAAAAAAACGATTATGAAGACCGTGGAGTGGGCCGAGACGGACTACATTTGTTTGGTTAGATTAGAGTTGGATGTCGGTAAATTGGTCGGAGGTTCCGGAGAGGGGCGCTTTCGGGAGGGTGGAATAGTTTTAAGGGTACGAAATCGTGTTGTTTGGTTGGAGAGGTGACGGAATGCTACATCTGAATTTTCGTGATCTTTTAATCAAAGGACGTTGGGAAATGGGGTGAAAAGGGGGATGTTGGTAAACTGGCCGTGGATTTGAGTGGGTAAAGAAAGCACATCTTTTTTAGTGTTTTTTTTTTTCAAATATCCTGTTATTACAATCACACAAATTTAAATAATCAAATTCTATGAATAATTTATTACCAAACAAGTTTTTTTCGCGTATTTTTGTAAATCTTGGAACCTGACGACCTCCATCACTATTCCCTGCAGCTCTTGTGCAGTTTCAAGGCCACCTATATTCAAATTCCCAATTTGTTAGAAGATTTCAATCGCAAAATGTTCTCCGTCGACGACGAATACTACCGAGCTCTAATCCAAGAACTCGGTCGATCAAATGAATCGTTGAATGAAGATGTTGACACTGTCCAGAAATGGATGAAGGCGCAACCACACCTACCGGAAGTCCTAGGTAAAAAAAGTGGTTCTAGATTTTTTTTAACAGTTTTTTTAGAGACTAGAGGCGTCAAAAACTTCTTGGTTCTCAACAAATTCAGTATCGAAAAGACGAAACAAAAAATCGACGCCTACTACACCGTCAAAACTAAACTTGATGACGTCTTTAGCGACTTTGATCCTAAATTACGTCATATGAAAGAAGTGTGTGAAATTATGTAAGTAACCATGAGAATTTTATTTTTACTTTTTTGACCGATTAGGTATTTTGTTCCGTTTCCGAAGTTGCTCGATCATCGCCGAATCTTCTATTTCAAAATGAGGAATCCAAGTTTGGGGGAAAAACTCGATCCTTACAACACTTTGCGCCACTTTATGAACCTTACTGAAATGAGACTAAGGAAAGACGTTTTGTTTGGAGAAATCTTTGTCTTTGACTGTATTAATCTTCCGTTGTCTTTCTATTTGAAGCTGACACCGAACCTCTTTTTCAAGGCCTTGGTCATAATATACGAGGTGAGACGAAAAAAATTGGGATTTTCGCTATCCTTTTATTTCCAGAGAGTGTACTCGTGTCGGTTGAAAAAGGTTTACGTCATCAACACTCTGCCTATAGCCGAGAAGATAGTGGCTTTGGTGAAAAAGATATTGAAACCGAAGCTGGCTGAAAGAGTAAATAAAAAAGTCTAGCGGAACCTCTAATCACAATTTTTTTTCAGTTGGAAATTTACACGGATTGTAGTGTGTTAAAAAATGACTTTTTAGAGGAGTATCTACCGGAAAACTACGGTGGGACAGGGCCGTCTTTGGAACAGTTGCAAGGTGAGACTATTTAAGCAGGTTTTTTCCTAAGTTGTTTTTAGATATGTTGGAATGTGAATTGCAGCAACACGTTGAGCTTTTCGCTCACTTAAAGACTCTAAAAGTTGATGAAAGCGTGAGGCCGGAAGTTGTAAAAAATGACGATTTGTTTGGTTTGGATGGCAACTTTAAGAAGCTCAACATTGATTAGCTCTTAATTAAAATATGAGGTTGTATTTCTGAAAAAATATAGTTTTAATTTTTTTTTCCTTGATTTGTGGCATTGTCAGATATAGTTCGAAAAATTATTTGCTTGAACGATTTGACGTTTAAAATTTCAAAATTAAACCGTATGTTGAAAATAAACACTTTATAAAAAAAAAAAAGGAAAAAATGGTGAAGGCAACGGGATAATATTTCAGGTTTAGGCGTTATACAAAATTATGAAAAAAATCAAATTTTTAGAATGAAAGCTTAGCTTTTAGACAAGTTAAAAAAATATGATCCTTTTGCTAGTTCTGCAGAGTAAGCTTCACAAATAAAACAGCGAAACAAAATTTTTGCATGTATTTTGATTTTCTTCAATAAGTCAGTCACCATTTGTAGAAAAAATATTATATAAAATATGAAAAGATATGATGAAAGGGTAAGTTGGTACTACTGTTATTTTTCATTTTTGGGTGCTGTCGGATTAAAGTTTGTCAAGATACGAGTATTGTAAGGGAATCGCTGCCAAGAGTGTACCCCGAGGGACCATAAGGGTGATGAAAAATCCGTAAAAAAACTGTTTGGTAAGTTTTGAAGTTTTGAGTCCACAGTTTGGCATTTTTGTTGCAGAAGTGTCAAAGCTAAAACTAAAGGAGTCCCTGAAAAACGATGAAGTTTTGGTGTTCCACCACAATTTTAAGAAACTGACGTTGACTGAGTAGTGGTCGAAAGTAATGTTAATGGTTTTAGCAAAATTATTTGGGAAATGAGGCGTTTTGATTTTAGTTTGTTTTAACGAATGCGGCTAGATAAGTAGTTCCATTCGAGTTACGCTCAATTCGCAGAGCTCTAACATTTGTATAGAAAGGGAATGATGAAAATGAGCCTGAAAAACTCGAAAATGACGAGATCTTAAGGGAACGATTTTGGACTGAGGAAGGTGAAACAGGCATGCGAATTAAAGGGTTCAACTATGAAAAGAAGATATTAGGTATCAATAAAATCAATATTTCAGTTTGGTGTCTCATTTATTATTAATAGTACTACAAAATGCACTAATTTCTTAGGTTTGGTGTCACTGGTTTTTAAGTTTGACCTTGGTTAATTAAAATTTCATGATGCTAGTGTGAATTTTAAATTTTCCGCTCAAAATAAAAAACGAGTGACCACCAAACGTTTTATTAATTAATTATTACAGAGCCTACTTTCAATCCACATCCAACTTTTTAAAATTTCCATGAAATCCCAAGACATCGCAATTTTCCAACGGCTCCGGTCTCAATTTCTCGTTCACGGTTAAAGTTTCCAGTTCATCGAAACGATTTTGGTACTGACGGAACTTCGCTTTTGTCTGTTCTAAAAACTGGTTTAGCTTTTACGCTAACGATTTAGCTAACGTACCAAGAAGCTCCTCGATGGTTTTTTCTTCACCACCGTAATTTTTAGGCAACATATCTTTAGGAAAATGTTCGAGTAAAGCACTCGTGTCTTCACACACCACGATTCGACTGAAAAGCTTCGGTTTGAGGAGTTTCTTCATCATGGAAAGCAAGATGGTTAAGTACGAAGGACTGTTAAGAAAGAACACTCCTTTTAGAGGCGTCGAGAAGACTTTCTGGAAGAGGAAAAGAGTGATGGAACCAAGACCTGTCTTTTTACCTCATAGATGACGTAGATTTTGCTCAGAAGAGTCGGTGTGAGCTTGGTAAAAGCGGTTACACTCGTTCCTTCAAGATCTATTACGAAGATGTCACCATAGAGGACATCCTCTTTCAGTCTGACTTCTTGTAAGGCAACAATCAAGCTGTTGACGTCTCTCGTGTCTAACTTCTCCGCCATACCTTTCTGGAGGATCTTATACAACCAAACTCTATGCAGATCTTTGGTGGGTTTGGGCAACAAGACCCAACACCCGACATCCATCGTCATCCTCACGTTGGCATTCTTCGGATTCCGAAACATCTCCGGAAACCTACTCCTAAGAGTATAGTACATGTCAATTTTTTTTTTCGCATTTTCCACGCTGCATTTATTAAGGATCAAGAAATTGAGGATGCTCTTCTCGTCTGGAAAATAAAAATTATACGGTTGGTACCACTGACCACTTTACCTAAGATCTCCGGAAGGTGAGGCTGCGATTTCATCCATTCTTTCAAAGTGGTGACGTCTTGGCCAAGACTGAGCTCTGTCTTTTCGTACTTTTTGGCGATGACGGTGATGACGTTGGTTTCAACTTTAATCCAATCCGTCATGTTGGGAACTGTTCGGAGTGATAAAAGTTGTTTTTTTCAAGGTGTTGAGTTTATCAGTCGTGGACGTTGAAAAAAACACGGTCAATTACGAAAGCAAGTTATGACTAGGAGAAAAAATGTGTTTTTTTTGTGATTTGAGGAACCACGGTTGGTATAAAAATTGGAACGTTTGCCTTGAATTGCTTATCTTAAGCACTGTTTTAAGTAACATTGAATTACAATAAGTTTTTGATGTGCTTTTGATACGTTTATTAACAATGTGATAAGAATGGAAATTAGTCGGAACAAGCAACACAAAACACAAAATTTTTATTGCTTTTGACACGAGTGATAATAGTAGTCAAGCTTGGCGATAAAACTTTGTACTAGCGTCATTTACGACAATAAATCTTCTATGCATATGTGTTGCCTAACCTACAAAGGCATTGCAAAAATATGTTGTTGCTCATCAGTTTCTGTCAATTATAACAAAATACAGAACACAGTTCGGATCAAAGTCTGCAATAAATAAAAGCTCCTTGTGATTTAAAACCGATCGTTCATGTTCTCAATTATAACCAATTACACGTATCACGATTTAACCTCAAACTGTCAACAAGACACTTTGAGACGTACAGGGCTGCCAACACATTTCAAATTTCAAACACACTTTGACCTCCAACATTTTTTGTGGTTTACTGTCGAGTGAAAACAGATTAATTTACGAGCGTTAGCATTCACGAAATAGTAATCCAGCAATTTTCTTACGAGTTGAACATGCTATTTTTTGTATCCTTAATCAAAAACGTGGAGAACCTAAAAATATTTTAACAAAAATTGTTTTTCTACAATTTGAGGGTATTTAGAAGCCACGAGAAAAGCGACTCTAAATCTGCTTCCATTTAAGTCAAAAGAAAAATATAATGAGACTTTTGAACAATTCTATCAATGGAGAAACAATCAAGGGGTACAAGATATCAGTGAAAATGTTTTGTTAGCGTTTTGTTTTTTTTTGGGAAAGGTAAGAAGGTAATGCTTTTTAAAAATCAATTTTTATTTATTTCTTCTATTTTTGATCCAAAAATCTGAAGGCATCGTCATCGTGGTCAACATATTTGCTGCTGAACAATTAATTACATTTCTCAAAAACAATCCAAAGCCAAACAATCAAAAGTGTTGATATTTGAACAAATTGTGAAGTTTCTAAATGACCCTTCATATCTATTTATCAAAGTGACATTAATTTTTGCGTTAAAAGGGAATGGAAGAATTACGATCACTAACACAACGATACTAAAGAGAATGAACAAAAACGAAGAAGAAGCGAGTTTTTACCATAACTTCGGAAGCTAACGTGTCGGAATTATCGTAAATAGACCACAAAACACATGAATGCTCTGTGCAATGGGTGGGGATCAACACATTTTATAGTTTGCCGAGAAAAATTGCCCAATATTTGAAGCTTCCTGATTCCAGTATCCTACAGAGGCCATTGTATGCGAAGGCGTTCAACTACTATGTTGGTGGACAACGGGGGCGCTATTCCTGATTTGAAAGGCTCGGAGGATGGGCTTTAACATTATCTGTTTAAGGATATATAGGAGAAGGCATTCAAAATAAAATTCAAACATTGAAAAATTTTTTAGAGGCTCTAATCAACAGTAGCACTCATCCTTACACAGTTCAAGTGGAATTTTATTTCAAAATATATCTAATTGTACATTAAATTTTTATGCAAATAAAAATAGTGAATAATTTTGTTCGTTAAATGTCATGCTTATTTGTTTGTATGGTTGTGTTGCTAACGAAGTGTTGATAACTAGTAAAGTGTTGCTAATTAGTAAAATAAAACTGTTTTTTTAATTCTATCTAATGAAATGACTATTTTCCATTAAGACTACAAAAAAGTGCAATATTTCTTTGCTACATTTTTTCAGTTCTAAACTACGACTATAGCTTTGAAACTGCGGTCAAAAAAAGTTTTCGTCAAAAGTTGAGATAGCGCAAGTGTTTATTTAACTTTGATTTGAATTCGCTTAGTAAAAACTTTGACAGGGGATAAAGAATACGATAAACCTATTGTTAAAAAATCAGTTTCTTGTCACAATCGATTGACAAATGTAAAATAGTGATAGATTTTGTAGTTCAGATCAATGATTTTTTATTTTGACAATACGATACACATTCTAACAAGTTCATATTTAGGTTGCAAACACGAAAAAAATTAATAAAGGCGTTAGAATATGAGATTATATTTCTGAAAAAAATGTAGTTCATAATTTTTTTTATTTTTATTTTTTGATTTGTAGCATTGTCAGATATAGTTTAAAAGTTTATTTGTTTATATGATTTGACGTTTAAAGTGTCAAAATTAAACGGTAGATTAAAAATAACCATTTTATTTAAAAATAAAAAAGAGACAAATGGTGGAGGCGCCGGGATAATATTTTAGGTTTAGGCATTATACTTGCAAAATTAGTTAACCCAAAATTATGAAAAATTTCACCTTTTTATAATAAGAGCTCAGATTTCAGGCGAAATCAAACTTTTTATGATTCTTTTTCTAGTTTTGAAGATATTAAACTTTACAAATACATCGACGAAACAAAACTTTGTGCATGTATTTTGATCTTCTTTAATAAGTCAGGCACCAGTTGTAGAAAAAGTATAATAACTTACACGCCTATTATTTGTAGGTTAGGTTTTATAATGAACTGTCATTCCTGCTGATACGACGTTTACTTCCAAAGTTATGACAATTAAACTCAGACGACTGGTGTACTTGGCGAGTAACAATATTGGTGTACTTTCGCAGCGAACCGGCTCACAAGGACCAGTAACAAGTGAAGGCTTTAAGGTTCTCAATTTTTATCACCGCCTTTCTTTAGATAATAACAGGCTCCGGAACTTCCTCACTCTTAACAAATGTAATGTTGAAAAAGCCAAGAAAAATAAACAAAATTGTGTAAGATGTAAGATGTTCGCTGTTTATCAGAAAATTCTGTCATTTTCAAACAGTTTTATATCGTCAATAGCCCAACGTTTGTAGGAACTTTGTTAACAATTCTGAAAGGTGTGCTAAAATCGAAACTTTTTGAAAGAGTAAGTTGGCAGTACTGTTATTTATCATTTTTGGATGCTGTCAGATTAAAGGTTGTCAAGGTACGAGTATTATAAGGAAATCTCTGCCACAGATCTCGAGGGACTATAAAGGTGATGGAAAATCCGTTCGGTAAGTTTTGAAGTTTCGAGACCACAGTTTGACATTTTTGTTGCAGAAATGTCAAAGCTAAAACTGAAGGAGTCCCCGGGAACTTGAAAAACGACAAAGTTCTGAGGTTCCAAGCCAATTTTAAGAATCTTACGTTGACTGAGCATTGGTCAAAAGTAATGTTTAGGTTTTAATAAAATTGTTTGGGAAATGAGGCGTTTTTGTTTTAGTTTGTTTTAACGAATGCGGCTAGATAAGCAGTCCATTCACTAAAGTTTAATTTTTGCTGTAGATAATTCGAGTCACGCTCAATTCGCAGAGTTCTAACATTTGTATAGAAAGGGAATAATAAAAATGAGCCTGAAAAGCCCGAAAATGACAAAATCTCGTGACACTTAGCTTATTCTTGAAATTTAAACGGTGTACATTTCAATGTTTTTGTTAACACGTAAAAAGGTCCCTAGTTTTTGCAATATTTTAGGTTATTAATACGACGGTTTTGGCTCTAAAAATTCTCCATTTTTTTTTCGGAAAGAAAGCTGGGATATTTTTATATTTTTAATAAAACAGCTGGCATGTTTGAAGATGTCGTTGCTATCGCGATAAAAGTCTCGGGAAATACACCCGCATTAAGTATTCATAGATTATTATCTGAAAGCTGTCTTAGTATGGTAATCCCAAATTTTGACGAGTTTTTAGCTGGACTACTTATAAAAATGTAATACCATCCGAAGAAGAACTTTTTGAGGGTGCTACAGTCCGAAAGGACTTTCGGTGCTCTGCAACTACGATGTCGGCAAACAAATGTGCTGATTTTGTTACCGTGAAACGAAGAGTCGGATGGAAATCATTTTCGGTTATAGAAAACTATATTGAAGATTCTGTGTCGAGAAACATTGCCGTTTAAAATCAAATCCTTTGCAAATCCTTGCGAGTTTTATTCCTAGAATAAATGTTTCTGGGAACGTCAGTTGTACCATTAATGTTACAATTCATCCAAAATTAACTAAAAGTTAAAGTATTTCATTTACTTTTGATGGCAAGTATCGCTTTTTCTAGCCTCGAGGTTAAAATGTAAATTAACCTTGTCGGTCTGGTTTAAAAACACAATTTATGAGGACATTAACATCGTAAAACGAAAACTTACTGCATCACGAATCAAATTTAAAGAGAACTTTGAATTACACACTTGCAAACACAGAAGAATCAATTCGTTAAATTACCACAAAAATTCTAAATTTTAATTTTTTTCGTGGTTGGTATTCCTGGTTCAACGCCAACCTTGCTCTTACATGCAACAGTTTTACCATTTCAAAAATTTATTCGTTTAAACAAAAAAAAATTACTATTTTATTACAGTCTAACAAATGCTCAGTCGTACTAATTAAAATTTCAATAAAATAACCGGTTTGTCCCATCGCATTTACATTTTTCCGACACTGATAAATTTTTTGTTCTGCTCGTCGTCCTTCTCTCTCAGCTACGGTTTCATCGACGTAGGTTGCGTCCTTGGTAATTTCTAGTTCTGGAGAAGTAGCCACCAATTCCTCAGACTTTTATGGAAGCCTTGAATGTATCATTTTTAAAGTACCTCTCGTGGCTACTTTTATTTTTGTGCGTAGTAGTAGTGATACGAAAAACCTTGATAGGCACTTTCTTGTTTAAAACTGGATTTTTGCACTCAGTCCACGTCGTGCATTCAAAATGACAACAACGTGGATAGAAATTCCCGAAAATATGCTCGCGTTGGTGGCCCAGAACTACGAGCGAACCGTGCCATCTCTGCTCGAAGACGTCGCCACTCTTAGGAACTGGATGAAGACGCAGCCGCATCTTCCGGAGATCCTCGGTGAGTTCTGGAACGTTCTATCTCGGATAATTTATTTTTTTGTAGACGACAAAAGACTCCAAAACTTCCTAACTCTCAACAAATGTAGTGTTGAAAAAGCCAAGAAAAGAATCGACATGTACTACACTCTGAGATCTAAAATTCCGGAGATCTTCGACAACTTGAGCCCAGAATGTGACGCTATAAAAAAAATAAACAAAGTTGTAAATTGGGTGCTTCTGCCTAAAACAACCAAAGAAATGTACCGAGTCTGGGTGATGAAATTCTCCGATAAAAACATGGTGAATGATATAATTTCTTTCCATTTGGTGTCTCAAATCTTAGCGTTGCAAGAAGTGAGATTTCAAGAAGACATCATGTTTGGAGAAGTTATCATCGCTGACCTTGACGGTGCGACCTTACAGTTTATGACAAAGTTCACTCCTCCTGTCATGACGAAGATGGTCGCCGTTTATGAAAAAATTCTGTCATTTCCTATGAAACGGCTTTATCTTATCAACAGTCCCGCGTTCATCGGTACTTTGTTAGCAGTCCTGAAGAGTGTACTCAAACCGAAACTTTTTGAAAGGGTAAGTTGGTGGCACTGTTTATTTTTCATCATGGGTACTTTCAGGTTAAAGTTTGTCAAGACACGAGCATCTTGACAGAATCTTTACCGAGAGAGTGTATCCCGAGGGACTATGGAGGTGATGAAAAATCCGTGGAGGAACTTTTCGGTAAGTTTTGAAGTGTCAAGTCCGCGGTTTGATTTTCTACTTACAGAAGTGTCAAAAAGAAAAATGAAAGAGTATGAGAGTAGATTCGATGAGTTGCAACGGATGAAAGTTGACGAAAGTTTGAGACCGGAGGAGCTGAAAAATGACGAAGTTCTGGGATTCCACGGCAATTTTAAGAAACTCGACGTCGATTGAGTGGTGGTCGGAAGTAATGTTAAAGGTTTTAATAAAGATGTTTGGGAAATGAGGCGTTAACAATAACAAATGCGTCTAGATAGCAGTACATTTTTGATCTCAGTTACGCAGAGCTTTTCGTGGAACTAAAATCGAAGCACTTAAACTCTTAAACTTTGAAGTCTCGGTGTCTTTATTGGTCACAGAAGTGTTAAAACCTTATGAGGTTTTACAGTAATTTTTAAATGCTGGAGGTTTATTAAAAAAAATGTGTCAAATGGAAGAGGTGAAATAAATGTCTTGATTAATTTCTTACAACGTTTTGGTAGAAGAAAATTTGCATCAATTTGTCACCTGGAAGATTTCTAACCTCCAAACTTGTTTAATTTGAGCGGGTCTCCTCCATTATCCTCCAAAAGAGTGGCGCAGAACTTAAACGGTGATCCGTGTTTTTTCAGGGTATTCGGTTTGTAGATACTCTGCATTTTTTCTTGGTACTATTTATGAATGACTACAAAATGTAGAGTACCATTACCATTGCTGTAATTTAAGAAAAATCGTTGACTCTAGAACTCGATCGCAATGACGCATATCTTCTAAATAAATCACAATCTTTTTTTCACGAAAACGCGAAAACTGCAAAAAACTTTTTTGGGAAAAAAATCTCAATTGTTTACAAACAATCGTTGTTTCTAGCGCAACGCAAACAAACTTGTTTTTTTTAAATTCTGCTAAACAATTCGGCTTCGCTTCGATTTTACAAACTTCAGTGTTGTCTGTTATTTGTCGGTTATCGACCTCTTCAGGTTAATAACTATTTTACATGATCACATTGTTTTGCAAAATTTAATTTTATGGAATATACATTGATTTTTCAGTTCTAGAACGTAAGATAATTAAGTATCATAATAATGACTAAATCTAAAAATATAGAAAAAAAATTGCATATAGCAGAAATCTGTTTAAAATGAAGTTCGGAAAAATACTCATCCACGGCCATTTTTAGTTCCTCATGTGAAGAGAACATTCTTCCCATCACGTGTTTCTTCATATTTTTAATTAAAAAATTGTCGCTAGACGTTAGATCTGGACTATGTGGTGGATGAACTTTGGAATTGTCGTGGTGTAATAAATTTTTCTGCCAGAAGCTGTGGGGACGTTTTTCGACGAGCACTATCCCTTCATTGTCCCAGAAAATTGTTGCCATAACTTTTTTTTCGATGCTTGCGTTTTTACCTTCTTCGGGGGTGGTGATCCTTTGGAAACCATCGACTTTATTTTGTGAGGGGGTTCCAGTAGTATACCAAGTTTCATCACCTGTTATCTTAGAAAAAAGTTCAGTCTTCATTTATCGAATTTCAATTTTTCTCCGCAACTGGCTTCCTCCACATTTTTTGTTGAGATATGAGCAATCTCGGAAACCATCACGAAGAAACCTTTATCACGGTCAAATCGTCATGCAGAATTTTTCAAACGGTGGTTTCGGATAACTTGAGCTTTCTGGTTATAACAGACACCGTGGTTGGTCTAGTTGTGAGTACCAAATTTTCCACTTTTTGGACAGTTTCTTCAAGTTGATCCTGTATCGAATCCCTTCCATATTTAAACTATTTGGACCAGAACTTCACTTGAAAATAACTTGAGACATCTTCTTCATACACAGCTGTCATTCTTTCATGAATAATTTTTGAAATATTGCCTTTTTTTGTCGAGAACTTTATCGCACTCATTTTTCAGTAATTAATTATCTCAAACGGTAATAAATCAACAAATTTTGACGAAGCTTGGCACGTACTACTAAAAATGTCGTACCTACTTGTCACCTAAAAATCAGAGTTGTTTGTCTTTTGTTTCATGGCTAGGTAGATAATGTTGTAAATTGACCGTAGATAAGCAAAAACAAGCATTTGCAAGGTTGGCGAGTACACCTATTGCTCACCAGAAATGAACGACTGATTTGAACTAATGTTTAGACAGCTTTGAGTTGAGTTTGAATGTGCAGTTTTCAAAATGAAAACTTAGTAATTACCTGTACTTGTTTGACTTATATTAAAAAAAAAACAACACAAGGTTGATTTATATTTACATTTTTTAATTAGTTATTATAAGAAGCGGCACTTAAACGTCACTCTCATTGGCCGTGATTATTACATTGATATTAACGGTGTCTTACAAAGGTCGCACTTTATTTCGACGGCAAATTATTCGTCAAGTCTGTCAAAAAGTCATAGATTCTGACGAAGGATTTACTATTAAAATTAAGTGCGGGCGTTTTCAGATAGTGTCTAACATTGTAGTCATCTGATTTCAATTTTAATTCGTCGTCGAAGGGTGAGCAAGTAGTACCGTAAGATGACGAAATGGAAACGAGAGGCATGAAGGAGGTGGTATCAATTCCGTTTTTAAAATCTCATTTAGGGCATTATTCTGTAAGTTTATAGACCAAGATATATACGTATATATGTATATATAAATCTCATCCAAGTATACAGGGCGTTTTTAAGTGCGTGTACGAAACTGTTCAACGCTATTTTTGAAGTCATGTAAAATAAAGACAAGCCATTTTTAAATCAAAAATTAACTCCAATCCATGGACTTTCTACACCACTGGCAAGAAACAGTAGATAAATTCATTCATTTTTACTAAACCCTAGCAACCCTACTTGACGACTGCTGATGGATGAAATAGTTTTGGAAACGTCAGATTGATTTCAAAAAGTCATTTTTTCGAAAATAATATTTTTTAACATAACAATTCGAATTCGAAAAATTATATAGAAGGAAACATCAAACAGATAAAACACACAAAGAAAACAATTAATACAAATGTAAATTAATCAAACAAAGTCAAAAAAATTAACAACATAACAAGTATTCGACATGACACCCTCCATTCTGTTCTACGACCTACGTTTAAATTTGCAAAGCCGCCTATGACTAATATTGAGATGAATCATTATGTACAAGCCTCTGCACGCTGAATTCAGAAATTTTGACTCCACAAAGAAAGTCACATGGGTTAAAATCCTGAGAACGAGGCGGCCAAAACACAAAACCATTCTTTGCTATGCCATGCGTACTACTAATTATGTGCAGGAGCTCCATCATGGAGGTACCACATTTCTCGTCGAATAGGTAAGGGTACATTTTCCAACAGATTTCCTAGGTTCTCATTCATAAATCTTAAATAAGGTGGTAAAATGTGTGCAACCATGCACAAAACCTAACCCGGCGAGAAAAATCTTCCGGTTTCAAGCTGAGGTCTTCTTCTACGTGGTCCAAAATTTTAGCCTTTTGTTCAAAGTTTGGTGTTTCCTTCTTTGCATCGGTCACTGTTAGAAGACAACTTTCCATTTTCTCGTAAGCGCTGCACAAGAGCGCTAAAGGTACGATGGTCTGGTACTCTACGTCCTGGATAAGTTGGATTTATTGGAACTTTGTTAAATTATTTCGAAGAGTGTCTTTAATGTTGGCAAAACTGTTATCTTCTCACGTTCCGGTTTCGGACCAAAAGCGAGTGTTCGAAGAATTGTGTCGGGGAGGAAAAGTGAGTGGCGGAGTTTGGTGTCGTGTTGCAAAAATAGAAAATATTTAAGAAATAAATTATTGCTATATGTATTTAAAAAAGACCAGAAAGAAATTCAAGTCATAGAAAGAAAAACTTTTGAAGAAAAGTTTGCAAATTATGAAAGACAACAGATTTGAAAAAAAATCTAAAAATATTTTCTCATGTAATTTTGAAACAAGTGCAGCAATTAAGGTGGGGGAACTCCAAAATTAGAATTTGAAAGTTGTTATGCTGTGGTATTTATGGTTCAGATGACCTTGAAATCCCGAGTGCAGATGACGGTCTCCGCGCGATCAATGTCTTCAGAGGTTTTTTTATCTGCAACGCCAGTGATCGGAATAAGTCATTTTTGTCCTACGTGTCCTCATCAGAAAAACAAACTAAAGTAATGTACTATTAAGGGAACAATTCAATGATTTCGTCAGAAAGAAATCCAAGTAACTACGCTGTAGTCCCCAAACATTTTTATTAAAATCTTTTAAATTAGTCTTATCCACCGTTCAATCAACATCGAGTTTCTTAAAATTGCCGTGGAACCCCAAAACTTCGTCATTTTCCAGCTTCTCCGGTCTCAAACTTTCATCAACTTTCATCCGTTGCAATTCATCGAATCTGCTTTGATACTCCTTCAACTTTATTTTTGATATTTCTGCAACTTAGAATCAAACCGCGGACTTGAAACTTGAAAACTTACCATAAAGCTCCTCCACGGATTTTTCATCACCTCCATAGTCTCTCGGGAGACACTCTCTCGGCAAAGATTCTCTCAAAATACTCGTGTCTTCACAAACTTTAATCTGAAAGCATTCAATGATGAAAAAATAACAGTGCTACGAACTTACCCTTCCAAAAATTTTCGGTTTGAGCACACCCTTCAAGACTGTTAAGAAAGTTCCAATATAGGTCGGGCTATTGATAAGATATAATTGTTTCATTGGTAATGACAGGATTTTTTCATAAACAGTAAATATCTTCGTCACGACAGGAGGAGTGAACTTTGCGACTACTCCCAGATTTACACCATCAACGTCTATGACGACGACTTCTCCAAACATGATGTCTTCTTGGAGTCTTATTTCTTGCAACGCTGAGACTTGCGACATGAAATGGTAAGCATCTACTGTATTCACCGCGGTCTTATCGAGGATTTTGAACATCCAAATCCTGTACATTTCTTTAGTTACGCGGGGCATAGGGACCCAGCATGCAACTTTTTCCAGATTTTTCATAGCCTCACATTGTGGATTCACATAATCGTAAATCTCCGGGATTCTACCTCTTAAAGTGTAGTACATGTCGATTCTTTGCTTGGCTTTTTCAACACTGCATTTGTTGAGAGTTAGGAAGTTTTGGAGACTTTTGTCGTCTACAAAAAAAAAGTTATGGGAGATAGAACCTTCCAGAACTCACCGAGGATCTCCGGAAGATGCGGCTGCGTCTTCATCCAGTTCCTAAGAGTGACGACGTCTTCGAGCAGAGAAGGCACGGTACGTTGGTAGTTCTGAGCCACCAAAGAGAGCATACCTTCGGGGATTTCAATCCACGTTGTTGTCATTTTCAACGCCTGTTTTGCACTGACACTGAATAGAAAGCGGAGTTTTTAGCACGAGAAATTAAAAATGACCTCGATTTCATTACATCACGATAAAGAAAAAAAAACATTTTTTTATTCTTGAGGAAACCAATTTCTAAAGATTTTTTTTCAACGTTGCTCTAAATCTAAATTTTGTTACTTTTGGATGTTTGTCAAATTCTCAGAAATTACCAGATCTTTAATTTACATTAAACATAAAGTTTACGGTCGCGCTTGTTGCTGTCTGGAATATTTAAAATAACAAGGTTTAAAATTAAAATGATAAAATTTAAAGCTAGCAACTCACCGACGGACATTATTTATTTCGACCAATAATAATGGGACTCGTAAAAAACAAAGTTTACTTAAGCTTTAAAACTAACAGACGCATTCAAATAATTTCAACATATAGTTTCTGTGCCAAAATTTAGAAAAGTATGTTTGATCATCTTATAATGAATTTTCTTAACTATTAGTGAATAAATTAATCATTACTGGCTCTCAATCATTAAGAGAAAATTGTTTTTATAATGCGGTGGTGGAAATCAACAAGATTTCTGTGATGCGCACTTGGTTAGGAATTTTGTGGTGGCTCAATATATTCCTCCGGCATTGTCGACGACTTCCTTCCTTCGTGACGTTTCAAAGATAGCAGATCTCCACCATATTTTGCTAAAATTGTGGCGGAATTGCAGCGAAATAAAGGGCCAGTGTAACTTTCAAGAGGGAGAATTTTAGGAACGATCTGTTATATTAAACAATTTTTTGTTTTTTTGCTTTTTTTTATATACGAGCATCACTTTCGGACGTTCTTCTGAGATTGTTTGCGTTGCACCACTCTTAAAAAGTGTGATAAGCTTTTGAGTAAACAGTTCTTGATGTTTGGTACAATAATCTTCAAGGACTTTTCCTTTTTGTTGATATTTCGGAGGGGTACAGACTTTGTCAGACATTTCTAGAAAACGTCAACAAAATTTAAAAAGTAACACAAAAGTCAGTTAAAAGACAAAATATGTACGAGTGTATCTAGATAGCTGCTTTATCTTTATTAAATAAAATTGCATTATTTAAAACAAATGCATTACTGAATAAAACATCTAGCGAAAAAAATTGTATATCGACCTTCGGACCTCAGTTTTGTAATCTTGACGGTCGGGTTATAATACACGCTCTGGATATTGTACTAAAGTACAAATTAGCCTTAAATTTTGAGAGAAATCTGCTATAAAAAAGGAATAAGTGCACAAATAATTAGACAATTGAATGTAAAGAAACGATAAAAACTCTCCGTCATGATCGAACAAACCAAAATTATTTAAAAAAATCAATCAACACTGAGTTTCTTAAAATTGCCATGGAACCCCAAAACGTCATCATTTTTCAGTTTTTCAGGTCTCAAACTCTCATCAACCCTCAACTTATCCAAATCGTCGAATCTTTCTTGGTACTGATCCATCTTCGCTTTCAGTAGCTCTACAAAAGAACTTTTCACGATTTGTTTTATTTTTCGCACGTTGGTAGCAGAAGCGTCAATGCAACCTCAAACTGACAAACTGACTACCAACACATTTTTAAATTTTAACAAACAGTACCCAAAAGTTCCTCCAAAGATGGTCCATCACCACCGTACTCTTTCGGAATAAACTCTTTCTCTAACGACTCGTGCAAAAGTGACACATTTTCACAAACTCGGAGCTAAAAACTTTAGTTAGAAAAAATCGAGAAACTGTTGCTCGTTACTCTGTCAAAAATCTTCGGTTTTACCATGGTCTTCACCAACATCAAGATAGAGTTAAGATGAGGAGAACTGTTGATAATAAAGACCTTTTTCATCGGAATCGAAAAGATTTTCTACGAGAAGTGTTAAATCGCGCTAACTCTTTACAAGATACTGACTTACTTTGAAAATGAGATATATTTTTGATATAGTCGCCGGTGTTAACTTAGCGTAGTACCCAAACGGAACGTTCTCCAAATCGTAGATCACGATATCACCAAAGATCACATCTTCTTTTAGACGTACTTCCAGCAAATTCAACGCGAGACCCATAACATACTCTGGCATTATTTTTTCAGCCTTTTCTTTTATTCTTATTTTGAAATAAGCGACTCTGTACATTTCTTTGGTGAGTTTGGGAAGCGAGACGAAGTAGACAATGTTAAAAATGTCCTCCATGATTTTATTCTTCGGGTTAATATCTTCGTAGATATCAGGAATGCGACTCCTGAGGGTGTAATACATATCGACGCTTTGTTTCGCTCTTTCAATGCTGCATTTATTCAGAATTAAGAAGTTTTGCAGCGACTTGTCATCTGAAATTTAAGTTTTTTTTTTTAAGTTTCGTGGTAAAAACACACCTAGAAGCTCCGGAAGGTGGGGCTGGGTCTTCATCCAAGATTTCAGTTGTTCCACGGCTTCGTTTAGAGACTCCTGGGTCCGGTTGTACATCTGGGAAACCGTCGAGAGGAAGTTTTCTGGAAGTTGGAACAACTCCGACATTGTGAAAGCTGTTTTTTTTTAAATGTTTTAAATGAATAAACGGGCTCGAAAATCGTCGCATTTGTACTTATCGTTTATGCAAATTTTATACAGCACGACCGACGTGCTTATCAAAGTTTTTAAGTAGCTATTTCGGTGGTTATCTCTCTATGTGATTTTTTTATGTCCCACAAAAATATTATTATTTTGTTTTTATTTAAAATTTCAGTTTTTAAGTCATCCTCGAAACCAAAAACGTACGTTGACACTTATAAATGTCAAATAAAATGTCAGTTTTATTGTGAAATAGGTCTAGGTGAATTTTCAACAAAAATAATTTTATTATAATGTTTGTGGTTTATTTAATATTCTGGTAGTATTACCTATGGAATTTTTTGTTTGTGTGAAGGTATGTCGTAACATCAATCATTCATTCATGTCATTCTTTCTGTCAACTGTCAACTAATAGTAAGGTTATGTTCGTTTTCACAGCTAATGCTACCAGATTATTAAATAGACACCACAGACAAAAAATACAGAGTTTACGAAGAAAACAGTCTCCAAAAAAATTCAGAATTTCTAAACAAATTTCGAAGAATTGCAAAATATTTTAAAATGCAAAAAACACTTAGAATTTAATAGGCATTAAAAAAAAGCTTATAAAAAAATTGTAAAAAAAAACAAAAATTTTAAACCAATAGAATCTAAAGAATCTGAAAACAAATCTGACGCATCTAGAGCAACTACATCCAAAGAATTTAACATTTTGAAAAATTTGGAAAATCCAAAAACTCTAAAACATTCAAGCAGAAAGTTATGTAATTACTCCTAAAATTACACACTTCATGAAAACATTTTTATTAAGATTTAGGCCAACTAGATGTATGTAGGAATAGTCCAGCTATTTTTTTCGTAAATGAGCTTTTGTAGTTTCTAAAATTTAATCAGAGCCCAGTTCTAACAAATAATTATTACATTTATATCACATTTTTTTTAAAAAGCTACAATATTCCAAATAGTATAAGTTCCTGATGTACCCGTGTGCTTTATAAAGATAAAATGTCATGAAAAAAAGGTAATTAAAATTTCTTGGATCCAAAACTTGGTGTTTCTAAAAATAAAATATTGTAATTAACCCGCACACCAAAAAGTCAGTTTATTAGCTGACGCGCGTTTCGGTAGCAAAGCCACCATCATCAGAGCGATGATACAAACTAAAACTATCTATGTCTGACCTACTTTTTGCAGATCCCTTTCCTTTTTTTTTGTCGAGGACGGAGTACAGAGTGGAGGAGGGGATGGGGCCATTACTAGTAATTATGCTAAAAATATACCTTAAAATATTGAATATGCATTTAAACTACTTAAAAAAAAATGAATATGTAAAAAAATAAATATGCCCTTATTTGCTCCATGTATGGCGTACTAAAAATTGTTCTTGTTCATGATACATTTCTTGGAAACGTTCTTTTTCCTTTTTCAAACACTTTCATTAGTCGATCACTTTAATAATTCCGATAAAATAAAACAAGTTAGTTTAATTGCAATATATAAAAACATGTAAACGTTTTGTAGTAAACAGCATTTTAATGTTAATGATGTTAGTATGTAGTATTGGAGGTTAAAATCATTAGATACAGAGTGATTTATTTTAGTATTAATAATAAGCGGCTTTGCAATTTTTAATGTCGAATCTTACACCATACAATTTTTACCTTGAGTTTGTTTGCTAAACTTGATAAATCAATAACAATTTATCAAATCAAACTTTATTGTTCTGTCTATTTTTTCACAAAAACTGCTCGAAATGACGTCCGTCACTTTCCTGACAAAAAACACTGAGATGAAATTTCTCGGCGTACTTCTGTGATTACAACTTTTAATTCTATGCGATTCCTAAAAAAGAAATTCTTAATATAACAAAAAAAAATCCAAAGGTGAAAGATCTGGTGATCTTGGAGACCACAAATTACATGTAATCAAAAGATCGTTGAAAAATTCCCGGAGATAACCAAATGTTTCATTAGCCGTATGCGCCTTTGCATTGTCATGTTGGAAGTAGCCATTCTGTAATTCTTCAACGTCCAGTTGATTCACAAATTCTTTATGAACGAGCTGTTGTTCAGGTTTTTCAACATTCGTTGATGGCTGACATCAATTCTCTGACTTTTTGACAATTTCGATTACCTCTGAAGTGCGCACAGTGACATTATTGCATACGAATTAATGCTTAACCTCAAAGTGGTATGACAGTGGAGAGATTATCCAAGAAGTCCACTCGCATTATTAATTTTGTGTGCATCGGTGCGGTGTATTACTGGTTGCATATGCAACTATAAAATGTGACACTTTATTTTTTTATTAAATTGTCATCAAACTCCTCGAGAATCGCACCACGCACCGCGTCAGCAACTACGATAGATGATACAACAAAATACCTGTTCAGTACCAATAATTATCTAATTATGCAACAATATTGAGCTTACATTTATGATTGTATTTAAAAAAACTAACAGTTCAACTTTTATAATTCTCAGATAAAATTTTATCTATAACTTCACCAATTTCTGGTTTACTCAACATTGTCATATGATTTCCGTCTATCGTCGTCATCACCAGAGACTTTTCACATACTTTTGACACTTGATAATCGTCTTCATCCTCAACCAAAGGAAATTTCGCTTTTAGCAAATAAACATTCGATTTAATCTTCTCGTGAGTAAAATTGTAACTAACCATCGCTTTAAATCGATTATAAAACGCAATTGCACCTTTTTTATTGAACTTCCTTTCCTTCAAGAGTTCGCTAGGTATTAGGGATACCGCGATGTCAATTTTTTCCGAAAAATGAGAGCACTCCGAGACCCTCGCCTAAAAAATAATTTTTACTCTTGAATTTAGAATGAAAAATATTACTTTTTGTTGCAAGACGGCATCGATGGGCACCACCACGGAGAGAATCTTTTGAATTATTGCGGTGTCAAAATCTTCTGCTACTGCAGAGTATTGGGCTTTTCCGGCAGAAGAGAGATATGTCGGAGAGCCATCGATGAGGATGATTTTTCCGATATAACCTTTTTTTTCTAAGAGGGCGGCTAACTCTAGAACGACGTCGGAGCCAAAAGAATAACCGATGAGGATGAATCCAGCGTCTTTGTTGATTTTTTGTTCAATGTGCTGAAGTTCTGGATTAGTTTGATTTTAAAAAATTTGAGTACTCACTGAGAAAATGTTGGTAGCGAGATCTTGGATTGTCTCTTCTGAATCGTAACAGTCGTACGGCACACCCAAAAGACGCGCTTTTATCTTATACAGAGGTTCTAAATGAGTGAAGTCATTTTCAACTCCTGGAAGTAAGATCGCAACAATGTCACTGTTGTAATTGTTAAGTTCAACAATAGGCAGGGAGTTGGGTATGAAATAAGGAATAAACTGCATGAAGATGTCCGTGTTTGGCTTGACGTCGGTACTTTCTTCGTTTTTGGTAGTTTTATCGGCTTCTATTTCGGCCAGCCTACAAGCATATGAAAGAAACAATGTTGTTTGAAATATGTTTGTTACTTTGCGAATGTTAAACTTCGAATTTCTTGCGGTGTCACGTAAATTTCAAATTCTTTTTCCAACAGTTGGATGATTTCGGTTCCCATCATCGAGTCCATTCCTAACTCTGGCAACGTTGCATGAAGACTGATCGTTTTTAGATTTTTGATTCCCATAACGTTGGCGACGGCTTCTGTTGCGCTGACAAAATCACGACTTTTGTTGTCTTTTTCTGCGACGACCATGCTGGAGACTACAGGATTGTCTTGAGTTAAGAATTTATCCAAGATTTCGAGACAACTTGAGATTTTCTGTTGGAGAGTACCACCGATGACTAGTTCTTTGTTTTCTTTCTGCATTTTCGCAACTAAACCGACCTGGAAAAAAAGTTATTAGAAGATGTTGTGAGAGGAGCGAGCGTTACATCTCCGATTGCACCCCACTGGATGGCCAGTGCTGGAAGACCCTCCGCTTTGCGCTTCTCGCAGATTCTTTCCATTACTGAGTTGGCCATTCCGTAGTTGGTTTGGCCTGCGTTGCCGCGACCACAAGACACTGATGAGAAAATGACGAAATGCCTGAAAATAAAAAAAAGTAAACAAAATTTTGGAGAAGTTAGTGCAGACCTTAGTTGGGGGCACAGTTTTCTCGTCAGTTGGTCTAAAAGTATAGTCGCTCGAGCTTTTGGTGCCAACGACGTCAGGAACGATTCTGTGGTTTGATCTTCGAAGAAAGCGTCTTTAAGAACGACAGCTAAATTAAAAATGGCGCCAACAGGACCTAGATCTGAGGCTTCTTTCAATAATTGTAAACATCCGTCTTTTGTTGTGACATTTTGGGTCGAGACTCTAATATCAGCACCGTATGATTTCCAAAGTCTGCAAAGTTGGAGAGTCAGTTACGTAGTTTCTGTATTTGAGCAGTTTACCCAATTCTTTGTTTTTGGTATCCATTTTGGACTCCTCCTCTTGATACTAGAACTAGTTTCCTGGCTCCTCTCAACACCAACCAGTCAGCGAGCTCTAAACCAACACCTCCGAGACCGCCAATTATAATATAAGAAAACCGAACGTCACAGTTGAATCTTCGAATGTTAGTGTTACCAATTGCAATATGAAACGAGTCCTCACCTTGGCCTCACGTTGAATGTCATTCTTTTGGGAACAACGACATTCTCTTCTTCTTCGTCTCTGATCTTCACTAAGACTTTCCCGATGTGTTTTCCAGTCATCATGTGTCTAAACGCAGTTTCAACGTCTTCTCTTTTAAATACAACTCGAGGCAAAGGCTTTACAAAACCTGCTTCAACACCTTCAAATAGTAACTGGTATAAATGGCGTCTTTTCTCTTCAGAATTATAAATCAGTTTGTCTAACATAATGCCGTGGTAATTCGCTCCTCTCTCAAGCAAGAGAAGATTAAGAGACGTGTCATTGGCCAAATCAAATTTACCAATTTCTAAAAAGCCTCCACCTTTCGCTAAACACCTCACCGAAGCCATCAACTTATCATCAGCGAGAGAATTTAAGACGAAATCGACGCCTCGGCCATTTGTCCCCGTTTTGATCATCTCTTCGAACGAAGTGTCCCGCGAATTGCCAACGTGACTGTCCAAAATTTGCGGATAGTGCGTCTTGAGATAGTCACGTTTCTCTTGAGTACCGACAGTTACGTAAATATCGCAGTTGTAGTGAAGGCAGACGTTCAAAGCAGCAAGGCCGATGCCACCAGTGGCAGAGTGGATAAGAATGGAGGAACCACGCTTCATCTCGCCAATCTGAAAGACAATCGTCAAGTAAACATGACTCTACATCTTGTGGTTACCATTAAAAGAGAGTAGAGCACTGTTGAGTACACCGTGGTAACTGTGGCCGCGTCTTCCAGACTCCAACAATCTGGAACTTGCCACAAACTATCACAATCGGCAACGACGTACGAAGACAAAGCTTTGTTCTGAACCATCCCAGCTACGCGTCGTCCACTAAAACTCACACTCAATTTGTTGGTCGCTATTTCCTAAAGTGTTACCTTTGATCTCTTCCTGAAAATTCAAAGCCGATGGAGCAATCGTGTTCTAAACGACTAGCGGTACTAGCTTCCACGGAAACTCGACCTGAGGCAACCATGATGTCTTTGAAGTTAACAGCAGAATAATAAATCTGAAACAACACACTAAAGTGACTTAGGACACATTTTTAGTTAGATACTCACAGAAACTAAGCGTTTTTCTTTCGGTAGTGGCGTACTTTCATTTAAGCCTCCTTCGAACCATTTTAAACTTGAAATGTCGCCTCTGTTGCTAACGTTAGCATAGCAGTGCTCACGCTCAACTTCCGGTTCTTCTTCTAAAAGCAAATGTCGGTAAGTACCCCAAGTTCCGTTCTTGTAAACATTGACCGCCAAGTTTTTTCTTAGTTGGCTGTCGTATTTCCGGAAATCAAACTCCAAAGTTTCGTCCATCATGAAGAAACATTTCACTTTATTTCCGTTCGGTTCGCGTCGGACACAGTTGACCAAACCCAACGTTCCTTCTGAGTCAATATTCTTTGAATAAGCAACCACATTTTCTTCACTTTTAATAGCCTCTTTTAGTTGTGGTAACCACCCAAAATCACTCGAAGATACTTCGATAAATTTCGTGCTCAAAACAGGTTGTCTTCGCCGAAACATAATCAAATTTTCTTTGTCAGTTGTGTAAACAGTCAGAATCTCAACATCGTCGGTACTTTCTGGTACAAACCCAACATCTTCACGTGTTAGAACAAACCCGTTGCTACTGACAGAAACCATGATTTGCTTCAAATTTGTTCGTTGCAACAGTTTTGTACCAACCAACAAAATCAAATTATTTTCAGATGTTAGAATTACGTCCTCGACTTTAACACCAGGAAAATCTCCAATTTCTTTTTTAGATGAAACAGTAAGGTCGGGAGTCACCACGGGAACGTCATCCAACACTTTGCAAACCAAATGTAAAAGAAAATCATCGGCTTGCGTGAACTCATCGACGATTTCGACAGCTTTGAAATGAATTCCTGAAGAGTTCTCAAGAATGATCTGTGTGGTAACTCTGACAGCGTCGGATACATTCAGTAACGTAGAATTCGGAACGAAGACATACTTTTCCAGGACTGGTTCTAGTCGTGGTTTTTTCCTTGAAATTGATTTGGCGTAGAGTCCACTTATTTCGATTCCTCCAGATCTACAAAGAATAATAAGAGTGACGTTAGATATCCACAAATCCTTACTTGATGATGTTGGCGTCCTTGTAAACATAGACAGGAATGAGAGAATTTTCTCCTCCGATCTGCTCAACCACCTCAAAATGTTGAAGTGAATCAATACTTATTTTCTTGATGCCTACAGGGACAAAAAGAAGTCTCGAATCGGCCTTAAGAATGATCATCTGCAACATTTTATCTATGAATGCGCCCCAGTTGTTCTCCCACTTGATCAAACCAACGGACCCATCGACACTGCACTTTTGAATGCCTTTAAACAAACCACTAAAAGACATATGAAAATCGTCTTTTGTTGTTTTTTACCTGTAATTGTAACCACGCAAGTACAACTCTCTGTAGATTTCGTCGTGTTCCAACACGTCTGTGGGATCATCTTCATTGAATTCGATCGGTTTGAGATCACTTTCTTCAACACCCAAGCGAACAAAACCGCTAACAACCACCGAGTTCTTTTCCAAGATTTCAAAATAACCACTCCCTCTTTGGATCGTCACTAGAAACGTCACGAAACCGCTCTTCGGCATCGTCACAGCTCTTACGAACTTGCAGTCAGTAAAGACAAGTTGAACATCGGTTATCACACGACGAGACGCCGCGAAAGTCTGCCACACCAAACGCAGATATTCAGTCGCCGGAAAGAGATTACGACCTAAAAGTTTTCATAACCGGATGACTTTTCTTGTTGTAACTTACCATCGATCACGTGACCTGATATGAATTTGTGCTCTTCATACAAATAGGACATTTTGATTTCCTTTTGCCGATAATCAGCTCTTTCTGAAGCGTTAAACTTAAAAGTGTACCAATTCTTCTCGTGGTTCCACCGAATCAGAGGTGAAATCATCGGAGTTCCACGGCTGACTGGGTACTCCACCTTTGGGTATAATTTATGGAGTTGAGAAGTGTAGCCATTTTCGTATAACCTATGAAGCTGAATGAGTTTCCACAAGAAAATGTGTCGCACTTACCTTCCCAAAGTCTCGAGAAACATCACTGTGGAACCATTCACCATCAATAGCTCTTTATTGTTTAAAGCAAAGTCTGAGACGTTAAGAATTATCGCATCTTTGGTTACTTTTCTTATTTTTTCGTGGATTACAGCGTCCGCGATGCTGGGGTTGAAAGAAGCTTGGAAGTTGAAGTTGTTATCGAGTTCCGTGCCTTTCACAGTTGAAGACACTGCTTCTTCTAACGTGATGGTGTTGTGGTGGTAAGCAGCTATGTGCTTTGAAAAAGAGTCGGCGTGAACAGCTGTTGGACTCAATTCTAAGAGCTTCAAGATGTCGACTATTGCGATTTGAACACAAAGAGAACCTAAGAGGTCGTACTGTTGCTCGAACTGATTCTTAAGGATGTCGGTAATAGTCTTCTTGTTATTCTTTTTCAAAAGCGTATCGATTCTTTAAAAAACCGTTGAACCAATTATCGGTAAAAAGACTAGGACTTACCTTTCAAATACGATTTTAAAACACGGAAATTGAGATATGTAGGAGCCTAAAACCCTAAAGTTGTTAACGAACGGTCCGAAGAAAAGATGGAAAGGTGATTGTGATGTCAAGAACTTTGAAGATGTCTTCGTGACACCACTTTTTGAAACAATAGCGTAACCTCGGTAAAAATGATTAGGGATATTGGTGTTGAAGATCTGGTGAAGAAGTCGAATAAACTCGGCATCCATCATGATACTTTCTAACAGTCTTTGGACCGCTTCTTCGGTGCGGCCGCTTACACAGACCAACCTCGGAAGATCATCTTCGGGCACTCCTCTCCCAACTTTTGCTTTCCGGTGTCTTCTTAAGATGGTATGCACGTTGCTACCACCAAAGCCAAAATTATTGACCCCAATAATAGCTTCCTCTTCTTTAAGCTCAGTTAACTCGGTGACCACTTTCATTCTTCCTTCTTCGAACCCTTTCATTCCTTTTTTCACCCTCGTTAAATTAATGTTAGGAGTTATAACGCCGGTATCCATCGCGAGCAAAACTTTAACAATCGAACAAACTCCAGACGCCATTTCAGTATGACCAATGCTTGATTTAACAGATCCCACCAGAAGCTGTTGGTGTCTTCTTCTCGCCAAAGCCGTGTCAATCGCCTCAACTTCTTGAGGATCCCCTACCTGAGTCCCTGTCCCATGAGCCTCCAAGAAACTCAATTCCGAAGGAGCAATTCCACTCTCTTCGTAAATTTCCGTCATGAGATTTGTTTGCGCTTGGTGTGACGGAAATGTAATTCCTTGTTCTTTGTAACCGTCGCTGTTACTTTTGGTGTTGATGATTTTACCGTAGATGCGTCTAGCGGTTTCGGCTCTTTGTAGGAAGACACAGACGATGGTTTCGCCTCTGACGTAACCGGAAGCATCTTCATCGAAAACTCTACAAACGCCTTCGCTGCTCAGTACTCCTAATCTGAAGAACTGGCGAGTTGAACCCGGATGTAAGAGTAAATTTGTGCCGCCAACAATTGCGTTGTCGCATTGACCACTTCTTATGGCTTTGAAAGCGGCGTCGAAAGCGTTCATGGAGCTACTGCAAGCAGTGTCTACCATGGCCGATGGACCTTTCACTTTTAAATAGTAACTCAGCCGATGTGATATTAAAGACCTTAGCTTGCTGAAATAAATCAGTAAAATAATTGTTGAACACGACAGACTTCTTACCCCGTCATTCCATAGTTCTGGGTGACCGTGATTCCGAATAATTCCTTCATTTCGACGCCTGTCGGAGACGCGCTTACAAAAATCGCAGTTTTGGTCCCTTCCAGTTCCTTCGGATTCATTCCGGCGTCCATGATTGCCTCGACAGCAGTTTCCATGAAGATTCGAAACACAGCATCCATGTTATCAGCTTGACGGTAATGTAACCCGAAGAATCCAGCGTCATATTTATCTATATCGTAGATTTTCGCAGCTCTTTGTGGAATTTCTGGATGATTTATTTTCCATCGTCTATCATCATCGGTCACCATTTCCTCTTTGTTGAACAGATGGTCATAAAATTCTTTAATATTGTGGGACTCTGGAAGACGTCCAGACATGCCAGAGATAACGACTTCCTCTCCAGGTGGACAGGAAGATGAGCAACGTTTATACTGATAGTCACTGGTGTGGTTTTTTGCCATTTTCAGGTATTAATGTTGTTTTTTTTGCAAGATCTGCCGTTATATAAGCCACAAAATCAGAATATAAAGGAAGGAGGAGCTTGCCGTTCAAATCATGCAAAATTAAATATTCAAAGATAAAAGACGCAAAAAAATATATAATTTCTTGTGTCCTCGGGATCAAGCCAGAATTACGTTATAAAAAACTTTGTTTACATTTATAGTCCAATTACTAGCACCATAAAATCATTTTTTAAGTTAGTCAACCAAAACTAAGATAAAAAGACGTAAATTGCACAGTTCATAATAAAAAATGTCCTTCACCGCTTGACCGATAAAGAAACTTTTGCGTTCTTTTTAACTTGTTGACACACTGATGGTATTTTGATTTCCATACAATGGTTAGTTCCTCTTAATCAAAATTGTTAATTTATGCTTACCAAAGCTGTATGTCTCTGGCTTGCGTAATTTTACTTGCTAACTGTTTTTGCTTTCCAAACAATCAAGTTGAATTCCTGTAATCCTTTTATAATGATACAATGTCTTACTTTTTAATAGTATATTATACACCAAGGTGGTGTATATACTATTCACCACCATGGTGTATATACTATTTTTTCCACTAGTAGCCAAATTTAAAGCAAAAATTAAAAATAAAATATTTTTTTGTAAAAATCAAGTAGTCTGATGCAGATTGACATTTCCACTTGTAAAACTTATTTTCAAACAACGTTTGTAATTATCGGGTTTGAATGTTTTTTTGAATATGGATACATTAGAAATTAATTGTACACCGCCTGAAATGCGGGAAGCTTCAGAGCAGTTAAACGACGAACTACTGCCCCAAAAATCTAAAAGCGTGTATTTGAAAACTTGCGAAACTTTTAAACATTGGTGTGTAAGTGAAGGCGCTGCTGGAATTAGTAAAAACTACTTGTAGCGTATTTTAATGAATACGCGAATGATAAGAAGGCATCTACTCTACGGGCGCACTATTCCGTGCTGAAAGCCACCATTAAGCTCAAAGAAAACATTGACATTTCAATTTTTTTAAATTAAACAGTTATCTAATAAGACAAAATAAGAATTATACACCAAGAAAGTCCTATGTGTTTTCAAAAGAAGACATTATGTCCTATGCGGAGGCATGCCGTGGAGATGAACTCTGCAATTTGCCAATGACGGATGTTGTGGAACAAAGATGATATAATTGTTATAAATATTCGTGAGAGTAAAAATGGATCTTCACGAAAATTTGTTGTCACAAACGCTCTGTGGATTGAAATTATAAAGAAATATTTAAAATGCAGATCACATGTTAAGTTATCTCGATTATTTATTGGGATTCGGAATGAAAAAGCTACAAGGCAGTATATTGGGCATGATACAATTGCACATATGCCTAATAAAATTGCAACTTTCCTGAATTTGGCAGACCCTGGTTCCTTCACTGGTCATAGCTTTCAAAGAACTGCAGCCACTATTTTAGCGGCTAGTGGCTGTAACACACTACAACTAAAACAACATGGGTCTTCTACATCTTCGACTTTTGTGGCTTTATCAGTCGAATCATAGCTTTCACCCTCATCGTTTTTCCATCAACCTCATCCTCAGCGCTAAGAGTTCCACCTAATAGCATCATGAAACCAGTACTCTACATAATACAGTTATCAATTACTATGACTTGCCATAATTGTAATTTCAAGCAGCAAATACGTTAAAGACAATCTCCTGGGTATACAAAATTATGTTGCACAAATTTTAAACAACAATCCCTAGATTCTCAAAACATTTGAATTTGTCCATTATTAACCCAGGTTAACAATAGAAATTAGTGTATTAAAATACAAGTTTGAGAAAGCATTGATTCCAGCACGCGTTTGCAATTCCGATACGAGCCGCATAGCGGCGAGTGGAGGAACAAACAAGTGCTGGAAGAGCTTTCTGAACGTGTATTTTATATTATTTTTTCTATTTTGCACCACTTAATTTCTTTTTATACAAAAGAAATAACATTTTGAAATTTAGGGAATTTTATCAAGGTTGGGTACAATGATTTAATATTATTTATTTCACAACAATTGACGTTAAGTTATTAACCACATTGCTCACATTCACATTTTGACATTTGATGTTGACGTTTTACGACCATGTCGCCAACCCAACAAAACTAAAATACACCAGCCGTAGTAAAGCATCCAAATTATCAGTAACGAACACAAACTGGTGTTTTACTGGCTCTAGTAACGACGCAAAATAGAAAAAAAAAATATTAACCACTACTATAGAAATTCAACTTTTCAGTTGGCTAGGACACGCAATAATGTTCAACTTCATAGCTAGTAGTGGAATAGTTATTTACCTAACAAGTTCGGAAACTTAATTTTCCCGCATGAGCACTTTGTTTGCAGCACGACTGTAAGGAGTGCTGCATTTAGTGCGAATGCGGGAAAATTCTTTCCGAAAGAGTTAGGTACAATATTTTTTGTAACGAATATCGAAATAAAAAAAATTAAGTAATTTAGTTTTTTTTAATGGTGGGTTGGTAACATGATCTGTCTATTGTAGCTACCTCCTAGATTTTTAAAATGTAAATCAGCTGTCATTTTTTTTAAATTATTAACAAAAATTGTTAAAATAAGTAAGAGCGAAGAATGTATGTGTACCCCTTCCGAAGTACAACAATGTGCCAAAGAGGCCGTTTCGCGTCTGCTGCCCGAGAAAAGTCGCGAACGGTATGAACGCACTTATCAAAAATTGATTGACTGATGTCCTCAAAAAGTCGCAATACCAACCGTATAACGCAAATATCCCTAGTCGCCAGCGGAAACTAAAAAACACCGCGGTGCGGGAAAACCGTTTTTCCGTGCATCGGGATTAAGCGAAAAAATTCTGTTTCCGTACGATGAGTACAAAAAAGCATTTTTAACTATTCAGGAATTACGAGTCGTACGTCCCTAAAAAAATAAAATTAGATGATTCTGTTGCGATTTGGTATTGGAAAGGAATAAAATAACAGAATATGTAATAAAAATTATATATTGATTATAAAACAATACTAGTAAGTCTAAGAGTGGTTTTCGGTTAAAATAATAAAAATCGTTTTTATACCTATATCCCTTTATTTTCAAAAATTAAGAAATTATAAAATAATGATCTTGTCCACACTTTCTCTTATTTCTATTTTATTTAACATGGTTAAATGGTTCCCTTCTATAGTTTTCACAAAAACAGACTTTTCTGATACCTTCGACAGTTGGTAATCATCATCATCCTCGACCAAAGGAAATTTTGCTTTCAGCAAGTAAACATCCGAAGTAACTTTCTCGTGGCTAAAACTGTAATTAACGACCGCTTTGTAGCGCTTGTACATAGCAACAGCCGTTTTTTTCTCAAAATTCTTTTCGCTCAAGAATTTCTTGGGTGTTAATGACAGCGCGAGATCGATTTTTTCCAAGTAGTTGGAGCACTTTGTGAACTTTTCCTGCAACAAAGCTTTGATTTCCAAATTTTAAATGAAATTAAAAATGTACTTTGTACTGCGAAAATTCGATGCTGGGGAACCATAAAGACAGAATCTGTTGCATAAGTGAAGTATCAAAATCTTCATCTGCTCGAATGGGAATCTGGCTTTTTGTTATGCCAGTCAAGTATGTCGGAGAGCCATCGATAAGGATGATTTTCCCAGTATAACCTCGGTTTTCTAACAAGACAGCTAGTTCTAGAGCCACGATCGAACCATAGGAATAACCGATGAAGACGAACCTACCGTTTTCGGAGATTTTTGCTTCCACGTGCTACAGCTTAAATAAGGTTAATTTTTTAAAATGAATTGCACTCACGGGTAAAATTTTTGTAGCAAGTTCTTCAACTGTCTCGTCGAAATCAAAATAATCGTACTGAACACCCAGAAGTTGCACTTTTAACTTGTTGAGCGTTTCGAGATACGTGAAGATACCTTCAATCCCCGGAAACAAAAAGGCGACAATCTCGTTCTTGTTGTTGTTAAGTTCAACAAGCGGAACGTCGTGTTTGGTAAAAAGAGGAACACTGTGCATGAAAACGTTCTTATTCGATTTCTTTGCTTTATTCTCTTCGTTTTCTTTCGTTTTAATAGCTTCGATTTCGGCCAATCTGTAGAAAATATAAAGTCTTTAAAGTCGATTTTACTTTGCTACATACTTTGCAAACGTTAAACTTCGCATTTCTTTCGGTGTGACGAAAATATCAAATTGGTTTTCTAGGAGCTGAATGATTTCGGTTCCGGTCATCGAATCCATTCCCAATTCGGCTAAAGTTGAATGTTGGCTGACCGTCTTCAAGTTTTTAATTCCCATAATGTTGGCAACAGCTTCGGTTGAGCTGACAACACCAAAACTTCTGTTGTCTTTTTTTGCGACGACTATGCTGGATACTACAGGATTGTCTTGGGTTAAGAATTTGTCCAAGACTTCGAGACAACTTGAGATTTTCTGTTGGAGAGTACCACCGATGACTAGTTCTTTGTTTTCTTTCTGCATTTTCGCAACTAAACCGACCTGGAAAAAAAGTTATTAGAAAATGTTGTGTGAGGAGCGAGCGTTACATCTCCGATTGCTCCCCACTGGATGGCCAGTGCTGGAAGACCCTCCGCTTTGCGCTTCTCGCAGATTCTTTCCATTACTGAGTTGGCCATTCCGTAGTTGGTTTGGCCTGCGTTGCCGCGACCACAAGACACTGATGAAAAAATGACAAAATGCCTGAGAATAAAAAAAAAATAGACAAAGTTTTAGGGGAGGTTAGTGCAGACTTTAGGTGAGGACACAGTTCTCTTGTTAGTTTGTCCAAAAAAATTGTGACTCGAGATTTTGGTGCCAACGACGTAAAGAACGAATCAGTGGTTTGATCTTCGAAAAGAGCGTCTTCAAGAACGACAGCTAAGTTAAAGATGGCGGCAACAGGTGCTAAATCTGAGGCCTCTTTTAATAATTGTAAACATCCGTCTTTTGTCGTAACGTCTTTGGTGGAAACTCTAACATCAGCACCGTACGATTTCCAAAATCTACAAAGTTAAGTTTGTTACAAGTTTCTTCATTTGATTGGTTTACCCAATTCTTAGTTTTTGGTATCCGCTTTGAACTCCCGTCCTTGATACTAAAACTAATTTTCTGGCTCCTCTCAACACCAACCAGTCAGCGAGCTCCAAACCGACACCTCCGAGGCCCCCGATGATAACATAAGAAAATCGAACGTCGCAGTTGAACCTTAAAATGTTACAGTTACTAATACGATTATAAAACTAGTCCTCACCTTGGCCTCGCGTTGAATTTCATTCTTCTAGGAACAATAAATTTCTCTGCTTCTTCGTCTCTGATCTTCACCAAGACTTTCCCGATGTGTTTTCCAGTCATCATGTATCTGAACGACGGTTCAATATCTTGTCTTTTGAAGACAATCCGAGGCAAAGGTTTGACATAACCTGCTTTAATACCTTCAGATACCAGTTGGTTCAATTGCCGTTTTTTCTCCTCTGAGTTATAAACTACTTTATCTAACATAATGCCATGGTAATTTGCTTCTCTCTCCAGTAAGAGAAGATTAAGTAACGTATCATTGGACAAATCAAATTTACCAATCTCTAAAAAGCTTCCACCTTGCGCTAAACACCTCACCGAAGCCATCAACTTATCATCAGCGAGAGAATTTAAGACGAAGTCGACGCCTCGACCATCTGTTTCTGTTTTGATCATCTCCTCGAACGAAGTGTCCCGCGAATCACCAACATGACTGTCCAAAATTTGCGGATAGTGTGTCTTGAGATAGTCACGTTTCTCTTGAGTACCGACAGTGACATAAATATCGCAATTGTAGTGAAGACAGACGTTCAAAGCAGCAAGACCGACGCCACCAGTAGCAGAATGAATAAGAATGGAACAACCACGCTTCATCTCGCCAATCTGAAAGACAATCGTGAAATATCCATAACTCTAAGTCTTTTAGTTACCACGAAAAGCGAGTAGAGCACCGTTGAGTACACCGTGGTAACTGTGGCCGCGTCTTCAAGACTCCAAGAATTTGGAACTTGCCACAATATGTCACAGTCGGCGACGATGTACGAAGACAAAGCTTCGTTCGAAACCAGTCCAGCTACACGTCGTCCACTAAAAAACACCCTCAATTTGTGGGTCGCCGTTTTAAAGAATGTTACCTTTGATCTCTTCCCGAGAATTCAAAGCCGATGGGACAGTCTTGTTCTAAACGACTATGGGTAACAGTTTCCACGGGAACTCGACCTGAAGCAACCATGATGTCTTTAAAGTTAACAGCAGAATAATAAATCTGAAACAATATCTAAATGACTCAAGACAACTTAAGTTAGATACAAACAGAAATTAAGTGTTTTCCTTTCGGTAGTGGCGTACTTTCATTTAAGCCTCCTTCGAACCATTTTAAACTTGAAATGTCGCCTCTGTTGCTAACGTTAGCATAGCAGTGCTCACGCTCAACTTCCGGTTCTTCTTCTAAAAGCAAATGTCGGTAAGTACCCCAAGTTCCGTTCTTGTAAACATTGACCGCCAAGTTTTTTCTTAGTTGACTGTCGTATTTCCGGAAATCAAACTCCAAAGTTTCGTCCATCATGAAGAAACATTTAACTTTATTTCCGTTCGGTTCGCGTCGGATGCAGTTGACCAAACCCAACGTTCCTTCTGGGTTAACATTCTTCGAGTAAACAACCACATTTTCTTCACTTTTAATAGCCTCTTTTAGTTTTGGTAACCATTCAAAAACACTCGAAGACACTTCGATAAATTTCGTGCTCAAAACAGGTTGTCTTCGCCGAAACATAATCAAATTTTCTTTGTCGGTTGTGTAAACAGTCAGAATCTCAATATCGTTGGTACTTTCTGGTACAAACCCAACATCTTCACGTGTTAGAACAAACCCATTCTTGCTCACAGAAACCATAATTTGTTTTAAATTCGCTCGTTGCAGCAGTTTTGTGCCAACCACCAAAATCAAGTTACTTTCAGGTGTTAAAGTGACGTTCTCAACTTTAACACCGGAAAATTCACCAGTTTCTGTTTTCGAAGAAATGGTGAGGTCTGGAGCCACCAAAGGAATGTCATCCAATACTTTACAGACCAAATGTAAAATAAATTCACTAGATTGTGTGAACTCATCGACGATTTCAATAGCTTTGAAATGAGTTCCTGAAGAGTTCTCATGAATGATTTGAGTGTTAACTCTGACAGCGTCGGATAGACTCAATGACGTAGAGTTTGGAATGAAAAGATACTTCTCCAAGATTGGTTCTAATCGTGGTTTTTTCTTTAAAATCGATTTGACGTACACTCCACTTATTTCAATTCCTCCGGATCTAGAAAAAAGAAGTAGAGTGTTGTTAAGTATTCAAAAGTTGTTACTTGATGATGTTGGCATCTTTGTAGAGATAGACAGGAATGGAAGGTTCGTCTCCCGTAAGTTGTTCAATCACTTTGAAGTGCTTCTTTGGATTTACACTAAGTCTGTTAATACCAACAGGAACAAAGAGTAACCTCGAATCAGCCCCAAGAATCATCATTTGTAACATCTTGTCCATGAAAGTGCCCCAATTGTTTTCCCATTTGACCAAACCAACGGAACCATCGACACTACACTTTTGGATGCCTTTAAACAAACCACTAAAAGACACGCTGGAAACGTTCTTTCATTGTTGAATTACCTGTAGTTGTAACCACGCAGATACAATTCTCTGTAGATTTCGTCATGTTGCACCACGTCTGTGGGATCGTCTTCATTGAATTCGATCGGTTTGAGATCACTTTCTTCAACACCCAAGCGAACAAAGCCGCTAACAACCAGCGTGTTTTTTTCCAAGACTTCAAAATACCCACTTCCTTTATGAATTGCCACCGTGAACGCCACATAACCGCTTTTGGGCATCGTAACGGCTCTTACAAACTTGCAGTTTGTGAAAACAACTTGAAGATCAGTAATAATCAAATGGCGACTTTTTGCGTAAGTGTCCCAAACTAAGCGCAAGTATTCAGTGGCCGGAAAGAGGTTACGATCTGCAAGCTTTCGTAAATAATTGCTTCGATTTGTGGTAACCTACCATCAATGACGTGCCCGGAAATAAACTTGTCGCTATCTGACATATACGAAATCATATACTCTTGTTGCTCAGATTGGAATACCTTCAGTTCGTTAAATTTATAAGTGTACCAAGTTTTGTCGTGGTCCCATTGAACCAGAGGTGAAATCATCGGCGTACCACGACTGACTGGGTACTCAACTTCCGGATACAACTTGTGGAGTTGGAGAGTGTAACCGTTTTCGTACAATCTACAAAATTAAGTAAATTTCCATACGAAAAATATGACTGGTTTACCTTCCCAAGACCTCGAGGAACGTGACTGTGGTACCATCAAACAAAAACATGTCGTGGTTACTTAAAGCGAAGTCTGAAATGTTAAGAACGATGGAATCTTTGGATAAATTACACAAATTTTCATTGGTCGAAAGATCCGCAAGGTTGGTGTTCTTGAAGTTAAAGTTGAGATCCGATTCTGTGGTTCCAATAGCTAGAGATACAGCTTCTTCGAGCGTGATGAGGTCGTAGTAATAAGCAGCCACGAGTTTACAATGAGAGTTTGCGCAAACAGTTATGGGGTGCACGTCCAAGTACTTCAAAATGTCAACAATCGCAATCTGAACATATATCGAGCCTAAGAAGTCACGCTGTTGATCCCCAGGTTGTTTCTTTAAAATTGCATCAAAAGTAATGTTTTTCTCCAAGAGCTTATTGATTCTGTAAGCAAATGTTAACATAGCTTGTGGTAAAAAAACAAAGAACTAACCTTTCCACTGTCGTTCTAAAAAGTGGAAATTCTGATAAGTACGCTCCTAACGCTCTAAAATTGTTGTTAAATTGGCCAAAGAAAACATACAATGGTGACTGTTTTGAAAAAAACTTTGTAGATGACTTTACGACTCCACGTTTGGAAATTACGGTGTAACCTCTGTAAACATGGCTAGAAATATCCGTTTTGAAAACTTGATGAAGAAGTCCTATGAACTCGGCATCCATCGTGATACCATTTAACAGACTTTGAACTGCTTCTACAGTGCGGCCGCTTACACAGACCAACCTCGGAAGACCATCTTTGGGTACTCCAAAAACGTCTTTACTCTTCCGGTGTCTTCTTAAAATGATATGCACGTTGTTACCACCAAATCCAAAGTTGTTGACTCCGATAACGGCCTCTTCATCTTTGAGCTCAGTTAACTCAGTCACCACCTTAATTCTTCCGTCTTCAAACCCCTTCAATCCTTTTCTCAACCTCGTCAAATTAATGTTAGGAGTTATAACACCACCGTCCAACGCAAGCAAAACTTTTATCATAGAAGAAATCCCAGATGCTAACTCCGAGTGACCGATGCTCGATTTGACAGATCCTACGAGAAGTGGTTGATGTCTTCTTCGTGCCAGTGCTTCGTCAATCGCTTCAACTTCTTGAGGGTCACCAACCGGAGTCCCCGTTCCATGAGCCTCCAAGAAGCTCAGCGCGGAAGGATCAAGTCTACTTTCGTCGTAAATCTCCATCATGAGGGTTTTCTGAGCTTGGTACGAAGGAAATGTAATTCCTTGTTCCTTAAAACCGTCACAGTTAACTTTAGTGTTGATGACCTTTGCGTAGATGCGTCTAGCGTTCTTGGCCTTTTGTAGTAAAACACAACCGATGGTTTCGCCTCTGACGTAACCAGAAGCATCTTCATCAAAAACTTTACAGATACCATCACTGCTTAGCACTCCCAATCTAGAAAAAGTCGTTAAAATACAACTTGGAGATAGAACTTGGAATAAAAACCTGAAAAACTGTCGAGTGGTGCTAGGGTGTAACTGTAAAGTTGCACCACCAACTATAGCGTTGTCGCATTGACCACTTCTTATAGCTTTGAAAGCAGAGTCGAAAGCGTTCATGGAGCTGCTACAAGCGGTGTCCATAACAAAAGATGGGCCTTTCAGTTTTAAATAATAACTGACTCTCTGAGCCAAGAAAGATTTCAACTTCCTAAAAAATTAAACAGTTTAACAGCACTAAACTTCTTCTTCTTACCCAGTCATTCCAAATCTTTTCGGATCGATGTTAGTATATATTTCTCCCATTTCGACACCGGCCGAAGACGCACTTACAAAAACCCCGGTCCTTGTCCCTTCTAACTCCTTCGGGTTCAGTCCGGCATCCACGATCGTTTCAATGACAGTTTCCATAAAAAGCCGCATCACAGGATCCATTATATCAGCTTGGAAATAATGTATCCCGAAAAATCCAGAGTCGAACTTATCTATATCGTAGATTTTTGCACTTCTTTGTGGAATTTCTGGATGATCTAGTTTCCATCTTCTGTCATCATCACTGACCATGTCTTCTTTCTTGATGAGGTGATCGCGAAAGTCGTGAACATTTCTGGATTCCGGAAGACGTCCGGACATTCCAGATATGACGACTTCCTCTCCAGGAGGACAGGAAGATAACCAACGTCCATATTGAAAATTCGGGTCGCTGCAACGATTGTTGGAACACATCTTCATCTAAGGAACTACTTTGATCCCTCACAATCCAGGTATATTATATATGTGAAAATCTGAATATAAAAGAAGGAGGGGCTTTTAACGAATTAATATTCATATACACATAAGCTCTACTTTGATTATTTTGAACCTGAGGTTTAAATGTCATAATCAGGCCAAATTTTGGTATCGTACACAAGATTTGACCTCATTTATGTGCCGGTATGTACCCGCTAGGAATATTTTTACAACTTATATGTATGTTGCATGTATTGTTTTGTAGACAATTGATAGTTATTTATTATTATAGTTATCTACTAATTTATTTTCATCAATTGAGACGAAAATAGTTTTTTGACGATCAAAATCTACACATCCGATTTTGAAAAAAAAAAAATTAATTAGTAATTAAATTCAATTATATTCTTCCCCACATCTATTTTCGTTAACGTTTTTTGAGCCTCATAGCAATTATAATCAAAATAGTTTAATTTATCTTCGATTAAATATCATTAAATGGTTTCCTTCGTAGTCTTTCGCACTGAAGGTTTAGTAGTTTCAATGTGATCAACGCGTGCTACAATAGTTTTATAATTTACTTTTTCCGTTACATTAAAAAAACTAAAATAAAACCATACACAGAATTATTATTAATTTAGGCCACACGCTAACAAAATAGCCTTGACCATCGACTAGTAAAAACAATACGTAAATTTTAGTAAATTAACATATCAATTCCTTTGTTTATCAAATATCATTTAGTGATTGTGACTCAACACAACTGATCTTTTTAAGACATTTATTCCGACCTGATAATAGACAAATGTTTAAATCCTGAAGCCAATGAAGCACCACGTCAAAATCTATAAATGTGTGAAAAGTACTAATCGATGCATATTTTATTTATCACAGATTAACATGCAACTTTCTCACTCCAAGACTGCATTTGTTGGAAGATTTTTCGCCTTTTGCGAGACAAGAAGGAAAAAAATGTGGTGCAGTATCTTCAGTTAATCTTTGAGTTCCGGTTCCAAAATTTTCTGTTGATTTTCGTGTCATGTTTTTGTAGCTGTTTAAGACTCTCAAAATAGAAGATTTTATCCTTCCAGAGGGACCAAGTGTTAAGGACACCAAAAGGTGAAGTTTTTCCGAAAAACTCGTACATTTCAAGAACTTGTCCTGAAACGAAAATTTCAGTTCAAGAATTTTAACAATTATTGTTATAATTTGTGTTGTAAGAATTCATCAGGTACCTACACAAGAACCATCTGTTGCATGTTTGTGCCATAAAATTCTGCATCTCATTCTGTGGGGTAAAGTATTTTTCTTCCAAGTCGGAGAGCCATCAATGAACATAATTTTTCTCATGTAACCTTTCATTTCTAGAAGAATAGCTGATTATAGAGCGATGTCACATATGAAGAAGTAACCGATGAGAACAAATCCAGCTGTGATTGAAAAACTTTGAGGTACTTACTTGTAAAATGGTCTAAGCAAACTCTTGAATCATTTCTCTAAAATCCTAACAGTGGTACTGAACCCTAACCACAGACACGTCTGCAATTTGTTCAACGTTTCGAATTGCGGAAAATCATCTTCAAAGTCTGCTTTTATTAAAGCCTCATTCAGCTTCAATAAGCCTGCGAATACAAGGTACTGTTGATACGACATTTTGAGTTTGATTCTCATAATGTTGGCAATTCTGTTTTGACTTTTCATACTCACACATTCACACAATTGATTTTCACATTCACACAATACCTGCTAGATGTTAAGCACCCAATTTCTAATAAAAATATCCAAATGTACAATATATAACGTATAACTCATAGATTTTAAAGGCTGAGTTTCAAATTTTTCATTCATTTCAGGTTTGCCAAGCTAAACATAAACAGGAGTGCCAACTTGTATATTCAATTGTATATTAGACCGTCACAAACTAAACAATCATTTATTTTTAACAAAATAAAAAGTAATAGCATTTTACCAAATTAAGTAACTGACAGCTTTTACAGCCTCAAAGCCTACCATTGCTACCACCAGACGCCCTAAAAATCACCATCCACCAAAAACATCCACGTTATTTTTCGAAATTTTTTGTTCCATTTTAATCCATAAAAGTGTCTCATTGACATTCACAGATATAAGAATTCACTGCATTTATTATAAACGAATTCCATTTGCACAATAAACTAACTTTTTCAATAGACACCATAACCTGAAAACAGCAATGTGAAATTTTCCATAAAATCATAAAATACCTACCACAAATTCACGTGGAACTCTAAAATGGTCAAGCTTGAACCTTAAAAACAAATTAAATCGTTCAAAATGTTAGTTTTTCACAAAAACCGAATTTTCTTCAAAGCGTTTTTCAAATAAAAGCACAGCCACTACGATTGCGCGACACTTGATTTTGGCGAATGGAGAGAAGGTAGCTCTTTCTTTGTATTATCAGTTGCCTAATTATAGGCGTTTTTAAATCAATTCAATTTTCGATTGGTTTGTTTAGAAACAATTTCATCGTGACATCACACTAAACAAGTTTTTTAATTTAGTTAAGCGTGCCGGTAATAATAAACACGTCGGATTTTTGCCGTCTAGGGCTTAGTGGCCACTTCCAAGATTTGTTTTAAGAAAAGTTAAAAATTCGATACGCAAGCAAAAAAAAATCTGTTAAAAACTGCAAAAAGAATGGAAACGATGCTTGGTAACGATATATGTATTATTATTTTTATAGCTCTAATTAATTTTTAGGGAAAAGTTAGGCAACTAATATTACAGAAATGTAAAACTTAAATTTGTTTAAAATTACTGAAATTTACAAAATGATGAAGAATACAAGTTGTTGTTTTAGACAGAGAAAATATCTTGACGAAAATTCGACAGCGAAAATAATATATGCGTAATTTTGTTATAGATTTATGCGCCATCTAGACGTGGATAGGTTAAGTTTTACCGTCACTGGAGTAGAGTTTTTTAAGAATAAAAAATTGAAAAAATGCACATGTTTTGTTTAATGAAGCTAAAGGAACTGTGACAATTTAAAAAGAGTAAAAATTTAAATATAAATAAATAATTCAACAAATTTTTGTATAAAGTAGAATGTGGCTTTACCTATCGGTGGGTAGCTGATTCTCTTCTGTCACTTTTGCAGAGCCCCACTCCCAGCCCCACCTATTTACATTTTACTGTAGAAAAACCGTTAGACCGGCCGCTTTGCAGCTCTCGTATCATCACTTCCGAAAATAGTGAACAGCTTGGATCAACCTCGACCGCATTTTGTGTAATTCTCGTTTTGTGTGTCAGTGTTGAAGTGTTCCCGTGTCACGATGTCCGCCAAATCCAAGAAGAGTTCGACGCCGGCATCGCAGTCGCATTCGACGCGTCCGGCAAGTCCCTTGAGCCCCACGCGTCACTCACGCATGCAGGAAAAAGCCGACTTGCAGAACCTCAACGACAGATTAGCATGTTACATCGACAAAGTGAGGTATCTGGAGGGCGAAAACAGCCGCTTGACGAGGGAGGTGCAGAAGACACATGAGACCGTCACGAGACAGGTCACAGACATCAAATCAATGTATGATAATGAGCTGTCGGAAGCGAGGAAGATGTTGGACGAGACGTACAGAGAGAAAGCAAAATTAGAGATTGATACGAAGAGATTGTGGGATGAAAACGAAGAACTAAAAGCCGATCTGGCGAAGAAGAACAAGGATTTGGTGTTGGCAGAAAACTCGGCCAGAGTTTGGGAGACGCGATGCAACGAGTTGCAGATTAAGTACAACCAAGCCAACGCCGACGCCAAGAAGGCCATCAATGACCTGAGAGATCTTGAGAAAGAAAGAGACAAACTAAGGAAGCAATGTGAAGAACTAAGAAAACAACTCGAGGAAGAATCTCTGGCGAGGGTCGATGTGGAGAACCACAACCAAACTTTGAGGGAGGAACTATCATTTAAAGATCAGGTAAAGTTTGGTCAATAAACTTACGTCACGGTTTAAAAAAAGACCTATTTTGGTTATTTTATGGCATGTTTTCTCCCGCCAAGAGCGCAAAGTGGGGGGCATGACGCTCTCTTAATCCAATTAATCACATCATCCTTGGAAACTACAGGGTGGCGCCAAACCAACAATTGTAGACACGACCTACTTGATTCCGCTTTCGAAGTCATAACTTGAATTCCACCAAAAATAGAAGTTACGTCATGGCCGACTTGAGTAATAGATTCAAGGAATAATTCATGTCAAATACAGAGTGTCCCACGAAAGTGTTTATTTACATATTTCTAGCCAACTGCTATGACGTAATGGTACTAAAATGTATACCCTAACGACAGGTTTTTTTGTACACCTGTTTTTTTGTCAGGTGGAAAAAGAGGCGGAGCTTCATGATTCAGTTCTAGTTTTGACATTTTAAGTAGGCGTCGCTATTGTTATGTCAGGCGTGGCTTAAATACGCGAATACGTGAAATATATAGCGTCTCTCCAAAATTCCAGCAATCCATGTGGCGTTTCACTTTTTTTTCTCCATAACGTAACATAAATTCAACTAAATTTTTCCACATTTGCGCCTACATTGTTGCCATTTACACGAAACTAAAAATAAAATTTATGTCGATAGTATGTTATAACACCTAGTGCAAATACTGTTGACATTGCCCATTCATAATAACTCTAGAAATGAATATGTTACAAGGTACTCATAAACGTAAGATTTATTAATACGTCAAGGTATTTCATATAAATGCACTTAAGTGATTTTTTTGTGATCTAGCAGCACATGATATAATTGCCAACTAATTGATTTTTAGTATTATTTTTTTTAAAATTAGAAATGAAAATGTTGACACAAAATTGGGTTGACAAATGTTTGCTGAAATTATCTTTGTTGACATATTATTGATAACGTTAATTGATGTTTTCGAACATTATAAAAAATTCTTTTTATGAATGTCAAGGATGGTACAAAATCTAGTGAGTGTGACATGCTTTTTTACTGTCATTATAATTTTATCAATCATAAAATAATGGGCTGTGTTTATTTTATCTGTTATCTACCCTAACCCGTGCACATCTGCTTTTTAAACATCCTGTATAAACGTAAATAAACCCGAAGATGCGGTCATTTTCCGCCAATCGCAACTACTTAATTTTATTGCATGTGGAATCGCCGGTAGGTACGTGACGTCACGGTCGATAAACCAGCTTATGTATGATGTCACCGTTTAAAAATAACAGTTGGTACCCCCTCACGTGTGCACGTGTTTCTAATTAAAGAGATCGCTGTTTTATCGGCCGGGATGTGGTTTTTTTGATTATTATAATCTTTGGCTGTATTTGCACTGCTGCACCTGGAGATTACAATATTTATTTTGTTGGGAAATTCGGTGCAATCATGGATAGAGTTGATTTCGAGATTATCCACCCACATAAACACCCATTTTATGTGTTCATTTTTTTTTTGTATGTTTTGGGATGGTCCGATTATGTCATCGTGTGATTTCTAATGATCTATTAATAAAATCGTGAATATTGTCGTTTGTGTTGCTGGGGTGAGAAGGAATACTTAATGGACGAGGATTGGAAACTTTCTTTTTTTTTACTTGTAATGAAGTAATGACCATGAAGATATGCACAAATATTTGTTTTGACGTGAGCACCGTTGAATACTAAGCGTTCATTGGAATTTGTGAAGTTTGCTTTTCAATGAAGGCGGCATTGAAAGTAAGAGTAGGCGGGGGACGAGGGCTAGATTATAGAAATGTTGGGAAAGTTTTCCGATTTTGGAGTTTTCACGCTTGTAAAATTTCAAAGTCACTCTGTATACTATAAAATAATACTACTATTTTATGACACGAAGTTGGCAACTTGTTGATCAAAAGATGTGACATTTTTTATAACACTCTAGATTTTGTTTAGACTTCCTAAAACACGAAATGTCTAAATTTGGCACTTTTTTCGAAGTCGCCAGTGGACTAAAAATGTTGACGATTCTGTCATTTCTCACAGGAAAGTTTTTGACATTTCTGACATTTGTCTTATTTCAGGTGTACCAAAAGGAGATCACCGACACTCGCACCCGCCGCCAGGTGGACATTAGCGAGATCGACGGTCGCCTCGCCGAGAAGTACGAAGCTAAGCTCCAGGAGGCCCTCCAAGACCTCCGCGATCAATACGAGAGTCAGATGGCCAATAACCGTCAAGAAATTGAGCTCCTTTACGAGAACAAAATCAAAAACTTACAATCCGCCGCCAACCGCCATTCTTCAGCCGCTGGCAACGCCCTCGACGAACTTCGCCAAGTTCGTACTCGCATCGACACTCTCAGTTCCAGAATCTCGGAACTCGAAGGCGACAATTCCGTCTTGCAGAATCGCTGCAGAGACCTCGAGAAGTTGCTCGAGAACGAACGTCTTCGTCACGCCGAAGACCTCGCCGCGTTGGAGACGGACTTGGCTCGTCTCCGCGAAGAAATGGCCAATCAATTACAAGAGTACCAAGATTTGATGGACATCAAAGTGTCGTTGGACATCGAGATCGCCGCCTACCGCAAATTGTTGGAGAGCGAAGAAGCAAGATTGAATATCACTCCTCACGGCTCTCCGGAAGCGACGCACACGGGACGAAGTAGTTCCCAGAGACGGACCCCGGTGAGAGCGGGCGCGAAACGCAAGCGCACGCTTCTGGAGGAGTCCCACGAACAGAGTCTGTCGGATTTTAGCGTCAACAGCTCCTCCAAAGGAGACATCGAAGTTTCCGAAGTCGATTCCGAAGGAAAGTACGTGAAACTTCACAATAAGAGCAACCAAGAAGTGAGTCTGGGTGGATGGACCGTGCTGAGGAAAGCTGGAGATGCTGAAACGTTGTACAAGTTCCATCGTTCGATCAAAATCGAACCGAACGGTCATGTGACGATCTGGTCTTCCGATCTGAACAAGGAACACGAGCCGCCTACCAATTTGGTGATGAAGGGCCAGAAGTGGATGATCGCAGACAACATGACCACCACGGTGTTCAATAATAACGGAGACGAAGTGGCAGTGTCTGAAAGGTTAGTGCATTCTTCTGGTTATTCGAGATATTATAGAAGGTAAAATGGTGCGGCGGCGACCAGTGGCGGGGGGTTATTTTATTATATGCATATTATGTAAGTGCACCTAATTTGTGGCGAGCACCGGAGGGAAAAGGTTTGGTTTCTGAATGGCAGAGTTGGCTGGAAACGACCAACATAAGCTGTTTTGTACAGGTGGGGCGAAAAAAATACGTTTTTTGAACAAAATTATAATTTTGATTAACTAAGGGAGAAATTTTATTTGTTACAAAAGAAAACGAAATTAGTTAGGGAATGAATTTCCAGAATTGTCAAGCGTTTGACAATGAGGGACAGTTTGTGACCGTAGCCTGCGCGAAAACAAGTTCAAATTGGAAGTAGAGGAGGTTTCGAAAAATTACCATTTAAATCACGAGAGTCAAGAAGGCAGCGAGATTTATCAAGCCGTTTGACAGTTCATGGTTCCATAGTTCTAGGCTGTCCAAATTAGTGTGCTAATTAGTAATATCAATCTGTGTGACACCTTGAACTGTCAAACGTAAAAGTTGAAGCAGTGCTATCAACTCGAATAATTTTTTCTTTGAATAAAATTTAGAAAATATTTTAATTTAACAAAAGAAGAGATACAAGTACAGTGGCATTTTTAAGACCTGAGATTAGTTCCCGTGGCCATCTGAAACAGCCAGTCGGGACATCAAAGGAAGCTTAACAGCGTTACCAAATTTACGCCAGTTCTAAAACTGATCCACCTTGTACTTAAAACCAATCTAGTCATCGTACTTCGCACTTTCCGTTGCCAACCTAACGGAAACAAGTGTCATAGAAAGGGCAACCAACAAAAGTGAAAATTGAGAAACCAAATCTTCCTAGTGTTAACTAATCATTGTATCTCACATATATTTTATCTATGCTTATATTTTGTATTAATATCCTTAGAGTAACGTATTTTATTATGATTATTACAATAAAATAAACGATAACAATGAAGATTGTTTATTTTAACAGTCACCATCTAACAATCATTCGTCATGGCGATTAGACGGTGACGTTACCTAACCTCTTTTTTTTTCTAGAACAAAAAGGCAGCTGTCCAGTGCGGTACTGAGGCACAGGGAATTAGGGGGCGGCTTCTTAGGCTCTGAAGAACTCCACCACCAATACGGAGATCCTCAAGGCGAAGAGAAGTGCCGAATCATGTAAAGTGACGAACGTGTTTCGTCGGACGTCTTTTGTCCCTTTGTTGACGCTCTTATTTGATTCGTGGATCGAATAAAAGCTTCGACGGGGACGAAGAAGACGGTGAGTGTTTTACTTTGTTCACTAAGAAACTTGTCTTCATATAAATCGTTAGAGAATTTTGTAATGATGAGAGACTTTTATATATTTTTTATTTATATAAGTATTAGAGGACTCTAAGATCTCTTCAGGTTTCTGTTTTTGGGAAATCTGGAGGGGTCGAACTTAAGTAGTCTTTTTTTCTTTTATATTAAAACAATAGCATTTTTATACCACGGAATTATAATTCCAGGTTTAGTATAAGTCATGGTAATTTTTTGTATTTTCCTGTGTTCAAATAAATTCTTTACTCTAGGTTGTTTTTTTTTTAGAATTTCTTGTGCCTTATTGTTTATTGTAAGTCGTGCATGTCTAAGCTTTAAATTAGGTCAAAATCGATGTTCACAGTTGAATTCGAAATAAATATATTTTCACCAATTGTTTTTTCATGATGTCATTTCCCCACATTCGCACATGATGTCATTGCTTTATTTATGGACGTCACGAGGTCACTTTTCACTTTCGGGTTCAATGTCGACGGGTATATATGTACAGGCCGTCCCCAAAGTAAACACTTCTGGAAAATTATTTATTTTATGTACATTAGGAAATATGATATTTACTCTTACAACTCTCAACGAGTCGGCTTAAAACCTGCTGATATACAAACCTTACGTTAAAATAATTTATAACTCATATAAATATCGATGTTCTTTTGTTTTTGAAACGCGACAGTTTCAGTCGGTAAACGAGTGTAAACGCGCTAGCCTCTAACTTTAAATTTACGTTTGTATTTTGGTAAAACTGAATTGTTTTCACTTGATGCGTCCATAACAGTCCTAGAATGGTGCACCACCGACTTTAATCTGTATATACAATGTATTCCGGGTCGGTCACTTCGACTTGCACGAACTGCGACTGCAGCATTTGCATGTTGCCGGAGTTACGCGCCATATTGTTCCTAGATCTGAAAAAAAAACACGATGATAATTTGACGACCGTCGAAAATGGAACTTACTTCGCCTTGGCGTGTGTTAGAATGTGACTTTTTAGGTTGGTTGATTGTGCAAACTTCTTGTTGCAACCGTCGAAGGGGCACACATATGGCCTATCACCCGTATGAATCCTAACATGAGTCCTGTAACAAAATCTAGCAGTCAGAGAACGACCTTGAAGAATTTAGATATGACTCATGGTAATGTGATTTTGTGTAATGTTACGACATCACGTGACTCATCTATATACAGGGAGTTCCAGCTATAACGTACTATTCCGTACTTTTTACTATAGGCAGCCCTCACCTTAAATTAAAATCGAGACTAAACCTCTTCCCGCATCCCTCGAAAGTGCACTGGAACGGTTTTTCCCCGGTGTGTACCAACTGATGCCTCTTAAGTTTACTAGATTCTACGAAAGCTTTACCGCATTCTGCGCACACGTGCACACGTGGGCCGTGTGTGTGTAAGTGTTTTCTCATGGCGGAGTTGTCTCTGAACATTTTGTTGCAACCTTTGTGGGGGCACGCTGGAAAAAAAAATCGTAGTAAGCAGGGTGTACGTTAACGAGACCGAAGAAGCGAATTTCGTACCACTCTGACTTACCGATGGTTCGGTCAGTTGTGTCCTGATTGGGTCTACGGACTCTGGGACTTTTGAGTCCGGGCCTGGCGAATTCTGCTAATTGTTTGGGGTCTGAGAGATCTAATCCTGGAATTCCATCGGCAGGTATTTTTTTCCCACTCATGTACTCTGTGTAGTCCGGATCCGGCTCTGGATTCGAGCCTTCATCTAAAAATGAAGAAACAGTTTAAATTTCGCGCTCAAACTCGACAGGATGTTGGTTGATCACGTTTCGTGGGCACTGCGCATTAATTTAAGGTTGCCATATCGCGATGGGGCTGTCGAACTGGTCACGTCGATCCCTCGATCAGATTTGAATTTGGCGCCATTCGGGGGCAGCCTCCCCATCCTCCGCCATGCTGTTTCCATCAGCACGGCCATGACAAAATATGGCAGAAAATGTCGCGATGGCCGCCCCGCGTCCGTCTAAAATCCGCGTACCGCCGCCCCCACGAAAGTGCACGTCCTAAAAGTGTGACTTACCGTCGCTGGCCCCCGACGCCCACATTGTAACCGAAAACTCCCCTTCCATGGTTTTGATTTGCACCTGTTTCTGTTCCCATTTTCTCGGCTTGGTCTCCACGTGCATGTCACTGAGCAACATCTCGTTATCGCGTCGCCCTAAGATTCCGCCGCCAGCTCGATTTTTCGCTGGTGATTTGCGTTTTTTGGACGGTCCTGGAGAGGACTCCACGTACAAATCGGAAGCGTCCGGGACCGGGACGTCGTAAATGTTGAGGGGGTCTCCCGAATCGTCGATGATCTCCTCCTGAGCCTCCAAAATTATATCGCGACCCTCCAACGGCTGCATGGAGATCATCGGTTCACCGCATTCTACGATTGTCTCGACTGTGTCGGAAATGTCGACAGGAATCGACTCGATTTCGACGCATTCTTGGATGTCCGGTTGAATTTCCACCTCGCACATGATATTCTGGTGGTCCGCCATGACGATGCTTCCTATTTTGTTTATAAAAGATGGTCGCGGCAATATGGCTACTCACTAACACAACAATGGCGGCGGCAGACACTGATCGCCGCGACCGCTACAATCAAGTTCAAGGAAAATGAACGCAGTTACGACATTCTAACATCATTATCTCTCTCTCGCACTCTCTACCCTTCAGAGACACGTATCTCTGAGTATAAAGCGTACAGTTCGGGAATGGGCGCCACCTCCCGACTCTCTTTCGAAACAAATAGAGTAGAAGACTGTAAAAGTGGGCGCGGAGCATATTAAAAAATATCACAACGAAAAAGAAACCTTGTTTATTTACTTTTGGTTGTTTACGCTGGTTTTAACATCTGCGATCACAGTAATCTTTGCTTTCTCGAAAAAAGAAAACGAGACTAATAAAGAAACGTCATTTTCGAAGTAAAATTTCGTACAATTTATTCGAATTTCACGATTTCGGAAAACTAACATCTTTATTTTATTTCTAAACGGCTGAACCAAAAAATTATGGTCAGTTATGCAACTAACCATACCAATTATTTCTGCACTATGAAACTTATTTCATATCATTTCAGATTCTTATTCGTGTGAGAAAAATAAGTCATAAACTTCCTTATTTCGGCTAAAACCTTGAACAAACGCTTAAATCCAAAATATTTTTTCTCGTTGTATATAGCGACATCCAGTGGCGATATGATAAATTGATAAAAAATGCAAAGTAGATTTCTTTCAAGACTTGGAAGTAAGCGGGAATTATAATTTCGCCAAAAAGTAAGGTTGGTACTGCTACATTCCGTCGTATATTGGCAGCTCTCCTCGGCTATTTTTAACTTCAAATGTTATTATTATTTAAGAAAACATAACATTTACTATCTTGATGTGACAGATGACAGATAATAGTAATAATAATAATGATTCATAATGATAGTTTGACTTAGCTTAAGCAATGTTAAAGAAATCGTTAAAAGACGTTAAAATCTATAACTCTGTAAAATTTCGTCCAGTACTTAAATAGAAATGACTTTCTTTTCTTATTTTAATCGCAGCCTGCAATGGAAGCAGGTGTCGTAAAACAATCGCCTCCACTTCCAAAGAATAAGAACTTTTTATTGCCTTAACTCAGTACTTAAGTACACTTATTGCAACAAATCACAATGCACAAATAAATAAATCGCTACATTTTTACACCGCCCCCATCAGTCTCATCTTAAGTCGCTTTACTTTTTCTCTGCGACGGCACCGGAGGATGCAACGTCCTCACCTTCGCACTCGGCTTCTTCATATCCCCAGTATGATAACACTGATTCTTATAACTCGAGCAATTCGAATCAGCAATGCTTCTTCCATCACCTTCATCTCTTCGCGACATTTCAGAAAAAGGAGACAAACGCTTCGGCTCCTCCTTCTTAACATCCCTGAAGAACAAAATTGAAAGAATGTCATCCAAAGAGGGACTCACCTTAGTCCTTTCTTGTTCTTCACTTCTCGTTCCAAAATGTCAGCCGTGGTAAGATCGGAGCTTTGAATTTGCTGCAGACTTCCGGTATCGGCCATCCACGGTTTCGTCACCTTCGTTTTACATCCGCAAGTGTCGGATTTGCAGCGAAGACACTGTTTGAGTTCTTCACCGGATTCTTCGAGGATTCCGAGAGTGATTTTTTCGAGAACGCCACCGTCAGTCTGAGGGGCGGAACTTGAGGTTTGGTTGAGGAGGAGTTTAGAGAGGGGCGGTGCTAAGCCCAGACCGATGTTGCGTTCGTGATACACCTCCGAGATGGTCGGTGTCAGCTCTCGGTTAATGTGGCGGAGTTGAGTGGCTAAGATGGTGTCATGGAGAGTCGTCTGGTTCTTCGTTTCGCTCTTGGTGAGCTCCGGAGTTTCGTCTTCGTTCGGTTTGTTGTCGTTGAAGTAGAGGAGTCTCTCGTTGGCCGGAAGCGTTTCTTCGCTTGGTAGCGTGATGGGTTTGCGTTGACCCATGATGGTCTGACCCGGGCTGAGCTCGGTACGCACACTCAGGCGGTCGAGCGTGGACATGGCCGTCCTCGACTTCCTGTACTTGCGCGTGAAGAGTTTAGCTTCCATCTTTTCCAACTCGCTGTCCGAACTGTTCTCGAAGACTCTCTGCGGTAAGTACTTGGTTAGATCGATTAGAGGCTTCGTTCTGGACGGTGGTAACGGAGGGATCTGAGTTTGGCGCCGAAGAACGGTAGCGTGACCGTTGTCCCAGTCCGTGGCCGAACTCGCGGAGCTAGAACTGTCAGGGCGGTGATCCTTGCCGTCACTCTGCGAGTACAAGTTCTTGATCCTCGTCTGGTGAGCTAAAGACAGCGCCATCTGGCTCTCCGGAAGAACAGGAGGACTCGGAGTGAAAGCATCCGTATCTCTTATGTTTTTGCGCTTGGTATCAAGTAGCGGCTTCGTGGTATCCGTGGGATTCGCCGTGCGCCCGTCCGGTTCCCCTCTTCGCCTCACATAGCTCGTGAAAGCCCCACCTAAGCGCTTGGTTGGAAGCACCGTGCGGGCGAACGTCGGAGGCACCCTCGAAGTCCGTGGTGACTTCGGCACCACGAGCTCGTTGTCCGAATGCGAAAATTCGTTATCAACGGACGCTAAAGACTCCAAGCTACTCGAGGAATCAATCGTCAGACTCTTCGGGGCCTCCTGAGTGTCGAAAAGAGCCAACAATGCCTGGAGCGTGAACTGGATGTTCCTCCGACTGGCCTGTTTCCCAGTCCGCAGAGTCACCTTATCCTGTCCCACGTCCGTGAGATCGAAACCAAGAGACGCCAACAATTCGTGACAACCCGGTACCCTCCAAAGTCTACAAACAAAGAGTCAGAAGAGTCAAACAACAAGAGCACGTACCTGACGTTGAGCGCCACCTCCACGCTCTCGGTGTCGGTAAACTGCCCTAAAGCCGACTGGATCACACCTATAATATCATCCGCTACGTCCGAATTCAAAGTTAACTTCGACAATGCGTGGATCGAAGTGTTGGTCAAGCCGAGAAGAGCCTGAAGACTCGCCGAACATTGCGTGAGGCGTTCGTCCGGATCAGATTGCGGGAAAAAGACGCTGCTCGGGATCCCGTTGGACGCCGGCTCGAAGCGGAATCCCACGCTCATCAGGAGTTCGCGCCAGCCACTTATCGAGCCCACCTACAAGAAGTCAGTACCACCTCTCAACATCTCTTTTGTTTTTACCTTGTTTTCAATGGACTTCTGCGTGGTATACATCGCGTTCTTCTGACCTCGATGGATCCTCTGGAGGCTCTTCTCCACGAGATGTAGCGTGACTCTCAACGCGTCTCTGCATTTGTCGGGAACTTGAAGAAGTTCGCACAGTGCTTGGCCCATCATCGCCACTTTGTTGGATAGTCGGACGTTGAGTCCCACGAGGAGGAAACCGGCCCAATTCGCGGGGTGGGCGAAATGTTTGGTGTGTTGCACGGTCTGCATGGCTTCCGCTAGAGCTCTGAAGAGGTGTTAGGAGAAGAAGTGGAGAAAGAGAGACTTACTTTGCGGCGCGGGTTCCTTGAAGCATAGCCGAGTAGAAGGCGCGGAGAAGGATCTTGGAGGCGGTTTCCGGCACCGGCCATAAGGAGACTAAGACTGCTTGGGCCCCGGCTGCTAGGAGGGCGCGAACGAGGGCGACGAGGCCGTCGGAGGTGGCCCAGCCTTGCTGGTCGCGGGTATGAGAGGAGCTCACCTGCAGAAAGAAGATTTTAATGAAACGTTCGTGTTCTAATCCAGCGTTGATGTCACCACTGCAAATTAGTTGTTACAACTCTAAAAAATGATTTAAATTTTCTGAGGCTACAAAAGCATCGCTGGGTTCACATCTTAACACAAATTTAAGCCCAAAGCTTCCATAAACTTCGAATGCGAAAGGCAGAGTGGCGAGACTTCAACGCTAGGTTCGTGTCCTAACCCACTGAACTCGACTTACCACAACCAACCGTGCCGACAACCGCAACGAAAGGATATCCGCAGCACTCAGAAGAAACTCCGAGAGCGGTGGCAGCTCCGCCGTCGTCGACATCTCACTCTCCTCCTCTTCACTCGGATCCGTCATATACAATCTCTTCTGACTCTGATCCAACACCTCCGCAGGACTTAACACCAACGAAGACAACTTCCAAGAAACGTGCGTTGAAAAGTGGACACACTCCGCTTCTTGTATCTGATTGAGGATTTGTTCTTTCGTCGCAGCACTTCCTAACAAAACTTGTGCTTGCAGCAATTCGGCGACCATGGTAGCTTCTTGTTCGGCTTGAGGAATGTCTTTCCAACCCCAGTGCTCCGTTACCGTGTTCGGAAGCTTAGGATTACCAACGATGAGGCTGCGAACCGCTTGATCGTCTTGTTTCCTAGTACGGCCCCCACGAAGAGAAGAAATGTTGGGAACAATAAGGAGAGAGAATCTTTCGCAGAGGTATTCCGAGTTCTCGTTGGAGGAGCGAAGAACTGGAAACGGAACCAAGTATAAGTCGCCTTCGAGGACCAAGATGAGTTCGCGACGGTTCGAGTTTTCCTTCGGGAGGTACTCTTCGAACGGTTGGATGAGAAGAGTGTAAAGAGCGTGAAGACACGACGGTCCTTTCCACGTTTGGCGTGTTGGGACTCTTGTAGATCCTTGGGTGCTGGCACTGGAGCGTGTACTGCCTTGAAGAGACGCGACCGAGCCTCCCACGCTCCCCAAAGAGAACAAAGAACTGAGAGAATAGTTGCTACTGTTGAGTAGGTGCTGGCGGTTGACCATGCGCAAGAACCCGCTTCTTTCGTTTAGTGTGTCATCGGAGTACTCTTCGGTGATGGTCGAGCACGGAGATAACTCAACGCCGAGACTATCTCGCACCGAAGTGACCAGTTTTTCTAAGACTCCGGTACCGCTCGGAACTTCTCCTTTTTCTTCATCGTCGTTGAGCGCCTTCGCGTGAAACTTGACCACGCCCTTCGTCGGTACGATCAACCACGCGTACAAGAACCCTGCGGCCACACTATAATACAGCACCGACGCTCTTTGTCTGTTAACAATCTCTTTAATTTGGTCTAGACTCCCAGCCCCGACGTCATCGAACTTCTTCTTCACTCTACTCTCGCTGACTTGGCGCTCCAACAACAAATCAACAAAAGCTCGATTCCTTCCTCTTTCGGCCACCACAAGCGCTTCTTCCTGTCTATTCAACCCGACCAACACTCTCTGCAGAACCTGATAACTCGAAGTTTGCAACTCAAACAGCGACAACTTATAATCCGGCGTGTTTCTAGCCTCCCTCCTGATGGTCTCCAAGAGATGCGTTGCCGCTTCTAACTGCTTCTGAGCCCCCTCGAGGTCTCCGTTGGACCACAGAGTCAAGCCCAGGCGATTCCTGATCCGGGCTTCTTCATCTCGGCGCCCGAGAGCCTCGGCTATGCATAGACCTTGCGTTAAATAGGCCACGGCTTGGGTTCTGTTACCGAGAAGTTGATGGACGCGGCCGAGCGAACTGTACGCCATGGTCTTGGCGAGTTGGTCGTTAGTGCTGGCTGCGATCTGGAGGTGTTGTTCTTGGTAGCGTACTGCTTGTTCGAGGTTTCCAAGAGCTTCGTGGACTGCTCCGAGGTTGCCGTACGCTCGGCTTTGTAGCACCGGCATTCCGAGTTGTTCGGCGATGTCGAGGTCGTTTTGGTGGTAGCGGAGGGCGGTGGTGTATTCGCCCATTTGTTGGTAGACGGTGCCGAGACCGCAGATCGAGTCGGCTTCCATGATTTTGTCGTCTGCAAGAAAATACAAGATTTTAATAATGAAAGTTAGATTTATCGCGTTTGTTAGGTTGGTATTAACCGTTTACAGGCTTTGATAATTTGGGTTTAGGTTTCAGGTTGCAACTGCTTCGAAATTCCTAAGGAATTAGATTTTTAAGGTAATTTTGGGTTCGTGTACTGATCGTCATTGATGTCACCCACAAAGAAATGAAATTTGAATGATTTATGTTTCAACTTCTGCAAAAATGTCAATTTTTCAGTGCATTAAAATTTCGATTTTTGTTATTCTGAACCACAGGAAATTTTAAATCTGAACTTGCAAAAATTCAGCGAATTTTGAACTTACTTTTGGTGACTTCAACGCTGGGTTCGTGCCTTAACCTAATTTCATTTCCTTAACCTAAAAAATACTACTACGAATTTTGACAAATTTTCAGGCTTTCAGTTCTTCAAAAATTTAATTTTTTGATTTAAATTCTTTCGGACTTATTTTTCGGTTTAAATGGACACTAAAAATAGAGTTTTAATGTCGGTTTTTAGGTACTTTAATGCTAGGTTCGTTCGTTGACATCACCACAAATTTTTTGTCGTTTAATGAATTTTGAGTTCTAAGAGGGACCTTAAAGATTAGGTCTTATTAATTTGAACTTTCTAACCGATACGAAACCAAATTCTGCTGTTAATTCTTTAATGTCTTAATTCGATTTAAAACCTAATTCTGGAAAAAGTTGACAGATTTTGGAGACTTCAACGCCGGGTTCGTGTGCTAACCCATCGTTGAGATCTCTCAAACACTCAAACTTACTCAAATCTCTCGCGATCGCCTTCTGGTGGTCCAAACAAGAAATCGCCTGCTCCAAATTTCCCAAGTTCGCATGCAGCTGCCCCAATTCCCCGTAAGCCGCAGCTTTGGCATCAGGACTTCCCAGTTCGTGAGCCACCACTAATCTTTTCTCCAGACAAACCAGAGCTTGCTGAAGATTACTAAGAGCTTTCTGAGCTTGTCCGAGTCCACGATACGCTCTCTCTTGGTCTCTAACACTCTTCAATTTAAGAGCGATGGCTAAGTACTGCTCATGACACTTGGCAGCTTCTTCAGGATCTCCAAGAGCGTCATAACAATCCCCTAGGTTCCCAAAAGCTCTTCCTTTATCCAACTGAGCCGTAGAGGAGCTCAACCTTTCAAGAGTCGCCAATTGTTGTTCGAAATACCCAATCGCGTCTTCGTAGTGCGCCATGTTCAACCGAGCTATCCCCAAGTTACCATAAGCTTGAGCTTCAACCGCGCAGTCTTGGAGTTCTTGAGCTCTTTCCAACTGCTCCTGGTAACACTTAACAGCGTGGGTGTAGTTACCGAGAGCCATATGTACAGCGCCAAGATGACCATGAGCTCGACACTCTCCCGAAAGCTCGGACATTTCTTGTCGGAGAGTGAGTTCTTGAGTGTGGTAACCTAAAGCTTTATCGAGGCGCTTTAAAAGTCTGTGGGCTATGCCCAGAGCTCCACAAGCCGCGGCCTCCATTCCTCGGTCTCTGTTGCTTCGAGCGAGAGCTAACTGTCGGTGGTACATCTTCACGGCTTCTTCAGTTTCTCCCATTTTGATGAGGACGTCGCCGATGTTGCCGAGAGCGCGGAATTTGCCGGCGAGGTTGTTGGTCATGTGAGCTATAGCGAGGAAGTATTTTTGACACTCAAGGGAAGTTTCGAGTTGGCCGAGGGCTAAGTGGGCCAGACCCAGGTTACAATAGGCGCGGCCCATATTCATTTTGTCTTGGAGGTCTTTTGCGAGGGCGAGATCTTGGTCGTAGTAACGCACCGCTTCTCTGTAGTTACCGATGCAGTAGTGAGCGTAGCCTGAAAAAAAAAATACGATTCAAATGATTTTTTAAAGACTGAGAGACTTCAACGCCGGGTTCGTGTCCTAACCTGGCGTTAAAATCACCCTAATTCCAGACTTGAATGCTGGGTTCGTATGCTAACGCGGTGTTAAAATCGCCACGATTGGAGATTTCAACGCCGAGTTCGCCCTAAAACCTTACAGTACCTAAAAAGTGGCAGGCTTTGGCTTCGCCCTCGACGTCGGCGAGCTCTTGCGACAGCATCAAATATTGCTCGTAGTAGGGTATGGCCTCAGCAAACTCCGATCTTGAACTCAAACAGTTGGCCAGATTAAGAAGAGCGCAAGCTTCTCCAGCTGTGTCTTTGAGTTCTCTTGCTATCCCTAGGTGGGCTCTGTAATGCAAAAGCGCCATGTCGTGCGCCCCCAAAGCCTGGTAAGCCACCGCTAGATTTCCATGTGTGCTAGCTTCGCTGCTTCGATCATGCACCTCTTTGCTTATGGTCAATTCTTGCTTATGGTACTTGATGGCTGACTCGTAGAACCCCGCAGCTGAGTACGCGTTTCCGATGTTCCCATACGCTCGTCCCATGCCTGCTCGATCTTGTAAATTACGCGCAATGGTCAAGTGGGCTTGATGTAACTTCAGCGCCGCGTCGTACTCCCCGAGCAACTGGTAGACGATCCCTAGGTTCGAGCACGCACGGCCTTCCCCGACTTTGTCTCTCGTGGCTAAGGCTACGTCAAGTTGGCGTTCGTGCCACTGTTTAGCTTGGACGTAGTCCCCGGCACACCGGGCTGCATGGCCGAGACCGGCGTACGCTCTGGCTTCCACGCTTTTGTCTCCGATGGCTTGAGCTAACCTGAGGACTTTTTCGTGGTAGACTATAGCTTGAGCGAAGTTTCTCTTGTAGTGGTGACTAGATCCAAGATTGCTGTAAGCGCGCGCTTCTTCAACTTGGTTACCAAGGCGACGTGCGATGCGTAGATGTTGAGTGTGGCAATCAACGGCGGAGTCAAAGTCGCCCATGGCCAGGTAAACAGCACCAACGTTGCCGATTTCACGGGCTTCTTGGAGGCGGTCCCCCATTTGTTTGACCAGTTGCACGCACTGCTTGTGGGAGGCGAGAGCGTTGGGGTAATCGCCGATGGCGGTGTAGACGTGACCCAAAGAAGTGAGGGCGGCGGCGGCAGCTTGGGTGTCTTTGCACTTCATGGCGAGGACCAGCTGGTAGCGGTGGGCAGTGAGAGCTTCTTTGTACGAGCCTTGACTGAAATAAGCCGACCCTAAGTTACCATGGGCCCTACACTCCCCTGCCGTGTCCCCCAGACTTTTCGCGATGGCTAGATCTTGCTGCATGTACCCGATAGCCTTATCAAGTTGGTTGAGAGCCCAATGCGCCGAACTCAAGGCGCTAAAAACCGACCCACGCAACTTCAAAGAACACGAACCGATTCTCAACGCCGCCTCCAATACCGTCACCGCCGAATGGTACAACCCGGCAGCCAACAACTCTTGACCCACCACCGAAATCAACACGAAAGGACTTTGATCTAACTTCATCACCTCCAGCTGCTGGAACGTGGGCTCCAAGTTGTGTCGAAGGGGCGATTTTATCGATGCCTCCACTAATCCTGCAAGAAGTTGCTGAGATGTTGGGTCTTGAGCGAGACCTTGACTGAAAGCGGCGAGGGCGTCGCCATGGCGGCCTAAACACTGGAGGGCTACTCCCTGGCGATAGTAGGCTTTAGGCCACGTAGGGCACAGATCTCGGGCTGTTATGGCATCCTGGAGGGCTTGGGCGAAGAGGCCTTGTTTTAGTTTGGCGGCGGAACGGTTGGAGTAGAGGATGTGGTTGGTGGGATCGAGTTGAAGAGCATCGGTGTAGAGAGCCACGGCGGTGGCGAAGTCGCCATTTTGGCAGGCCGAGTTGGATTGTCTGACTTTCTCGAGGAAGAGGGCGCGATTGGCGGCCGGAAGCTCAGAAGTGCCTTCCGGTTCGACCTGCAAAAAATCAGAGGTTAAGTTGAAAGCGGTTGCAGCATTCTAAAGTTGAATGGCAAATTTCGGGAGACTTCAACGGTGAGTTCGTGTTCTAACCCGTTGAAATCACCAATCAAAATAGAAAATAATGGAATTTCTCGGTGTTTTCAACTCACTTGAAACGCGCAACTCAACAAATTCTTCGTTGAAATTCTCAGTTTTTTAATTTAAGACAAATTTAACACCGAGTTCGTGTCTTAACCTTTGAAATCAACTGGAAACATTTTCATCAAGACAAAGCATGAAACAAGAAGTTCTCGGTACATTTCTCATTAGTTTACGCTGAATTCCACGAACAAATTCCCACAATTCATCGAGTTACAGGCTAATTTCCCGAGACTTCAACGCCGGGGTCATGTCCGAATCCACCATTAAAAGCACCTCCTTTTGGCCAAAATCGACGAAACCGCGCACTTCTTCCGACAGTTCCCACGGCACCCAACCCCCTAACCTTATTTTCAACCTACCTCCGTGAAATCCCTGTGCGACATGTCTCCCAAAATCTCCTTTTTCGCACATCCTCACTCAAAATCACTTTTAATTTTTAAAGCACAACCGTGAAATGGCGTACCGAAATCGCTACATCGTGGTAACGAAACGAACAACGGTCTGTGAACCCCGCATCACTTGGTATCTCCGATTCCAAAGATAATTTATCAAATCGTCGGAAACAAGTGCACAGTATCTAACAGTTATTTACCCGCATTCTTAAGGACGCCATATTGGAATGCAGGTACGAGATGGGCGGATGGGTGTTCCACCACGGTTGAGATTGGACCATGACTTTGAAAGTGACGGTAATTTACGAGATTTCGGTCTCAGGTCGACGATAGAGATAAAACAAATGCGCAAAGTTGTTTAGAGGAAAGTCTCGGACGATGAGAACCAAATCGGAGCTCTTTTTCTGTGGTGGAGTTGCATAGTCACTGTCTCGTTGCAACTGACCTTCAAAGAAAAAGGAAATGGATAATAAGAAAAAAATTGGTGACTTAGAAATTGTCCGGTGAACTTAAGAGTGGTGAGGTCACTATTAATCTCGTTATTTATGGACCCACGATGGCACGATAATTATAGACTTTACACTCTTAAGATAGAAGATAACACATTTTCACACGGTGTTAAAACGCGTCAAGAAATGAACCCGTGGGACAGCCAACCATGTTTAAAATACGCAGCGACGCTCCTGACGTAGATTAACAAAGAAACCGTTTTCTGGAGCTCCTCGGAGTTTTTTTTTAAACAAATGTAAATGTACCCCTTACAAGTATGCAACCAAGTATTCACTCTCTAGATGGCGACACATTCATGACAGCTGTTATCTGCTTTCTGTCACTCAAACTAACCTCCAATTCTTTGAATGTGAAGAGCCGCAGTCAGGTGAAATGTGGCCTCTTCTTGTCAGAACGTTGCGGCATTACGCCCCTGTCATCACTCTTCCTTTCGCCGCCATCATTGGAGTTATAGGTTATAACCTTGAAAATTTTCTCTCTGATAAGTACACTCCTTATAATGGTACTGATGACCTTTTGTTTTGCCCTTAATAAAACAAAAGTTGTAGATTCTATCAAGGATTCGCGTAGTGATAGGCTTCTCACCAACGAGGTTCTGGATGATGCCGCCAATGTTGAGAAACTCCGTTACAAAGCCAATGTGTTGGGAACCAACGTGTCGCCTTCTTTGGAAAACTAGAGTCGCAGATTCGAGTTTTTTTTTGTAGAGAAATTGTCTGTGATAATGTTAGTTTTTAAATAAAGTTATCGATTGTATAATTATTTTGATAAGTATAGTTGGTTGCCTACGTTAACTTGCGACCACGCAATACTACATTTAAATCAACTAATAGACCCCTAGCCAGATCTATTTATCTTGCAAAACTATGAAATTTTTTATCTTTAGGAATTCCCCACATGTACGCGCCGTTGTCATTCAAACAATGCAATGATAATAAATAAGTGGAAACTTTGAGATATCGCCAGTTAGTTAAAACTTACCTTCTACTAAACTCCTCCAAAAATGGCCAAAAAAGAAGAAACCATAGAGATAAATCCAAAACCGAACGCGTCATTAGTTGCGTACTTTAAAAGCGCCACACATTCCGATCTTAACATTATAATTGGTGACAGAAAAATCTTCGCCCATAAAGTAAGTTTTTTCCACGTTTCAAAAAATAATTTTTGGATTCCAGGCCATCCTCGCCTCGCGCTGTTCTTACTTCAACTCCGTGCTGTCACCCTCGTGTCACGTACGCCTCTGTCATGTCAATTTCTAACTCACAGTGTTAATTTCCAGGAACTCAGATTGAACGTGCCAATCCACGCCTTCGAGGAGATTCTAAAATACATCTATTTGGGTAAAACACACGCTTTTATTTCAGAATGTGACGCACTTTTCCAGGAGGCACGACTATCCCATTTGATGAAGCCTTGATCTCTGACATTCTAGATCTAGCTCGTGAGTTTTCCCTCCAACATTTAGAAGCTTTTCTAACGGAAAAAATACCGACGCGTCTCACAACTAGAAATGTTTGTCAAATTCTCAACACGGCGGCGTCGGAACTCAAAGAAAAATGTCTGAGTTTCATTGATGAAAATATTGAAGAGTTGAGGAAAAACAACACTTTGCAGACCTTGTCTCAAGTAAGAAAGTGGAGGTTTGGGGGTAGTTCTAAGTGAGTGGTTGTAGGAGACCATGGTCGAGGTGTTAAAGCGCGAAAACATACCATTGGATGAAATCGAAGTCTTTAAGATTGTCGCAAATTGGTGCGAAAATAACGAAGATGATGGTAACTTGGTCAGGGACTGCGTGCGCTTAGATTGTTTGACACGAAGCGAACTTTTGCACGTTGTGCGTCCGACAAAATTGTTCAGAGATTCACAGTTGTTGGATCTTATTTGTAATCTTGAAGTTGGTAAGTCTGCCGAAAGGAAACGGAGAGGGGGCTCAACTAAAGGGGAAGTTTGGGGAAATGGCGCAAACTTAGTGGATTTAGAATTGGAAGAAGAAACAAAGACGCCGTTCCCTGGTTAGTGTAGTTGTTATTTTTTCGGTTAGAGACTAATTCGCGATTGTAGCACGAGACGAAAGTGACACAGGAAAAGATAATTTAGAACGGTTAGCCGAAGGAGAAGAGAGAGAGGATGAGAAAGAAAAAGAAGAACAAGAAAAAGCGGTAAAAGAAGAGGAGAAGGAGGGAGGAGAAGAGAAAGAAAAAAATGGGGATGAAGAGGAGGAAGAAGAAGAAGAAGAAGAAGAAGAAACAGAGGAAAAGGGAGAAGAAGAAAAAGAGAAGGAAGAAAAAGAAGAGGAAGTGGAGGAAGAAAAAGAGGATGAGAAGGAAGAAGAAGAAACAGAAGAACAAGGGGGGACACAAGAAGAAAATGAGGAGGAGGAAGAAGAGGAAGAAGAAGAAGAAGAACAAGGAGGGAAACAAGAAGAAAATGAGGAAGAAAAAGAAGAGGAAGAAGAAAAAGAGGAAAAGGAGGAGGAAGAAGAAAAAGAGGAAAAGGAGGAGGAAGAAGAAAAAGAGGAAAAAGAGGAGGAAGAAGAAAAAGAGGAAAAGGAGGAGGAAGAAGATGAAGATGAGGAAGAAGAGGAGGAGGAGGAGGAGGAGGAGGAGGAGGAGGATGAGGAAGAAGAAGAAGAAGAGGCGGAGAGAAAAGAAGAAGAGGAGGAAGAAAAGAAAGAGGAGGAAGACGAAGATGAGGAGGAGACGGAGGATGAAGATAAAATAAGAGAACAGAAAGATGAGGAAGAAGAAGAGGAAAAGAAAGAGGAGGAAGAAGAGACGAGAGAAGAGAGCGTTTTTGATCCAGTTCCCATGCCTACCAACGTTGTTCGTTCTTGTGAGTCTGGGTGTCCTACAGACACCGCATTTTTTCCCTCTGGCAACACTGCAGAACTGTTTTCTTAACCTAAAAGTGTCAACGTGACGTTGACAGGCAGAGTTGCCAACATATTTCAACTTTTAAAGTCTCCTTTTTTTAGCGATGTTCACAAATGTAGCATCCTCCTCCGAGTTGTTGTCTGGAGATAAAAGCGCAAACTTTTACTCCTCTCACGTCATCGACAAGGGCGCCATCGTCATAAAACTCGACCAGCGATATTATTTAAATCACATCAAAATGAAGCTCAACGACAAGGACCGACGGTACTTATTGAACAGCGAAAAAGCGCTCTCGATAACGTAAATTTACAGTTGCTGCTCTTACTACATAGAAGTCTCTTGGGACGACATAAACTGGATCAAAATCATCGACCATCGATCTTTCCCCTGTCGGTCCCAACAAACTCTCTACTTCCAAGAACAACCAGCTCAGCTGATCAGAATTGTCGGCACATCTAACTCTAAAGGAGACGTTAGTTCTTCGTTCTTCCATTCTCTGTTTTCACTCTTTTGTTTCTAGGAATTTGAGCTGTTGTCTTTCTCCGCGTTTCTGAAGAGAGACATTCCACCGGTCGTTAATGGTATATTAAGACCTAAAAACAACGTCGCTACTATCGAGAACGGCGCTCTTTGCATCGAAGGATATAACCCAGAGGCGATATTCACGGGAAATGGCATCACGTGGCACAAGATCAACAAAGGGAGCATCGTGATACAACTAGGTACCAACATTCGTCTTTAAACTCTATTAAAATCCCTATTTTAGGTCAGCCTTACTTGATTTCTGTGATCAAGTTAACGTTGTATCGTGAAAGCTATAAATACAGGGTGGAGACATCGAGAGATAACGAGAATTGGGAGCTTGCTGTTGATAAAACGCAAGACTTTTACAGTTCGAGGCAAGTCTGCACGTTTTCAGAGAGAGTTGTGGTTTTTGTGCGTCTTATCGGGATAGCTACGAAAAACTCGGGTCAGGTAAGGAGGAAATGTGGAAAAAAAATTTGATAAATGTGACTTTTTTTTCAGCGTGCTACCTTTAATTGTACTTATTTTGAGTGCAGTGCCGGGAATTGACGACCGTTCCTATTACAAACGTGGCAAATTGTACTATTTTATAGTCATCAATAAAAAATTGAACAACATGATCACATTGAAACCACTTACTCAAAAAAAAGTTTTTCTAGTGTGATTTGTTATCACAAGCGATATCACAACTAATTTTGAAGAAAAATGTGTCAATGGGTCTGATTTCATAATTATTTTCTTTAATTTGTTTTCCTTTACCGATAAGACATGATGGCACTTTAAGTAATTGATAAAACGATTACGAAAAAAACGAGGCGTTATAAGATTAGATGAATTAGACTTAGGATTATAGATGGAAAAACCCATATAAAGTTACAACAATAAAGCATTAATTGATGATTAATTGATTATATGATCTACACATCGTAATAATCTGAACTAAATACGGCTAAATTTAAGCAGTATGGATAATTTTTTCTCAAAAACAACCTTAATCTACAGAAGTAAAAATCGATTTGACTAAACTTAATTAATTTCAATCAAATGCTAATGACTCAGACTAAACCAAGACACATTGAACTAAATTGGTCTAAATTTAACCGAGACAAAAATTAAGTCTGAATAAAATAAACTAAGTAGATTTGAATAAATTAAATTAATTTGAATCGAATTGTCTTCGACTAAACTAAGATTATAAGTACTAAATTTAAACTAAATGTGACTAAATTTAACCGATATAGGCTAAGTTTTATAACTTGAATGGAGTTTGCATAAATGCGACTAAAATTAACTAAACCAAGACGACTTGCTCTGAACTGAAGTAAATATGGCTAAATTTAATCAAGACTGAATGCAATACTAGATCTACCAAATAAAACGTATGGCGTATTATTAACAGACATAACCTTACTATTTATTACACGACAACAAGGCTTAAGTAAACGGAAATAAATCCTGAAAATAACAAATTTTTGTAAAAAAGCAACAAACATGATCGGGATCGCAAGACACAATACGAACACACACGAGAAAGATCAACAGCTCAAACTGACAGTTGACAGAAAGAATGACATGAAAAAATGAATGATGTTACGACATGCCTTCGCGCAAACAAAAAAAAATCCTTAGGTAATATTACCAGAATATTAAATGTCATCTGTCATATGTGAAAGCGAAAACGTATCTCCATATATGACATTATAAATGTCAAATAAAATGTTAATTAAAAAACATGATTTTTGTGAAAAATACGACTGTTACAATAAATACTCCAAAAGCGAGGCCTTTGCCCATCTTGTCTCAATCGCAAAACATTCTCGGTTTCAAGATTGACTCGATTATAAATTATCTTGATCGCTTGATACTTTATATATAACTCGATAATAAAAATTTTTGTTACAATAGAAATGAGATAAGTCACTTCTTTCTGATACCTTTAAAGCAAATTTTTACATCATGGTATACAACGAAGAGACCCTCGAAATAAGCCCATTTCGTGGGTGCAAAGAACCAGACGAAGACATGGCGCCACTCGTGCTAAACGAACGTTTTTCTGATATTGAATTCCAGATCGGGGACAAGATAATCCCCGCCCACAAAGTAAGCTATCAAATATATATATAATATATATTAATCCATACTTTCAGATCATCCTCGCATCTCGCTCTTCTTATTTTGCTGCCAAAATAGATAAAAGAACAAGCAGAGTACGTCCCTGGAATTTTTAATTTACAATCACCGAACCTAATTTTCAGGAAATTCCAATTGACGCTCCCTTGCGCGCTGTTGAGGCTGTTCTCAAATACATTTACACCGGCTCTGTGTCAGTTCCGTTCGATGTAGACTTGCTTTGCGATATTCTGAATCTTGCTGAGGAGTTCTCGCTGACGCCATTGACAACTTTCGTGTGCCAAAAGTTACAGTTTTCTTTAAACACACGAAATGTTTGTCAGATTTTGGATAGCGCAAACTCTGAGCTCAAAGAAAAGTGTCTTGAATTTATAGCTCAAAACATTGAAGAGATACGCAAGAATGACACTCTCCAGACTTTGTCTCAAGTAAGAGTGAAGATTTGTGACGGAGATCTTAACACTTGTTTGTAGAAGTCCATGGTCGAGTTGCTGAAGCACCCAAATTTCCCGTTGAGTGACATCGAAGTCTTTAAAGTCGTGGCCGAGTGGTGCAAGATCAACGAAGATCGTCAAGACTTGGTCAAAAACTGCGTTCGCTTCTCTTATCTCACAAGAGCTGAACTCTTGAGCGTGGTCCGACCGAGTGAACTAATCAAAGACTCGGAAATACTAGACCTTATTACGGAGATCGAGTTTGGTGAAGTTACAAGACAAGATGGTGGACCAGTTGAAGATAGTAGCAACACGGAATCGGAAGATGAAGATGACTTTCACAGCTGTAAGTCTTCATTGTTTTGACTGATACAAAACTCTGGTTTTTAGTGGATGGAGAAAAAAAGGAAGACAATTTTTTATCACCCGTTGATGAGGAGATGCACGAATGGAACTTTTCATCTTCTGTTGAGCTACTGTCGGGAGAAACAGGAGAGAACATCTTTGCTTCGCACGTCATCAACAACGGAAACATCGTGTTAAAACTAGACCGACCGTACCTTCGGAATCACATCCAGATGAAATTTCCGTTCGATGAAAAACGGTAACTAATCAAAACTGTAGTCCGAATACTAAAATTTCGTTTTTCTAATTTGCTGTTGTAACGAAATTGATAACACACTCACCCTATACCTGGTTGGTAACACATATTGGGCGAAATGTCAAATGTCACTAACTTTAACCTTACAGTTGCAAGCCAGGTACAACATTTTCATCGGTAGCAAATTAACCGAGGCATTTTCTGCAATTTGCTGTGTTTCTAGGGGAGCGCAGATAATTTCTGAATTCATCCCGGAGCACTAATTTTGCAATTTTTTTTTTGGAACAAATGACGACGTTTAGTCTACTTCGTTCATGTTTAAACTGTCAACTATGAAAGGTTCCACCAACTACATATCACAAAATTCCCTAAATTATCAAATTTCATTTTATAGGTGAATTCGTTTGTATCAAACCACTCGATAAAAAATATGGTTGGTATTGTTACATCCTAGTACATTGGCAGCTATGCTCGGCTGTTTCAAACTTCAAATTTTATTTGACAATTAATTTAGTTTTAAACAAACAGAAAAGAAACATAACCTTACCCCGTGTCTTGATGTGATAGATGACAAATTATTCCTCACACTCCATAAAAGACAAACTTACACAACTCATTTAAAAAAAAAATACACTAGAGAGTACGGATAGAACCGAATTTTCACACTAAATTTCATTTATGAAAATGACAGGTGTGTTTAGTCCACTTGATTAAAATTTAAAATGTCAACATTGAAATAAAGATTTCACCAACTGTCACAAAATTCCCTAAATTATCACATTGGAATTTCTATGTAAAAAAAATGTATTTAACATGCAAATTAGAAAAAATAGCATATAAAACTTAAAAGCACTCGTCCTTTGGACTCATGTCTAAATAAAGGTTTTATAAAACTAGTTTTTAATATACTATTGTAGAATTCACAGTTACATCATCCAACCGTGCACTTCTTACTCTTATTACATAGAAGTTTCGTTGGACAACAAGAAATGGACCAAAGTCATAGATTACACTCGCTTTCCCTGCCATAGTCTCCAAAGCTTATACTTCAACGCACAATACGTCCAGTTCATCAAAATCGTGGGAACCGCAGCTTCCAGAGGAAAAGTCAGTACTCACTTTCACCTACCCCGGCTTAATTCTCATTTCCAGAATTTCGTGGTGGAATCACTGGAAACCTTCTTCAGTGATGATATTCCAGAAACCGTTGATGGTATAATCCGTCCAGAGTACAACGTCGCGACGGCAATGAACCACGCTAGTTGCATCCAAGGGTAAGGTAAAAGGATAACAGTGCTACCAACACTAGACGTAATTTGTAGCCACAGCCCAGACGGTATTCTCAACGGTAATCCAGAAAGTAGATATACTTGGCACAAAATTGCTTCAGAATGTTGTATAAAGATCAAATTAGGTACTTTTTTTCTGTTTTTGCGTCTTATTGACTTTAATCTTTTGTAGCTCAACCTTACTTGATTTCTTCGATTAAGTTGTTGCTTCACCCTGAAGCTGAGTATAAATATTGTGTCGAAACGTCGACGGATAACAAAAACTGGGATGTTGTTGTCAACGAAACACAGGATTTTTGTACAGGGTGGCAACAGCATGTGTTTGAGGAAAGAATTGTTGGTTTTGTTCGTATAATTGGGACAACTTGTTCGAAAACTGATCATGTAAGAAAAAAATATAAAAATAAAGTTATTTATTTACTTTTTTTCAGGATAACTTGTATTGCGTTCACCTTGTGTGTGATTCAAGAAAATAAAATTTCATAAACAATAAATAAACAAGTAAATGTAATTAGACTGACAGGAATTAAAGTAAATTTTGACAAATTTACGAAAGCAAGCTACAGAGACTCTCGACGTACTGTTAATTGCATTAAAAGTTTTTCTTGTTGTTTTTTTTTAATATTTATTTTTCCTTTCTGTGCGTTAAAGTCCTTGCAAAATTAATTTACTCGGATTCCCTCTTTCAATGTGACCGCAATTTTTCCTCTCTCACCGTTATAACTGAAGGTCTCCTAGTTTCTGTTCACTCTCATTATTACCGCCAGCTATGAAAGACCTATTCCAGCACTCTCCTAACATTATCTCTACGATTTTCCAGTCGTACCAACGCACCGAAACTTCCTTAAATGAAGACGTCGCTAAACTAAAAGAATGGATGACCACTCAACCCCACCTTCCAGAAATTTTAGGTAAGTTTCAGCTTCTCCGCATTCACTTCCTATAACTCCACCTTACAGATGACAAAAGTCTCCAAAACTTTCTCATCCTCAACAAATGCAGTGTTGAGAGAGCGAAGGAAAGAATCGACATGTACTACACGATGAGGACTCGCTTTCCAGAGATGTACGAAAAACTGAATCCGAAGAAGTTAAAAAAGGTGTTCGAGATGGTCTGTTGGGTTCTTTTACCAAAGCTGACTCCAGACAACCATCGCGTCTTCTTTTTCAAGCTGAGGACGAAAGACATTGAGGAGTTGGAACCAGTAGAAGTTCTTTCAGTCGCGAACTGCTTCCAAGAAGTGAGACTGAAGGAGGATGTCATGTTTGGAGATATCTTCGTGTATGACATGGAAGGGTTGACGTTGGGGTACATGATGAAATTGACGCCTTCATTCGTTGCGAAGGCCTACGCGATCTACGCGGTAAGTCGTCCAAAGTTTGAGTGTTTTTAATTCCTGTTCCAGAAAATTTTTTCCATTCCACTGAAAGGGTTGTACATCATCAACAGCTCGAGCTACGTCACCACGTTGCTTACAATCCTCAAGACACTGATGAAGCCGAAGCTCTTCAAGAGAGTGAGTTAACACGAGCTTCAAAAACAACTTACAAGAAATAAGTTCTAGATCCATGTCTGTGAAGATGCTAGCATTCTTCACGAGTGTTTCCCGAAAGAAATGCTACCGAGAGACTACGGAGGTGAAGAAATGTCGACCGAGGACCTCCACGAGGTATTACAGATGAAATTGCAGCAGTATCAAAGTCGTTTCGAGCAACTTCAAGGATTTCAAGTGAACGAGAAGTTGAGGCCGCAGAAAATGGATAACGACGAAGTGTTAGGTTTTCATGGTAATTTCAAGAAACTAGATGTTGATTAACCTTCAACGATTTATTATTAGTATTATTATTATTGCCCAATAAAGAAAGCAGGATACGTGGTGGTTTGCATTGAAGGAAATATCAAGGCCTGTTGATTGATGTAGGCAACTAACAATACATCTGTTCGCAAAAAAAAAGTTTGCAGATTCCCAGTTGAAATTATAAAGATGATGTGATGCTTAGTACCGTGTTTTACGGTGGAATTCAGGTGAAATTAACATTTTTATGGTTAGTGGCTACAACGTGATCACTGCGCCACTTCTAACCTCAAAATTCAAAAATAACATTCTCGGCGTTTATTAACCAATTTATTTACAAATTATAGAGATTACATGACTATTTACATAAATTTACACTCAGATATACTCAGAAATAAACACTTTCTTCAAATCAGGTACACTTCCAACGTAATTCCTCGTCTCCCCCCTCTTCCTCTGGTTCGGATAATTGAAATAGAAGACATCCTCGATAAAAACAGTGCTCGCATTAGAACTCGGCAAATACTCAACCGACTTGATCTTATGGCGAATATTATGAGTGCAGTCAGACAGCTTCGAGTTGGACCTCAACAACTTATTATTCCGTTTCTTATTCCGGTCTTCCAGAGTCATGTAAGAGTTCGATCTCTGTAACTTAATCTGCGGTCTTTTCGCCTCGTTCCGCTCAAAATTGTTCTTTTGCTCTTTGTTCTGGAAGAACTCGAAGTCGCAGTTAGCTTCGGTGGTTATCGAGTAGGAGCTCGTCGAACTTAAAGTGTCACAATTTTGGTTGGTATCAGTGACGTACTCGTCGGAACTCGAATAGTCTAAGATTTGCTCGTTTGTTTCTTTCCTGGCTTTGAAATTGAGCTCGTTGAGGCTGTCTTCGCTCTTGCACAGTCTCATTTTGTTTAATCTGGAGTCCTCGGGGATGTAGCGGACGCTTTCTTGACTTAAGCTGGTTCTCTTGAGTTGCATTAAGTTAAGTTGTTTGTTCATGTATTGGGGGCTGAGATGGTGGAGATTTGAGTGGCTGGGACAGAGGTCCGCTTCGCAGCTGCCGCAAGTGTAGGCTTGGGCTTTGGGGGGCTGCGGGGGCTGGTACTCGAAGAAGTCTTGGCGGCGAATGTGAGGCATTTCAGGTTTGATAACTAAAAACGTATAAAAAAGCATCTGAATACATTTAAATTTGACTAAACGTGATTGAATCAAACCAGTTGACTATTACATGGAATATACCAAACCAGTTTTGTTTGAGTTAAATTGAAATAATTTAAAAAAAATTAAACTATATTGCATCAAATCACTATAAATTTCTACCACTTTGAAGTAATTTTGACCATGTTTGAATAAAATAATAAAATAAAAAACTAAAAATTAAACTAAATTTACATAAGTTAACTAATTTTGTGATAATACACTTTTGACTAAAAAATTAACTAAACTATAATTCATTATAATAAATAATCGTAGTGGATTTCCATAAATAAAGAAAATAAATCTGCAACTCGGATGGAATAAATACCAACAATTAGCTGATAAGTTAAAATGAATTTGAATTTTAAATACACGAAAAAATTAAATCAATAATTGCAACAATTAAGTGCTAAATTAAACAGAATTTGATTAAATTTGAATAAAATAAGCTGTAGTTAACGATAGATGTGGCAAAATAGAATGAATTAGACTAAATTTGATTGCATTTGAATAAAGTAACCTTCATATATTAAATCTGTGATATTTATACTAAATGTTACAAAACGTCAATGAACAGCTTCAAAATTCAAGAAATAAGTAAACAGACAAAATCATAGTATAAATTATATAAACTTGAGCCAACATATGCTAAATTTAACCAAACTAGATTATATGAAGCTAATAAATAGCAGCTAAATGAACATATATATATTTTACAATACAATTAAATTTTGAAAACCATTATTTGACTTAAACTAAATTTGACTGCTTCAAAAAAATATAGCAATCATATTTGCTATAATAAACTAGATAGGATTAAAATAAACAAGTTTCCTCAAAATTGGATTAAATTTGAATAAAATAAAAAATAATTCGACTTACACGAAATAAAACGAAATTTTAGCTGAATTTGACTAAATTTAATTAAATCAGTTTTAAACTAAGCCAACAAAAATTAATCAGATTGAGATCATTTCTTTAAATTAAACTATATCTATTGCATGCATTAGATACCCACAAATTACTCATATTTTAAACTAACTTTAGTCAAATTTGAATAAATTAATTTAAATTTGAGTAAACTGAAACTAATTTTTAATAATAGATCTAAATTATGCCAAATATCAAGAAACAAATGCTAAAGTAAACTAAATTCGATTGAAGAATAAAAATATTTAAATATTTAATTAAAAATTAAATAAAAGCTTAGAAAATTGTACAACCTCAAACCCATATTTTGTAAATTTAACCAAGCGCACTAAATGCAGTCATCTCCAATTATTATGAATCTAGATTCAACTAAAACGCAATAAATCCCGGTTAAGTGAGACTATATTTGACTAAATTTATCTAAATTGTTTAACGGGAAATTAAATAAACTACGTAAATTTAATAAATTGCAAAATCCAAAATTATATTAAATTGAATTAATGCGGATGAATACTTGCTAAATTAAACTAAACCTTATTAAATTTGAAAAAAAAAATAGATAAAACTAAATTTGACTGCTTCATAAAAACCTAACAAATAATAATAATAATAGTTATAATAAATTACACAAAATTAAATTCAACAAATTTCTACCAAGTTTGATTAAATTTAAACGATATGTAATTAAATTTGACTAAATTTCATTAATTATCACTGGATCAGACTAGATCTCACGTAATTTCCATAAACTGGGCCAAGCAAATTTGACTAAATTTTAACCAAATCCTTACCTCTGTCTTTCGGGCGTCTATAATTGTGGATAACAGGCAGCCGACCATCGATGCTGGTATACAAAGACCCATTGGTAATCGGAAAGCGATGCTCTCGATTTTGAGGACCCTCGAGACTCTGAGGAGCACTACTGAAGGGACGAAACTTTCCATCTAGTCCAACTAAAAAATTCCGATTAGTACGAATCACACCCATTTGTGTTCCCAACCATGTGGTAACTTGTCGCTGCCTTTCTTTTTCGAACATTTATAAACATTCGAGACCCATTTACAAAATCTAGAGTCGACGATACTCAATCCGATTGGAATTAAAAGATCCTGAACCAGACCCAACCAGAGCGCGACGCCTGCGATGGGCCACGGTGCTACCAAATCAGGGTAGATACTCAAAACCTGAAAAAAAAGAAACAAAGAAAGTTAAAAAGAAAGAAAAAAAAATGATTTGTTTGTTTACCGACGTTGCCTCCTGTGAGGATTGAACTCACGACCCCTGGTTTACAAGACCAGTGCTCTGCCACTGAGCTAAAGAGGCTTGCGTCGATGGGTCAGAACACACTTTAATATAAGCGGGCGAAGTCATGGATGGATAAATTTAAGTTAGAAAAGTTATTGTAACTTAATTTTTACTTTATTTTAAATGATAAAATTTTTTAAGAGGTAAGGACAACACAAGTGCCCGAAAAGTGTATATTTTCTGATGACAATAAACCTGCTGTATGTAGACAACCAACTATACAACCCGTTTCTAAATTTATCAGACCACGACGTTTTCTACCGTTGCCACATGGTCACAACCATAACCCACGCCCATTGTATTAATCCAGATTTGTTTATCTACAAACACTCTCGCTTGATTTATGCCCATATGCTACTTTCATATCTTGCGGCTACCATGGGTCACTACCATCGATCCATGCAGAAAATTTCCCATTTATTGGAGCATACAGCTTCGCGTTACGCCACTGATTGTGCTCTCATTGAATTACGTAAAGAATGTTGTCGTTGCGGTGATTTAATTAATGTAATTCTAATTATAAAGTATCATTCTTATAGAGTTAGTAGAGCATAGTGCGATGACATTTAATGATGTGTATTGGCAGAACTGAGACTAAATATATTGGCAACACTGCGCAATCTGATTTATTAAAAAAATCCGCACGCATCTGCCTTTATCAAATGTCAGTTTGTAACTGATCTTTCACGTTTATTGCACCACTCCTGGCGGCGGAACAAAAGGAATTCTTGGTTTAGTACCGCTGCTTGGCGAAAGTAACTAATAGGTATGTCAAGAACGAATCTGTTGCCTTTTATGGTGCTCCTACCCATGACAACCATCAGGCTTAAATTTACGCTGAAAAACGATAAACTTTTTGTTAAGTTGGCACACCTGTAGCGTCATCTTGTCGCTTTATTTTTAAACAAGCAACTAATAATTATCACTTTTTTTTGACACGCACCTCAGCCATGGCATTGTCCAAATGTTTTAATGAAGACCAATTAAAACACTCCAGTTCAAGGTTTCCACCAATTAGAACGTTTCATCACAAGTCAAAAACTTCCAACGTTTCAAAGTCACAATATTTATGTTTTACAGCCGCCCCCCTGAAAAATTCCTCGCGTGTTGAATAAAAAATGTTTCCGGCACTGTCAGTAGAGCGTTGACATTATTGTTTTTTATTGGATCGATGAGTAATCTCGTTGTCAACCATAAATGGGTGTATGGTCATAACTTTTGACGATGTTGTTTGTCGCTATTGGTCTGTTTATTGTTCAAATGAGATCACCAGACGCACACAAAAACTCAAAACCGTCAAGTCACAGTGTTTCTAATTTTTTTATTGTGACCACATTAATTTTTGTCAAAGCGTGCTTTGGAATTTGAAGTTTGTTGGCAGCTCTGACTGCCTACCTTAATGCGTCTCTGACAGTTTAAGATTGTAGACCAGAAACAGCGCCTACTTAAGTAAAAGACATATCTATTTTGGTCACTTTGGTTAAGTCATTTTCGGCAACTCAGCGACCCGCGACGACCACTGCTGCCAACATTCCATCGCTAACTTTCTATTTATGCATGACCACAAACATTCGCCACATGTTTTGTTTCAGATTTTGATTACGAGTAGAGGTCGTTTTCATAATCCAAGCCACCTCGATACTAATGAAAATTGCGCCTAATTCGTTTTCCTGCCTTATCAAGGCCGACTGCGTTGAGTTTTTCCAGGAAGCTCAAGGTCACCTGTAAAAATTTGCGTACGCATGTTTATTTATTTATGGTGCAGTGCGCTAAAAACGCGCGATTTCTTGTTATTAACAGCGTGAAAACGTCGTTTTACAGCGTAGCTTTCCAATGATCAATAAAAGAATTAATTATAGACAATCACGATTAAGCGATTGTGCATAATTAGAGAAGAATGTGAAAATGGGAAAAGTGTACGATAGCACGGAAGTGGTATTTTTCGATCGATGGATGGTGCGACGTTGCCGCTGTCACCACTTAAGGACCCATTTTCCGACCTCGTTTATGCAAAACTACGCGATTAGAACGTCTAAATTCCGCTTCCTGTGGTATACACCTCGGCATAAACTTCTGACCCATTGCCTCGGGCGTCCACGACCTGGATGGTACACCTTTTGACCTTGAGATGGTACAAGCTTGTTCGAGCGACTGCGAAATTCAAACTAGATTCGTGGACGACCTCGGAAAAAACATTTGAATTCGGCTGGAAAAAGTGGCACTTTTGGTACTAAACACAATAACAAATGTGGAAACTCGACGTGAGAAAATGTACTTCAACCTTGCTTCAAACAGTCGGCCTTGGTTTGCGCTTTTCCATTGTCCGCTTTTCACACACATTGTTCGAGTACAACGGAAAATTTGGAAAAAAGATAAGAAAGAGTTTCTTTTTTTTCTCTCATTAGTCCCGTAAAACGGAAATAGCGGAAGTGCGACGTCGGTTTCCTCTTTCTCTTTCACCGCGACAGTTTTTTTTTTCCCGGGAATAATTAACGAGTTCCGAAACCAAATGTATTGGCAGCTGTTATGTCATGTTTTTGTTTGGCGGAAATAAAAGTTTTTTATGAGAGTTTGATGTTTGTAGAACGGAGCGGTCAAACCTGAATTCTTGGATTTTCTACTTTCAATGTCAGAGGTTAATTGAACGAAAAATTTGACGGAATTACTGCAAAAAAACATGTTTAAGTACCGACAGATGTGATGGGCGGAATTTAGAAAACTGTGAAAGAATGAAGAAAAAAATAAAATTTATATGATCACATTCAAACCACTTACAACAAAATTGAAAAAAAAACGTGAACATTCACGCTAATTACTCGAATGCAGTCGTCTTTTCTACTAAAAACAGCTAAAAAAAATAAATAAAAAGGCGAAATTTGTGAAAAGTGGTTTCAATGTGGTCATTATTCAAATATTTATAAAACTTGTAATCAAGCAGACAACAATTTCTAGAGCAATTTCCTACAAACTGGACCGAATATTATCAGATTTTGACTGCTTTTATTGACCAGAACCAAAAATCAATCTAATGCAAATATTTGTTTTTTTTTCTATTTTATTACAGTCAAGCCTGAATTTTTGACTAAGACTAAAGAAACACGAACAATCTGTAAATCAGAAAATTCAAAAAAATGTACATCGGCCAAACATGTGAGAAGCTATAAATATATATCTATTTTTAAATTAGCAAAAGTCAAAATTGCGCAATGTGGAATTAAGGTCAATCTTAGTAATTAAACCTTCTACCGTTTTTCAATATCTCCACTTTTTGGTTTACAGCAATTCAAAAATCAGTCAAAATTTTGGAACTTTCGCATTTTTTTTTCTTCGGCGTAGGCTATGATTAGTTTTTATCTCACTCCCCATCAACGATCTCAAGTATGTTGACCTCTCACAAATATGGAATCTTGATTTACATGTTAAAAATAATTGGAAGGTGTGTCTTCCTCCACCTACGTCGTTTACCATTTTTATGACATTTCTTCCTTCTCACGTAATTATGCACCATTGTCCTACTTAACTTAAGCTCGAAAACTACTTACGATCAGTGGTAGATGATAGAACAAATAGCAGACGATCAACACCGGGTGTATAGTTTCCAGTCCGGTCCTGGATTCCTCCTCGTTTTTAGTTGGTTGTTGATTAATGCACGGCCGCCTGCTATTGGTCGAGCTCACGGTTGTCGAGATGTTCGAAACGTCACTGTTCCAAACAACGTTGTTGTTTTGTCCTTCGTACTCTATCTGATGGCTCCCTCTATGTATAGTATACGTATCAAAATAATTTTTGTGATCGTTTCCCAGACTTAGATCGCTTAAATCCGAGTTTGACTTTTTCAAGTAGTCAAAACCCTGTCGTTTGATCTTCAGTTGTTTAAAGCACGTGGCAATAAATGCGATCGTTGACACACTCCCCAAAAACACGTGCAAAACAATGATGAACACGTTATATTTGATATCGAGATCAAACGGCATAAATTTACATGGATTCGTCTCAAAAACAGTGAAGTTTTTGAAATTCGCGCTTCTATCGTGCTGAGCCAAGATGGCGGCCACACCGACGCACGCGCACAATGTCGTCAGACAGAACAAGTGATAGATCACGTGTGTAGACGTCAAAAACTGACGTAGATGTTGTTGTTTACGGTGGAGTTTGACAGAAAACAGACCGATGAGAGCCAATGTTGTTAAAGAGCTGGCTTGAAATGTATGAATGGAATTGAAGACCCACACGATGACGCTGCAGTAGTCCACATCTATGGTGTTCTGATTTAAGGTCACGAACAGTGTGTAGGCTAAGATGGTGAGGTTCCTGATGATGCTCAAGATGAGGAGCGAAACGATGGGGATGTCGTAGGCGCCCCATGATTTGCGGTTGCGTTGGAAGATGGCCGTGGTCCAGACGAGGAGAATGGTCACGATGGGCAGGGCCACCAGGGACGCGAGCTGCTCATTGGTGTAGTGAAGCATCCTGGAAAAGAATCGACGGTTCTGATTGATTGCGATTTTCAAAATTTTCAAGATACAGCGGTGTTGCCATATTTGTATAATTTGTGAAGACGTTTCCAATGTTGAGTAAATTTTGGAATCAAAAGTCACATGACGTAAGTTAAGTCGTTTTTAATTGGTTCTCAGTAATAAACGTTACACAACGTGATATTACAACAATCACGAGTGCTTTGAAAAAAATTGAAATGTTATGTTCTGAGTGGTTATTATAGTGCTAGATTACTCAACTGAAACAGTTGCCGGTGTTAATAAGATAACACGTATTTAATGTTGGCCGTTCCCATCCACCCAGCCTGTCAAAACTTAACTTTTGAGCGCAGTAAGCTGTGATCAATTTTCCTATAAAATAGGCTGTGACATTGCTAATTGTCGTTTCTTATTACCCAACATCTACATTACAGAAATCAGTAAACACGACAATTTAGCAATTTTTTTCCTGTCACGACATGTAAAACAAAAAAACAAAAGATATTATCTTTTGTATCCATAGCATGCCGTGAAAGTCCCATCGTTGTCTAAGCTCGATCGCAGTAGGCGAAAAATCAATTTTTTCAACCGGCGGTCATTGTGCAAAACGAAATCAAGCCATCTGGGTAAGGCTGAAAGAATTTCAAGGTTGACTTGATGTGGCGTTCCGCAAAACAATCGACGAACAGGATTCATACATCAGTAGCTAGGAACCAAATTATGGATTATGTCAATATGACAAAAAGCACGTGGGCTTTCTTTAGAAATTAATCGGTTTGTGGAGATTCGCTTTCAGCTAATCAACACTTTCACTAAGGACGAATCTGATTTAATTGGACGTTTTCGAAAACGCTATTATGTCATTACGAGTGAAAGCTGATTTTGATTTGTTGAAAAAATGACAACGCTAAGTGGTCTTCTTGTGGGTTTATTCTAATTGGCTCGTACTGTACCGAAGGCGGGACCGAGTCAGAAGGGCCGATGCAACGACCAATCGCAACAGAGATCAGTTTTCAGACCTTCAACCTACTTAGTTTTTGCTTATTATTATCATTAACTGCAAATATCCCGTCTCTGCTAGGTCAGTTTTCCGCTTCAATCAAAGTACCAGAGAGCGGAAATTGCTTCGTTTTTTTATTTTCAACGAGCCCCCACGATCGCCTGGCTTGGCCTCATCATTACTTCTCCGCAGCCTACTCGAATTTAAATCAAGGTCAATGCTCTAATAACCAAAAAATACTAAAAATCGTAGTCGTAGTGACACGAACAATTGAACGGCGCGTTGCCCTTTTGTTCGGAAATATGGTTTCATTCCACGGATTTCCGTTATGTTGGCACGCCTGGAATGCGGCACTTCATCGAATTTACAACGTTATAAACAAGAGACGATCTCTCACCACGTTTAGGGTTTTTTCACCCTTAAACAATGTGTTTCCACGTGACCTCCTAGATAACGGTACGGAAAATGCAATAAATCTAGTTGGCTTTGAAAGTTGATTTGTTAATTAGTTGGGTAACGCCCACAAAATTCTTGTTCAAAGCCTACGTGATAAGATGTTACTGGTGATAATTAAATTTGTGGCAGCAAGATCGCCCGATTTGTCCCTCTTGGAAAAGTACAAGTGAAAGAACGAAAAAATAAAGGTCAGTGTCCGGATATTTTTTTATCGGATAAGAAAGTGAAGTTTTGGGATAAAAGAAAAAAACTTATTAGAAATAAAAGTTAACGCTCGTGGTGGAAAGAAAGTCATAAAAAAGAAACGTGTTTTTCATATGGCTAGGGCAAAAAGTTTATGTAAAATATGTTGCTCTTCGGTTGGAAGCCTTTCTCCACTCTTTTTGTAGAGAAATATGCAACGCTGTGTAAGAATCGCAAAGTTTTATATAATTATTACATGATTTCTGACAAAATTATAGATTGTTTGCATGTGGCAACGCTGTAAAAATTGAAGTTTTTGTGACTTTTTTATGCTGAGATGCGGCAACATCTCAAAACTCAACAAATTTTTTTGACACATTTTGAAATTCCTGCAGTTTGAATTGTGGCAACACTTCCTGTTTTAAAATCTAGTGACACTAAAACACCTTGTCAAAAAACAAATGAGTTCCTGAGAAATTTACAAAAAATACCGAAAAAAGTTAAATAGTAGGCGGAGTCTTTTTAACATAATTGCTTCTCGAAATTCTTTCACGTAATTGGGCGCTCATCAAACCCAAGAAAAAAAACGCGACAGTATTTGTCGATAAAATCCAATCACGCGCTTAAAAAAACAGTACATACAAAGTTTACCGGTCGATAACACCCAATAAAAAAAAGCCCACATTTGTGTCGGCTGCAAACCTATTGTACCATTTCTGTCGCAACACCCATCTCAAGGCCACCCAACAATGCGTTCGTGGTACAACTGCAATATTGATTTTGGAAACCAAAAAAGCGTTTAATTCAATTAATTAATGAAAATCGACATCCGTATTTCTTAATCGCAGTGACCTCAGTAATCATCCAATTAATGTTGCGACTGTTTTTACGCCGACTACGATATGAGTGTGAATTTTAATAATCACCTTTAGCGCCGAAAATCCATTTGTACTTCCACGACAATTCCACCAAAATTCAAACGAAAAAATCACCAACCAACTTCACAAAACTTTAAAGTTCACATTTTCTTGTTCGCGTTTCGAGCGTTAAGAGAGTTCTGCACGCGCTATCGAGGACGGTGAACGAATGGTAAATGTGGGGCAAAAATTGAAAACATCGGTTCGAAAGTGGAGGGGCAGAGGAAGATGCAATTATCGGTCTTCTTAATTTTTAACAATAAAGAAAGAGAGAGAAAAATCCGCAAATGTGTGTCGATGGACGTGAAAAATCGTGCAAAAAATTTAAAGATTAAATTCCAGTCGGGATAAGCACGGGCAGTGTTTTGTTTACTTTTTTAAATTATGGATATCCAAGCAGACCATGGTCCGTTAAATTAAATTAATGTATCGAAATTTTACGACGCTTGGGTTCGTGGTGACCCCGAAATAATTTATTCCAATTTATAATTAATTATTTCTTTATATCCTGGCTGAATTTTGAGGCTGTGGCAACATCTCATTTGATATTTCCTAGGTTAAATATTACCATTTTTCTAGAATTTTGGGTCAATAGCAACAATGACTTTTTTTATTGGAATTTTTAGAAATGTGACAACTCTGGGAATTTGGAAAATCCGAGGAACACCCCGTCTATTTAAAAAGACCATGGGAATTAGAACAAACGTTTTTTTTTATCATTTCCTTTTCCTGTAAAATCGTTGTTTTCTCCTGACACCATTTTTTTGTCCCTTTATTATATCGTTTTATCTGTTTTAACTTCTTATTTCTTTCGACGGATTTGCGAAGAATTAGCAACTTTCACATTTTAACCAGAAGTATAGACAACCAAACTTACAACAATGCTGCCAGTTGCAGAACAACTAAAAATTGTCACGTTTAAAAGTAGATGGTGCCATCTATTGATATTAGTATATAACACACAATGGAAACTGTAATATAATATAAAACTTTACAATGGAAAAAAATACATTTCAATGGCTTTGGTTTTGTAGGTCACGACTAAGTGATTTTAATTTAAATAATTATTTAGTCCATCCGAATGAGTTAGACAATTAGATTTATGGACTTAACCATACAATAGTGTAATATTGGTTGCATACCCCAAAACAATAACATAAGGGTAAAACGTGCATGCTTGAATTTGAAAATTAATTTTTACTGTTGCTGCCACACAGGGAAGCTGGGAAGTAATATTTGGCGGGATATTTAAATGTAACCTTCAACGTTTCCAATTTTTATTTGAACATCTTTTAGAAAATGAACTAGTTACTAGATGATACTTAATCCTTCAACAAATCAATTACATGTACAATTTGCTAAAAACTAACAGTAAAATATGAATAAAAATGAAAATTATAAATTTTGCTTTTTTTGTCGAAACTTCCATTATTGAAATAACATTGCAATACAACAAGATTTAAAATTCTTAAGTTGTAACTTAAGTACCCTTCACCCAGTTTGGCCCGTGAGTATCACCCAAAACCGCAGTCAAGTGAAAGTAGCTAATATTCCGATAGTTTCCCGTCCGCACCCGCGCAAAAATGACCCCCAAAGCCCAGTTAACCCGACGCATAACATTCTCAGCCAGTCACCGCCTCCACAGGTAAGCCCCTTGGACCTAACCTCAAAATTCACCCAATTTTTCACAGTCCCCAATTGAGCGACGCCGAGAATGCAGAAATCTACGGAAAATGTAACAACGTCAACGGTCACGGCCACAACTACATAGGTTTGCCTTTGTTCCAATCTTGAATCTACTTAACCTCACTTTTTTAGTTAAAGTGTCGGTATTCGGGGAAATTGACCCCATAACGGGCATGGTAATGAATATTACGGATCTGAAAAAGTCCATGGAAGAGGTGATAATGGATACAATGGACCATAAAAACTTAGACACAGATGTTGATTTTTTTAAGACAAGACCAAGCACTACAGAAAATGTTTGTGTTTACATTTGGGAGGGGCTGAGGAGGGTCATGAAGAATCCGGAGATGTTGGAGTTCGTTGAGGTGTTCGAGACGGAGAATAACAGCGTGAAATTTGGAGGAGAAGGCACCAATTGATGTTTTTGATTAAATTTTTATCGCGTCTTTTTGTGCTTTGTTTTCTGAACCTTGAGTTTTTAGGTACTTCCCAGTCACGTCTGTTCTCTAATTGTACAAAATGGCCCAAAATTGTAAAAAGTGGTTCTAATGTGCCCCAAAAACACACTCGTATTAATTTCATCGAGACTTGTAAATTCAATGAAAAAAAATGAAAAAAAACTCCAGAGTCACTAACATTACACAAGTCAAATTTCTTTAAATCACACATAAAACATTTTCTAGATTGTAACACAAGCGACTGGAGGTATGAAAATTTTAATGTTAAATAAACATTACCGAAAAGTTAGATAACTGCCGGACTTTACATAACATAAAAATCCGGTTCTGGGTCACGGCGCGAATTAAAGTGTCACTGCTTTGCATCTTTGTAAATAAATGAAAGTGACACACCCTGTATAAAAATATTTTCTACATTATTACCAAAAAAAAATAATCTATTTTCACGACCTGTTTTATATTTAATGACATTTCAAGCGGTAGATTATTTAGATTATGTAACTTTGTTAATTTGGCAATTATTTCGGCAAAATACACGGCGTAAGATTATTTTATTGATGTTAGGTTATGCAATATGTTTAAGAGAAAGCAACGTGTGGTGGTAGCCCTGAAGGACAAGGTAAAGTGCTGATTATTTTAATTTGATTGGTGTAATTACTAATTAAACGCTCACATTGAAGCCACATCAAATTTTAAGTGGTGTAAGTTTAGCTTTTGGTGAATTTGATTCGTGATTACATTTGAGCCACTTTTTATCATTTTCTATGATTTTCTTTTTTTGTGCGTGTCTACAATCTTGCTAATGGTTCCGAAATTTCACAGTTCTGCAAATGGATGTTGCAATTTAATTGTCTTAATTACACTTAATTTGTAATTCAAATAAAAATTTCAAGTATAAATAATTTAAGTCGTTTAATGTCCAAAATTTCTAGATCGTGAAAACTGTAAAATAGAATTTCCGTTAAAGCAAATTTTGATCAATTCGTAAATTTCAATTACTAATTAAAGCAAATGAAGAGAAAACCGTATGATTTTCGAATCGTAGCGGGTTGTGAAAAAATTGCGTGCGGTCACAGCTACCACGATAAATGCGTAAATCATGATTTCAGCGCCTACTATTGCTTTCTAAACCATATTTCCCGAGATTTTTACGTGATCACCGTATAGCTATCTTCTTTTTTTTGTGACGTAACAGTCCGCTGAATTTTTAGTGTATTCTAGTTTTTCTCCCAAACTGAATAAAGATGAGTAAAATTTGGTAAAAGTAGTGCACAGAGGGGGAACTTTAAATATCAGCTCAACAACACCGTCAGCATTTCTCTATCAGAAATGGTGCGGTTAATCGAGAATTCGGAACCCAACAGGGTTAGCAACTTTTTCGCCAACAAAACGATTTTTGTGACCGGCGGTAGTGGTTTTTTGGGGAAGGTCCTCATAGAAAAGCTCTTGAGGTCGTGTCCGCATCTTCGGAAGATTTATGTGCTGATGAGGACGAAGAAAGGACAAAAACCGAACGAGCGTCTTCAGGCCATTTTTGATTTACCTGTGAGTTGGTTGTAAGAGTGGTACTAAAGTGTCCTCAGCTGTTTGATTTAGTCAAAAAGGAAGTTGGGAAAGGTGTCTTTGAAAAGGTTGAGGTTATCAGCGGAGATGTGGAAGCGGTGGATTTGGGGATCTCACCTGAGGATAGAAAATTGTTAAATGAAGAAGTCGAGATTATTTACCACTCGGCGGCGACGGTGCAATTCGATGAGAGCTTCAAGAAGTCGGTGATGATCAACGTGCGAGGGACAAAGTTCATGTTGGAATTGGCCCGGAACTGCAAGAACTTGAAGGTGAGTCTTCTGAGGAAGTGCGAGGGGTTCATGGCTTTTTCCAGGTCTTTTGTCACTTATCCACGGCTTACTGTCAAGAGAACCAGGAGATCCTCTTCGAGAAATCTTATCCTCCTCCGAGCGACCCCCACCGCATCATCGACATGTGCCTGTGGATGGACGACAAGACTTTGAACATCATCGCCTCGAAGTAAGACCTCTTCTCACGTTTCATTTTTACGGTTATTCTTCTAGGATTAGAGGCAGCAGCGCCAACACTTACACTTTTACCAAAGCTCTGAGCGAAGGTCTCATCATCGAACAGATGGACACTCTTCCAGTTATTATCCAGAGGCCTTCCGCTGGTGAGTTATGCAACAATGACGCAATAATTTTGGGAGCGACTAAAGAGAAAGCTGGAGCTGTAATCATCAATCAATCTCGAGGAATTTTTCTTTTTTCAGTGATTCCGGTTTGGAAAGATCCGTTGCCTGGTTGGATGGACAATGTTAATGGGCCCATTGGGATTCTTCTGGGGGCCGGAAAAGGAGCCATCAGGACCATGCACGGTAGAAAAGAGTATTTCGCTGATTACGTCTCTGTCGATTGCGTTGCCAATGCTCTGATCTGCACTGTTTATGATTATATAACATACAAGTACGTTCTTTTTGATTTAATTAAGTGGTAACTGGAGCAGAAGTGCGTTTGTGTGATTGGTGGATGGAATTTGGTAACAACCAATGAGAGACATGCGTGTTTTTACTCCACCCACCCTTAACAACGCGATTAGTCTTGCCAAATAACGTTTCACAATTTTTCAACCAATGTCCCAGATTTATAGTTGCCAAATAAAAAAAAAAAAAACACCACAACACCACCAACTGCAATGTTGCCATCTAAAATTCTTATAAAGTATGCTGTATTCAAATTCCACTCCTGTCACTTTTCCTAAAAATCCCAATATTCTCGAAACTTATTCAACGTGCTGTGTTGCCAATAGCCCCTTTTACCTTGCCACATCCCCAAATAATGTTTTTTTTTCAGAACTCGCCGCATCTACAACTTGACAGCCACGGACGAGATAAAAGTGAGTTTCGGCACCCTCCTAGAAGTCGGAAAAGAAGTAATAACCAAGAAAGTCGCTTTCGACTGGACGTTATGGTATCCAGGAGGTGACATCACCAGCAGTCGAACACTTCACACAATAAACTTCATCTTATTCCAATTGTTACCCGCGTTGTTCATCGACGCAATTCTCTTTATTTTCGGCTTCAAACCTTTGTAAGTCCAAGCCCTGCCAACTTTTCCAAATTTGACAACATGTTTCAGCTTGTTACGTGTTCAAAAGCGCATCGTCAGAGGTTATCAAGTCTTCGAGTATTACGCCAACAGGAAATGGGACTTCAGGAAAGAAAACATGCAGACAGTGAGAAGTTTGCTCAATACCACTGAAAAAAAAATGTTCAAGTTGGACTCTGAAGGCTTTGACCTTGAAGACTATTTCACGGTGTGTGCTTTAGGAGCTCGGAGATTCCTTCTCAATGATAAAGATGAGAATCTGCCCATAGCGAATCGACGGTTGAAAATGTAAGTTTGGAATTTTTAAAGTTGTGGTTGGTAACAGTGTTGTGGTTTTAGATTATGGTTCATTGACAGAGCTGTCAAGATTCTAATGATGATTGGAGTGTTTTATTACTTCTGGAAGACTCTTTTGGCTTATTTTTAGACTGTTATTGATAAAGGTTGTTTAGAATAAATTTATTTTAATTAAAATAAATTTAGTTTTTTTTGGGCTGATGTGGTATTTACTATGTGTTGAAGTCGCAAGTTTTGCGAATTTTGGAGCCCAATTTGGTGAGTTAAACTTAAGTGAACACCATTTAATTTAAGGACATTTATAAACCACTTAAAGTTTTTAGATACTTAATAAACTACTTGATTCGTCTTTGGGGTTTTCCATTGGTTAACACATCCGAGATCCACCAATATGATCCAGGTTTCCCAATTGGACGGAGCTTTACAAAACGTTTCACAAAACTGATTCGATAACTATAACCTACAAATTTACATACAGTATTACAGTATTATTACATAAGAAAGTAGTTAGAATGTAAAAGTGGGTCTAGAGCTACAATTGGGTTGGTACCTCCGCATGTTTGAAGTGAAACATAAGTTCATAAGTAATGTCATTGTTGAGATGTTTGCTGACAGTTCAGCTGAAACGACAAAATTTGGCACATTAAGTGGTTTCACTGTGAACATTTATAGTTTTGCGTGAAAAAACTAAAATTCATTTCTATCCACTCTCTAGTGTATTTTTTATTAAATTGAGTGTTGTAAGTTTGTCTTTACGGAATTTAGGGATAATCTGTCAGTTGTTACATCGAGACAAGGAGTAAGGTTATGTTTTTTAATACTAATTTAAAAGATAAATCAAGTTTGAAGTTTAAAACAGCCGAGCAGAGCTGCCAACCTTGTTTTTTATCGAATTCACCCATGAAGATGCTTTCTACTGCATCTTTGAAGGTTAGATATCAGTATTGCCAAACTGTGATGCTACTTCCTAATTTAATAAAATTTAAGGAATCCAAGCGAGTAGCGATGTGTTTTTAGCAGCGTGTCAAGGAATTTGATGAGTTTTCCAGCTCACAGTTTGGAGTGCGGCCTCTTATTTTTTCTTTTTTAGGAGTCGAGTGTTATTATAATTTTTGTTTTTGTGTAGTGTAGGCAGCCAATATTACACTACGTTAGCACGAACAAAATTAACATTGGATAAGTAGACTTTGAAATAAAATGTGTTGGTGGCTCTGGTAATTTCACACTAATGACAGTTTAGAAATATCAACAGAGCTGCCAACACTGTAGCAAAACTTCCAATAATCTAAATTACGAAGATATTATTTGTAACTGTCTATATTCATTCATGACACATTTCGTTCTTTTAAGAAATAATTTTAATATGTGTATATATATATATATATATATATATATTTAATTTATTTTTAAGAAGAAAAGTGTTGGTTTTGGGTTTTTTGAAAGATTTAAAATTTTGTATATTTCGAACCGGTTTTTCCAAATTTATCCACACTTGGAAAACAATTTCCAAAGCAGCTGCAGAATTTTTCTCGCATTCAAAATATGCTTAGATCAATATTTGCACACTTCCCTTTATTCACTGGATTATTCATCAATAACAGTTTGAACAAAATGTACGATTGACGGATGTCTACAGCTTACTTATTCACTTGGCAGAATTAAAATACATGTTTAGTATTGTTTACAGTGACTACTTAATTTTTAAATTTTTGCATTTCCTTAATTTCACGTTTTTTTCCAGGCATGAACATGGTTGCTTACAGTTTCACGTCATATTCTTCATAAGGTGAGTAAAAAAACAGATCACTAGCGTCATTACAAAAAAAGTTGAGTTTCAACTGTCAAAATCTAAACTCAAAAAAAAAAAATTAAATCTAAATGTAGAATTTTTGAAATAATTTTGCCTGACGTATCATTTATTATTTATATTATTATTTATTGAAAGCCCAGCTTTCAACCAAAAAATCAGTAAAAACGAAATGTTCGAAGCTTATATGCATTTACCCAATCAAATTTAAATAATGGAAATAACTGACTCGGTTTAAAGTAATAAATGTTTAGTACAGATTGATTCATTTCAATATCTGCAAGTTTAAACATAGGTCGTAGAACATTTTCACAATTTTTGATCTCAAAACACATTTATAATTATTTATGTTAAATAAAATTGCTATTTATTTTTTTTATTGTTGCGTGGTGTCAAAATAAGTTCACAAGAAGAATAAAAGCTACATTCAAACAGTTTCGAATAAATTTATTTTCGCCGAGGTGCTACCACATGCTACCCCATTGACGAGCTGTCATATGTCAAAGTTAACCGCTTTGAATTGGCGGGAAAACTCTCTTGGCATTGTTTTCTTAGTGCATTCGTGCATACCGTTTCACTGTTGAGAAAAAAGCGGTAAAATGCAGTTTTCCATTGAAGCAAAAGCGTTCTTGTTAGAATGCTACTTTCGAAATGGTGCGAGACAACAAAATGGAGAACGGGCGTATTCAACCCAACCGTGCTTGGACGAATTTCCATTGAAGTATCCAGATTGAATGGACGTCGATTACCAAAAGGTTTATAAGTGCGTTCAAAATATAGTGCCTAATTTTAAGGAAATCGGATCCTTTGTAACGAAAAAGCCAGGTCGGAATATTTCAGTGTGCACTCCAGGGGTGATCGAAAATGTTGGAGTAATAAAGGAAGAGCAACCCTCAATTTCATTAATATGTTTAAGGTAAAGAATTGATGTCCACTGTTCTAGCTGTCAACGAATTTTAAAGAAAAACTTGAACATATATCCTTATCAAGTTAAAGTGGCTTAAGAAATAAAACCCTCAGATTTTCCTAAAACAATTGCTTACTGTCGGTGATGAACATTTTTTAGTGATGAAACCTGGAAGGAAGATTATTTATTTTTGTTGGTTAAGTGTACGATTTCGATTAAAAAAATAATAAGAAAGGCGGCATTGCTTCTAAAAGTTAAGCTGTCATTGTGTTTTTGTTGTTTCGAAACGTGCTAATGGAGCAGTAAAAATCGCGCAGCTGGTACGATTGGAACGAAAGTATAATAATAATACATATAAGCTTACAAGAACATGGTTATTGAAAAATTCTTGCCAGATGTTCAAGAAAACTGGCCAAGATCAGCTCCTCGCAAAACAATTTGGATTAAACAAGATAATGCTACCCCACATTTTCTTCCTCACGTCATTGAGTTTTATTTAATGAAACTTCAACTTGAAATGGGTTAAAAATAAAATGTGCTGTCAACCACCTAATAGTCCCGACCCAAACTTCTTAGATTTAAGCTTTTTTAGTGCAACATCATCCGGCTTGAAAAACTGAAGATCAATTGATCCATGTTGTTGAAAACACTTTTTCAGAATTCTCTTAAGAATTTTTCTCACCAGCAGTATATGGTAGAAAGCATGAGGTAACAACCATAAAGTGCGTCATATGAAAAAGGAGTTGGTAGGTTTCCAATTTCATAAATTTTGAATTGGGCTTTATGGACGTGTACAAGATCATCAATAGTTTAGATGATTCCTAAAAGTTTCTCAGAAACGATATTTGTTTCAAGTTTCAATTAAATATATTTTTTTTTAAATCAGACGCTCATTTCTGAACAGGAAAAGCAGCAATACCGAACACTTATTTCTAGACGGAGGTAGCATTTTTTGTTACTGCCCAAATTCGAATTGATTATCTATTAAACGGTGTACCCATAAATAAACATTAAAAAATTAATACATGAAATTAATTCATTAAACATCAAAATAAGAACAAAAGAATTCACACGTTAATCAACGAGAATTTCCATAGGTTGCGTCAATTGTTTTTTTGCTGGTTGATGGTCAAGGCGAAAATGTTAAAACGTGTTTTAAACTATTTAAAATATTCATTTGAAATTTTTGATATAACAGAAAATTTAAATCGAGTTGTTCACATTGAAACCATTGAAACGACCGGTACAAAAATTAAAACAAATTGCTAACTTCCTTTTGAATATTTTATGTTAATTTTGCGTAGGGGAAGGTGGTACTGAGTGAGACAAAAACTTTTTGTTTAACAAAGTATTTGAATTTCTCGTTCATACGTTCATATTATAACATGTAACTAACAAAACAAAAGAACTCTAGAAGTGCGTACCTACACAGCACAGCCACTGAAATTACATTCGAACTTGAAAATCCCAGATTAGTCTAATCTGCTGTCCATGCAAGATGCATCCGGTATTGGTATGTCTCACCATGTACCACCTTCCCCTACGTCATTGACAGATACCGAGTGACGCTATAACTAAATGAATTTTTTTTCGTTATTATGAAAATGAAGCTTTTCCTTCTTTTATATTCAGATTTATTGGTATAAAACCACATTTGATTGTGGTCGCTTTCTTATTAGAAAATTCAAACGTGGTGAATTATAGATATGGATTCCACTAATGATTTCAACGACCCCAACTATCAATTCAGTCGCTGGTTGTCTTCACCTCTTCCCGACGAAGAAGTCGTCATCTCAGGCATGTCTGGACGTTTTCCAGAGTCCAACAATATTAACGAGTTTTATAACCATCTGCTCAACAAAGAGGATATGGTGACTGATGACGATAGAAGATGGAAAATAGATCATCCAGAAATTCCACAAAGATTTGGAAAAATTTACGACGTAGATAAATATGACGCTGGATTCTTCGGAGTGCATTATCGCCAAGCTGATAACATGGACGCTATGTTTCGAGTCTTTATGGAAGCGACCATTGAAGCGATTATGGACGCCGGAATGAATCCGAAGGAATTGGAAGGGACAAAAACTGGGATTTTCGTAAGTGCGAGTTCGACAGGGGTCGACATTAAAGAACTTTTAGAAATGACGGAGACCCAGAAATATGGAATGACGGGGTAAGAAGTATCTTGTGTTCAACAATCTTTTTACTGATTCATTTTAGCAAGCTAAAATCTTTAATTTCACATAGGCTGAGTTACTATTTAAAAGTGAAAGGTCCATCGGCCATGGTAGACACTGCTTGCAGTAGCTCCATGAACGCTTTCGACACCGCTTTTAAAGCCATAAGAAGTGGTCAATGCGACAACGCAATTGTTGGTGGCTCAAGTTTGCTATTACATCCCGGTTTGACTCACCAGTTCTTCAGATTAGGAGTACTGAGCAGTAAAGGTATCTGTAAAGTTTTTGATGAAGATGCTTCTGGTTACGTCAGAGGCGAAACCATCGTCTGTGTCTTCCTACAAAAAGCCGAAACCGCTAGACGCATCTACGGTAAAATCATCAACACCAAAAGTAACAGCGACGGTTACAAAGAACAAGGAATTACGTTTCCGTCACACCAAGCGCAAACAAATCTCATGACCGAAATTTACGAAGAGAGTGGAATTGCTCCTTCGGAATTGAGTTTCTTGGAGGCTCATGGGACAGGGACTCAGGTAGGGGATCCTCAAGAAGTTGAAGCGATTGACGCGGCTTTGGCGAGAAGAAGACACCAACAGCTTCTGGTAGGATCTGTTAAATCAAGCATTGGTCACACTGAAATGGCGTCTGGAGTTTGTTCGATTGTTAAAGTTTTGCTCGCGATGGATACCGGCGTTATAACTCCTAATATTAATTTAACGAGGGTGAAAAAAGGAATGAAAGGGTTCGAAGAAGGAAGAATGAAAGTGGTCACCGAGTTAACTAAGCTTAAAGAAGAGGAAGCTATTATTGGGGTCAATAATTTCGGATTTGGTGGTAGCAACGTGCATGCTATCTTAAGACGACACTGGAAGACAAAAGTTGAGAGTGGAATGTCCGAAGATGATCTTCCGAGGTTGGTGTGTGTAAGCGGCCGCACCGAAGAAGCAGTCCAAAGACTGTTAGATGGTGCCATGATGGATGCTGAGTTCATTGGGCTTCTTCACCAAACCTTCAGGATGAATATTCCGAGTCATTTTTACCGAGGTTACGCTATTGTTTCAAAAAGCGGTGTCACGAAGTCATCGCCAAAGTTTTCTACATCACAGCCACCGTTCTATCTATTTTTCGGGGACTTTATCAAGAATTTTAGGGTTTTAGGGTCGTACTTATCTCAATTTCCTTGTTTTGGAGAGAAAATTGAAAGGTGAGTTCTGGTCTTTATACTGATAACTGCTTAAACGCTTTCTTTAAGAATCAACCATGTATTGACAAAGAAGAAAGTGAAGACTGTCAACGACATCATTAAAAATGAGTTTGAGCAACAGTACGACCTCTTAGGTTCTCTTTGTGTTCAAATCGTAATAGTAGATATCTTGAAGCTCTTAGAATTGAGTCCAACAATTGTTTACGCCGACTTTTCCTCTAAACTTGTGGCCACTTACTACTATGACACAATCACGTTCGAAGAAGCGGTGTCTTTAGCTGTAAAAACCGCAGAACTCGACTTAAACTTTAACTTCCAAACTTCTTCCAACACTAGAACCTCAGACGCTTTAATTCAAGAAAGTTTGCGAAAATTATCAAAAGATACCATCATCCTTAACATCTCAGACTTTTCTTTGAACAATAAAGACCTGATGATGATAAATGGTCCCACAGTGACGTTTCTGGAGACTTTGGGAAGGTAAACGCGATGCGTATTCTTGCAGAAACTCAGTCAACTTTTCAGGTTGTACGAAAACGGTTACACTCCTCAACTCCACAAATTATACCCAAAAGTGGAGTACCCAGTCAGCCGCGGAACTCCGATGATTTCACCTCTGATTCAGTGGAACCACGAAAAAAATTGGTACACTTTTAAATTTAACGCATCCGAAATATCTGGGAATGAACAAAAGGAGTTTAGGATATCTTACTTGTATGAAGAGCACAAATTTATATCTGGTCACGTGATCGATGGTAAGTTGGCAAAATGAAATTCGTTGGGTTATAATTTTTTTTAGGTCGTAATTTGTTTCCGGCGACCGAATATCTGCGTTTGGTGTGGCAAACTTTCGCGACTTTTCGTAGTGTACTGACCGATGTTCAAATTGTCTTTACTGACTGCAAGTTCGTAAGAGCTGTGACGATGCCGAAGAGTGGTTTTATAACGCTTTTGGTAACGATTCAAAGGGGGAGTGGTTATTTTGAAGTTTTGGAAAAGAACTCGCTGGTTGTTAGCGGTTTTGTTCGCATGGGTGTTGAAAAAAGTGATCTCAGACCGATCGAATTCAATGAAGATGATCCCACAGACGTGTTGGAACACGACGAAATCTACAGAGAGTTGTACTTGCGTGGTTACAATTACAGGTAAAAAACAACAAAAGACGATTTTCATATGTCTTTTAGTGGTTTGTTTAAAGGCATTCAAAAGTGCAGTGTCGATGGGTCCGTTGGTTTGGTCAAATGGGAAGACAACTGGGGCGCATTCATGGACAAGATGTTACAAATGATTATTCTTCAGGCCGATTCGAGACTACTTTTCGTTCCTGTAGGCATCAAGAAACTAAGTATTGATTCACTGCTGCATGTGGAAGTGGTTCAACGGGTTGAAAGAGAAAATTCTCTCATTCCTGTCTATGTTTACAAGGACGCCAACATCATCAAGTAAGGATTTGTGGATATCTAACGTCACTCTTATTATTCTTTGTAGATCTGGAGGAATCGAAATAAGTGGACTCTACGCCAAATCAATTTCAAGGAAAAAACCACGACTAGAACCAGTCCTGGAAAAGTATGTCTTCGTTCCGAACTCTACGTCCCTGAATCTATCCGACGCTGTCAGAGTTAACACACAGATCATTCTTGAGAACTCTTCAGGAATTCATTTCAAAGCTGTCGAAATCGTCGATGAGTTCACGCAAGCTGATGATTTTCTTGTACATTTGGCTTGTAAAGTATTGGATGACGTCCCCGTGGTGATTTCCGACCTTACTGTTTCTTGTAAAAAAGAAATTAAAGATTTTCCTGGTGTGAAAGTCGAGAACGTAGTTCTAACATCTGAAAATAATTTGCTTTTGTTGGTTGGTACAAAACTGTTGCAACGAACAAATTTGAAGCAAATCATGGTTTCTGTCAGTAGCAACGGGTTTGTTCTAACACGTGAAGATGTTGGGTTTGTACCAGAAAGTACCGACGATATTGAGATTCTGACTGTTTACACAACTGACAAAGAACATTTGATTATGTTTCGGCGAAGACAACCTGTTTTGAGCACGAAATTTATCGAAGTATCTTCGAGTGATTTTGGGTGGTTACCACAACTAAAAGAGGCTATTAAAAGTGAAGAAAATGTGGTTGCTTATTCAAAGAATATTGACTCAGAAGGAACGTTGGGTTTGGTCAACTGTATCCGACGAGAACCGAACGGAAATAAAGTTAAATGTTTCTTCATGATGGACGAAACTTTGGAGTTTGATTTCCGGAAATACGACAGCCAACTAAGAAAAAACTTGGCGGTGAATGTTTACAAGAATGGAACTTGGGGTACTTACCGACATTTGCTTTTAGAAGAAGAACCGGAAGTTGAGCGTGAGCACTGTTACGCTAACGTTAGCAACAGAGGCGACATTTCAAGTTTAAAATGGTTCGAAGGAGGCTTAAATGAAAGTACGCCACTACCGAAAGAAAAACGCTTAGTTTCTGTGAGTATCTAACTAAAAATGTATCCTAAGTCATTTTGGTGTTGTTTCAGATTTATTATTCTGCTGTTAACTTCAAAGACATCATGGTTGCTTCAGGTCGAGTTTCCGTGGAAGCTAGTACCGCTAGTCGTTTAGAACACGATTGCTCCATCGGCTTTGAATTCTCAGGAAGAGATCAAAGGTAACACTTTAGGAAATAGCGACCAACAAATTGAGTGTGATTTTTAGTGGACGTCGCGTAGCTGGGATGGTTCAGAACAAAGCTTTGTCTTCGTACGTCGTTGCCGATTGTGATAGTTTGTGGCAAGTTCCAGATTCTTGGAGTCTTGAAGACGCGGCCACAGTTACCACGGTGTACTCAACAGTGCTCTACTCTCTTTTAATGGTAACCACAAGATGTGGAGTCATGTTTACTTGACGATTTTCTTTCAGATTGGCGAGATGAAGCGTGGTTCCTCCATTCTTATCCACTCTGCTACTGGTGGCATCGGCCTTGCTGCTTTGAACGTCTGTCTTCACTACAATTGCGATATTTACGTAACTGTCGGTACTCAAGAGAAACGTGACTATCTCAAGACGCACTATCCGCAAATTTTGGACAATCACGTTGGAAATTCGCGGGATACTTCGTTCGAAGAGATGATCAAAACGGGCACAAATGGCCGAGGCGTCGATTTCGTTTTAAATTCTCTCGCTGATGATAAGTTGATGGCTTCGGTGAGGTGTTTAGCGAATGGCGGAAACTTTTTAGAGATTGGTAAATTTGATTTGGCCAATGACACGTCTCTTAATCTTCTCTTGCTTGAGAGAGGAGCGAATTACCATGGCATTATGTTAGACAAACTAAGTTATAATTCTGGAGAGAAAAATCGCCATTTGTACCAGTTACTGGCTGATGGTGTTGAAGCAGGTTTTGTAAAGCCTTTGCCTCGAGTTGTATTTAAAAGAGAAGACGTTGAAGCTTCGTTTAGACATATGATGACTGGAAAACACATCGGGAAAGTCTTGGTGAACATCAGAGACGGAGAAGAAGAGAAAGTTGTTGTTCCTAGAAAAATGAAATTCAACGTTAGGCCAAGGTGAGGACTCGTTTCATAGTACATTTCGTAACACTAACATTTGAAGATTCAACTGTGACGTTCGGTTTTCTTATGTTATAATTGGTGGTCTCGGAGGTGTTGGTTTGGAGCTCGCTGACTGGTTGGTGTTAAGAGGAGCCAGAAAACTAGTTCTAGTATCAAGAGGAGGAGTCCAAAGTGGATACCAAAAGCAAAGAATTGGGTAAACTGGTCGAATACAGAAACTACGTAACTGACTCCCCAATTTTCTAGACTTTGGAAATCGTACGGTGCTAATGTTAGTGTATCCACCAACGACGTCACAACAAAAAGCGGATGTTCAGAGTTATTGAAAGAAGCCTCAGATCTAGGACCTGTTGCCGCCATCTTTAATTTAGCTGTCGTTCTTAAAGACGCTCTCTTCGAAGATCAAACCACAGAATCGTTCTTAACGTCGTTGGCACCAAAAGCTCGAGCGACTATACTTTTAGACCAACTAACGAGAAAACTGTGCCCCCAATTAAGGTCTGTATTCATTTCTACAAAACTTTGTGTACTATTTTTATCTTTAGGCATTTCGTCATTTTCTCATCAGTGTCTTGTGGTCGCGGCAACGCAGGTCAAACTAATTACGGCATGGCCAATTCAGTAATGGAAAGAATCTGCGAAAAGCGCAAAGCGGAAGGTCTTCCGGCAGTGGCCATCCAATGGGGAGCAATCGGAGATGTAACCGTCACTTCTTCTAACAACATGTTCTAATAAATCTTTTTCAGGTCGGTTTAGTTGCGAAAATGCAGAAAGAAAACAAAGAATTAGTCATCGGTGGTACTCTCCAACAGAAAATCTCAAGTTGTCTTGAAGTCTTAGATACATTTTTAACGCAAGACAATCCTGTAGTCTCCAGCATGGTGGTCGCAGAAAAAGACAGTAGAGTAAGTGGTCTTGTCAGCGCAGCAGAAACCGTTGCCAACATTATGGGAATCAAAGATCTAAAAACGGTCAGTCATTACTCAACTTTTCCAGAGTTAGGTATGGACTCGATGATGGGAACCGAAATCATCCAATGCTTAGAAAAGGATTTCGATATTTTCGTTACACCGAAGGAAGTCCGAAGTCTCACATTTGCAAAGTAAGAACCACATTCATATCAACATTTTCTATTGTTATTTTTCCAGTCTGACTGAAATTGAAGCCAGAAAAACAACGAATGAGGCTGTAACAAAACCAAAGACAAACATATTTTTACAGTACATCCCCAATTTCACTAAAGGAGACCTTCCGATGATTGAACTTAACTGCAACAAGAGCGAAACTGTCGCTTTTCTACTTCCAGGCTTTGAAGGTGATTTCACTCAACTCGAAACGTTGAACAAGTTACAGGCGCGCCTCGTGGGGGTGCGGTACCACTGTTACGATTTTAGAGAGACGATCCAAGAATTTGCCGAAACCATTTTACCAGTAAGTACCTGAAACTTCTTATTCCAAACCGCCATAACATGATTTAAAGGATGTGGAAGAAAAAATCACCGCTGGCTTCGTTCTCATCGGTTATTCCTTCGGTTGCGACATCGCGTTAGAATTAGCTGTTCTTCTAGAAAAGAAAGGTTACTCGGGAAAAGTCATCCTCATTGATGGTTCTCCGACTTATCTCAGTTCCGCAGCGAAAGCACTTTACCCCACCGAAAAAGACGACGAGTTTGAGAACACAATAATGCAACAGATGCTTTCTCTGTGGTTACCTCCTGATGAATTCTCACAACACAAAGTATAGCATTGATTGTTATCGTTTTGAAACTAAAATTTTTGTTTCAGGACAAATTTTTGAAATGTTCGAATTTTTCGGAAAAACTTGACCTTTTGGTGTCTTTAACGCCCACCGAGGTTCTTAATCAAATGAATTTTAACAGAAAGGATGGCACCGCTTTGTATAAGCGCATCAGAGCGATGGCCAACCACAGCTTTAGTCATGACAAAGTTAAATCAGACGTTCATTTGGTCAAAGCGCGACTTTCATTGGTTGATGACGGCGAAGACTACCAGCTATCGACAGCGTGCGAAAAACTTGTATCCGTGACGACGGTTGAAGGAGATCATTTTACTATCTTGAAGAAAGAAGAGATTCTGAAACTCATAGATCAAATTATACTGTCTTGTTAGTTAAAATAATTATTTTTACCTCTTCTACAACTGCGTACAGATATTTGATAAGTATAGTAAACAAGGGTAGGGTTCACCACGAAAAATCTCGTCTCAAAAATTTCATCTATCAAAGCCTTACCGAAAGATCTGATAACGTCAACGAATTTTATTGAAATCTACAACACTAACAAAAGCACTTGTTGTACACATTTGAAAACTGTCATACGCGTTTCAATATACGACGTAAAATCACAACTACATAATAAATTCTGCTGGCACCTTTGAGTCCACTTTTGTTTTTCATTATTTCTAATAATACGTACATGAAGAGGCACGTAGAATTCTTTACATTTTTTATCAACCTAGGATAGGATCGATCAAAGTGGCAACACTGAATTTTTCAAATCTTGTGAGCAATATGTTCTTTAAATCTTTTTAAAATTGATCTTTTTGTTTGTCTAATATATTTTTGATTACAATCCTTACACTTAATTTCATAAATTCCCGACTTTTCATTTGCTCCTACTATTACCTAGAAGACTTTGAAGGTTTGGCCCAGAAGTGAAAACAACTTTTAGATCAAGACCCTGGAATAGTTTTTCCAGTCCCTTAGTGACTGAAGGTATGTAAGGGATTGTGACAAATGAAGTCTTCTCCGGGATGTTTTGAAAAGTAGAGCATTCACTGACCATCAAATTTCTGAATTAATTTATGCACTAACAAGGGGTCGAATCCGTTACACGTCGCTGCAACCTTTATTGTTTTAAGTTCTTTATTGAATCTGAATTTATTTAAAGGAAAGTTTAAAAGGCGATGAACTAAAAAGTTAAGACTTGCCATTGTATGTTGAAGAGAATGGTGGGAGTCTGAAGTGATGTAGCGAAGTGTACTGGTTTCTTTCCTGTACACATCAAATTCAAATCTATTTCTATGTCTAATGACAAGAGTATCCAAGAAAAGTAGTTTACCATTTTTTTCAATTTCAGAACTAAATTTTATCGACGGTGACTGATTGTCGATGATTTTTAAGAAATCATCAATACTTGTTTGATTTGTGTCAAAAATTGCAAAAATGTCGCCTACATACCTAACCCAAATCTTTGGAAAATATTCAAGCTCACTTTCAAGATTTTTTTTGAAAACGACTCATGAAAAGGTCATCTATGAAAGGTGAGAATGAGTTACCCATTGCGGTCCCTTCATGCCGAAAGAAGAAATTCTCGGAAAATTGAAAAATGTTCTGCTTCATGCAGAGATCTGTGAGTTGAATGTATTCCTGGATGATATCTTGGTTGAAGAACCTAAGAGGTTCTCTAAATAGGTTAGAGTTTGTGAGACGGGAACACTTGGAAAAAGAGAACTAACATCGAATGAGACTGATAACACGCCTTCTTGTAACTCAACAATGTTCTTGACTTTATTAATGAATTCCATTGAATTCTTTGCTGCTAAACTAGGTTGCTTTTTGGGTAAGTTATTAAACTTATTGGTTAACCATTTAGAAATGTGTGAAGTGGGTGCGTATATTGCCGATACAATTGGTCGCATAGACTTCCCTGGGTTTATGAATTTTTGGTAAACAATCCAATTTTGGAACGACCTATATTACAATGCCAAAATCAAACTGTACTACTTTATTTTGGCCGTCACTGTACTTTTTTACCACACAGGAATACGTCGTCACATACTCTCCAAAGTTAACAAACCTCTCCTGTCAAAAATAGTTTTAATTTTAATCTGAAATGGCCGCTTCAATATCTTCACTCTTCAAAAAGTGATGCGAATTAATATGTATATATGTTAGGGAATAATATTTCGAAGCCGCATCAACAGTTCATTGTCGGCTTGACCTCCCAGCCACCCCCGAGCACAAACAACAAAAAGGGGCATAAAAGGTGTCGCTCAAGACGCGCACGTCAGAATAAATTTCAAAAAAAGAACTTTCTGTGAATTTAATTTGCTAAACGTAAATGTACAAACAAAACAATTGAAATCGGAATTTACATAAGTTGCATCAATTGTTTTTTGCTAAGTTGGTGGTCAAGGTCAAAACAGGTAGTACGAACAAGTATCATTATGCAGGGATTTTAAACGACAATTTGACTTCTTAAGAACATGAAGAATTTTAAACGGCACCAGGGATCATGCCATGAAAATCTGTTCATGTACTTATTAATAAAAAAAATTGAAATCAAGAAGTAAACAAATATTTTATTTTTGTTCTTTTAAAATTAGAATTTTAGAATTAAATAATTTTATTTTGTCGAATGTCGTTCTCTATAAAAACAGACAAATCAACAGAAACTGTAACCACACTGGAATTTTTTTCCCAGTTTTACGTAACTGTGTTTACATTTTTAATATAAATGAAGCTCTTCCTCCTTTTATATTCAAATTTTCTTCGGTATAAAACCACACTGAATGTAGTATTTGCATTCCTTGAAATTTAGATCGAGGAGATGGGTTCTACTGATTGTTCCAGCGACCCCAACTACCAATACAACCGTTGGTTGTCCTCACCTCTTCCCGATGAAGAAGTCGTAATTTCGGGAATGTCTGGACGTCTTCCAGAATCCCACAATATCCACGAGTTTGCTGAGCATCTGCTCAACAAAGAAGAAATGGTGACCGACGACGATAGAAGATGGAAAATAGATCATCCAGAAATCCCACAAAGATGTGCGAAAATCTATGATATAGATAAGTACGACTCTGGATATTTCGGAGTGCACTATCGTCAAGCCGAAAAGATGGATCCAGTGACGCGGATGTTCATGGAAGTCGCCGTTGAAGCAATCATGGACGCCGGGATCAACCCGAAGGAGTTGGAAGGAACGAAAACTGGAGTTTTTGTGACTTCAACGACGACATGGGCGGAACTTATAGTCCTGTCGGATATCGCCGAACCGAAAAATTTTGGGATAACAGGGTGAGTGACTATGAGTGACTATGACCAAACGACTTAACTGTTATTCTGATCGCAGGATGATAAAATGCTTCGTGGCGGACAGACTCAGTTACCATTTGAAACTCAAAGGTCCGTCGAGTATGGTAGATACCGCTTGCAGCAGCTCTATGAATGCTCTTGATACTGCTTTCAAGGCCATCAGAAGTGGTCAATGCGACAACGTCTTGGTCGGTGGTACCAATCTTCTCATGCATCCTGGACACACTCTTCAATTTTTTCGGTAATTCTTTCTTCGCCTCGATCGTTTTCACCACTTCCTTTCCAGATTGGGAGTGTTAAGTGTCGACGGAACATGTCGAGTTTTCGATCAAGACGCTAAAGGCTTCGTCCGCGGCGAAGCCATCGTTTGTCTTCTTTTGCAAAAAGCGAAAGATGCTAAACGGATCTACGCGAAGATCATCAACACGAAATGCAACAGCGACGGCTTCAAAGAACAGGGAATCACATTCCCATCGACCCAAATGCATAAAGAACTCTTGAGGGAGGTGTACGACCAAAGCGGCGTGTCTCCTTGTGACTTGAGCTATTTCGAAGCTCATGGAACCGCAACTTCAGTCGGTGACCCTGAAGAAGTCAAAGCGATTTATGACGCTTTAGCACGGCGCAGACACGACCAACTTCTTATAGGTTCGGTTAAATCAAGTATTGGTCACACAGAACCGGCTTCAGGCATTTGTTCCATCATCAAAGTGTTGCTCGCGATGGAAACTGGAAAAATTACGCCAAACATTCACTTGAAAAAAATTAAGAAAGGAATGAAAGGAATTGAGGAAGGAAAAATGAAAGTGGTGACCGAGTTAACTAAGCTTGAAGGCGAGGAGGCTGTCGTTGGAATTAATAACTTTGGTTTTGGTGGAGCCAATGCGCATGTTATTTTGAAAAGACACGGAAAGGCGAAGTTTGCCGGTGGAGTGCTCAAAGATGATCTTCCGAGATTGGTGTGTGTGAGCGGTCGCACCGAAGAAGCAGTCCGAAGACTGTTAGAAGGTACGACGATGGATGCCGAGTTCGTTGGACTTCTCCATCAGATCTTCAAGACCGATATTTCTGGACATTTATACCGAGGTTACGCTATTCTTTCAAAAAGTGATGTCACGAAGTCATCGTCAAAATTTTCGACATCACAGCTACCATTCTATCTCTTTTTCGGGCAGTTTACCGACAACTTTAGAGTTTTGGGATCGTACTTATCTCAATTTCCGTGCTTTAAAGAAACAATTTTTAGGTAAGATGATTTTTTAACCTTAACATTTTAATAAAAAAGAATTGAAGAATCAACAAGGTCTTGGAGAAAAAAAATGTGAAGACCGTTGACGTCATGTTGAAGAATCCGCTTGGTCGGCAGTACGACTTTTTAGGTTCTCTTTGTGTTCAATTCGCGATAGTCGACCTCTTCAAGATGTTAGAATTGAGTCCAACAGCTGTTTACGTCGAATCTTCTTCTAAACTCGTGTCCGCTTACCACTACGGCACCATCACGTTGGAAGAAGCGGTGTCTTCGGCTGTGGAAACCACCAAGCTTAACCTCAACTCTAACTTACAAAAATCTTGCAATCCCACAATCACGGATGCTTCAAACCAAGAAAGTTTGATAAAATCACCCAAGGACACCATAATACTTAACATCTCAGATTCTGTTTTCAAGAATAACGAGCTGTTGATGGTAGACGGTACCACGGTGACATTTCTAGAGGTTTTGGGAAGGTACGTGCGGCACAAATTCTTGTAGAAACTCAGTCAACTTTGCAGGTTGTACGAAACGGGCTACACCCCTCAACTCCACAAATTGTACCCAAAAGTGGAGTATCCAGTCAGCCGTGGAACCCCGATGGTTTCACCTCTGGTTCAGTGGAACCACGAAAAGAGTTGGTTTACTTTCAGAATCAATGACTACAAATTCGACATTCCATTGCAAAAACAGTTTGAAATTTCCTCTGAGTTAGACGAGTATAAGTTTATTTCTGGACACGTGATCGACGGTACGTTACCACGGGAAAAAATTTTTCTAGAAGGAAATTTCAGGTCGTAACCTTGTCCCGGCGATGCAGTACTTAAACCTTGTTTGGGAAACTCTCGTAGATGAAAGTCTGCTGATGATCAACAACGTGCTTGTCATTTTCACCGACTGCAAATTTCTAAAAGCCGTGGCGATGCCGAAGAGCGGTTTCGTCAACTTAATGGTCACCATCCATAGAGGAAGCGGTTACTTTGAAATCTCAGAAAACGAATCGTTAGTGGTGAGTGGCTACGTTAACTTAGGATCTGAAGAAAGCGGCCTCCGACCTCTCGAATTCAACGACGATCCAACAGAAATGTTAGAACACGAAGAGATTTACAGAGAGTTGTATTTGCGCGGTTACAACTACAGGTACTGAAAGAATAAAGAAAGACGCTCATGTGGCTGCTAGTGGTTTGTTTAAGGGCATCCAAAGATGCAGCGTTGATGGTTCTGTCGGTTTTGTCAAATGGGACGACAACTGGTGCTCTTTCATGGATAAAATGTTGCAGTTGAAAATCCTTCAGAGTGATTCGCGGCTGTTATTTGTTCCTGTTTGTATCAAGAAGTTGAGTATCAACGCACTGAAGCATTTAGATTTCGTTAAAGATCTTGAGGAAAAAGAGTGTCCAGTTTATGTTTATAGAGAAGCGAACATCATCAAGTGAGAACTTCGTGGTTTTCAACAAGATTTTTAATCCTTTTTTTAGATGTGGAGGAATCGAAATCAGTGGACTCCAAGCCAAATCTATCGCTAAAAAGAAACCACCGTTGGAGCCGGTCCTGGAAAAGCATCTCTTCGTTCCCAATTCTACCACCCTGAGTCTATCCGACGCTGTCAGAGTTATCACTCAAATCATTCTTGAGAACTCTGCAGGAAACCACTTCAAAGCTGTCGAAATCATCGATGAATTGACGCAAGCCGAAGATTTTCTCATTCATTTCGTTTGTCGAGTGTTGGACGATATTCCCGTTGTGGTTCCTGACCTCACCATATCTTGCAAAGCAGAAGTTGAAGAATTTCCCGGTGTTCAAGTGAAGACCGTCGCTCTAACATCCGAAAGTAACTTGCTTTTGATGACTGGAACGAAACTGTTGCAACGAACGAATTTGAAAGAAATGATGGTTTCTGTGTGTAAGAATGGGTTTGTTCTAACCCGGGAAGACGTTGAGTTTGTACCAGAAAGTACCAACGATATTGAGATTCTGACTGTTTACACAACCGACAAAGAAAATTTGATTTTGTTTCGGCGAAGACAATCTCTTTTGAGCACGAAATTTATTGAAATATCTTCGAGTGATTTTCAGTGGTTACCACAACTAAAAGAGGCTATTAAAAGTGAAGAAAATGTGGTTATTTACTCAAATAATATTGACGCAGAAGGAACTTTGGGTTTAATTAATTGCATTCGACGTGAACCGAACGGAAGTAAAGTTCAATGTTTTTTCATGATGGACGAAAACTCGGAGTTCGATTCCTGGAAACACGCCAACCAACTAAGAAAAAACTTGGCGGTGAATGTTTACAAGAATGGAACTTGGGGGACTTACCGACATTTGCTCTTAGAAGAAGAACCGGAAGTTGAGCGTGAGCACTGCTATGCTAACGTTAGCAACAGAGGCGACATTTCAAGCTTAAAATGGTTTGAAGGAGGCTTAAATGAAAGTACGCCACTACCGAAAGAAAAACGCTTAGTTTCTGTGAGTATCCGCCTTAAAATCTGTGTTTAAGTCACTTTGGTTTTGTTTTAGATTTATTATTCTGCTGTTAACTTCAAAGATATCATGGTAGCTTCAGGTCGAGTGGAAACTGTTACCCAAAGTCGTTTAGAAAACGACTGTCCTATCGGCTTTGAATTCTCAGGAAGAGAGCAAAGGTAACACTTTTGGAAATAGCGAGCAACAAATTAAGTGTGTCTTTTAGTGGACGACGTGTAGCTGGAATGGTTTCGAACGAAGCTTTGTCTTCGTACGTCGTCGCCGACGGTGATAGTTTGTGGCAAGTTCCAGATTCTTGGAGTCTTGAAGACGCGGCCACAGTTACCACGGTGTACTCAACGGTGCTCTACTCTCTTTTAATGGTAACCGAAAGACTTACAAGTAGAATCATATTTATTTCGCGATGGCCTTTCAGATCGGTGAGATCAAGAGTGGTTCTTCCATTCTTATCCATTCTGCTACTGGTGGCATAGGTCTTTCTGCTTTGAACGTCTGCCTTCACTACGGTTGCGATATTTACGTTACTGTCGGTACTCAAGAGAAACGTGACTATCTCAAGACGCACTATCCGCAAATATTGGACAGTCACGTTGGTAATTCGCGGGATACTTCGTTCGAAGAGATGATCAAAACGAAGACAAATGGTCGAGGCGTCGACTTCGTCTTAAATTCTCTCGCTGACGATAAGTTGATGGCTTCGGTGAGGTGTTTAGCCAAAGGTGGAAACTTTTTAGAAATTGGTAAATTCGATTTGGCTAATGACACGTCTCTCAACCTTCTCTTGCTGGAGAAAGGAGCAAATTACCATGGTATTATGCTAGACAGAGTAATTTATAACTCAAAGGAGAAGCAATGCCGTATAAACCAGTTAATATCTGAAGGTATAAAAGAAGGTTTTGTAAAGCCTTTGCCTCGAGTTGTATTTAAAAGAGAAGAAGTTGAAACTTCATTTAGACATATGATGACCGGAAAACACATCGGGAAAGTCTTGGTGAAGATCAGAGACGAAGAAGAAGAGAAAGTTGTTGTTCCCAGAAAAATGAAATTCAACGTGAGGCCAAGGTGAGGACTCGTTTTATATTTAAATTGGTAACACTAACATTTCAAGATTCAACTGCGACGTTCGGTTTTCTTATGTTATAATTGGTGGTCTCGGAGGTGTTGGTTTGGAGCTCACCGATTGGTTGGTGTTAAGAGGAGCCAGGAAACTAGTTCTAGTATCAAGAACTGGAATTCAAAATGGATATCAAAAACAAAGAATTGGGTAAACTGGTCGAATACAGAAACTACGTAACTGACTCCCCAATTTTCTAGACTTTGGAAATCGTACGGTGCTAATGTTAGTGTATCCACCAACGACGTCACAACAAAAAGCGGATGTTCACAGTTATTGAAAGAAGCTTCAGATCTAGGACCTGTTGCCGCCATCTTTAATTTAGCTGTCGTTCTTAAAGACGCTCTCTTCGAAGATCAAACCACAGAATCGTTCTTGACGTCGTTGGCACCAAAAGCTCGAGTGACTATACTTTTAGACCAACTAACGAGAAAACTGTGCCCCCAATTAAGGTCTGCATTCATCTCGACAAAACTTTTTGTACTATTTTTCTCTTTAGGCATTTCGTCATTTTTTCATCAGTGTCTTGTGGTCGCGGCAACGCAGGTCAAACTAATTACGGCATGGCCAACTCAATAATGGAAAGAATCTGCGAAAAGCGCAAAGCGGAAGGTTTTCCGGCAGTGGCCATCCAGTGGGGGGCAATCGGAGATGTAACAGTCACGTCTTCTAACAACATGTTCTAATAAATCTTTTTCAGGTCGGTTTAGTTGCGAAAATGCAGAAAGAAAACAAAGAATTAGTCATCGGTGGTACTCTCCAGCAGAAAATCTCAAGTTGTCTCGAAGTATTAGATCAATTCCTAACCCAAGACAATCCTGTAGTCTCCAGCATGGTGGTCGCAGAAAAAGACAACAGAAGAAGTGGTCTTGTCAATGCAACAGAAGCCGTTGCCAACATTATGGGAATCAAAGACCTAAAAACGATCAGTCTTCATTCAACTTTTCCAGAGTTAGGTATGGACTCGATGATGGGAACCGAAATCATCCAATGCTTAGAAAAAGATTTCGATATTTTCGTAACACCGAAGGAAGTCCGAGGTCTCACATTTGCAAAGTAAGAACCATTCATCCCAACATTTTCTATTCTTATTTTTGCAGGCTGACTGAAATTGAAGCCAGCCAAACAACGAATGAGGCTGTAACAAAACCAAAGACAAACATATTTTTACAGTACATCCCCAATTTCACTAAAGGAGACCTTCCGATGATTGAACTTAACTGCAACAAGAGCGAAACTGTCGCTTTTCTACTTCCAGGCTTTGAAGGTGATTTCACTCAACTCGAAACGTTGAACAAGTTACAGGCGCGCCTCGTGGGGGTGCAGTACCACTGTTACGATTTTAGAGAGACGATCCAAGAATTTGCCGAAACCATTTTACCAGTAAGTACCTGAAACTTCTTATTCCAAACCGCCATAACATGATTTATAGGATGTGGAAGAAAAAATAACCGCTGGCTTCGTTCTCATCGGTTACTCCTTCGGTTGCGACATCGCGTTAGAATTAGCTGCTCTTTTAGAAAAGAAAGGTTACTCGGGAAAAATCATCCTCATTGATGGTTCTCCGACTTATCTCAGTTCCGCAGCGAAAGCACTTTACCCCACAGAAAAAGACGACGAGTTTGAGAACACAATAATGCAACAGATGCTTTCTCTGTGGTTAGCTCCTGATGAATTCTCACAACACAAAGTATAGCATTGATTGTTATCGTTTTGAAACTAAAATTTTTGTTTCAGGACAAATTTTTGAAATGTTCGAACTTTTCGGAAAAACTTGACCTTTTGGTGTCTTTAACGCCCACCGAGGTTCTTAATCAAATGAATTTTAACAGAAAGGATGGCACCGCTTTGTATAAGCGCATCAGAGCGATGGCCAACCACAGCTTTAGTCATGACAAAGTTGAATCAGACGTTCATTTGCTCAAAGCGGGACTTTCATTGGTTGATGACGGCGAAGACTACCAGCTATCGACAGCGTGCAAAAAACTTGTATCCGTGACGTCGGTTGAAGGAGATCATTTTACTATCTTGAAGAAAGAAGAGATTCTGAAAATGATAGATCAAATTATACTGTCTTGTTAGTTAAAATATTTTTTTACGAGTAAGTCTGTGTTACGAACTCTTACAAGAACAGAATGTTATAAACAACGGTGGCGTTCATATAAGTACCTAATAATAAAAAAATCATTATCAAATGCTTTAGACTTTCATTTTTTTAATAGATCAAAATTGACCTCGCTTGTTAAATGAGTGAATAATGGTCTAATTCCGACTTTGCAACCTCGCAATAGTTTTTTTGGGCCTCCGTTCTGAAATAACACAAATTGCATTCGTCTAAATCCGCTTGAAACCGACCGTTTCCCGGCCTAGACCTGCAAAATGCACGGCCAACTACAGAACACAAAGTTTGAATCGTTTGAGGTTTGACATGCGTCGGCCGTATGCTCTGCCAGCGTCTGCGACGTTCGATATTCGATACATACGATCGATGTTGATAGAAGAATATATCAAATAATTTCTCGGCAGCTTCCGTAATGTGCACTGGTGTTTCCATTTTGTAAATCCTAATTATTTGTCAATGTCAAAAACTAACACTTACTTGATTCTTAATTTTATTGAAATTTATACGAAAATATTAACTTTTAACAAATTTAATCAATTGTCGGCCCAAAAAATAGTGTGTATCACACAGCCAGAAACTTATTTTGCAACAATTCGCTATTGCAGGCTGCGGCCTTCGGCCTTAGCCTGCAAACTACGCTCATAGTTGCAAAAGGTCAGTTTCTGACTATTTTTTTTAACAATAAATTTATTTACAAAACATTATACAAAAATATTAAAAACAATACACCTCCAGCTCAACTCTTTGATGTCAATATACTTCTCCAGTGGGAGTAATCGTCAGCTCGTTTATCTAAAATCGCGAAAAAAATAAAGTTAGAAGATTGTTTCCCTCACTATTTTTTTTTATTTACCTGTACACTTTGTGGAGTCGACAATACGTAACAAATAGCCTCTGCGATATCTTCACTCTTCAAAAAGTTAACGTTCCTCAGCATCTCTTGCCGTTCCTTCGTAAGATCCGGATTTAAAGAAGTCATTTCACTACTAACAAATCCGGGACTTATACTCTACAAAACACAAAATAATTCAATGTCTTTTTTTCTCTCCAACTTACTGTGACTCTTATATTGTTACACTTCTTCTCTCTCAGCTCATGTCTTAGCGTCTCCGCCAGCGCCGTCACCGCGTACTTACTCGCCGCATAAACATTAATATTCGGTAAGTAGACAACTTTATGCCCCGCGACACTATTAAGATGGATAATATGCCCACAGATCTTATTCGCCGTCATTCTCTTGACGGCCTCGCGCGTCGCGACGCACAGCCCCATCACGTTGATATCAAACACACTTTTCCACGCGTCGACGTCACCATCTGTTAGCGTCGTTTCTTTAGCGACACCGGCATTGTTGATGAGAACGTGGACGGGCCCGACGTTGTGGTCAGTCCAATCAAAGGCTTTGACGATGTCACTTTCCTTGCTGATGTCGGCTTTAACGGCGTAAAGTTTACCTTTCTCCGAGCAAAGTTTTTTGGCAGCTTCTTCGACGCGCTCGGAGCGACGGGCTAAGCCGACAACTAGAAGACCTTTGCTTACCAGAAATTCGGCGATGGAGGCACCGATTCCGGAGCTGGCTCCGGTCACAACGGCCACTTTTCCGATCCATCTGTCCATAGAGAGAACCATGATGAAATAAAAGCAACTGCGAAGAAGAGGTTCATGTTGGATTAATAAATGTAAGTTTGACCTTGTTACATAACAAGATAATTACTGGTATTGAACAAGTATTTTGCAGTGTCATCTGCAGGTACAGATTCAAGGTCGCTGGTGCACGAAGTCGTGGTGTGTTTCTAGGTGGTTTTTTAGAGTTTGATGTATTTTTCAACTTACAGTTCTTTTTTAATTTTAGAATTAAAGAATTTAGAGCGTTAATACTTATTAGTTGTGTTTTGTTTATTGCTTGCTGTTTAATATAGTCAACCAAAATTACACTACTTTATGCTGTTACATACAAACAAATAATTTTGAAATGAAATGTATTGGTAACCCTGTCTGCTTGACACTTTGAGGTTATACATTAGTTCATATGGAATTGTGTCATGATGATGTCAATAATGACAGTTTTAAAACGTCAACCATATACAGAACTACCAACACGCCAAATCAAAACTTCCAATAATCGATAATTCTAAGAAATTCCTCCGGTCGGTGTTATGGTCAACTCGCTGATCTACAACGAAAAAGCAGTGAAAGAAAACTGTTAAATTGAGTTACCTGCACACTCTGCGGCGTCGCCAGAACGTAACCAACAGCCTCAGCAACATCCTCACTTTTCAAGAACTGAATTTTCTTGTAGAATTCCTCTCGTTCCTTCGAGTTCTGCGGATCCAATGTCGTCATCTCCGTTGTTACAAAACCAGGACTCAAACTCTAAAAAAAAAACGCAGTAATCTCATTTTCTCCAAAAAAAAAACTCACAGTGACTCTAATATTGTTGTTCCATGCCGCGAGTTCCTGCCTCAGAACGTCAGTCAGAGCCGTAACCGCGTACTTGCTAGGCCCATAGAGATGAAAATTCAACAAATTGAAGATTTTATGTCCCGTGATGCTATTAATATGAATAATATGCCCATCTATATGATCATCTTTCATTCTTCTAAGAGCTTCGCGCGTCGCGACGCACAATCCCAATACGTTCGTCTCTAAGATGCTCCTCCAGATTTTGGTATCACCCTCAGTCAAAGAAGTCTCCTTAAGAACGGCCGCGTTGTTGATGAGGATATGGACAGGACCGACGTTGTGGTCAATCCAATTGAAGGCTTTGATGACTTCTTCTTCTTTGGTGACGTCGGTTTTGAGTGCGTAAAGTTTTCCTTTTTGCGTCGAAAGTTTTTGGGCTGCTTCTTTTATGCGGTCCGAACGACGGGCTAAGCCAACAACCAAGAGACCATTCTTGACTAAAAACTCGGCGATGGAGGCTCCGATTCCGGAGCTGGCTCCGGTCACCACTGCCACTTTTCCAGACCATCTTTCTATAGAAAGGACCATGATGGAAATAAGGCTGAAGAAAAAACATTGTGGTAATATAGCTGTTAACAGACAAGAGACCTTGTTAAGATTTATTGGTGGTTTTAGCAACAACAAGCGATAAGAATACGCTTCGTCATATTTTTTTTATATGTATAAGAACATTTTTTTACTTTAATTTTCAGCTTTTTATTCGTTGTTTGACAAGCGGTTTGAGCGTGATCGTTGCGCGAATGTTGGTCAGTTTTCGTTCATTAATACACCGATCGTTGATTAATCAACGAAAATAAAAGTAATTAATGCATCATTTTTATTCACAATTAAAACAATTAATGACTTTGACCTTTGGTGCCACTGGAATCATTATAAATTCAAATGACGTTTACTACAAATTGTGTAAATGCTTTTTTGTGTACGTCTTAATAAAACTTGTTTTACAAATTAATTATAAGAATATTTTATTCTGCTATGTAAAACAAGATGAATAAAATATGTGCGCACTAATCACATTCGAGTCACTTACCTGAAACACTTAAAATAAGTCTCGGAGTTGGCAAGTGCGTGAAATTTAGAGTCATGTCACTATGAAACCAAGCTCCTAATAACCTGATACGTGCTCCAGATGGAAACAAAAATTTTCAGGCTGTGGTCGACGCTTACAAACACTCATCGTGCATCAGAAACTAGGTTACAACGCCTAATTTGTCGTTTCATTATCACAGAATAATTAAACTGTGCTATTGTTTTAAAATTGACCTTATAGGTTCATTACCGTTATGCAACTTATGATTATTAATATCGCGCTCATATAAAAGAGCTCGTTTTTTCATCTTACATCACATTAGCATGGTCTTCAACATGGCACCGCTCACTACAGAACCACAAAAACCCGCGAATACTAAAAGACAAGTTGCTTGGCTTAAAGTTGTCTTCTTCTTGTATCTGCATGTTGGAGCAGTTCTAGGCTTCTATTACCTTCTGACAGAAGCATCGTTCAAGACCTGGATCTGGGGTATTTTCTCTCCTTACTGTTATATTTACCGTTTTTATTTTTTCTTTTAGGTTATTTTCTCATTTTGATTTCGACTCAAGGGACCGGCGCTGGGGTTCACAGACTATGGGCGCATCGTACCTACAAAGCGAAATTACCATTGCGTGTGCTTCTGGCGTTTTACCAAACTTTGACTTTCCAGAAAGACATTTACGATTGGTGTCGTGACCACCGTGTCCATCATAAGTACTCGGACACTGAGTGTGACCCTCACAACGCCAGCAACGGCTTCATCTACAGCCACATTGGTTGGTTAATGCTGAAGAAAGAAGACTGCGTCATCAACAAAGGAAAACAACTGGATTTGAGCGATCTCGAGGCTGATCCAGTCGTCATGTTCCAGAGAAAGTGAGTAGAGACCACGGTCGGAACCACGAATTTCTCTCTCTTATTGTAGGTACTATTGGTATATGGCACCGGTCATCGCTTTTCTTATACCGGCAGCCGTACCATGGTATTTCTGGAATGAAAGTTTTCAAGTCTCGTGGTATATTTGCAACATGTTGAGGTACTGCTTGACGTTACATGGTACTTGTTTGGTAAACAGTGCTGCTCACATTTTCGGGACCAGACCTTATGACAAGTAGGTGCAACTTTACGAAAAAAAAAAAACTTTAACACTGTGTTTCAGGAATATTTTACCAACTCAAAATATGATTGTTTCTTTGATTACCAACGGCGAAGGCTTTCACAACTATCATCATGCTTTTCCTTGGGACTACAAAGCGGCGGAATTGGGATCTTACTGGGGAAATTTGAGTACTGCTTTCATCGATTTTATGGCCAAATTTGGCTTAGCTTACGATCTCAAGAGTGTTTCGAGGAAATTGATTGAAAGAAAAGCGATGAGGAGTGGGGATGGAAGTTGGAAACTTGAAGAAAATAAAGCTTGGGGGTGGGGAGATGAAGATATGGATAAAGAGGATTTAAAGATGACAGATGTAACGTTTAGGGAGAATGCAAAAAAGGGATGAATTTGTTGCTGTGATAACTTATCAATAGAAACTGTATTATTATTTTTGTATAATTAGTTGAGTTGTTAGTAGGTACCTGTCATCATAATAAAAATTTTGAAAAAAAAACTTTTTTTTATTGTAAACATCATAAGAATGAGCTTTTATTTAATCACTTAATATTTAAAAAATCGACAAATTTTTAATCCTTTTCTTCTTCTTCTCAAAACGGATATCGCATGGGATTCGTCCTACTCTTTTATCCATTTTTCCCACTAATTCTGATTTGGTCTTCCCTCTAATCATTAAAATTCCCCTCTTCCTTGGTCTACCTCCTCTGCTTGTTCCCAGCAATTGTTTCTGCAGAGACCTGTCTTTTTTTTCTGGAAATGTAACCGTAACAACTCCATAAAATATGTAACAAATTCTCCAACCAATCGTTTGATGTTTTCGTTGTTTTTTTTTTTTTTTGCTTTTCTTAAAAAGCAAACTTTAGTTTCAATAAACACTTAGTATTCACCAAAACGAATATTCGTGCATACATACATCTTATAATACAACGAAGAAAAAACGTCCATTCTCATCTTATAAAATGTTTCTTCCCACCTCAGCAACACAAAGATCATCAAAAAACAAACGATGATGTAACTAAATTGTCATAAAACTTAAAAAAATGTACTCACAAAATGAGTGTCGAATCTTTCAAGGACGTAAATATTGAAATGAATCCGATACAGCTAAAAATGATTTTTTTTTGTACTCATTGTAGAGAAGAGAATTTTTCCTCTTAATCTCGTTGCTCGGAAAAACGGTTTTCTCGCACCCCGGTGTTTTTTAGTTTCCGCTAGCGTCAAGGGATATTTGCGTTATACGGTTGATATTGCGACTTTTTGACCACACCAATCAATGAATTGTTGATAAGTGCATTCGTACCGCTCGCGACTTTTTTCGGGCAGCAGACGGGAAACGGCCTTTTTGGCACGTCGTTGTACTTCGGGAGGGGCACACATACATTACGAGTACGGAAATAGTTATTTACCTAAGAAGTTCGAAAACTTAATTTTCCCGCATGAGCACTTTGTCCTTACAGTCGTGCTGCATTTAGTGCGAATGCGGAAAAATTCTTTTTGTACTCATCGTACGGAAACAGAATTTTTCCGCTTAATCCCGATGCACGGAAAAATGGTTTTCCCGCACCGCGGTGTTTTTTAGTTTCCGCTGGCGGCTAGGGATATTTGCGTTATACGGTTGATATTGCGACTTTTTGAGGACATCAGTCAATCAATTTTTGATAAGTGCGTTCATACCGTTCGCGACTTTTCTCGGGCAGCAGACGCGAAACGGCCTTTTTGGCACATTGTTGTACTTCGGAAGGGGTACACATACATTCTTCGCTCTCACTTATTTTAACAATTTTTGTTAATAATTTTAAAAAAATGACAGCTGATTTACATTTTAAAAATCTAGGAGGTAGCTACAATAGACAGATCATGTTACCAACCCATCATTAAAAAAAAACTAAGTTACTTAATTTTTTTTATTTCGATATTCGTTACAAAAAATATTGTACCTAACTCTTTCGGAAAGAATTTTCCAGCATTCGCACTAAATGCTCATGCGGGAAAATTAAGTTTACGAACTTGTTAGGTAAATAACTATTCCGAAAGAGTTATGTACAATATTTTTTGTAACGAATATCGAAATAAAAAAAAATAAGTAACTTAGTTTTTTTTTTAATGGTGGGTTGGTAACATGACCTATTTACTGTAACTACCTACTAGATTTTTAAAATTTAAATCATCTGTCATATTTTTCTTTAATTATAAACAAAAATTGTTAAAATGAGTGACAGCGAAAAATGTATGTGTTGTTATTATTCATTCGTATTTATAGTTATTTATCATGCAAAACTATAAAGAACCATTTTAATCATCAAATGAGAATTTCACAAGATTCTTTATCCATGTGTATAATACACTATTTGTTCTATAGCACACGTAATGTACGAGAAAAAGTAGAAGTAGTAGGGAAGATATCAGTAGAGTAAGTGGAAAAAGTGCTTGTCGCTTGTTTTTCCGAAAAATCTAACAAAGTCAAGCCTTCGAGTTTGACCAAAAAAGAGCAAAGAGAGTTAAAGGGCACATTGTCGGTAAATGAAATCTACGACATTCCAAAGTAAGAATGTTTCAAGATCCTTTCAAACTAAATGTGATGTTAATTTTCTTGCACGCAGCTTGCAGAACGGAACAATTGTACAAATTAGAAGTTTCCAAAATTGACGATCGAAAAAGTCGGTCGTTTTATGTAACGGAATTAGTTTATGTAGGAATCGTGCAAAAATATTCGAACTCGCGTCCTAAAATTGTTCCTCACAGCAAATTCTTCGTTAACTAAAAACCGAAAAAGTGTGACATTCAGCCTTTAGGAATCAAAACGTTATATGAAGTTTCGAAGATGATTGCCAATTTTTTGAAACTGTCACGTATAGTGGACTTTGCTTTCACCGTTCTACAGCTACAATGTTGGTAACACGATGCTGATTTTGTCACCGTTCAACGAATAAGCGAATGGAAATCATTCTCGGTAGCAGGAAACTATCACCACAAATTCAACTAACCCACGAAACTATTAATGCGAGTTTTATTCCAGAAATAAATTATTCTGGAACCATCAGTTGTACCACTAACGTTACGATTAATCCAAAATAATAATGTCTTTAAGGTTTTACAACAACATAAATCGCTCAGGGTAGGACCTGGTTTTTGTAAAAAGGAAACACACAACGTAAATAAACACAATTATGATCACAAGAAACAATACAAATACACACAAGTGTGATCAACAACTCAAGTTGACAGTTAACAGAAAGAATGATATAAGCGAATGAATGCCATTACGACATGCCTCCATGCAAAAAATAATCATAGGTAACGCTACTGGAATATTAAATGAATACCCGATCCGACAGTTAACTAAAATTTAAAGTATTTTATCTAACTTTTATGTTAATGTGTCACTTTCTGTACCTTTGAAGTTAGATTAGTTAGTTAGTTAGTCTTGCATTTTGAGACGATTAAATCACACTTTAAAATCTGTTATAGAGAAAAAACATTTTTATTTATCTAAATTAAATGAATTATCTAAAAAAAAAGGAATAAATGGTTTTACTACTGGTAATAAAAATGAGACGGCCGTAATTATTCTGGTATAAAACGAATTTCTTGATCTTTGATAGCTTGGTACGATACCTAGACATCAAAAATATCGACGTTGTGGGGTTTGATTAATCATAGTGTGTGTGCGTGCGGTTTTTGGAGTTAGGTATTTACCGCGGGATCCAAGAGGGTCATGAAAGTAAAAACGTATGTCATCTTATTAATTGATCTTCTTAGTTATTTGACGTTTTTAATTTGTCATTATTAATTTATGATGTTATAAGACGACATACGTTTTTACTTCCATGGCCCACTTGATAGAAAGACTTTTGGATCGCTCGGTATGCACATAGAATGATTAATTAACAATTTTATGTTTTTTCTATCAGCAGGTTTTCATCGATTTTCATCATGGCACTACTCACTGCAGAACCACAAAGCCCCGTTAAGACCAAAAGAGAAGTTGCTTGGCTCAAAGTTGTCTTCTTCTTGTATTTACATGTTGGAACAGTTCTCGGTTTCTATTACCTTCTGACAGAAGCATCGCTCAGGACTTGGATCTGGGGTATTTTCTCTCCTTAGTGTTATATTTACTGTTTTTTTTCTTTTAGGTTATTTTCTCATTCTCATTTCGAGTCAAGGAACCGGAGCTGGGGTTCACAGACTATGGGCGCATCGTACCTACAAAGCGAAATTACCATTGCGTGTGCTTCTGGCGTTTTACCAAACTTTGACTTTCCAGAAAGACATATACGATTGGTGTCGTGACCACCGTGTCCATCATAAGTACTCGGACACTAAGTGTGACCCTCACAACGCCAGCAACGGCTTCATTTACAGCCACATTGGATGGTTAATGCTGAAGAAACAAGACTGCGTCATCAACAAAGGAAAACAACTGGATTTGAGCGATCTCGAGGCTGATCCAGTCGTCATGTTCCAGAGAAAGTGAGTAGAGACCACGGTTGGAACCACGAATTTCTCTCTCTTATTGTAGATACTATTGGTATATGGCACCGGTCATCGCTTTTCTTATACCAGCAGCCGTACCATGGTACTTCTGGAATGAAAATTTTCAAGTCTCGTGGTATGTTTGCAACATGTTGAGGTACTGCTTGACGTTACATGGTACTTGCTTGGTAAACAGTGCTGCTCACATTTTCGGGACCAGACCCTATGACAAGTAGGTGCAACTTTACGAAAAAAAAAATCTCTCAGAATGTATTTCAGGAATATTTTGCCAACCCAAAATACGATTGTTTCTTTGATTACCAACGGCGAAGGCTTTCACAATTATCATCATGCCTTTCCTTGGGACTACAAAGCGGCGGAATTTGGATCTTACTGGGGAAATTTGAACACTGCTTTCATCGATTTTATGGCGAAACTTGGCTTAGCTTATGACCTCAAGAGCGTTTCGAGAAATTTAATTGAAAGGAAAGTGATGAGAAGTGGAGATGGAAATTGGAAACTTGAAGAAAATAAAGCTTGGGGGTGGAGAGATATAGATATCGATAACGAGGATATAAAGTTGACAGATGTAACGTTTAGGAAGTGTACAAGAGAAAGATGATGTTGCTCGATAATTCACCAATAAAAACTGTTTATTTTCGTATAAATTATTAATTTGGTATAATAATAGGTCTTATTACTCCAGTGCAATATACTATTTTATCTACTTTGCTCCACTAGTGCTTAAAATTTTTATTAGATTAGGGACTTTTTCTATGTGAGTTGGTAAAACATAAAACAAATTCAAGATTTAGCTTCTCTCATTTTTGTGTAAAATTTTTAAAATGTACCTAAGCTAAAACTGCTGAATTTAGCTGCACACGGCCATATATACGCAATGCCGCTCAAGAAGCTATTGAAAAGCTAGATATTGCCGCCAAAATCTAAATTGATTTATGACAAAGAGTACCGCGCTTTTACCAATAAATAGTGCCTGAAAAATGGAGCGTAAAATGTTACAGAAAACGTCATTCTCGCTTATTTTCAAGAAAAGAACAAAACAGAAAGAATTTTTGAAAAATTTTGCTGAGAGCATGCCTCAATGTTTATCTAAACTCACATTTTAAAATTTCCACGATTCCATGCCTTTCTGAAGCGGCAGTCTCAAGGTTATGATCCCAAAAAAAAAAAGACTTGGATATCTTGTGAGTTCACCGTTAATTTTGTTTAATCTTTGAAGTTAGCAGTTTCGTTTGGATAGGGAAATAAGAAAAGTCTAGAAATATATGTTGGGATTTTTTTTCAAATTTTTTTTTTTTTTTATTCAAGCATCTGTAATTTTTTATAAAATGGTAAAATGGTCACAGAAACAACTATCCTTGTCTCTCAACTTTCCTGAACGTCACATCCGCAATGTTCAAATCCTCTTCATCACCCCACTCCGACGCATTATTTTGTTCAAGTTTCCAGCTGCCATCTCCGCATCTTTTTACTCGTTTTTCAATTAGTCCTTTTGAAGCAGTCTTCAAGTCATAGGCTAACCCAACTTTTGCCATAAAATCGATAAAAGCAGTACTTAAATTCCCATAATAAGATCCCAACTCCGCTGCCTTGTAATCCCAAGGGAAAGCATGATGGTAATTGTGAAAACCTTCCCCGTTGCTGAGAAAAGAAACCAACATATTCTCTGTCGGTAAAATATCCCTGAAACACACTCTTAGTGCTTTTTTTCTTGCGAAAATGGAACCTACTTATCATAAGGTCTGTTCCCGAAGATATGAGCGGCACTGTTAACCAAGCACGTTATATGCAACGTCAAGCAGCACCTCAACATGTTGCAAACATACCACGAGACTTGAAAACTTTCATTCCAAAAGTACCATGGTACGGCTGCTGGTAAAACAAAAGCGATGACCGGTGCCATATACCAATAGTACCTACAATAAGAGAGAGAAATTCGTGGTTCCGTCCGTGGTCTCTACTCACTTTCTCTGGAACATGACGACTGGATCAGCCTCGAGATCGCTCATATCCAGTTGTTTTCCTTTGTTGATGACGCAGTCTTCTTTCTTCAGCATTAACCAACCAATGTGACTGTAGAAGAAGCCGTTTCTGGCGTTGTGAGGGTCACACTCAGTGTCCGAGTACTTATGATGGACACGGTGGTCACGACACCAATCGTAAATGTCTTTCTGGAAAGTCAAAGTTTGGTAAAATGCCAGAAGAACACGCAACGGTAATTTCGCTTTGTAGGTACGATGCGCCCATAGTCTGTGAACCCCAGCGCAGATCCCTTGATTCGAAATCAGCATGACAACATACACTAAAAACACAGTAGAAAAAATATTATGCACAACTATAATAATTACGCCATATTATGGTCCCGATTTGAACCTGTGTAAAGCAATAATACAGTCCGAGAATCGCCCCATAGTGTAAATAAGCGAAGAAAAACACTTTCTTCCACGATATTTCCCGGACGTCTTTTTCTGTTTGTATGTCTTCAAAAGAAAACACTTTATACTCATACATTCTCTTGGTTCTCTTCACTCTGACACAAAGCAGTTGACGGCTCTCTATTTATTCGTTTAAAAATGATAAAATTAAGTAAATGGGCCAAGTTGGCAACGCTGGTAATGAACTTAAGTTCAAAGCTTTGACGAAATATTTAATTAATTCAAAGCAAAATTAATTCAAACTACATTCATGTTCTAGTTTCGTGAATGAGCGCCGGAAATGATGCACAATTTAATGTCACACATTAATATTTATAAAACGAAAGTGGAGAACAAAACAAAATGCATTCGCCTGCGAAAGTAAAATATTTCAAGAAAAATGTTAATTAATGCTAACAAAATTGACAGACAGGATCACCAACACACTTCTGAATTTGTCTAAATATTTTGCACTTGCACTAAAATTTATTTCTATCCGTCCACTCTATAGCGTATTTTTTTTTTAAATTGAGTGGTGTGAGTTTGTCTTTATGGAGTTTGGGGAATAATCTGTCATCTCTCACCCCAAGACATAAATGGAAGTTATGTTTTTTTTATGTTTGTTGAATACGAAATTATAGAATTAATAAATGTGAAAAGAAAAGAAGGTTAAAACAGCCGAGCAGAGCTGCCAACCTACAACAGAGAATGTACTAGGATGTAGCAGTTACCAACCTTACTTTTTATCGAGTGGATAAGTTCGAACACAAAAATGACGTTTTGAAATGTCAACATCCATACATAATAGTGCTAACAACACTATGTTTGTTAATCATTTTATACTTTGAAGTCAGAATGTGATCAACAGTACGAACAGTACAATACAACTAAAAAATCCTTTATTGCTTCCCAAATCACCGTCTCAACTACAAAATTCTAATCTAATATCTTTCTGCTGTCATTTAACACCATGGGCGACTCAATCTTGCTCAAGAACATGGTCGCATACGATGAAAACAGCCACAGAAATAAAAATCCTAAAACTATGTTCTTCAAAACGTCCAAATAAAACAATCTTCTGAGCACTTTTCGGGCATACGGAAGTGTTTCCGGTTCTTCATGTACGCAATACTTGCGAGCCCCCAAAACGTAATTCAAAATATACTTGTTGTAGTCGATTTTGATTCGGTCGGTATAGAAGATTTCTCTATCTTTATCCGTAAGTTTTTCCCACAAATCTGCGAAATTTTCATTGTGGAAAAACCAGGGTCGAGTTGTGTAATACTGGAGGACTTCCAGCCCACTCTGGATCCGTTTCTGGGTTCGTATCAAACTGAAAAAGATGTGAGATTTTGTGAGTTTGATAATTAAGGTACTTACAACGGTTTGTTACGAGTTAGTACCATTAAAAAGTCCACCAAGTAAGCTGGGATTATGTGTAAGAAGAAGACAGCAATCATGTGGTACCAATAGTTGGATTTGATGCTGCCTCCTGGGTACCACAAACAGACACTAAAAGGGTTGTCGTAGAAATGTTTGCGGCCGTTCTCGAGCGCCGCTCCCCATGTTATCTTGTTGTCGTTGTTGGCAGTGATGTGGTAGACTGTCACGTCATTACACGGCGTAGATGCTGATTTCCAAGCGATCAAAATCAGGGAATTTATCGCGCTATCTACTGGGACAATGTTAGCTTCGAGATTCGGATCACAGTGCATCGATCGAATCACCCCTTTCCCCGCTCCTACCAATAAACCCGTCGGTCCATTCAAATTATCGACCCAACCCGGCAAAGGCTCTTTCCACGCTGCTGTTACAATCGACGGTCTTGTTATGACCAGAGGTAATTTTGATGAGTACTCCGAAACCAGTTGCTCCGTTAAACATTTCGTGTAGGCGTAAGTGTTGGGGAAAGCTTTTATCAACTTTGGAGTTAGAGTTTTCAGCAAATCATCGTCCATCCAAGTCGCTAGATCAAGAATTTTGCGAGGATCGTGGGGTGACCGGTAGATTTTTTCATGGAGTTCGATTTCATTACAGTGGCAGTAAGAAGTGGAAACGTGGATGAACGTGGAGAGATTCTTAAAAGTGCAAGCTAGATCTAGAAGGTTCTTGGTACCACCAGTGTTGAGAGTGACTGCAGCTTTCAGAGTTTGGTCAAAACGGACGGTCGCCGCCATGTGAAAAACAATCTCGACGTTCTCTTGGAGGGTCATTTGGTCATCGTTGGAGAGATTTAACGAGGGTTGGAGGATATCGCCGTTGATACAACACAACTTGTTGAGAAGTTTCTCGCCGTTGGGTCGATCTCGCAGCTTGTCGAAGACCTTCAAGAAAAAGAAGATGTGAAGCCATTAGGTGCTCATAAGAACGGTATAGTACTTACGGGACTGTTTATGATATCCTGCAGCCTCTCGTTCGGCTGTTTCCCCTTTTTGGGCCGTACTAACAAAAATATGGTCCCCAGTTTCGGGCAGGACCTCAGTAGTTTCTCGATCAGAACTTTTCCCATGAAACCGGTGGCGCCCGTTATCAAGATCTGCCGATCGGTGTAAAATTCCGCAACCTGTGATTGGCTAGCCATCCTTAGCTCGTCTGTAATAACAGGACATTCAATCGTTCGGAAAATGGGAAAAGCGGAGGACTAATTGGATGTTAATTATATAATTTGGTGTTGCGTTACCGTTACGTAAGAGGAGGCGTGACGGTAGGTACGTTCAGAATATGTGGTATTTTCCGAATAAAAATTCTGTTTTATGGCTTTAGGATTTAACCTTTTATGCAACGTGCACTAAGAGGCGTGCAATGACCTGTGATAAGAAAACTCAAAGTTGCGGACTTTGAAATGAATTAAAACGTCTTAAAAAAATAGAGGCTTTGAGAAATTAACTGCAATATGAACACGTCGTGTTAATTTAAAAGGCAAACAAAAGTTTTTTTTTATAGAAACATAATTAATATTATACAACCTGTTAACTCACAAAACAAACACCGAATTAGTACTACTTAAAAGAAGTCATCATCAATGAGACAAAAAAATTAAAACGCTTACCGAAGCACAGCACAAGAATGAGCAACAAAGGCACCTGTCTTATTACAAATACCATAAACTACCATTATCACCATGGCACCTACCATTGTCTCATGGTGGGGGTCCAGCAATCAGACCGCGATGGAATTACCCTTTTAACTCTTCGTCTCGAAGATGAACCAACATAAAACAAAGCAATCATGCATATTTTTGCATTTTTATTACAAATTACACTTGTGACTTAACTTGAGTTCACTTTCTCCTATGATTTGTTTTTCTTCTTACAACATGTACCGTTTCGGTCCGATTTGCAATCGAAAGATGTTTGCACTTTTGCAAGACAGTTTTTTCAAAAGATTTTTTATTGTTGATAGACTCGTTGCGACATGTTTGTTTATGGAAATTAGATTCTTGAAAGGGCAGAGAGAAATTTGGGGTGACAAAGGTTTGTGCAACGACTCATCCGGAAAATACAACACTGCAGTTGCATTTTTTAATTGTTCTGTTCACGTCTGTGCGTATATAATTAAGGAAAAAAAAACATAAAAACAACGCAAAATATTTAAAATTAGGCGCTAAAGTGGTTTAAAAGTGATCAGCGCGATGATCACAAATAAAAATCGCAGTGATGCTAATTTCCCGCTAAAACCACATGAAATTCATAGAATGTACGCTCACGTTATTTTACCACAATCTTGCATAATCCAGTAAACGATAACCGAGCAGATTTATAGTTAGAAAGCAAATTCCACCCTAAAAATTGCAATTAATTTCTGATGAATACGCTGTAAACGCAGCGTGAGTTCTCAATAAACTTTATTAAGCATTGTATGAAATCAATAAAAGCGACAATCAGAAGCGTGTGACGATGGCTCTAAATATGCATCTGCAATAAAGCGAAGACTAGGTGAATGCGGAACAGACCTGACCTATATAACGACCTTGGGCATAAAGTCGTTGACCTGAAAATATATAACACAAGCGACAGTAATTGCACGGCATGTACCGTTTAGCGCAAGAGGGAAAGTTCTGTTTGTTTTGTTCGCTTTTTATTTGCTTGGTTGCGACAGGCTGACAGTGCTACCGATGGAAACACAATAAAAAAAATAGCGAGTTTTTTCCGTTCGCCGTTTTGTCCTGATAAAATTCGAAGTATGTTTGGTTGCCTACAGTTTGCTGGTTCTTTTTAGTGATTTTCGCTTTCCGAGGTCGGTCACTTGTGGCGTCCGTCTGGTTGCCTATGTTGCCTACACAACCGTAAACAAACATGGCTGGTAAAGGTAAGCACAGCTTTTTTATTTTTTATTTTTTTATGTAATAGTCTTCATTTTTAGGGTGGAATTACATGCCCGGGGCCCCCGAAACCGACGAACAACAACGTCTCCGCTTTCAGATCGAACTAGAATTCGTACAGTGTCTCGGAAACCCGAATTATCTAAATTGTAAACATAACCTCATTTTTTGTTTTGTTGTTTACCAAGTGATTTTTAGTTCTCGCTCAAAGAGGCTACTTCAAAGACAGCACCTTTGTAAACTACTTGAGTTATCTTCTTTATTGGAAGCAACCAGAGTACGCGAAATATCTAAAATATCCAATGTGTCTCTACTTCCTAGACTTGTTGCAATATGAACACTTTAGGAGGGAACTGGTGAACGCGCAGTGCTCGAAATTCATAGATGACCAACAGATTTTACTGTGGCAGCATTACACCAGGCGGAGGAGTAGGCTTTTGACGCCGACAAACGCAAATGGGACAACAGAGCAAAACAGTCAGAATAACCAAAGTAATGGTCATATTAATAATAAGATAAGCTAAGGTTAGTTGGATTTGTATTGTTAGATTACATTTAAGAATTAAAGACTTTTGGTTAATTTTGTAGTGGCAATCCTGTGAATCCAAGTAAGTGTAATCCTACAAACGCAAAGTCCCTAGAATTACGCACGTTTCAAATTTGTAACTGTACTTGCTCTGACCAACTTTCCTATAACTGTATCCAAGTCGCCCATACTTGCATCCTATTGACTTTCAAACCAAATCCATACAACACGTTATGTTTTTTAATAATCATTGACATGGTTCTAATTTACATGTCCATCAATCATATCGTTACCGCTTTTCTTGAAGAATAGACATGAATTTAAAAGTCTTAGTGGTTTTTGTGCTTGTGGCTCTTTTGTGTGTGAGTGACGCAAAAAGAAAAAAGAGTAACAAAGGCTTGGTGCTGAGGCAGAAAGAGACTAACGCTATCAATTTTCTCAGGTAATTCTTATATCTTTTTCGGATTTCCTTTTTACTATTTTTTATAGGTTGGCTGTCATGAGGCTGGTTTACGGGATTGCAACGAGACTGGGTTTCGGGGAACAAATCGCTGAGGCTTTGAACGGGGCTTTCGTGCCTCCTGGGGTTGACGACTACGATGATTATGGGGGCTTCTCGCTGGACCGTGACGATGATTATGACTACTGAAATACTAATTTATTGCTTGTGTACAAAAATTAATAAAGGCTGAAAATCAAAAACGGAATTTTCGACGTTCGGGTTGGTAATGGATTTAATAAAACCGTGCTCGTGGAATGAAGAAATAGATCTTCAAGTATTCTTGTGTCATTCTTTAAAAATAGTCAATTTCCATTGTTTTCAGACTCATTTTTTAACATTCGAATCCTCCGAGTGTCAAAAAAAAAAAAGTTTAAATTTGTTATTTATTGGATGTGTTATTTCACGGCAAAAAAACAAACGTGCCAGGAAATATTTCAGCACAAGTCACGTCCTCGACGACATACAATTTTCATCCAAAGTTTTGAGAATAATTTAATTCGTTATTTGATAAGCAGTCCGATGATATAAATGTTAAGTATGAGTCAGTCTTCAACATGCGATGTAGTTGTGCAGGTGGCGCAACAATGTCGCTCCCAAAAATGCCTTAAAGATGAAATTTTACCACAAATTCTGATCGTCTTTAAAGTCCTTTGTTTATTCTGTGTGATAAAATGGCATTATCTGTAAGTGTATTGTTTATTTTCTTCATTCGTGACAGGTTTTAAGGTTAGAAGCAAGCGACGAACGGTGATTAATCGAGTCAGTTGGATTTTCCCGAAGGTTAAAAATAAAACCCCTTTTTATACGATAGCTTTTGAGTAAAATAATTATGGCATGATTCAGTGACTTCTTTGGATGTTGTTTATGTTTAAATGAATTAAGTCAAAGCCAGTCGCAATCTTAAAAATTGAAATTACAGGCAACTGTAATCTTTAGAGCGCAAGTTACAAACATTTAGACCGTTTGTATACACACGTACATACGAAGTTACAGTCATTTTTTCTTTCAGACGTACAAAAAGCGCGTCGGTACTTCCGACCGCGGCAAAGACTACGAGTGGCTTCTGTGCACGTTCTATTCTTTAAGCTTCAGCACTTCTTCGGACGTCATCGACTTCGAACTCTTTACAAACAACGAATTCTTCGGCGACTTTGACGACATCACTCTTAGAGTTAAATTTGCCAACGGAACAATCAAGGTTTTTCTCTTCCAATTGAAACACAGCGAAAAAAACAAAAGTTTAACTTTGAACTCTTTAACATCACCAAGTGGCGATTTTACCCTCCTCAAGTACCTAAAATCGTATGAAAACAGTCTGACTTCGAAAAACTTTCACTATATCCTATACGCAAACAAAACTGCCAACTTCAAAGATCAAACAAAATTGACGTTGAATTCACAAGATATCTATATACGACGCCACGTTTGTGTTGGCAGCAATTTATTGGACACCAACAAAGGTCGGAACTGTTCGGTTTACAGATTCGAAGCGCGAGACGGTTCGGATTTCTTCGAAAGGTTTTTTTTATATACGAATCAACAGAACGATACAAATTTGAAGCAATCCATTTCGGAAATTTTGAAAACGAAGCTTCGTTGCGATGTTTATACGACTTTTGTGGAGTTTATGAGAAGCTGGTGGATGGGAAATTTCAAACTAACGAAATGTGATGTAGTCGCTAAGTTGGCAGAACTGGTGTTTTCGCCCATGATCATGACTGTGAGCGGTGAAGAAAGCAACGAAAAAACGAGGCTGATCGAAACCGCAATGTTGAAGTTTGATCTGACTTTGGTTGATACTAAAATTGGTAATATCTGGTCGGGGACGGAGATCACTGATCTGAAGCGTGCAAGTATGAATGCAATGAAGTTTGGTCTCACCACGACAGGAGTAAGGAAAGTCGAGGACTTTTCCGAAGAAAAAAAAGCGAAAGTGTTGTGGTTCATGGATGAGTTGCCTTTGGTTGTTGAGGTTGACCACATGAAAAAAGAACAAGTTGATGCAGTGTTTTGTTTATTGACGCGATGCAAGAAGAAGAAAAGAATTGTTTTGGTGGGGTACAACGACGCAGACTTTCCAACGTGGAAAACTTTAAGAAAATTATCAGATGTAGAAAATAGTGACTTTGAGGTTATTTCCAAGAGTCTGGCTTTGTCGTTACAGGGTAAGAAAATGATCAAGTTGAAAGAAATCAATTGTTCCAGGTTTGGGGTCGCCCAGCTCTTGGAAATCGCCAAAACAGACGCATACAACGTCGGGGAACCTCCGGAAACGTTACCTCCATGCTACATCGAACGCTCTTTTTCCAAGATCATGTTAAATTGGAGTGTTATCGACGGTCTCGGCCAATCAAAAATTCTTCTAAGTTGTAACGGTCAATTCGACACGATCCAGAACAAGTTCAACAAGCAACTTGTCGACATCTCTGTGACTGACAGACGCCCGAACTTTTTCAAATACAACGTTTTCGTAACAAACGACGAGTTTTCTCAAGAAGTCGTGGAAAAAGAACTAAAATCAAATCATCCAAGCCACCATTTTCGTGTCGTTGGTCAAAACCTCCAGTGGCTCACCAGCAATGGTAAAATCGAAGAACTGGAGGCTTACAGGAAGAATACAGAAGTGATTAAGGAAAACGAAGTGGGTGATCACTTCTGGAACAAAGTCAAGGTGGTAACGTCACATACAGGCACCGGGAAAACTACGTTATTTAACAATTTAAAGAACACGGCACCTCCCAATCGTTTCGTTGTTAAAATGAACCTGAAAGATCATGCGAAGTTGTTCATGAAAGGTGATGCTTCGTGGAAGGACCTCGTCGATTTTATCACGGAATCTAAGAAGTATAGCAGTTTTGAAAGCGAACTTTTACGAAGTTTTCACAAGGAGCAAGTGACAGTGTTGTGGGATTCGTTAGAGGAGTTAGATCTTGATTTGATTACCGCTTTTATCGACACCGTCGTTAAACTCAGGAAGATGGGCGTCTCGCAATGGATAAGTGCTCAAAACAACTACCGCAAGTTTTTAGAAATTAATTTGGGCGTCTTCGCCATGACTCTTCTTCCTTTCACCCAAGACGAACAAAAGCACTACATGCAGTGTCGTTGCGGCGTCACCATGACTCACTTCTTTGAAAATATAAGAATTGTTGATGACCGAGGGTATTTGGGGGTACCCTTGCAGTTGTTCATCTTAACTGACATCTTCTTCAAAGAGCCGAAACTCTTGGAGACCATTTACACACTCACTGATATGTTCACTGCGTTCATCGAGGGTAGATACCACCACTACTTAACCGAACAGAGCGAAAACGGCGTCTTTAGCAGGCTGTGGAGTTTAATTGAAGACGCCAAGACCCACCGCATGGAACAGTATAAAATTGCGGCCGTCAAAACACATTTACCAACGTTGTGTCGACAACTGAACTTGAAGAATAGTACCAGGTTCTTGAAGGATGTCGAAAACGGAGACTTTTTAGGGCTCATCGAGTATTTTGACGGTGAAAGATTTAAATTCGAGCACCAGATCCTAGGAGAATTCCTTTGTGCTTCGTTCTTGGCGGAGAATCGTCCACGAGGATTCGAAAACTTCATTTTTGAAGAAGAGTGCAGAAATATCAGGTTCATGTTTGATTTATTGTTGGCTTCGAACGACCAAACTTTTATTGCACTGTTGTACAAGAAATTTGATTCCATCGGTGATGGAAGAAGAGACAAGTACGGAAGGAGTGCTCTCCATATTCTCTGTTCGTACGGAGCGAAGCATCCACGTCTTGCGACGAAGAACGAAGGTGACAAGATTTTGATTGAAACGTCGCCTGCACGAGGAGTACAAGAAGATGAGCGGGAGTTACAAAACGTAATCACGCGTTTGTGCAAAACGCACGACCCGTACGAAAAAGACGCATTGTTTGGTTGGAACTGCTTCGATTACGCCGATCGTTCGTTGTCTCTAGGATTGTTAGAGTATCTCAGCTACAATAACCAAGAACTACACAACTACTCACAGGTCTCCGTTTTGTACTACGCTATCAGAATGAATTACACGAATATTTTTAATGGTATTGAACACATTCCTTACGTCGAAAACTCCACGGGTTGTAACCTTCTTTACGTGGCCACAAAGTTTAACCGAGAGGCTTTTCTATCCCGACTTTTGTCTTTGGATAACTACAAGATGTTTATTAATAAACCGAACAAAGACAACTGGACGCCGCTACACATTGCCACGTTCAACGGTAACTTCGAACTCGTCAAGTTTCTTCTTCGGAAAGGAGCGGCGTTTATTTTGCGCCAACCGTCGGTGATGTCGCTCGCCGTCGTTCGTGGTCGCAAAGACCTAGTGGAGTTCTTTCTAGAACACGGTTGCAGCCCCAACGAGTTATATCACACCAACCACTTTACGACTTCTATTTTTCAAGCTATCGATCGTAGACACGATGAAATTGTCGAGTTGTTGCTGAAGAACGGTGCCAAGTTGTATTGTGTCAATCGAAGTACCTCGGATGACGACAAACCCAACCCTTTCGGAATGAACTTATTCCATATGTTGTTGGAGAACGAACAGTTCGAAGAAGCAGACACCGTGTTACAGAAAGGAGTTCATATCAACTCCGTCGATAACGTAGGAAAAACGGCTTTCCACCACGCCGCTTTGAACGGCCAAGAAACAGTGGTCAGGTATCTTTTAGCCCGAGGTGGTGATTATAAGATCGTGGATAATGCGAAACAGAGTCCTCTTCACAGTGCCGCACATTCTGGTTCCTTTCGTGTTGGAAAAATTCTAATCGACCACGGTATAGACGTTCAGAGTCAAGACAACGAAGGTTTGACACCTCTTCACACTGCCGTTCTCGCCGGACAAACCGAGTTTGTTTCCTTTCTCCTGAAAGAAGGTGTAGATCCGAATATTGGCAACAAATACAAGAGAACTCCTCTTCATCTTGCGGCCATCTACGACCTCATTTCTTGTATCCAACTTCTTCATCAACACGGCGCTGATCTAGAGGCCAGAGATGGATTATACGAGCGAACGCCACTTCACCTGGCGGCATTTAAGGGCAACGAAGAGTGTGTTAAACTCTTTTTAGATCTCGGAGTAGAAGTCGACTCTTGTTGCCATTACGGATACACACCTCTCCATCTTGCTGTAGAAGAAACACAAACGAAATCTTGCGAACTTTTACTCAAATTCGGAGCATCGTTGAGTATCAAGAACAACCACGGACACACACCGTTAAGATTGTTGAAGAAAGGATATTTAAAATTGGGACGGCTGTTGGCGTCATACGACCCGACGCCGTTGCACTCGGCGGTGGCTCGCCTAGATATAGTTTTCATGGAAGAGCAAATGTTGGCCAACTATGATATTAACGGACGCGACGATGCCGGAAACACACCTTTACACGTCGCCGCCAATTGCGAGCATGCTTCCAACGTGATAAAAGTGTTGTTAAGGAAAGGCGGCGATGTCACGTTAAAAAACAACAAAGGATTCACGCCGCTCCACGTGGGAATCCAGAGCGGCTACCGCGATGCTTCCGTAGTCGACTTGTTGCTCCATAAAGACAATTTGAACACGGCGACGAACAAAGGCGACACGCCTTTGATTTTAGCGTGTCAGATGCAGTGGTGCGAGCTCGCCGCCAAGTTGTTAGAAAAAGGAGCCCGAACTGAGGATCGAGACGCAGTGGGACTCACAGCTCTTCATTACGCCGCATCGTGTGGCAACGCTGAAGTGGTTGATCTTCTAGTGAAGAAGGACCCTGTCGTCGATCGAGGTACTAACACAGGTCGGACGGCGCTTCATCTGGCGGCAAGTCGAGGCCACTTGAACGTCGTACGATTTCTACTGAAACATGGCGCTTCGACTAATGTCGCGGACGCTGATTGCGATACTCCTTTAGATGACGCACTCAAAGCTGAACAAGCTGAGATATTCCAAGTATTGAAAAGTCACAACGCTGTTTACGACGTCGCGAAGAAGTACTTGGGGCGTTCGATTTTACATGCCGCTGCCAGGAACGGCTCGCTCAAGATGGTCCAGCTGTTTATGGAAAGTCTACCTCTTGATAGTGTCGTTCTCGAGGAGGCTCTATTCAACCGCCATTTTCAACTGTTCGAGTTTCTATCAGGGAGAGTGAATTTTGATCTTAATAAAATCAGTGAGCGTTATGGGAAATACCCGCTGCATATCGTGACGTGCGCTGGGTCAAGATTAGTTCGGTCTTTTTTGGAGAAGGGAGCCAAAGTTGATGTTGTCGACGACGAAGGTAACACGCCGTTGCATAACGCGGTCGAAGGCGACCATGACAGTGCTTTCTTGGCGTTGTTGAAATATGGAAGTGACGCCGTTAATATCACGAATCTGAAAGGTCAAACCGCTTTACATCTCGCTGCGAAGTGGTCAAAGGAGAAAAAAATGGACGCTTTATTGAATGCCGGTGCCGACGCTGATATCGTAGACAATGACGGAAACACTGCTCTAGATTTGTTACTAAACGAAGGACGTTTTTACAGAGATTTGCTGGTTAAGATGAACAATTTCGATGTTCATAAACGGTACTATTTTCAACGGACGCTCCTACATGTTGCCGTGGGCGCCAAATGTGAGGAATTAATACCAAAATTGGCACAAAAAGGTGCGTCCATCAACTGCGGCGACGCCAGTGATAACACTCCTCTTCATTATGCTATCAGAATAAACCCCAAAATCCTACCGACACTACTAGAAACCTACAAGTCATCTGTGAACATCGATAAGAAGAACGAAGAAGGCAAAACCGCTCTCCATATGGCGGCAGTGAGCTCCCTCCCCTGCGTCATCAAGCTCTTAGAGTGCGGAGCTTCACCGTACGCGACCACAAAATACGGCGCTACTCCTTTGTTTTACGCTCTTAAGAACCCGAAGTGTTTCACATATCTCTGGCAGAAAACACCGGAAGTGAAAGTTTTCAACATGGCTGGACACATGACAGAGACGATTCTTCATAAAGCTGCCCACAATGGAGACCTCGAATCCGTCAAGTTTTTGTTAGACGTAGGTCTCAAAATCAATGAAGCTGACAACAACGGAAACACACCACTGAGAAACGCGGCTGTCGAGGAACACTTAGATGTCTTGAGTGTGTTGCTTCGTGAAGACGTGAAGCACACGATCGTTAACATATTCGATGGTTATGGGCGCAGTCTTTTACATCTGGTGGCCGCGAATGGGAATTTGGAGGCTGTTAAGTTGTTGCTGAAGTGCAAAGCTAGGAAAGATTTATACGATCAACGGGGGCAGACGGCTGCGGAGGTGGCTTCCTCATCGAATATCTCGGAATTTTTGACGAAACACTGAAAATTTCTTTTTCAAGTAAGCTAGGTTGCCACGCTATATGTATATTTTTGTTACAGACTTATACTAATAGAAAAAAAAATAATTACATCTATTTTTCTAACCTAAAAGGGCCCGAAAACCGGCGCTACGAAGCGGCTATATAAAAAGTAGACTATTCCTATGATTATTAAAACTTTGCAGATTTTATCGACGCACCACATTCTGAAAACGAGCGATGAGTCTTGTTGTCAATCTCTTTTGTCACTACTTACACTTTCATGTGTCTTTTAGCAGCCGGAATGGTGTCATCTTCTTCTTTTAGAATGTACTTTCGTGCACAACGAATGCAATCGGTGAAATAATGGTAGTAGTTTATACCATCACCGTCTAATTTATATTTTGCCCGTTCTTTCGCGTTCAAAGTCTTCACAAGTTCCAAACTCTCGTCGTTGTTGAAATCCCATTGATTGTTAGCATAGTATTCCAAGACTTCGTACCCTTTAGAGATCCTTTTTTGGACTCGGAGTAGTCTGCAACGATATTCATGAATTTCATTTGATGTGTTGTTGGTTGTATACTCACACTGGTTTGTAACCTAACAAAATCAAAAGCGCATCAAGAAATATCGCCGGAATTAACTGAAACAGGAAAAACTCGACTTTGTGTAACCAACGTGACTTTTTCATGGATCCTCCAGGATACCAGAGGACTCCGTTAAAAGGAATTTCCTTGGACACGACGTTTCGACCGATGTCGATGACTTCTTCAAACGACAGTTTGTACTGGGACGAACTCGTGATATTGAAGAACCTTTTACTACAAAGATTTATGGTAATTCTGAGTAGATATCTATGTCTTTACTAACTTTGACTGTAAGTGGAAAAACGTGCAACAAATTAAGGCGTTGGCAACGATGTCCACGGGAACATAATCCGAGTAGCTCTCGCTTTTACAGTACATGGTTCGTAACACCCCTTTTCCGGCAGCGATAAGAAGACCCATGGGACCGTTGATGTTGTCCGTCCATCCCGGTAGAGGCTCTTTCCACACTGGGACGACTAAAACGGGGTAAAAACGCTAATCGAACGATAACAACTTACTAACTGACGGTCTCAGGATTATAGCGGGCAGATTCTCCATTTCGTCATTGACCAGAGCTTCGCCGAGAGCTTTGGTGAAGGCATAGGTGTTGGGTATGTCGCCTAAAATCCTACCGAGCAAAGTTTTATAGTGTAATCAAAATTTTGTTTTATAAAACTTTTATTAAGACAAGTTTGGGCACGACTGCCGCACATAGGGTGCCCTTAAATTCTATAAAATGAGCTTTTGATGTTTGTTTTTTTTTTGAATTTGCATGTAAATACCATTTTGTTAGGAATAAAATCAAAAATGATAATTTAAGAAATTTTCCGACAATTGGTGAAACTTTATTTCTCAGTTGACATTTTAACCTTGAATCAAGTAGACTAAACATCATTGTCACTTTATCAAGTGCCATTGTGTAGTATTCCTAGATGAATTCAGAAATTACATTCATTCCGCTAGAAACACGGCAACTTGCAGAGAATGCTACGGTTAATTTGCGTCGATGAAAATTTTCTGTATCTGGCTTGAAACTGGAACCTCAGTCACACATTTGATCCAGGTAGCCACACCATTAAGAGACTAATAAATTCGTTTTTCACCACAATAATTGCGTCCTTCTTATTTTTATCACCCGTAGTAAAACTATTTGTTCGTTTTTTTACGTAACTAATTTAAATTATTTTATTACATTAAATTTGTTTTTTTATGAATCTAACGCGATGACAACTAGAACTACAATAAAATGAAATTCATGTAGCATTTTTAAATAATTAAAGTCTCACACTTTCATTGGCTTTTAATAATGAGCTACTGGGATTTCGTATTTATGATATTCGATATTATATTCACTTTACAATTAAAATGTATTTATATGAAGATTAAATTTTAATTGAATTTTTTTATTAAACTAGTTTAATGGTTTTTCGTAAAATTAATTAATTGAATTGGTAAACAGCCGACTTATGACCTTAAAAATAAAAAAATTTGATTGCTTCCCAGAACATTGTCGCAACAACGGATTTTTTTTGACGTTTGACGTTTCGTCAAAAAACTTATGACCTTTAAACTAACAAATATTTTGTTTGCTTCCCAGAACATTGTCGCAACAACGGCCTTTTTTTGGCGTTTGACGTTTCGTCCGTTGTGTGTTACTAACCGAAAAAAAAAAAAAGTTCCCAGATTTTGAGTTTGATAATGACTTATGAACGCATTCAAAATGAGTGCGTTAACAGTTTCATTACAACACCAAATTAGAAAAACAATATTAAAACACTTACTTGTTGGTGATGACCTCCAAAGCCTTCTCATCTATCCACTCGCACACTCTGATAACATTTTGCGGCGATGTCGGCGGTGGATACGCTTTCTCATACAAAACTCTTTCATTTAAATGACAATAGGCAGTACTTAAATGAACGAAAATAATCAATTTCTTGCACTCTTTCGCCAAATCCAACATCAACTTCGTAGCGCGAGTGTTCAAAAAAACCGCTTTCTTCAACGTCTCGTCAAATCGGATCGTTGCAGCACAGTGGTAAATCATTTCGACTTCCGCCGCTAATTTTTGTCGGTCTTCGTTAGACAGAGCCAAATCAGCCGCCTCCATGTCGGCACCTACAGCTTCGACTTTCTTCACGATGGCTTCACCATGCTGCTTCTTGAGTAGCTCAAACAACTAAAATCTTTGCTAAAGCGGCCCCAAAAAAGAAAACTGTCTTACCGGTCCGTTGAAAATATCCCTGATTCTGTCGTTGGGGTTCCTATCTTTTTTCGTTCTTACGAGGATGTAGATTTTTTTGACGTCGGGACACGTGCGGAGGATCTTTTCGAGGAAGACTTTTCCGACGAATCCGGTTCCTCCGGTTAAGAGGAGAGTTTTGTTACTGAAAATTTCGGCAATTCTGTCGGGGTAATCCGCGACATCGGGGGAGAGTTCTGACATTTTTGGAAGGGTTGGTCTTCGAGCCGGATAAAGAATAAACTTCGTTACAGAGAACTCTAATTTTATGAAAGGTTGTTTCAAAAATTGACGTTTTGGAAGTTTCACTGAAATAAAGAAATTAACAGATCACTTTCTGAAATTAAATTTCAATTTTTCAAAAATTACAATTGTGTTAATGTTTCAATTAAATTACTCAAATAATTAATTAAGCGCTGGACGTACCTTTAAAAACCGAACGCGATTGATCGAATCCCACAAAGTCGATGCGCACTTGTTCGTACACTGCCCACTTCTAACACTTATCATCGGCCACTTGATTTAATAACACGAAATTGCCTACTAACGCTTTCTTTTGTTTCCCAAAGGTGGGGCGAGAGTAAAATTTTTGTTGCGCTCATTCGAAATTTTCTTTTTTTTTCAATGAAATATTCTATTGTTAACGAGAAGCAGTAAGTTTAGCTTTAATTATTTGACATAAGTATCCTTTTAGTTCATTGTGATGGACATTTGCGTACAATCATGCAATTATCGTGATTGTGTAGAATTTTCGCAGAACCGGTGAAATGGAAACTGTCAAATTTCGAGATGGCACTTGTTTTTACCGACACTAGTTTTCCAAATTGTGACATACGTTCTCGCTACCACAGCCCTCCTGGACTTTCTGGCGAGACAAATTTTTGGCTTTCCAGTTGCTAATGACCAGCCTAAAGGTCGTTAAAAATCATTTACGTTAATGTGGGCACCGTCCTTAACGTAAGTAGAAATGAATATTTCAAATTTTGTTGACTAATAAATATATCTGATGGAAATCCCAGTGAAAAAAAGGGGTTTTCGAACAGGTTCCAAAATCGCAAGAATTCATGGTTTTGTCTTCCAAAATGCGTAAACAACAAAAAAACCGATGACGCGTTTTTTTTTTTGGTAGCGATTCTCGTAGAACACTCGTTATGTAAATTTACATTCCAGCGAAATGATATCTTTTCTAACACTCGAATTTCTCATTACCACGGTATTGACATTCGGTCATTAAAATTATGTAAATCTCGCAACGTGTTTGCACATGTTACAGAATTGATATTAAGTCAATAAATTAATATGTGTAAATTTTACAAAGAATCGTTGCGCCAAATTCCAACGGAAGTGACTCGATGTATTTATTTAAGCACATAAATTTAAATAACGCGAACCATTTAAAATCAACAACAAAGAACAAAGAATGGAAAGTGTGCCTCTTACATGATCATCGGTACCTGTTACATGAATTATCATCAAATACCGAAAACAAAGTGTGTCACTTAATTGTATTCATCTTGAACATATTACAGTACGCAATCGTTATTTACCGAAGTGAAATTTGACCTCAAACTGACAGATTTGTTTAAATTAACAATAATGTAACAATTAGCGACAACGCTTTTCCTGGAAGATGTTATGTAGTTGGACGAAACTTTTAATTTTAATAGACTAATTACATGCACGACGTGTGCCACTTTCTCTAAACGTGTCAAATTTGGCAATTTGACAACGAGAAGAGACTTATTTCCAAAGTTTATATGGATCGCCTTCAATCGGATACGACATTTCCGAGGTGGAAAATTGTGTATCTCATCTGTTTACGGCACGGAAATAATTTGTTTGTCGTGTAACTTTCGGTTCTATCTCGTTTGTAAAATTATTACTGTTTACCGCTTGATCAAATCGTTAATTAGGGATGATATGAAAGCTTTCTCCTTTGTAGGACACGATTACATAACTTGGAAATAAAGTTGACGTTTGTTTTTAATAATGTCTCGTGGTGACAAATATCACTTTCAGGTCTTACGATATAAAGTAATGTACTACTATAGTGGTCTGTTCAGAACAATTTGATTTTTAAAACCTGTTGCATCCAATATAATTTTATAGTCCAAACTCAAAAGTTAGCTGCATGTAGAAAACAAAAGACAAATAGTTTATTTTTTTAGTTAATAAATACTTTTATTATATTTTATCGTCTATTATTGCAAATGTTATTGAAATACAACCAAACAAAAAGTTCTGAGAATAAAAAGAACAACTTATACAGAGCCATTATAAAAGTGTAGTCGAAGCAGGCCATGCCAATGTTACGAAGTTTTTACCGCTCTATACACATTTAAAACCTATAAAAGGTGCAATTTTTAATGACTTAGGGTGTATATGAGAGCTCAGTGTATGTACGTTTTTAGGGTTGTTGGCGATTGTTGGTAGTAAATTTAAAGCGTAAGAAACCTGCCAAAATTAATTTGTTTACATTAGCACAATACCCAAATCCGTAACAAATACTCAATTTCTGGTGATCAAAAAACCATTTACGTCTCATTCGATGGAAATAAATTAGTGAATAACCTGTCTGGTAAAACATTTTTGCCAAATGACTGTCAACTGTCTACCAAACAGTGCACGCAACTTATAAGTTGTAAAAGTATACCTAGTCGGTACATTCCAGCACATGAATTTGATCAAATCTTGTGTACAGCCCCAAAATTTGGTCAAGTTTTGACATTTGGACATAAGGTTTAAAATAAACAAAGTATGCAAGCATAATTCTAGTGTGGCGACATTTTTGATGCAAACTGTCAATGGTATCAATTGTCATCTGTCATTCAGTGTGTTTTCATTTTCGAGGTTCTGTATTTCTGTTTCCGGTTTATTATTTGATTATTTGTTCGTTCACTTGTATCAAATCTATCTTTCTCAAGACTACTGGTAAGTATTGATAACGATAATCTCAGAAGAGGTTAAATTTTTCAAAATGCACAAGTCAATCGGTTGATGTTTTTTGAATTAAAGTACCGATATGTCTCGATTTGATGGGATGCAATAACTATATTAATTTATTTATCCAGATGGTGTAAAACAAAATGAAATAACAACATTTCGGTATCAAGACATTTTCAAATGAGTAGGTATAGTCTTCCAACAGAAAATGGGCCCCTGCGACTTCTGACTCTGACCGCCTCTAATTATGGTCAGTCGTTGTGCGAAAATATTTAGATTTATGACAGGGGTAAGGGACTAGCGGACGATGGGTAGCAGGTAGAAATTTAAGAGTAAGTGATAAAACTGGTTATTCTATAAAATAATTAAAAAAATATGTATCAAATATTTAAACAAGCAATAAATAATAAATTTTTATAATGTGGTTGACACAATTTTTCCACAATGTGCCATCAATGTGCCGCCTGTTCCTTATCCTTGCCATAAATCTAAATATTTTCGCGCAATAAAGTGTTTGCGACTAACCATAATTAGAGGCGGTCAGTGTCAGAAGTCGCAGGGGCCAATTTTCCCTTGGAAAACTATACATGTGATCTCGAGTTTCACTTCAATTAGCTACTCAGTCAGTACTAACTGTTATTAAAAAAATAATCAAGTGAACTGGCTTTGGTAGGCACAGATGACTTATTAATAGTTCAATGTATTAATTTTTGACCCATATTACAATGACAGAATCAAACTGTACCACTTTATTTTGACCGTCACTGTAATTCAAGCTCACGGATACATTCTGCTCAAATAATGAATGTTTTGGCAACATCTCCTAGCGTAATTGGAGATCAATCTTTAATGGCTCATATTCGAAAGAATTGTGGATTGGTTGAAGCAACTGAAAACGTTTCCAATCACCAGGAATGCCTCTAGTTAAAGAAGAAGTTGTTGAAAATTTAAGACAACGAACGAAACAAAGTCCTAAAAATCTTTATCAAGAATTTCTACCTGCCCAAATCTGGTACTACACAGCACTTTCCAGACTAGCTTAAAGCGAAGGTTGCATTTAGAATCGCACAAAATAACATGAGTGCAACAACCCGAACAGGTTGATTATAATATTTGCATCACAAAAAGGACAACAGAATTTTAGACTTGTATTTCTTTATTGACGAAGCTTAGTTACATCCATCGGATTGTTGAATTTGATCTACTGAAAATCTACGCGCGTTTGAAAAAACAAAAGTGTGGTTATGAAGAACAATAATCGGACCAATATTTTTTCAAGATATATTATAGGGGTGTATTGAAAGTTTTTGTTACCCAGTTAGATCTGGAGGAACAGCAGTTTGGCTATTTGTAATATGATAACCCTACATCCCATAACACCGAGGCAAATATTGCATACTTGCGATATTTTAAAATGTTGATGTTAATGCTCGTTTCCCTGACCTCACTCCTATGTTTGTATGGTTAACTGTCTATAAACAGCGGTTAAAAAATGTTGAATTAAGGAATAAAATTACACATTGCTGAGCCTGTGTTGCATAACATTTTTTGAAAATAAGAGACGAGTAGAGTTATCTTTGCAGCAAAACGGAGATTACTTTCAACATCTGTTGTAAATAGAATCAAGTATGAATACTTTATCTTGTATGCATTTATGGAAAAGTTTATTATTCAGGATATAGTATATGCATCTTAGGTAAAAAGTGCGATGCTAGAACTTTTTTTTAAATTAACGAATGAATCTATGTAAAAATATTGAGTTATGCAATCAATTTAACTTCTGTGTGTGAACCGTGAGCATTTCACTTATTCATATAATTTCAATCACTTTCATATGGAGCGGCAACCATAATAATTCTACATTCTCTTTTTACGCCTACTTGAACTAGTCTTTTACAATAATTCTGCACTTATTCAGAAAGATACTCAAGTCTAGATTTCCCATTCCAAGTTTTTCTAAAACCGCGTCAGATTTCTCATAACTTTGCTTTAAAAACATTTAAATATGTACTTACACTGTTGAATCGGTGAGCTCCTCTTTCACGATTGGCCACTTCACTTGAGGAAGATAAAGTGAGGCAGCCAACTCAGAATTTAATAGCTCATTGTAGTGGTGTATGATTACATACGAGTATGTTATGAATGCAACAAAACTTCCGCCCTAATGTTTTGAAAACACCTTTGCATTTTTTGTTAACATGTTGACTTATTAATTCCTTGCCTGGTAATGGCAATTCTTGGTCGTCTGCTGTAATAAAATTGACCAGTCATCTGTAATGAGGTTTAGTTTTGCTTGGGAAGTGGGCAAATATCTGTAATTAAAAGTGTTGCCGTTACACACAGTGCGGTAAAAACACTGGGCGGTTAGAGATAGATAAAAAATCTATTTCATCGATAAGTGAATTTGTGTAACAAAATGCTCGTTTCTTAAAAATTGTTCCAAAATGGTTCTTGATTTAACAGAAAAATTTAAAATTTAGTTGTAAAATCGCTACAGCGCCATCTGTTTATTTTTGAGTACTTCAAAAATGACTTTTATTTTCATGTTAAATGTCAGTAGACGAATACACAGAATAGAATGATTAAATCCAAATTAGGAGGAATTAATAAAACCAGATAAATTCCGATTAAATTTTTGGCCATTCTTAGCTAAATTTGATCGAGTTGAAGAAATTTGTGAGTGTATAAAACCTAACCCCAATTTAATAAAATTACTATCTAAAGCTTGTCGGTCAAAAAATTGTATACAAATCTTATGCGTCAAGTCAACTAATATGGCACTCGTCCTACGGGCTCGTGCTTCAAAGTAACGTTTATCACAATAATATAACATTTTTTTGTCAATAATTCAGTTAAATATGACTCATTTTATCAGTTTTAAAATTTATTGATTTTGTGCTTAACAGTCAAAATTATCTGAACAGGCCCATAAAGTAGTTATTGTGTATATTATGTTAAGACGACGGTGAATCGGCGACAGAGACACTACTCAGTACTCATCTCTAACGATAAAACTCCAAGGGCGGACACTCATAATGCCTTATGTTCCTCGGCATCACCATCCCATGCTGCACCTTCGACATATCTTTCATATAACGCACAACATCGGCAACCATGTTGGCCGGAATCTTCGCCCCGATCCCAGGAACGGCATCAACAAAAACCTCTTCATACGCCCTCTAAAACAAAACTTAAGACCTTAACATTCAACTTTTGACCCTTACATCATCAACAGACGCCTTCTCTTTCTCGGTCGGCACGGAGGAAGCAACCGACGGCTCCGACTTTACCGACTCCGCCGAAGACTCCGGTTCTTCGATCTTAGTTTCGAAGTCTTGAGGAGCCGCTATTTGTGAAGGAGTTAATCCGGCATCAGCCAAAATACTCGCTTTGAATTTTTCGATCTCGTCGTCGCTTTCACCCATCAACTCCTGGTGAACTGCCTGAAAGAAAGTTGGAGAGTGTCGATTTCACGAGAGCAACTTTCTTACCCTTAGACGTTCCAAGTCTTCCTTTAAATATTTGTCTTCTTCGAATTTTTCCAAGTCGAGTTTTTGGGAGAGATCCTCGCTTCCGGTCAGGAGTGAATCTTTGGTGTCTTGTGAGGTCGCGTCTTCAAGAACTGTCCCGAAGAGATCTATGCCTTTATCTTCTTCTAGTTGTTGTTCGAATGGTTTAGTCACCTGCTCGGTCTCTTTTTCTTCCTCTTCTTCGACTTTTTCGGTGGCGGGTTCGTCTTGTGATTCTTCCTTTTCTTCGGGTTCCACTTCTTTCTTCGGTTCTTCGCCGTAGTACTCCTCCTCGGTGTCTTTTTCTCTTATCTTCATCAATAACTTCAAGTAGTTGTCTTCTTCTTGGCTAGTAACACTGGGGCACGATACCACGGATGTTTCGTCTTCTTTTCTTGTCTCTTTTTCGGATTTTTCCGTGAAACTCGAAGAGGTAGTGGTAATAACCTCTTCGGGTTGTTCTTCCGAAGGTTTTTCACCGGAATCCTTTGCTATTTTCTCCTGGAACAACTCTAGAAATTTATCTAAAAAGTAATAATTCTTTAGAGTTTGCGGAAATGACGCGTCGATCTGTGCCAAGAATTGATATAAATCGATGAAGATCTCCACCGGAATCATCGCGGAACCACCTTCAGGTTCTTCGGTGAGAATCTCGCAGATGAGAACCATGGACTCGGTTAAGTTGTCAGTGAGATGTGCTGCACAGAGACTAAAAACGGTACGATCAACGTAATAAACCAAAATTTATTACCAACCTGATGAATCTCAACCATGGTATTGCCATGTTGTCTTCGAACCCTCCTAGTACTAAAATTTGTATTAAATATGGATGTTCCAAACAAGCACCGATCCAGCGGTCCCATAACACTCTATAAGTGACAGTTTTGCTGCCTGCCATTTGTTGGAGGAGCGCCTTGAGCCATCCCGGGGTCATACCATGGTGGTCCCTGGGAATGGGGTACTCCAGACGTGGTTTGACGGGTGGGGGGATGTTGAAGGATAAACAACGGAAGTACGTCGTGGACCATCTAATGTTAAAGACATAGTGCATTTTTCCTTTGGGCTGACGATAGACTTACTTGAGGAGGTCGTTAGGTTGAGTCCTGATGGCGGCCTTCGCAAATTGACGTAACAGGTACGGAAAGGTTGGAGGAATACAAATTTGTTGAGAGGAGTACATTTGCTCCCCCATTTCAGGCATTTTGACTTTTCTCAGTGGTTTGTTGACAGTGGGTTGCTATGGTAATAAGTATTGATTTGGAGAAAGTTCTCCCCAGTTGGGGGGGACTTGGTGGGTACTAAACCTAGAATTGCGCAAAAGGAGTGAAAATAAAACAAACTCAGATTCCCAAATTGGGAAAATTACAGTGTTGCCAACCAAACTACAAGTTTTTATTTTTCATTTATGTTTCTGCGAGAAGTTGGAATGACGCTCTTTCTTTACTTTAAGAATTTGATATACAAGAAAGGCCGCTTGTCACCCGCATTTTGTACAATTATAATTATTAACTTCACATTCGTTTTCGCGACATCGGGCATGTTACAAAAATCCCTAGACACAATGTCAAATGTCATTTAACTGTCAAGAATAAAAGTTGCCATAAACAAACCAGCAGAAACACTTCAAAAACCATTTTTAATGTTTGTTTTCTTTCTTTAAGTTTAATCATTTGATTTTAGAGTTGTTTTAAGCCTGGCATGAACGCAGCCAAACGCTACGTCATGCAAAAGGGGGCTTCAAATCGTCACGGGGGCAAAGCGAAGGATGTGGCAACCTCCTCACGGCACGAATCCACAACAGACACGGAATCTTTCATTAACAACTTGCCTATCATCAAGCATGCCGACAATGCGAAACTTCTGCCTAGATATTCAGCTAGTAAATGTAACCTCACTTTTTGTTCTTGTAAATCAACGCAATTTTATAGTTTTGGGGCGCAACGAAGACGATGGAGTTAACATGGATGATCTGGATCAACTTCAACTCGATTTAGAGAAATTAATATCAACATGTGCTGTCAGAAATCGCTTTTTACGCGGCGAAATTGAGTCCATCGATAGAGTTGAAGAAAGACGCGACAAAAAGGGGAAATCATACGATAAAGTATGTTGATTTTGTGTTAATCTTGGTGATTGTTGTTTTTTTTTAGGGGTCCTTGAAACGGAAGCGACCCGATGATAAGTTCAAATATAGAGATTTGAAGAACGGAGCTCGCCCTATTAAGCGACATTATCCTTTGCCTGTGAACAGTCTCATAGGTGATGTTCCTCTCCGTCACGAGATTCCAAAGATCAACCTCCCGAAAAATGATACTTCTGATAAATTTTGGGCCACCGTGGAGCCTTTTTGCGCCGCAATCACCAATTCCCACGCTTTGGTAATATCGCCCCTCGTAAAAATCCTATAATTCCCCCTTTAGTTCCTAGATAAACTGATAGAAGAGTGCTCGCAACAAATCGACGTGAAAATTCCCGAATTGGGGGACTACTACGCCAACGAATGGAACGACAGCGTCACAGGAATGGAGCAGGAATTAGGTTTAGGCTCGAAAACAGTAGGAATGGACTTGAAAAAAAACGGATTGAGCGCGTAAGTATCACAAACTGACAATCACAAATCTACATGTGTCACCAGGATCGTGGACACCTTCTCGAACCCGAAAACTCAACGCCTATTGGCTGCCCTAATTGAAGAGAAAGTAATGACGTCATTTCCGGGAGTTACCGGCAAATTAAAACGTGAGTTCACGCATATGTTGGGTTGCCTCTAATGAAAATTGTAGCTTCAGATTTGAATATCATAAAATCGGCTGGAGGCGCACGTGCTGCCATCTGCATGGATAGGCGACTCAAAAAAGATCTCGTAGAGCAGGGACTTTTGAGTGTCGAGGATCTGGCTAAGGTATAACAAAACAAAATTACCATAAAAAATAACTTATTTCGTTAGAACGCGCCGGATGACGAAATTCTGCAAGAAATCAAGAAATGTCAACAAGAACTCGCAACCGTTAACGAGTACAACGTCGAGGAGCTTAAGCGCCTAAAAGCTATAGTCACGAGAGATTTAAAAAGACAGGAAATGAAAGCGGCTTTGGATAAAGTTGACAACCAGGTCTGCCAACCACACTTTTTTTTTCTTCATGACATTCTTTCTTTAGGTCTTGGAGTTGTACAATAAAGTTCTTCTGACTAAACAAAAGCAGGTCCAACAAGCCAAGGACGAAGATTTCGATAAAGTCACGTTCACAAAAGCCCTGAAAGAGTTCGAGGTCCAAGCCGACGTTCTCCTAAAACAACAACAAAAGCTCCAACAAGAACTGTCGGATTTACACGAAGCTTGATTGGCGTGTGCGCCCTCTCATTGTAACAATAAAAAACACATCCATTCTTATTAATATTTTTTGACACATATTAATTTACAAATTAGTCTGATATTTGGTGTTTAAAGTTGTTTTGTCGTGATTGTGCCACGTTGTCACATCTACTGAATTACTTAAATTCCGTCAAATGGCACAACCAATTTATATTAATCTAGACATACTCGTAACACTTCTAGTAACGGAAATATATTAAAATTAACACCGACGAACGAAAGCGTTTAATTTGTACTGGGGCTACACATACACAGGATGTTTTTACAAACACCCTGTATACGTAAACAGGTTCAACTGAAAAATACACGTAACAAACACTGAAAAGTAGTTTCGTTTTTTTTTGCCTTAAGATGTTAAGGTCTTGGTAAAAAAATCACTCTTTTGTATTCAAATTGGCACTACTGTATGTGAATGATGTTAAAATATGAGAACAAAGAGTGCCAACCTGACAATCACAATTGTACGATGAGATGAACTTAACCTAAAAATCACTTAAAAAATATTGCTAGGAATTGAAAATGGCATTTTTTATAAACTTGGCCACCGACGACTAAATACGAATCTCTCTTTTGTTTCGGGGGCGTACCTCATCGCGCGGTCGTTTTCGACCACGCATGTTGTTTTGTTGTGTGTGTTTAAATCGGCGACCCCCCCACGTTAAAATAGTATACTATCATTGGCTAAAATGATCTTGTCTGTATATGTAAAATTCTCTAACAATATGTGTGGTAATAAATATTTCAAAACAGACACAAAACAAAACATAGAAAATTAAAAAAAAACGAATATTTACACAGATCCGCTTATATCTAGAAATTATCACATATAGTCTATACAAATGATTATCATGGATTTTTAGATATTGTGTCCTGAAGGAGGTTTACTACGCTCGAAACGTCGCGCTTCTACAATCATTGTCTAAACTAGAGCAGCTCGACACGAATAATTTAAAAAAAAAAAAGTGGAATGTCGCCCCGCTCCTATCATTATATTGTGTCAACGTACAAATTCAATACTCGATGTATCAACTCATACTGCTCGGCCGTCTGTACCATACCTCCCCTATTCAACCGTAACGAACACAAAATGGCCAAAACGTCAACATTAAAGTTAGTCTTCAACTGTTGAATCCCGTTCAAAATCGCCAAGAAACAACCGGTCCGACCAATCCCAGCGCTGCAATGTACAACGATGGGCGGGGCTTTGGCCCCGCACTCGCTCGATCTCCGCCTTTCCCTACGAATCGGTTTGAGTTTCGGTTTCTCGGTTTTAACCGGCGTTTCGCTTTTATTGTCGCTCAAAACATGCAACGCCATCTTCAACAGTTGCTCAGGATTGGCCATTTTGTGATCTTGCCAATTAGGGAACCAATAATGGCGAAGCTTCCTTGTTTCTTTTTTATCGTAATTAGTTATTTCTAGATGACGTATAGTGCATTCCTCTAATGTTTCCTCCTTCACGTACTTGATTTTATAATGACCGTATTCGATTTCGTCCAATTCTTCGAATTTGAATGTTTCTTCTTCGGTTTGACTGTTACGATTCGTATCGAACGTGAATTTGTCACGTTCGCGGGTAGTTTTTACGTAGAAAAATGTTTTGGAAGCTGATTGGTCCTTTTTACCCAATGGAAAGTACAGTTCGCATTTACTTCGTCCCTTTTCGACTAGGCCGGTCAGCATCACGATGCACACGCACTGTTTGGATAAAAAAAAGAGTCACGAGAACGGAAGAAGAAGAAAATACTCACGTTGGTGTGCCACACCATTTCCCAGAAATCTTGACAAGTGTGCGCCATGGGGCCTTGGGTGGCGATATAAGCGGTTTCCGTGTAGTCGGGTCCCTAAAAAAAAAAAAAAAACAATCTATACCACGGACTATTTCTTTTAATTGTAGCTACTTTTATGTAGTTCGCGTGGATGTAGCTCTGGGAACATGGTAGGTGCACCCGACTGTGTTCGTTGGGTAACACGCCTTTGTACCTGTTACGGCTCTGGCTGCCTGATACGTAACACTTTTCTTGGAGATTCAGGGGGACTTCCCAGAATTCAGAGTGCAGTTTTGGCACCCGCGACACCTAAAAATCACCAGAAAATTATGACACATTACAGTTTTTTTTTAACAACCTCGCACGCCATCTTCAGATCGGACACCGAAAGGACACTTCCGGCAGTCTGTAGGTACTGAACGTTCTCCAGATGCATCTTGAAATCTTCAGAGAGTAACTGGGATGTGTCTAAATCGGGCTGTCTTGGATAATACGCTTTTCTGTAACCTTTGCAGTGTTTGGTGGTGCAATCTTTGTAAGCCCCCTTTTGACAAAAACCGCAAGGGGGCACATATAAATTCTCGTTCGAAAGCGATTTCCGCCGACATTTGATCGAGCAGTTGCACCGTTTCGGAATAGCCCCACATTTGTTTGTTTTACAACCGTTGGCTTTACTGGGAACGGATTCGTAGATGATGCAGTTGCCGCACGCTTCTTGTGATTTTCTTCGCTCGCTGATCTTTCTATCCATCATTGCACATACGCACTTGTCCCCAAAAGATGTTAAATTGAGGTTAGAAACGCTCTTTGCCGCGTTCAACCTCACAAAAGTTGGTTTTTCAGAAATACTAGAATTAGAACCTAAATCTATGGTTAGACTAGCATTGGAGCCCCTCCTTTCCAACAACCCTTTCGCCTTAATCCTGACAGGTTCTGTTCGGTTGTCTGAAAAGTCCTGCAATGTCATGATCTCGGGGAGTGTCTTGAGGGTCTGCGAGCCCGAAATACTGTTGTTTGAAGCGAATTTTTTCAAATTTGAACTGAAATTTGGTGTCAAAGTGGTCTTATGGTTGCCGTCGTCAAATTCGCACGACAGTTTATGTTTGATTTGTCTTTTGGGGGTATTAGGCATGGAAAAAACATCCCTTGAGACTTCCAAACTCGTTGATTGCTTAGGAGGATCCGAGTCGAGACTAACAGCTTTGAGTTTCCGTGACAAAGTTGGAGTTTTAGGTGATTGAATTTCAAGAATTGGATTTGGGTTCGCGTTCAGCGTTGATTGTTCTGAGAGGTCCAAAGTGGGAAAATTCCGTTCTTTTTTAACATTCGAAGCTTCGTCGTCCATTTTAACCACCTGAAACAACAAAATTTTAATTTTTTTTAAGGTTAGATTAGCAGTTGCCAACCCGTCGCCGAAATACCCTGTCTCGACATATAAATGAAGAAAATAAAAACGTTATTGTTGGAAATTAGGTCATTTCGATGGGGGCGCATTTAATCCATTACGAACTAAGTTCACATGAGACACTCACATGAATGTCGGCGGGGCCTTGGTGTACTCGCAATTCCACTTTTGTTTATTAAGGTTTTTGTTTATATTAACGGTATTAAATCCATACCAAATGCTGGTAATTCAAAGTTGTTTGTTTCATTCATGACACACTGCGTTCGTCGTCACGTTTAAATTATCGTTCCAAAGGGATGAAATTCGGGTTTCGCTTCAAACATTTTGAAACTCGACTGGGGCAAGACTCGTCGGCCATTATAGCAGGATCGTAAACAGCTGTCTGTAGGTCAATCCGACACAGAGCTGGTCTAAAATTAGCGACGACGAGCCGTGGAAATTAAAAGTAATACTCGTGGGTGGTTTCGGACCTACTGTATAAGATCGATTCAGCTGTTTTGTGAATGAACTTGGCGCAGTGCCCTCTAGTGAGAGGTGAGTTACAGGGAGCGTTCTTTGGCGTTGTCACGACTTGATTGTACTTCTTGGGCTTCTTAAAGGACATTTTGTCCTTTAAACAGAAGTTTGAATCAAGGACTATCGTTTCTTTAACAAGAAAGAAGAAAAAAAACCGAAAGTGTGACCAGCGCCATCTCTTGGTGGTTTTCGTCATGGTCTCAAATCTGTTCCATGCAGGTTCCAGTCGATCCTAACTATAAATAAAAATTAAATCGTAAATAAAATTTGTCGCGTCTACTTCCGCACGTCATTCGTTCTTCTTATCTGCATACCGACATTCCAACCTACTTGTTATTGACGTCTGTCAAATGTCAAAGAACGTGTCTGTTTTTGACATAACTGTGTGTATCCTGGAAAGTTTCAAAAGTGGATTTTCCGCGCTTTGTGATGTGAAAACCGCGACTGTCTTCGCGAAAACCGAAAAATGATCGACTTCTAGTCGCGTACCATGCAAGAAATGGACCCGTTATCCGCCGACTTGGCTTTGCAAGCGATTTTAGGTGAGCGTTTTTTATCTGTGGAATTTTTGTACAAAAGGTCGTTGCTTTTTCGAATTTCCAAGACGGAAATTGAGCGTCGCGGGTCCATTGTGCCCGAATTAAATCAACGAATTGAATAAACGACCATTAAGGGGGGAGGACGTCTCCTATTGTATTGTTGACATAATAACAAGATCTGTATCTGGATGCTGCGGTAATTACGTTAGTTTTATTGGCGTGTATTATTGACCTTATTCGCATTCAAAAGTTCGAGGGGCGGCGATGGAGGAGCAACAGGTGGTTGCGCTTGTCGCCGACGCCGCATCGTACAAAACCTAAAAATCCCCAATTTTTTTACCAGAAACAAACAAACGCAACGTGTGTCGACACCAGCACACCTGATTATTCGAGAGTCGGAAAACGTCTTTGATTTTGCGGGAATAATGACATGTATAATTGGTTGCCTAGTTAACAGAATTTTCCGAGTCACCGTCAAATTTTCATGAAATTGTTTTGAAATTTGTTTTTTTTTTTCACGTTAAAAATTCTGTTTTGCGTCAAACGTCGATAAGAGAGACGAAATTTGACACTTATTTACGATGATTTGGTCGGTTTTATCAGTAGTCTGCAATTTGTGTGACGTCACGTACCGTAATTAATGGTTTGATGTCGAAAAGTGATCGTTATGTTAGTATGAATGAAGAATTTTTATTTGTTCACGGTTAAAAAAAGGTGTCGAGTAGCTTCCATGATCCACTGTAGCACGTTAAAATCTTACCAGATCACCATGATCTATCAAATTGCACCGGTACAACGAAAAATATACAGTGTGTTTAAAAAGTGACACTGTGGTATAACATTGTTAGTTAAATTGCACCAGTATACTATGATTCCGATTTCTGTTACGAAACTGATTTTAGAGCAGTAGGTAATTTTGACAGGACTAAGACTCATTATTAATAAAGGAAGCAGTGAAAATCCTCGTGAAAAAGTGAAATTTTTCTCCTTGCCTTCGCATTTTCATGTATTACATGCTTTCGTGTTCGTATCCCATTTTTCAAGCAAAAACTATACCTAACTCGAGTAAGCCATGGCAAAATTTCTCAACGTATCTATATTTGACATTAAAAATGTGATTTTTTTCGACTTTTCGTCTCTCGCCCGCCCCCAAGTCGTGTCTGTCAACAGTTTATGTTAATGTCCTTCGTGCGTTTAACGTATTTTTATGATATCGATGTAATTTCCCGTTTCGGTGATGCGTGAAACGCAGCTTGTGCGTTTATTGCCGATTAAAGGGTATCAAACACACCCCTGACAGGTGGGCTCTTCTCCCCAACTTACCTTATTTTGTCATTCAATAAAAAAAACTCAAAGAATCGTAAATCATTTGGAAAAACAAAGCAAACCGTGACAAATCGCTACATCATCGGACGTAAAATTCCACAATAATGAGGTCCGAGGGGGCAAAGAGGGTGTTTTTTTTTTCCGTCGTGATCTTCGCTTCCGTATCGACCAAACGCAGTTGTCAACGAGCATTTGTTTCCGAAGAGCACGCGATCTTAGCATTATCGGCCAACTCTGATTTTCACACAAATTTTGAATCAACACAGATCTAGTGCCCAGTCGTCAAAAATATTAATCATAGGTGCTCGTGTTCGGACAAAGGACGGTCGTCCATTTTCTGGACGCCTCACGCGACACCCCACCCCTTATCCAATCGCATCGTCGATCGATTTTCGCCCGTTTTCCCATTGGCACGACTTTATCGCGACGCCGCCCATTCTCCGCTTATCGTCTTATCAATAAATAAATAAGAATAATTAATTAAGGATCAAATTCGCAGTTATCATTCCACGGCGAGTTAATTCTTCATTCGGTGATAGTGTCGATGCGATTTTGTTACTTTTCCCCTCTGTTCGTTCGGTAACTTGGTAACCGGGGAGCTACGAGTGGGGGGTTAAATATCGTTTAACTCCTTAAATATTTTATTAAATAATTCAGTTGGCGTTGCAACAGATTGTTTGCGGTGTGTGTTGTTTTTTCGTGCCGAAAAGTGGGAATTTTGATGCGAAATGACATGAACGTCGTTTGTTTTCGACACGGCCTTTGTGATTTTTTTTTTTTTTTGATTTTGTGATGTGTTAGTGATTGGAATTATGGAATTTTGGGATATGGACGATCGCAGAGAAAACAGACATCGCAGTGGGCAAGGTGATAAAAAATATAAAGAAAAAAACAAAAAAAGGCCTGTTCTCTTTACTTCAGCTCGTGGCTGTTAATTACAACTTTCGCCGTTCTTTTTGAGTTTTTTTCGGGGAAATTTTGATTGGTTTTGGTATGATTTTGTACATTTTAATTGCTGGCACTATTAGGACGTTCTTTTGTCATATTTTTTTCTTCAGTAAAAGTCACAGGACGCTTGGTAGTTATAATCGAAACGTATAAGGAGAGTCATGGCCTCCGGGTACCCTGCGAAACATCCGAAATTTTCATATAGCATGCCGTGATCTTCCACGGCCTGCTCCGAAAACATCATTCATCAATTATCGCCATCCTAATAAAAAAAAAATATGTGACGCAATATTTATCGTTTATTCAAATGATTATCCCAATTATCCGTATGTTTATTTTTAGCTCAGTTCGCGAAACAATCGAATCTCGATACGCCTCCTCAAGCTTTTCCCAAAGATTTTTTATAGTCGTCATCCCCATCGTTTGTTTAGTCAATAGCGCACTCGATTGTTTATCACCGTTGCCCGGGTAACATGGTCATATTTTTCATCCATTTGGCGAATAACAGGTTGCTGAATAATCGTTATCGATTCTCGACTGTTTTTTTTTCTGTCCATTTTTTTAATGGATGCATTCAAACGAGATTTAATTGTTAACGACGGCGCGTGCGAAACGCAAAGAAAATAATTATTTAGCGAAAGTCAATCGAAATCGTAGACAATATTATAGATAGTAATAACGGTTTCGATTTTCTTTTTCGCAGAACGAAGAAACGGTGATATGCTCTGTTAAGTCGATTGTCGATTATTAGTTTGAGTGCTCGCGACATGAAGAAAATAATTAAAGATGTTTTGCTGATAGAAAAATGCGTCGGTCGTGTGCTCCGGTTAACCTAGAATTTTTTACTTCGTTTCGAAATCTGATGATGCAGCAAAACTGGTCGAAACGGTGGAAAATTGAGATTTTTCGTGTTTGACCTGAACTTTACTTGGTCACCTTTGATAATATTTTCTTCAAGGTCGTGGGTCGGACTTCGTCAGCGGGATCGACAACGAAGCCCTCGACTTCTCTCAGCTCGAAGACTTCATCAACAGCGAGGGCTCCCAAAGCAACAACACCTACTTCAACGAGTCCTTGAACTCCACCCCGGCGTCCGGAAAACTTCTCAATGTCATCGTCGAAAACAAAAGAAACACGGCGGGGTGATAAACCACAGCCTTTTTGACTACGATTTAACGTCGTGATTTCAGGCACTCGCTTCCGGAGAGTCCTCCCGATAGCAGCTCCGAACATCCGTACAGCCCCCAAGAAGGCTGCGAGGGGACGATCAATCCCTCCGACAACATATACACCACTTTGGGACAGAATATCTACAAGCCGGCGTCGATTATCAATCCCATGTTGGGGGACAATCTCATTTTGGGGTCTCATATTGTCGTCACGGAACAGAACGGGGAAACTTTAATGGAAAATGGGAATCTCTTGCAGGATGGGAGGATTATTGTGAATCAGAACGAGGCGCTTTTACAGGAAAGGATAATGATGCCGGAGGATAACAGACAGATATTGTTGAGTAACGGAGACTCCAATCAAAATTTTGGAGACAGGGGGATGTACAAAGAGAATGAGTTCGAGAAGAACCATTTGGTACATTTGGGGTACAATCCCGGGATCGAGAATAATATGTGCGAACCGAACTTGGAAAATATCCAGACGGTTTATACGAACTTGCAGAGTGCGCCGAAGAAGAGGAAGCTATCGCAGGATTCACCCTTGGTAAAAAGCGAACCTGGTAAGGAATTAAGAATTTGAAACGACTTTTTTTTCGAACTTCGTTATTTTAAGAGCATTGTTCGACGAGTCAGCTCAGCCCCCCCGGCCCTCTATCCACCCCCCTGGACGAAGAATACGCCTCCTCCGAAGCTTGTCTCTCTGAATCCCAATATCAATGCATTAGATTTAATGCTTTCCAACAGCCGCAGTGGCACGCTCTCTGTGACCAAAACCTGACAGAATTGTGAGTGGCCCCCCTGCGTTATTTAACGATAATTTCCCATTTTCAGGCCAGTTCCACACTATCGAGTAGACGCCGATAAAGGATTCAACTTTTCGAACGCCGACGATGCCTTCGTTTGCCAGAAAAAGAACCATTTCCAGGTAACAACTCACCTTCGTTTGTTCTTTACTCACTTTCAGTTCTAGATCACTTGCCACGTTCAACTTCTCGGTGATGCTCAATTCGTGAAGACTCCAGACGGTTTTCAAAAGATCTCAAGTTTCCACATTCATTTTTACGGTGTTAAACACGATTGTCCCACGCAAACCATAAGAGTGGAGCAAAGTCAGAGTGACAGGAGCAAGAAACCGTTCCATCCGGTTCTGTACGTATCGGGAGTCTCGAGAGACTAAAATAACCTCAATTTTTCAGGGTGGAGTTGGTCAACTCGCAGGTAACGAAAGTGACAGTGGGGCGTCTGCATTTCAGCGAGACGACATCAAACAACATGAGAAAGAAAGGAAAGCCGAATCCAGAGCAGCGTTACTTTCAGGTTCGCCGTCGAAGAATATAGAGAGTTTATTTTAGTGACTTTTTACAGTTGGTAGTGGGGTTGCATGCACATACGACAAACGGGAATTTCCCGGTTATCAGCCACGCGAGCCAGAAAATCATCGTCAGGGCGTCGAATCCGGGACAGTTTGAGAGTGACGTGGAGCTCTGTTGGCAAAAGGGACAAACCCAAGTAAGTCAAAAAAATGGCTTTTTAAAAAATGGATGAGTAGGCGGTGGGTGAGTGACAGCTGTCGTACTAGCACTCGTCAAGTTTTCAAATTTTGATTTTTGCTTTGTTGGAGGACTCCATCTTTCACAATGGAAAAGTCGGCATCAACACCGATCGTCCCGACGAGTCCTTGGTTGTCCACGGCAACATCAAGGTCACCGGTCACATCATCCAACCTAGCGACATCAGAGCCAAGAAGAACATCGTGGAATGCGACACTGCCGAGCAGTTGCGTAACGTACAAAAACTGAGAGTCGTCCGGTAAGAACACATTGATTGGTGGCCCTTAGATAAACATTGTTTTTTAGGTACGATTACGAGCCGTCGTTCGCTTCGCAACTGAGTCGCGAAATTCGCTCCGATACCGGCGTCATAGCTCAGGAAGTTGCAAAGATTCTCCCTGAGGCGGTGAGACCTGCCGGTGATCTCCTCCTTAAAAATGGAACTTCCATCGATAACTTTTTGGTGGTAAATAAAGAAAGGATTTTCATGGAGAACATCGGGGCAGTTAAAGAGTTGTGTAAAGTTACTGATAATTTAGAGACGAGAATTGATCAGTTGGAGAGGATAAATCGAAGGTTGAACAAATTGAAACGGGGGGATAGTCTCAAGTCGACTAGCACCGGTAAGCAAAAGTGTGTAAATTCTTATTTGTTGACCGCTGTGTTTCCAGTGAGCAGCTTAAAACATTCTTTCTCTCAAAAATGCTCGAAACATCACTGCAACCGAGACGACGAGCTCTGCTCGAACAAATTCATCCAAATAATCATCGTGGTCTTGGTGCTCATCATGGCCTTCTGGTAACACACCTTTCGTTCTCCACTCCCTTTCTGACCGCAAATTTCCAGCTTGGCGGCAATAACGACCTTGTACCTGATGGAGGCGTCGCGTCACAACCAATTCGCTCACACCAACCTCCAAGCCACTCATCGTTCCGTCGTCACCAAGCGACAGATGAAACCTCCTAAAAGTCACCAATCATGGCACACCATGACAGATCATCACCGAACCAACACGTTCATCGATGACGTCACTAAAACCCCAATTGATCCGAATTTGGCGAAGAGATCGTTGTCGATCATCGGGAGACCGCCGGATTGTCTTTCGGTCGATCAAGATCTGGAGAGTAGTCAGTTGTGTCAGATATATTGTTGTGCGGCATCGTCACCGGTGATTCCCCCCCCGGAATCACCGAATTCGATATACGGGGATAAGAACGCGAGCAATAACAATAAGACGGGCATTTTGAATATTGAAAGGAGTAAGATCGCGACGCCATTTCATTCTAGCACAAATGAGATTGACAAGAGGCAGAAAAGGGATGCCTTCGACTTGCCCGGAGACGAGTTGTTCGATGCTCCAGGTAACGTACACAATTTTTTCTACGGAAAAAACACTGACGTCTTGATTACAGATGATCAAATGTTCTTGATTGTGGTTCAAGGACGCAACTTCAACACGACCTTGACTAGGAACTACTTGCGGTCTCAGTCTGACCCCCCTCACAATTATTCCTATTCTGTTCCTATTTCGAAATACATGCCAGATGAGTTTGTTAATCTTATTTTTCGGTAAGTTGGCTAGTTTTGAAATTTCTTTTTCATCAAAGGTGTTGTAGGTGCACCCAAAACACCATTAAAGAAATAGAGTACTGTGGAAACGACCACAGAGAACCTGGATGTTCTTTTAACGACGAAGAAAAGCCTCAAATTCGCCATAAAATCAACGAGCAAAGTCCGAGTCAGAGTACGCAAAGTATCGGTTTTGAAGTTAACATGGCCGACTTCCAATCCAAGGTCATGACATACAGAGCGTCGATCAAATCGGCTCAGGTTTGTGGCGATTTGTTGTAGACTATTTTGTATATCTTTTTTTGTCTTTGCAGAATCCGTGCAAACTGACCAATTCCGGAGAGTTCATCGAATACAGTTTCCATTTTTATCGACAGTGTGATGAATGAAACATACGTACTATTTGATCTTAGAACAAAAGCCACATGACATGTTTATTTATTGTTTTTAAATATTTTATTTTTTTAATTGTTTTATTGAAGGACGTGTTCGATGTTACGCCACCTAGTTTTAGAGTACCTGTATTTACAAATTTTTGAACACTGATTTAGAGGAAAAAAGAAGGCACCAAATCGTAGCTATAGTCATAAGCTTTATATGAATTTAGTCACAGACTATGAACGACTCATATCAAGTACTTAAGAGTTTATCCGTCCAGTAACTGTAAATGTGTAGGTTAGGAGTATGATACTCTTGTTTTAAAAGTTATGGACATATTTTTATCATTTTATAGATGAACAACTAGCTAGAATCATGCAATATTATTGTGATTGTGTAAAATAAATTGTATTGTTTTTCTTATTTCAAAACCACTTTGATTTCAGTAACATTTTAATGACTTTTGTAGGTAATACATGTTTGCGTTAAGTAAGGCGCTACAGTGAATCTCAAATATACAACAACGCGATTATAAAAATGAAGACAAACAAACAGAAACGAAACCTACGCAGTGAAAAAATATTTATCGAAAAATTTGACATTTTGCAAGTTTTTTTTGTTGTTAGAGTACTCGAAATCTACTTGTGTTCGAGTACCAATTGCCTCAATTTCTCGTAGTTTGCACCACTGAACTGCGTAATCGTCGCGTTGTTCTTCACAAAAACAAAAGTAGGCATCGAAGAGATGTTGTACTCCATGGCGATTTCTTCGCATTCGTCGACGTCGACCTGAAACCAACTGTTAAAACTATCCGACATCAAGGAAGCAAGAAATGTCACCTTAAAAATGAGAACGTTATGAAATTCCTGAGCCAACTCTTCCAATTTCGGGGAAATCATCTTGCAAGGACCGCACCAGGTTGCGAAGAAGTCGATGACGACAAGCTGGTCACCGGCATCGTTCAATTTTGATGTGAGGTCGTTCTGAAAAAAAAAAAATAGAGTAAGGTCTGTGGAGAGATGGCGCACCATGCAATCACGACAATCACGTGAGTGATGATAAAAAATTTAAACAAATGGTATCAAGTCACGCGATTTTTACATGTAGAATGTAAATAAATTATTGTTGAATAAAAGATAATGTTAATACAGTTTGTGACTTTTTACGGTGTAATAAAAAAACAAGTCACTTTTGAAGCAAGCTGCGTTTGAGTCATTGGTGGCAATTTTTCACACTGACGTCACCAATGCCATCATCAAACAAAAAAAACGAATTTATTTGCGGTCAACACCTAAACGCCTTGAGCTTTTTATCCTATACTGTTATCTTAACACAACAAAAGTTAAGAGGATTACCGGATATCCCAGCGATAAGAATAAACTTTATGTAACCAAGGAAACTTATCTGAGATGGTTGAAGACAACACCGACGAGCCAAAAGTGTTAAAACGAAATCACCGTCATTCTTTACTCATTTTAATATGTTGCGGTATTTTTGCGTCATCACACTGCAACGTAATGGCCGCGTCAAGTAGCCCATGATTAATTGTTTTTTATGTCACAGAAATCGATAACTAATTACCATTTTCCTTCATTTGAATCATCGATAAACGGACCAATGCGGTCATAATCCGGCTCCAATGACCAAAATATATAAGCAGACGTTCAATTGTGTGACAAAAAAACAACCGCCCGCTGATTTTATGCTCCACATTCAGGTCGTAAAGTAAAATTCCCTCGATATTTACACATAAAACGTGCTCCCGACGTAATGACTTTTTCAGCGTACCCGGTATAGTGTTCCGGTTGCCGATCCAAGACAGAGACGCTGCATACCACTCGTCATGTGTTTGAACGAGACACAGATATCCTTGGTGCCCTTTTCTGACAGTATATCGGAATTCGCGGTGACCTTGCTCGAAACTATACCTTTTTAATATTGTTCTATTCGTTTTTATCCATTGTGTACATTAATAATCTGGTAAAAATAAATGTATTAAAAATGATGAAGTGCTCAAAAGCCGCCGCCTTAATTAATTCCACGATAACACTCAACTAATTGCAGGTCACGATCAGTCAACTGTCAATCGGCTTTATCTGTCAAATTATCTCGAAATAATCTGTTTTTTGGTGTTCAAAGGGTCGAAATGCGAGAAACCGAAAATTCTGCTGGTCATGCAGTGATAAGCGACTAAATGAGGATAAAAACTCCGGTTCTTTTCTGAGTTCGTAGTTTTCCCGAAGCCCCCAAGACTAACCTTATCGTTGATGTGGGTAACCATGTCGATGTGCTTCTTCCTACCAAAACACGGACACCAAGAAGGAATGTTGAAATGCACTAACTTGTGTACAAGCACTCACAAAATGACGCTTCGATTCGACGAGTTATAGAGAGATGGCGCGCTTGCGCATGAGCAAAGCTAACGTACTTTTTTTTCTCATCTTTGTCTGACGCAAACAAACCACCCGTGACGTGGCGCGGTGACTTAGCGCCAACTTTGAAAGGACAAGCCAAGGAATAAATGTAAGGTGCGACGTACACCAACAAGGACCAACCTTTTTACATCTCTCTAGTTGTTTTTTTTCCGCCCCACATTCATCAACGTCCGCCGTTGCGACGCCATTTCCTCGAAAGTTCTTTTTTGTTACGAAAGAAATTTATCTACCAATTGTAATACCTACGACTGTAACCTTGGGACACGTCATTTATAATTTAGACCAATCATTCGAACGATAATGATTAAATTTAAATTATGAATCATATCATTTCTGGGTATTTTGGGCGTAACGAGGAATTTAGTTGATTTATGGTTGAAATGTAAATAAAATTGGAAAATCGGTGCGTTATGATGTAATGTAATGATTGAAAAGAAATAGTTGGCTGTGTATTGTTGGTTGCGTGCTCATAGAAAACCACAAATTAATTATTATTTAATTAATTATCGGTTTGAGTACAAATGTAAAAAAAAAATACAATGTAGAAAACGACTTCGACATCCTAGAACATAATCCATTCCAATAAGACACTTTCACGTTACGTGGCGCCATCTGCTAACGGCTTAGGTACTGCATTTAGAAAACTGTAAAACTAAACTCCCACAAGTTTCCCCGTCCAGAAATTCGACTAGTAGATTGCTTAGTCGATCGTCAACTGCTTAAAACTCCCGTCTAATCCAAACAGGTCTTCCTGAGTCGTGGGTTTTCCCGGCCTCTTCGATTCGTCCGCTTTAACATCTTCTTGCTCTTTGAACCAAGCAGAGTACTTCTCCAACTCGTCGACCCACGCCCCCAAGTACTTTTCCACTTTGCCGGCGGTCCCTCCAAATTCTTCCGGAAGCAACTCCTTCGGAACGTACTCATATAACCCGTTGATGTCCTGGTGAACATGTATCCTCTTCCTGATTTTCTCCTTCAGGAACGGGGAAACCCACTTTAAGATAAAATCAACAAGAGGCGTGGCATTGATAATGTGCACTTCTTTAACTTTGACCGGATAGGCCTCTTGGACGCAGACAAAAAACTTCTTCACGATGGTCGGTGTGACCTTCACGAAATGTTTGAGGAGCGTGACGCTGGCGTCGAGGACGTAGACGTCGCCCAAGACGCCGGTCTCTTCGATCTTGAGACGGACGTCGCTTATCATGAAGACGATTTTCATAAAATTGGCTATGTCGGGAGTCTCAAAGTCCGTGGCTGCGGCTCCGGCGACGGTAACCCGTTTCCCGTCAGGAGTTAGCCCGGGCATAACAGCACATCGCCTAAAACAAACAAAATTATCGGTGCTAATTGAGCGTGACGGTTGAGTAACAATCGAAGTAGGCGGTTGACCTTGACTTTGACTCACATTAATTTGATTATTTCTTGTAGTTCCGGCCTTTTGATATCGCGATTCGAGAAAAATTCCGGAATCGCGGCTCTCATCGTGAAGTACATATCCAATTTCCTTTTGGTTTTTTCGAGAGAAAAACCGCAGCCTCTCAAGTAGGTCATGATACGTGCGTCATCTGAAACAAAAAAATCGTCGACAATCATTCCATGGATAACTCGCACTTTCGTAAAAGCCTTGGGCTTCATAGCCTACTCTTTCAGTGTGGAAATTTAGTCAAAACATAAGATTACATCACGTCTGGCGATTCTTTTAGAAAACAACTTTTCCCTTTGAGATTATGCCACGGATGTTGGTCAATTTAAATTCACGTCGAGATAACTTTCACTAAACATGGGTCATTCCATAACAAGCGGGTGGTCAGTTGAAAGAAATTCGCACGTGTAAATCAGGCGTGGGGTATTTTTGACGACGTTCTTGGGTTTTTTCAATGAAACGGAGATTATGCAAATATACAGGATCAAAACTTTTGACGAGAATATAAAACAATAAAAAAGCTGTGAAAAAATAAGATTAAAAAAGTTGAAAACGAACATTAAAAAATCCTTAAATTGAAGTAGGCGGGGGGGATTTGACACCATGACAACGGTTTTGTTTATCCAGGGCCGTGCGTTTTTTGATCAGATGTGGGTGCAAATTTTATAAAAAAAAAAGTTCAACGTTCAAAAATCGCTTTAAGAAGCAATTTCCACTTACCCCAAGTGTTCGGCAAATGCGGTTCCTTCTTCATCCAATCTTTAATCGCCTGTACATCTCGGTCATTCGTATTAACATCTTCATTGAACGACTTCCTAATATGCACCAGTTGCTCGGAATTGGGCTGTAGCAGCAACATTCCGAAACACACGCGACAACGACCAAACGACGAATGAACAAAGTTCGGTCACTTTTTTCCAGACGTAGCGTCAAGAGCATGGACTTCAGTGTCGAAAAACTCGCAACAGAACCGGTCCCTGACGATTAATGATGGGTAATAACGATTAAAACGAAGGTAAAAATTAATTAGGTTGTTGTTGACGTTCGAATCGGTGGAAAATTGCGACGGTTTTTCTTGAAAAATTGACGTTAATTCAGCGACCTTTGCGTCGGGCCACTTCTGGTACGACTGAGGTGAAAGTGGATAGAAATGCAGATTAGTGATAATGAGTTGAAATTATGCAAAATGAAACTGTAGTAATTACTTCAGAATGTAAATTTTCGGGGGCAAAAACTAGAATGAAATTGTCATTTTGAAAACTCAGATGATGTACGTAAATTTTTGACGAGATACACGAATTGTGGAAGTTTTAACGTGATTAGGCAGAAAAATTAACTCTGTAATTAAAAATTAACGAGGTGCAGTACTTTCGCATTTTGAATTTCGCGCTTCATTGAACTGTCAACGTCCTTTAAAAAAAATATCAACTTAAATTGTCAGCAAATGTAACTATAATTAATCGGTAGATTAAAAAAAAGTTTCAACTAGAAGTAAAAACATTTAATTATCTGAAATGTAGGCAATCGACAATTTGAAATATTATTGGTGGTTATGCAACACATTATACATCTCTTCTTTTTTTTTAGTTGCCACCTGTTGGTTCTTAAACTGTACTACAGTACCACTATCAACTTTCTTTTCAGACGCGCTTCTATTCCGTCTTTTAAATTTTCTAAATAACAGTAACTTTGTTATGTTTAAGAGGTTAAGTTTAAAGTAAACAAATTAATTTTGGCAGCTTCGCTAAAAACACCAAAATTGTACATACACTGAGCTCTCATATACCTATCCCATTTGTCATTAAAAATGGCACCTTTTATATCGCAAATCCGCAAAAAAGCTACCAGAAGCCAAAAAAAGTCATTAATTTAGAGTGTTAAACGTAGACGCTTACTTTGTACAAATCAGAATATCTTATTTTAACAAAAATTTAACTCACGCAATTTCTCTATTTCTCAATGGAAAGCGGGTTTAACACCGTCGTGTTGGCGTAGTACCCACTGGCAAAAGTGGGTACTACGTTCTTAATTCTTCGGGCTTCAAGGCCTGGGCGCGTTGGACATGATAAGGATGTAAACCTTGATCACGTAAAATCCTCTAAATCATCGACCAAGAAAGACCTGAGCACAGGTCGAAGACGTTGCACTGTGCGTTGAAAACTTTTCAAATTTATGTTGGGGCCAAACGGTGCGACTTTGACTAAACGAAGTGAAAGTTTTTTTTTACAAAGTGGATACATGAGGGTCCATTACAGGTCTGAAGGATTATGGATTTTCGTGAAACACCCTGTTTTCGTAGCTGCTTTTCCAACTGCAAATGTCAGATTAATATCAGATGAATGAGGAGAAAGTGTGATATATTATGGAACAGACAGCATTGTATACCAATAGGTGATGGTAAAAATTAGGTAAGAACGTATAAATTGTTGATTGGGTAGCAACAGGTTCAGCGAGAAGAACTTCACTTTAACGATATTTGCATACTAAAGGTATCATTAATAGTTATTTACATTTGAATGCGGTAAGTTGAATTTTACAATGCGACAACTTTATTAGAGGCACGAGCCCGTAAAACGAGTGCCTTATTAGTTGGAACACTGTAAAATAACTTAACACATAAGATTTATATATAATTTTTTGGCCGACAAGCTTTAGATAAGAATTTTATTGAATTGAGGTTAGGTTTTATATACTCACAACTTTCTTCAACTCGATCAAATTTTGTATTGAATGACTAATCGGGTCTAAACATTTTATCGGGATTCACTTACCTTTATTATTTCAACTTAATATGGATTTAATTATTCTAACCTGTGTATTGGTTTATCGACTTTTGACATGAAAATAAAAGTCATTTTTGAAGTACTCACAAGTCAATAAATCACAAAAGAATTATTTTGGAAAAAATTTTAGGTAACAAGCATTTTGTTACATAAACTCACTTATGGATGAAATAGATTTTTCATCTAATATCTCTAACCGCCCAGTGTATTTTTGTGTTTTTACCGCACTTTCTTAAGTATGTATAAGTTCACCTACAATCGTATCATACGAGGGCGGTTGCTAAAAGGATTACAAACTAAAACAAATTAAAAATAAATTTTTTGGGCCTCCGTTCTGAAATAACACAAATTGCATTCGTCTAAATCCGCTTGAAACCGACCGTTTCGCGGCCTAGACCTGCAAAATGCACGGCCATCTACAGAGCACAGAGTTTGAATCGTTTGAGGTTTGACATGCGTCGGCCGTATGCTCTGCCAGCGTCTGCGACGTTCGATATTCGATACATACGATCGATGTTGATAGAAGAATATATCAAATAATTTCTCGGAGCTTCCGTAAAGTGCCTGGTGTTTCCATTTTGTAAATCCTAATTATTTGTCAATGTCAAAAACTAACACTTACTTGATTTTTAATTTTATTGAAATTTATACGAAAATATTAACTTTTAACAAATTTAATCAATTGTCGGCCCAAAAAATAGTGTGTATCACACAGCCAGAAACTTATTTTGCAACAATTCGCTATTGCAGGCTGCGGCCTTCGGCCTTAGCCTGCAAACTACGCTCATAGTTGCAAAAAGTCAGTTTCTGGCCTAGTGATACAAATAACTAATGTTTGATACATTTTTGACGAGGAAAGCAACACAAATTCAGAAATTTTGGAAGATATTATAGCAGCTAGAATATTAGAAGCTTCTGCAGCAAGCCTCAACCTACTACCTACCAAAACAAAGAACAGATATCAAGAGGAATATGAAAGTCTCAAGTTGTGGGGCGAAGCAAAGAACGTAATATTAGTAAAACTGTATTGTTGGCGTATGCCAAAAAAAATATTTTTCACCTACGTCTTTGTGGACAGAAGTATCGATATAAAACTGACTTTGTAAATTTCCGGTAATATTGACACCTCAAGGTTAGTATTTTTCAACTTGCCATTTATATTTAAAAACACATTTTCGTCTTTCGTAGTTTTGGTAAATCATAGGTATATGTTTTTGAAAAGAAACCCAAAAAGCAAAAGTACAGGAAATTTTTAGTGGAAGCAGATTATGATACGTTTTTGCTTGATAAAGTTACATTAATGCGCTGAATTTTTGGCGCCTGCAGGCGTAATGAACTTGCATCTTCAACTATTGATGATTTTGACAACACAAAGAAAAGCGTTTTGGTTACATTGAAGTTAACTAAAAATATGAAAAGTGGGCCCTTCGTCATTCCAAAAGAGGGCCTCCCATTTGATGCATACAATTTAAATAAAATAATTAGTAGTATGCGTCCTTCCAATATGCAAACTAGCTAACTATTTGTAAAACAAGTTATATGTATCATACTATTGGGGCAATCCCAAAAAAGGTTGTCACATTCTTGAAATTAAAAAATCCGGAATTTTACACAAGGCCATCCGAAACGGAGATCGTCAGCTACCATGCTTGTGGAGAATGGTGGTGACCTATTGTTAGTGAAAAAACTTGGAGGTTGGGATTCATCAACTGTGGCGGAGTCCTACATTGAGAACTCTACCTCTAAAAAATGAAAATATGAAAACAACTCTTTTAAACTCAGAATACCACAACCCACAAATCAAGAAACCAATCAACTTCATCTTCCTGCAAATGTGGGTGGTGTTTTCCCTCTTGAATCGTTGAAAATTCATAAGAATAGCAATTGTAATATTAATTTTCATGTTTATTATAATGACATAAAAAATTAATTGTTTTTATATTGGTTATTGATTTTTTTAGTTTGCATTTCTTAACAGCTCAGGACGTTTATACCGACTTTCATTTGCATTTTTAGTTATGTTAAATCATAGTAACAGTATGGTATTACGCAAATGACATTTCTAACAGTACTTATTGACAATATGTTTCGACTGGAAATTTTATATAAACGTAGTAGGAAATTTTGACGACAATTGCTTGTCAACTAACTTGATATCATGAAAACTAAATAATTTTTTTTCCACAAATTTACATAAAATATAAACTGGGAATTGACTTATTTTTTATACTATTACATACATTAAAAAAAAAAACTCAATATATGCGATAATTCTCATATATAAAAAAAAATCTATAAAAATTACGTTTTTTTCACACTATAAGAAACAAATTTTATGATGAAATTCTAGTGTTTCATCAGTTATAAGTAAGTCCAAATTTTCAGATAAAGGCTGTTTTAGAAGTGATCATTAGTTTTGAAGCAGCCTGTACAATGTTATGTAATGTAAAATATTCCATGTTTTTATTATTTAACGTTTAAAATGTCATTAAGTGTATGTAGTGACATAGGTATTGCTATGTCAGCAAACGTGTTTAAATTTTTTAAAATATTTAATTCAATTTCCTTATTACATAATGTTATATAAAATTAGTTTGTAATAAAATTATATTTCAAGTTTGTTATTTTTGTTGTTACTAGAGGCATTATAACGCCTAGTTGGCTCAATTTACTAAAAAAAAAATCACATTTTCTCAAAATTCGGATATAGAGGTCAAAAAAAAAGATTAAAAAAATGTATACAAATTATTAATTGATCCTTTAGGAAAGATATCAGTTTGAAGGTAAACTACATTTAACCAAATTAGGGTCTGTAAGGAAGTTTTATGTATTTTTATAGCAGTGAAGACTTTAAACCCATTTCTCTCGAAACGTTTTTGAGTTGTGCAACATGAACTCTAGGACATACGTCCAGTCAGTTGTAGCAGTTGGATCTGAAAAAAATAAAGAATATCATCGTTGTAAAAAAAAAACTTGGTGTATAATTGGTTACATACGTTAGGCATGTAAATGTTATTTAATTTTATTTTATTTGTAATAATTAATGATAATTAATAATAAAAATAAATAGCAATAACATATTTTTAGTCAATTAACACATAAATTTAAACGTTTCCTTTGAGTCACAATTTAAATATAGCTTTTTCCTCAAGCAAGTGGAATTTTCTAAAATTATATTTTAATGCGACAATTACTTCGATTTTTCAATTAGTAAACATTTCAAAAGTTAATGTTGCTTTTGTATTGGGAAATAAGGTCACAAAATATCAACATATTGTTTTTCTTTCTACAAATGTCATGGCAAATAATCGTGTTTGCACTTTAAGGTAAAATGGTTGCTTGCCCTGTTCCAGAAATTAAAATAATTTCCTGCATTATTGCACGTAATTAAGGTAATTTTTACGTACCGTTCTTATAAAATTCAATCAGTTAAGTGCATATCGAGTTGGTATGCAACAACTTACGATTCCCAAGAAGTCTAAACATTAAATATCTATTAATTTTAATTCAACAATTTTCATTAATTAGCTTTTCCACGAATAATGATTAATTACAAAACTTTCACACTGTTGTGGGAGTTCAATTACTCAACCTAAAAACATGTAAATAAATTAAAAATGTGGTTCAATTAATTATAATTATGCAATTAGACAAAAGTCAGCTAATGCAAATTTACGTAGCTATCCGCATAAAACTGACCCTACTTAACGCGCTGCCAAAAAAAAAATAATCCGATGTTATGTTTACCATAAAGAAGTGAAAGTATCGTGGTATTTTTATCAACTGGTCAAAAAAATTTACATAATATTTTAGGACAAAAGCGTTCTGCACGGCTTTCATAGCTCAAGGCTTTCTCGGTGCGTAATGATTCTTAAAAATAGACAAGAAACGCAAAAATGCATCGATGCCGTCAATCAAGTGTGTTTCTCGGTTTCCTTCCGAACAAAATGCAATTAAACCGGTTTTGACGCAAAAGCGTTCTGTGTTCTGAGCTCGCGTTGAAGTCTCCACGGTATGTCGTTTTCATCGTAATATCCTTGTTTTTTCTGCAATCCATTTTTGTTTTATGTGGAAAAAACACACTGCTCTATCCGGCGAATTTTTGATGGAAATTCGATTTTTCCTTTATAGCAATTGTTTTTAATTTATTGCACATGTTAAAGTCCGTATAAAATGGAAGTTGGTTCAAGTCGGAAAAATTCCACCACTGCAGTCAGAAAGAGAGTACACTGTTTTGTTTCAAGGTAATCTTGTACTTCAAGACGTTAATGAGATTCGGTTTTTTTGGGCTCATGAAATGGAAAAGTACATTTTTGGTCGTTATAAAAGAAATCCGAATTAATTCGTTAATATGATAGAGATTGTGCTTACGGCAATTTTCTTGTAATGCAACGATTTTGTAATTAATTGAGAAAGTCACTTGAGAGGATGGAAAATTTTCGGGTTGTCTATAAAGTTTTAATTCATCAAAGTAGGCCATGGATTTTTAAAAGGTGAAAATATCGAACATGAACGAAATGCTTTGAGAAATTATAAGTACGTACTACATTTTTAATGGTTAGGAAGGGAACAAACAACAGAAAATTACCTGTTCATTAAAAATGTCTATAAGAATGGCCTTGAAAAAAATTTGGGCGTTCCAGATTCATCAATCTAGCAGCCGTTGTCTCTAAACATAACCCTTTTATTTTTCGTAGTTGACATAATTAAACCGGCCACCTCTAATTATGTCGGTCGCATTAAAAAATGAGCGAAGGTCAATGTTACGCCGAGTAAAAACCGGGTATATGGACTCAACTAGGTACCAACGTTATAAATACTCTGGCAACACTGAATGGTTTTAGTACATCGTGAAAGTGTCTTTCAGCCGCTACAGTGCCCAAATCTGGTAAAATCAAACGTCCATTTTTTTTACCAATTGTATTCGTTTTTTCAGTCATGGCAGACCAAGATCGAATTTCGGCCGTTTTTCGAAACGTCACCGTGTTTATCACGGGAGGCTCTGGATTTTTAGGGAAAATTGTAGTGGAAAAGTTGCTGAGATGTTGTGATGTTAAAAAAGTGTATTTGCTTGTTCGAGACAAAAAAGGGAAAACTCCGCAAGAGAGGTTGAATGTCATTTTTGATAATATGGTAAGTAACAAGTATTCCGAAAATGGCGGTGAAAAGTGAAAATAAAAACTAGTCAAGGAGGCTGATTTTTGTTCCGTAAACAAACAAACGATCAAAGTAGCCGACTGTGTTTGTTTACCTCTGCAAATAGCAAAATGTGATAATAGTCAATTCAATTACTTTTTGTCAGAGTAAGTCGGGGTCGGGTAAAAAAAGTCATTTTCAAGGCTTCCATAGATGTGACGTATTATAATAAAAAGTCGTTATATAACAAATTTTTCAATTTTTTTTTTGATTTTTGGATGCACAATAAACTAAATTACTCAAAATCCATCAGGTACTAGCGGAAGCCGCGTTGGTGATGCAATATCTCACTTCTACACCGATAGTTATGAATACACAAAAATTTTCCACGACAGTGTGGTAAACAGCTTATTACAAAACTGGAAAACGTTTCGTCATGTCTAATAAGTAATAACCGACACTTGCACAATATGACTATTTATGTGCTCGATCAATATGATGGAATTGTACTCCAACGAGATTGACAATAAAGGTTATGACAGAAAGCAAAACCTACTTTTCTTTCGAAAACATCACTGTAAAAAAATGATAATAATTTGAGTCATTCTTGAAACCAAAAACGTATGTCTTATGCGATTGATATCTTATGTTGCGGGGAGACAGGCGAGCCCCTCGTTTGTGTTTACAACAAAATTGAATATTTATTATAGTAGTCGAATAACATTTGTGTATTTTACAAGTTTCGTTATATAGTATACGTTTTCGGTTTCAAGGATGACTCGATTACAAATTATTTCGATACTAGATTTCCATACAAGTAGGCGATGCTGAGTTTTGTAACCGCACAAGTAAGATTTTTTTTTTTATTTTTCACGTAATAGATATGATTTTATCTATTTTTGTCTTAAAAGAAAATTTGTTTTGTTTTGTTTATTTTTTACCAAGAAGATCCTTTTTCCACTCTGAGATAAAAATGCACGTTTTTCTTTTGTACAAATCCCCCAAATTGTGTGTGATAAGTGTGCAATTACATCAAAGTGGTTATAAAATTTTGTTACCAATGCACTTTTTCTCGTTGGGAAAATAAAATTAAATAGATAGAAATAAATAGAAGTCATAAATAGAAGTTTTTTTTTTGCACAAATCCCCCAATTTGTTTCTATTGAATAAACTGAACAATGTAATAATTGTGCAATTGACAGCTCAATTACGCCAAGGAGGTTATAAAATTTTATTACCAACTTTATTAACGAACATTAGTACGCCATAAAATTAACGGAAAATGCGCTTTTTTCGCGGGGAAAATAAAATTAAGTAGATAGAGGTTTCTTCATTTTTTTGTACAAATCCCCCAAATTGCTCTTATCTGAACTAAACAATGTGTAATTGTTGCCAAGGCAAAAAACGTCTGGTTTACTTACTTTCCACAAAAAACTTAGTTTTAGTTAGTTACTCCTAATAAAACAGCACTCTCTCTCATTTAGAAGGGCATTCCTTTCAGAATGGTCAGTCGCAAGTAGACCATAAACAACTATAACTGTTATTTTATTACATCCCAACACATATGTATACATTCTATTCACCTCTGAATATTTCTCTTATGCAATTTGTCATTGTAAGCTAAGAAACGCAGTTTCAATTAAACTCGTTTCAACAAATCTATTTTAATTTCATGAAGAAACCGTCCACTTATCTCATTTCTCTTCACTTTCAAATATTCTGATGCACTTCACGACGAAAATAATTGCTCGTTACGAAAGTAATTGTAAACGTTTTTTTCCACCCTCGTTACACAATATCTTTTAGCTTTTCGACTTGTTAAAATCCGAGAAACCGAAAGCAATATCGAAGTGTGAAATCATTCCCGGCGATATAACTCACGATTTCTTGGGCATCTCCCCCGAGGACCGACGCCGTCTCCAAGATGAAGTCGAGTTTATTTTTCATTCGGCCGCTTCTACCCGTTTCGATGATTCCATCAAGACCGCTGTGATCTTCAACACGAAGAGTACCAACGAACTGTTGGATTTAGCCGAAGGTTGTAAGAAATTGAAGACTTTTGTTCACGTGTCTACTGCGTATGCTTTCCCCGAGGAAAAAGTCCTCTACGAAAAAGCGTATAAGCCCCCGAACGACCCTATGAAAGTCCTCGAAAAGGTCAAGTTCGGCAAAGAAGAAGATTTAGAGTCGTAAGTTGGTAAGGAAGAAACCTGTATTGTTGTACCGTGGAGTAGTCTTTTAGGGGGTTCCCCGAATACCTACACGTTCAGCAAAGCTCTAGCGGAGGGGCTTGTGGTAAACAGGATGGACAAAGTTCCCGCGATTATTGTGCGACCCTCCGTTGGTGAGTTAATGCTCTTCGGTCGCACAGTTTGTAATTTTTTTAGTGTGTCCTATTTGGCGCGAGCCCATGAAAGGTTGGTGCAACAATCTTCAAGGTCCCATGGGACTCTTCGTGGGTGCCGGTAAAGGGGTAATCCGATCGATGTACATGAAAGGAGAAGGTTATGCTGATTTTATCCCAGCTGACGTTACCATAAATGCTATGATGGCGGGCGTGTGGAACTTCCTTCATAACTCCAAGAAGTAAGCTTAGGTCATCCATTTCTTCTTCTAATAACCCTCTTCCAGCGATAGAATCATCAACAGCACGGCTTCCGAAGATAGTCACACATGGGAAGAAATCATCGAGTTGGGTAAAAGTGTGGTATACAACGACGTGCCGTTTAATGGAGCCGTGTGGTATCCTGGGGGTTCCATCAAAAAGTCGCGAGTTGTCCATAATATTTGCTTCTTCTTGTTTCAAATAATTCCGGCGATTTTCATAGACGCTTTGTTGATGCTCTTAGGATATAAACCAGTGTATGCTTCTTCATCACTTTGATACTTTCATTAAGATTCTTTTCAGTCTTTTCCAAATCCAGAAACGTATCCATAAAAGTTCCGAAATGTTCGAGTACTACACTACTAAAGCCTGGAACTTTAGCAACCTGAAACTAACTGAAATATCTGCAAGAATGACTCCAAAAGAAAAAGAACGTTATAAAATTGACTCTGAAGGATTCGAGGTAAGAGAGTACTTGATCAACTGCATCAAAGGAGTCAGAAGAAACAATTTAAAAGAAACAGACGACATGATACCGGCCGCCAAACGACACATGAAAATGTAAGGTTAGGTTTTTTTCTTTATAAATCTATTTTATTTTTTCAGAATGTGGGCGGTGGACAAACTGTGTAAACTTGCTTTAATCGCTGCGGTAGTTTACTACATCTATCAGTTGGTACTGAGGCCTTTCCGTCTTATTTAAATGTTCTCGTTCAATGCTTCAAGAATGAAGAAGGTGCAGGCAAATAACTTATGACTGAATGTAGTATTATTGTTTTGTACAGATTATTAAATATATTCTTATTTTCCCCAAGTTTTTCTTTAAATTATCCCAGCTTTTGTTTATAGTTGGTAAAACAGAGTTCTTCTCGTTTTCGGCACTATAACCAGAAAGTTACAACTTTAGCCACTGCCACTTCACTCCCCCCCCCCAAACTCTAGTTTTTTACTTCATTCATTCACTTGTTGATGTGTGTTTTTAAGCAAAAATGAAGAGAATTACCAAGTAATTCAGTGGAAATTTAATAAAAGTAAGTAAACTATATAGTATCACTTTATTCTTATTAATATTATTGCTGATAAACTAAAGTTGGCAGCCAATAACAGCGAATAAATAGTTTGAGGTTATGTTTTTTTACTTCACTGTTTGAATTTAAATAATTTTCTCAAACAATTTAGCAATTTATTTATAGCAAGAGGAAAAACTTTGGTCTAGAATTTGTTTAGTATAAAATCTCCACTTTTCACTAATCGCTACTCAACATTACAGAGTAATTTATACAGAGCGGTTTGGGGGCCCAGGTAAAGTTGGCCGTTTAATTACTTCAACGATCTAAAATAAATAGAAAAGTTAAAAACAATCTACAGTCTGTCTTAACGCGTTTTTTATGCGTGTAAAAGTAGCGTCCCTCTATCTCCCTCATCTTTTTACTTCATTTTGTTTTCCAGAATGTAAGTTCCAACCAAAAAATGCAAGCCGCACAAACCAGTATGGCGGGCATTGACCCCCATACTACCCAAATGAACCAATTCAGGAGTTACGTTACCATGTTGGGGGACCCCAACTGCAAAGACGTCCTGAAATTGAAGGCCACCCAAGAAATCAGCAACAACTTTGAGGTACATTCTACTCATTTACCCCTCAGAACTACAGAGACACTTTCAGATCATATTGTCATCCTCGTTGTACCAGAGTTTTTTGGACCACTCTGTGAAAATCTTCCTGAAAATTTTAGAGGAAGGTGAGCCTCATTTCATTGCAGAGTACAACATCCAGCAAGTTAGGAAACTCATCTTGGAAATGTTGTACCGATTGCCGACGAACGATCTCTTGAGACCATACGTAAAGTCGATTCTTTCTTTGATGTTGAAGCTGTTGGAAATTGATAATGAAGAGAACGTTTTGGTGTGTTTGAAAATTATTATCGAATTGCATAAGCAGTACAGACCGGCGTTCAATCCGGAGGTTGTATTTTTGTGTTAGTAAGCGATGGCTGACTTTCCATTGTAGATCCAGCACTTTCTTCAGTTTGTCAAGTCGATTTACTCGGATTTGCTTAATCATATGGACAAGATTTTCGAGCCGCGGGCTCCAATCAAAGTCAAAGATTTAAGTGAGCTCAATATTGAAGACTTACTTAAGGAGACGTTCACCATGACAAGTATTCAGACGGAGAAACGCAACAAAGACGGCACTCTTATCGCGGTTCGTTTGTTTTACACCATGGTGTCACCATCTGATTGGTCAGTTTCAGTATTTCCTCATCCCCAAAGCAGTATTGTCTTTGAAGGTCCTTCAGGAACTACCAATCATCGTGGTCTTAATGTACCAATTGTACAAACAAAGCGTCCATCAAGATGTTAGTGATTTTATTCCTCTAATCATGAAGACGATAACTTTACAGCCGAGCCCCGAGCAGCGCCAAGCTGACACTTTTAACAAAGAGATTTTCGTGGACTTTATGGGAGCCCAAGTCAAAACGTTATCGTTTCTAGCGTACATTATCAAGTTCTATCTAGAGCACGTCCAGAGTCACTCTGCAATGATGGTCCAAGGCATGTTGGGGCTCCTCATGTTGTGTCCCATGGAAGTCGCGCATCTAAGACGTGAACTTTTGATCGCAGCACGACATATCTTGGCCACAGATCTCCGCAACCGTTTCGTTCCACACATGGAAAAGTTATTCGACGAAGATGTTCTTCTGGGACGCGGTTGGACGACCCACGAGTCGTTGCGCCCTCTAGCGTACTCTACCCTTGCTGATTTAGTTCACCATGTCAGACAACAACTGCCATTATCCGACCTCACGCGCGCCGTTCACTTGTTTAGTAAGAACGTGCACGACGATACTTTGGCCACGACGTGAGTCACCGTTTTCTTCATTTATCTGTTTAAAATTACATTCGTAGGATCCAAACGATGTCGTGTAAGCTACTTTTGAATCTAGTCGATTGCATTCGCATTCGCTCCGACGCCGAGAATAGCACCGAAGGCCGCGAGCTGCTCATGCGGATGCTCGAAGTGTTTGTCGTCAAGTTTAAGACCATAGCTAAGATACAGTTGCCCATTCTAATCAACAAGTGTAAGCAAACACAAAGTCCTGCAACCCAAGAAATCAAAAACGAAGACGCGAAACCGAATCCGGCCGAAGTTTTAGAAAATGCCCTGGCGACGACGCAGGGCACCCAACAGAAAGAGGAGAAATCCAAATTTGGATTTCCACAAAACAGCAATTATAACGTTGCGGATTACAGAAGTTTAGTCAAGACGTTGGTTTGTGGCGTTAAAACCATAACGTGGGGTTGCTCGGCTTGTAAATCAAGCGCTACGCATTCGTTGGTGACCACCAAACATTTCCAACCGCATGAAACTTTAGTTTTTGTACGACTGGTGAAGTGGGCTTTGAAGGCTTTGGACATTTATACATTGTCGTTGGGGCCGCAACCGACGGGGCCACAGAGGATTAATCAACAGAACGTGAGGAATAAAGAAGAGAAAGATGTTTTGGAGCACTTCAGCGGAGTGGTAATTAGGTTTTCATGACTGTTAAGTGCACGACTGAGTTGTTTTTTTTGTTTTTTTTTTTCTAGTTTTCGATGATGAATCCACAGACATTTCATGAGATTTTTTCCACGACAATTGAATATCTCGTGGAGAGGGTTTACAAGAATCCCACTCTTCAAACTGTCCCTAACACGTTACTGGCGAATCCGGCCACAAGTCCCATTTTTGCGACAGTCCTGGTCGAATATTTACTGGAACGAATGGAAGAAATGGGCTCGAATCTAGAACGTAGTAATTTATATTTGAAGCTGTTTAAACTTGTTTTCGGGAGCGTTTCTTTGTTTCCGCAAGAAAACGAGAACATGTTGAGACCACATTTGCATCAAATTGTCAATAGGTGAGTGGAAACATGACGTGGGGTCCACTGGTGATATATCACACTTTTAAAGGTCCATGGAATTGGCGATGAGCGCTAAAGAACCCTACAATTACTTCCTGTTGCTGCGAGCCCTGTTCCGTTCGATCGGTGGTGGCAGTCACGACCTCCTCTACCAAGAATTCTTACCACTTCTTCCTAACCTCCTTGAAGGTCTCAACAGGCTCCAGAGCGGTCTCCACAAACAGCACATGAAAGATTTATTCGTGGAGCTCTGTTTGACCGTCCCCGTGAGGTTGAGTTCTCTTTTACCTTACCTACCCATGCTCATGGATCCTCTTGTTTCGGCCCTCAACGGTTCCCATGTTCTCATCAGTCAAGGACTAAGAACCCTCGAGCTTTGCGTAGATAATCTGCAGCACGATTTCTTGTATGAACATATTCAGCCAGTGCGCGCTGATTTGATGCAGGCTCTGTGGCGAACATTGCGAAACAACGACCAGGTGGCTCAAGTCGCGTTCAAGTATGTTATTTTTTTCTTTGGTAACTCTTTTTATGGTTTGTGCAGAGTTTTAGGGAAATTCGGAGGCGGAAACAGGAAGATGATGATCGAGCCTCAAAAACTAGACTACATTTCGTCGGACTACGATCCTCCGGCGATCATCGCCAAATTCCATGACCAAGATAAGACGATCGAGTTCCCGGTTCAAAAGGTAAGACGTTCTGACTTAAAATCTCGTTTTTATCGAGTCATTTCCAGATCATAGAGACCGCTTTCAATGCTTTGAAACAAAGCAACACCGACTCGTTCTATCGAAAGCAAGCCTGGGAGGTTATCAATTGTTACTTGACGGCATCGAGGAACCTCAGTGACGACAAGAACACGCTCATCAACCTTTTCCTTCATTCTAGCTTCCAAGACTCGAAAACCATCCCTCAAGTCAAAGGATCGGTGTACAAGAGCATTTATAAACAAGCGCGAGAAACCCATCAGACGGCTCTAACGGGCATGTTTGTAGCCGCCGCCATCAAGGAACTGCGTCAACCCGTGGTAGCTCTCATGGTCGCGGTGGTCCGTCACTATACCATGGTAGCCGTGGCCCAACAATCGGGCGCTTTTGCGTGCACCCCCAAACACAACGAACAAGTGGCTTTAGATCCTCTAGTCCTCGTGGACGCTCTGGCCGTCATCATGGGCCACGAAGAGAAAGAACTGTGCAAACCTGGCCATGTCGGGTTGGTCCTGATTCTAGACACAGCGTCGACTTTACTCGGCAGCAAAGAAATGGCCTGTCGCTTACCACTCATCGAATATCTTTCCGAGAAGATGTGCGCTTTGTGTTACGAGAGGGCGTGGTATGCGAAACTCGGTGGTTGCATCGCTATCAATTTCATGTTCGAAAGGTGTGCCAAGAAATGGGTTTATGAACACATGTTTACTTTCTTGAAGGCATTGCTTTTTGTCATGATGGACTTAACAGGCGAAGTGTCAAGTGGTGCGTTGGACATGGCGAAGAACAACTTGGAGAAGATGTTGATCGTTTGTGTGACGGAACCACCTGAAGGTTCAGATCAAGTGACGAAAGACCTGCAAAAGAAAGCTTTGCATGAAGTGACCCACGAATTGGTAAGACAAGTGACGAGTCCGCATACGATGGTCAGAGAACAAAGCATGCACTCGCTGCGTTTATTGGCCGAAAAGCAGAACAAGTCGGTGACGTCGGTCATGGAACCTTTCAAAGAAGTGCTCGCGGACATGGTACCGCCTACTAAACACTTGTTGAAACACCAACCGGCGATTGCCCAGATGGGTTTGATGGACGGAAATCAATTCTGTACCACGTTGAGTCCTAGACTTTTTACCATAGGTACTAAAAACAATCAGCGTGATGCCCACCATTACCTGTTTTTTTTTTTTTTAGATTTGTCCATCAAAGAACATAACCTCTTCATCGTCGACCTCCTTTCTCTTTGCAACACCGAAGACTCCAAACTCAACACTTTTTCGTGCTACAAGAACATCACGAATTTCATTCCGTTGCGGAAGAGCGCTCTCAGAGTCCTTGCAGCGTGCCATTACTTGGAAGAAGTTCGCGAACAAATCTTCCAAGTCTTATACAAAGCTTTAGAAAAGCCCAACGCCGAGCTCCAACAAACCGCTTTCGAGTGTATGCGCGATTTCATCGCCGGTTACCAAGTCAACAAGGATCTCGTCTACCAGACCGTTAAACCCCTGCTGTTGACTCTAGGCGACGCGAAGAACTTGACTTTGAACGGTGTGAAGATGTTGTCGTATCTCACCCAACTCTTCCCGCTGACTTTCAACGAGAATCTTTGCGAACAACTGTTGGAGTTGTTGAAACAATTGTTAGAGAACCTCACCAACACCCACAAAGGTAACAAGGTAAAATAACATTTCTTGTTTTACGACTCCACGTTGCAGTGTCCACTGGTGTATCCAAGAAAGGCGACGAAGAACAAAAGATCGTCACAATTATTGGTATTTTCCACCAAACTCCGGCCGCTTCGTCCAAGTTTATCAGCCATTTGTGCCAACTGATCCTTCAGACCGAACAGGCGATGCTCATCGAAGCTAGCTCGCCGTTCCGGGAGATTTTAATGAAATTCTTATTGCGCTATCCCGGAGAAACCTTGGAGATGTTTTTAGATGACACCCGCATCAAAGACAAACAGTTCAGTCGGTACTTGGAGTACTTGATCAAACACAAAGACGGTAAACCATTCAGAGATCACATTCAAAACAACATGGTGAAGAGACTCATCGCTATCGTTCTGGCCAACGTCCACGTCAACTATAATTTAACACCGCAAGACCGCAACGAGCTGCAATATCAGAGCATCAGGATAATATCGTTGTTGATTAAATTTGACGATCAGTGGCTGTCAGAACAACAGGAATTGGTGGAAGCCCTCCGACAGATTTGGTGCGACGACGCGTACCAGGAAAGACACAAGAACGTGGATAATTTGGACTATCCACATTGGAAGGAACCCAAGTTGTTGGTTAAAATCTTGCTGCACTATTTTTGTTACCATCCCAACAACGTCGATTTGTTGTTCCAGTTGTTGAGGTCGATGTGTCATCGGTTCATTCCGGAATTCCAGGTGAGCGAAAAAGACCGTCTTGTGATGTCATGTTCAAAAAATGACACCAAATGCTTTTGCTTCCAGTTCTTGAAGGATTTCCTCGCCAACACCGTCGCCCAAAACTACACCGTGGAATGGAAACGTTCCGCTTTCTTCCGTTTCGTCAAGCTTTTCCCCACGAACACGATGTCCCAAGAACTCAAATCCAAAGTCCTTCAGTTGATCTTGATCCCTTGTTTTGCCGTGAGTTTCGAAAAAGGAGAAACAAACAAGCTCGTCGGAGGTCCCCCGATGCCCTACCAAGACAACCCGGACAACGTCGTCTCCGTTTTCATCAACAAACTCATCGATCCGGATAATTCGTTCCCGACCGCCGACTGCGTACGAATAGCGCTTTTGCAGTTTTCGTGTCTCTTGGTCGAACAAGCGAGTCCCCATATTCACGACCACGACGCCAACAATAAAACGCAAGGTTTCAAACTGCGACGTCTGATGACTTTCGCCTGGCCATGTCTGTTGGTCGGGAATTGCGTGGATCCGGCTACACGTTACCACGGTCATCTGCTTCTTTCACATATTATCGATAAATTTGCTATCCATCGTAAAATTGTGTTACAAGTATTTCACAGTTTGTTGAAAGCTCACGCTTTGGAAGCGCGGAATGTCGTGAGACAAGCGCTGGAAATCTTGACGCCGTCGATGCCGCTGAGAATGGACGAAGGGAACACGATGTTGACGCATTGGACTAAAAAGATTATAGTGGACGAAGGACATTCCATGCAGCAGTTGTTTCATATCTTGCAACTTGTGGTGAAGCACTACAAAGTGTATTATCCAGTTCGCCACCATCTGGTACAGCACATGGTCAACTCGATTCAGCGGTTGGGATTCAGTCCGACCGCTTCTTTGGAACACAGAAAATTAGCCGTGGAACTCGCCGAAGTCATAATCAAATGGGAGTTGTACGGTATCAAAGAAGACGCGGATGGAGGTGATATCGTGGAAAACGTTCCCACGAAACGTATGAGTTTTGATGAGCCTATGGAAGGACAACGCAAAAGATTGGCAATGATGCAACCGTCAACGTCGTATTCTCCAACTCCGGTGATAAAACAGGAACCTGGAGTCAACAAACCGATCGACCGAGCCCACACCGACACTGTGTTGAATTTCTTGTTGCGTTTAGCGTGTCAGGTCAACGATGCGACTCCACAGAATCCAGCAAATCCCACAGCGAGCAGCCCCGGGGAATTACTTTCAAGACGTTGCGTCATCCTCTTGAAAACAGCTTTGAAACCGGATCTCTGGCCTCAACCTGTCGACTTAAAACTCGCCTTCTTTGATAAGATTCTTCTAACCGTCGAAGCTCCCAATACCAACATCGGTAACGTCTGCACGGCGTTGGAATTGTTGACTTATTTGCTGACGGTTCTGAAGAAAGACCAGATTTTAGCGAACTTCAAACCGCTGCAACGAGGGTTGGGGGCGTGCATAACATCGACCAATAATAAAATCATCAAGTTGGTACACGGGTTACTCACCAAGTTGATGTCACTGTTCCCGACGGAACGCTCCAACACGACAGTTTCTTGTAAATACGAAGAACTTGAGATTTTGTATTCTACCGTGGGCAAGGTGATTTTCGAAGGTCTGAACAACTACGAGAAGAACGCACAAGCAAATTCATCCACTCTGTTTGGAACCATGATGATCCTAAAAGCGGCGTGCGCCAACAATCATTCTTACATCGATTTGCTGATTACTCCGTTTATGAGAGTACTGCATCGATTAGCAAAAGAACATCTTCAGCCGACCTCCACGGAGTATGCAGCAAGTATGTAAAAAGGAGGTTTGTAGAGGTTAAGTTTACGCGTTCAATTTCAGTCAACAGCGAACTTCTCATCCTCAGCCTCGATCTAGTCAAGACTAGAGTCGTCGTCATGGGCGTCGAAATGCGCAAGACGTTCATCGGTACCATCCTCGTGGGTCTGATCGAGAAAACCCAAGACATTAAAGTGATGAAAGCCATCACGAAAATGCTCGAAGAGTGGATGAAATGCAAGAACGTGGTAACGTTGAACCAGGCTCCCAGTTTACGCGAAAAATCCATCCTGTTGGGAAAAATGATGCAGTACGTGGAGAAGAGGTTCCCAGAGGATGCCGATTTAAACGCCCAATTTCTCGAACTCGTCAATTACGTTTACACGTGAGTATTTACCCAATTTGGGAGTTTTATGAATTAACATTTTTGTTTCCAGAGATGTCAATCTCAAAACCACCGAACTCACGTCAAAACTGGAACCGGCCTTCCTCGCCGGCTTGCGCTGTAACCAACCGCACATCAGAGCGAAATTCTTCAAAGTTTTCGACGAGTCGATGCGTCGCCGGCTCCACGACCGTCTCCTCTACATCGTGTGTTCGCAAAACTGGGAAGCCATCGGTCAGCATTATTGGATCAAGCAATGCATCGAACTTCTTCTGGTGACGTCTTCTGCTGACACGAGCATCCAAATGGCGCACGAGAGCAGCATTCTTCCGAGCATCACGTCGGTCATAAATTCCCCGGAAAAACGCGAAGAGTTCAACGCAATGCAGGTAGACAATCCCGACTTTTACGCGTCTACCGAAATCAAAGAAGAAGTTCTCGACTTGGATTTGTCTAACGTCGAGTCGAATCCTACGATCGAGGAGAAGCCCATCGACCGAGCCGAGACTATATCGAAAATGATCAAGAAACACTACGAATTCATCGAAGTTTCACGGAACGTGATGACCGAACAGTTCTTGGTCGCCGCAGCCCAGTTATGTCACATGGATACGAGTCTAGCTGAGCAAGTGTGGTTGCAGTTTTTCCCCAGAATATGGGAGATTCTAGAAGAGGAGCAAAGAAACGTCCTCGTTCAGGAAATTCTACCCTTCATCACGTCCGGGACGCATATTATACAGAAAGATTGTCATCCTAGCGCCATCAACACTTTCGTGGAAGCGTTGTGTCGCTGCAATCCTCCCATACAGATAGCGCCACCTCTGATGAAATACTTGGGGAAATCTCATAATCTGTGGCATCGCATGGCTCTCGGCTTGGAACAGATGGCGTTCGATCCATCCTCCGCCTCCAAAGCTAGCAACGCCGCCACGTGTTACGATTTCGAAACGGATCAATCGAAAAACGAGCTCCTCGATTCGTTGGGTGAACTGTACTCGCTGTTATGCGAAGAGGATTTATGGGCGGGACTGTGGCAGAAACACGCCCACTACAAAGAGACTAGTATCGCGATAGCGTATGAACAACACGGTTTCTTCGAACAAGCACAATCGGCGTATGATTCGGCGATGGCCAAACACAAGCAGGATAATTCCATGGGGCCGGTGCCCACGCACACGCAACGAGAAGTCTTATTGTGGACCGAACACTGGATACGATGTGCTAAAGAGTTGAACGAATGGACCGTTCTTACGGAGTATGCCAAAAATGGAGTTTACGATCCGTATCTGTTGTTGGAGAGCGCGTGGAGGATACCGAACTGGGATATCATGAAGGAGGCGTTGTCTAATGTGGAGTACAATTGTCCCAAGGAGCTCGGATGGAAGGTACTCTATTAATGTGTCATGTTAACACGTTAATTATCATATTTTTGTGCAGATTACCATGTACGGTGGCTTCTTGCTGATCTGTCAACCTGACGAAAGTAAACCTTTGAAATCCGTCGAACGTTACGTCGAGAGCGCCAGCGCGCTGTGTCTCAACGAATGGCGGCGTCTTCCTCACATCGTCAGCCACATTCATTTACCTTATTTACAAGCGGCCCAACAAATCATGGAGCTGCAAGAAGCGTATCAAATCCACAAGGGTTTACTTCAAGGTCATCAGAACTCTCTTCACGACATGAAGGCGATAGTGAAGACCTGGCGCAACCGCTTACCCGTCATAGCCGACGATTTAACACATTGGAACGACATATTCACCTGGCGCCAGCACCACTACCAAGTCATTGTTAATCATTACGAAAGCATAAGGGAATCCGCTCATACCAATTCCATGTTGGGAATACACGCTTCCGCCCAGTCGTTGATACATTTCGGGAAGATCGCAAGAAAACACAAGTTGGTCAGTGTCTGTTTGGAGTCCTTGAACAGAATTTACACGATCAAGAGCGTACCGATCGTCGATTGTTATCAAAAGATCCGGCAGCAAGTCAAGTGTTATTTACAGTTGGCTTCGATGAATAACAAGAACGAACTCCAAGAAGGATTGGAAGTCATCAACAACACGAACGTCAAGTTTTTCGCTAAAGATTTGACCGCGGAAATTTACGCCCTCAAAGGAATGATTTATCATCTCAGCAGTAAGTTTCGTTGGTAAACGAAACGAGGACATTCTCACTTTTGTTTTCAGATAAATCGGACGAGGCGAACAAAGCATTTTCGGCCGCGGTGCAGATGCACGATACTTCGACCAAAGCGTGGGCCCTCTACGGTGATTATTTAGAACAAGTTTTCACAAGAGACGCTCGTCAGATCAACTTGGGTGTAAACGCGATGGCGTGTTTCTTGCACGCCTGTCGCCATCAAAACGAATCGAAAGCGAGAAAGTACTTGGCGAAGGTGTTGTGGCTTCTCAGTTACGACGACGAAAATTCGAGTTTGATGGACGCTTTGGACAAGTATTCCGTGGGGGTGCCACCCATTCTGTGGTTACCGTGGACTCCACAACTACTCAATTGTCTAGTTCAGTACGAAGGACACGTAATTTTGAATTTGCTCTGTCAGGTAACTCATCAAAACTTGTAATCACAACGGAGGTGATTTTTTTGTTTGTTTCAGGTTGGTAGAATGTTTCCCCAAGCCGTGTACTTCCCCATCCGCACTCTATATCTCACGCTACGCACTGCCACGGCTCGTAAAACCAACACCGTTCAACAACAACCTCAAGACTCCCAAAATGAAAACAACCAAACCGGTGGTGCCACCACCCAAAACCAAGAGAGCACCAACACGGCGACCATCACGACTAGTGAAACGTCATCGATCAAAGCGACCCCCGCTATGATTCGATGCTCGAAGATCATGAAAATGCAAAGAGACATTCACACTACGGCTCTCTCGAGTCTTGAGGGAATAGCCAATCAAATGGAGTGGTTCAGAGAAAATTGGTACGAAGAAGTGTTGAGACAACTGCGTCAAGGTTTAACAAAATGTTACGCCATCGCCTTCGAGAACCGGGAGAGCGTGAACGAGGCGAAAATCACACCGCACATACTTAATTTCGTGAAGAAGCTCATGTCGACGTTCGGAATCGGTGTCGGTAAGGGAGTATACTGTAAATTGTAGAGCCATTTTAACGGGGGCATTACAGAGAACATCGGATCTGTGAATGTTACGTTTAATTCGGCGGCGTCGGAGAGTTTAGCGAGGAGAGCTGAAGCGACGTATCAAGACCCCGTTTTCAAGGAAATGAAGCAAGATTTCACGAAAGACTTTGATTTTTCGCAGACAAATTCGATGAGACTGCACACGTTGATTTTCAAGTTGAAAAAGTGGATCAAGATTTTGGATAATCGCTCGAAAATGCTGTTGCAGTAAGTATTAGAGTTTGATGACACCAGTAGATGTCAAGGTCTCATGAATGTCGAAAACGATAAGGGAAATAAACACGACTTGGCTTTTAAAATCGATCATTGTTTTTTCGAGTGGTTAGTTTAGTTTTCCTTAAATTTTTACTGATAACCTGCCGGTACATTTACACCGACGTTGTTAAACATTAAGCGGTGTTTATCTTTCAGCACGGCGGTATTGAAACAATGTTTTTTTTTGATTTTGAGGAATTACTTAGTTTAAAGTAGTGTCGTTGTAATTGGTCTTAAGAGAGGGAAGTAATCGAATTTGCGCAATTTGTAAGATAACAATAGAAGTTCGCAAATTATACCCAAGTCATAAATATTTTGGCGCACAAATAAATTACATTAAGCCTTCGAGTTGCGGCCGATAATCATGTCTAACGTTTATATACACCATAAATATAAATTGGCCATAAAGTCTATTTTTGTTTCGTTTTAAGGTCTTTCCTTATCGAAGAAAAATGCCGATTTTTATCCAACTTCACCCTAAAAACGGCCGAAGTGGAAATCCCGGGTGAATTTCTTCTCCCCAAACACAATCACTACTACGTCCGCATCACCAGATTCATGCCCCGAGTGGACGTCGTCCAAAAACACAATGCCGCCGCTCGACGTCTGTACATTCGCGGTCACAACGGAAAAATCTACCCCTATCTGGTGGTCAACGATTCGGGCTTGGCCGACGCAAGACGTGAAGAGCGCGTCCTACAACTTTTGCGAATGTTAAACCATTGTTTGGGCAAACAGAAAGAAACCGCCCGACGTTTCTTGCACTACACGGTGCCTCGAGTCGTGGCGGTTTCGCAGCAAATCCGACTGGTCGAAGACAATCCCGCGTCGATCTCTTTGTTGGATATTTTCAAGAAAGGATGCACCAAACTGGGAATCGAACACGACGACCCCATTCATTATTATTATGAACGTTTGGGAAACGTGCAAAGTCGAGGAATCAAGGCCAGTCATCAGTTATCGCGGGATATCCTAAAAGGGGTGCAAACTAACATGGTACCGCGAACGTTGTTGAAACAATGGGCGGTGCAAACGTTTCCGTCGGCGACGGATTACTGGCAGTTCAGGAAGATGTTCACGTTGCAGTTGGCGTTGGCGTGTTTCGCCGAACATGTTCTGCATTTGACGAGGTTGAACCCGGATATGATGTATTTGCATCAAGATTCGGGGTTGATGAATGTCGCCTATTTTAAATTTGACGTCGATGATGGAACAGGTGAGAAATCCGGTGATAACCGGTCATAGATCAATTTGGACTCGAGTAGGCTTATCTCGATTCTTTGCTTTTTATGTCGATTAGCTTACAAAGGATTAAATCCCCAAGTCGTGTTTATTTATTTTTTTTAGGCGAATTCGGAGCGACAAGACCGGTGCCGTTCCGTCTCACCCCAAATATCGTTGAATACTTGTCGTCGATCGGAATTAGCGGACCTCTTACCGCCTCCATGATAGCGACGGCACGGTGTTTCGTTTACCCGAATTTCAAGGTGCAAGCGATTCTCAAACCGATTCTTCGCGACGAAATGGTCTTGTCTAGAATGAAAAAACCGGAGGAAGCCGTGGGAAACAATCTCGAAAAACTCACAGACAGCGAGCAAATTATAAACATGGTCAATAAAGCTGTCACTTCTATATCCAACAGATTAAACAGTTTAGCTCACTTTGATGGTGCTGACAGTAAGGTGCGTAGTTGCCAGTTTGATTCGAATTTGCGTTAATTGATCGTTTTCCTCTAGGTCTCCACCCTCGTTAATGCCGCAATTAGTCACGATAACCTTTGTCGGATGGACCCGGCGTGGCATCCGTGGTTGTAATAAGATATATATATTATTTATATTTAGTTTAAAACGTGATATTTTTTTATATAAATAAAAAAAAATACTTTGTACGATGTTATTGTTACCCGAATAATAAGGCGCAATCGTATGATCCATGGATTAATTAATTACGCACTTGAGTCATCATCACAAGTTACTTAATTTCTGTTTAAATTTTTGTACAAATACATCACAAAACAATTGCGATTACGTAGAAAAGACTAGGGCTTTTTCTAACAATTGTTTAAACACCTCGTTTGTTTTATCGCAAAAGATAAACATTACGGTTTGTAATTTTACTGTAGAATCTATTTACATAGAAATAAGTGGTCACTTTTTAGTGTAACAAGCAGGCAGGGGGTCCAAGCATTTGCTTCAGGTTATCGTCGCTCCCGATAGTGATAACCTCGTATTTTCGTAAGACCACAAATCACATTCATGAAAATTCTCCACTTGTTTTCACGAAGTAAATTCCATGAAACATTTTCTTTTATTGTATTTATCTTCGTTGACATGTGCGATGCCAGTGAGTGGTTAATTACCCCACGGTTGCATTACAAACATTTATAGGTGATAAATTCAACAAAAATAACAGACTATCATAAATCACAGTTGCTGTTTTTTATTTTTGCAAATCGATTCCAACGATTGTTTACTTTTCGGTAATTGCGACATTAATTCCCGATCGGGATTAGTGTCGTCTTCAGTTTCATCGCTAATAATAGATAAAATCAATGATGAGATGAATGATGTTTATGCATTTTTTTGCAACAAGTGACCAAGAACTCGAAGAAGACTATTTTAATTGTGTCGTGGTTTGCGCAGTTTTCAAAATTATTGTGTAATGGCATGAACGAATAATTTGTTACTTCACAGATAAGTGGAGAGATTACAAATGTACATATATATAAGGCGATTCCTCTTGAAAACGTACATTTGTGCTGATTTATCGAGTGCGTAACATCGATTTTGAAAAATGGTGGAGAGTGATAACGAAATAAAAAATTGTAAAGGCGATGAAGGCACGGGGTTTAAACGCTCGGTACAGAAGCAGGTGAGTCTTTTTATTTTGAATTTTATTATAAGTGCATTAGAATACTAGACGCATACGCTATCTCAAAATATATATATATATATATATACATATTCAAATTTTCAGTGCAAATAAGTGCTGTTGTTTTATAAAATTATTTTTTTTTATCTTGATTTTTTCAAACTTGCTTACAATTAATTACATTTTTTCCAAGTGAAATCAAATTTGGTAATTTTGGGAATTTTGTGACAGTTGGTGAAAACTTTATTCAAAATTGACGTTTTAAACTTGAATCAAGTAGACTAAGCATAATTGTCGTTTCTCCCAAGTGAAATTATAAAATTAGTGATCTAATGGTTGGATGAATTCAGAATTTTTTTGTACTTTTCTATAATACAACAAAATGCAGAAAATGCCTCGGTTAATTTGCTGTCGACGAAAATTTTCTGTATCTGTAATTTTAAACCCAAACTAAAATTTCACATTTGGTCTATGGTGTGTAAGTAACCGAAAAAGATTTTGCGTTTGTGCTTATTAACGCACTCATTTCGAATGTTTTGCTACAACAGCAAATTAAAAAACTAATTTTATAGAACTTATACTGAAACACGAGTCTGATTTTGCGGTATTTGAGTGCTCTTAAATTTTATAAAACTTGTTTTGATGGTATTTTTTCTAGTTTGCACATTAAATATCTACATTTTTTTACAAATAAAATCCATTTTTATAATTTTGGGAATTTTGTGACAGTTGGTGATACCTTTAATGAAAAGTTGAAATTTTAAACTTGAATCAAGTAGACTAAACATACCTGTCATTTTCCTAAATGAAATGTAGTGTTCTAAGATGAATTCAGAAATTACCTGCACTCCGCTAAAAACACGGCAATTGCAGAAAATGCCACGGTTAATTTGCGGTCCATGAAAATTGTCTGCGTGGTTTGAAACTATAACCTTAAACTCAGACTGACGTTTGACATTTTGTTTAAGGTGTGTTACCAACCGGAAAAAAAGTTCCTACATTTTGGGTTTGCTAATAGTCATTCAACATGAGTGCGTTTACGGATTTGTTACGACATATTAGAAAGGCCCACCCTTTAAAACACTAAATATAGATACGTAATTTTTGCAAAGATCATACAAATTTTTCATATCTTGACAGAAATACTTGTGAACTCATGATTATTTTGTTCATAAGTGGAAAATTAAATTCCGTGGTGATATTGACCATCAACTTCACATTCTTGATACGACTATCACTTTTTAAACACAAGAGCAAAGTTATATATAAGAATATTTATCTCGTTAAATTCACAATTTTTGGTTAGTGATTTTATCTTTAAACAAAACAAACTTTAATTAATCGTAAAATATTCAAAGTTACTTGGCGCAAACCGTTTATCTCTACAAAGCTTATCTTTTTGATAACCTAAAGTTATACGAACTATTATGATTTCTTGAGTATCATGTCCATCTACATGAAATTTTCTTCTTTATCTCCACTCAAAATTTTTCATTGTTCACTCATATTCCAGGTGATTCTCGGATTGCTCACCAACTTCTCGAGCATCGCCCCCAGCATGAGCTTGGGGTTCTCAGCGGTGGCCCTCCCTGCCCTGACAGCTACCTCAAATGCTTACGCTCTGACTCAAACTCAAGCGTCGTGGTTTGGTACGTCCTTCGGTTCATAAAAAATACGAATTCCGCTTATTTCTATTTTAGCTAGCATCGCTTCTTTGGCAACACCATTCGGTTGTTTGTTTTCTGGTCCGATCGCTGATCGTTTCGGACGTCGAAGTGCAATGTTTTGTATCAACGTAATTGGCTTTATTGGATGGCTTACCATAGCAGCAGCTTATTACTTCTCGGATTACCAGTATGCTATTTTATTGGTGGGACGACTGTTCACGGGGCTATCAACCGGACTCTCTAGCATCCCGGCGACGATTTACATGGCGGAGATATCTAGTGCGAATCTAAGAGGGGTCTTCTGTACCTGGAACAGCGTCTTTTTCGCCGTGGGGGTGTTGATTGTCTACTTTTTAGGTTTTTTCCTGCAAGTAAGCATGAAAATTACCGTCGAATTGTTGGAGGTGTAATTTTTTTGTTTTAGAACAACTGGGGAGTTATCGCCTTAATCACGGCCGCCTTTCCTTGCATAGCTACCGCCCTCGTTTCGTTCTTGGTACCGGAGTCACCGTCGTGGCTCATCCGTAAAAACCGTTACGATGAAGCTAAAACCAACATGTGTGAGATTTTCGGAACGAAAGACTACATCCCGGAAGTCGAACAAGAGATTGACAATCTAGTCAGCAACAAGGGAATCAAGGCTATTCCGAAACAAAAAACGATCTTTGAACAAATCAAAACGAAACTGGAGCATCTTATAAAACCCAACTCTCTTAAACCTTTGGCTCTCGTCACGTCCTTCTTCTTTTTCCAACAGTTTTCGGGAACCTTCGTTTTGGTGTTTTACGCCATCGACATCGTCAAAGAAGCGGGCGTTCAATTAGACGCTTATCTTACCATCGTCCTGATCGGAGTGGTTCGCTTGACGGCGGCCGTCATAGTTAGTTACATCAGCAAGATATATGGCAGACGTCCTCTGTCTGTTATTTCCGGCTCGGGGATGACAGTCTGCATGGTGGCTTTAGCGAGTTACATTCTTGCGATTAATCAAGGAAAAGTCTCGGAGACGACTCAAGAGTCTTTGCTGTTCCTTCCTGTTCTTCTTCTTTTGGTGTACTTCTTCGTCAGTACGGTTGGTTTCCTGCCGATGCCGTTTGCGATGTCTGCGGAAGTCTTTCCGGCGAAGATCAGAGGTACCGCTTCCGGTTTGGCCTCCGCCATGGGTTACTTTTTCAACTTCATCACGGTGAAGGTATACTCTAATATGATGGAAGAAATGGGGCGCCAAGGAGTGTTCTTCTTTTACGGCGCCGTCAGTTTAGCCGGTACCATCTTCATTTTAGTTCTCTTACCTGAAACTAAAGGGAAGTCGTTGCAAGAGATTGAGGAATATTTTGGTGGACAAAAGAAGGCCAAGAGGAATTCTCTTCTTAACGGGACTTTGGGAGTGTAATCGATACATAATCACATCAGTATTTTCTGTGATCTTTTATTTATAATAAAATTATTTAAAAATGACAAAGAATACATGTGATTTGTCATATTTTTTATAATCTTTATTTTTTTTTTAATAAAATTTAATAAAAATGACCTGCAGTTAACACCTAGTGATTTCCACCCCGTTAGCGTGTCCGTTAGCAACGCCATCTTTGATAACACCAAAAGAAACACTTTGGGTCTGAGTGTTGGGCCACGTCGTGTCTTCTCTCAGATCTTTCTCAATCTTTAAATATTTTCGTCTGGATTTGTCCATATTGCGGAATTTCGGTCTCACTATCTGTCTCAAAACGTACTGAACCACAACTTCTTCGATAAACATACAAATCGCAAAATTGAACAATGCCACAAACAGCATGACGACTCTACCGTTGTACAACGGTGGCATTTTTAACTCTAAAGCTTCTAGGATCCAGTTAGCTGGGTCCACAGTGATATACGAACAAACAGCAACCATTAAAAAGATTGAAAACAAAAAAACATAATTCGTGTATATCGGTTTCCGATAGGGTTTGCCTTTGGAAAAAACCACAGCCATGATGATGTATTGGAACATGGAAGAGCAATAAACCGCGTAATTTTCGTAACTACTGTAGTAAATACTGTTATCCGGATCATAGACGAAAGGCTCGAACCAATCGTACGTTTGTATAAAATAATACGCGAAAATTTGGACACCAACGATGACCAACATGAAAAAAATGATAGACACTAAAGGAATGAAACTAAGTAGTGACGTCATTGGTGGTTCGTTATGGAGTTTATCGTACGCTTTGGTTTTGCCGAAGAAAGAGGCGAAATTGAGAATGAGACAAATGTCGATGAAAAGAAACTGTAAAGAAGTCAGATTCGAGTCGATTGCGTACAATATAATAACAGACGCGAATTCCGTCAGACTGTAACACAACATGACTTTAAAAACTCCCAGAGATGTGACCAAGGCGGCTCGTCCTTCTCTGATCACTTCGGTCGTGCAAGAAATGTCAGGTTCTTGAGATGTGAACGGTGACGCGACGCTGGATTCAGCTTCGGAGAGCGAAATTCCAACGTTGGCCGCTTTGAGGGCGCCACAATCGTTGGCTCCGTCTCCACACATGGCTGTAAATTCAGCGTGAGTACAAAACATATCTTTTTTTATAACAGTCGTACCAACATAATACCCCAAATTTTTGAGCTCTTCCACCAACTGTTGCTTCTGAAGACCAGACATCCTCGCGAAAACCACTCCTCTCGTTACAATCTTTGGAATTAATTGCGGGAAGTACCGGTTGATGTCGCTCCATGCGATTCCGCTCACCACGAATTGATACTTTCGTTCGGGTAATTTTTCGACGTCTTGAACTTTACACGTTCGTAGAGTCCTGTCAGATTCTTCGTATCTGATCTTGGCTACGTCATTTTTCGTCGGTTTGGTTGTGAGGACGTCTATCACAGTGTAGTCTGATTCGATGATACCGCAGTCACGTGCCACGCTCACAGCCGTCTGTATATTATCCCCTGTGACCATGACCACTTTCATTCCGGCATTCTTCAGCACTTTTATTACGTCGGAAGTTTGAGGTTTCAACCGATTTTCAAGGATGATGAAACCTAAGAAGTTTAGATCGCATTCGACTTCTTCGCGTTGAAGTTTCGGTATTTTATGAAAAGGGATGTTGGTGATGGGTTTGGTACCCATTCCGATGACTCTGTATCCTTGCTCTGTGTATTCCTTCAGCCGGCTGAAGATTCCTTCGGGTACGGTCTCGGGCTTGGAGAGAGAAATGATCATTTCGGGAGAGCCTTTGGTGAAAATCTCAAAGTGGTCGGAACCGAAACGGCGACAGACGACGCTCATACGTTGGAGGGTCGACGAAAAATGAAATTTTTGAATGAGACCGATTTCGCAAGAACCGTCTCGTATTATTGTTGGTACCAAAAGATCGTATTTGGAGGTGTCAGCGATTGTGGGTTCTTCCAGACTCCAACCGGTGGATTCAAACATCTAAAGATTTAGATTTAGACACGTTTCATCGAGGTTCTACTGTACTCACTTTGACATCCAAGGGATCTCCGCTGAGTTGATTATCGATCAGAGTCAAAGCGTGACAAGTCAACATTCCTCTAAACAACAAAGAGTCGTTGTCCATGGCACGAATATCTTTGATTGGTTTTTCGATTTCGTTGTTTTGAATGGTGACCACCCCCCACATGTCCAAGCCGTCTTCGGTCAGAGTCCCTGTCTGAACGAAAGACATTATCTCATGCTTGCTTGAGTTAGATAGAAACTTACTTTATCGAAACAAACGCAATCGACCGAACCCGAGACGTTGATCACTCTCGAGTTGATGCAACAAATTTTCTTCTTTTTTAGCCTGTTTAAAGCGTACAGTTTGCCCACAGTCATGGCCGCCGGTAACGCCGGAGGAATAGCTATAGTCACTAGATCCAAAGCTTTGATCAGGATGTCCAAAGGTGCGATGTCTCTAGAAAACTAAAGAGAATTGAGGAACACATGACCGAGAAAGTTGTACCTTGGAAAAAACAGTGTAGATAACCCCGCAGAACGCTATGAACGATAAAATCATAATAAACTTATAGCTGTCTTGATCGAACTTAAAGTCGGCCGGTGGTGGATACATTATACTCCTCACTAATTCACCTTTGGAGGTCAAGTATCCGGTACGGATGACCACCGCGAGGACATGTTGGGTACTGTAATAGCGAGTCTGTATGATTTTGGTACCGCAGAACAAAGTGTGGTTAGCGTGATCTTTGACGTCGTACAACTTCCCGTTGTTTGGTAATGCCGTCTTGGTTACTGGTACCGACTCTCCTGGAAGGTGGTACTACATCACTATAACGACCACAATTCACGATATTTTACCTGTGAGCATACTTTCGTTCACTATGCAATTGCCATTGAGTAACACGGCGTCGCATTGCATATCACAACCGTGCGATGGTATCACGATGACGTCACCCGGTACCAACTCGGTTGTTGGAATCTCTTCGAAAGAGTCATCACCACGACTCACCAGGATTTTATCGGAGGAGTGGACAGTTCCTTTGAGATTCTTTTGGTTCTGAAAAAAGGAGTTAGAGAGAAAGACTGTCAAAACTGTAGTACCTGTCGTGTCTGAATGATGGACGTGCTGATCCCAAACACCGACATGATGATGATGGCGATGGTGTAATAGTAGTAGTACTCCGCCAACCAAACTATCAAACTGAAGAGTTGAAAAATGTAAAAAGGAGTCAACGCTTCCAATACGAGAAGAGTGAGGATGCTCTGAACCGGCACGTTAATTTCGTTGGTGCCATAAGTGATGCGTTTGAGACTTTGTTTGATTTTGCTGTGTCCTTTACGATTGTGGTACTCTGAGTTGGCAATCCCTTTATCTAGACCGGTTAACTTGATGAACTTATGCTTGTCTTCGTCCCAGACGTATATCAGCTTCTTGCAGCGGATGATACGCACTTCGGGGACTTCTATAAATCAACTGCTATTAGCTCGATCGTTACCTTCAGAAACTTACTTTTTCTAGTCCCGTCGTTGAGATATACTGTGAGTAAACTTTTTGGTTCGTTCGTAAAAATTAAACCATTAATACTGATCACGCTTTCGGTTTTTTTCAGAGTGTTGCTACTTTTTAAGACACTCACGTCCTTGACGAAGTACGTTTTGTACTTATCTTTGTACTTATCCTTGATAAAAAAAAGGATTAGTGTGTTGACTGACCGAGAACAAAACTTACGACGATGAGGACCTTTTCCGCTTCGTGTAAAGGACACCTAGAATGGCTCGCGTACAGCTGCCATTGAGGACACCAATGGAAAATTAGCCGCAAAAGACCAAAAGTGAGCACGTACGCCACCCATGTTGCGTACTTTTTCAGGTTGTTGATTGTGTAACCAGAAATTTCCTACAACTTTAGATTATCACTTTCCAATGGAATCGAGAATACGAACCATCTGATCTTCTTCCCCGAAATTGAGGTAGTGTGTTTTAACTTTGGTGTTTGATACGGCGCCATTGTTTTTCGATGTTTTTACTTCATTCGATGTGCCTGAAAGTAATTTTTGTTTATAACGGTTCGTTCACTTGTTATGTAATTGAATAAAACCTCAAGGTAAAATATTACGCCAAGTAGGAAGCAAATTTTCTGACACACAAACAAGAGAATGTTTAGTAAGGAAAAAGTAAAAAACTTTTTAGAGGCGCCAACGTTATCTGGATTTATATTTTGGGTTGCCTACCTGTTTGTAGTTGCGATTTAAAAAAAAAACGTAAACTGTTTTTCATTATTTGTTATCAGAGGAATATTCATCTGGGCCTATCTAAAACCTTTCACAAAAATTCCTTTAAAAAATTACACATGTTGGTACTGTCGTCATTGTTTTTTTTTAGGACTAGCAACAACGATGTCGCATATTAATTAATGATCAACTTTAAATTGAGAAACGAAAACAGACCAAATTCCACGATCTTTGCTATTTCCAATTATTTGTTACGTAATGAGTTACTGCTTTTGCCGATTTTGTTGTGTAATTTTTTCCATAAACGGTGAATCAAAATAATATTGACTATACAGCGTGTGATTAGTAGCTATTATACACAGTGTTTTATGTAACATCAACTTAATGTTTCGTACTAAGTAGGTTTATTAAAACAAAAAACTAAAATTTTTGCTCCAAGGCGACTTCAAGATAATAAATCCAAAGGAAATATTTTGGTGAAATTCTGATATATATGTTCGAAATTGTATGATATATGGTTGGAACTGGATCTACGCTAAGCTTATTTTAAGACATTCTGTACACGTTAATTACTCAATTATTTCTTTTTGTGTATATTTTGTGACGTACGTATAACTAAAATGAGTCAATTTTTTTTTGTTATTATTTAATGTGGATCTAATTATATAGGAATGTATATTATTATGCACAATTTGGTATCATGACTGCCACTCATAGATAGAAAAATATTTGAAAACAAAAACAATGCGACTAGTAAAATGCGATTTCAAGGATACAAAAGTGGTTTGAAAAAAGATAACAGTTCGACGTTTTCCGTTTTCTGTCAACATAAATTGAGACAATTGTTAATTGTTTTATGAAACTAAACAGACTGAGGATTTTGTTATTAATTCTTATTTGACGTTTACAGCAAAAAAACATCACAAATTAATTAGTATCGGAATCTGTGGTTTGAACATTAACATAACTTTAATTTTTTAATGAATTTTTACCACAAAAAAAAATTGTAGTTTTTTCGCGGTCGACGCAATTAACCTTGCAAATTATAAACTTGCGAATCGAAAACATCTACATGATAATTACGAAATAGACTGAATTTTACCATCGTTATCATTGTCATTATTCCCGATCACGCGATCGCCACGTGTGATTTTATTTCAAAAATAAACCCTAAACTAATTTCTCCATTGAAAAAATCAAGTGACCCATAAACGACACCCCGTGCTAAAACAAATCATCAATTTATCGCAATTAGGTGACCTTGGGGTTTCATAGGTCGCTGGATTTAATACTACAAGCGATTATGTATGATAACCCTCTTCTTCCGTACGAACGATTTTAAAGAAAAAATGAGGAATGAACTCACTTCGCTCGCTTAAATTGTTCACCATACCGCAACAACACGAAAAATCTTACACGAAACTTTTAAAGCGGACACTTTCACTGGCACATGTGGAGTGGATCTTGTGAAAAATCATACTGACATGGTTTGCACACAATTTGACAACACCTTGCGGCTCATAATAAAGAAGGGGACGACGGTGAATTGCATCCGCACTAATATTTTTTTCACATACCAGTTTCGTCTATTTCTCTTATCTTTATCAGCTCGTTTTTTTTATGGTGGAATTAAGACGAGGTTTTTTTAGGATTTATCGAGTGTTAAAAAGACGCACAAATAACGTTTTTTGGAGTTTGGCAGAAAAGCAGATGGTTTACAATGGTTGGGAGCTGGTTTTTACCGGAACTTTGCTAGGGTGACCTTTATTCGCTAAATTGAAGTGTAAAGTTGAATGGAAATTACATAATCGGACTTATCTAGAGTGCTGCTTCAATTTTTGTTTAATACACTTTTCCGTTTAATGGAATAAGAGAGGTGGTTGTCTCGGAGAAATCCCAACACATACTTTCATCTTATATCTTATCACGCACGTTTGTATTTTTTAAAGTCTCGATTTTCAATTGAATCAAACGAAAAATGGAAAAAAAGAAAAACAAAGATGCAAGGTTGTACAACTCTATTGTGTACAGAGCCAATTTTGACATGGTAATTATTATATTTTGCACGTCTTCGTTTGATGGTTATTGGGAGTAAATGACGTAGTTTGCAGAAAAATAAAAAGCCAGACTGTATGCCGTTTCGCAACATTGATAAGACCGTCGCGAGCGGATTAAAATAATTATAAACCGTCAGATTAAATTGGTTTGTGTTGATTATTTCCAGTAAATTATTTTATGACGTTTTGTCATTGTATTGTTTACTCATAAATACTCCATAAAAATAATAAGCTTGTACCTAGAAACACATAGTTTAAGTGGTTAACAAGTCAAGTTCGAAAAATGCACTCCAGCTAACGGTCATCAATGAAATTTGTAATTTCGATAGGCAAAAATGACAGGTCTTGGTTATTATTAGTATTTTGAAATTAACAATAATAAAGAACCCACCCTTAGAATTATTATGGTGGTATGTTGGTCTCAAGCTTGAAAGTGACGGGAATTTCGGATTTGAAAGGAATTAAAAATTATACGATTACTTAATGGTACTTTGTGCAGGAGAAATCAGCGGCTACGACCCGAGATAATTACTGACACGAAACATTAACGATATAGACAACCTTCTAAACACGTGTTTAACTGGATGCGTATACATAAAAACTGTTCTTTCTTCTCTCAATATTTATATCGGCTAATAAACAGTTTAATCCGATCACGAAACGAAGTAGGCGTTATAAGAACGACAAAAATAAAAGACAGTAAAAAAACAAAATATGTTTGTCGTTAATTCTGTACTTGAGAACGTAGTGATAAAGTTCGTTTTTGTACGTACACATTTCAATTGTTTTTAATGGTATTTTCATAGTAAACAACTCACATAAAAATGTATTCCTGTTAATTAATTTCATAACATTATTAAAATTTAACGTAAGCCTCATACTAATTGTAAGTTTATATTAAAATTTCAATGGCAATGATAAAGTGTCAAAAAGTCTTGTCAAGATACATAGTTATTAACCTCACTGGGCGAATATGAGGCAAATAATGACCGCAACCGAAGTTTGTAAAGCCGAGGCGAAGCTCATTGAAACGGAGACGGATAATCGGCGCCACGTGGCGGTCAACAGTTTTGTGTGATCCACAATTACTTAAATCAAAGAGGGCTTTGGGATTTTGGACCTATGTGTGATAGGTAGGCATAAAGTATTTTTGGTTGCATACCCCAGTTTCAATTTAAATTAACTGTGTTGGCACGCCTATAATCTTCAACTTGCTTGGGCTATTATTTGTAGCTAACGCTGTAAATAAATAAAAAAAATAACAACTTGGAGTTTACAAAGTAAGGAAAAAGAGAAAAGATTATTTAATTAGTAAAACACATTAAAATTACGGGAAAACCATTGGCAATAAAGAAGAGGTCTATTAATCCATAAATCTGGAGGCAGCAATTCAAGATAAGCTTGCAATTTGTAAGGATGTATACGCAAGTCCTTCTTCAAAAATTTGTGGCAAGTTCCCTATATCAGTCCAGTTTCCTGAACCAAGTGTCGCAAAGAAGTTGATGAATTATTTAAAATTTGTCGGCTAACATTAGCTGTGGCATCTGGGGGTCTTCCAGCCCCTTTCTTGTGTTCCACGCTCCCGGTTTAACAAACGCTCTAACCGTATTTCTTACAATGTTCAGAAAATCTGCTTCCAAGAGGTCAAAATTTGGGAGTTTTTGCTAAAATTCGGACAAATAACAGAGCTATACGTCCATTCTCCGTTATGAACAACACCATTACGAAATTAAGATTCTATTATGAATCTTTTGTGCTCTGAACTAAAAACCATTTTTATGTTCAAGTTTAATTAATAGTGACAGTTTTTTGACATTTATTAGTTGAAGTTAGCAAAGATACGAAATGTATAGCCTTTCCTTATCTAAATAATTGTGGATCGCTCGGTATAATATTGAAATAAATGTTTGTTTTTTTTTTTTTTTAATAAATGCCAGGAGTAAATCCAGTTTTCATAGACTTCTCCAAGTTATCTGGCGAATTACTACATTTTGGTGACCCCGACGTTGACTATTGCGCATAGGAATTATTCTTTTGGATTTACAAGCTCCTGGATCTTGAAATCCTGCAAATTTTGCTGGTCTGTCCGACCCGGAATTTTTTCCGAAGCTGTTTTCTTTTTAATTTACTTTACTTTTTTATTTTAATTATTGAAATGGATAACGTTCGACCACATTATCCTTTTCCATCCTTCACCACAGACCTCCACCACAACTTAGAAAATTATTTCAATCATTTTAATGTTACACATCAAAATGAAAAATATAATGTCACTTTACCCAATTTACCTCCAGCAGTATAAGATAAGATTGCGGTGTTTATTTTGAGTAACCCACGGAGGAATCAATTTGACACTTTAAAAAGTTATTTATATTCAGTATACAGTAAAGACAGTTTTAGTAGAGTAGACGAACTTATGAATAATGTTCAATATAACGATAGTTGTTGCGATATGTTAAGAAATATTAAAAATTAGCACCAACACACTGCTCCACCTCAATCATACCAACACAGTTGGAAATCGCAACATACCTCCAATAAAACTCAAAATTATAGAACATTCCATAATTTTCAAGATAAATCTACAATCGTATCACGTGAGAGCGGTTGCTAAGGGGATTACAAACTAAAACAAACTAAAAATAAATTGTGTTTGACGGAGTCAAGAGTACCTTACTCAAATTCAGAAGTTTTAGAAGATATTATATCAGCTAGAATATTAGAACAAGCTTCTGCAGCAAGCCTACTACCTACCAAAACAAAGAACAAATATCAAGAGTCATTCCAAAAGAGGGTCTACCTTTTGGTGCATACAACTTATATAAAAAATTAATAGTATGCGTTCTTCCAATATGCAAACTAGGCGATATGTTATCGGTTACAGAAACGGAAAATTTGTAAAACAAGTTGTAAGTATTCATACTATTGGGGCAATTCCAAAAAAGGTTGTCACATTCTTAAAATTGGAAAATCGGGAACTTTACACAGGCCATTCGAGACGGAGATCGTCAGCTACCATGCTTGTGGAAAATGGTGGTCAGTGAAAAAACTTGGAGGTTGGGATTCATCAAATGTGGCGGAGTCTTACATTGAGAACTCCACCTCTAAAAGAAAGAAAATTACAAAACAACTCTTTCAAACTCAGAATACCATAACTGACGAATCCAGAAACCAATAAACTTCAAGTTCTATAAATGTGGGTGGTGTTTTTCCTCTTGATTCGTTGAAATTCATGAGAATACCAATTGTATTATCAATTTTCATGTTCATTATAATGACATAAAAAATGTTGTTTTTAGTTTGTTTATAGATTTTTTAAAATTGTAATTCTTAACGGCCTAGGACGTTATATACCATTTTAGTAACAATTCAATTCGATTGTTCGTAAAATTTGTTTTTGGAGTTATTAACTACGTCAACAATGTTTTAATTTTTAAGAATACGATCCGTGATTTATTACCAATTATGTAGTTGCAAGGCAAACTAAAAGAAAGTTGCTGTTATTATCGGTCCTTAAGAAATAAAAAATGAGGCAAATTATTAAATTTTAAGCTGTCTCGTTCTTGAGATTCGTTTGTTCTTTCTGTTGATTGAAATCACGTTTTTCTTGCAACTCTTGCATTTGAAATTCATAATAATCAGTGCTATAGTTATAGTTTATTTATGTGAAGCAACATTTTTTTTTATTTAGCTAAAAGCAGTGAAAATTCAAAAGTTGTTAACATTTTCAAAAAAGAATCCATTTTTTATAAAGTATCCTTGTCACTGTTAGTTTTTTTGTGGGATCCGACAAATGCAATCGAACATTTTCGTTTGATATTGCAAATTTTAAAATACGACTTGCGAGACAAGTTTTAAAAGTTGCGAACTAGTGTAACCTTATGCGAGGCGTGGTAGTGGTACTTGCGAAAGCCATCGCACTTGACAAATTCAAAATCAAGTGGTGCAGTATAAAAGAGCGAATGATAACTGTTATCATCACATTTAACCCAACACCACTGCAGCAATGGCATATCAGGTGAAACAAGACCAATATCACGACAATTACTAATTTTTCTTTCAGTTTGTTATCATTAGCGCTCTCGTTGCCTGCGCTAGCGCCGGTTTGATCAGCGCTCCAGCTACCCTCTCTGCCGCCCCGATCAATTACGGTCCACGTGTTGCTGTCGCCCACGCCGCTCCCGTCGCCGTTGCCGCCCCCATCGCTCCAGTAGCCCGTGTTGCCGCTCCCATCGCTGCTCCCGTCGCTGTTGCCGCCGAAGAATACGACCCCCACCCGCAATACTCTTTCGGTTACGATGTCAAGGACGGTTTGACTGGGGACTCCAAGAGCCAAATTGAATCTCGCAATGGAGACGTTGTCCAAGGAAGTTACTCTTTGGTCGATCCTGATGGTACTCGTCGTACTGTTGAATACACCGCCGACCCTATTAACGGATTCAACGCCGTGGTCCACAGAGAACCCCTCACCGCGCCTGTTGCCGCGGTCGCCGCTCCCGTTGCTCGTGTAGCCGCCCCAGTCGCTGTTGCGGCTCCAATTACTCGTTACGCTGCCCCAGTTGCGCGTTATGCCGCCCCAGTGGCTCGTGTAGCCACCCCAATTGCCAGTTATGCCGCCCCAGTTGCTGTGGCTGCGCCAATTGCCCGTTATGCCGCCCCAATTGCCCGTTATGCTGCCCCAATTGCCCGTGTGGCTGTTGCTGCTCCAGCTCTCGCTAGAGTTGCCGCCCCCATAGGTGTTAGAGCTTGGTAATTCTATCTGTTGTAATTAATTTATTGTTGTAAATATCTAGTTGTTGAATGTCAATAAAATCTAAAAAAAGCCCTTCAAATTTTAATTACAATCAGATTTAATCGCTTAATGATGTTAAAAAGATGAAAATAATGTACACGCCAGAAACAAAATACATCTCTGCTAAAAAACCGTTTCACCTCATCTAATCAAGTTGGTACGAAAATGACATCATCACCTGAGACCTAATTTTATGAATACTTAGAATGTTATAATGATTTTATCGCAATTTTAACATTATTGCGCATATTTATGTGGCTTAAAAATTTTCATGGTGTCCCCGACGAATATTTTAATTTTAGTTTTAAAGCAATTATTGGGAAAATGTACTTACCTCATGTTTGAGCTGAGAATTTCATGAAGGCCAAAAAACACCAATAATTTCATTACCAATATGAGTTATTTCGTCCGCAAACATTTTCACCACACAAAATTTGCAAAAGTGTACATTTTTCATTAATTTGGAATCGATTTTAACCAGAGACACTTCGAAATCCAAACGCGCCATTTGATATCGACATTACCGACCGAACCCAACAAAAATTTACCAATCGGTGTCCGTCACTTTCCCGGGAAATTCAAACTAATTATTTGGTGTACATTACTAGTAATCTGTTTTTTTAAATTACTCATTTATTAATAAACTACAACCCTTCCAGTAAAATGTACTGGTACTTAAATAAAAGACACAAAAATAGCTTCTTAGATTTTTTGAAAATGCACAGTTCACATTAGAAATTACCACAAAATGCACTTCTTTTCCGGGTTCATTTTCGCTCCGATAGGACAACTAAAAGCTTGCGAAAACTCCTCCATGTTGGCCAGAATCCCTAAAACTCTGTAACGATTTGGTGTGTGATCATTGCTTTCAACTAGTTCCGTAAGATACTCGACAGAATCATCACTGCACCATCCCTAGAAAAATAATTGTATGCAACAAGCGCTCCAACATGATAAAACTCACTGTTGCAAAATTAATAAAAAAAAGTTGTTCCAACGTGTATCCATCTAAAACAGCAGTCTTGGGAACATCTTTGATTAATTTCAAAAAAGCGGCAAACGCGTGTCTCAGTCCTCCGTTATCGGCGAGGTTCTCATTCAAAGTTCTTGAACCGTTAATGTTACCAACGCCGGGCACAACGAATTGATCATATTGCTTCACAAAACACTCGAGTTTCTCAAGAAAGCCGACCGTGCTTTCGGCCGACAACAAAGAACTTTGAAACCCTGTTTCATTGTAATCGACCCCACGACTGTCAAAATGATGAATAAACTCGTGAGCGATGATACTGCCGTAGCGGCTGTAGTCAAAAAGAGGATCACTACCGTTCAAGAAAAGCGGCTGTAAAACAGAAACGGGTGACGCTAAAATGAGATTATTAGTTTCATCTAAAATGTTGGTAAAACTGACTTATTCTGATATTGGCTCTGACAGCAAACGCGTTGACGTCAAAAGCAGACTTGGTCCATCTGGAAATTAAGTTTTAGAGTTTTTGTTTTTGTTGGGTCTGTTGGTAGGACTCACTGATTATGATCCACAAATCTTCGTAAAGCGTAAGCTTGTTTAAAAGCGCGGATTCTTCTCGCGTTTCCATAATTATCAAACTGACAAATTCTCACATTTTCGTAAAAACGGTCCAAAGTATCGGCTCTATCCACAAAATTTGGATAACCCAACTCCACAACGATGTTATCCAGTTTTTGGATAACAGCGGCACGCGATTCTTTGTCGAGCCACTCCAAATCGTTTACGGCCTCCTTAAATGTCTCTCGCGTATTATGGATTATGTTAGCTGCCTAAAAGAATCGAATAAAGTTAAGTTCGGTTGGTACTATTGTCTTACTGCGAGGATTTTATCGATATCGAAATGGTGGTTGATGTACTGGTGGGTTACCGCAAAGTTCAAACTGACGGGATCTACGACATCGAGGATTTTTCTGGCGCAGTAATCAGATCTGGAAAAATACGTGTATCCGTTGTTTTTTCCCAAAAGTTTGCTACCTGTTGTAATAGGTCAGACCCGAACTGGTGTAGTATTCCTCGAAAGCGTCTCTTATCTCTTTGTCATTGCTGTCCGGAGCCATAAACAAGAACGTCTTTAAAAGAACAAAATTTTTTACCACTCTTGGATCCGTCTTCCTTATTAAATTCATCACGCCATAAACCAACTCAGGTGAAGCCAAATATACGACGAAGTCTTTCGTGATCTTAATGTTGGCCCACCTGAAGATCTGCCCAACGTAATCAACCCAATCAATCTAAGATTTAAGCGTTAGAACCAAGCTTTGATAAATCACAACATATTACATCAATTTCATCTCCAAATTGTTCGTCAGTCCAATCCTGTAATTTGCCTAACGTGGTGATGTCATTCGGTAGAACCATGTCATCGTCTACTATCTAAAAAATTCTTTAGGTCATCGTTCGGCATTAAAAGATTACATACTCCTTTATCATAGAGCAGAGCCATAAATTTTTTCATGTCATTTAAATCTTGGTCCAATTCCTCATGAGACTTACTCACGGCGTAGTTCGCGAGAAGATGGACGCCGATTTTCCTGAAAAACACATCCAGGGGATCTTCTTGGAGGATTCTGGAAGATATCTTCACCTTTTTCAACGACTCTTCTAAGACTTCGTCGTACGTTTTAACGGTTCGTGGTCGGACCATCTCGGGGGTGCTTTCACTGTCTGTAAACATCTAAAACGACTTTTATTTTGATTTCTTGTTGAGACTTACAAAGACAAAATAGTCGTCAGGGTTGAAATTTGCGATCATGAACTGAAAAATGAGGGGAACACCGAATTGGCCGGAGATGTCTCCTATTTCGGAGAACGAGATTTTCTCGATTGTGTGACCAACAAGAGGCATTCCTCCGAATTCTTTAATGGTAAGAACTTCTTCAGACGCATAATACTGATGGTCGAAAACGTCACTATTCAAGCAAGCTGTGTATGCATATTTCGCTTTCTTTACAGCTATTGGGTCATCATCGCTGTGATTGTCGCTCAGAATTTCTGAAATTGAGAATTTAACACTTCCCGGAATTTCGTCTTAGCCCACCTCGTCCTATATTAATCAGTTCTTCTGTTGTTAGAGTGAAGTGATCTAGTGTTGCTTGGACCTGTGGTCTGACGTGATACTTTCCGAAGTTTCCACAGGCGAAATTGTGAAAGTCTTCGCAAGGATCGACGGTCTCGTCCAGATAGCGCAAATCTGAAAGAAATTATCAGGGAAAAAAGAAAAAGAAACTTACCTAGTGAAAGCACGGCTTGAAAGAAGACCACTAGGGCTGTTACCACTGTTGTTAAGCGCATCTTCTCAACACGACAGCACCAGCACTACTACGATTCATTGTGATAGCTACGTTACCATAGATAAGATATCTTTGAGATCAACTAACGATTCAAGAATTTTCATAAACATGGTTTTTGTTTTATTTTTTTTTTTTAATTGATGGCGAAACTGTGTAGATGTCTAGATTGGAAAGTTCAAAGAAATACCGCTAATGAAAGTACTTGATCTTTGGAATTTTTAGGATGTCCTGTTGTTATCTCTGGATTAGTCATAGTTTTTTCGTAAAATTGTTTGAATTTTGCTTTGCGCCACTGCTTCAGTAACAAAACAGAAGCTGAATACCTCTTATCTCAAAAAAAAACAAAAAACTAAAATATGTTTATAAAAACGACATTGCAAAATTGTACCAATCAGGTCTGCTTTCAATCTTCTAATAAAAACATTATCTGATTATTTGACACGTGTCCATCAATAAAACAATTCATCATTGTCACTCTGTACTTAGTTTTAAATGCCAACTGTAAATTCACAATGACAAAACAACAGAAATTATGCCCACAACTGGCATTTTTTCTCCGGATTCATAGGACTCCCAATCGGGCAATCGAACGCTTCAGAAAACTCTCTCATGTTCGCCAAACTTCCAATAAGTCTGTACTTTTTCGGGGGATACCCGACCGTGTTCGACACAATGACCTTCAGAGCGGCATCTGATTCATCAGCGCACCACATCTAGAAAAATGAATGAGTACTAGCAATGGCGCAATCTTTTGACTCACAGTTCCGTAACCGATAAAAAAGAGTTGTTCCAGAGTGTACTCCGTGCTAGCTCGTAGTCTCTTTTTTTGTGCGACTTTCATGAAAGCTTTGTACGATTCCCGGATGCCTCCGTTATCGGCCAAATTCTCATTAAGACAAAACGAGCCGTTCACCTGAAGCTAAACTTTAGAGACGCACCGATGGTATCTGCAGGACTCACATAAGCGTCGATTTCCGGCACGTAATATTGGCTGTACTGCTCGATAAAACACGTGACGATGTTGTTGAAAGAATCAGCTGTGCCGTTTGTCCACCAGGAGTTCAACAGCGCGTCCTGGTCGTAATTTTTCCCGTTGTTATCAAAACCGTGTGTTATCTCATGACCGATGATGCTTCCGAGACGACTGTAATCCAAAAGCGGATTATCGCCGGAGAAAAAGACGGGATTGAGCATCGAGATTGGTATCACTGAAAAAAAGAGAGCGTCATATGGTGATAATGATGAAACATAATTACCAATTTTATTATTGGGCCTGTTGTAGTAAGCGTTGGGGTCGAACGTGGACTTTCCCCAGCTACAAGATGTTTTACTTTTAGAAAGTGAGGTTGGTTGGTAACACTTACAAAAAGCGATCAGGTACGAGTTGTGTGAATTGGTACGCCTGCCTAAACGCCCGGATTGTGCGTGCGTTACCGTAATTATCCCATTCACACACTTTCAAGTTTTCGTAGAAATTATCGAGGTTTGTTCGGTTGAGTACGAAATCAGGATGTCCCAGTAGTACCAACATGTTGTCAACTTTTTGTAAAGCCGCTTGACGCGAATGGGGGTCCATCCATTCCAAGCGTGTCAAAATCTCTTTAAAAGTGTCTTTGATATCTTCCACGAGTTCATAAGCCTGCAAGAAAGCCTTAGCTACAAGTAACTATAAACCGAAATGAATGTTACTTTCGTTATTTTGTTGACATCGTAGTGGTACTGTTGATACAAATACGTCACTGCGTAACTCAAACTGGCAGTATCGACAACGTCTAGGATTTTCCGCGCACAGTATTCGTCTCTGTCGTACCATTGGTACCCCTTGCTCTCGTAGTACGTCTTAAAAGCGTCCTGAGTCGCACGATCGCTGTCTGGAGCTTGGAAAAGAAAAACACGAAGTAAAGCAAAGTTTTTGACGACCGCAGGATCTGTCTTTTGGACTAAATTAATAACACCATGAAGCCATCGGCTGTTTGGTACCATGATTTTAACATCACTACTCATTTTAACACCCGACAATTGAAAAACTCGGTTCAAGTACTCGCTCCAGTTGAACTAAAAAAAAAAGGGTCAAACTATAAAGACGATCCAGCTTTCTTACTTCTGCGAAATAATAATCGGTCCATTCTTGAAGCTGAGCTAACGTCACTTCCGATGCTAACGGCAAGACATCACTTTCTTGGATTCCCCCAGCATAAAGTTGCCTCATGAAAGTCGCCATGTCGTTGAGTTCAGTGACGACTTGTTCGTCTTTTTTCGTCGGGTTCGTGTTTTTCAACAAGATCTTCGCTAACGTTTGAAGGAAAACATCAAAGGGAGCGGAGGATCTCGTCGCGTGTTCGTGGAAACCTTCCTCTAACACCTCTTCGTACGACTTCAACAAACGTGGATTAAAAAGACTCGGATTCGCTAAAGTGTCAGCACTAATTCTTATAATACTTTCAGTTTGGCTTGTTTGGCCGACGGTTAAAGTGAAAATTAAAGGAACTCCATAGTTCGCGACGAGGTCGCCGATTTCGTTCCAGGAGAACTCGAAAGTTTCGTTGGAGGAAGACAGTAAAGGCATTCCTCCAACTTCTTGTACCGTCATTAACTGCGGTGTTATATTGACATGGTCGTAGTAGAGGTGGGAATTAGCACAGGCTCTATATGCAGACTTGGCTTTTTTTACGGCAACGGGGTCGTCGGCGGTTTTGGGATCCGACAGGATCGCTACGAGTTTACGTCAGAGTGTGATTTTACGCATTCTCGTTTACCTATTCCGATCTTGATTAGCTCGTCTTCTAGAATGGTAAAGTGGTCGAGAATGTTCGTGTCTGAATTTCGTGGATGGATCTTCGCGAAGTTTCCACAAGCAAAGTTGTAGAAGTTATCGCAGGGATCAACGGATGTGTCCAAGTAATCCCACTCGGGGATATCTGTAATGATTGATTATTATTAAAGGTAAGGACAAGACTGGAAAATACCATTATAAGTGATGGACTTGGAGCTAGCACAAGAAAGAGTTAGGAAAAGTCCTAACTTGAATGTTGTGTATATTGGGCTCATTACACTTCACCGAAAACTTGGATAATAGCGTCTCATGGCGGGAGCGAGTCATACTTGAGATTTTGAGATAAGATTGTAGTTTGGAGTGTATTTCGACGTATCTCGATTCAATCTAAAACACGAGATTCATTCTACGTATTTAATGACAACAAAAACAAACTGTAAGTACGTGCATTCTGTGGTATTCTTATATATACTTATCTGAATTTGAATTTCGCGCGATTTTTTTTTCATCACCTTGACAACGCGTCGTTTTTTGTTGTTTGGAATCAAACAGAACATGGCGCGACATTTAAATATTTTTTTTTATTTTGGACGCTAACATAGGCGTTTGTTGCAACTTCCTTCGCTCCTACGTTGTTAATCTGTGCAGTACGCCAAAGAAGCCTTCGAGGACGTCCATCAGTTCGTTAAACGAAGCCTGAAAAGTACCAGAGGTTTGAGCCGAAAACTTTTCAAACTGACGTAGATTGGAACTTTTTTTTTGTCATGTTCGATGTACCTACTTCCTCTGAAATGTGGTTGATTTCAATTGTTTTCCGCCAAAAGTGCGATGAGAGTTCTTCGAGCATTTCCAACAAGCAACCTAATTTAGTGTCTTGATCGATAATAATTGCTGTTACCCTCTCGCCTACTCGCAAATTAGAATCCTCAGATGTCGCCAAGATTCGATCTTCACCCTCCCACGGCTGCGCCAACCATCGATTCTTCATTTCTCTTTCAACACTTGAAGAGTAAACGCGCCAAAATTCAACCATGGACGACCGCACCATCGACTTGATCTTCGCCGGCTCCTTGGAGAACCTTCCTCCAGTGAGTTCAAAAATCGTGAGAATCTTCACGAGCTCCACGTTCACGGGTAAGTCGGAAAACATCCTTCGACTTTTTGAATTTTTGTTTTAAGATACAACCATGGAAAGAAACACCCTGATGGCGAAATGTTACCCGAAAATCAAAGATTATTGTCGCGAAAAGCACGGTCTGGAATTTCAGGTAAGCGACCTTCATTATGCGGATTTTTGTTTGGGGAAAAAAATTTATGGCCTTGGACAAGGGCGCGAACTTGGTACCGCTTGGTACAAGAACAATTAACCTAGTCGGAGGCAATCGATAACACATGCTGCTTTAAATTGAGACTTTAAGGTGGTCGACATGAGATGGGGGGTCAGAGACGAGGCTACTGACGATCACATGACGACGGAACTGTGTATGAAGGAGATACAAAATTGTCAAAGGCTGTCCATGGGACCCAATTTTGTCGTTTTCTTGGGTCAGAAATACGGCTACCGACCCATTCCCACTTACATCTTGTCTTCGGAACTCCAGATGATCCGGGATGAGTTAGCTAATACCGGCCATGATCCGACACTCATAGATACGTGGTATAGAAAAGACAGCAACGCGGTCCCTCCCATCTCCGTCCTTCAACCCATATCATCCATCCTCATCAACTTCAACAACAAAAGGATCCCGAAACTCCAAGCCGAAGACCAAGCAAAATGGTGGGACACCCTCAACAAGTTCCAGAAGCTCTTCAGAAAAGCTGCTGCGTCTCTAAACCAACAAGGCAAGATGGACCACGATGCCATGCATAATTACTTCATGTCGGTGACAGAACGAGAGGTCATCAACGGAATTTTAAATGTGAAGAACACGAAAAACCACTGCCTGGCTTACATTCGCTACATCAACAACATAAACTTGCAGAATCTGAAGAAGGCGTCGTTGTTTGTTGATATTATCAACAGGAGTTTGGATGTGGAGTCTGCTAAGCTGTTGGGGAACTTGAGAGACGAGAGACTGCCGGCCAAGATTGAAAACAGCAATTTACAAAAGTGAGTAAAGAGAGCTCGTGGTTGATATCTTTATTTTAAGTTTAGGTACACCGTGGAGTGGATAGGACGCGAGGGACTGGATAATGAAACCCACGAAGATTACTTAAAGCACTTTATTACTCATTTCTACAAGAACATAGTAAAGTTGGTAGACAGGGCCATGCGTAAAGAAGACTCTAGCGCGCAAGGACAGATCGTAACAGAAATTCTCCAACATCTACATGCTTGCAACAACTCCGTCAAAGTCTTTTACGGTCGTGAGGAGAGTCTCGAGCACATCCACGACTACATGACCAACGACTCCGATAAGCTCTTGGTGTTGTACGGTGAAGGAGGTTGCGGGAAGACGTCGCTGTTGGCTAAGAGCGCTGGCATGTCCATCAGCACGGAATGGTTCAAAAACGCGAAACCCATCAGCATCATTCGTTTTCTAGGAACCACTCCTGATTCTTCAGCTTTGACACCGACACTCATTTCGATATGCCAACAGATCTCTTATAATTTCATGCTTCCTTTTGATGGAATTCCCGACGATCTGGTGCCACTCACCGCGCATTTCAAATACTTGCTCACTTTAGCCACGAAAGAACAACCGTTGTTACTCTTCTTGGACTCAGTCGATCAGTTAACCGGAACCCAAGACGCCAATAAAGTGTCGTGGTTGCCGACGCGACTTCCCCCACATTGTAAGATCCTGGTATCCTGCGCTTCTGAAGAAAATAACCCGGAAGTCTCCAGAGAGTACCACGTGTTAAGACGGATGGTCGACGTCGAAGAAAACTTTATCGAAGTTAAAGCTTTAGGCGAAGAGTTAGCAATGAAAGTCGTCAAGTGAGTATTTTTTCAAAGTCACTTTTTTTCTTATTTTCGTGATCTAGAATGTGGATGAGGACCGCATGTCGGGATCTCACCAACTACCAGTGGCGCCTCGTCTCTAACGCCATCGAAAAGTGCAGCTTACCGATCTTCGTCAAGCTAGTCTTTGCCGAAATCTGCAGATGGCGTAGCTACACCAAAAGTCAAGACACTCATCTAGCTTCCACGGTCATGGACTCGATCATGATGTTGTTTGAAAGAATCGAAAAACAACACGGAAGAATTCTAGTCTTCCACGCTTTAGCTTACATCACGGCAGCCAAGAGTGGACTCTCGGAATCGGAACTAGAAGACTTGATTTCGTTAGACGATAAAGTCCTTGATGACGTCTACCAGTACCATTTACCACCTGTCAGAAGAATTCCTCCTTTATTGTGGACTAGGATCCGGAACGACTTGCCCAACTACTTGTCCGAACGCGAAGCCGACGGTGTCAGCGTGATGAATTGGTACCATCGCCAATTCAGAGACACAGCCAAAGAACGTTATTTTAAGAACATGAACATGGCGATGTACTTTCATTCGATGATTGCAGACTACTTCTTGGGTATTTGGGGTGGAGGAAACCCCAAACCGTTCAAATACACCGAAATTCAAAGACACAGGTAAAACGGTGTATCACGATTAATGTTATTTTAGCCAAGTTCTTCAGATTCAATCTCACGGACAAAGAAGGTGTCGCCGACAGAAAAGTGCCCGTGCAGCCTCTGGTTTTTTACAACAAAGATGGAAAAGTATCGCGTTATAATCTTAGAAAATTCGGGGAACTCCCGTTCCATCTGGTACGATCTCGCCGCTTCAAGGATCTCTACGAAAACGTTCTCTTCAACTACGAGTGGTTGCACGCGAAGTTGTCCAGTTGTCCTCTCCAGGCGGTTCTTGCAGATTACGAAGACGCCGGCAGTCACATTGAAGATAAAGAAGCGAGGAGGTACGAATAGATGAGAATTTTACCGTTCCCTGACTTTGATTTCAGAGAATTGATGTTGGTGGCCGACGCTCTACGTCTGGGAGGTGCTGTTCTTGGTCAATACCCGAACATGCTCGCTCCTCAACTCATCGGAAGACTTTTACCAGAAGTCGGTAACAATCCTAACATTAAAATGTTGCTTAATGATTGTGACATCAAAGGACCCGTTCATTGTTCGCTTTTACCGGTGTACCATTGTCTTCATACACCCGGAGGACCTCTGAAGTACTCACTGGAAGGACACCAATTTGCGGTTTTCGCTATCTGTTTAACGTCGGATTATAGATATGTAGTTTCCATATCTAACAGGTTCATAACGTGGGATTTGTCGACGAGCGATTTGACGAGAGACGTCAACCCGAATATCGAGGGAATTATGCAACAGTTGGTGTTGAGTCCGGATAACAAATGGGCGGCGGCATACACAAACAATAACCAGGTGGGTGTTTACGCCAGTTGTACCAAAATTTAACGTAGTTATGTTAAGACGGTTCTTCTGAACATGTTATCGAGTGAGTTCGTCATCACGGACAACCCTCTTCCGGAAGGAGAACCTGTTTGTGGGATCTTCCTTCTAAATCACAACCTCTACATTTACGGGCTTAACGGCTGGGTCAAGTTCGACATGAGAGGGAACAGAGAAGATGATTTCAAAGCGAGCGTTGAGCGAGACGAGTGGCAAATTTTACGTAGGTCTGACTGAGTCTCCAGAACAACCAGTAATCCTCTTTTTTAGTCATGGAATTCGATACTCCAACCGCGCACCGAATCATCTTCTGGAAAGGTACCCTCGACGACGATCGAATGTTGCTTCATTCAAAACTAGACGAAGACGACTTTGAACCGTTCGAATTCCACAGCTCCATCGTCCTAACGAAAGACAAGTCAACGTTGTACGCCTGCACCACGGATGGCAGTTACGCGGTGACAAAATACGCGCGTTCATTCCCAGATAAAAAATGGATCTTCGTCGAAAATCTTCCACGGATGGAAAACGACGACTCGGAAGTAATGCTTCAGTTGAAAGTTGACAAACACGACAAAGTCCTCTTTGGTACATCTCTTTTTTCCGAGTTTTTCTCCGTTTAACACTGTTTTCTAGGCACCACAAGCAACGGCTTCGTCCTGTGGGACTTCGACGAAGAAGACAACATCAGTCGCGAAGCCATCATCCTTAAACTACCTTACGGCACGAGAAACATCACCACGAGAATGTTACAGTCGAACTCCGTCACGTTGAGCGGTCGCAGAAACTTCGCGATTGCCGGAGTTCGTAAAAATCTCTACGTCTGGAACGTGAAAGATCAAAAACTCGTAAAGATTCTCGACGCGCATTTCGGTCGGATCATCCAACTGGAAGATTTGACGATCGGGAATTGGAATAGTATCGTGACGTCATCCATAGATCGCACTGTTAAAGTCTGGAACATTAATAACATCTTCGAGCAGGTGCACGTGATCGACAGACACGAACTCCAAGTCGACTCGATCAGGTAAAGAAATAATTAAAAGTGAATAATTATGACTTGACTCTTGTAGCTTATCTGATGACTTAAGTCTGGCGGTGACGGTCACCAGGAATTGTGCAGGAGTCTGGGATTTACGAGTAGGAAAACTAATTACGAAACTAGCCGACAGTCCTCTGGGTGCGATAGTAACGCACGCCATCATAACGCAGGATGGAAAGTACATAATTTCCGCAGAATCTGGAAATTTCTTGATCTGGTTGCGTCTAACTCAACAAGTAATTTTCAAAGAAGAACAGCCGGGGCTTAGACAACTGACTCTGATGGACGAGGGCACGAAAGTGTTGTCTATTTCTAAACCGAGTAATCCACCGGGCACAGATATGGTGCGTACGGTGGCCACCGTGTGCGTTCGCGAAATCCCGAGTGGCGACATGGTCTACAGCTTCGAGTATCCGGTCAGGAGCATCACAGGTGTACCTTTTAAGTTGGGCGTCATCACCAGCGACGTCCAACATCTTGTGGTAGCGGCCGCAGATAAAACAAATCGCGATTGCATCATGGTGTATAACGCCAACAACGGAAATTTAATACATAAAATATCGTTGAAACCTTGTGGCGTTAAAGATGTGGGATCTCTGGTAGCGATGCCCCACAAAGGCCATTTGATAGCCGTCATGACTATAGACAAAGGAGCCATCATCGATATTAAAACCAAGAAACATCTGAGGAGCGTTCCGAAATGGGGCGGAAGCGTAACGAAAGATGGCAAGTACGGCTTATATGCACCCTCAAGGTAAGAACCGACGAAATAGTCGTAACGTTAACTCGCACTTTTTTTTACAGGGGCGGCCTCGAGCTTTTGGAACTCAAAAAAGGTCAAACGGTGCGCACTTTCATTCCCAAAGTTGCCGAAGGAGTTTTCACAATCATTTGTCTCTTCAATAAAACAGATGAATACGTGTTGTATTACCACAGCGGACGCAAAACTTTGCGAGTTTTCCGGTAAGTGCTACGAGCGAATTTCCACCTAAAAAATAAACGTTTTAGTACATCTGACGCCACGATGGTTTCTAATTATCGGGTGCAAGCCGAACTGACGGCCGTGGAAAGCACTCCCGATGGAAGAGCTTTAGTTTTGGGGACCGTAGACGGTTGTGTTTCTGTTTTGGCAATCGTGGATACCGATAAGCAAGAGTTGGACGATTATTTGGCCGAAATGCCGTCGAGAGACGAAGAAGTGAGTGATTCTAAACCGCTTTGTTTCCCCCGCACGTTTACCAACGTTGATGTTTGCGAAATAATAATCCCTACTTGCTCGTTTTGTTTACAGTGGAAGAAGAAGGTCAACAAAATGAAAGCTGCAACGCGGTTCAAGGCTGTGGGCTCCATAGCCAAGTTGTCAACTGTTTTCGGCAACAATATGACAAACGAAGTAAACAACAATCCCGTCGATGAGATAATCGAAGAAGAATAAACGGAAGGTACTAAAAATTGTGGTGTTTTTATTTTTTATTTTTTTATTTTCCCTACATTAAGTGATTTACAAAACAGTCAATTACGGTATTAATAAATTACGAAATGATGGGTACACATCGATAACAAATTTGTGCTTTGCACAAAAATAAGGTGCAATACTTTGATAAATAAAATAAATTACTAATCTTTGATTGGACACAGGAACCCATTAATAACAAAATAAACTCAATCACAGTAAATTACATCGACGCGACTATGTTAAACATCTCTTCCAAAAATAGCTTGTTATCCACAAATTAACTCGCCTCTTCTGGTCATCAAATACGCACTAAGCTCATTTGGCAGGTTATATCAAAGTCTATAGAATATTTAGTAAAAAACCTATCAATGTACATTCTTTGAAGTCTTCTTTTTGGTCACTTTGCCTGTTAACACCTGTGTAGCTCCTTTAACCATCAACAAAAACCAATAAATCTGCGGTAACAATAAAATAAGAATGCTTATCTTGCATCCGTTCGGTAATGACTGGATAGCCTGCGAAAGAATTCAAAAGTAACCTGGCCGATTTTCTTCCTAAACTTACCGAAATATAATCCAAATTTTTACTTCGGCCGTACATATATATCACACATGGAAACATAGCTACTCTACATAGAAAGAAGATGACTAACATGACGAGTCCGTTGGTAACGTACAGACTTGAAGATTTCAGTCCAATCTTTGACAAAATCCCTCTCAAGGACACGAAAGGAGTACTGGCCTCCATCAGGTACACGAAACCGAAAAAACAATCACCCAAACCGCCCCGAAAATACTAAAAAAAAAAATTCGAATTAAATTCAAACACACAAGTGAGTTAATACCGACCGTTATTACTAAAAAACCAAAAGCCCCTATAAAAACGTGATGTCCCACGATGACAGCGTGCGTTTTCAAATAGTTCAAGAATTTCACCCCTGTTCGTTTAGAGTCACCGTTCATGATAACTTGCATCGCTTTAGCATTGTGAACTTTATACATCGACCAGATGTCGTAGAGAAAATAGGCGGCCCCAAACCAAGCATAAGCCTCTGAAATGTAATGGGAGGTGTGGAGGATGTCTCTGAAGCACGAATAGCAGCAACATGTTAGTCCTGTGATGCAACAGAAGAGAGCTTGGACGGCCGAGACTATCCTGAAGAAATGTTCATTTTATTTGGATATCGTTGTGTTTTATGACCGCGCGTAAAGCACAAAGATTAATTAAATTCCTTTGTTTTTTATGACCGGCTTAACCGTACTTACTTATTGCTAATGTCGTTAACGTCCGCCACCGACAATTTATATATTTTAATAAACTTCTGTCCAGAGGTTGTTCGTAGAAGCAGGTTGTTGAGAGCATGGTATAAAACCGTGAAGAACACAAGTCCATAGCAAAACAACGAAAATCCTCTATTCACAGAAATCTTATCTTCCCATTCCAAATCGGCGATTGATAACAAGGACAAAACTAACGTCGACACGACGACAAAAATCAACGGTATATGCAAATGCGTTTTTTTGTGCTAAAACAAAAAAATGAGCTCTTATCATCTTACCTTACACAACGCCCATACCTCCATAATGCACGAAAAAATGCACGTGTACTTTCTGGTACTAATCTGATAACTACAGTCCTTCAATAAACCTCTTATCTTTTATGTAAATATTTACGGCAACTAAATAGCCCCCAAGATACATTTTTCGTGATTTATTGTGGCCGTTAAATTGCTTTAATTGGTCGAGCGCTAATGGAACGCTTTGAACTGTTTTATGGGGTTAAATGGTAGAAACAAACACGTGAAAATTTTCGGGAAGAAGACATGGGGGAACTCACCTCTTTTTTAAATTGAGAGATTAGCTGGACTTTTGATTTCATTTTTGGGTTCTTTTTAGGAAAGGTGACACTGTTTGACGTTATTTCACATGTCGACGACTTTGAGAAGATTTAGCGTTCTGCAAGTAATATTTTTTGAGGTTAAGTTGGAAGGAAGTGTCAAATTTATATTTCAAGTGGGAGGACATCTAGCGGTAACATGCGTAATTGCTCACAGAAATCTTTAAACAAGTTTTGAACTTTTTTTTTTTTTTATCTAAAAATTAATACATTTTTCTTGTTTATTTTAAACAACGAACAGTATAAAAATATCGATTGGATAAAACGTCATTTCGATTACACGCAGTTCGCCAAACATTGAGCGCAACACTCATCGCACTCGAGACAACATTCGCAGTTAAGACACCAATAACAACAAGCACAGTCCGCACAATCCCCGCAGTCACAACAACACAAGTTGCAACAGTTTGGCTCTAAACAGAACGCGCAGCAACCTGCAGTGGGTAGAGGATTATCATCGGCATCGAAATTTTTCGTCCTTTTAGGCTGTTGCTGTACTATCTCTTGTACACTCTTTACTTCTGCTGTTTCGCCTCTCAAGGGAACACTCTTTAAACAATATATGAGTCATTCATTATTTGGACATGACAAAATTGTTACCTGAGCGTTGTCTGCAGTGATTACGGTACTGAAACAAAATCGAGATTGGTTGGTGATAACATGTAAGCGACCAATGATGTGAATGTTACCTGACACAAAGGCCCATGATTGGATTTACGACCGCCGTGGCCGTACCGTGGTAAAAGTTACGATATTTACGAAAATAAATTCCGGTATTGTTCGGAAAGAATCGCGAAAAGGCAGTGGCGGCGCGAAAACCTCGAGTCACATGGTTACACTGAAGCAGGAAACGGGTTCGGGCGGTTCCGCCTCTGTATCAACGCAAACGGTAACATCATCAATAAAATTAAAAGTTTTATTAGAAAACCATTGTCACTATTTTTATACGGCATGACGAATGTTAAAAATACAGATAAAAACGTGTTACAGAAGGTTACCTACTGTTACATAAACACAATAAAAAAATCCTGCGATCATTAAAATTCTGCATATTTTATCGACGTACCACATCCTGAAAAAAACAACATGAAATCGGAAAAAAAGTGTTAAATTTCTTACAGTTTCAACTGTAGGTGTGCCTCTTTTGTTCCTCCCGTTTCTTTCAAAGTGTACTCTTGTGTGCCTTGTACGCAGTTTGCAAAATATTCTTTCAAATCCCCGATTCCGACAAATTTATAAATTTCTGTTTCTTTCGCGTTTAATGTTTTGATGGCCTCAAGACTTTTCGAGCGGTCAAAACTCCAACTTCTGTTCGTGTAAAACTCGCACAACGCGTAGATGTTCCAAGCGTTGCTCTGGACATCCAAAAATCTAAAAAACCTCGTAATAAAATGAATTCGAAAAAAAAAAAGGTATACAATGGTTTTATCCGACACAGGATTAAAACAGCGTCCAATAAAAGCGCCGGCAGAAGCTGCAACCAACCAAAAATCACATAATGTTTGATTTTAGACTCGGTCAGAGAAAACCCAGGATACCAAAACACATTCCTGTACGGTAAAGTCTTCAAAACATCTCGTCCAACCTCCACGATTTCCTTCACTTTATATTCTTGGCCAGCAACCGCGTTATACACTCTCCGGTCTCTGGTTAAACAAACAACTATCATACAGAGTGGCTCAACCAACTTACTTATTCGTCACGTAGTCGAAAGTGCTGAACAAACAAAAGTTGGCTAGAATGTCGGCCGGTATACAATTCAAACGGGCGTCTTCTTTGCAATGCAACGTTCTTATGAGTCCCTTTCCGACCCCAATTAGAAGCCCCGAAGGAGTCGTCTCTGAGTATCCCGGGACAGGTTCTTTCAAAGTTGGTAGCACTGTAAAAAACGTTAAACTCGGAATAAGAAATGTAGAGACGTACCAACTGAAGGTCTGACAATAACGACCGGAAGCTCGCCCATTTCTTGGGCCACCAAGTTTTCGCTCAAAGCTTTGGTGAAGTGATAGCAGTCCGAGAACGGCCCTAGGATGCTAACGTTTTCGCGGTGAAAAAATGGTCTTTTGGTTATGACATAACTTACTCTTTTTTGACCCTTTCTACGACATTCCATTCGAAATATTCACAAATCTGGATCACTTCGTGCGGATTAACCGAAACATCTACAACAGCTTCCGGAAGAATTTCCTTCAAGTGACAAAAGGCCGTGGAAACGTGAATAAAAGCCTTCAATTTCTTGCAACTTCGAGCCAAATCCAACATCTGCTTCGTTCCTCGAACATTGGTCAGAACGACGTCTTTAAGTCCGCCTAATTTGAGATCAGCGCAGTGGTAAATTATCTGGACGTCTTCACGGATCTTCTCCAAGTCTACCGAATCGAAGCTTCCCAAGAGGTCTCCACAGACAGCTTCAACTTTATTACTTGGTCCTTCAAACAGCTGTAAACTCGTCAGTGATTTATTTTTGTTGCATTTATACTAACGGGACTCTTGAAGATTTCCTTCAAACGGAGATGTGCCTCTTTGTCCTCTTGATTTCTCACGAGGGCGTAGACCTTCCGGACGCCACCGCACGACCGCAAGATCTTTGATAAGAGGATTTTACCGACGAAACCGGTGACGCCTGTTATCAGAACGGTGCTGTCTTTGAAAAGTTGGGCGATTCTGTCGGGATGCTTCATCTTGCATCGAAGACCGAGACGCAATGACTGCTTTCTTGGTAGTTTGCGGTACGACGAGTGTCGTTTGTTTTGTGTTTTTTCTCTCAAAGTCGTACACGTTTGCATGGAGATTAGCAGCGTATAAAGTAGGATTAAAAATCGTTGTATTCCCACTCTGCAATTTTGATTTCCAACGGTGTATTTGATATTTAACAAAGAAATACCAAGTTTTCTACGGAATTACAGTAGTAGTGAATGAAATGAAGTGAAACCGAAGAAGACCTAATATCCTTCAAGAAGCACTCATTTTTATGCACTTCCAGAAATTGTCTTCGATTTTTCTAGAAATTTTTTCCATTGTTCGCGCTTCCAGAAGTTGCAAACGATCAAGACGTGGAAATCGAGGGCGACGAAAATGAGGTCGTCGATGAACAAGCAAAATTTCTTCAAAAAGAATGCACCTTTGTAGAATTGTTTGCTTTGAATCGACACAGCCGCTCCGATCGTTAGAACTGCAAAGACAAATACAGCGTACGCTGTTCTGGTCCTCTTCCACTTTGTCGGGAACGCCTGAATAATATCTGTAATTTTACCGACTTTGAAAAAGGGCTCCAAGAATTTACACGTCATTTCGGTGAACGGTGTCGTTACAACTGTTTCATGTCGGATGCTCACTTGCATGATTATTTAATGAGGGTAATATTTTAAAAGATACGCATCGATTCAACTATTAAAACGTCCGATTACGGTAAGTGGTATAAAAGATGTTACTTCTGGACCCGACCGGTGTATTTGGTACCTTCAAAGACAGGCAAGAATCCTAAAACTTTTGCTGTCTTCCGAACATAAACAACCAGGGAAGACGTATAATCATTCAAAAGGCACTCATTTTTATGCACCCCAAAAGTATCCAAAGACCTATAGACCACCAGAAATTAGACACAAAAAAATATTACAAATTCGCTTGTTTTTAGACATCCCAAAATGGATTTTTATTTTTGGACTAGGCCAATAACGACGTCAAATAAAGAAGGGTTGGTGCGCCCGCCATAAAATATGTGGAATAATAGACTGGGTTTATTAATCGATAAACTTTTCATCAAATATTTCTTTAGTGGTCTAATATTTTCACCGGGATGGATTTTCGTTTTCATAGCGAATAAACTTCATTAAATATATCCTTGGGTATTAGTTCTTATAGGAGTCAAATAGTTATTTAAACATTAAGGGAGGTAAGTAATATGTACCAGACGAGAACGTGAATGCGCCCGAGGGCAAGCAATGGAGTTCGAGGCTGGTTAATATTCTACCTCCCGAATTGTTTATAAAAAAATTCCCACTCCCCAGACGATAAAATTTTCATGAAGAAAAGTAATTAATTAATTTATGTTAATACTTAGGACAAATACATCTGAAACGTTATTAGTCAGCATACATCTGAAACGTTACTAAGCAGCACCTACATGCAGTTGTTTATAAACACAAATAAAAGAAAATTTGTCAATTTCAATTAAAGTGTGTTAATAGTGATGATAGTGTCAAATGAAACTACGGAACTAATTGTTACGGATAAATAAGGTGATAATAACATTGAATTATCAAAAAATGTAGATACTAAATAAATATCCCAATTTTATTGGGTATTTTGTTAGTAATTGTACAAACTGTAACATTACCATAAATATAAACTCATAGAGCACGTGTCCTGATGCACCATTTTTCCTAAATCACTTACGCCCCGTCGTCATTAACAAACCATAATCATTTCGTAAAACGAACTTACGTCCATGGAAACCATGTATTAATGGTATGATTACGATAAGGGGAGTGGGAAATGGTCATTTACTTAACGAATTCGAAAACTTAATTTTCCCTCATGAGCATTTTGTTTCCGAAAGAGTTAGGTACAATATTTTTTGTAACGAACATACAATTGAAAAAAATATTTTTTTTAATGGTAGGTTGGTAACATGATCTATCTACTGTAACTAACTACTAGATTTTTAAAATTTAAATCATCTGTCGTATATTTTTTTAATTATTAACAAAAGCTGTTAAAATGAGTGACAGCGAAGAATGTATGTGTATCCATCCCGAAGTACAACAACGTACCAAAGAGGCCGTTTCGCGTATGGTGCCCGAGAAAAGTCGCGAGAGGTATGAACGCACTTTACAAAAATTGATTGACTGGTGTATATCAACCGTATAACGCAAATATCCCTTACCGTTAGCGGAAACTAAAAAACAACATTAAGTGGAAATATTCTGTTTTCGTACAATGAGTACAAAAATAAATTATCATTTCTAAACCACTATGGTTTTGATAGTTGAAAAAATGGCTAAGATCATCAAAAAAAAAAACACAAAATCATATGAAAATTCCTCATTTCGTTGAAACATCCAAATTTCCTTTTCATTAGGTACAGCATCAAATCAATTGAGTATGAAGAATACCGAATGAAATTCGAAAAAGGTGCTTAAAATTTCCAAACTGAGTTATTAAAAAAAAAGAGCAAAACGTTCCTCGTTCGACTATAGTCCAATCTATTCTTCTTTCACGACAGCTTATACTGTTTATAAATGTAATTTGTCTATCGAGGACAATCATTGGCACGATCATCAGTCCTGAATTAACAGGACAGGTCAAAGTCATTATTGTCGGATCAAGAATGTGAATCGATTGTTAAATGATCTGTTGGGAGTAAATAGAAACAAAAAATGTTTCTGTAGAAGGTGTTTGAATTACTCCGCAAAAACTGAAGATGCTTTAAAGAAACATCAAAATGTGTGCTTTAAGAATGAACCATGTGTTTCGATAATGTATTAAAATTCAAAAATATTCAAAGAATGGTAAGACATTCGCAAGTAATTTATTCTAATTTTGAATCTATTTTAAAACCAAATCCTGAATCATCATAAATTCATAAAACATTATTTCATATTGCCTGCAGTTATGGATTATAAACTCATCGAAAAAAGTTAGAGATATCTTGATGTTTCAATATATTCTAAAGTAAAATTTTTGGACTGCGTGACATAAATAAAAACATGTTAAATTAATATTGAAATTTATCATAAAATGAAAGTGGAAAAAAAGCAACAATGAAAATTTTAAATTAATTCCGTTTAAAAAATAAGAAAGAACATGAAACATGAATTAGTAGTGTGTTACGTTACCACGATTTTGCAACACTACTTCAACACGTCTTGATCTAAATTGTCCTATAATATGGGCAGTATAGCACCCAAATTTCGTAGGTGCGCCGCTGGTGGTTGGTGCTCGGTCCGCTACTGTTCCATTATGAAATCTGGTGAATGCCCTGGAAGCGGCAAGTGCTCAATTCCCAACATTTCCAGTCTTTCTATCACACAGTGAGCACGATGTGGACGTGCATTATCATCCAAAAACAGAAACCGAAGTCCTAAATTGTTGCGATGAGTGTCCAAAATATCATTAATGATGTCTTTAGCTGTCTTATTCCTTTCGCACATAAAGAGTTCCGTACGGTCTCCAAGAAGATTCATTCTTAACTGTAACACTAGTGCCGGAGCTCCTGCCTTAACAAATTGCAATAAGATCGTGGGTTCCTACGAGCTTCCTTGATCACCAAATGATCTTCTCGTACGTTTGTGGCCCTTGGTCGACCTTGTCGAGGTCTTTCCGATACACTTCCAGTTTCTCTGCCTTTGTTATAAGCGCGAAAACACACTTTGATTTACATTAAAAGCGTTAAATGTCGTCTTTCCGTTTTAGCTCGCGTCTTTTTATTTTGGATACTTGCGTAAATAAAGACAAAATAGACGAGTGCTTGCTCTGCATTTTGTGAAGTTTTTGTTTTTTTTCCAAAAAAAATGTATTTCTATCAGATTACTTAAACAGGTTTACAAAATGGACGATCAAAAGTTTTTCTGTACTTTTAGAAGATTTCGCTTAAAATTTAGTAATATCCTTAACTTTTTTCGATCAGTTCCTTTTTCTCACAATAATAAACATGAATGAAAATTATAATTTTCAATTTATTAACTTGCTGAATAAGACTTGAAAACTTTTTTGAAATTCTTGAATAGAGTTAATAATTTACAATTTTTGAATCGTTTTGAATGTTTTTTTTTAAATGTCAAATATTTTTAAAAAACTTTAATTTTTATCTCTTACCAACCGATTTTCCTCGTCGAGTCCAGTTTTGTGAATGGGTTGTTTATCAGCACTTTGAAAATCCTGATTTCACTACTTGCATCTCGGCCACTCACATCTGGAGCGGTGAAAATCCACATCCCACCCGCGAAAATGTCTTCCAGCAAACATTTTCTATTAATTTGTGGATAGGTATTGTTGGAAGTCATTTTGTTGGTCTTCATATTCTGCCAAAACCAACAACTGGAGCCATTTATCTAGATTTCTTGGAAATGTGCCGTTAGATGTGCGACAAGAATTGTGGTACTTGCATGATGGGGCTCCTACTCATTACGCACGCCAACAAAAAACACTTTCTTTTAGTTAGTATTCATTAAGCTTTTTTTTAAATCTGTAATTTGTAACCGTAAATAATTCATTTTTTTGCCCCTAATCTATAATTAAATTATAAACATCTACTTGAGTATTTTTTTAATATTGTAACAAAGTAGGTCTGCTTTCTCTACCAGTTGACAGATGGCGCGGTGTCATAGAAGGTACAGTCAAAAGTTTATCGGATGACATCGTGCCTTTCAATGATTGTTAGATTTCCCCTGCAGTCTGAATTCTGAAAGTACTCTAGATGAGAGGTAAATAAAATTTAATTTTTTTGGTCAGTGACCATTTTTGACATAAATTACCATATTAGGGATTAAGTTAAACACGAAAGGTCGTTAATTAAATCCATCATAGTAGGCGAATTCATAAAACGTTCGTATTCTATACAAGGGCGCGCGAGTTCGAATTCCATTCCAATTTGTTTTTATTATTGTAATATTGCGCAATTTTATGATATTCGTTACAAAAAATATTGTACCTAATTCTTTCCCGCATTCGTACAAAATGCAGCACTCTTTACAGTCGTGCTGTAAACAAAGTGCTCTTGAGGGAAAATTAAGTTTCCGAATTCTAGCCTGTTTTTTAAGGTGCTAATTGCCCTGGTCTGGTCCAGAAATAACATTTTATATACCACTGACCGTAATCGGACGTTTTAATAGTTGAATCGATGCGTATCTTTTAAAATATTACCCTCATTAAACAATCATGCAAGTGAGCATCCGACATGAAACAGTTGTAACGACACCGTCCACCGAAATGACGTGTAAATTCTTGGAGCCCTTTTTCAAAGTCGGGAAAATTACAGCTATTATTCCGGTATTCCCGACAAAGTGGAAAAAGACCAGAAAAGCGTACGCTGTATTTGTCTTTGCAGTTCTAACGATCGGAGTGGCTGCGGCGATTCAAAGCAAACAATTCTACAAAGGCGCTTTCTTCTTGAAGAAATTTTTCTTGTTTATCAACGACCTCATTCTCGTCGCCCTCGATTTCCACGTCTTGATCGTTTACAACTTCTGGAAACGCGAACAATGGGAAAAGTTTCTAGAAAAATTGGAAATAAGTGGTAAAATGACTCTGGTAAAAAGAAGAGACAAATACCGGAGAAAGATTCACGACTGTACCGCTTTCGTCGTCGCTCATTTGCTCTTTTTCCTCGTGGTGGTGTACGGCATCATCGTTTGGTATAGAATCGAAGGATGGACGGTGTTAATAAGAACAGCAATACGCGCTGAAGAATACATCGACTTCTTTTATCTTCTCCTCATCTGCCATATCCTTTACATGTTGTTAGTACGATACCGAGGGCTCAACAAAACCCTCTTTTTATACGCAACGGGCAAACGATTTTCCGACGACGTCGCAAAGGTCACCGGTTACGTTGTTTGTTATTTGCGGGAAACCGTCGACGCCTTCAACGATTTATTTGGATGGATCATATTTTTAATAATTCAACACACCATCATGCAGTTGTTGATCTATGTCTTCGCCATGGTCACCAACGATCAAAATTCCGAAACGTTATTGTTACAAATCTGTACAGTTTCATTTACTTTGGTATTTCACGCAGCTCCTTAAAACCTCTTGCTTTAATTTTTATTTTTTTTTCAGTTTATGACGACTCTCCTGCTCTTCATGTGCAACAGTGTGACCCAAGAGAGTCAAAGGAGCGTGGTTCTCAGCTACAAATTGCGTTGGGCTTGGTCACAAGTTCATCAAACCCGGAGACAAGAACTTTACGAATTTACCAACTTAGTTGCGAGGAGCGTTCCGGAATTCACGGCTGCGAATTTCTTCGTTGTGGGAAAGTACACGGTCATTCAGATTTTAGCGACAGTTAGCAGCACTTTGGTTATTTTACTGCAGTTTAACAATAAATCATAATGAAATATCGGACTTGAGCACGGAAATGAAATCGTGAGAAATTCATTAACACACTCATAAATCATGCGTTTTGTTCGATGATATCGGGACGATCAATTTCATTTTTTCCTTAAACGTAAACATAGGTAATCAGAATTTCTGGGTAACTCACCCAACTTTAGGCGTAACTTTTGAAATCCCCAATGATTGAGCATAGTCGATAATATCTCGCCTTACGTGATCGATAATTGCGAAAAAAAAATATCTAGAGTACAAGAAACGAAGCAAAAAATAATACATAAAGTTGTGTAATAAAGGAAAACTCTCAATGTTTCACGTTTTCTGTTTAGTTTATTTTTGTGTTCAACTTAGGCCCAGTACCAGGTGAATGGGATGTTAAATTGTGTTCCTTCAACCTTCTTTGTACAGTATCGGATGAAATCACGGTCCCATGAACATCTGCCAGTCTCATAGTCAAAGCTGTAGCGGGAGGCGTTCGTTCTCGCAACATTTGTAGTCGAAGAAATCTGTCTTCTACTTCATTTGTTGCTCGTCGTCTTCCTTGTCCAGGTCTTCTTGCATAAGAACCAGTTGCCCTGAGCCTTTGTATCGCATCAGATACCGTGCTGCGATCATCACTATGCAAAACAACAGCTTGAGCGACTTCTTCGGGAGTTATTACTCAATAAAACGCTTTCAAAACAATTCTTTTCTTAGAAAAACCGAAGAAACAGGGTAGCACTAGGTATCGAAGCAAATTTTACAACTGTAAAAAACAAGCAAAACCTTGCCGATTGTACGCTGCCTAGATAATAATAGGTACAAAAACGAATCTAAGTGATAAGGCATATAACAAAAAACTTGGAAAATCCTGTCTTTCAGTTGTTTACATATATGTATCTATATAAAATCAATATACAAACAAACAAAGAAACAAATTTTGCCGTTGAGTGTATATTGAATAATAGTCATTAAAGGGTTAATAAAAATAAGGAATTCAACGGTTAGGCAACCATTTATGCAATATTATTATGAATCACTGTCACAGTTGCAATCTCAATCGTTACAGTCACAGTCCCAATCACAACATCCACAGTCGGAATGATCGTGGTGATCGTGGTGATCGTAATGTGCGTCAAGGCAGCACACCCAACACACTTCCCCTATGTCTTCCGCAGTGTCGTCAAACGTTGGTTGATGTGTAATAACAACATTTTCCTGCTTTTTGCGTTTCTCTTCCTCTTCTGCCGATCGTCGCGCTTCTTCTTCACTCAATCCCGTTCCATTTGGGGCACCTAGTAGTGCAGCAGGGGCAAGCGGTAACTGCAAGAAATTTTGAATTATTGGCTAGTTGTTCCAGTTTTTTACATTAACAAGTTCATGTTGTTGATCGTCGCAGTCATTACTACCGTTTATGTAACGCCACTTACCGCACTTTCTTCCGGGACTGAGACCACACTTTAACATAACACGTGTTTGATTAAACCAAAATAAGTTGTGTACGTTTACCTGAGTAAAATACCCATCACACGGTGTGGGAGGTGGAACCGAATGCGAGCTGTGACGCCGGAATTCCTCTCTGAAAATGTAGTAAAGAGAGGTTCGGTGACGTCATCAGCTAGTGTTTGGAATCAGAATCTTGTCTTGCTGCGTTTTGATTCGGTATTAAGGTAAGTAAAGACTTTGTCTTATGCAACCAGTAATACAGTGCATGTATGCACGCAATTTTGAAATTTACATCTATAAAAACAACGAGGAGGATAGAATGAAAACGTCTGTTTGTTTATTAAAATCAATGACTTGCATGATTCTCCTTTATTTATTGCCTTTTAACCAACATCTCTTAAAATACCCTTTGATTTTCACAAATTATAACCATAATTTTAAGGTCAGAGCTTAATAGATAACACAACAAATAAGAAAAGTATAAACTCTAATCATATCACCGTATTTGTTAATCTCGTATATTTAATAATGGCTACCATACCCGTCAATAAGTTTCGACATCTATGGACCCCCTTATATAGACGATATAATATACTCTATTGGAACATTAAGAATGAAAAAACATCACACTCAGATGTAAAAATTCGATATGATTAGGTACATGTTAATATCCCATGATTTCGTCGTCTTCGTCGTCGTAGCTGTCTTCAGTGCCAGGTTCACCAAGAGCGTTGACAAATTCTGAAATTGTTCCATTACTTTACGTAACAGTGGGAACCAACCAACATTACCGTAAAAATCAATGCGACCGTCACCATCAACGTCCACTTCTTTGATCATATCTTCAACTAAATCAATAATTAGATCGTGTTAACTAAACGTGCGTTCTTACTTTCTTCCTCGGATAAATCTTCGCCCAGACACTGAAGAACCGCCCTTAAATCCGACGCAGTGATGTACCCCCTGTTGTGCTTGTCGAACACTCTGAACGCATCCCTCAACTCCTTCTCTTCTTCCTCTCTCGACAAAACGTGATCCGGGTCACCTCCGGCTCCGGCCGACCAAGCAATATCCACAAACTCTTCAAAACTGACGTTTCCATCCCCATCGACGTCGACTTCTTGCAACATCTGTTGTAATTCTTCGGTCCTCGCGAACTGCCCCAACGACCTCATGACCCTCCCCAATTCTTCTTTGGTGATGCTGCCATCGCCGTCTTTGTCGAACAGTCTGAATGCTTCTCGAAACTCCTTCATTTGACTTTTCGACACTTCCGAGTGTCTCGTGGATATCTTCATCGTCGGCTTGTTCTCTTTCATTTTTGTTTCTCGTTCTTCATTGTCGTTGTTAACGATTGTGGCGTCGGTTTCTTGAGGGGTTTGTCGTGTCTGGAAAGTTCCGACAGTGTTATCGAGATCGTAACTGCGACTTCGCAGACAGAGAGATGTTAGGAAATAGCGAACTTTCATTGTTGAAAGGAGGGAATGATGTGCGGTTGGGAAGAGAAGTTGTGAGTGTTAAATAGGATGCTGGGATTACCACAGGACCCTCCTATTACACAAATGTGGTTACGTAAAAACCTGTACCAGAATTATTACTCAGCGGATATTGTTTAGGCGTGTTTTTGTTCAGAAACCTGTGATAGGTGTTATCTTAATGGAAGGGAGTTGATGCAGAGCAAACATTGTTCATTTTTTCCTCGAGTTGATTGTTTTTAGTCACGCGTTGGAAATAGAATAAGAATGAACTAACAAAAATCAATAAATATTTTGGACCTTAAACGAGACGTCCTTTTCTTTCCTAACCTAGCAACAAATCGCCAACAAAATTGATATTTCAAATGTCCCCTTTAATTGTAGACGTGCTTGAGCTACTTTGACTTAACGTCAACTTGACATAAAACTGAGGTTAACAAGTTGGCATTTTGTTAATTTAAAAATTCGATTTGTGCGAGTAATTTTATTAATGGTACCGTTTTGACGTTGATCAAGTAAAAAATTTTGTGGTTAACACAGATTTTTAAAAAATGCAACCAGTAATACACGTGTTTTATTTTAATTTACTCTTACCATTAGATCTTTCAACTGGGTAACTAAAGGGGATGAAGAAAAGAAATTATTCACCGCCGAAAATATTTTGCCCTCAAACTTCGCCACTTTTTTCAGTTTAGGACGACTGCTTTGAAGGAAGCTGTAACAAACAAACTTGTGGTAAATCTTGATGTTTTTGGTTTTGTTCCAGGGAAAAGCTATGCGATGCCACTGGGTATCTTTGAAAAGCGTAAATATTGAAATTTGTCAACTTATTTATAGAAAGAACTTTAACCCGATGGAGCAAAGTAAGTGGGTGACGAGGTGAATATGATGCTGATACATTTTTATGACTATTATTACACGTAATCCAGATAAAAAGTAATCACTAATTAAACTTTAACCATAAGTCCGATATAATAATATACAATAAATAAATAAATAATCGTTAATCGTATTTAATCTAAAAAGAAAAAAACAAATGATAATTGAGCATTAATTGGGTACACAGTGTGTTTAGAAACAGGTACAAATCAAGGCAGGCTAGCTCAATTTATGTTTTTAATAGTGATTAAAATAATTGATGTACGGTAACTTGTGGTCAAAAGTGTAGCATGCTACCACTGTTATTATTATTATTTTTTTAATTGGGGAGGTGTGTCCCGAACCGTTTCCTGGTTGCGCTTTTAATTGTCTTGAAACTAAACAGTCAACAAACCGAAAATCACCAACAATAGTACTCACATATGACTCCGGTCAAAAATAACAAAGCGCACTTTGATCGTCCACGTCTGAACGTTACACACTGACAAATAATTTCATCGCTAACTAGATTCAACATCCCTCGTTTGTCGATTAAGGGTTGAACCAGACCAGGTCGACTCATTTCGAAAAATCGAGATAAGAGTTTTGTAAAGAAATGAAACTTTCTTCGCGGATAGGGTCTGTGATTTTGTTCATTTTGACGGGAATTAACCGCTTTTTCGTGGATTTAAGTGTGCCCTAAATGAAGTAAGTTCACCTTATCTTACTCCCATGATAAGGGATGCTGTGAGGGGGCGGTGGTCATGCGCTCGATTCGTTGCGCATTTCGGCGGAAAACCAACGTCAATCAACTTGCCTGATTTACGCCGTTTAATAGAACGCTTTGTCTGTTTGGGGATGAAATTTTTATTTATATTAGTTGATTAATTCCATTTATTTTCGGCGGTGGAAAGCAGGTGTGGTTCTCTTGGGTCTGATGAACCAACAATGAACCAATTTACGTCAAATTTGTATTCATTCAACGTTAATTGAGGATAATTTGCTGTCGTATTATTCAATTAAAAGCCAGTTGGGCTTTGATGGACGCATGAGAAATTTCGCTTTAAAGTAGCCCGCATCTACATATAGTCTTAATCAGGCGAAAAATTGAATGTGGGAAGGATGAGGAAATCAATAGTCAAGTGTGCGACATGTGGAGATTGTGAGGGCAATAAAAGGAAAAAAGGAGAAAACGTGTTTTTTCTAGTCGGTTTTATAATTGAGTTTTTATATTTGTCGAATTATTTTTTTGATATGATCACTAGTGAATAGTTAAAATGCTAATGGTTGAATGGTCGAATAGTTAATGAAGGCACTGTCATATATTTTGTTTTATTTTAATTCTTAAACCTTGCTAACAAAAAAGTATTGTTTGATTTTTTTGCATTTACTGTTTACGTATCGGTGACACAAGATATTGACTTTCAAAACCGCCTCCTGAATTACAGCAAACATTAAATATTTAGGCATGTAACTATAACAACAATAGCAAATAAATTGTTTGTGTTGCTACGTTTCATTTGTTCAAATTTCACAACCACCTAAACAATGTTCTTGCGATTAGAATGTTGCTCTTTTAGTGATGTTTTTTAAAATTTTGTAAACATTAAGATTTATGGAATTAAATTGCACGTAATGAATGTGTCACTTTGGAACTTGACGAAAACCTAAAACATAACACCGTTACTTGGGTAGTTTTTCGACTATTGATGCAAATTGGCACCGGTAATATCAAAAGCAGCCTCCGTCAATTTCCTCTTCCTCCCTTAATCTTGAAAGTTCGTTACTCCCCGATGGAGATCGTCCCTCCCCAAAAATCTTTAAGATCGTATTAATCGCGCATGCCCCTCCAACATCATGCCACACGTACGCCTATGTGTACATATAGCACTGGTGCTAGAATTGCCTCTCGCGATTTTCATGCATCCTCGAGCGACGTTCGGTTGTTTTATTCGTGTCGAAGCCGGCTTCCGTTGAGGGTGTAAGTTGAAGAAGAAATGGCTTTGAGTTTGAGAGCGTCGCGATTGTTTTTATTTTTAGTATTTTTTACAGTTTTGCAATTAAACAGTGCCGAAATGGTTGACGCGCAACTTGGGAAGAAATACAAATTGGCGTCGAGCGAAAATTTCGACGAGTTCATGAAGGCTCTCGGTGAGTGAGATTTACGGTTTTCAGGCTCTTGTTTCTTGCGTTGCGTGACCGTTTAATTGAGTTCAATTAAAGGGGTAATTGGAATGATTCATTGGAGGAAATTACGATTTTTGTCAGGAATAAAGTTACGTAAAATAATAAATACCTACGTTTTTATCTCTTCACAATTCGTTTATCTGTTAGCTGATAATTCTTATTTGTTTTGTTCACTTTAAGTTAAATGCATGCAGTGATTTGGAGTTATTTTTGGTTATCAGATCGGTACCATTAATTTAGAATTATCTTGAAAGAACTGTTTTTATGATTGATTGTAAAAAGTGCTGTCTTTTGTTGATGAATTCGCCATAAATTCCATGCTGATATATAGGCAACATAAAATACAACATACAACGTTTTTATTACCAGGCTCCGCGTTCGGGACCGGCGCTCTGCATCTTGCACCAAAATCGATTACAAGTTTGAAGCGTAAAAAAAATTTCGCATGCAGCTTGACGTTTATACTCTGGAATTTTAAGATTTACAATCATCGGGTTGCGCATTCATAAACTAGCAAATGCTTTTAATTTTATTTCTTTTTTTCTTTCAATGTCGCTATATTTCTATCTTTCTCTTTTTTAAGTATGTAAAAGCATTTAGTGCCTTTAATGCATACGAGCCAGTGTCACGCAAATAGTGAAATTAATTATTAATTTTAAAACAATGGATACATAAATGTGTTTTTTTCACCTCACTTAAGAAAATACATTTATTTTAATTTCAGCTTGTTCTAGAACAAATTCTGAATCAGCCAGTTTTTTTTCACATTAGGGGAATTAAGGAAAAAGCTTTCACCATTTGAACTTTCAAGTTTCGCGCCTCAGTTTATTAGGGGGTTTTTCGCCACACCCATTTTTGTTGATATTGATATATTTGTATATATCGATATGTTTTTGATATGCAAAGATGACCAAGCGGATATGATCTTTACGACGATCTCAACTGTCAAATTCGAAAGACATCAGAACTACCAAATTATTTTAGATTCCATAGCCTGCTAAAACGCCATTTTTATACTATCATCATCATCAAAAAACGTCGTTAAATGAAAAAATAGTATGAGATAATGACAGACTGTGTTGACTGAAATTTAATTGAATTTATAGCAAAGCTGGGCCCATCATGATTTTTGCAGACCGTTAACAAATTTAATAAAAAATGTTAAGAATGATTTTCAATTTCTTTTGAGAACAAATAATGTTTCATATTTTTTTACATTTTTAATTATTATTATTATTTGTTTTTTTTTTTTTTTGTTTTTAACAAAGAAAGTTGATTAAAATTCCATCGTGATGTTTACATTACGATTAGATCGAAAAAGTGGTGCACATACCGAGAATTATAAAAAAAGTTTATTTTATGTGGCGGTAATACTTTTATTTCTTTATCAAGTATCCACGTCAACATTAATTTCATAACGAACAATTTTACAACCCAGATGTTACCGCGTTTGTTTCATAAATTCTTGACCATATGTGCGGAAATTTTTCGAATAACCCTCATATGCATTCATCGAATAAAACGATAAATCGTCACGAATTAATTAAGTAAACAACTATAATTGTTGCAATTAACAATGCAATTAATTTTGAAATAAAATTGAGGTTATGAATGGGATTTCGAGTTTTGTAGTTGCGTACGTATTAATGATAATGAATTTGATAATGAAAAATTTGTGCCCTTTGATCTCTCGATCTAATCCCAAAACTGAATAATAGAAAGACCTTCGGTCTCTGAGCTGTTCGGAAACGCCCGTTTGCAAAATTCACCAAATTGACCGTAATTAACAGCTCGTCTTCTCTCGTTATCACACAGATCATAGTCCAAATACTTTTTTACGGTCGCTTTTTCGTATAAAGTCTGACTGTTTAAAAGCCACATCGCTCAGTCGAACTCGAACCTTCGGCCGTGTTAAAGTTGTTGTTAAAAATGGTGTTCACTAATTTGTTGGGTCACAAATATAAACTCGAAAAGAGTGATAATTTCGATAATTACATGAAAGCCCTCGGTGATTATCTCTTTTCTTTTTTTCACAAAACAAAACAATTTTTTTTCTCTAGGTGTGGGTCTGGTTACCCGTAAAATGGGCAACGCGGTCTCCCCCGTCGTGGAATTGACCAAAGACGGCGAAGAGTACACTCTAACGTCCACATCGACGTTCAAAAATGTGGTTCTTAAATTCAAACCGGGGGTTGAGTTCGATCAAGAAACTCCCGACGGTAGAAAAGTTAAAGCCACGATTACCATCGATGGGAACACACTCCACGAGTTGCAGAAGGATCCCAACAGCGGGAAAGAAACCGTCATCGATAGAACTTTCACCGATAATGAAGTGAAAATGGTAAGTTTTCTCGATTTTTTTTGAATTGTTTTGTAAGTGAATTGTTACAGGTGATGACTTACGATAACATCACAGCGACCAGAATCTACAAGCTTCAAGCATAAGTTTTGTGTTCATAAACACGATTTTGTGGTACTGATTAGTTTAGTTTTTTTCCTAAAATGTATTCACTTTACCGAGTAAAACTTGTATTGAAGTAAACCGGGTCTTATTTACATGTTATCGTGTTTGTTCGTGGAGAGATAAAGTTAGTTGTTGTTTTGTGATATTTGATGTCGTGTTTTGAAATGTTTTCAATTTATGGATCATTAAAAAAATCTGCATGGCACATGGGATTACTCAATTGAAACGACTTTTTAATTGCCGGTTCGCTGTTTACATTATTTATTTTGTGACGTACTTACTTCATAAAAGGTAATTGCTTCGTCATAACCGTTTCAGTTTCTATTGTTTGGATATTTCCACATGTCTGCGTTAACGAAAAGCGACTAAAAGTGTTCAACTCACCATCGACCCTTAGAAGAGACAGCCTGACTCCTGGCACGGACACAAAATAAAAGATTTTGTTGGGACGTCCGTAAATTTAAAGTGTTATCCCTTCTTCTGTTTTCGAGTGGTTCTCAAATAACGCAAAACTAAAAAAGCAAATATTTATTTGTATTCTCTTTTACGTAATCACATTTCAATGTGCTAATAATTGTCGTCTCGTGATTTACATTTCTGTCTCACTGACATGACAAACAATCTGCAGGTTTTTTGTTTTAATAACTCTAATATTAAATCGTGTGTCATTAATGAAATTAAAGTACCCACATAGATAATAAAATTGTTGTATATCGGATTGCCTACCACCAACAAAGATTTTAAATTTCGCCCCAAAAATCAAGTAAATCAAGTGATCGAAACAAAAATAGTATATAAAATGTTACTCCTGGACCAGAGTACCAAGGTATATCAGAATCGAAATACTTTCACGTGCTTGAACCACTTATTGTTATTGTTTTCGTGCCAAAATATATTAAATGAAGAAGTGTGTGTAGTTTTTTATGTCGTTAAGTTACCAGATAATTTATTATTATGTTATTATCGTTGATCAACAATTTATGAAAATATTTATACATGTGACAGTTCCCATCAGTAAAGGCAAAAATCCTACACATCTGGTCCGTCCGGTAGTTATTCCTCTTTTTATCATGGGAAACTTCTGCATGAATTTAAAAAAAATAATCTATATATGCTTCTTAATTAGATTGTTTATTTACCAGCATCTTTTCCAGAGGCTACTGAAGAAACAAGCATTGAGTCTGAATGACCATCTACTTCGTCTCCAATTTTCACAATTAATCTTCCTCATCTAGAGTACAATATGGTTGCTTCAAATTTCATTTTGTATGCTATCATACTTTCTAACATAACATTTTCATTCAGTGCTCGTTTTTTCTCAAACTGCTTTAATCTGTTTAAATTGTTTTGTTGAATCCTCTTACTGACGTTATGACATTTACAATAGAATCATTAAAAAAATTGTATACGAAGTGAGTCAGTGTCACCACCTTGCAAAAATGGATGGTATAAATCCCTGCGTGAATTTAGTACATTTCATTTAGAACCTATAAAAGGTGCCATTTTTAGTGGCATAGGGTGTATATGAGAGTTCAGTGTATGTACATGTTTAGGGTTATTAGCGAATGTTGGTAGTAAATTTAGAGAGAGAGGGATCTGTCAAAATGCATTTGTTTACATTAGCACAATATTCAAATCAGTAACAAATACATACTCAATTTTTGGTTATCAAAAATGATTTTATTTTTCATTTGTTGGAAATTAGTAAATAACCGTTTGCTCTCTACTAAAACATTTTTGACAAATGGCTGTCAACTATCCAGAAAACAATGCATACAACTCATAAATTGTATAGTTATTTATTAAACTAGTGTGGAATGTACGATGTTACCCACGAAAGAAAAAGTTTAGCCTAAATTTCTTGAGTGGGTAAGAGGTATTCCACACTAGTTTGATATCTGCGCCTCGAATAGTTTAATTTTTTCAATTGACAAATTATTATTTAACACAATTAAAAAGCTGCTGACTGTGGTTATTTATGATGAAAGTATTTTATATATATATATATATATATATATATATATATATATTTTAATTTGAGTACCTATTTAATTTGCATTGTTGCAGGTTCACTGTTAATGAACATCGCAGGTGCATGTAGATGCAACGAGTTCGTGAATTTAAGCATGACCAATATATGTATATATTACTACTATATGTTTACAATCCCGGACACTAAAACGTACGTCCCACGCAAGTTTAGTGTGATTTAAAAAGATTATCCTGTGAATTCAGTCAAAGTATGTGTCCTTACGTCCTGTCAACGCTGGCCATGCTAGATTGTTTGTAAAATATTCAATAGGAATGTGTACAAAACAATCTGTGGGCATCAACACCTTGTCAAAAATTCCTATATACTTAGAATTACTAAAACCGGGGCTCTTTACTAGCCACCACAATCTGCGCAGATCGTCCGCGACTTTACTGGCAAACTGTGGAGGTGATTTCTTAAGTTTGAAGAGATTGGGTGACTGGAAATCATCTACTACAGCCGAGGACTATATTGAGGATTGTGTCACAAATAAACTCGAAACAGCCAAAAAGATCCTAGAAGTAATGTTTCAAGAGGAACCTTCGACCTCATCTAGAACTGACGTGCAAACGACAAGGAATAAAGTCACATCAAGCTTCCACTTCATCTTCGAATAATTATTCTAATTATTCCCTTAGTTTATTGAATATAGAAAATGATAACATTGGTACATTTTCTTTTAAGATAATTGTTAATATTAATTTGAAGAAATAACTTTGTACATTGCTGCCTTAACCTTGTTCATTCATTTTTTTTAATAATATGTGAATAATGAGATTTTCGTAACTTGCAAATTATTCTCTTACTTCGTGTGAAATTACATATTTCAAATCACCATAGTAATACTCTAATTCTATAACGATGTTGGATAAAAAATAACTATCCTGTACATCCCGTCACATAAGTTTGTTCAAATCTTGTGTAGTTCCAAAATTTGGTCGAGTTTTGACATTTAGATCTCAGGTTCAAAATAAACAAGGTCGTCTAAATGCGTAAGTTCAAGTTGTCCAAGTTTATCTTTTTTTTCAGATATTATAACAAATTTGTAATAAATCCATTATAAAACAGAAAAATAAACAATCGATACATTTCCTATAGATATCCTCACAATTACAATTTAAAAATTCGAATTATTTAGCGACAACAAAACGCCAACTGCTTCTCTCCCATATTCCTAGAAGCGCGCCTCAAGGAACTTTCACTGAACGCGTTCTGAATCTCGTGTTGTTCCCCCAAATTTCTGACAAACTTGATCAAACTCATCAGCTCCTATTTAAACAATCGAAAGTTTAGAGTAAAAATTGAAGATGAAAAATCTGATATAAAATCAGTTAACGCCGCGGTACCACAAGGGTCAGTACTTGGCCCTACTTTATACAATCTTTCTGTACATGACAACGAAATTTGCCCAAACCAATTTAGCTCTGTATGTTGATTACGCTGCTATTTAAAGTAAATCACATGCAGCTCTAATTGCAATTAAACAAATCCACATTTATGTCAGTCGAACTTTTTCAACAATTTTTTCGTGTGCCCAGTTTACGATAGTCTATAGATATTTGGGCACTTTTGAGATGTATGGAAATTAAGGATTTTAGGTTTTCTTTGGTTCTTTACCTTTTGAAAAACAACTAAATCTTTAAGGTTTTGCCCTGTTTTTAAGATGCCAAATACCCTCTGGTCCAGAAGTAACAAAGCATTCAGTTGCCGCAACATAAATCTAGTGGAATTTCGTATTGTTCAAAACCGCTGCATGGTGGCGTCCTCTCGCTGTTATTTCATTAATCGTGTCGCTAACGGTACATTCACACCGTATTTTGTCTGTCTCCGCGCTCATAACGGTGCCGTCGTGTGCGAGACAGAGAAAACCCACTTGGCTTGTCCGAGTTAAATGCCAGTGTAAATCAAGCAAGTAGTGAAAATAGTTGACGTTCAATGTTTGTTGTGTTCGTGTTACGTCCCGTTTCTGTCAAAAATAACGCGAAAAGTCGCGCTTTCCTTGCCAGAATTATGTGTCCGTGTGTGTGTGGTGTTGTGTCCAACTTAGGCTAAGGTACCGACTCGACATCGCTAGAAATAGGCTCAAAGGTGTGTATTCTCCTCGTGAAAATCGCGAAAATCCCTTCGCTTTATCGATTATTTTCACTGAGCGTTCATAACCTCATTCTCAGGTGAGAAAGTGTGAATTCACCCTCGCCCCGGTCACTAGATCCGTGTTGACATTCTTTAAGAATTGCAAATATTTTTATGGGCAGTCTTCAAAGTGCACCGTTTGACCTTGACTCCAGCTGATTTCTGGTTTGAGTTCCTTGTGCGGCGATAAATCTCGTCTCGGTTTTGTTTTTCTGTGAGAGAAAGTGATGGGGTTTCTGCGATTGATGGACGACGAAAACAATTAGAGGTTTTGACAGTTGAGGGAAAAACTGGGGAAATCAGTGCTTCCTTCCTACTTGCTCAATCTATTGTAACGAAACGAGAGAGATGGAAGCACTGCCAGCGACGACGACCCACTAGAAAGTATTATCAGATAACATTAACATCAGACTATAATTATTATTATTGGTACAAACTTTTGGTAAGGATAGAACATGACGGCTAATTCAACGGCATGAATTTGGCAGTCAAAACCATTTTTGTTGTTTTTTTTTGGTGACAGTCATGGTTGGAATATGTTCATTCATACTTCACCCACAACTGCCGAAGGGGAAAGATCACCCTTTATGGGTGTCGCATTTGAATTAAAACAGAGAGGGCTTGCACCTAGTTGTCATTGTTAATGTGTCATTTGAATCAAACTTGTTAGTTTTGGCGGCTGCTAATTACTCCGTTAGTTTGAGTTTTTACAACGTTTTTCCTACTAGTGGTCGAATTAAACATTTCCGCCACAATTGGAGCAAGATTATTGAATGTGGAATTAGTGCGTTAAAGATGATTTTTTTTTTAGTTCTTATTCGTTTATTTCTAAAGTTAAAAGTGTGATAATGGGAAGAATTTATGTGACGTAATTTTTTAAATATTCCCTCTTTGACGTTGATTATGCAAATTGGTGGCAATTTGTTAAAGATGCTTATTATTTGTTTAAATAATTAACTATGCAAATATGGTGATGTCTTACGAATCACTTTCCATTTAAATACATGACACGTTGTATTTGTAAACACTTAAAAACCGCAGGTAAAAAATTTCACTTTTTATCTGTTATCATATTTTTCTGTTTTTTTTGGTGTGTATTATTATGTTTTCACGTAGATGATAAAATATCTTATCTCGAGATAACTGATTTACTGCAATTTGAATAAAAAGTAATTTCGCATATTTCCGCCTATAAACAACAATTATAATTTTTAATTATGTCAAGAGATTCTGTTCGAACTAATTGTTTGCAACTAGTTCGTACGAACGTGTGTTCCGATTAATTTGCATTTTCCTATCAACAGTGGCATATTCTGAGTATTTCACTTTTGCGAGATAATTACTATAATTTTCTTACGTTTGGTTCGTTCAGCATGAGTTTCGACCCGCAATTACCGATCATGAGTACGAACTCGCACAAGACTGTAAATAATAAAAAACTTCGTAGTGTTTGGTTGGAAACGTCCTCGTTCGAAACTCCAATATATGTTGCGTATTTACCGACAATAAACATCGTCGACGTGAAAAAAAACCTCGGTATTTGTGTTTGCACAACGATTACGCCTTTTAACTTGTTTATTTTAGTTCTTTACAATCCATTACAGAACGGCTTAATTAAGAGACGGACGCATAAATTTTACGTTTTGAATTTACACCCTCATTACCACCAAACGTTACGTTTCTGTACTCTAAAAGGGGGTCGTTGCACTTTATTTTATCTGTTCTGAAGCAAGGGGGCGTTGAAAAGCGTTGTTATATCACGAATTAACACATTTAATCGAACTTTCGCCGTTTATGTTTTTATGTTTGATTGAACTCTGTCTGGAAAAATGTTTTGAAACAATTTCTGAGACGATCATCGTGTTTGTTTCCAGATAAGACGGCGACAATGTTTAACTTTATCAAGAAAGCTGGGACCACGGCGACCTCGGATAAGGACGAGAAAGAGAAACGGAAACGAGACAAAAAGGACCGGAAGGAGAAACAAAAAAGGGAACGTGCCAGTATGTCAGCAGAGGAACTGTTGAGGCTCGATGAGGTGATTTTCATTAATGTATTGAAATTCGTGGCTCTCGAACCAAAGCGAGCGATTGAAAAGATGAAAATTTATTTTTCTCTCGTAGGTTCGTCGCTCCCTCAAGATCCGCGGTCGCCGTAAAGAAAAAGAAAAACTTCCTTCCGGCATCACCGCCGACTACACCGCCGATTTTCTCGCTAGCTTAGAGCGAGTAGAATCCCCTGCGTCCACTATTCCCGGTTCTCCATCTAACATGAACCACCTCCAAGAAGGCTACACTCAATCAGATAGTTCTGAAACGAGTCTCAACTCTATCAGCAACCCTCAAACTAACAAAGTTCTACCCCCGTTGCCTCCCAAACCTCCGAAACGTGGAATCTTGAAAACACCCCGTGTAAGCGTCACTCAAGACAACGGCCACGACAACTTGGTTCGCAATACCATCCAAAACGAACTGATAACATATCAGAACGTTCCGAGCCAACAACAAAACGGCAACGTTAACGGTAAAAATCTAGGTTCAGAACTATTGGTTATAACGTCGACGTCGCCGAGCGCCGACAGTTTAACGGATACAACGAATTCATCATTCGCGACGCCTCCGTTCTCTTTAAGTCCCGTCGGGGAATCGCAGGGTTTCCATCGATGGTCGCGAACATCGAATTTTGACGAAGTGGAATTGCCGTTACCGTCTATAGCTCCGTTAGTGTTGCCTAAACCGAGAACTTTAATTATACAGAGACAAAAACCGCCAAGAAACGATTTCGGATTTTCGTTAAGGCGAGCGATGGTTTTAGAGAGGGCGGTTAATGGAGGCGGCGATGTGGGAAATTTGACGATGAAAGCGGTGATATTCGCGGAACCGGGGGCTATGGTGCAGCATAACAACGAAACGGGATTGCTGCCGGGAGATAAGTTGTTGGAGGTGAATGGTTTACCCGTGGAGGACAAGACGAGGGAAGAAATTATTGATAAAATTAAAGCATCGGGGGAAAGCGTCACTTTGAAGGTAAGTGAATTTTGATAAAACACTGTTAAATAGCAACCTACATTTTTAAGAGAAAGGCAGTTTAACAGATTTCCGCATACCGATTTTTTGTCACTTACCTAACGCAGTTCCAGAAGAATTTCGCCTAGAATTCAGCCGATACCGTGGTTGGGACAAAAAACTGTCTCGTCATTAAATTGCAGAACGGTCGCCGCCCTAAAATAACTAATTATCTTTCCGACGATGGCATTTAATGAGGCATTTAATGTGGCGAAGAACAGATGTGCTTTGAGTAGTTTTTTTATTTTTTATTATTAATTCGTGTATCATCGTCCTGGCAGAGTATAAACAAGTGAGTCATTCTAATCGCAATTGTCAGATACAGAAACGAAAAGAGGATGATACAAATTAACTTTTAACAAGACTTAAAGTGTGATAAATATGCCGCTCTATCCCCACGGATCGATATGGAAAGGTGTGTCATGTCAACAAAATGATAGTTGCATAATTCGGCGAATGAATCAGAAAGTTTATTGAACGAAGAAATGAAATTTTGGAAGCGTGCATGAGCTGAATCACGACGTGACGTGATTCGTTGATGGTCATTTAGCCGGACACGAAATAAAAGGAAAAGTCGTTTTATACATGTTATGGTTACTAGTAAGGATTGAATTTTTTTTTATTTTTTTTATGTTGGTCATATGGTACTTTTCGTTTTCGGACTCAAACCTTGTCGTTTCACTATGTATCGAATTTATTTATTTCTTGTCCGTGCTTCCTCTGTTCCAATATAAATATTTATAAGATCACTGTTGCTCCGGATGTGACCAGCGTCACGCCAACTGCAGGTGAAATTACATCTGCATTTAGATAGTTATTTACGTATGGTCTACAAATTATAAAAGAATAATAAATAAACACACTCGTTGCATCCTCGAACCATTCTCAGATAAACGCGAATGCAAAATCCTATTATCTAGGGGAATTGGAGCGCGCAGAATTCAAAATAATACTCTTTAATTCGGATGGAGGGTGGCTAATCCTATGAAAATTTTAAATTAGGATAAACTTTAAAAACTTATTTTTTGTCCCCAGGTCCAGCCGGTGGCGGAACTGAGCGAATTGAGCAGGCGATCGGGCCATGACGGCGCCGAGGTCGTCCTCGATGATTCGAACATCCGCGGCGGAACTTTGCGTCGTTCCGGAAGCCGAAGATTCAACAAATCGACCACGGTGAGTGCCCAACCACTTTTATCGCAAAAGCACGTGACGGTCTTCGGCAGAAATCGATCGCATTCTTGAAGTGCAACGATCTTCAACCTAAATATTGTGGGAGTGACTCACACGCTCGTGTCATATTCGATAATTAACACCTAGTTTTCGAAAAACTTCGAATCGATGGGACTGTGACGTTTACGGTCGAACGGTGAAGATGATTGCGTCGGTGGCGACGATAATTGAAAGGAAGGCAATAAATCGAGGCGTGAAATGGTCGAAAAAAAAAACAAAACACCGCAGATGGCGCTTTGGCACGATGATGGTCTTATATGGTGATTCATGTGCCATTTAAGGTCGGTGGTGATCTGGATCGTGCTCTAGTTGGTTCTACTTGTTTTACTCGGAATTTTCAAGATTGTATTGTTTGTTGGAACGACGAGCTGTCATAAAAATTAAATAATGAGATTCACCTAGTTGTATCAATATAAATTTTAATTTAATTTCGCGCGCCGTAGATCAATGAAGTAATATTATTTTTATTGAGTTCAAAGTTGCCATTTTTAGATAGGAACCGGTATTTAACCCAAATAGAAATGATTAAAAATATTGGATAACCGGTACATGACTAAAAATGGTGAAAGTATGCCAAAAAGAGGCTTACGGTTTTGCATTTATTGAATGCTAATGTATTCAATTCGATTTTCTATTGTATTTGTGAGATGTTATCGTATAAAAAGGTTTTGTTTAATGAGAAGACGATGCTTTCACTTTTGTTGAGAATATCAAAAAACGGATACGATTATTATGCTTCCTCTCATCTCATTTTTTTTATAGATAGGTCTGTTTGTGTCCATATCTAAATTTGCAACTAGAATATATAAACGCAACAAATAACAGGTGACTTTTTACGTTTTATTTATTGACAAAGTCGTCACTCTCAAAGCCGATGGTTGCATCATTTGATGAGTTTTTGTCCTCGGTAAAACATAATCAAGTCTAGTTTAGTTCACCGCGATAATTACTGACCCGCATCTGATTTTTACGCTTCCCGTTGTGGTTTCTTGCGCCGGTGTGGATTTCGTTGGCCACAAAAGCCGTTTCCTGGTTCGTTCGTTCGTCCATCGTCCGTCGAAAATAAAAGTTAACAGAGAGAAAAGAGCGACGAAAGAAAAAAAACGAGAGAGAAACAAGACATTACCTAGTAACCTTTAGTGCAGTTCACGTAACACGTTTAATATTAATAAGATGAAATAATAGTATAACCGGTTTTGTATTGTCGCGGTATGCGAGTTGGGAGCGGAACATTGCTCCCGTTATTATCATTGTTATTTTAGATACATACATATTATGGTCCGCCTCCTCGAGGGATACGAGGAAATATGCGAAATATGCAGATTGGGGAACTAACCAAACTAGATAATGGGTGGAGGCATCTTCTGGTTGCAAAAGTGAACTAAATTTTTTATGCAAAATGGGTTTTGAGGCGGCAACCAGTAATGCATGGATGTTTAAAGAGTAGCATAGACGTCACTGCTTTGAACTTGGGGATGTTTTTTTTTTGTTGTTGTCTTAAACATTTCTCGGTCAATCCATTTCGTTTATTTAAACGACGTTTAGCACCAATTTACATTTTTTAGAAATTTTAAGTGCTTATAACTTTTAATGGAGTGAGAGTGTTTAAAATATGTACTTAAATACTTCTGTTTGTGGAAAGTTTTCAATGGCCAGTTTCATTCTATTATGCGACTGTTTTTGTTGGATAATTTTACTATTTAGTGTATCGGTAGAGTTTTGCACCTGTCAGAATAGGAAAATTTGCAGTGGGCGCTGGCCACCTTCTCCATAGTTCAACCCACGCACGTTCGTGACTCCCCCAGGAATTGCAACGTCACACATTCGTTACTCAACTTGCATTCGTGCACACATAACACGAATGGCAATTAAACTTTTAAAAGACACGTGCAAATTATTAAAACTCACCGCCTCGAGGCATGCCGTCAATAACCATCAATTAGCATCGATTAGAGTCGATGCAGCGCTGGGAGGTACGGCAGGTGTTTGGCGAAAAATTTCTTTTTCTGATTGTAAGAAAATGTTAAAATTTTCATTTAGAAAATGGTATTAGTATCCTGCTCACGCTTCCGCCTGATGTTATATTGTGTAACATCAACATGGGCGTGAGTACAATGATGGGATGGTGCAAAAAACCTTGAATCGAGCGGTTTTTTTTTCCTACCAAAAAGCCCAATTCTGTCGCTAATTGCAGAGTGCATTTCTAATCGTGCCGAGAAAACTAATAGGATGCGTGCATCCATCGCCAATTTCCTGTGTCGTCGTCGTCGTTGTTGTTGTTGCATTAACACCCACGAAGCGTCGATCGCTAAGGAATTTATTTCGTTCAAGGTACATACATTGGTGGTTCTCATCGAACGTTTACGAAACACAAGGTGTGCACTAGTAACGAGTATCATTAATCCGATGGATGATAAATAGAAAAAAGTTGTTGCACGTGCACTGTAATTAGAATTTTGCATCAGGGTCGCCAGAATTCCATTTTTGTGTAGACTTTTAAAGATATTTGTGCTAATAGATTTTATGTACGAAGCCGCATAACAACACACCTCCTAGAATTTGTATCGTTATTCATAAATCATGTTGTGAATATTTTATTTCTGCTATTAGTTCGTTCAGTGATTCCTAATAGATAACATTAAAAATGATTGATTGTAATGTCTTGAAAGTTGTTTTCGCAAATGTGATTGTCTGAATTTCGTATGATTAATTAAATTAAAATTTAATGGAGGATCAATTGAGAGAGATGCTACTAATATGATGATGGTAATCTTTAATTAATAAGCAGCAAAAGTGTTAAAAACAACACAGGTGTTCTGTGTTGAGCAGTGTTTATAAAATCTTAAGCAATCGATTAGATAAAACCGTTAAAATATTTAAGCGTCAATTCTGGTAATATATTGCTTGTAAGGATAGCTGTGTCGATAATACACAGCTCTTTTTAACATAACAAGTGATTGCCGAAATGTCTTTAATTTATTCGAATCGGTGGTTAAAAAAGGACTTAATTTCTGTTCAAGTCATATTCCAATGTTCGTGAAATTTCGACTCGGAATGACCTCACTCCTCGACTTTAAAAATAATAATAACTAGCTACTCGGGATATAAAAGAAAGTTGCGTATTATACGTTTTGAAAAATGAATTTGTGTTCTGCGTGGTCGTTGGCGATGATAAAAGAAACCCAACCTGTTCTAATTACGCCATTCCAGGTACGAAATCGTGTAATTTGAATGATTTAGCAATAAATATCTAATGGTTAGAAGGCCGTTAAGCTCGGTCACCTGACACGCATTAGGACCTGGTGCATTTGTCGTGTAGGTGATACAAGGTAACTTATACCAACCAATAAAATTCCAAGCAGCGGAAACGACACGGACGTGAGTCGAGTGATTATGGACGTCGACATGATACGACCTGGAAGAAAAGTACCACGTACGATGATGAACCGAAAGAATAAATTTGGCTTCATGGTCGAAGCGCGTCCAGTGGGATCTACATAAATTTATTTATTGATTCGTTTGATATGTTATTGCATTTCCGTTGCTGATTCTCTATATTATGCCTAATTAATCCAGAAACGTCAAACAGACAGTGTTACCAACACCCTTGGTACGTGTAAAGACTGCTTAGACGCCTCTTTTTTTGGTCACGACGTAAAACAAATTCCAGATTTCCACATGTTTTCGTTGAAGAACTATTAAGTCCGAAGATGTGAAGAAATTCACTCGTTTTAGCATGCACCTCATGACATCCGGACGCCACAAAAATCCGCAATGCCTTCGGAAATGGCTCGAATTCTTCTCTGCTCTCACTGTTAAACCAAAGAAAGGCGTGAGTTTTACGTCCTTGACGGACACATGAATATTAATGGTCTTAACACGCGAATATCTCGATGGCATCTGGCGTGGGACAAAATCTCGGAGGCGGAAAGTGTCTCGCCTTTGCGATTTCGGCACACAAAGGAACCAAAGGATAGAAGAAAAATTTGAAAAAGTGGGCGAAAAGCGACCCTGCTAGAAATGGTCAATTCCGATTTGCATCGGCGTTTGGTGGTGTTATCTATGCATATTGTGAACGGAGAAACGAAAAAAAATAAAAATAAAAATAACCGGTAGTGAAATATAATATGTTTGTTTAAGAGCGAGCTATGCCCACGCGTTTTGGATACAAAGTGAGAGAACTTGGGCGGAAAGTACGGTTTGTTTTGAGTGAATAAAGGAATAGTGATTTGCGGATTAAAATTGTTTTTTTCAAAGTTATAAAACTTGGTCAAAAATTAGCTTTCGGAAAAGGACTCTGATAAAGTTTGGAGTCACGTTAGCTAATCAAATGATTAAAATTCATGATTCCTGAATTTTGAATTTGCAATTTTCGTGTTATAAACTTAGAATTCCACGAGCAAGGCGATTCAGTCGTATCTCGATACTTTGTCGTCTTCATCGTCAGGCTCCCGCCTTTCACGTGGTCGTTTCCTCAGATCCATAGACTTCCATTGAGTTAGTCGTTTATCGGTAATCGTCGTTGTCAGACCAAGTGCACGTGTCTATCATGTTTAATCGCAGGTGTTTTCGCGTGAAATTTTTGTAATTTTCAAAATCGAGGTTTGAATAAAAAGTGAGGTCGCGCTGCAGAATAAACATTTAAATGTAATTTAATTAAATTCGACATCCAAGTGTGATTTTTCGTCTGTTTTTTGGTACCTTGTTAATTACTTAACAAATTACATAAATTAACGCAACAAGATTAGAAAAATCGAGTTCTTATGTAAATGACACTTCATGGGAAGAGTCTGATATTAAATTTCGATCGCTGCCGGCTTGACCTTTCTAGTTTTAACGAGGAACTAGTCGTGTGGTGCAACTCAACTATCTTCATAAATAATCTGTGCGGAATTGAAACTGCTTCATGCAGGAGTGTCTTTTGATGTGAAGATGAGACCGATCTCCACTTCGTTGTTTTTGTAGCGTTTGATTTGTTTCGTCACAACGCGAAGCAATCAAACAACCTTTCCAAATCGTGGCGAAAATGATCAGTAAAACCAGTGGCAAAACATTTTTATTGCTGTTTTGCAATCAGGCTTGGTCCATGCTCTAGAAAGAGGCTTTCGGAATGAAAATTGCTTTACGATAGTTGTACAGTGAAATGCTTTTAACGGAAAATGCATTTGTATGTCGTACGCATATTTTTTCTATCAGATCGTGTTTTAATGTAAATCGTTGAAACGGTCACAAAAATTTGTTTTGCCGTTCTAAAGTACCTCGTCGTTTAAAACTCGAATTTTCAGCAAAATGTTCAGCGGGTCTTTCCAAAGTTCGTTACGTAATGGTAGCTACTCCTCATCCGGCAATTCGAAAACCAACAAACTCCACCAACATGGTGCATGCAAAGGTACCGCTCACGGCACGGGTACCTACGTCAAAGACGGTGCTTTCCAGCGAACACCATCAAAAAGATACGCGAAACCGCCTGCAGTTCCCACCGAAAAAAACAAAAGTGCCAGCGTAAGCTCGGAGGGTTTTAGCGAATCCGATTCGTTAGACTCTTTAGGAGAAAAAAGTAAAAACTTGGGAAAAAATGACGTTTCCAGTCGATTGTACAAAAGTACCACCAAAGCATCGACGGCAAAGATGCGACACTTGGATATTTTTGATGTTGACGATGCGCCATGGACGAACGAACTACGAAAAGAATCGAAAAATAAAAACAAAAAATCTAAACGAAAAGAGAAAGAAAAACTGTTTGACGATAAAAAAAACCGAAACCGACGATTTCGGAAGTTATCCAACGTGGAGTGTGTCGAATACGGAGAAGTCGCTTTCGTTGCGGATAATAAAAAGTTTTCGGGGTTTTATCGGTTGCTAGATAAGAATACTTGTTTCAAAGATTTGACGGAAGTAACTGTACACATCTAACATTGTTAAAGATGTCGTTTTGATCGTTTTTTATTTTAGGCGAAAAGCGAGGAACATTTGGAAAAAGAGAAGCAATGGTTGGATACAGAAAAAGTTTGGTTGATGCATCGTGGTGGTTTCACCGCCGCCATGAAGGACACGTCCTCCACCACTGAACCCGGAAAAATTCGAATTCGTCTGGAACAAACCAAAGAAATATTGACAGTAGACGAAGACGACGTCGAAAAAGCTAATCCGCCCCAATTCGATCGAGCCGAAGATTTGGTGACTTTGCGTCATTTAAACGAGTCGAGTGTTTTACACACTCTGCGACAGCGATACGCGACTAATTTGATACACACATACGCGGGTAGTGGAACTCTTCTCGTGGTCAATCCGATGGCTCCTTTGGCGATTTATTCCGAAAAGGTGATGTTTTGTTTTGTTTTAACGAGAAGGAAAGTTAATTTTGTGGTGTTTATAGGTAGTGGCTCTCTTCAAAGGTTGCAAATGCGAGGATATGCCGCCTCACATCTACTCGATGGCTCAGTCTTGTTACCACGGAATGTTATCTTCTCGTCGCGACCAATCCCTAGTCTTCCTTGGTCGCTCCGGTTCCGGAAAAACGACCAATTTTCGTCATTGTATTCAGTATTTAGTAACCGCAGCAGGCTGTGTCAACAAGGTTCTTACTGTAGAAAAACTCACCGCTCTGTGGACGGTTCTCGAGAGCTTCGGCAATTGCAGGACTGTAATGAACACCAATGCCACACGTTTTACACAGATTTTCAGTTTGGATTTCGATCAAAGCGGTGTAATAGCGTCTGCGAGTATTCAGATTTTACTGTTGGAAAAAGCGAGGATAACAAGGAGGGTCGATGGAGAAACCACTTTTCATATAATGCAACGATTGTTGAGCGGTGTCGAAGGAAGTTTGAGGAAAGAGTTGTTTTTAGAGAATCTTTCGGGCAATGAAAACAACGCTTTTGTGAATTTGTCGCAGAAGCACGAAGATAAACAAAGAGCCCAAGCGGACTTTGTCAAAGTGTGCGGAGCTTTCAATGTTTTAGGAGTTAGCGAGAACGAACAGAAGTTGATTTTTGCCGTTTTGGCGGCGATTTACCATCTGGGAAATGCAGGAGCTGTGAAAGGTAAGTTGCGGAAGTTTGATAACATACTGTTTTTTTACCGACTCATTGTCAGTAATGCAACGTTGAGGATGGATGACTCATCGTTCTCTTCATTAATTATTTTAATCTTCAATTTTATTCTCCGCCGATTGAATATATTTTTTTTTGTGCTGAAATCGCTAATTTATCAAGATTAGGTAATGTTTTTTTGCCCGGATTAGCTAAGACGGAACTGAAAATCGTGTTTTCTTTAAACGAATGATCTGACGAAGTTAATTGATATTATTACTTTATAATCAATGCCCGTAGTGGGCTAATCCGTAGGATGTAACCTTCTCTTGGTTTTCAACTAAACAAAATTTATTGGAATTGTCATACGACTAGCATATTAATGTGTTGATTACACAGAGTAATCTTGATTTATTATAGTTTTTCTTTTTTGTTCATAGCGGGCACGTCCAACAACCGCTACCAATTTGCCAGTCCTCAAGCCGCCCAACGCGCCGCGACGCTCTTAGGCACCACCGTCGAAGAACTGTCTCGTGTCATCTTTGGTCTCTCTTCTGGTGGAATGGTCACGCCGAACACACCTCGAGCACCTTTTCGTACCCCGTCACCCATCGATAAAGGCTTAGAACGTGAAGCCGTCGGCGTGGAAGCCATCGAGGGCATGGTAATGGGACTGTACGCCGAAGTGTTTAATTGTATCGCGTCTTTGATCAACCGTTCGATATCGGCGTCTTCTCACACCGTTTCCAGTATCTTGCTAGTCGATACGCCCGGATTTCAGAATCCTGCGACCTGTGGACGTCAAGCGGGAGCGACTTTTGAAGATTTGTGTCATAATTACTTGCAAGAACGATTGCAATTGCTGTTTCATCACACCAATTTGGTGGCGCCTAAAGATAGATACTTGCAGGAGAATATAGATTTCGTCTGTGATGAAAACGAAAACGAGAATTTGATCAATCCCACGCCGTTGGTAAATCTTTTGGATAAAACAGCACAGAACAGCGTGGTAATTTGGTTGGTTGTACGAGAGAATCTCGAATTTTTCATTGTTTGTGTTTAGGTAAGAACGTCTCAGACGGATTTACACGAAGGTGACCGCCGCGGTTTACTATGGCTGCTCGACGAAGAAGCCATTTATCCCGGATCCACGGACGATTCGTTCTTAGAAAGGTTATTCACTCATTACGGCGACCGTGACCATCAACTTCTTTTACGGAAGGCTCCAGGAAATAATCAGTTCATCCTTCAACACTTGCAGGGTACGAATCCCGTGTTGTATACTGCCAAAGGTTGGTTGAAACATAGTAGAGAAAATCCCATCGCAAGGGCTGCCGTCACCGTGTTGCAAGAGAGTTGCAAGTATGTACGATGCATTGTCTTTTATTTTCGGTTAACACGATGAATTTTCAGAGAGGACCTGAGTAAACTTTTTGTGAGCGTCAGGGGATTGGGGGCGACGAGTTTCAGTGGTTCATTGGTGGGGATCGAAGGATCACAGTCTTTGAGGAGAGCGTCGAGTATCAGAAGAACTTTTACAGCAGGAACGGCGGCCATTAAACGGAAGAGTATTTGTTTGCAGGTGTGTGTGTGTGTGTTTTTTTTTAATTTGTAGTTTTGTTCTAAATCTAAACCAGAGATTTTGGCTGATATTTTGAGAAATACGTAGTGTTGTAAACCTTGTGTTTATTTAAATGTTGGTCACAATGCTATCCACCGAGTGTGAGATAACAGGGAGAGGACCGGTTTTTCAAACGTTGGTTGGCGTCAATTAGAATTTTTGATCATTTGTATTATGCACTGATCGGTTCACTAGGTAATTTCCGCAAATTGTCGCATGACCTTGCGTTAAGGGGAGATATTTGTCTAACAGTATTAGGGATTGCAAGACTGGGCGAGGAGGTCTGCCAACATATTGTGAGTTCAAAAAATCAAAAATCGCCAAGACGTTTTCATTCGATCTTCCTTTATTTATGCAACCAACAATGTCTTATAGTTGATGTACGTCTAACCAAATTTTGCCTTCAGGTTTAAGAATTATGGAATTTACCGTCATTTTTAATGGTTCACTGGTTTTCGCGTTGAGTTTGAATTTAAAATTCCTGAGTAACGAAAACAACGCCACTTTTACCACCATCAGTCCAAATCGTTTTCCTGAAAAGTATTGTTTACTTTTAGGATGATTTGACAATGCTTTATTCATACCGATGCAAATTCTTGGCCCTTCTCCAAAAGGGAGATGCGCATAATGATCTCTGGAAGTTTTATTTGCATCATTAAATCGTTCAGGCTCGAACATTTGGGGATCCGGATAGTAGTCTTCGTCGTAATGAATTGCGTAGTTTGGTATTATAACAATAGTTCCTTTTTCAATCGTGACGTCGTCGTTTGGGATGACATAGTTTTTAGTACATCGCCTAGTTATGTACATGATCGGTGGATATTTTCTCATGGTTTCTTAAAAAATAAAATAAAAAATAACGTTGAAATTGAAATATTCTAAACGACTTACCGTCAATAATCTGGTTCAAATATTTCGCGTCTAACAACGCTTCGTAGGTGACTTCATCGTGTTTGCGCATCACTGCGCTGATTTCTTCTCGTGCTTTATCCTGAATTTCTTGATTTTTAGCGAGTTCGTATAGAGCGAAAGTCGTCGCAAGGGTCGATGTTTCGTAACCGGCCAAGAAAAAAATAAGACACTGGGCAGCTATTTCTTCGATGGTTAACAATCGTTTCTCGTATAATTCAATGAGAACTTGCATAAAGTCTTGCTTGGAATACGTCCCTTGTCTGTAATTCACACAGGCTCTAGTGAGTTTCAAGAAAAAACTCGATACCTCTTTCGGATAATGTTTGACGCGCAAAATTCGAGCCGCTTTTGGAAACATAGACGCCATCATCAACTTGAAAAGCGAGAAACGTGACATTTCCGGACATTTTTTTGTACAAAATTCGAACGGTGAGTCGTCATTGAACATGCCACATTCTAAACCAAAAGCGCAGGATCCGATATTATCGACGGTAAAACAAGAAATGATTTTTTCGACGTCGATGGAAGTTTCTTCGCGGACTTTCTTCAAGAGATTTTCCGCGCAGTCTGCCATTATCGGGAACATAGTTTTGATTTTGCTCGAGGTGAAAGAAGGGTTCAGTTTGTTTCTGAGGGTCTTCCACTGTGGGCCGCCTATGTAGAGGAGATGGGCGCTCAAGGGGTCGTCTTTTTCGTTGTAATAAACGCCACGATCGTCGAAGTGGGCGAAATCTTTAGTGAGAATGGCTTTCACGTAATCCAAGTCTATGACGAGATAGAACGGTTTTGTCAGGATGTAGATTCCACCGTGTTTCCATCCGTTTTTCTTCATTTCGTTGTAAAATTTTTGGAGAATGAAGCCCGGTTTCTCTTTGAGTTGATAAAGATTTATGTTGCCGAGAGGAGTTCGTGGTGGCAAATACGGAAGATTTCTTTTTTTCCAGTAATTGAATTTCCATTTGGAAAACGCGATCAGAGCAACAAATAGAAGAAGAATAATTACGACTATTTCCACTAATACCACCATGTTCGGAAGAGAAATTGTAACTATTCGTGTTTGCTAACTTGCTCGTTAAACGATTAAGCACATCGAAAATCGTAAATTGTAGTTTTAACCGATAACGATGAGATAACTGCTGTAATTTATGTCTTGTAGGTTTCAGTTTTTGTTTTTTTTTTTTTAATGAAAAAATGCAAAGCTAAACTTTATTTTACGATGTTTTGTGTATTGCATATTCTGTTTCTTTTTCAGACCAAGTTTACGGTGGACGGTTTGGTCGAAACTCTTCGTCGAACGCGTCTCCGCTTCGTCCACTGCCTTCTACCACAACACAACGCCGGTTTCAGCGAAGCGTTGGCTGTCAAAACCAGCCTAGGTCAACCCGAAGATGCCTTGATGAACGTCCCTCTTTTACGTTCGCAAATTCGCGGAGGCCAAACTCTCGACTCGGTCCGTCTCTGTAAACAAGGATTTCCGAACTTTTTGCCTCTGGGCGAATTCAGAAGACGATTCAGACTTTTGGCAGGCGATAATAAAATCGCGAGTCCAGTTCTGGACGAAAGGAAGGCCGTCGAAGACATGTTGTTGACTGTAGATTTGGAACTCTCGAGTTACAGAGTCGGCTTAAGTCAGGTAATTTTTGATAGAGTTTTCGTTGTTTATGTGGGAATAAATTACCCGCAACGACCGGTTTTGATGTGGTCGTCATTTTTTTCGCTAACTGTATATACCTGTAGACCATAAAATAACATTCAGTGTTTTGTAATAAGATATTTTTTCACACACGCGAATGGAAAGTACCGGTTCTGATTGATCGATGTTTTTCCACAATATCTAACTGTTGAGCCCTACAGGTGAGTAATCTACTTTCACAGCACACCCTCATCCGAAAGAGTGCGTTGACATTGACTTTCACCCGAGATGATGGGAATGTGTGCCGTTTGTTTTGTTGTCTGATTGCACCATAAAGGTGCAGACGTTCTTGTTGTTGATGAAGAAGAAAGGTTTGCAATTTCAAACCGGTCCGACCTCCATTTATCCGTGATCGGCGATCGCGAGATGTTTTTCTGCATAAGACGTGGTATATTCTCGTTTGGTTTCTTTACCGTTAAAAAGGTTTTTGGTTTTGAGGTCACTATATGTATATGAGAGTTATTTTCTTTTCAAGTCAAAAACTAGCAAATTGTATAATCAAAACGAATTGATGCACGTCCCTTGTGGTTGCACGCTTTTCTGTGGTTCGTATCGTTGATGATTTGTTTTTGACGTTAATCGACCTTGCCATTGTTCTTTGTTTGAGCAGTGTTATTTATAAAAAAAATCTTCATACTGACTTCTTTATTCATAGAGTTGAAGATGGAAAAAAAATTAAGTTATTATTTTTGTAAAGATGTTTGATTAATTTGGAGCCAGCGAAAGCGTCCAGAAATGATTTATTAAATTATTCACAATAAATGAAAGTTGAGCCAGAAACTTGATTCGTTATACATATAGAAAAACTGAAACACTAAAACATTGTTGTGGAAGTAGTTTTATTTCGTGCTGTAGAAATAAATTTCTACATTAGATGATAGTGTTTTTAGCGTTTTTACCATAAGATATGTAAAATATACTAAATGTTTCGGACAAAAATAATTAATTTTTAGGCACAAAAACAAAAGTTTTTATGGTCATTAAAATTAGTCATAATAAACGGAAAGAAAGTGTCCAAGCATTTTTTAGCTATTTTTTTAATATCTTTTTTTATAATGTAAAAATGCAGAAGACAGAATATGTAATTTTCTTTAGAAGATCTACAATAAAAGTAAAAGAACAAATTACAATGCTTCAGAGGAACTGGTTCTTATTAAATAATTAAAATATCGACGTCAACTTTTCAAGTTAATAACGACTCAGCTTAACAAGTGTCTTGAAGTGAAAGGTCGTAACTGTAAAATAATACCATTGGAAAAAAACTCGGATTACACATCTCCTCGACATCTTCATTTTCCCACTGTAACAAGAAACCAAAATAAAATTTCGTTCGCAAATTTCTTCACCGTTGCCGGTGAAACGCCATAAATCGTTTCTTTTTGTCGTTTTTTGGAAACACATGATGTGGGTGGTCTTATTTTAGATAGCACTTTCACCCTAAAGAACACACCTTCATTTTTTATTGATGGAATTTTTTTGTAGCACATTTATTAAAAAAATCCGTCGTGTGGAATTTAATCAAAAATTGTCGTGATGATGGGTGCAATGGTGTATGACGTAATCGAATACATTTAATTAAAAGCCTGTCACGGATCAACTGATAAAAACAGTTATGAGGTGTTTCCGGTGTAGCATGCGGGCCTACTTTTATTCAATACTGCACATACCTGTGCATGGATGACCCATGACCCCGCTATCGCGAACGCCGATGGTTTCCTGGCCGATTTGTCATATGGCAAACGGTGATTTCCGCGGCCTCGATTGCGAGAAGTGTTTGTGATGTAAGCAATCAAGTGTGATTGTTTCTTGATTGGTAAATTTACACATTAATTCGTAGAGAATGGATTTTTTCTCACTAAAAATAGGTCAAAAAGCAATAGGACCCGGTCGAATTTCCATGGGTAAAAAAAAACTGGTTCATTAGAAAGAAGCGTACGTTTACGATGTATGTGCATTTTAAATTAATGACTTGCATTTTAAGAATATGCCTGAAGTTTAATTTCCAAATTTTTGCTTACTAAAAAAATGGTGCTAGTGATAATCTTGGTAGTTTTTGTCTCAAAAATTGTAATTTACGTCTAATTTCAAAAATATTTGCCATTGTTTTATTTATTTTAAGAAAGTCTGGTTTTATAGAATTCCCGCACATTATTTGCCAATTTCCTCGAGGTAAAAGGTAAAATTGTCTCAATTAGTGCGTCGCTGCTAATTCAGTAAATATTGGGTCGGCGTTTATAAGTCATTAGATACTAGTTGTTATCATTTTATTAACGGATAAGTTAACAGAGAAAGCTAAGTTTGATTTGTCGAATTGGTTTTTAACTGTAGAGAAACTCTAGACATATCTTAATATGTTGCTAGGTTTAAAACTACAATTAAACGGTTCTTTATTTTTTCTAAAATTCATAGAGTTTAATTCAATGTTTTCGTTGTATTTGCAGCACCACGGTCTTTATTGTTGATGCAATAACAACGGTAGATGGTTGATGATTTTCACATAGAGAGTACCTTGTTGTATTATTAATTATTATCAGTCATTATGTAGATTATCAATGCATAATTATGACTTTATATAATAAACTCTAAACTACCGTGAGCGTTTACATTAAATTTCTTTAGAATTGTATTCTCTGTTTTATAACGACGTGACCGGATACGTGAATTTTTTACGTGAAAGTGGTATCCCGCGTATAAATCTGATTGTTTGAAGACTCATAAAATACATTGATCACCATAAGGTCATTTTAGATTGATGAGAAACACAAATTCGTGAGAAGAGAGAGTAAAATCGTACGAAATGTGTAATTACTAATTACAATTTCAGAACGTAGGGTGTGTTTAATAATTATGTGGTCTTCTTATTAAATGTTGGATCTGTACAATAAAAGCAAGAAGTAGTTCCGGCCGGTTGCTGTTCGAGCGACTGGTTTTTCTCCAGAACAAAATCGGGTCAACGTTGAAATTGGCAGAGTATATACTATAGAGGAAATGGGGCCGCGCAGTCGTTTTATTTCGTTTTTGTAAAGTCACGGTGCTGATACAAAAACACTTGCCGTTTCTGGTCTGATCCACATATTTTATAAAATATGAAGCTCGTTGCGTCTTTTCAATAGTTCTTTCGCCTCATGATTTAATTCGTTTCTTCCCCTCCTCTTGTTCGTCTCAAGATCAATCGGACCAGTTCTGTATGATAACGTGGCCGTTGACCTCGCAACAGGTTCATCACGATTTGCATCGGTAAAAATCGATGGGTACCGCTAATAGGCCTTTCTAATCTGAAGGAGCGTCTCGACGCCACCTGCTGGAAACTTCGGACCGGTCTTCTCTTCAGTAGTCGCGTGACCGCCAAGTGAAACGCAGCGGTGAGTGGTGTGATGCGCGTGAAAATGTACTGACGATGATGGCGACCAAGTGCAAACCGGTCAACAAACCTCTTCAAAAAAAATGGACGAAAAAAAGCGAACATATTTACGAGAATTTGACGTACAAGAAAAAGGATAACGTCGACAATAAATTGAAAATCGTCATCGATAACTTCGATAAGATTTTGGATGAGTATAAGGCACCGACGGTGACGTCTCTCACGACGAAAATACCCAAGTTGCAGAAAGCTAAGACATGCAGCATCATCGAATCGAAGTGCATCTTGAAAAAGAGTCTCTCGCAACCGTTGGAGGGCTCTAGTAAAATGTCGAAAACCAAAACTAAAAGTCTCTCGGAGATTCCTCAGACTAAAACGCTCAAAGTTAAGACGACTAGCATGCTTGAAATCCCTCAACAACCTCTACCGGACAAAGAATGTTCAAAAGTTAAAGAAGCGGTTCAAAGGATCAATCGTTTAAACAAAGCGAAAAGTACTTTGGACGTTAGTAATCAGGAACCGAGAAAAGTCAGTAAGATTCCGGTCAAAACTCCTTCCTTAAGAAAAACTTTTCCTAGCACTCCCTCCGGTCTGAACTGTTTAGATCGTCAAGGCAGCGGCAGCGCTAAGAAAAGCATCAAGTTGCCCTTACCGTCTTCCAACATGAAGCGAGATTTCGTTAATAAATCCCCCAAAGTGAAGAGCGTCAAGGATGTCGTACAAAAACTGGAAGGAAACAAGTCGGAAAACACCAACGGAAAAAACGAACAAACTTCCGAACCGGAAATTAAACTAGATTTTAAAATCGTCGAGGATTTCATCGAACATTTGAAAACGAGCGACAAGGATTTTTACCTGGAATCGACGAAAGACGTCGCTTTCGAGAAAGACAAGCTGAATTACAATTCGGACGATAATTCTGACGATTCTGGAAACATTTCCAACGAGAACGAAATGGACTGTGAAGATGTCGGACCAGAAAAGGTAGAAACCGCATTGACGTTACGAAGATCATCGTTTTCAGTTATCTCTGATCGGGTTTTGTATACCGTGAACCAAATGCTCATTTTTTCCTTGTTTTCGACTTCTGGCAGTGCATGTGTGAATGATTTTGTATTCGTGTGATGAAGGTCACTACCATTTGCGACACGCGAGATGTTTACCAGAAAACTGAGTTCTTCTAGTCGGATTGTAGTAATTATTATCTGAGACGGCGTTAAATAAACATCGAGGTTACGCTACTGTAACAGAATTCGTCCGACAATCGGAAATCGCAAATTTTCGTTCAAAACGATATAATTTTTCCAATAAATAGAAATCTTCGTTGTTTTTTCATGGGAAGTTTATGTTTGTGTATATTTTATGGTTATTGTAGATTAAAAAGTTTGGAAAGTACACGGCGGCGGAATGTTTGGTTGAAGAAAATGATTACGTTGTTTGTCAATTCCGAAACTTTCAAAATTATGAAATGTTAAAGTGCATCTTCGTTATATCTTGACGTAATCACGTGTTGGGTGTTCTTTTCGTTAAGCTAATTGAAAGGGTGCTCTTGGAATACAAATTTAAAACTAATTCACTTCTTCTGCTTGACTTTCCCCGACGAATGTAAATACATTAAATAAAATAAAGTGCTTTCACAATCGTAACACTTGGCAATCCCACAGAAAAATTGCAAAGTCCAAAAGCCAACTTTTCCGAACAACCGAAATTAAAACAATTCTTTTCAATTAGCACAAAGTTAATACAATTTTTATGTTTCTGTCTATACATAATAACGTAAAAACTTTCGCCGCGTTACTCTAAAAACACGCTCGATAAAAATTAAAAATAACCGAGTAATTTATGTAGAAACATTTCCAAACAATTGCCAGTAAGCTTACGAAATTCAAAAGTATAGAATTTCACGCCTAATGTCCCCGGAACAGCTCACTTAAAATCCAAAATAGCCCACTCTTTGGCAGCTCCGCATGTTGATAGAGTACTCCAATTTTTTCATGTTTTCAGATCTTCTTCCGTAATGGCGTGTTATCCCAACTGGAATCGCAAAGAGATGAACGTCTTGCAGGAATGGTGGTTAATCTTCAGGCCCACTGCCGTGGTTATTTGGCACGACGTCGCCTGGCCCAACGGAAACTTCAAGATTTGGCGGTACGTTGCATCCAGAGAAACGTGAGAAAATTCTTGATGGTCAGAGATTGGCCGTGGTGGCGACTTCTGGTGAGAGTTACGCCGCTTTTGAACGTTCATCGGACGGAAGAGGAGCTCAGGATGAAAACGGTACGAAAGAATTTATTATTGATGTAGCAATTTTTTCGTTTCTCTAATAAATGTAGGGTGCGAAATTCAAATATTAAATTTTGAAGCCGATTGAATGACGAACATTCAATTAGAAGAATTTCCATTGTTTTCGACGAATTTTATACTCTAAATGAACGACACGCTTTCTACACTTCCTGTGAAGATAATACATGTAATTGGTAAAGGTCAGGGTCATGATCTCGATACCAGCCCTGACCTGTCCATTTAATAATTTACGCTTTAGGTTCGGTGCCAAAATTTCCTGTCCCAGTTTTTATCCATATGTGCCAAAAATCTTCAGTAATTTTCCTCCTGTTTCAGGACGAACTGGAAGCCCTGAAAAGCAAACTGGAAAAGCTCGAGAGCGACAGGACAACTTTAAAGCACGAAAATGACAAATTAGAAGCCAAAGTGAGTGTGCTTATATTTTTAATTTTTTTTGTTGAAATCGTGTCGCTGTTTTGTCAGTTCAACGACCTTGACGGTGGATTTGGCAACGAAGCCAACTTTTTGGGGCAGTCGCCCAAAACATTTTGGTTGCAGTTGCAAGCCAATCATTCACTCTGGCGCCCTATTAAAAATTTTGAATGTGAGAGGAAAAAGTATGGAAATTTTGGTCATCGGCCAATGGCGGTTTAATTTTAAAACGCATTTTTTGCGTTGACAGAGGAGTATTGTTTGTGTGGGTGGGCGTTTACTATTTACGATTACGCGAAGTAATTTGTCAACGTGCATTTTGTTATTTATTTTGTTATTTTCTAAATTTTAAGTGTTGCTCGTAATAAACACATCTTTTTGATATGGACCGTTTCCGTTGAGAATTCGGCCCAAGTTGAAACTCGACTTGTTTATACTGTTATCGCCGGCCTGAGAGTTTGCGTCTCTAAATGTTCAACCACTTGTCAGCAGAGCCATATGTTTCAGGAAACGCGGAAACCACCTAGTTTTTCTTTCTCAACACGTGCTCTTTACGTTTTTACAAGCATATATCAAGAATGAATCGCTCTAATTTTAACCACCTCAGCATCAGCCGGCAGCCGTCGTTCGCTCGTTCCATGTCGTTATTTTAAATCACACACACGCCAATTCGCCAGTAGCGATCCGCGCTTCTCGCCGCGTCCACGCTCCAAAAATTTTGGAAAACCGCATCAAAATTCCGCATACACAACATGCCGCTCACGCCGTCAAACTTTTCCGCTTCGTCTTTCTTCCGCTCGTCTAGCTGCGGTAGCGACGCTTCTTTCCCTCTCAGTTCTTCCTCCAGCTTGGCGGGTTTGCCGCCTCCGTCACCTTCTCGCCGCTTCACCCCCATTCGTCGCGGTTTTTCCGAGTCGCCCTCCATCATGTTCCACACGAGACCGTTGAGGAATTTAACGGTGGTCTCGAGATCGCCGTCTCCGTATTCCTCGAGATCGGGGAGTGTACCGAGAAGGGTATTCCCTCAAGTCGGGGCCACTTCTGACGTCGAGGAACTCTACGGTAAAGAAGAGTCGCCGGTGGTGCTCGACGCAAACTTGAGTTTCGTCTTGGGATGTAAAGGGAAGATGAAGCAGAGGTTGACGGCCGTTCCCGCACATCAAGAAGCGAAGACGGCGTCGAACGTGTTAACTAATAAAATCGCGAATTTTTTAAGAAAAACGGATCATGTGATGGACGAGTGGAAAAGGTTGGGGCATAAAGATGAAGATAGTCTGTATGATCTGAGAAGAGCGAGGGATCAAAGGGCGGGGAGGTCGAGGAGTGCTACGAACATTTTGATTAAGGGCTTCCAGTTGTACAGTCGGTCGAGCAGCTGCAGTAGGTCGTCGATTGCGAGGGATTACTCTCTCGAAGATTGCACCGAAGCAGAAGCAGATGAGGTATCGTGAAGAAAATTAAATGTGACACTATTAAGAGGGATGTCTTAAGAACGGCTATTTCCCGGACGGAAGTACAAATTGTAATCGAAATTACTGTTTAGCGGGGTGCAACTATTTATCGGGAAGTGAAAAAAAAAAAGAAAACAAAAAACGTAAATCGATACGTTAGTTCCTACTATGATGTAATAAGATAATTTAAACGGGCTTACAAAATTTAGTGTTGGCGGCTCTGCCTCTTAACCGGTGTTTTTGATAATTTGTGACAGTTCGGAAAAAATCGATTGATAACAGAGGTACCAACATTGTAAACGGTTGTGTTGGCTGTTTGCCAATGGAGCATTAACGGTTAATTTCATCATCATAAAATCATAAAATAAAATTAAAAAAAAATGTGGAAACCATAGCTGATGTCGTAATAATTCAGTTTCTTGTACGATATGTTAGGAATAGACAAATCCACGAAATCCGAAATGTAATCACAAAAGTTCAGAACAAATTTTAAATTCTGTTCTTCGTTTTTACAGTAGAAGGATGATTAAAAGGAAATTAAAGTATGAATAAGTAAGCTGTCTTCCGCCTTTTAATAAAATGAGATATCTTCTTAACAATAACAAAGTGGTTGGCAGTATTTTTTCCACTTTCAACTTTCTGGCTGGGATCACTTACTCCCATTTTATTTATCACAAATAAATCTAGGTGACTGTCCTAACAACACCAGACGATTAAAATTCTTGCCAAATCCGCTTTAATAAAATTAAGGAAATTAAAAAAAAACTGCGACCAGTTTCTTTTGGACTTTCGTCGTGAAAAAGTGCTCGAATTTTGACGCAAATGTCGTTTCACAAAGTAAGAAGTGTTCGTGTTACAAAGAACATCATCGTAACGACCTGACCTGATGAACACGACGACTTTAATTTTTGTGGTGTTTTTTTAACACTGAACTTAAATAGTATTTTTTTACGTGGTAAAAACGGTTTTGTTAAGAGTGAGCTAAAAATAACGCTGCTCAATTGCTGGTGTACGTAAAAGCGTAAACGTTTTATTTGCTTTTCCGATTAATTGATTAGTTGAAAATGGCACGTTTTACAATGTGTTTTATTTTCGGCAACTGTAATGCGTTTGTTGTTGGACGATTTACACTTTTTGGTCTGTATAAAAGAGAAAAACAACTACATTAACGGCAAAAATAAATAGAATATAAATAGACGCGCCGAAAGTCCGACGCGCGTCGAGTTAAAAATACTATAAATTAAAAAACCGACAACAAAAGTTGTCACATCTACGACTGTTGAGTAAAACAATGAACGAAGGAATTTTGTAGGTGTTATGGCATTAAATTTGCAATTGAATTTTTTCAGCTAAGCGAAATGACAGCCGACTTGGCCGAGGAGCACTCGACCTCGACGTTGGCCACGGAGCGTCTGGACGCCGAAACGTCGGAACGTATTCGTCTGGAACGGGAACTGTCCGAAATACAACATAAAAACAAAGAATTACAACAGTCATCCGAACGTTTAGAAATGGAACTTTTATATGCCAGATCCGATCTCAACGGTATCTCCGAAGAGGACGAGGATGGCGACGTTGACGGCGGTGTTTACAAGCAACGGTACGAAAGGGCCGTCCGAGAATTGGAGTTTACCAAACGTCGCTTGCAACAACAACACGAGGACGATTTGGAGCAGTTGGTCGGTTTGAAAAAGCAACTAGAAAAGAAGGTAAAAACATGGGAATGTTTGCAAAACACGATGCGTACGTTATGTGTTATGTAATGTAAACATTTGATAAATTTTACGATGTGAAATTCACGGTTTTGTTCGTTTCAGTTGACGGATGCGTACGAAGAAGTTGAAGAACAGAGACAAGTCGTCGGCCAGTGGAAACGAAAAGTGCAGAAATTGACGGGGGAAATGAACGATTTAAGACTGCTGTTAGAAGAACAGAGCGCACGGAATAATTTACTCGAAAAGAAACAAAGAAAGTTCGATTCGGAAACGCAGACGTTGCAAGATGAACTCAAAAAAGAAAAGCAAGCAAAAGAAAGACTTTCACGAGAAAAGGAAATGATCATGGCGGAAAAATACTCCATCGAGAGTAGTTTGGCGGTAAATTTAATAACAGTCGTGCAAATATCGATTTTTATCATGTTTTTATTTTTCAGGACACCCGCCTCGAATTGGATCTTAAAGAAGAAAAAGTCAACTCCCTCCAGCGCGAATTGGAAGAAATTACTTGCGGAGGCAAAACCGAAGAAGAAGTGACTTTGCTTCGCCGTCAAAAGATTGACTGCGAACGTCGTCTCCAAGACCAAGAAGAAGAACTTGATGAACTTGCCGGACAAGTCCAACTACTCGAGCAAGCAAAACTACGTTTGGAGATGTCTTTGGAATCGATGCGGAAAGAATCGAAGAAAGATTCTCAAATGCGCGACGAGGAATTGGAGGAAGTTCGTTGCAACGCTCAGAAGAAAGTAAAAGCTTTGGAAGCGCAATTGGAAAACGAACACGAAGAAAGAACTTTACTTCTGCGAGAGAAACACGAATTGGAGCGGAGATTAGCCGCCGCGGCTGAATTAGAAAGGAACGATAGAGCCGGCGACGAAGCGCTCTTGCAAAGATTGAAGAGGGATTTGAAGAGAACCAAGGTGCTGCTGAGGGACACTCAGACCCAGCTCGAGCGACAAAAAGCGGACAATCCCGGCAAAGCCATGATCAGACAGTTGAGGAACCAACTGGAGGATCTGGAATGTGCGAGAGTGGTGGCCGTGAAGACGAAGCAAAGCTTGGAAGCGGACTTGTCCGAAACGCAAGCTTCTTTAGAGGAAGCGAACCGTCTGAAACACGAAGCAGAACAAAAAGTTACCGTGTTAACGAGAGAGAAGAGCGATCTGCAGAATCAACTGGAAGAAAACGAAGAAGAGTTGGCCGAAGTTCTTAAGAAGTACAAGGCAGCTGTACAACAGATGTCGCTGGATCAGATCGCTTTACAAGAACAAGTGTCGTTGGTGTCGGAACTCGAAGTGGAAAGGAACCAGTTGAGGGAACAGTTGGCGGAGTTGACGACCAAGTTGGAGTCCGTCGAAAGTATGGGAGACGCCTCGTCGAATTTGCTGGTAAAAAGGTGAGTCTCGAATTTGTGTGTAAACATTGTTTGTTGAATTCGAGTCGTTTTACAGAACCGAACTAAAAGTAAAGGAACTAGAATCCAAACTTGAACTGGAACAGACAACTAAAGGTCGCTTAGAAGTACAAATAACACGACTAAAAGAAGCCGTCGACAAACTCCAATCGGAGTTGGCGACGTCACGAGTACGCGAGCAACAAAGCCAAGACCAAATCAGAAAACTACAACGAAACGTGCGCGAAGTTAAAGAAGAACTTAACAACAGTCTAGTAAAAGAATCGGAAGTGATACAGAAAAAGAAAGAACTAGAGAAGCGGTACGAAGCTCTCGAAGCAGAAACTTCAACGGCAAGAACAGACCTGAAGCTGGCGCTAAAACGGATCGAAGATTTACAAGCGGCCATTCAAGGAGAACTCGAGAACAGCACCTCGGATATTTCCGATAGGTAAAATTCACATTAGTTTGCTGCTAAAACTGAGTTTGTTTTTTTTTTTTTTTTGTTTTTCAGCGAACAAGATACTTATAGTTCCGACGAATCAGTGAGTACTTTCCTGGCGAATAATAGGTCGTTGACGAACGATTTAAAGAGCACGAGTCGTTCGAGCACGTTGAGTACTCTAGGAAAGGAATCGTCGTATGCCTGAGTGGCGGCGAACGTCTGCAGGACCATATCGATGACCTTCTGCAGACAAGAGGAAGAAGGCGCTTCTGATTACGTTTAGTATTTATGACGATCAGATTTCTTTTTTTGTGATAAGACTGAGATGATTTTGACAAGTTTTTATACGAAGGTACTTAGCTACGCAAGTGTAATCAAAATGTTGACGCAATCAAACTCCTAAAAGGGGGCCAGGTTACTTTTACTTGTTTTTTAATTCGGCGTATGAATTGTAATTATTTGTGTATAAACGACTTTTATTCAACATGCCGTTGATATATTCTTTATAGACATGTTCTTTGTACATAATTATATACGCTTCATATGTTTATAGTAATCAGTCAATGTATTATAGCAATTGGAACGTAAATGTTAGGTTTTAAATTTTATAAGTCGCTGTACCTAGAGAATTTACCATATTCTGTATTATAATTTCAATGTTGTGGAAATATATTGTTTACAATATTTATTTTTCCTTTATACGAATATTTGAAAAAAAATGCTGACGGTGACGAGATAGTATTACTTTTCAAGTTTTCAATTTTGAATTTGCATAAACCATATCAACAACCTAATAGAACTAAACACCCTAATTTTTTTATTTATTTATTTTTTTTTTCGAAATAAATAATACGGAATATGCGTTCGTGCGATCTTTAATTAGCTGTTTATTTAAATTTTGAATTGAATTTACGATGATAAAAGATATAGCTTAATTATTTTGAATGAAATTTGATAAAACCGGTGAGATATGCTGACAGTTTCCCATTAGAGGTCGCTGCTGTGCATTTTGACGTTTCAAAATTTTCGCATAACCAAATAAGGGATTTCCGTCTTATTTCGTGAACTAGATATGTGGTGCATCTAGATAAACAACAAAATACCGCAAATTCATGCACCAATCAATGTAAATAGTTTTCTAAGACGTTAGCAATAAAGTGAAATAAAGGTGAGTACGTGTGTGGCAGCCTCTTAAACATGACGTTTTTAGGTTATGTTTAGTTTTGATAACCGTTTATGTCGAAATTTCAGATGTCTTTCCGTGTAGTCCGTAGTTCAAAGTTTCGTCACGTTTACGGACAAGCCCTTAAACGAGAGCAATGTTACGATAACATAAGAGTGAGCAAGAGTTCATGGGACGCCACATTTTGTGCAGTCAACCCCAAATTTCTGGCCATCATCGTCGAAAGTGCCGGCGGAGGGGCTTTCATCGTTCTACCTCATAACAAGGTACACGAAGCACGCTCATAAATTATTCATTGCCCATAGAAAGTTGAAATTGAACGAATTTGAGCAAAACCGTGTGAATCATTCGGGTTAAAAAATGCACGATCCTATTTATAGAACGCGTTTATTTTCGAGCAAAACGTCTCTATATTCAGTTTTTGAGAGGTTGCCAAGTGTTGCAATTTTCGCGCCTTGTACCAACAACGTCTTTGTTTTTTAGGTGGGTCGTTTGGCCGCCGACCATCCTCTCGTAGGAGGCCACAAAGGCCCAGTCTTGGACATAGCGTGGTGTCCTCACAACGATAACGTTATAGCTAGCGGTTCAGAAGACTGCGTCGTCAAAGTATGGCACATACCGGACGGAGGCCTTATCAAAACGTTGACGGAGCCCATAGTGGATTTAGTCTGCCACCAAAGACGTGTCGGCCTAGTGCTGTGGCATCCCACGGCTTTAAACGTTTTACTGACGGCTGGAAGCGACAACCAAGTCGTCATTTGGAACGTCGGAACGGGCGAAGCTCTCGTGAAGATCGACTGTCATCCGGATATCGTTTACAGTGCATGTTTTAATTGGGACGGATCGCAGTTATTGACGACTTGCAAAGACAAGAAAATTAGAATTATAAATCCTAGAACCGGAGAAGTCGAATCTGACGCGATCTGCCACGAAGGTAACAAACAAACAAACATGAAAGCTTCGTTTTCGACGATGTATTTCAGGTTCTAAAGCCACACGTGCAATCTTCCTTCGGCACGGTCTGGTGTTCACGACGGGCTTTTCTAAAATGTCGGAGCGACAATACAGTCTTCGAACCCCCGACGCCCTCAACGAGCCTATCGTCATGGTGGAATTGGACACTTCGAACGGCGTCATGTTCCCACTTTACGATCCCGACACGAATTTAGTATATTTATGCGGCAAGGGCGACTCCGTCATTCGCTATTTCGAAATCACTGCGGAACCACCTTTCGTCCATTACATCAACACTTTTCAAACACCCGACCCTCAAAGAGGCATAGGAATGATGCCGAAGAGAGGATGCGACGTCACCTCGTGCGAAATTTCGAGGTTTTATAGGTTAAACAACTCCGGCCTGTGTCAAGTGATAACGATGACCGTACCGAGAAAGTCTGAACTATTTCAAGAGGATCTTTATCCGGATACTTTGGGTGATAGCGCGGCGTTGACGGCAGAAGAATGGATCGAAGGTAAAGACGCGGAGCCTCTTTTGATTTCGCTCAAGGACGGATACAAACCGCCGGAATCCAAAGCGACCATCTCGGTCACGAAGAGGAATATTTTAGATAAAAGTTCCGCGAAAGCGGGAAAGACTCAGAATCAAACGCAAATATCGGTAAGTGTGTTTTTGTTTTATTTTTTCTTTAAACGAACGACGTTTTTGATATGCGTAGGACAAAACGTTGCAAGAATTCGCCGACGAAATAAGAAAATTGAAAGCTATGATTGTCAAACACGAAAACAGAATTCGAGCGTTGGAGGCCGAAGTGGCTCTTAGCAAAGCCAACGTTGACGAAGACGGATCCGGCGGCGACGGTCTCAACGCAGGGCACACTTTAGGAGACGACGAGGTTTAATACGCACAAATAGTTGCCTTATCATTTCTATACAAGTGCTCAAATCGTTTGCAATTTTCGCTTCTATTTTTTTTTTTTTTTTGATACATTAAGTATATATTTATTTTATCATCTTTTTTAATGATTACTTCATTTTTTATCACCCCAAAGTGCTCTTTAATATTATCTACGATTGTTAAATGCCTAATTATAGAAGATTATAATATTTTCATGAAACGTTAGTTATATTCTATATAGTTTATAAAAGTTCGGGAGTGTGTCGATTAGGGCGTTTCTTTCTTCACATGACAATAACGACAGACTCGTTTTTTTCTTGATTTTTGTACATAACAAATTCGTCGTAAAATATTAAGGGATTAAATCTTCAAGAAAAAACATTGACGTGTACATATGATGTAATTGAATTAATTTAACGATGGAGACGCCCTACACGACAATTCTTGAATGAAAATTTTGTGTGTTCCATGTTTAACAACGAATAATGTAAATAAATGTATAAATATGTAATGCATTTGCAAAGAACAACTAATAATTGTTTTATTAGTATTTTTACAAATACATTTTAAAATTTTTGGGGACCGTTTTTTTTTAACGACGTTACAGAAGACACTTACGTTTTAACATGTTTTCAAAGTTCTATTTACTTTATTGCCAACAACCCGGCAACATAACGCCATCGTCTTGTTCCTTTTTTGCTCCAAAAAAAAGTGTCGGTTAATGCTAATGACTGAAGCTTCTTAATGTATTTATTCGGCAGCGTGCGGGATGACAAGAAAGATAAACGTGTTCGTGCGGCCTGGATTCTTTTACCAAAAGTCTGTGATTTGAAAGCAATTTTACAGGTTAGTTAAAGTTCTCTGTCCTGTTGCCTGAAATTATCTGAAAATACAGTATAAAAGATAACTTCTAAACGTTAAGTCTTTTCATATTCCATTAGGGGCAAATGCACACAACGTAAAACTGAACAGGCACGAACGTGAACAACGAATTTACCAGAAGAAAGCACAAAAATTTTCAGGTTAGGTTATCGTTGTTGGTTGTTGATATTACAACATAAGAGAATTTGGTAGGTATTAATGTTGGGAGATGTCATGGGGGCTCACCTTGGTTGAAAGTCTTAAAGACAGTGTCAGTTAATTCATTTTTGTGGTTGTATTTATAAACTTTTTGTTGTGGATATTCTTTTGACATTCAACATGAATAGCCGCAGGAGTGCCACCATGAAAAAGTTAGGATTTGGAAAAAAAAGCCACCAAATTTCGAGGCGCTTTCTTTAAAGTATTCAATGAGAAAACGTAGAAAATTTTTAAGAGTTACCTGTAACTCTGCGAGGCCGTATATAATTAAATAATAATAATTATTATAATTTAATATTTCCATAAATACAATTTTCTTTCTTATCGGTGCGAGGAAGAAAGAGCGACTTTGTTGCTCTGTCAACAAAAACTTTTAATTAGTCAGTTGTTTGCCTGTTAAGTCTCTTTGTAAAATCGAACGTGTTTACTGCCATTAATTCTTATCAAGTTAGTGGATGCTCAAAACTTAAAAGTAATTTTCAATAGTTGAACCTTTTTGACTCGCTCACACCGTGTGTGGTTCTGTTGTTGTCACAGGCCCGTACTTGTGAAATCCTACTGAGATTAGCTACTCTTTCAAGTTTTGAACATCAGTTTTAGGTTTTTGGTTTAGGAACGCAGTTATCTGTATACTGTTTGATTTCCCTAATACTAGGTGTATACTTTATGCGTTTATGTGATTTATTGTGCACGTCCTTGTTCTGCGTTTATATAACGTGTTTTTAAAAATAAATCTTATTAGAGTCGAATTTAATTTAATAGTGGAGGAGTGCAGACTTCTGCTGAGATGACATTCTGACTATAAACTACAAGGGCCAGATTTAAATGGTAAGCTTTCATTGAACCAAAATTGTTTATTGTTTAAATTGATTATTAACATTTTTTATATTATTCTGTTTCAGAGTGCCAAGAATGCAAGTAAATGAAAAAATGTAGTTCGAAATGGGGCTGTAGTCAAGATTGCAAGTTTTACGAAATGTCTTCATGCCGCTTCAAGGTCAAATATATTATCATCGAAATAAAGGGTGCCAGAATATGAATCCGAAAAACCTCTTGAAAAGATATGGAACCCTATAATTTTTTTATTATTGCATTTCTGGTGATTAATTTGATTCTATCTCACGCAGAATTTCACGAGGAACCCAACGGTGCCACGGGAATTCACGTACGACCTATAGTTTCGGAGTTATCGCCATCCGAAATTTTGGAAAGTTGCATTTTGCGTCGAAAGGGCAAAATTTTGGTGATTTCGACGATTTTTCAACTTTTTTATTTGAAGAGATTTCTTGAATATCTCGTCGTTATCATGTTTCCGAGGTCCGAAATGGTAAGGATCTGGTGTTAACTCGACCTCGAAAATGGCAAAATTTTTCGAAAAAATTTCTGACTCAATTAATGGAATTTTGTTGATTTTTAGAATTGTCTTCGTAACTTTTAAACCGCTCGATAGATCGGGATGAATTTTTGCACGTTTGTAGAACTCCACGGGAGCAACTTGGTGACGCAAAAAGTTCCAGGATTATATCGTGTTATCATCGAAAAAAAGGGTGCTAAAATATGGGGCCGAAAAATTTCTTGAAAAAATTAGGACCCCTGTAAGTTGTTTATTAGAGCATATATTGTGATTATTTTGATCCTATCTTTCGTAGAATTTCGCGAGGAATCCAACGGTGCCACGAAAATTCACGTACGACTTATAGTTCAAAAGTTATCGCCATCCAATTTTTTTTCAAATTTTCTATTTGAAGAGATATCTTGAATATCTCATCGAGGTCAGGTCAGGTCCGTCTTGATCAAAAAAGGCTGAATCAAGGTCGGCTGGCTCTCCTGTAGGGTGACGGTGAACGAGAGGCTGCAACGGTGCTTCAAGTGTCTCGCATTTGGGCACCGTGTGGCGGAATGCAAGGAGAAGGTAAAGAACGAGTGTTGCTTGAGGTGCGGAAAGGAGGGCCATATGGCAAAAGAGTGCAAGGAGGTAGAACCAGGGTGTTACGTCTGCAAGGTCGCAGGACACAGGGTAGACTCGAGGGGCTGTCCAAAATACAGACAGGCGCTCAAAAACAAAGGAAAGGCTGCCTGACTGAAAGGGGATGATTGTAGGGTCCTCCAGATCAACGTAGGGCGAAGTGGCGCTGCCATGGAGCTGCTATGGAAGACCGTGTGGATGTGGTGATAGTTTCCGAACCTAACCTGAAAACGGTGAGGAAAGCAGGCTCGATCGTGGATGAAAGAGAGAATGTGGCGATCAGAGTGTTTTCGCGAAAGTGTCCGGCGGGAACGAACGGTAGAGGAAATGGTTTTGTTTGGATGGATGTGGGAAAAGTCGTTCTGTATGGGTGCTACGTATCGCCCAAGGTTCCCGTTGAGCCGTACGTGGAATTCCTGGACGGACTGGAACACAGTATGAGAGGGCGAACGAAAGAAATGATAGTGGGGATCCCCTGTCACGAACGACAGGAGAGGCATGATCCTGGAAGAGTGGCTGGGAACGCAAGATCTGGTGGTCCACAACCCTGGGACGGTGATAAGATGATGATAGAATTGATGGCTGAAAATCGGAACGTTTTGAGGTTCTGTTAAGGTAAAAAATCTGCAAATAAAGAAATTGTATTTCAAACTGTTCCTGATGTATCCATTCAGTAAATGTAGAAAAATTCCAAGACATCCGAAAATTTCTAAGGTCGCATATGTTCAATACAATTTTCTTTCTTATCGGTGCGATGAAGAAAAAACGATTTTTTGCCCTGTCAACAAAAACTCTTAATTCGTCACGTAATCAGTTGTTTGCTTGTTTAGTCTCTTTGTAACGTCAAAGGTGTTCGGTGCCATTTATTACAATTGTGTGGGTGCTCAGAATTTAAAAGTAATTTTTCTTCTTCTTTTTAATTATTGATGGGCCGGTTCGAAGTGGTGATAAGAGACCGTGGGGTGATTTTTTGTGCACGTTCTTTCTCTGTGTTTATATAACGTGTTTTTAAAAATAAATTTTATTAGAGTCGTATTTTATTAGATAGTGGTTGATTGTTAAGTGACCAAGGAGGAGGAGTTGCAGACTTGTGCTGAGATGATTTCCTGATTATAACCTACAAGGGCCACATTTAAATGGTAAGTTTTTCTTGAACGACAAATGAAGGATTCATTGTTGATATTTTTGGTTTTATTCTGTTTCAGTAAGTCTACAATAAATCTAAGATATTATTGGAGGTGCGCCACAAATGGAAGCGTTCTCGTGCCGTTCCAAGGTCAAAGTTGATATCGATAGGAAAGAAGAGGTCGAATTGAGAAGCAAGGTCAGATGTATTGTTTCTGAATTATTTCATGCAGTAACTGTAAAAATCTGAAAAAATAACGGAGTTACGGCGGGTTAACAAAATAGTAAAAAATTGAAACTAAAAATAAGAAATTCATCCAATTCATTTCATTCAGCGGGGTCATGCGAGGTCAGGCTAGGTCTAGCGGGGTCAGGGGCGGTTAGGCATGATCAGACGAGGACAGGCGAGTTCTGGGGAAGTCAGACGAGGTCAGGGGAGGTCTAGCGAGATATGGAGATAAGGATTTGTTGATTTTTTGAAATTTGTTCATATTTTCTAAACCGGTCTACGTACAGGAATATAATTTTACACGCTTAGAGCTCTTGATCCGAGCTGTTGATCGAATACATAACAATCGGCGTGAATCGCGTCATCATTAAGAAAAAAAAAATTAATTACGGATAAAAGTCGCAAATACATAACAGCCGCTCGAAAAAAATTAATCTTGCATAAATCTTTATAAATTTGATCCTACATTACGCAGAATTTTACGAGGAATTCAACAGTATCCTCAAAATTGACATACGAGTTTGGGGTTCCGAGTTAAATGGGTTTAAATTATTTGATGTTGACCTAGGTCATGGTAGGTTTTTATAAATCGTTTAATTTTGCCTAAATCCTCATAAATTTGGTCCTATATTACGCAGAATTTTACGAGGAATTCAACGGTATCCTCAAAATTGATATACGAGTTCGGGGTTCCGAGATAACTGGGTTTGAAGTACATGCGATGTTATCCTTGGTCATGGTATGGGGATAGGAATTACTCGAGGTCATCGGACGGGGTCAAGCGAGGTCACGCGCGGGGTCATGCGAGGTCAGGCTAGGTCTAGCGGGGTCAGGGGAGGTTAAGCATGATCAGACGAAGTCAGGCGAATTCTGGGGAAGTAAGGCGAGGTCAGGGGAGGTCTAGCGAGATATGGAGATAAAGATTTGTTGATATTTGAAATTTGTTCATATCTTCTAAACCGGTCTACGTACAGGAATATAATTTTGCACGCTTAGAGCTCTTGATCCGAGCTGTTGATCGACGACAAAACTATAGGCGTAAATCGCGTCATCATTAAGAAAAAAAAAATTTAATTACGGATAAAAAGTCGCAAATACATAACAGCCGCTCGAAAAAAAATTAATCTTGCCTAAATCTTTATAAATTTGATCCTATATTACGCAGAATTTTACGAGGAATTCAACGGTATCCTCAAAATTTTCATACGAGTTCGGGGTTCCGAGTTAAATAGGTTTTAATTATTTGATGTTGACCTAGGTCATGGTAGGTTTTTATAAATCGTTTAATTTTGCCTAAATCTTTATAAATTTGGTCCTATATTACGCAGAATTTTACGAGGAATTCAACGGTATCCTCAAAATTGACATATGTGTTCGGGGCTCCGAGTTAAATGGGTTTTAATTATTTGATGTTGACCTAGGCCATGGTAGGTTTCTCTAAATCGTTTAATTTTGCCTAAATCTTTATAAATTTGGTCCTATAGTACGCAGAATTCTACGAGGAATTCAACGGTATCCTCGAAATTGACATACGAGTTCGGGGTTCCGAAATAATTGGGTTTGAAGTACATGCGATGTTATCCTAGGTCATGGTATTGGGATAGGGGTTACTCGAGGTCATTGGACGGGGTCAAACGAGGTCAGACTTGGTCTGGCGGGGTCAGGGGAGGTCTCACATGATCAGAGGAGATTAGGCGAGTTCTGGGGAAGTCAGGCGAGGTTAGGAGAGATCTGGCGAGATATGGAGATGAAAATTTGTTGATTTTTAGAAATTTGTTCATATCTTCTAAACCGGTCTACGTACAGGAATATAATTTCGCACGCTTAGAACTCTTGATCCGAGCTGTTAATCGACGACAAAACAGTCGGCGTGAATCGCGTCATCATTAAGAAAAAAATTTTTAAATTACGGATAAAAAGTCATAAATACATATCAGCCGCTCGAAAAAAATTAATTTTGCATAAATCTTTATAAATTTGGTCCTATATTACGCAGAATTTTACGAGGAATTCAACGGTATCCTCGAAATTGACATACGAGTTCGGGGTTCCGAGTTAAATGGGTTTTAATTATTCGATGTTGACCTAGGTCATGGTAGGTTTCTCTAAATCGTTTAATTTTGCCTAAATCTTTATAAATCTGGTCCTATATTACGCAGAATTTTACGAGGAATCCAACGGTATCCTCGAAATTAATATACGAGTTCGGGGTTCCGAGATAATTGGGTTTGAAGTACATGCGATGTTATCCTAGGTCATGGTATGGGGATAGGGGTTACTCGAGGTCATCGGACGGGGTCAAACGAGGTCACGCGGGGTCATGCGAGGTCAGACTAGGTCTGGCGGGGTCAGGGGAGGTTTCTCATGGTCAGAGGAGGTCAGGCGAGTTCTGGGGAAGTCAGGCGAGGTCAGGAGAGATCTGGCGAGATATGGAGATGAAAATTTGTTGATTTTTAGAAATTTGTTCATATCTTCTAAACCGGTCTACGTACAGGAATATAATTTCGCACGCTTAGAACTCTTGATCCGAGCTGTTGATCGACGACAAAACAATCGGCGTGAATCGCGTCATCATTAAGAAAAAAATTTTTAAATTACGGATAAAAAGTCATAAATACATATCAGCTGCTCGAAAAAAATTAATTCTGCATAAATCTTTATAAATTTGGTCCTATATTACGAAGAATTTTACGAGGAATTCAACGGTATCCTCGAAATTGAAATACGAGTTCGGGGTTCCGAATTAAATGGGTTTTAATTATTCGATGTTGACCTAGGTCATGGTAGGTTTCTCTAAATCGTTTAATTTTGCCTAAATCTTTATAAATTTGGTCCTATATTACGCAGAATTTTACGAGGAATTCAACGGTATCCTCGAAATTGGCATTCGAGTTCGGGGTTCCGAGTTAAATGGGTTTTAATTATTCGATTTTGACCTAGGTCATGGTAGGTTTCTCTAAATCGTTTAATTTTGCCTAAATCTTTATAAATTTGGTCCTATATTACGCAGAATTTTACGAGGAATTCAACGGTATCCTCGAAACTAACATTCGAGTTCGGGGTTCCGAGTTAAATGGGTTTTAATTATTCGATGTTGACCTAGGTCATGGTAGGTTTCTCTAAATCGTTTAATTTTGCCTAAATCTTTATAAATTTGGTCCTATGTTATGCAGAATTTTACGAGGAATTCAACGGTATCCTCGAAATTGACATACGAGTTCGGGGTTCCGAGTTAAATGGGTTTTATTTATTCGATGTTGACCTAGGTCATGGTAGGTTTGTCTAAATCGTTTAATTTTGCCTAAATCTTTATAAATTTGGTCCTATGTTGTGCAGAATTTTACGAGGAAGTCAACGGTATCCTCGAAATTGACATACGAGTTCGGGGTTCCGAGTTAGATGGGTTTTAATTATTCGATGTTGACCTAGGTCATGGTAGGTTTCTCTAAATCGTTTAATTTTGCCTAAATCTTTATAAATTTGGTCCTATGTTATGCAGAATTTTACGAGGAATTCAACGGTATCCTCGAAATTGACATACGAGTTCGGGGTTCCGAGTTAAATGGGTTTTAATTATTCGATGTTGACCTAGGTCATGGTAGGTTTCTCTAAATCGTTTAATTTTGCCTAAATCTTTATAAATTTGGTCCTATATTACGCAGAATTTTACGAGGAATTCAACGGTATCCTCGAAATTGACATACGAGTTCGGGGTTCCGAGTTAAATGGGTTTTAATTATTCGATGTTGACCTAGGTCATGGTAGGTTTCTCTAAATCGTTTAATTTTGCCTAAATCTTTATAAATCTGGTCCTATATTACGCAGAATTTTACGAGGAATTCAACGGTATCCTCGAAATTGACATACGAGTTCGGGGTTCCGAGTTAAATGGGTTTTAATTATTCGATGTTGACCTAGGTCATGGTAAGTTCCTCTAAATCGTTTAATTTTGCCTAAATCTTTACAAATTTGGTCCTATATTACGCAGAATTTTACGAGGAATCCAACGGTATCCTCGGAATTGATATACGAGTTCGGAGTTCCGAGTTAAATGGGTTTTAGTTATCCGATGTTGACCTAGGTCATGGTAGGTTTCTCTAAATCGTTTAATTTTGCCTAAATCTTTGTAAATTTGGTCCTATATTACGCAGAATTTTACGAGGAATTCAACGGTATCCTCGAAATTGATATACGAGTTCGGGGTTCCGAGATAATTGGGTTTGAAGTACATGCGATGTTATCTTAGGTCATGGTATGGGGATAGGGGTTACTCGAGGTCATCGGACGGGGTCAAACGAGGTCACGCGGGGTCATGCGAAGTCAGACTAGGTCTGGCGGGGTCAGGGGAGGTTTCTCATGGTCAGAGGAGGTCAGGCGAGTTCTGTGGAAGTCAGGCGAGGTCAGGAGAGATCTGGCGAGATATGGAGATGAAAATTTGTTGATTTTTAGAAATTTGTTCATATCTTCTAAACCGGTCTACGTACAGGAATATAATTTCACACGCTTAGAACTCTTGATCCGAGCTGTTGATCGACGACAAAACAATCGGCGTGAATCGCGTCATCATTAAGAAAAAAATTTTTAAATTACGGATACAAAGTCATAAATACATATCAGCCGCTCGAAAAAAATTAATTTTGCATAAATCTTTATAAATTTGGTCCTATATTACGCAGAATTTTACGAAGAATTCAACGGTATCCTCGAAATTGACATTCGAGTTCGGGGTTCCGAGTTAAATGGGTTTTAATTATTCGATTTTGACCTAGGTCATGGTAGGTTTCTCTAAATCGTTTAATTTTGCCTAAATCTTTATAAATTTGGTCCTATGTTATGCAGAATTTTACGAGGAATTCAACGGTATCCTCGAAATTGACATACGAGTTCGGGGTTCCGGGTTAAATGGGTTTTAATTATTCGATATTGACCTAGGTCATGGTAGGTTTCTCTAAATCGTTTAATTTTGCCTAAATCTTTATAAATGTGGTCCTATGTTATGCAGAATTTTACGAGGAATTCAACGGTATCGTCGAAATTGACATACGAGTTCGGGGTTCCGAGTTAAATGGGTTTTAGTTATTCGATGTTGACCCAGGTCATGGTAGGATTTTTTAAATCTTTTAATTTTGCCTAAATCTTTATAAATTTGGTCCTATGTGATGCAGAATTTTACGAGGAATTCAGCGGTATCCTCGAAATTGACATACGAGTTCGGGGTTCCGGGTTAAATGGGTTTTAATTATTCGATGTTGACCTAGGTCATGGTAGGTTTTTCTAAATCGTTTAATTTTGCCTAAATCTTTATAAATTTGGTCCTATGTTATGCAGAATTTTACGAGGAATTCAACGGTATCCTCGAAATTGACATACGAGTTCGGGGTTCCGAGTTAAATGGGTTTTAATTATTCGATGTTGACCTAGGTCATGGTAGGTTTCTCTAAATCGTTTAATTTTGCCTAAATCTTTATAAATTTGGTCCTATGTTATGCAGAATTTTACGAGGAATTCAACGGTATCCTCGAAATTGACATACGAGTTCGGGGTTCCGAGTTAAATGGGTTTTATTTATTCGATGTTGACCTAGGTCATGGTAGGTTTGTCTAAATCGTTTAATTTTGCCTAAATCTTTATAAATTTGGTCCTATGTTGTGCAGAATTTTACGAGGAAGTCAACGGTATCCTCGAAATTGACATACGAGTTCGGGGTTCCGAGATAATTGGGTTTGAAGTACATGCGATGTTATCCTAGGTCATGGTATGGGGATAGGGGTTACTCGAGGTCATCGGACGGGGTCAAACGAGGTCACGCGGGGTCATGCGAGGTCAGACTAAGTCTGGCGAGGTCAGGGGAGGTTTCTCATGGTCAGAGGAGGTCAGGCGAGTTCTGGGGAAGTCAGGCGAGGTCAGGAGAGATCTGGCGAAATATGGAGATGAAAATTTGTTGATTTTTAGAAATTTGTTCATATCTTCTAAACCGGTCTACGTACAGGAATATAATTTCGCACGCTTAGAACTCTTGATCCGAGCTGTTGATCGACGACAAAACAATCGGCGTGAATCGCGTCATCATTAAGAAAAAAAATTTTAAATTACGGATAAAAAGTCATAAATACATATCAGCCGCTCGAAAAAAATTAATTTTGCATAAATCTTTATAAATTTGGTCCTATATTACGCAGAATTTTACGAGGAATTCAACGGTATCCTCGAAATTGACATACGAGTTCGGGGTTCCGAGTTAAATGGGTTTTAATTATTCGATGTTGACCTAGGTTATGGTAGGTTTCTCTAAATCGTTTAATTTTGCCTAAATCTTTATAAATTTGGTCCTATCTTATGCAGAATTTTACGAGGAATTCAACGGTATCCTCGAAATTGACATACGAGTTCGGGGTTCCGAGTTAAATGGGTTTTATTTATTCGATCTTGACCTAGGTCATGGTAGGTTTGTCTAAATCGTTTAATTTTGCCTAAATCTTTATAAATTTGGTCCTATGTTATGCAGAATTTTACGAGGAATTCAACGGTATCCTCGAAATTGACATACGAGTTCGGGGTTCCGAGTTAAATGGGTTTTATTTATTCGATGTTGACCTAGGTCATGGTAGGTTTGTCTAAATCGTTTAATTTTGCCTAAATCTTTATAAATTTGGTCCTATGTTGTGCAGAATTTTACGAGGAAGTCAACGATATCCTCGAAATTGACATACGAGTTTGGGGTTCCGAGATAATTGGGTTTGAAGTACATGCGATGTTATCCTAGGTCATGGTATGGGGATAGGGGTTACTCGAGGTCATCGGACGGGGTCAAACGAGGTCACGCGGGGTCATGCGAGGTCAGACTAGGTCTGGCGGGGTCAGGGGAGGTTTCTCATGGTCAGAGGAGGTCAGGCGAGTTCTGGGGAAGTCAGGCGAGGTCAGGAGAGATCTGGCGAGATATGGAGATGAAAATTTGTTGATTTTTAGAAATTTGTTCATATCTTCTAAACCGGTCTACGTACAGGAATATAATTTCGCACGCTTAGAACTCTTGATCCGAGCTGTTGATCGACGACAAAACAATCGGCGTGAATCGCGTCATCATTAAGAAAAAAATTTTTAATTTACGGATAAAAAGTCATAAATACATATCAGCCGCTCGAAAAAATTTAATTTTGCATAAATCTTTATAAATTTGGTCCTATATTACGCAGAATTTTACGAGGAATTCAACGGTATCCTCGAAATTGAAATACGAGTTCGGGGTTCCGGGTTAAATGGGTTTTAATTATTCGATATTGACCTAGGTCATGGTAGGTTTCTCTAAATCGTTTAATTTTGCCTAAATCTTTATAAATTTGGTCCTATATTACGCGGAATTTTACGAGGAATTCAACGGTATCCTCGAAATTGACATACGAGTTCGGGGTTCCGGGTTAAATGGGTTTTAATTATTCGATGTTGACCTAGGTCATGGTAGGTTTGTCTAAATCGTTTAATTTTGCCTAAATCTTTATAAATTTGGTCCTATGTTGTGCAGAATTTTACGAGGAAGTCAACGGTATCCTCGAAATTGACATACGAGTTTGGGGTTCCGAGATAATTGGGTTTGAAGTACATGCGATGTTATCCTAGGTCATGGTATGGGGATAGGGGTTACTCGAGGTCATCGGACGGGGTCAAACGAGGTCACGCGGGGTCATGCGAGGTCAGACTAGGTCTGGCGGGGTCAGGGGAGGTTTCTCATGGTCAGAGGAGGTCAGGCGAGTTCTGGGGAAGTCAGGCGAGGTCAGGAGAGATCTGGCGAGATATGGAGATGAAAATTTGTTGATTTTTAGAAATTTGTTCATATCTTCTAAACCGGTCTACGTACAGGAATATAATTTCGCACGCTTAGAACTCTTGATCCGAGCTGTTGATCGACGACAAAACAATCGGCGTGAATCGCGTCATCATTAAGAAAAAAATTTTTAATTTACGGATAAAAAGTCATAAATACATATCAGCCGCTCGAAAAAAATTAATTTTGCATAAATCTTTATAAATTTGGTCCTATATTACGCAGAATTTTACGAGGAATTCAACGGTATCCTCGAAATTGAAATACGAGTTCGGGGTTCCGAGTTAAATGGGTTTTAATTATTCGATATTGACCTAGGTCATGGTAGGTTTCTCTAAATCGTTTAATTTTGCCTAAATCTTTATAAATTTGGTCCTATATTACGCGGAATTTTACGAGGAATTCAACGGTATCCTCGAAATTGACATACGAGTTCGGGGTTCCGGGTTAAATGGGTTTTAATTATTCGATATTGACCTAGGTCATGGTAGGTTTCTCTAAATCGTTTAATTTTGCCTAAATCTTTATAAATTTGGTCCTATTTTACGCAGAATTTTACGAGGAATTCAACGGTATCCTCGAAATTGACATACGAGTTCGGGGTTCCGAGTTAAATGGGTTTTAATTATTTGATGTTGACCTAGGTCATGGTAGGTTTCTCTAAATCGTTTAATTTTGCCTAAATCTTTATAGATTTGGTCCTATGTTATGCAGAATTTTACGAGGAATTCAACGGTATCCTCGAAATTGACATACGAGTTCGGGGTTCCGAGTTAAATGGGTTTTAATTATTCGATGTTGACCTAGGTCGTGGTAGGTTTCTCTAAATCGTTTAATTTTGCCTAAATCTTTATAAATTTGGTCCTATATTACGCAGAATTTTACGAGGCATTCAACAGTATCCTCGAAATTGACATATGAGTTCGGGGTTCCGAGCTAAATGGGTTTTAATTATTCGATGTTGACCTAGGTCATGGTAGGTTTCTCTAAATCGTTTAATTTTGCCTAAATCTTTATAAATTTGGTCCTATAGTACCCAGAATTTTACGAGGAATTCAACGATATCCTCGAAATTGGCATACGAGTTCGGGGTTCCGAGTTAGAAGGGTTTTAATTATTCGATGTTGACCTAGGTCATGGTAGGATTCTCTAAATCGTTTAATTTTGCTTAAATCTTTATAAATTTGGTCCTATAGTACGCAGAATTCTACGAGGAATTCAACGGTATCCTCGAAATTGACATACGAGTTCGGGGTTCCGAGTTAAATGGGTTTTAATTATTCGATGTTGACCTAGGTCGTGGTAGGTTTCTCTAAATCGTTTAATTTTGCCTAAATCTTTATAAATTTGGTCCTATATTACGCAGAATTTTACGAGGAATTCAACGGTATCCTCGAAATTGACATACGAGTTCGGGGTTCCGAGTTAAATGGGTTTTAATTATTCGATGTTGACCTAGGTCATGGTAGGTTTCTCTAAATCGTTTAATTTTGCCTAAATCTTTATAAATCTGGTCCTATATTACGCAGAATTTTACGAGGAATTCAACGGTATCCTCGAAATTAATATACGAGTTCGGGGTTCCGAGATAATTGGGTTTGAAGTACATGCGATGTTATCCTAGGTCATGGTATGGGGATAGGGGTTACTCGATGTCATCGGACGGGGTCAAACGAGGTCACGCGGGGTCATGCGAGGTCAGACTAAGTCTGGCGAGGTCAGGGGAGGTTTCTCATGGTCAGAGGAGGTCAGGCGAGTTCTGGGGAAGTCAGGCGAGGTCAGGAGAGATCTGGCGAGATATGGAGATGAAAATTTGTTGATTTTTAGAAATTTGTTCATATCTTCTAAACCGGTCTACGTACAGGAATATAATTTCGCACGCTTAGAACTCTTGATCCGAGCTGTTGATCGACGACAAAACAATCGGCGTGAATCGCGTCATCATTAAGAAAAAAATTTTTAATTTACGGATAAAAAGTCATAAATACATATCAGCCGCTCGAAAAAAATTAATTTTGCATAAATCTTTATAAATTTGGTCCTATATTACGCAGAATTTTACGAGGAATTCAACGGTATCCTCGAAATTGAAATACGAGTTCGGGGTTCCGAGTTAAATGGGTTTTAATTATTCGATATTGACCTAGGTCATGGTAGGTTTCTCTAAATCGTTTAATTTTGCCTAAATCTTTATAAATTTGGTCCTATATTACGCGGAATTTTACGAGGAATTCAACGGTATCCTCGAAATTGACATACGAGTTCGGGGTTCCGGGTTAAATGGGTTTTAATTATTCGATATTGACCTAGGTCATGGTAGGTTTCTCTAAATCGTTTAATTTTGCCTAAATCTTTATAAATTTGGTCCTATTTTACGCAGAATTTTACGAGGAATTCAACGGTATCCTCGAAATTGACATACGAGTTCGGGGTTCCGAGTTAAATGGGTTTTAATTATTTGATGTTGACCTAGGTCATGGTAGGTTTCTCTAAATCGTTTAATTTTGCCTAAATCTTTATAGATTTGGTCCTATGTTATGCAGAATTTTACGAGGAATTCAACGGTATCCTCGAAATTGACATACGAGTTCGGGGTTCCGAGTTAAATGGGTTTTAATTATTCGATGTTGACCTAGGTCGTGGTAGGTTTCTCTAAATCGTTTAATTTTGCCTAAATCTTTATAAATTTGGTCCTATATTACGCAGAATTTTACGAGGCATTCAACAGTATCCTCGAAATTGACATATGAGTTCGGGGTTCCGAGCTAAATGGGTTTTAATTATTCGATGTTGACCTAGGTCATGGTAGGTTTCTCTAAATCGTTTAATTTTGCCTAAATCTTTATAAATTTGGTCCTATAGTACCCAGAATTTTACGAGGAATTCAACGATATCCTCGAAATTGGCATACGAGTTCGGGGTTCCGAGTTAGAAGGGTTTTAATTATTCGATGTTGACCTAGGTCATGGTAGGATTCTCTAAATCGTTTAATTTTGCTTAAATCTTTATAAATTTGGTCCTATAGTACGCAGAATTCTACGAGGAATTCAACGGTATCCTCGAAATTGACATACGAGTTCGGGGTTCCGAGTTAAATGGGTTTTAATTATTCGATGTTGACCTAGGTCGTGGTAGGTTTCTCTAAATCGTTTAATTTTGCCTAAATCTTTATAAATTTGGTCCTATATTACGCAGAATTTTACGAGGAATTCAACGGTATCCTCGAAATTGACATACGAGTTCGGGGTTCCGAGTTAAATGGGTTTTAATTATTCGATGTTGACCTAGGTCATGGTAGGTTTCTCTAAATCGTTTAATTTTGCCTAAATCTTTATAAATCTGGTCCTATATTACGCAGAATTTTACGAGGAATTCAACGGTATCCTCGAAATTAATATACGAGTTCGGGGTTCCGAGATAATTGGGTTTGAAGTACATGCGATGTTATCCTAGGTCATGGTATGGGGATAGGGGTTACTCGATGTCATCGGACGGGGTCAAACGAGGTCACGCGGGGTCATGCGAGGTCAGACTAAGTCTGGCGAGGTCAGGGGAGGTTTCTCATGGTCAGAGGAGGTCAGGCGAGTTCTGGGGAAGTCAGGCGAGGTCAGGAGAGATCTGGCGAGATATGGAGATGAAAATTTGTTGATTTTTAGAAATTTGTTCATATCTTCTAAACCGGTCTACGTACAGGAATATAATTTCGCACGCTTAGAACTCTTGATCCGAGCTGTTGATCGACGACAAAACAATCGGCGTGAATCGCGTCATCATTAAGAAAAAAATTTTTAATTTACGGATAAAAAGTCATAAATACATATCAGCCGCTCGAAAAAAATTAATTTTGCATAAATCTTTATAAATTTGGTCCTATATTACGCAGAATTTTACGAGGAATTCAACGGTATCCTCGAAATTGAAATACGAGTTCGGGGTTCCGAGTTAAATGGGTTTTAATTATTCGATGTTGACCTAGGTCATGGTAGGTTTCTCTAAATCGTTTAATTTTGCCTAAATCTTTATAAATTTGGTCCTATATTACGCGGAATTTTACGAGGAATTTAACGGTATCCTCGAAATTGACATTCGAGTTCGGGGTTCCGAGTTAAATGGGTTTTAATTATTCGATTTTGACCTAGGTCATGGTAGGTTTCTCTAAATCGTTTAATTTTGCCTAAATCTTTATAAATTTGGTCCTATATTACGCAGAATTTTACGAGGAATTCAACGGTATCCTCGAAACTAACATTCGAGTTCGGGGTTCCGAGTTAAATGGGTTTTAATTATTCGATGTTGACCTAGGTCATGGTAGGTTTCTCTAAATCGTTTAATTTTGCCTAAATCTTTATAAATTTGGTCCTATGTTATGCAGAATTTTACGAGGAATTCAACGGTATCCTCGAAATTGACATACGAGTTCGGGGTTCCGAGTTAAATGGGTTTTATTTATTCGATGTTGACCTAGGTCATGGTAGGTTTCTCTAAATCGTTTAATTTTGCCTAAATCTTTATAAATTTGGTCCTATATTACGCGGAATTTTACGAGGAATTCAACGGTATCCTCGAAATTGACATTCGAGTTCGGGGTTCCGAGTTAAATGGGTTTTAATTATTCGATTTTGACCTAGGTCATGGTAGGTTTCTCTAAATCGTTTAATTTTGCCTAAATCTTTATAAATTTGGTCCTATATTACGCAGAATTTTACGAGGAATTCAACGGTATCCTCGAAACTAACATTCGAGTTCGGGGTTCCGAGTTAAATGGGTTTTAATTATTCGATGTTGACCTAGGTCATGGTAGGTTTCTCTAAATCGTTTAATTTTGCCTAAATCTTTATAAATTTGGTCCTATGTTATGCAGAATTTTACGAGGAATTCAACGGTATCCTCGAAATTGACATACGAGTTCGGGGTTCCGAGTTAAATGGGTTTTATTTATTCGATGTTGACCTAGGTCATGGTAGGTTTGTCTAAATCGTTTAATTTTGCCTAAATCTTTATAAATTTGGTCCTATGTTGTGCAGAATTTTACGAGGAAGTCAACGGTATCCTCGAAATTGACATACGAGTTCGGGGTTCCGAGTTAGATGGGTTTTAATTATTCGATGTTGACCTAGGTCATGGTAGGTTTCTCTAAATCGTTTAATTTTGCCTAAATCTTTATAAATTTGGTCCTATGTTATGCAGAATTTTACGAGGAATTCAACGGTATCCTCGAAATTGACATACGAGTTCGGAGTTCCGAGTTAAATGGGTTTTATTTATTCGATGTTGACCTAGGTCATGGTAGGTTTGTCTAAATCGTTTAATTCTGCCTAAATCTTTATAAATTTGGTCCTATGTTGTGCAGAATTTTACGAGGAAGTCAACGGTATCCTCGAAATTGACATACGAGTTCGGGGTTCCGAGATAATTGGGTTTGAAGTACATGCGATGTTATCCTAGGTCATGGTATGGGGATAGGGGTTACTCGAGGTCATCGGACGGGGTCAAACGAGGTCACGCGGGGTCATGCGAGGTCAGACTAGGTCTGGCGGGGTCAGGGGAGGTTTCTCATGGTCAGAGGAGGTCAGGCGAGTTCTGGGGAAGTCAGGCGAGGTCAGGAGAGATCTGGCGAGATATGGAGATGAAAATTTGTTGATTTTTAGAAATTTGTTCATATCTTCTAAACCGGTCTACGTACGGGAATATAATTTCGCACGCTTAGAACTCTTGATCCGAGCTGTTGATCGACGAGAAAACAATCGGCGTGAATCGCGTCATCATTAAGAAAAAAATTTTTAATTTACGGATAAAAAGTCATAAATACATATCAGCCGCTCGAAAAAAATTAATTTTGCATAAATCTTTATAAATTTGGTCCTATATTACGCAGAATTTTACGAGGAATTCAACGGTATCCTCGAAATTGAAATACGAGTTCGGGGTTCCGAGTTAAATGGGTTTTAATTATTCGATGTTGACCTAGGTCATGGTAGGTTTCTCTAAATCGTTTAATTTTGCCTAAATCTTTATAAATTTGGTCCTATATTACGCGGAATTTTACGAGGAATTCAACGGTATCCTCGAAATTGACATACGAGTTCGGGGTTCCGAGTTAAATGGGTTTTAATTATTCGATGTTGACCTAGGTCATGGTAGGTTTCTCTAAATCGTTTAATTTTGCCTAAATCTTTATAAATTTGGTCCTATATTACGCGGAATTTTACGAGGAATTCAACGGTATCCTCGAAATTGACATACGAGTTCGGGGTTCCGGGTTAAATGGGTTTTAATTATTCGATATTGACCTAGGTCATGGTAGGTTTCTCTAAATCGTTTAATTTTGCCTAAATCTTTATAAATTTGGTCCTATGTTATGCAGAATTTTACGAGGAATTCAACGGTATCCTCGAAATTGACATACGAGTTCGGGGTTCCGAGTTAAATGGGTTTTAATTATTCGATGTTGACCTAGGTCATGGTAGGTTTCTCTAAATCGTTTAATTTTGCCTAAATCTTTATAAATTTGGTCCTATGTTATGCAGAATTTTACGAGGAATTCAACGGTATCCTCGAAATTGACATACGAGTTCGGAGTTCCGAGTTAAATGGGTTTTATTTATTCGATGTTGACCTAGGTCATGGTAGGTTTGTCTAAATCGTTTAATTTTGCCTAAATCTTTATAAATTTGGTCCTATGTTATGCAGAATTTTACGAGGAATTCAACGGTATCCTCGAAATTGACATACGAGTTCGAGGTTCCGAGTTAAATGGGTTTTAATTATTCGATGTTGACCTAGGTCATGGTAAGTTCCTCTAAATCGTTTAATTTTGCCTAAATCTTTATAAATTTGGTCCTATATTACGCAGAATTTTACGAGGAATTCAACGGTATCCTCGAAATTGACATACGAGTTCGGGGTTCCGAGTTAAATGGGTTTTAATTATTTGATGTTGACCTAGGTCATGGTAGGTTTCTCTAAATCGTTTAATTTTGCCTAAATCTTTATAGATTTGGTCCTATGTTATGCAGAATTTTACGAGGAATTCAACGGTATCCTCGAAATTGACATACGAGTTCGGGGTTCCGAGTTAAATGGGTTTTAATTATTCGATGTTGACCTAGGTCATGGTAAGTTCCTCTAAATCGTTTAATTTTGCCTAAATCTTTACAAATTTGGTCCTATATTACGCAGAATTTTACGAGGAATTCAACGGTATCCTCGAAATTGACATACGAGTTCGGGGTTCCGAGTTAAATGGGTTTTAATTATTCGATGTTGACCTAGGTCATGGTAAGTTCCTCTAAATCGTTTAATTTTGCCTAAATCTTTACAAATTTGGTCCTATATTACGCAGAATTTTACGAGGAATTCAACGGTATCCTCGAAATTGACATACGAGTTCGGGGTTCCGGGTTAAATGGGTTTTAATTATTCGATATTGACCCAGGTCATGGTAGGTTTTTCTAAATCGTTTAATTTTGCCTAAATCTTCATAAATTTGGTCCTATATTACGCAGAATTTTACGAGGAATCCAACGGTATCCTCGGAATTGATATACGAGTTCGGGGTTCCGAGATAATTGGGTTTGAAGTACATGCGATGTTATCCTAGGTCATGGTATGGGGATAGGGGTTACTCGAGGTCATCGGACGGGGTCAAACGAGGTCACGCGGGGTCATGCGAGGTCAGACTAGGTCTGGCGGGGTCAGGGGAGGTTTCTCATGGTCAGAGGAGGTCAGGCGAGTTCTGTGGAAGTCAGGCGAGGTCAGGAGAGATCTGGCGAGATATGGAGATGAAAATTTGTTGATTTTTAGAAATTTGTTCATATCTTCTAAACCGGTCTACGTACAGGAATATAATTTCGCACGCTTAGAACTCTTGATCCGAGCTGTTGATCGACGACAAAACAATCGGCGTGAATCGCGTCATCATTAAGAAAAAAATTTTTAATTTACGGATAAAAAGTCATAAATACATATCAGCCGCTCGAAAAAAATTAATTTTGCATAAATCTTTATAAATTTGGTCCTATATTACGCAGAATTTTACGAGGAATTCAACGGTATCCTCGAAATTGAAATACGAGTTCGGGGTTCCGAGTTAAATGGGTTTTAATTATTCGATGTTGACCTAGGTCATGGTAGGTTTCTCTAAATCGTTTAATTTTGCCTAAATCTTTATAAATTTGGTCCTATATTACGCGGAATTTTACGAGGAATTCAACGGTATCCTCGAAATTGACATACGAGTTCGGGGTTCCGAGTTAAATGGGTTTTAATTATTCGATGTTGACCTAGGTCATGGTAGGTTTCTCAAAATCGTTTAATTTTGCCTAAATCTTTATAAATTTGGTCCTATATTACGCGGAATTTTACGAGGAATTCAACGGTATCCTCGAAATTGACATACGAGTTCGGGGTTCCGGGTTAAATGGGTTTTAATTATTCGATATTGACCTAGGTCATGGTAGGTTTCTCTAAATCGTTTAATTTTGCCTAAATCTTTATAAATTTGGTCCTATGTTATGCAGAATTTTACGAGGAATTCAACGGTATCCTCGAAATTGACATACGAGTTCGGAGTTCCGAGTTAAATGGGTTTTATTTATTCGATGTTGACCTAGGTCATGGTAGGTTTGTCTAAATCGTTTAATTTTGCCTAAATCTTTATAAATTTGGTCCTATGTTATGCAGAATTTTACGAGGAATTCAACGGTATCCTCGAAATTGACATACGAGTTCGAGGTTCCGAGTTAAATGGGTTTTAATTATTCGATGTTGACCTAGGTCATGGTAAGTTCCTCTAAATCGTTTAATTTTGCCTAAATCTTTATAAATTTGGTCCTATATTACGCAGAATTTTACGAGGAATTCAACGGTATCCTCGAAATTGACATACGAGTTCGGGGTTCCGAGTTAAATGGGTTTTAATTATTCGATGTTGACCTAGGTCATGGTAGGTTTCTCAAAATCGTTTAATTTTGCCTAAATCTTTATAAATTTGGTCCTATATTACGCGGAATTTTACGAGGAATTCAACGGTATCCTCGAAATTGACATACGAGTTCGGGGTTCCGGGTTAAATGGGTTTTAATTATTCGATATTGACCTAGGTCATGGTAGGTTTCTCTAAATCGTTTAATTTTGCCTAAATCTTTATAAATTTGGTCCTATGTTATGCAGAATTTTACGAGGAATTCAACGGTATCCTCGAAATTGACATACGAGTTCGGAGTTCCGAGTTAAATGGGTTTTATTTATTCGATGTTGACCTAGGTCATGGTAGGTTTGTCTAAATCGTTTAATTTTGCCTAAATCTTTATAAATTTGGTCCTATGTTATGCAGAATTTTACGAGGAATTCAACGGTATCCTCGAAATTGACATACGAGTTCGAGGTTCCGAGTTAAATGGGTTTTAATTATTCGATGTTGACCTAGGTCATGGTAAGTTCCTCTAAATCGTTTAATTTTGCCTAAATCTTTATAAATTTGGTCCTATATTACGCAGAATTTTACGAGGAATTCAACGGTATCCTCGAAATTGACATACGAGTTCGGGGTTCCGGGTTAAATGGGTTTTAATTATTCGATATTGACCTAGGTCATGGTAGGTTTTTCTAAATCGTTTAATTTTGCCTAAATCTTCATAAATTTGGTCCTATATTACGCAGAATTTTACGAGGAATCCAACGGTATCCTCGGAATTGATATACGAGTTCGGGGTTCCGAGATAATTGGGTTTGAAGTACATGCGATGTTATCCTAGGTCATGGTATGGGGATAGGGGTTACTCGAGGTCATCGGACGGGGTCAAACGAGGTCACGCGGGGTCATGCGAGGTCAGACTAGGTCTGGCGGGGTCAGGGGAGGTTTCTCATGGTCAGAGGAGGTCAGGCGAGTTCTGTGGAAGTCAGGCGAGGTCAGGAGAGATCTGGCGAGATATGGAGATGAAAATTTGTTGATTTTTAGAAATTTGTTCATATCTTCTAAACCGGTCTACGTACAGGAATATAATTTCGCACGCTTAGAACTCTTGATCCGAGCTGTTGATCGACGACAAAACAATCGGCGTGAATCGCGTCATCATTAAGAAAAAATTTTTAAATTACGGATAAAAAGTCATAAATACATATCAGCCGCTCGAAAAAAATTAATTTTGCCTAAATCTTTATAAATTTGGTCCTATATTACGCAGAATTTTACGAGGAATTCAACGGTATCCTCGAAATTGACATACGAGTTCGGGGTTCCGAGTTAAATGGGTTTTAATTATTCGATGTTGACCTAGGTCATGGTAGGTTTCTCTAAATCGTTTAATTTTGCCTAAATCTTTATAAATTTGGTCCTATATTACGCAGAATTTTACGAGGAATTCAACGGTATCCTCGAAATTGACATACGAGTTCGGGGTTCCGAGTTAAATGGGTTTTAATTATTCGATGTTGACCTAGGTCATGGTAGGTTTCTCTAAATCGTTTAATTTTGCCTAAATCTTTGTAAATTTGGTCCTATATTACGCAGAATTTTACGAGGAATTCAACGGTATCCTCGAAATTGATATACGAGTTCGGGGTTCCGAGATAATTGGGTTTGAAGTACATGCGATGTTATCCTAGGTCATGGTATGGGGATAGGGGTTACTCGAGGTCATCGGACGGGGTTAAACGAGGTCACGCGGGGTCATGCGAGGTCAGACTAGATCTGGCGGGGTCAGGGGAGGTTTCTCATGGTCAGAGGAGGTCAGGCGAGTTCTGGGGAAGTCAGGCGAGGTCAGGAGAGATCTGGCGAGATATGGAGATGAAAATTTGTTGATTTTTAGAAATTTGTTCATATCTTCTAAACCGGTCTACGTGCAGGAATATAATTTCGCACGCTTAGAACTCTTGATCCGAGCTGTTGATCGACGACAAAACAATCGGCGTGAATCGCGTCATCATTAAGAAAAAAATTTTTAAATTACGGATACAAAGTCATAAATACATATCAGCCGCTCGAAAAAAATTAATTTTGCATAAATCTTTATAAATTTGGTCCTATATTACGCAGAATTTTACGAAGAATTCAACGGTATCCTCGAAATTGACATTCGAGTTCGGGGTTCCGAGTTAAATGGGTTTTAATTATTCGATTTTGACCTAGGTCATGGTAGGTTTCTCTAAATCGTTTAATTTTGCCTAAATCTTTATAAATTTGGTCCTATGTTATGCAGAATTTTACGAGGAATTCAACGGTATCCTCGAAATTGACATACGAGTTCGGGGTTCCGGGTTAAATGGGTTTTAATTATTCGATATTGACCTAGGTCATGGTAGGTTTCTCTAAATCGTTTAATTTTGCCTAAATCTTTATAAATGTGGTCCTATGTTATGCAGAATTTTACGAGGAATTCAACGGTATCGTCGAAATTGACATACGAGTTCGGGGTTCCGAGTTAAATGGGTTTTAGTTATTCGATGTTGACCCAGGTCATGGTAGGATTTTTTAAATCTTTTAATTTTGCCTAAATCTTTATAAATTTGGTCCTATGTGATGCAGAATTTTACGAGGAATTCAGCGGTATCCTCGAAATTGACATACGAGTTCGGGGTTCCGGGTTAAATGGGTTTTAATTATTCGATGTTGACCTAGGTCATGGTAGGTTTTTCTAAATCGTTTAATTTTGCCTAAATCTTTATAAATTTGGTCCTATGTTGTGCAGAATTTTACGAGGAAGTCAACGGTATCCTCGAAATTGACATACGAGTTCGGGGTTCCGAGATAATTGGGTTTGAAGTACATGCGATGTTATCCTAGGTCATGGTATGGGGATAGGGGTTACTCGAGGTCATCGGACGGGGTCAAACGAGGTCACGCGGGGTCATGCGAGGTCAGACTAAGTCTGGCGAGGTCAGGGGAGGTTTCTCATGGTCAGAGGAGGTCAGGCGAGTTCTGGGGAAGTCAGGCGAGGTCAGGAGAGATCTGGCGAGATATGGAGATGAAAATTTGTTGATTTTTAGAAATTTGTTCATATCTTCTAAACCGGTCTACGTACAGGAATATAATTTCGCACGCTTAGAACTCTTGATCCGAGCTGTTGATCGACGACAAAACAATCGGCGTGAATCGCGTCATCATTAAGAAAAAAAATTTTAAATTACGGATAAAAAGTCATAAATACATATCAGCCGCTCGAAAAAAATTAATTTTGCATAAATCTTTATAAATTTGGTCCTATATTACGCAGAATTTTACGAGGAATTCAACGGTATCCTCGAAATTGACATACGAGTTCGGGGTTCCGAGTTAAATGGGTTTTAATTATTCGATGTTGACCTAGGTTATGGTAGGTTTCTCTAAATCGTTTAATTTTGCCTAAATCTTTATAAATTTGGTCCTATGTTATGCAGAATTTTACGAGGAATTCAACGGTTTCCTCGAAATTGACATACGAGTTTGGGGTTCCGAGTTAAATGGGTTTTAATTATTCGATGTTGACCTAGGTCATGGTAGGTTTCTCTAAATCGTTTAATTTTGCCTAAATCTTTATAAATTTGGTCCTATCTTATGCAGAATTTTACGAGGAATTCAACGGTATCCTCGAAATTGACATACGAGTTCGGGGTTCCGAGTTAAATGGGTTTTATTTATTCGATCTTGACCTAGGTCATGGTAGGTTTGTCTAAATCGTTTAATTTTGCCTAAATCTTTATAAATTTGGTCCTATGTTATGCAGAATTTTACGAGGAATTCAACGGTATCCTCGAAATTGACATACGAGTTCGGGGTTCCGAGTTAAATGGGTTTTATTTATTCGATGTTGACCTAGGTCATGGTAGGTTTGTCTAAATCGTTTAATTTTGCCTAAATCTTTATAAATTTGGTCCTATGTTATGCAGAATTTTACGAGGAATTCAACGGTATCCTCGAAATTGACATACGAGTTCGGGGTTCCGAGTTAAATGGGTTTTATTTATTCGATGTTGACCTAGGTCATGGTAGGTTTGTCTAAATCGTTTAATTTTGCCTAAATCTTTATAAATTTGGTCCTATGTTGTGCAGAATTTTACGAGGAAGTCAACGGTATCCTCGAAATTGACATACGAGTTTGGGGTTCCGAGATAATTGGGTTTGAAGTACATGCGATGTTATCCTAGGTCATGGTATGGGGATAGGGGTTACTCGAGGTCATCGGACGGGGTCAAACGAGGTCACGCGGGGTCATGCGAGGTCAGACTAGGTCTGGCGGGGTCAGGGGAGGTTTCTCATGGTCAGAGGAGGTCAGGCGAGTTCTGGGGAAGTCAGGCGAGGTCAGGAGAGATCTGGCGAGATATGGAGATGAAAATTTGTTGATTTTTAGAAATTTGTTCATATCTTCTAAACCGGTCTACCTACAGGAATATAATTTCGCACGCTTAGAACTCTTGATCCGAGCTGTTGATCGACGACAAAACAATCGGCGTGAATCGCGTCATCATTAAGAAAAAAATTTTTAATTTACGGATAAAAAGTCATAAATACATATCAGCCGCTCGAAAAAAATTAATTTTGCATAAATCTTTATAAATTTGGTCCTATATTACGCAGAATTTTACGAGGAATTCAACGGTATCCTCGAAATTGAAATACGAGTTCGGGGTTCCGAGTTAAATGGGTTTTAATTATTCGATATTGACCTAGGTCATGGTAGGTTTCTCTAAATCGTTTAATTTTGCCTAAATCTTTATAAATTTGGTCCTATATTACGCGGAATTTTACGAGGAATTCAACGGTATCCTCGAAATTGACATACGAGTTCGGGGTTCCGGGTTAAATGGGTTTTAATTATTCGATGTTGACCTAGGTCATGGTAGGTTTGTCTAAATCGTTTAATTTTGCCTAAATCTTTATAAATTTGGTCCTATGTTGTGCAGAATTTTACGAGGAAGTCAACGGTATCCTCGAAATTGACATACGAGTTTGGGGTTCCGAGATAATTGGGTTTGAAGTACATGCGATGTTATCCTAGGTCATGGTATGGGGATAGGGGTTACTCGAGGTCATCGGACGGGGTCAAACGAGGTCACGCGGGGTCATGCGAGGTCAGACTAGGTCTGGCGGGGTCAGGGGAGGTTTCTCATGGTCAGAGGAGGTCAGGCGAGTTCTGGGGAAGTCAGGCGAGGTCAGGAGAGATCTGGCGAGATATGGAGATGAAAATTTGTTGATTTTTAGAAATTTGTTCATATCTTCTAAACCGGTCTACGTACAGGAATATAATTTCGCACGCTTAGAACTCTTGATCCGAGCTGTTGATCGACGACAAAACAATCGGCGTGAATCGCGTCATCATTAAGAAAAAAATTTTTAATTTACGGATAAAAAGTCATAAATACATATCAGCCGCTCGAAAAAAATTAATTTTGCATAAATCTTTATAAATTTGGTCCTATATTACGCAGAATTTTACGAGGAATTCAACGGTATCCTCGAAATTGAAATACGAGTTCGGGGTTCCGAGTTAAATGGGTTTTAATTATTCGATATTGACCTAGGTCATGGTAGGTTTCTCTAAATCGTTTAATTTTGCCTAAATCTTTATAAATTTGGTCCTATATTACGCGGAATTTTACGAGGAATTCAACGGTATCCTCGAAATTGACATACGAGTTCGGGGTTCCGGGTTAAATGGGTTTAAATTATTCGATATTGACCTAGGTCATGGTAGGTTTCTCTAAATCGTTTAATTTTGCCTAAATCTTTATAAATTTGGTCCTATTTTACGCAGAATTTTACGAGGAATTCAACGGTATCCTCGAAATTGACATACGAGTTCGGGGTTCCGAGTTAAATGGGTTTTAATTATTTGATGTTGACCTAGGTCATGGTAGGTTTCTCTAAATCGTTTAATTTTGCCTAAATCTTTATAGATTTGGTCCTATGTTATGCAGAATTTTACGAGGAATTCAACGGTATCCTCGAAATTGACATACGAGTTCGGGGTTCCGAGTTAAATGGGTTTTAATTATTCGATGTTGACCTAGGTCGTGGTAGGTTTCTCTAAATCGTTTAATTTTGCCTAAATCTTTATAAATTTGGTCCTATATTACGCAGAATTTTACGAGGCATTCAACAGTATCCTCGAATTTGACATATGAGTTCGGGGTTCCGAGCTAAATGGGTTTTAATTATTCGATGTTGACCTAGGTCATGGTAGGTTTCTCTAAATCGTTTAATTTTGCCTAAATCTTTATAAATTTGGTCCTATATTACCCAGAATTTTACGAGGAATTCAACGATATCCTCGAAATTGGCATACGAGTTCGGGGTTCCGAGTTAGAAGGGTTTTAATTATTCGATGTTGACCTAGGTCATGGTAGGATTCTCTAAATCGTTTAATTTTGCTTAAATCTTTATAAATTTGGTCCTATATTACGCAGAATTTTACGAGGAATTCAACGGTATCCTCGAAATTAACATTCGAGTTCGGGGTTCCGAGTTAAATGGGTTTTAATTATTCGATGTTGACCTAGGTCATGGTAGGTTTCTCTAAATCGTTTAATTTTGCCTAAATCTTTATAGATTTGGTCCTATATTACGCAGAATTTTACGAGGAATTCAACGGTATCCTCGAAATTAACATTCGAGTTCGGGGTTCCGAGTTAAATGGGTTTTAATTATTCGATGTTGACCTAGGTCATGGTAGGTTTCTCTAAATCGTTTAATTTTGCCTAAATCTTTATAAATTTGGTCCTATGTTATGCAGAATTTTACGAGGAATTCAACGGTATCCTCGAAATTGATATACGAGTTCGGGGTTCCGAGATAATTGGGTTTGAAGTACATGCGATGTTATCCTAGGCCATGGTATGGGGATAGGGGTTACTCGAGGTCATCGGACGGGGTCAAACGAGGTCACGCGGGGTCATGCGAGGTCAGACTAGGTCTGGCGGGGTCAGGCGAGGTTTCTCATGGTCAGAGGAGGTCAGGCGAGTTCTGGGGAAGTCAGGCGAGGTCAGGAGAGATCTGGCGATATATGGAGATGAAAATTTGTTGATTTTTAGAAATTTGTTCATATCTTCTAAACCGGTCTACGTACAGGAATATAATTTCGCACGCTTAGAACTCTTGATCCGAGCTGTTGATCGACGACAAAACAATCGGCGTGAATCGCGTCATCATTAAGAAAAAAAATTTTAAATTACGGATAAAAAGTCATAAATACATATCAGCCGCTCGAAAAAAATTAATTTTGCATAATTCTTTATAAATTTGGTCCTATATTACGCAGAATTTTACGAGGAATTCAACGGTATTCTCGAAATTGACATTCGAGTTCGGGGTTCCGAGTTAAATGGGTTTTAATTATTCGATGTTGACCTAGGTCATGGTAGGTTTCTCTAAATCGTTTAATTTTGCCTAAATCTTTATAAATTTGGTCCTATATTACGCAGAATTTTACGAGGAATTCAACGGTATCCTCGAAATTGACATACGAGTTCGGGGTTCCGAGTTAAATGGGTTTTAATTATTCGATGTTGACCTAGGTCATGGTAGGTTTTTCTAAATCGTTTAATTTTGCCTAAATCTTTATAAATTTGGTCCTATGTTATGCAGAATTTTACGAGGAATTCAACGGTATCCTCGAAATTGACATACGAGTTCGGGGTTTCGAGTTAAATGGGTTTTAATTATTCGATGTTGACCTAGGTAATGGTAGGTTTCTCTAAATCGTTTAATTTTGCCTAAATCTTTGTAAATTTGGTCCTATATTACGCAGAATTTTACGAGGAATTCAACGGTATCCTCGAAATTGATATACGAGTTCGGGGTTCCGAGATAATTGGGTTTGACGTACATGCGATGTTATCCTAGGTCATGGTATGGGGATAGGGGTTACTCGAGGTCATCGGACGGGGTCAAACGAGGTCACGCGGGGTCATGCGAGGTCAGATTAGGTCTGGCGGGGTCAGGGGAGGTTTCTCATGGTCAGAGGAGGTCAGGCGAGTTCTGTGGAAGTCAGGCGAGGTCAGGAGAGATCTGGCGAGATATGGAGATGAAAATTTGTTGATTTTTAGAAATTTGTTCATATCTTTTAAACCGGTCTACGTACAGGAATATAATTTCGCACGCTTAGAATTCTTGATCCGAGCTGTTGATCGACGACAAAACAATCGGCGTGAATCGCGTCATCATTAAGAAAAAAATTTTTAAATTACGGATAAAAAGTCATAAATACATATCAGCCGCTCGAAAAAAATTAATTTTGCATAATTCTTTATAAATTTGGTCCTATATTACGCAGAATTTTACGAGGAATTCAACGGTATCCTCGAAATTGACATTCGAGTTCGGGGTTCCGAGTTAAATGGGTTTTAATTATTCGATGTTGACCTAGGTCATGGTAGGTTTTTCTAAATCGTTTAATTTTGCCTAAATCTTTATAAATTTGGTCTTATATTACGCAGAATTTTACGAGGAATTCAACGGTATCCTCGAAATTGACATACGAGTTCGGGGTTCCGAGTTAAATGGGTTTTAATTATTCGATGTTGACCTAGGTCATGGTAGGTTTCTCTAAATCGTTTAATTTTGCCTAAATCTTTATAAATTTGGTCCTATGTTATGCAGAATTTTACGAGGAATTCAACGGTATCCTCGAAATTGACATACGAGTTCGGGGTTTCGAGTTAAATGGGTTTTAATTATTCGATGTTGACCTAGGTAATGGTAGGTTTCTCTAAATCGTTTAATTTTGCCTAAATCTTTGTAAATTTGGTCCTATATTACGCAGAATTTTACGAGGAATTCAACGGTATCCTCGAAATTGATATACGAGTTCGGGGTTCCGAGATAATTGGGTTTGAAGTACATGCGATGTTATCCTAGGTCATGGTATGGGGATAGGGGTTACTCGAGGTCATCGGACGGGGTCAAACGAGGTCACGCGGGGTCATGCGAGGTCAGACTAGGTCTGGCGGGGTCAGGGGAGGTTTCTCATGGTCAGAGGAGGTCAGGCGAGTTCTGGGGAAGTCAGGCGAGGTCAGGAGAGATCTGGCGAGATATGGAGATGAAAATTTGTTGATTTTTAGAAATTTGTTCATATCTTCTAAACCGGTCTACGTACAGGAATATAATTTCGCACGCTTAGAACTCTTGATCCGAGCTGTTGATCGACGACAAAACAATCGGCGTGAATCGCGCCATCATTAAGAAAAAAATTTTTAAATTACGGATAAAAAGTCATAAATACATATCAGCCGCTCGAAAAAAATTAATTTTGCATAAATCTTTATAAATTTGGTCCTATATTACGCAGAATTTTACGAGGAAATCAACGGTATCCTCGAAACTGACATTCGAGTTCGGGGTTCGGAGTTAAATGGGTTTTAATTATTCGATGTTGACCTAGGTCAGGGTAGGTTTCTCTAAATCGTTTAATTTTTCCTAAATCTTTATAGATTTGGTTCTGTATTACGCAGAATTTTACGAGGAATTCAACGGTATCCTCGAAATTAACATTCGAGTTCGGGGTTCCGAGTTAAATGGGTTTTAATTATTCGATGTTGACCTAGGTCATGGTAGGTTTCTCTAAATCGTTTAATTTTGCCTAAATCTTTATAAATTTGGTCCTATGTTATGCAGAATTTTACGAGGAATTCAACGGTATCCTCGAAATTGATATACGAGTTCGGGGTTCCGAGATAATTGGGTTTGAAGTACATGCGATGTTATCCTAGTTCATGGTATGGGGATAGGGGTTACTCGAGGTCATCGGACGGGGTCAAACGAGGTCACGCGGGGTCATGCGAAGTCAGACTAAGTCTGGCGAGGTCAGGGGAGGTTTCTCATGGTCAGAGGAGGTCAGGCGAGTTCTGGGGAAGTCAGGCGAGGTCAGGAGAGATCTGGCGAGATATGGAGATGAAAATTTGTTGATTTTTAGAAATTTGTTCATATCTTCTAAACCGGTCTACGTACAGGAATATAATTTCGCACGTTTAGAACTCTTGATCCGAGCTGTTGATCGACGACAAAACAATCGGCGTGAATCGCGTCATCATTAAGAAAAAAATTTTTAAATTACGGATAAAAAGTCATAAATACATATCAGCCGCTCGAAAAAAATTAATTTTGCATAAATCTTTATAAATTTGGTCCTATATTACGCAGAATTTTACGAGGAAATCAACGGTATCCTCGAAATTGACATTCGAGCTCGGGGTTCCGAGTTAAATGGGTTTTAATTATTCGATGTTGACCTAGGTCATGGTAGGTTTCTCTAAATCGTTTAATTTTGCTTAAATCTTTATAGATTTGGTCCTATATTACGCAGAATTTTACGAGGAATTCAACGGTATCCTCGAAATTGACATTCGAGTTCGGGGTTCCGAGTTAAATGGGTTTTAATTATTCGATTTTGACCTAGGTCATGGTAGGTTTCTCTAAATCGTTTAATTTTGCCTAAATCTTTATAAATTTGGTCCTATATTACGCAGAATTTTACGAGGAATTCAACGGTATCCTCGAAATTGAAATACGAGTTCGGGGTTCCGAATTAAATGGGTTTTAATTATTCGATGTTGACCTAGGTCATGGTAGGTTTCTCTAAATCGTTTAATTTTGCCTAAATCTTTATAAATTTGGTCCTATATTACGCAGAATTTTACGAGGAATTCAACGGTATCCTCGAAATTGAAATACGAGTTCGGGGTTCCGAATTAAATGGGTTTTAATTATTCGATGTTGACCTAGGTCATGGTAGGTTTCTCTAAATCGTTTAATTTTGCCTAAATCTTTATAAATTTGGTCCTATATTACGCGGAATTTTACGAGGAATTCAACGGTATCCTCGAAATTGACATACGAGTTCGGGGTTCCGAGTTAAATGGGTTTTAATTATTCGATGTTGACCTAGGTCATGGTAGGTTTCTCTAAATCGTTTAATTTTGCCTAAATCTTTGTAAATTTGGTCCTATATTACGCAGAATTTTAAGAGGAATTCAACGGTATCCTCGAAATTGATATACGAGTTCGGGGTTCCGAGATAATTGGGTTTGAAGTACATGCGATGTTATCCTAGGTCATGGTATGGGGATAGGGGTTACTCGAGGTCATCGGACGGGGTCAAACGAGGTCACGCGGGGTCATGCGAGGTCAGACTAGGTCTGGCGGGGTCAGGGGAGGTTTCTCATGGTCAGAGGAGGTCAGGCGAGTTCTGTGGAAGTCAGGCGAGGTCAGGAGAGATCTGGCGAGATATGGAGATGAAAATTTGTTGATTTTTAGAAATTTGTTCATATCTTCTAAACCGGTCTACGTACAGGAATATAATTTCGCACGCTTAGAACTCTTGATCCGAGCTGTTGATCGACGACAAAACAATCGGCGTGAATCGCGTCATCATTAAGAAAAAAATTTTTAAATTACGGATAAAAAGTCATAAATACATATCAGCCGCTCGAAAAAAATTAATTTTGCATAAATCTTTATAAATTTGGTCCTATATTACGCAGAATTTTACGAGGAATTCAACGGTATCCTCGAAATTGACATACGAGTTCGGGGTTCCGAGTTAAATGGGTTTTAATTATTCGATGTTGACCTAGGTCATGGTGGGTTTCTCTAAATCGTTTAATTTTGCCTAAATCTTTGTAAATTTGGTCCTATATTACGCAGAATTTTACGAGGAATTCAACGGTATCCTCGAAATTTATATACGAGTTCGGGGTTCCGAGATAATTGAGTTTGAAGTACATGCGATGTTATCCTAGGTCATGGTATGGGGATAGGGGTTACTCGAGGTCATCGGACGGGGTCAAACGAGGTCACGCGGGATCATGCGAGGTCAGACTAGGTCTGGCGGGGTCAGGGGAGGTTTCTCATGGTCAGAGAAGGTCAGGCGAGTTCTGGGGAAGTCAGGCGAGGTCAGGAGAGATCTGGCGAGATATGGAGATGAAAATTTGTTGATTTTTAGAAATTTGTTCATATCTTCTAAACCGGTCTACGTACAGGAATATAATTTCGCACGCTTAGAACTCTTGATCCGAGCTGTTAATCGACGACAAAACAATCGGCGTGAATCGCGTCATCATTAAGAAAAAAATTTTTAAATTACGGATAAAAAGTCATAAATACATATCAGCCGCTCGAAAAAAATTAATTTTGCATAAATCTTTATAAATTTGGTCCTATATTACGCAGAATTTTACGAGGAATTCAACGGTATCCTCGAAATTGACATACGAGTTCGGGGTTCCGAGTTAAATGGGTTTTAGTTATTCGATGTTGACCTAGGTCATGGTAGGTTTCTCTAAATCGTTTAATTTTGCCTAAATCTTTGTAAATTTGGTCCTATATTACGCAGAATTTTACGAGGAATTCAACGGTATCCTCGAAATTGATATACGAGTTCGAGGTTCCGAGATAATTGAGTTTGAAGTACATGCGATGTTGTCCTAGGTCATGGTATGGGGATAGGGGTTACTCGAGGTCATCGGACGGGGTCAAACGAGGTCACGCGGGGTCATGCGAGGTCAGACTAGGTCTGGCGGGGTCAGGGGAGGTTTCTCATGGTCAGAGAAGGTCAGGCGAGTTCTGGGGAAGTCAGGCGAGGTCAGGAGAGATCTGGCGAGATATGGAGATGAAAATTTGTTGATTTTTAGAAATTTGTTCATATCTTCTAAACCGGTCTACGTACAGGAATATAATTTCGCACGCTTAGAACTCTTGATCCGAGCTGTTAATCGACGACAAAACAATCGGCGTGAATCGCGTCATCATTAAGAAAAAAATTTTTAAATTACGGATAAAAAGTCATAAATACATATCAGCCGCTCGAAAAAAATTAATTTTGCATAAATCTTTATAAATTTGGTCCTATATTACGCAGAATTTTACGAGGAATTCAACGGTATCCTCGAAATTGACATACGAGTTCGGGGTTCCGAGTTAAATGGGTTTTAGTTATTCGATGTTGACCTAGGTCATGGTAGGTTTCTCTAAATCGTTTAATTTTGCCTAAATCTTTGTAAATTTGGTCCTATATTACGCAGAATTTTACGAGGAATTCAACGGTATCCTCGAAATTGATATACGAGTTCGAGGTTCCGAGATAATTGAGTTTGAAGTACATGCGATGTTATCCTAGGTCATGGTATGGGGATAGGGGTTACTCGAGGTCATCGGACGGGGTCAAACGAGGTCACGCGGGGTCATGCGAGGTCAGACTAGGTCTGGCGGGGTCAGGGGAGGTTTCTCATGGTCAGAGAAGGTCAGGCGAGTTCTGGGGAAGTCAGGCGAGGTCAGGAGAGATCTGGCGAGATATGGAGATGAAAATTTGTTGATTTTTAGAAATTTGTTCATATCTTCTAAACCGGTCTACGTACAGGAATATAATTTCGCACGCTTAGAACTCTTGATCCGAGCTGTTAATCGACGACAAAACAATCGGCGTGAATCGCGTCATCATTAAGAAAAAAATTTTTAAATTACGGATAAAAAGTCATAAATACATATCAGCCGCTCGAAAAAAATTAATTTTGCATAAATCTTTATAAATTTGGTCCTATATTACGCAGAATTTTACGAGGAATTCAACGGTATCCTCGAAATTGAAATACGAGTTCGGGGTTCCGAGTTAAATGGGTTTTAATTATTCGATGTTGACCTAGGTCATGGTAGGTTTCTCTAAATCGTTTAATTTTGCCTAAATCTTTATAAATTTGGTCCTATATTACGCAGAATTTCACGAGGAATTCAACGGTATCCTCGAAATTGAAATACGAGTTCGGGGTTCCGAATTAAATGGGTTTTAATTATTCGATGTTGACCTCGGTCATGGTAGGTTTCTCTAAATCGTTTAATTTTGCCTAAATCTTTATAAATTTGGTCCTATATTACGCAGAATTGTACGAGGAATTCAACGGTATCCTCGAAATTGAAATACGAGTTCGGGGTTCCGAATTAAATGGGTCTTAATTATTCGATGTTGACCTAGGTCATGGTAGGTTTCTCTAAATCGTTTAATTTTGCCTAAATCTTTGTAAATTTGGTCCTATATTACGCGGAATTTTACGAGGAATTCAACGGTATCCTCGAAATTGACATACGAGTTCGGGGTTCCGAGTTAAATGGGTTTTAATTATTCGATGTTGACCGAGGTCATGGTAGGTTTCTCTAAATCGTTTAATTTTGCCTAAATCTTCATAAATTTGGTCCTATATTACGCAGAATTTTACGAGGAATTCAACGGTATCCTCGAAATTGATATACGAGTTCGGGGTTCCGAGATAATTGGGTTTGAAGTACATGCGATGTTATCCTAGGTCATGGTATGGGGATAGGGGTTACTCGAGGTCATCGGACGGGGTCAAACGAGGTCACGCGGGGTCATGCGAGGTCAGACTAGGTCTGGCGGGGTCAGGGGAGGTTTCTCATGGTCAGAGGAGGTCAGGCGAGTTCTGTATAAGTCAGGCGAGGTCAGGAGAGATCTGGCGAGATATGGAGATGAAAATTTGTTGATTTTTAGAAATTTGTTCATATCTTCTAAACCGGTCTACGTACAGGAATATAATTTCGCACGCTTAGAACTCTTGATCCGAGCTGTTGATCGACGACAAAACAATCGGCGTGAATCGCGTCATCATTAAGAAAAAAATTTTTAAATTACGGATAAAAAGTCATAAATACATATCAGCCGCTCGAAAAAAATTAATTTTGCATAAATCTTTATAAATTTGGTCCTATATTACGCAGAATTTTACGAGGAATTCAACGGTATCCTCGAAATTGACATACGAGTTCGGGGTTCCGAGTTAAATGGGTTTTAATTATTCGATGTTGACCTAGGTCATGGTAGGTTTCTCTAAATCGTTTAATTTTGCCTAAATCTTTATAAATTTGGTCCTATATTACGCAGAATTTTACGAGGAATTCAACGGTATCCTCGAAATTGACATACGAGTTCGGGGTTCCGAGTTAAATGGGTTTTAATTATTCGATGTTGACCTAGGTCATGGTAGGTTTCTCTAAATCGTTTAATTTTGCTTAAATCTTTATAAATTTGGTCCTATAGTACGCAGAATTTTACGAGGAATTCAACGGTATCCTCGAAATTGATATACGAGTTCGGGGTTCCGAGATAATTGGGTTTGAAGTACATGCGATGTTATCCTAGGTCATGGTATGGGGATAGGGGTTACTCGAGGTCATCGGACGGGGTCAAACGAGGTCACGCGGGGTCATGCGAGGTCAGACTAGGTCTGGCGGGGTCAGGGGAGGTTTCTCATGGTCAGAGGAGGTCAGGCGAGTTCTGTGGAAGTCAGGCGAGGTCAGGAGAGATCTGGCGAGATATGGAGATGAAAATTTGTTGATTTTTAGAAATTTGTTCATATCTTCTAAACCGGTCTACGTACAGGAATATAATTTCGCACGCTTAGAACTCTTGATCCGAGCTGTTGATCGACGACAAAACAATCGGCGTGAATCGCGTCATCATTAAGAAAAAAATTTTTAAATTACGGATAAAAAGTCATAAATACATATCAGCCGCTCGAAAAAAATTAATTTTGCATAAATCTTTATAAATTTGGTCCTATATTACGCAGAATTTTACGAGGAATTCAACGGTATCCTCGAAATTGACATACGAGTTCGGGGTTCCGAGTTAAATGGGTTTTAATTATTCGATGTTGACCTAGGTCATGGTAGGTTTCTCTAAATCGTTTAATTTTGCCTAAATCTTTATAAATTTGGTCCTATATTACGCAGAATTTTACGAGGAATTCAACGGTATCCTCGAAATTGACATACGAGTTCGGGGTTCCGAGTTAAATGGGTTTTAATTATTCGATGTTGACCTAGGTCATGGTAGGTTTCTCTAAATCGTTTAATTTTGCTTAAATCTTTATAAATTTGGTCCTATAGTACGCAGAATTCTACGAGGAATTCAACGGTATCCTCGAAATTGACATACGAGTTCGGGGTTCCGAGTTAAATGGGTTTTAATTATTCGATGTTGACCTAGGTCGTGGTAGGTTTCTCTAAATCGTTTAATTTTGCCTAAATCTTTATAAATTTGGTCCTATATTACGCAGAATTTTACGAGGAATTCAACGGTATCCTCGAAATTGACATACGAGTTCGGGGTTCCGAGTTAAATGGGTTTTAGTTATTCGATGTTGACCTAGGTCATGGTAGGTTTCTCTAAATCGTTTAATTTTGCCTAAATCTTTGTAAATTTGGTCCTATATTACGCAGAATTTTACGAGGAATTCAACGGTATCCTCGAAATTGATATACGAGTTCGGGGTTCCGAGATAATTGGGTTTGAAGTACATGCGATGTTATCCTAGGTTATGGTATGGGGATAGGGGTTACTCGAGGTCATCGGACGGGGTCAAACGAGGTCACGCGGGGTCATGCGAGGTCAGACTAGGTCTGGCGGGGTCAGGGGATATTTCTCATGGTCAGAGGAGGTCAGGCGAGTTCTGGGGAAGTCCGGCGAGGTCAGGAGAGATCTGGCGAGATATGGAGATGAAAATTTGTTGATTTTTAGAAATTTGTTCATATCTTCTAAACCGGTCTACGTACAGGAATATAATTTCGCACGCTTAGAACTCTTGATCCGAGCTGTTGATCGACGACAAAACAATCGGCGTGAATCGCGTCATCATTAAGAAAAAAATTTTTAAATTACGGATAAAAAGTCACAAATACATATCAGCTGCTCGAAAAAAAATAATTTTGCATAAATCTTTATAAATTTGGTCCTATATTACGCAGAATTTTACGAGGAATTCAACGGTATCCTCGAAATTGAAATACGAGTTCGGGGTTCCGAATTAAATGGGTTTTAATTATTCGATGTTGACCTAGGTCATGGTAGGTTTCTCTAAATCGTTTAATTTTGCCTAAATCTTTATAAATTTGGTCCTATATTACGCGGAATTTTACGAGGAATTCAACGGTATCCTCGAAATTGACATACGAGTTCGGGGTTCCGAGTTAAATGGGTTTTAATTATTCGATGTTGACCTAGGTCATGGTAGGTTTCTCTAAATCGTTTAATTTTGCCTAAATCTTTGTAAATTTGGTCCTATATTACGCAGAATTTTACGAGGAATTCAACGGTATCCTCGAAATAGATATACGAGTTCGGGGTTCCGAGATAATTGGGTTTGAAGTACATGCGATGTTATCCTAGGTCATGGTATGGGGATAGGGGTTACTCGAGGTCATCGGACGGGGTCAAACGAGGTCACGCGGGGTCATGCGAAGTCAGACTAGGTCTGGCGGGGTCAGGGGAGGTTTCTCATGGTCAGAGGAGGTCAGGCGAGTTCTGTGGAAGTCAGGCGAGGTCAGGAGAGATCTGGCGAGATATGGAGATGAAAATTTGTTGATTTTTAGAAATTTGTTCATATCTTCTAAACCGGTCTACGTACAGGAATATAATTTCACACGCTTAGAACTCTTGATCCGAGCTGTTGATCGACGACAAAACAATCGGCGTGAATCGCGTTATCATTAGGAAAAAAATTTTAAATTACGGATAAAAAGTCATAAATACATATCAGCCGCTCGAAAAAAATTAATTTTGCATAAATCTTTATAAATTTGGTCCTATATTACGCAGAATTTTACGAGGAATTCAACGGTATCCTCGAAATTAACATTCGAGTTCGGGGTTCCGAGTTAAATGGGTTTTAATTATTCGATTTTGACCTAGGTCATGGTAGGTTTCTCTAAATCGTTTAATTTTGCCTAAATCTTTATAAATTTGGTCCTATATTACGCAGAATTTTACGAGGAATTCAACGGTATCCTCGAGACTAACATTCGAGTTCGGGGTTCCGAGTTAAATGGGTTTTAATTATTCGATGTTGACCTAGGTCATGGTAGGTTTCTCTAAATCGTTTAATTTTGCCTAAATCTTTATAAATTTGGTCCTATATTACGCAGAATTTTACGAAGAATTCAACGGTATCCTCGAAATTGACATTCGAGTTCGGGGTTCCGAGTTAAATGGGTTTTAATTATTCGATTTTGACCTAGGTCATGGTAGGTTTCTCTAAATCGTTTAATTTTGCCTAAATCTTTATAAATTTGGTCCTATGTTATGCAGAATTTTACGAGGAATTCAACGGTATCCTCGAAATTGACATACGAGTTCGGGGTTCCGAGTTAAATGGGTTTTATTTATCCGATGTTGACCTAGGTCATGGTAGGTTTTTCTAAATCGTTTAATTTTGCCTAAATCTTTGTAAATTTGGTCCTATTTTACGCAGAATTTTACGAGGAATTCAACGGTATCCTCGAGATTGATATACGAGTTCGGGGTTCCGAGATAATTGGGTTTGAAGTACATGCGATGTTATCCTAGGTCATGGTATGGGGATAGGGGTTACTCGAGGTCATCGGACGGGGTCAAACGAGGTCACGCGGGGTCATGCGAAGTCAGACTAGGTCTGGCGGGGTCAGGGGAGGTTTCTCATGGTCAGAGGAGGTCAGGCGAGTTCTGTGGAAGTCAGGCGAGGTCAGGAGAGATCTGGCGAGATATGGAGATGAAAATTTGTTGATTTTTAGAAATTTGTTCATATCTTCTAAACCGGTCTACGTACAGGAATATAATTTCACACGCTTAGAACTCTTGATCCGAGCTGTTGATCGACGACAAAACAATCGGCGTGAATCGCGTCATCAATAAGAAAAAAATTTTTAAATTACGGATAAAATGTCATAAATACATATCAGCCGCTCGAAAAAAATTAATTTTGCATAAATCTTTATAAATTTGGTCCTATATTACGCAGAATTTTACGAAGAATTCAACGGTATCCTCGAAATTGACATACGAGTTCGGGGTTCCGAGTTAAATGGGTTTTAGTTATTCGATGTTGACCCAGGTCATGGTAGGATTTTTTAAATCCTTTAATTTTGCCTAAATCTTTATAAATTTGGTCCTATGTGATGCAGAATTTTACGAGGAATTCAGCGGTATCCTCGAAATTGACATACGAGTTCGGGGTTCCGGGTTAAATGGGTTTTAATTATTCGATGTTGACCTAGGTCATGGTAGGTTTCTCTAAATCGTTTAATTTTGCCTAAATCCTTATAAATTTGGTCCTATGTTATGCAGAATTTTACGAGGAATTCAACGGTATCCTCGAAATTGACATACGAGTTCGGGGTTCCGAGTTAAATGGGTTTTAATTATTCGATGTTGACCTAGGTCGTGGTAGGTTTCTCTAAATCGTTTAATTTTGCCTAAATCTTTATAAATTTGGTCCTATATTACGCAGAATTTTACGAGGAATTCAACGGTATCCTCGAGATTGACATACGAGTTCGGGGTTCCGAGTTAAATGGGTTTTAATTATTCGATGTTGACCTAGGTCATGGTAGGTTTCTCTAAATCGTTTAATTTTGCCTAAATCTTTATAAATCTGGTCCTATATTACGCAGAATTTTACGAGGAATTCAACGGTATCCTCGAAATTAATATACGAGTTCGGGGTTCCGAGATAATTGGGTTTGAAGTACATGCGATGTTATCCTAGGTCATGGTATGGGGATAGGGGTTACTCGAGGTCATCGGACGGGGTCAAACGAGGTCACGCGGGGTCATGCGAGGTCAGACTAAGTCTGGCGAGGTCAGGGGAGGTTTCTCATGGTCAGAGGAGGTCAGGCGAGTTCTGGGGAAGTCAGGCGAGGTCAGGAGAGATCTGGCGAGATATGGAGATAAAAATTTGTTGATTTTTAGAAATTTGTTCATATCTTCTAAACCGGTCTACGTACAGGAATATAATTTCGCACGCTTAGAACTCTTGATCCGAGCTGTCGATCGACGACAAAACAATCGGCGTGAATCGCGTCATCATTAAGAAAAAAATTTTTAAATTACGGATAAAAAGTCATAAATACATATCAGCCGCTCGAAAAAAATTAATTTTGCATAAATCTTTATAAATTTGGTCCTATATTACGCGGAATTTTACGAGGAATTCAACGGTATCCTCGAAATTGACATACGAGTTCGGGGTTCCGAGTTAGATGGGTTTTAATTATTCGATGTTGCCCTAGGTCATGGTAGGTTTCTCTAAATCGTTTAATTTTGCCTAAATCTTTGTAAATTTGGTCCTATATTACGCAGAATTTTACGAGGAATTCAACGGTATCCTCGAAATTGATATACGAGTTCGGGGTTCCGAGATAATTGGGTTTGAAGTACATGCGATGTTATCCTAGGTTATGGTATGGGGATAGGGGTTACTCGAGGTCATCGGACGGGGTCAAACGAGGTCACGCGGGGTCATGCGAGGTCAGACTAGGTCTGGCGGGGTCAGGGGAGGTTTCTCATGGTCAGAGGAGGTCAGGCGAGTTCTGGGGAAGTCAGGCGAGGTCAGGAGAGATCTGGCGAGATATGGAGATGAAAATTTGTTGATTTTTAGAAATTTGTTCATATCTTCTAAACCGGTCTACGTACAGGAATATAATTTCGCACGCTTAGAACTCTTGATCCGAGCTGTTGATCGACGACAAAACAATAGGCTTGAATCGCGTCATCATTAAGAAAAAAATTTTTAAATTACGGATAAAAAGTCATAAATACATATCAGCTGCTCGAAAAAAATTAATTTTGCATAAATCTTTATAAATTTGGTCCTATATTACGCAGAATTTTACGAGGAATTCAACGGTATCCTCGAAATTGAAATACGAGTTCGGGGTTCCGAATTAAATGGGTTTTAATTATTCGATGTTGACCTAGGTCATGGTAGGTTTCTCTAAATCGTTTAATTTTGCCTAAATCTTTATAAATTTGGTCCTATATTACGCGGAATTTTACGAGGAATTCAACGGTATCCTCGAAATTGACATACGAGTTCGGGGTTCCGAGTTAAATGGGTTTTAATTATTCGATGTTGACCTAGGTCATGGTAGGTTTCTCTAAATCGTTTAATTTTGCCTAAATCTTTGTAAATTTGGTCCTATATTACGCAGAATTTTACGAGGAATTCAACGGTATCCTCGAAATAGATATACGAGTTCGGGGTTCCGAGATAATTGGGTTTGAAGTACATGCGATGTTATCCTAGGTCATGGTATGGGGATAGGGGTTACTCGAGGTCATCGGACGGGGTCAAACGAGGTCACGCGGGGTCATGCGAAGTCAGACTAGGTCTGGCGGGGTCAGGGGAGGTTTCTCATGGTCAGAGGAGGTCAGGCGAGTTCTGTGGAAGTCAGGCGAGGTCAGGAGAGATCTGGCGAGATATGGAGATGAAAATTTGTTGATTTTTAGAAATTTGTTCATATCTTCTAAACCGGTCTACGTACAGGAATATAATTTCACACGCTTAGAACTCTTGATCCGAGCTGTTGATCGACGACAAAACAATCGGCGTGAATCGCGTTATCATTAGGAAAAAAATTTTAAATTACGGATAAAAAGTCATAAATACATATCAGCCGCTCGAAAAAAATTAATTTTGCATAAATCTTTATAAATTTGGTCCTATATTACGCAGAATTTTACGAGGAATTCAACGGTATCCTCGAAATTAACATTCGAGTTCGGGGTTCCGAGTTAAATGGGTTTTAATTATTCGATTTTGACCTAGGTCATGGTAGGTTTCTCTAAATCGTTTAATTTTGCCTAAATCTTTATAAATTTGGTCCTATATTACGCAGAATTTTACGAGGAATTCAACGGTATCCTCGAGACTAACATTCGAGTTCGGGGTTCCGAGTTAAATGGGTTTTAATTATTCGATGTTGACCTAGGTCATGGTAGGTTTCTCTAAATCGTTTAATTTTGCCTAAATCTTTATAAATTTGGTCCTATATTACGCAGAATTTTACGAAGAATTCAACGGTATCCTCGAAATTGACATTCGAGTTCGGGGTTCCGAGTTAAATGGGTTTTAATTATTCGATTTTGACCTAGGTCATGGTAGGTTTCTCTAAATCGTTTAATTTTGCCTAAATCTTTATAAATTTGGTCCTATGTTATGCAGAATTTTACGAGGAATTCAACGGTATCCTCGAAATTGACATACGAGTTCGGGGTTCCGAGTTAAATGGGTTTTATTTATCCGATGTTGACCTAGGTCATGGTAGGTTTTTCTAAATCGTTTAATTTTGCCTAAATCTTTGTAAATTTGGTCCTATATTACGCAGAATTTTACGAGGAATTCAACGGTATCCTCGAAATTGATATACGAGTTCGGGGTTCCGAGATAATTGGGTTTGAAGTACATGCGATGTTATCCTAGGTCATGGTATGGGGATAGGGGTTACTCGAGGTCATCGGACGGGGTCAAACGAGGTCACGCGGGGTCATGCGAAGTCAGACTAGGTCTGGCGGGGTCAGGGGAGGTTTCTCATGGTCAGAGGAGGTCAGGCGAGTTCTGTGGAAGTCAGGCGAGGTCAGGAGAGATCTGGCGAGATATGGAGATGAAAATTTGTTGATTTTTAGAAATTTGTTCATATCTTCTAAACCGGTCTACGTACAGGAATATAATTTCACACGCTTAGAACTCTTGATCCGAGCTGTTGATCGACGACAAAACAATCGGCGTGAATCGCGTCATCAATAAGAAAAAAATTTTTAAATTACGGATAAAAAGTCATAAATACATATCAGCCGCTCGAAAAAAATTAATTTTGCATAAATCTTTATAAATTTGGTCCTATATTACGCAGAATTTTACGAAGAATTCAACGGTATCCTCGAAATTGACATTCGAGTTCGGGGTTCCGAGTTAAATGGGTTTTAATTATTCGATTTTGACCTAGGTCATGGTAGGTTTCTCTAAATCGTTTAATTTTGCCTAAATCTTTATAAATTTGGTCCTATGTTATGCAGAATTTTACGAGGAATTCAACGGTATCCTCGAAATTGACATACGAGTTCGGGGTTCCGAGTTAAATGGGTTTTAGTTATTCGATGTTGACCCAGGTCATGGTAGGATTTTTTAAATCCTTTAATTTTGCCTAAATCTTTATAAATTTGGTCCTATGTGATGCAGAATTTTACGAGGAATTCAGCGGTATCCTCGAAATTGACATACGAGTTCGGGGTTCCGGGTTAAATGGGTTTTAATTATTCGATGTTGACCTAGGTCATGGTAGGTTTCTCTAAATCGTTTAATTTTGCCTAAATCCTTATAAATTTGGTCCTATGTTATGCAGAATTTTACGAGGAATTCAACGGTATCCTCGAAATTGACATACGAGTTCGGGGTTCCGAGTTAAATGGGTTTTAATTATTCGATGTTGACCTAGGTCGTGGTAGGTTTCTCTAAATCGTTTAATTTTGCCTAAATCTTTATAAATTTGGTCCTATATTACGCAGAATTTTACGAGGAATTCAACGGTATCCTCGAGATTGACATACGAGTTCGGGGTTCCGAGTTAAATGGGTTTTAATTATTCGATGTTGACCTAGGTCATGGTAGGTTTCTCTAAATCGTTTAATTTTGCCTAAATCTTTATAAATCTGGTCCTATATTACGCAGAATTTTACGAGGAATTCAACGGTATCCTCGAAATTAATATACGAGTTCGGGGTTCCGAGATAATTGGGTTTGAAGTACATGCGATGTTATCCTAGGTCATGGTATGGGGATAGGGGTTACTCGAGGTCATCGGACGGGGTCAAACGAGGTCACGCGGGGTCATGCGAGGTCAGACTAAGTCTGGCGAGGTCAGGGGAGGTTTCTCATGGTCAGAGGAGGTCAGGCGAGTTCTGGGGAAGTCAGGCGAGGTCAGGAGAGATCTGGCGAGATATGGAGATGAAAATTTGTTGATTTTTAGAAATTTGTTCATATCTTCTAAACCGGTCTACGTACAGGAATATAATTTCGCACGCTTAGAACTCTTGATCCGAGCTGTGGATCGACGACAAAACGATCGGCGTGAATCGCGTCATCATTAAGAAAAAAATTTTTAAATTACGGATAAAAAGTCATAAATACATATCAGCCGCTCGAAAAAAATTAATTTTGCATAAATCTTTATAAATTTGGTCCTATATTACGCAGAATTTTACGAGGAATTCAACGGTATCCTCGAAATTGACATACGAGTTCGGGGTTCCGAGTTAAATGGGTTTTAATTATTCGATGTTGACCTAGGTCATGGTAGGTTTCTCTAAATCGTTTAATTTTGCCTAAATCTTTATAAATTTGGTCCTATGTTATGCAGAATTTTACGAGGAATTCAACGGTATCCTCGAAATTGATATACGAGTTCGGGGTTCCGAGATAATTGGGTTTGAAGTACATGCGATGTTATCCTAGGTCATGGTATGGGGATAGGGGTTACTCGAGGTCATCGGACGGGGTCAAACGAGGTCACGCGGGGTCATGCGAAGTCAGACTAGGTCTGGCGGGGTCAGGGGAGGTTTCTCATGGTCAGAGGAGGTCAGGCGAGTTCTGTGGAAGTCAGGCGAGGTCAGGAGAGATCTGGCGAGATATGGAGATGAAAATTTGTTGATTTTTAGAAATTTGTTCATATCTTCTAAACCGGTCTACGTACAGGAATATAATTTCACACGCTTAGAACTCTTGATCCGAGCTGTTGATCGACGACAAAACAATCGGCGTGAATCGCGTCATCATTAAGAAAAAAATTTTTAAATTACGGATAAAAAGTCATAAATACATATCAGCCGCTCGAAAAAAATTAATTTTGCATAAATCTTTATAAATTTGGTCCTATATTACGCAGAATTTTACGAAGAATTCAACGGTATCCTCGAAATTGACATTCGAGTTCGGGGTTCCGAGTTAAATGGGTTTTAATTATTCGATTTTGACCTAGGTCATGGTAGGTTTCTCTAAATCGTTTAATTTTGCCTAAATCTTTATAAATTTGGTCCTATATTACGCAGAATTTTACGAGGAATTCAACGGTATCCTCGAAATTGAAATACGAGTTCGGGGTTCCGAGTTAAATGGGTTTTAATTATTCAATGTTGACCTAGGTCATGGTAGGTTTCTCTAAATCCTTTAATTTTGCCTAAATCCTTATAAATTTGGTCCTATGTTATGCAGAATTTTACGAGGAATTCAACGGTATCCTCGAAATTGACATACGAGTTCGGGGTTCCGAGTTAAATGGGTTTTAATTATTCGATGTTGACCTAGGTCGTGGTAGGTTTCTCTAAATCGTTTAATTTTGCCTAAATCTTTATAAATTTGGTCCTATATTACGCAGAATTTTACGAGGAATTCAACGGTATCCTCGAAATTGACATACGAGTTCGGGGTTCCGAGTTAAATGGGTTTTAATTATTCGATGTTGACCTAGGTCATGGTAGGTTTCTCTAAATCGTTTAATTTTGCCTAAATCTTTATAAATCTGGTCCTATATTACGCGGAATTTTACGAGGAATTCAGCGGTATCCTCGAAATTGACATACGAGTTCGGGGTTCCGGGTTAAATGGGTTTTAATTATTCGATGTTGACCTAGGTCATGGTAGGTTTCTCTAAATCGTTTAATTTTGCCTAAATCCTTATAAATTTGGTCCTATGTTATGCAGAATTTTACGAGGAATTCAACGGTATCCTCGAAATTGACATACGAGTTCGGGGTTCCGAGTTAAATGGGTTTTAATTATTCGATGTTGACCTAGGTCGTGGTAGGTTTCTCTAAATCGTTTAATTTTGCCTAAATCTTTATAAATTTGGTCCTATATTACGCAGATTTTTACGAGGAATTCAACGGTATCCTCGAAATTGACATACGAGTTCGGGGTTCCGAGTTAAATGGGTTTTAATCATTCGATGTTGACCTAGGTCATGGTAGGTTTCTCTAAATCGTTTAATTTTGCCTAAATCTTTATAAATTTGGTCCTATGTTATGCAGAATTTTACGAGGAATTCAACGGTATCCTCGAAATTGACATACGAGTTCGCGGTTCCGAGTTAAATGGGTTTTAATTATTCGATGTTGATCTAGGTCATGGTAGGTTTCTCTAAATCGTTTAATTTTGCCTAAATCTCTATAAATTTGGTCCTATGTTATGCAGAATTTTACGAGGAATTCAGCGGTATCCTCGAAATTGACATACGAGTTCGGGGTCCCGAGTTAAATGGGTTTTAATTATTCGATGTTGACCTAGGTTATGGTAGGTTTCTATAAATCGTTTAATTTTGCCTAAATCTTTATAAATTTGGTCCTATGTTATGCAGAATTTTACGAGGAATTCAACGGTATCCTCGAAATTGACATACGAGTTCGGGGTTCCGAGTTAAATGGGTTTTAATTATTCGATGTTGACCTGGGTCATGGTAAGTTCCTCTAAATCGTTTAATTTTGCCTAAATCTTTATAAATTTGGTCCTATTTTACGCAGAATTTTACGAGGAATTCAACGGTATCCTCGAAATTGACATACGAGTTCGGGGTTCCGAGTTAAATGGGTTTTAATTATTTGATGTTGACCTAGGTCGTGGTAGGTTTCTCTAAATCGTTTAATTTTGCCTAAATCTTTATAAATTTGGTCCTATATTACGCAGAATTTTACGAGGCATTCAACGGTATCCACGAAATTGACATACGAGTTCGGGGTTCCGAGTTAAATGGGTTTTAATTATTCGATGTTGACCTAGGTCATGGTAAGTTCCTCTAAATCGTTTAATTTTGCCTAAATCTTTATAAATTTGGTCCTATTTTACGCAGAATTTTACGAGGAATTCAACGGTATCCTCGAAATTGACATACGAGTTCGGGGTTCCGGGTTAAATGGGTTTTAATTATTCGATATTGACCTAGGTCATGGTAGGTTTCTCTAAATCGTTTAATTTTGCCTAAATCTTTATAAATTTGGTCCTATTTTACGCAGAATTTTACGAGGAATTCAACGGTATCCTCGAAATTGACATACGAGTTCGGGGTTCCGAGTTAAATGGGTTTTAATTATTTGATGTTGACCTAGGTCATGGTAGGTTTCTCTAAATCGTTTAATTTTGCCTAAATCTTTATAGATTTGGTCCTATGTTATGCAGAATTTTACGAGGAATTCAACGGTATCCTCGAAATTGACATACGAGTTCGGGGTTCCGAGTTAAATGGGTTTTAATTATTCGATGTTGACCTAGGTAATGGTAGGTTTCTCTAAATCGTTTAATTTTGCCTAAATCTTCATAAATTTGGTCCTATATTACGCAGAATTTTACGAGGAATTCAACGGTATCCTCGAAATTGATATACGAGTTCGGGGTTCCGAGATAATTGGGTTTGAAGTACATGCGATGTTATCCTAGGTCATGGTATGGGGATAGGGGTTACTCGAGGTCATCGGACGGGGTCAAACGAGGTCACGCGGGGTCATGCGAGGTCAGACTAGGTCTGGTGGGGTCAGGGGAGGTTTCTCATAATCAGAGGAGGTCAGGCGAGTTCTGTGGAAGTCAGGCGAGGTCAGGAGAGATCTGGCGAGATATGGAGATGAAAATTTGTTGATTTTTAGAAATTTGTTCATATCTTCTAAACCGGTCTACGTACAGGAATATAATTTCGCACGCTTAGAACTCTTGATCCGAGCTGTTGATCGACGACAAAACAATCGGCGTGAATCGCGTCATCATTAAGAAAAAAATTTTTAAATTACGGATAAAAAGTCATAAATACATATCAGCCGCTCGAAAAAAATTAATTTTGCATAAATCTTTATAAATTTGGTCCTATATTACGCAGAATTTTACGAGGAATTCAACGGTATCCTCGAAATTGACATACGAGTTCGGGGTTCCGAGTTAAATGGGTTTTAATTATTCGATGTTGACCTAGGTCATGGTAGGTTTCTCTAAATCGTTTAATTTTGCCTAAATCTTTGTAAATTTGGTCCTATATTACGCAGAATTTTACGAGGAATTCAACGGTATCCTCGAAATTGATATACGAGTTCGGGGTTCCGAGATAATTGAGTTTGAAGTACATGCGATGTTATCCTAGGTCATGGTATGGGGATAGGGGTTACTCGAGGTCATCGGACGGGGTCAAACGAGGTCACGCGGGGTCATGCGAGGTCAGACTAGGTCTGGCGGGGTCAGGGGAGGTTTCTCATGGTCAGAGAAGGTCAGGCGAGTTCTGGGGAAGTCAGGCGAGGTCAGGAGAGATCTGGCGAGATATGGAGATGAAAATTTGTTGATTTTTAGAAATTTGTTCATATCTTCTAAACCGGTCTACGTACAGGAATATAATTTCGCACGCTTAGAACTCTTGATCCGAGCTGCTAATCGACGACAAAACAATCGGCGTGAATCGCGTCATCATTAAGAAAAAAATTTTTAAATTACGGATAAAAAGTCATAAATACATATCAGCCGCTCGAAAAAAATTAATTTTGCATAAATCTTTATAAATTTGGTCCTATATTACGCAGAATTTTACGAGGAATTCAACGGTATCCTCGAAATTGAAATACGAGTTCGGGGTTCCGAGTTAAATGGGTTTTAATTATTCGGTGTTGACCTAGGTCATGGTAGGTTTCTCTAAATCGTTTAATTTTGCCTAAATCTTTATAAATTTGGTCCTATATTACGCAGAATTTTACGAGGAATTCAACGGTATCCTCGAAATTGACATACGGGTTCGGGGTTCCGAGTTAAATGGGTTTTAATTATTCGATGTTGACCTAGGTCATGGTAGGTTTCTCTAAATCGTTTAATTTTGCCTAAATCTTTATAAATTTGGTCCTATATTACGCAGAATTTTACGAGGAATTCAACGGTATCCTCGAAATTAACATTCGAGTTCGGGGTTCCGAGTTAAATGGGTTTTAATTATTCGATGTTGACCTAGGTCATGGTAGGTTTCTCTAAATCGTTTAATTTTGCCTAAATCTTTATAGATTTGGTCCTATATTACGCAGAATTTTACGAGGAATTCAACGGTATCCTCGAAATTAACATTCGAGTTCGGGGTTCCGAGTTAAATGGGTTTTAATTATTCGATGTTGACCTAGGTCATGGTAGGTTTCTCTAAATCGTTTAATTTTGCCTAAATCTTTATAAATTTGGTCCTATGTTATGCAGAATTTTACGAGGAATTCAACGGTATCCTCGAAATTGATATACGAGTTCGGGGTTCCGAGATAATTGGGTTTGAAGTACATGCGATGTTATCCTAGGCCATGGTATGGGGATAGGGGTTACTCGAGGTCATCGGACGGGGTCAAACGAGGTCACGCGGGGTCATGCGAGGTCAGACTAGGTCTGGCGGGGTCAGGCGAGGTTTCTCATGGTCAGAGGAGGTCAGGCGAGTTCTGGGGAAGTCAGGCGAGGTCAGGAGAGATCTGGCGATATATGGAGATGAAAATTTGTTGATTTTTAGAAATTTGTTCATATCTTCTAAACCGGTCTACGTACAGGAATATAATTTCGCACGCTTAGAACTCTTGATCCGAGCTGTTGATCGACGACAAAACAATCGGCGTGAATCGCGTCATCATTAAGAAAAAAAATTTTAAATTACGGATAAAAAGTCATAAATACATATCAGCCGCTCGAAAAAAATTAATTTTGCATAATTCTTTATAAATTTGGTCCTATATTACGCAGAATTTTACGAGGAATTCAACGGTATTCTCGAAATTGACATTCGAGTTCGGGGTTCCGAGTTAAATGGGTTTTAATTATTCGATGTTGACCTAGGTCATGGTAGGTTTCTCTAAATCGTTTAATTTTGCCTAAATCTTTATAAATTTGGTCCTATATTACGCAGAATTTTACGAGGAATTCAACGGTATCCTCGAAATTGACATACGAGTTCGGGGTTCCGAGTTAAATGGGTTTTAATTATTCGATGTTGACCTAGGTCATGGTAGGTTTTTCTAAATCGTTTAATTTTGCCTAAATCTTTATAAATTTGGTCCTATGTTATGCAGAATTTTACGAGGAATTCAACGGTATCCTCGAAATTGACATACGAGTTCGGGGTTTCGAGTTAAATGGGTTTTAATTATTCGATGTTGACCTAGGTAATGGTAGGTTTCTCTAAATCGTTTAATTTTGCCTAAATCTTTGTAAATTTGGTCCTATATTACGCAGAATTTTACGAGGAATTCAACGGTATCCTCGAAATTGATATACGAGTTCGGGGTTCCGAGATAATTGGGTTTGAAGTACATGCGATGTTATCCTAGGTCATGGTATGGGGATAGGGGTTACTCGAGGTCATCGGACGGGGTCAAACGAGGTCACGCGGGGTCATGCGAGGTCAGATTAGGTCTGGCGGGGTCAGGGGAGGTTTCTCATGGTCAGAGGAGGTCAGGCGAGTTCTGTGGAAGTCAGGCGAGGTCAGGAGAGATCTGGCGAGATATGGAGATGAAAATTTGTTGATTTTTAGAAATTTGTTCATATCTTCTAAACCGGTCTACGTACAGGAATATAATTTCGCACGCTTAGAACTCTTGATCCGAGCTGTTGATCGACGACAAAACAATCGGCGTGAATCGCGTCATCATTAAGAAAAAAATTTTTAAATTACGGATAAAAAGTCATAAATACATATCAGCCGCTCGAAAAAAATTAATTTTGCATAATTCTTTATAAATTTGGTCCTATATTACGCAGAATTTTACGAGGAATTCAACGGTATCCTCGAAATTGACATTCGAGTTCGGGGTTCCGAGTTAAATGGGTTTTAATTATTCGATGTTGACCTAGGTCATGGTAGGTTTCTCTAAATCGTTTAATTTTGCCTAAATCTTTATAAATTTGGTCTTATATTACGCAGAATTTTACGAGGAATTCAACGGTATCCTCGAAATTGACATACGAGTTCGGGGTTCCGAGTTAAATGGGTTTTAATTATTCGATGTTGACCTAGGTCATGGTAGGTTTCTCTAAATCGTTTAATTTTGCCTAAATCTTTATAAATTTGGTCCTATGTTATGCAGAATTTTACGAGGAATTCAACGGTATCCTCGAAATTGACATACGAGTTCGGGGTTTCGAGTTAAATGGGTTTTAATTATTCGATGTTGACCTAGGTAATGGTAGGTTTCTCTAAATCGTTTAATTTTGCCTAAATCTTTGTAAATTTGGTCCTATATTACGCAGAATTTTACGAGGAATTCAACGGTATCCTCGAAATTGATATACGAGTTCGGGGTTCCGAGATAATTGGGTTTGAAGTACATGCGATGTTATCCTAGGTCATGGTATGGGGATAGGGGTTACTCGAGGTCATCGGACGGGGTCAAACGAGGTCACGCGGGGTCATGCGAGGTCAGACTAGGTCTGGCGGGGTCAGGGGAGGTTTCTCATGGTCAGAGGAGGTCAGGCGAGTTCTGGGGAAGTCAGGCGAGGTCAGGAGAGATCTGGCGAGATATGGAGATGAAAATTTGTTGATTTTTAGAAATTTGTTCATATCTTCTAAACCGGTCTACGTACAGGAATATAATTTCGCACGCTTAGAACTCTTGATCCGAGCTGTTGATCGACGACAAAACAATCGGCGTGAATCGCGCCATCATTAAGAAAAAAATTTTTAAATTACGGATAAAAAGTCATAAATACATATCAGCCGCTCGAAAAAAATTAATTTTGCATAAATCTTTATAAATTTGGTCCTATATTACGCAGAATTTTACGAGGAAATCAACGGTATCCTCGAAATTGACATTCGAGCTCGGGGTTCCGAGTCAAATGGGTTTTAATTATTCGATGTTGACCTAGGTCATGGTAGGTTTCTCTCAATCGTTTAATTTTGCCTAAATCTTTATAGATTTGGTCCTATATTACGCAGAATTTTACGAGGAATTCAACGGTATCCTCGAAATTGACATTCGAGTTCGGGGTTCCGAGTTAAATGGGTTTTAATTATTCGATTTTGACCTAGGTCATGGTAGGTTTCTCTAAATCGTTTAATTTTGCCTAAATCTTTATAAATTTGGTCCTATATTACGCAGAATTTTACGAGGAATTCAACGGTATCCTCGAAACTAACATTCGAGTTCGGGGTTCCGAGTTAAATGGGTTTTAATTATTCGATGTTGACCTAGGTCATGGTAGGTTTCTCTAAATCGTTTAATTTTGCCTAAATCTTTATAAATTTGGTCCTATATTACGCATAATTTTACGAGGATTTCAACGGTATCCTCGAAATTGATATACGAGTTCGGGGTTCCGAGATAATTGGGTTTGAAGTACATGCGATGTTATCCTAGGTCATGGTATGGGGATAGGGGTTACTCGAGTTCATCGGGCGGGGTCAAACGAAGTCACGCGGGGTCATGCGAGGTCAGACTAGGTCTGGCGGGGTCAGGGGAGGTTTCTCATGGTCAGAGGAGGTCAGGCGAGGTCAGGAGAGATCTGGCGAGATATGGAGATGAAAATTTGTTGATTTTTAGAAATTTGTTCATATCTTCTAAACCGGTCTACGTACAGGAATATAATTTCGCACGTTTAGAACTCTTGATCCGAGCTGTTGATCGACGACAAAACAATCGGCGTGAATCGCGTCATCATTAAGAAAAAAATTTTTAAATTACGGATAAAAAGTCATAAATACATATCAGCCGCTCGAAAAAAATTAATTTTGCATAAATCTTTATAAATTTGGTCCTATATTACGCAGAATTTTACGAGGAAATCAACGGTATCCTCGAAACTGACATTCGAGTTCGGGGTTCGGAGTTAAATGGGTTTTAATTATTCGATGTTGACCTAGGTCAGGGTAGGTTTCTCTAAATCGTTTAATTTTTCCTAAATCTTTATAGATTTGGTTCTGTATTACGCAGAATTTTACGAGGAATTCAACGGTATCCTCGAAATTAACATTCGAGTTCGGGGTTCCGAGTTAAATGGGTTTTAATTATTCGATGTTGACCTAGGTCATGGTAGGTTTCTCTAAATCGTTTAATTTTGCCTAAATCTTTATAAATTTGGTCCTATGTTATGCAGAATTTTACGAGGAATTCAACGGTATCCTCGAAATTGATATACGAGTTCGGGGTTCCGAGATAATTGGGTTTGAAGTACATGCGATGTTATCCTAGTTCATGGTATGGGGATAGGGGTTACTCGAGGTCATCGGACGGGGTCAAACGAGGTCACGCGGGGTCATGCGAAGTCAGACTAAGTCTGGCGAGGTCAGGGGAGGTTTCTCATGGTCAGAGGAGGTCAGGCGAGTTCTGGGGAAGTCAGGCGAGGTCAGGAGAGATCTGGCGAGATATGGAGATGAAAATTTGTTGATTTTTAGAAATTTGTTCATATCTTCTAAACCGGTCTACGTACAGGAATATAATTTCGCACGTTTAGAACTCTTGATCCGAGCTGTTGATCGACGACAAAACAATCGGCGTGAATCGCGTCATCATTAAGAAAAAAATTTTTAAATTACGGATAAAAAGTCATAAATACATATCAGCCGCTCGAAAAAAATTAATTTTGCATAAATCTTTATAAATTTGGTCCTATATTACGCAGAATTTTACGAGGAAATCAACGGTATCCTCGAAATTGACATTCGAGCTCGGGGTTCCGAGTTAAATGGGTTTTAATTATTCGATGTTGACCTAGGTCATGGTAGGTTTCTCTAAATCGTTTAATTTTGCTTAAATCTTTATAGATTTGGTCCTATATTACGCAGAATTTTACGAGGAATTCAACGGTATCCTCGAAATTGACATTCGAGTTCGGGGTTCCGAGTTAAATGGGTTTTAATTATTCGATTTTGACCTAGGTCATGGTAGGTTTCTCTAAATCGTTTAATTTTGCCTAAATCTTTATAAATTTGGTCCTATATTACGCAGAATTTTACGAGGAATTCAACGGTATCCTCGAAACTAACATTCGAGTTCGGGGTTCCGAGTTAAATGGGTTTTAATTATTCGATGTTGACCTAGGTCATGGTAGGTTTCTCTAAATCGTTTAATTTTGCCTAAATCTTTATAAATTTGGTCCTATATTACGCATAATTTTACGAGGATTTCAACGGTATCCTCGAAATTGATATACGAGTTCGGGGTTCCGAGATAATTGGGTTTGAAGTACATGCGATGTTATCCTAGGTCATGGTATGGGGATAGGGGTTACTCGAGGTCATCGGACGGGGTCAAACGAGGTCACGCGGGGTCATGCGAGGTCAGACTAGGTCTGGCGGGGTCAGGCGAGGTTTCTCATGGTCAGAGGAGGTCAGGCGAGTTCTGGGGAAGTCAGGCGAGGTCAGGAGAGATCTGGCGAGATATGGAGATGAAAATTTGTTGATTTTTAGAAATTTGTTCATATCTTCTAAACCGGTCTACGTACAGGAATATAATTTCGCACGCTTAGAACTCTTGATCCGAGCTGTTAATCGACGACAAAACAATCGGCGTGAATCGCGTCATCATTAAGAAAAAAATTTTTAAATTACGGATAAAAAGTCATAAATACATATCAGCCGCTCGAAAAAAATTAATTTTGCATAAATCTTTATAAATTTGGTCCTATATTACGCAGAATTTTACGAGGAATTCAACGGTATCCTCGAAATTGAAATACGAGTTCGGGGTTCCGAATTAAATGGGTTTTAATTATTCGATGTTGACCTAGGTCATGGTAGGTTTCTCTAAATCGTTTAATTTTGCCTAAATCTTTATAAATTTGGTCCTATATTACGCAGAATTTTACGAGGAATTCAACGGTATCCTCGAAATTGAAATACGAGTTCGGGGTTCCGAATTAAATGGGTTTTAATTATTCGATGTTGACCTAGGTCATGGTAGGTTTCTCTAAATCGTTTAATTTTGCCTAAATCTTTATAAATTTGGTCCTATATTACGCGGAATTTTACGAGGAATTCAACGGTATCCTCGAAATTGACATACGAGTTCGGGGTTCCGAGTTAAATGGGTTTTAATTATTCGATGTTGACCTAGGTCATGGTAGGTTTCTCTAAATCGTTTAATTTTGCCTAAATCTTTGTAAATTTGGTCCTATATTACGCAGAATTTTAAGAGGAATTCAACGGTATCCTCGAAATTGATATACGAGTTCGGGGTTCCGAGATAATTGGGTTTGAAGTACATGCGATGTTATCCTAGGTCATGGTATGGGGATAGGGGTTACTCGAGGTCATCGGACGGGGTCAAACGAGGTCACGCGGGGTCATGCGAGGTCAGACTAGGTCTGGCGGGGTCAGGGGAGGTTTCTCATGGTCAGAGGAGGTCAGGCGAGTTCTGTGGAAGTCAGGCGAGGTCAGGAGAGATCTGGCGAGATATGGAGATGAAAATTTGTTGATTTTTAGAAATTTGTTCATATCTTCTAAACCGGTCTACGTACAGGAATATAATTTCGCACGCTTAGAACTCTTGATCCGAGCTGTTGATCGACGACAAAACAATCGGCGTGAATCGCGTCATCATTAAGAAAAAAATTTTTAAATTACGGATAAAAAGTCATAAATACATATCAGCCGCTCGAAAAAAATTAATTTTGCATAAATCTTTATAAATTTGGTCCTATATTACGCAGAATTTTACGAGGAATTCAACGGTATCCTCGAAATTGACATACGAGTTCGGGGTTCCGAGTTAAATGGGTTTTAATTATTCGATGTTGACCTAGGTCATGGTGGGTTTCTCTAAATCGTTTAATTTTGCCTAAATCTTTGTAAATTTGGTCCTATATTACGCAGAATTTTACGAGGAATTCAACGGTATCCTCGAAATTTATATACGAGTTCGGGGTTCCGAGATAATTGAGTTTGAAGTACATGCGATGTTATCCTAGGTCATGGTATGGGGATAGGGGTTACTCGAGGTCATCGGACGGGGTCAAACGAGGTCACGCGGGATCATGCGAGGTCAGACTAGGTCTGGCGGGGTCAGGGGAGGTTTCTCATGGTCAGAGAAGGTCAGGCGAGTTCTGGGGAAGTCAGGCGAGGTCAGGAGAGATCTGGCGAGATATGGAGATGAAAATTTGTTGATTTTTAGAAATTTGTTCATATCTTCTAAACCGGTCTACGTACAGGAATATAATTTCGCACGCTTAGAACTCTTGATCCGAGCTGTTAATCGACGACAAAACAATCGGCGTGAATCGCGTCATCATTAAGAAAAAAATTTTTAAATTACGGATAAAAAGTCATAAATACATATCAGCCGCTCGAAAAAAATTAATTTTGCATAAATCTTTATAAATTTGGTCCTATATTACGCAGAATTTTACGAGGAATTCAACGGTATCCTCGAAATTGACATACGAGTTCGGGGTTCCGAGTTAAATGGGTTTTAGTTATTCGATGTTGACCTAGGTCATGGTAGGTTTCTCTAAATCGTTTAATTTTGCCTAAATCTTTGTAAATTTGGTCCTATATTACGCAGAATTTTACGAGGAATTCAACGGTATCCTCGAAATTGATATACGAGTTCGAGGTTCCGAGATAATTGAGTTTGAAGTACATGCGATGTTATCCTAGGTCATGGTATGGGGATAGGGGTTACTCGAGGTCATCGGACGGGGTCAAACGAGGTCACGCGGGGTCATGCGAGGTCAGACTAGGTCTGGCGGGGTCAGGGGAGGTTTCTCATGGTCAGAGAAGGTCAGGCGAGTTCTGGGGAAGTCAGGCGAGGTCAGGAAAGATCTGGCGAGATATGGAGATGAAAATTTGTTGATTTTTAGAAATTTGTTCATATCTTCTAAACCGGTCTACGTACAGGAATATAATTTCGCACGCTTAGAACTCTTGATCCGAGCTGTTAATCGACGACAAAACAATCGGCGTGAATCGCGTCATCATTAAGAAAAAAATTTTTAAATTACGGATAAAAAGTCATAAATACATATCAGCCGCTCGAAAAAAATTAATTTTGCATAAATCTTTATAAATTTGGTCCTATATTACGCAGAATTTTACGAGGAATTCAACGGTATCCTCGAAATTGAAATACGAGTTCGGGGTTCCGAGTTAAATGGGTTTTAATTATTCGATGTTGACCTAGGTCATGGTAGGTTTCTCTAAATCGTTTAATTTTGCCTAAATCTTTATAAATTTGGTCCTATATTACGCAGAATTTTACGAGGAATTCAACGGTATCCTCGAAATTGAAATACGAGTTCGGGGTTCCGAATTAAATGGGTTTTAATTATTCGATGTTGACCTCGGTCATGGTAGGTTTCTCTAAATCGTTTAATTTTGCCTAAATCTTTGTAAATTTGGTCCTATATTACGCAGAATTTTACGAGGAATTCAACGGTATCCTCGAAATTGATATACGAGTTCGAGGTTCCGAGATAATTGAGTTTGAAGTACATGCGATGTTATCCTAGGTCATGGTATGGGGATAGGGGTTACTCGAGGTCATCGGACGGGGTCAAACGAGGTCACGCGGGGTCATGCGAGGTCAGACTAGGTCTGGCGGGGTCAGGGGAGGTTTCTCATGGTCAGAGAAGGTCAGGCGAGTTCTGGGGAAGTCAGGCGAGGTCAGGAAAGATCTGGCGAGATATGGAGATGAAAATTTGTTGATTTTTAGAAATTTGTTCATATCTTCTAAACCGGTCTACGTACAGGAATATAATTTCGCACGCTTAGAACTCTTGATCCGAGCTGTTAATCGACGACAAAACAATCGGCGTGAATCGCGTCATCATTAAGAAAAAAATTTTTAAATTACGGATAAAAAGTCATAAATACATATCAGCCGCTCGAAAAAAATTAATTTTGCATAAATCTTTATAAATTTGGTCCTATATTACGCAGAATTTTACGAGGAATTCAACGGTATCCTCGAAATTGAAATACGAGTTCGGGGTTCCGAGTTAAATGGGTTTTAATTATTCGATGTTGACCTAGGTCATGGTAGGTTTCTCTAAATCGTTTAATTTTGCCTAAATCTTTATAAATTTGGTCCTATATTACGCAGAATTTTACGAGGAATTCAACGGTATCCTCGAAATTGAAATACGAGTTCGGGGTTCCGAATTAAATGGGTTTTAATTATTCGATGTTGACCTCGGTCATGGTAGGTTTCTCTAAATCGTTTAATTTTGCCTAAATCTTTATAAATTTGGTCCTATATTACGCAGAATTGTACGAGGAATTCAACGGTATCCTCGAAATTGAAATACGAGTTCGGGGTTCCGAATTAAATGGGTCTTAATTATTCGATGTTGACCTAGGTCATGGTAGGTTTCTCTAAATCGTTTAATTTTGCCTAAATCTTTGTAAATTTGGTCCTATATTACGCGGAATTTTACGAGGAATTCAACGGTATCCTCGAAATTGACATACGAGTTCGGGGTTCCGAGTTAAATGGGTTTTAATTATTCGATGTTGACCGAGGTCATGGTAGGTTTCTCTAAATCGTTTAATTTTGCCTAAATCTTCATAAATTTGGTCCTATATTACGCAGAATTTTACGAGGAATTCAACGGTATCCTCGAAATTGATATACGAGTTCGGGGTTCCGAGATAATTGGGTTTGAAGTACATGCGATGTTATCCTAGGTCATGGTATGGGGATAGGGGTTACTCGAGGTCATCGGACGGGGTCAAACGAGGTCACGCGGGGTCATGCGAGGTCAGACTAGGTCTGGCGGGGTCAGGGGAGGTTTCTCATGGTCAGAGGAGGTCAGGCGAGTTCTGTATAAGTCAGGCGAGGTCAGGAGAGATCTGGCGAGATATGGAGATGAAAATTTGTTGATTTTTAGAAATTTGTTCATATCTTCTAAACCGGTCTACGTACAGGAATATAATTTCGCACGCTTAGAACTCTTGATCCGAGCTGTTGATCGACGACAAAACAATCGGCGTGAATCGCGTCATCATTAAGAAAAAAATTTTTAAATTACGGATAAAAAGTCATAAATACATATCAGCCGCTCGAAAAAAATTAATTTTGCCTAAATCTTTATAAATTTGGTCCTATATTACGCAGAATTTTACGAGGAATTCAACGGTATCCTCGAAATTGACATACGAGTTCGGGGTTCCGAGTTAAATGGGTTTTAATTATTCGATGTTGACCTAGGTCATGGTAGGTTTCTCTAAATCGTTTAATTTTGCCTAAATCTTTATAAATTTGGTCCTATATTACGCAGAATTTTACGAGGAATTCAACGGTATCCTCGAAATTGACATACGAGTTCGGGGTTCCGAGTTAAATGGGTTTTAATTATTCGATGTTGACCTAGGTCATGGTAGGTTTCTCTAAATCGTTTAATTTTGCTTAAATCTTTATAAATTTGGTCCTATAGTACGCAGAATTTTACGAGGAATTCAACGGTATCCTCGAAATTGATATACGAGTTCGGGGTTCCGAGATAATTGGGTTTGAAGTACATGCGATGTTATCCTAGGTCATGGTATGGGGATAGGGGTTACTCGAGGTCATCGGACGGGGTCAAACGAGGTCACGCGGGGTCATGCGAGGTCAGACTAGGTCTGGCGGGGTCAGGGGAGGTTTCTCATGGTCAGAGGAGGTCAGGCGAGTTCTGTGGAAGTCAGGCGAGGTCAGGAGAGATCTGGCGAGATATGGAGATGAAAATTTGTTGATTTTTAGAAATTTGTTCATATCTTCTAAACCGGTCTACGTACAGGAATATAATTTCGCACGCTTAGAACTCTTGATCCGAGCTGTTGATCGACGACAAAACAATCGGCGTGAATCGCGTCATCATTAAGAAAAAAATTTTTAAATTACGGATAAAAAGTCATAAATACATATCAGCCGCTCGAAAAAAATTAATTTTGCATAAATCTTTATAAATTTGGTCCTATATTACGCAGAATTTTACGAGGAATTCAACGGTATCCTCGAAATTGACATACGAGTTCGGGGTTCCGAGTTAAATGGGTTTTAATTATTCGATGTTGACCTAGGTCATGGTAGGTTTCTCTAAATCGTTTAATTTTGCCTAAATCTTTATAAATTTGGTCCTATATTACGCAGAATTTTACGAGGAATTCAACGGTATCCTCGAAATTGACATACGAGTTCGGGGTTCCGAGTTAAATGGGTTTTAATTATTCGATGTTGACCTAGGTCATGGTAGGTTTCTCTAAATCGTTTAATTTTGCTTAAATCTTTATAAATTTGGTCCTATAGTACGCAGAATTCTACGAGGAATTCAACGGTATCCTCGAAATTGACATACGAGTTCGGGGTTCCGAGTTAAATGGGTTTTAATTATTCGATGTTGACCTAGGTCGTGGTAGGTTTCTCTAAATCGTTTAATTTTGCCTAAATCTTTATAAATTTGGTCCTATATTACGCAGAATTTTACGAGGAATTCAACCGTATCCTCGAAATTGACATACGAGTTCGGGGTTCCGAGTTAAATGGGTTTTAATTATTCGATGTTGACCTAGGTCATGGTAGGTTTCTTTAAATCGTTTAATTTTGCCTAAATCTTTATAAATCTGGTTCTATATTACGCAGAATTTTACGAGGAATTCAACGGTATCCTCGAAATTGACATACGAGTTCGGGGTTCCGAGTTAAATGGGTTTTAATTATTCGATGTTGACCTAGGTCATGGTAGGATTCTCTAAATCGTTTAATTTTGCCTAAATCTTTGTAAATTTGGTCCTATATTACGCAGAATTTTACGAGGAATTCAACGGTATCCTCGAAATTGATATACGAGTTCGGGGTTCCGAGATAATTGGGTTTGAAGTACATGCGATGTTATCCTAGGTCATGGTATGGGGATAGGGGTTACTCGAGGTCATCGGACGGGGTCAAACGAGGTCACGCGGGGTCATGCGAGGTCAGACTAGGTCTGGCGGGGTCAGGGGAGGTTTCTCATGGTCAGAGGAGGTCAGGCGAGTTCTGTGGAAGACAGGCGAGGTCAGGAGAGATCTGGCGAGATATGGAGATGAGATGAAAATTTGTTGATTTTTAGAAATTTGTTCATATCTTCTAAACCGGTCTACGTACAGGAATATAATTTCGCACGCTTAGAACTCTTGATCCGAGCTGTTGATCGACGACAAAACAATCGGCGTGAATCGCGTCATCATTAAGAAAAAAATTTTTAAATTACGGATAAAAAGTCATAAATACATATCAGCCGCTCGAAAAAAATTAATTTTGCATAAATCTTTATAAATTTGGTCCTATATTACGCAGAATTTTACGAGGAATTCAACGGTATCCTCGAAATTGACATACGGGTTCGGGGTTCCGAGTTAAATGGGTTTTAATTATTCGATGTTGACCTAGGTCATGGTAGGTTTCTCTAAATCGTTTAATTTTGCCTAAATCTTTATAAATTTGGTCCTATATTACGCAGAATTGTACGAGGAATTCAACGGTATCCTCGAAATTGAAATACGAGTTCGGGGTTCCGAATTAAATGGGTCTTAATTATTCGATGTTGACCTAGGTCATGGTAGGTTTCTCTAAATCGTTTAATTTTGCCTAAATCTTTGTAAATTTGGTCCTATATTACGCGGAATTTTACGAGGAATTCAACGGTATCCTCGAAATTGACATACGAGTTCGGGGTTCCGAGTTAAATGGGTTTTAATTATTCGATGTTGACCGAGGTCATGGTAGGTTTCTCTAAATCGTTTAATTTTGCCTAAATCTTCATAAATTTGGTCCTATATTACGCAGAATTTTACGAGGAATTCAACGGTATCCTCGAAATTGATATACGAGTTCGGGGTTCCGAGATAATTGGGTTTGAAGTACATGCGATGTTATCCTAGGTCATGGTATGGGGATAGGGGTTACTCGAGGTCATCGGACGGGGTCAAACGAGGTCACGCGGGGTCATGCGAGGTCAGACTAGGTCTGGCGGGGTCAGGGGAGGTTTCTCATGGTCAGAGGAGGTCAGGCGAGTTCTGTATAAGTCAGGCGAGGTCAGGAGAGATCTGGCGAGATATGGAGATGAAAATTTGTTGATTTTTAGAAATTTGTTCATATCTTCTAAACCGGTCTACGTACAGGAATATAATTTCGCACGCTTAGAACTCTTGATCCGAGCTGTTGATCGACGACAAAACAATCGGCGTGAATCGCGTCATCATTAAGAAAAAAATTTTTAAATTACGGATAAAAAGTCATAAATACATATCAGCCGCTCGAAAAAAATTAATTTTGCCTAAATCTTTATAAATTTGGTCCTATATTACGCAGAATTTTACGAGGAATTCAACGGTATCCTCGAAATTGACATACGAGTTCGGGGTTCCGAGTTAAATGGGTTTTAATTATTCGATGTTGACCTAGGTCATGGTAGGTTTCTCTAAATCGTTTAATTTTGCCTAAATCTTTATAAATTTGGTCCTATATTACGCAGAATTTTACGAGGAATTCAACGGTATCCTCGAAATTGACATACGAGTTCGGGGTTCCGAGTTAAATGGGTTTTAATTATTCGATGTTGACCTAGGTCATGGTAGGTTTCTCTAAATCGTTTAATTTTGCTTAAATCTTTATAAATTTGGTCCTATAGTACGCAGAATTTTACGAGGAATTCAACGGTATCCTCGAAATTGATATACGAGTTCGGGGTTCCGAGATAATTGGGTTTGAAGTACATGCGATGTTATCCTAGGTCATGGTATGGGGATAGGGGTTACTCGAGGTCATCGGACGGGGTCAAACGAGGTCACGCGGGGTCATGCGAGGTCAGACTAGGTCTGGCGGGGTCAGGGGAGGTTTCTCATGGTCAGAGGAGGTCAGGCGAGTTCTGTGGAAGTCAGGCGAGGTCAGGAGAGATCTGGCGAGATATGGAGATGAAAATTTGTTGATTTTTAGAAATTTGTTCATATCTTCTAAACCGGTCTACGTACAGGAATATAATTTCGCACGCTTAGAACTCTTGATCCGAGCTGTTGATCGACGACAAAACAATCGGCGTGAATCGCGTCATCATTAAGAAAAAAATTTTTAAATTACGGATAAAAAGTCATAAATACATATCAGCCGCTCGAAAAAAATTAATTTTGCATAAATCTTTATAAATTTGGTCCTATATTACGCAGAATTTTACGAGGAATTCAACGGTATCCTCGAAATTGACATACGAGTTCGGGGTTCCGAGTTAAATGGGTTTTAATTATTCGATGTTGACCTAGGTCATGGTAGGTTTCTCTAAATCGTTTAATTTTGCCTAAATCTTTATAAATTTGGTCCTATATTACGCAGAATTTTACGAGGAATTCAACGGTATCCTCGAAATTGACATACGAGTTCGGGGTTCCGAGTTAAATGGGTTTTAATTATTCGATGTTGACCTAGGTCATGGTAGGTTTCTCTAAATCGTTTAATTTTGCTTAAATCTTTATAAATTTGGTCCTATAGTACGCAGAATTCTACGAGGAATTCAACGGTATCCTCGAAATTGACATACGAGTTCGGGGTTCCGAGTTAAATGGGTTTTAATTATTCGATGTTGACCTAGGTCGTGGTAGGTTTCTCTAAATCGTTTAATTTTGCCTAAATCTTTATAAATTTGGTCCTATATTACGCAGAATTTTACGAGGAATTCAACCGTATCCTCGAAATTGACATACGAGTTCGGGGTTCCGAGTTAAATGGGTTTTAATTATTCGATGTTGACCTAGGTCATGGTAGGTTTCTTTAAATCGTTTAATTTTGCCTAAATCTTTATAAATCTGGTTCTATATTACGCAGAATTTTACGAGGAATTCAACGGTATCCTCGAAATTGACATACGAGTTCGGGGTTCCGAGTTAAATGGGTTTTAATTATTCGATGTTGACCTAGGTCATGGTAGGATTCTCTAAATCGTTTAATTTTGCCTAAATCTTTGTAAATTTGGTCCTATATTACGCAGAATTTTACGAGGAATTCAACGGTATCCTCGAAATTGATATACGAGTTCGGGGTTCCGAGATAATTGGGTTTGAAGTACATGCGATGTTATCCTAGGTCATGGTATGGGGATAGGGGTTACTCGAGGTCATCGGACGGGGTCAAACGAGGTCACGCGGGGTCATGCGAGGTCAGACTAGGTCTGGCGGGGTCAGGGGAGGTTTCTCATGGTCAGAGGAGGTCAGGCGAGTTCTGTGGAAGACAGGCGAGGTCAGGAGAGATCTGGCGAGATATGGAGATGAGATGAAAATTTGTTGATTTTTAGAAATTTGTTCATATCTTCTAAACCGGTCTACGTACAGGAATATAATTTCGCACGCTTAGAACTCTTGATCCGAGCTGTTGATCGACGACAAAACAATCGGCGTGAATCGCGTCATCATTAAGAAAAAAATTTTTAAATTACGGATAAAAAGTCATAAATACATATCAGCCGCTCGAAAAAAATTAATTTTGCATAAATCTTTATAAATTTGGTCCTATATTACGCAGAATTTTACGAGGAATTCAACGGTATCCTCGAAATTGACATACGGGTTCGGGGTTCCGAGTTAAATGGGTTTTAATTATTCGATGTTGACCTAGGTCATGGTAGGTTTCTCTAAATCGTTTAATTTTGCCTAAATCTTTGTAAATTTGGTCCTATATTACGCAGAATTTTACGAGGAATTCAACGGTATCCTCGAAATTGATATACGAGTTCGAGGTTCCGAGATAATTGAGTTTGAAGTACATGCGATGTTATCCTAGGTCATGGTATGGGGATAGGGGTTACTCGAGGTCATCGGACGGGGTCAAACGAGGTCACGCGGGGTCATGCGAGGTCAGACTAGGTCTGGCGGGGTCAGGGGAGGTTTCTCATGGTCAGAGAAGGTCAGGCGAGTTCTGGGGAAGTCAGGCGAGGTCAGGAGAGATCTGGCGAGATATGGAGATGAAAATTTGTTGATTTTTAGAAATTTGTTCATATCTTCTAAACCGGTCTACGTACAGGAATATAATTTCGCACGCTTAGAACTCTTGATCCGAGCTGTTAATCGACGACAAAACAATCGGCGTGAATCGCGTCATCATTAAGAAAAAAATTTTTAAATTACGGATAAAAAGTCATAAATACATATCAGCCGCTCGAAAAAAATTAATTTTGCATAAATCTTTATAAATTTGGTCCTATATTACGCAGAATTTTACGAGGAATTCAACGGTATCCTCGAAATTGAAATACGAGTTCGGGGTTCCGAGTTAAATGGGTTTTAATTATTCGATGTTGACCTAGGTCATGGTAGGTTTCTCTAAATCGTTTAATTTTGCCTAAATCTTTATAAATTTGGTCCTATATTACGCAGAATTTTACGAGGAATTCAACGGTATCCTCGAAATTGAAATACGAGTTCGGGGTTCCGAATTAAATGGGTTTTAATTATTCGATGTTGACCTCGGTCATGGTAGGTTTCTCTAAATCGTTTAATTTTGCCTAAATCTTTATAAATTTGGTCCTATATTACGCAGAATTGTACGAGGAATTCAACGGTATCCTCGAAATTGAAATACGAGTTCGGGGTTCCGAATTAAATGGGTCTTAATTATTCGATGTTGACCTAGGTCATGGTAGGTTTCTCTAAATCGTTTAATTTTGCCTAAATCTTTGTAAATTTGGTCCTATATTACGCGGAATTTTACGAGGAATTCAACGGTATCCTCGAAATTGACATACGAGTTCGGGGTTCCGAGTTAAATGGGTTTTAATTATTCGATGTTGACCGAGGTCATGGTAGGTTTCTCTAAATCGTTTAATTTTGCCTAAATCTTCATAAATTTGGTCCTATATTACGCAGAATTTTACGAGGAATTCAACGGTATCCTCGAAATTGATATACGAGTTCGGGGTTCCGAGATAATTGGGTTTGAAGTACATGCGATGTTATCCTAGGTCATGGTATGGGGATAGGGGTTACTCGAGGTCATCGGACGGGGTCAAACGAGGTCACGCGGGGTCATGCGAGGTCAGACTAGGTCTGGCGGGGTCAGGGGAGGTTTCTCATGGTCAGAGGAGGTCAGGCGAGTTCTGTATAAGTCAGGCGAGGTCAGGAGAGATCTGGCGAGATATGGAGATGAAAATTTGTTGATTTTTAGAAATTTGTTCATATCTTCTAAACCGGTCTACGTACAGGAATATAATTTCGCACGCTTAGAACTCTTGATCCGAGCTGCTAATCGACGACAAAACAATCGGCGTGAATCGCGTCATCATTAAGAAAAAAATTTTTAAATTACGGATAAAAAGTTATAAATACATATCAGCCGCTCGAAAAAAATTAATTTTGCATAAATCTTTATAAATTTGGTCCTATATTACGCAGAATTTTATGAGGAATTCAACGGTATCCTCGAAATTGAAATACGAGTTCGGGGTTCCGAGTTAAATGGGTTTTGATTATTCGGTGTTGACCTAGGTCATGGTAGGTTTCTCTAAATCGTTTAATTTTGCCTAAATCTTTATAAATTTGGTCCTATATTACGCAGAATTTTACGAGGAATTCAACGGTATCCTCGAAATTGACATACGGGTTCGGGGTTCCGAGTTAAATGGGTTTTAATTATTCGATGTAGACCTAGGTCATGGTAGGTTTCTCTAAATCGTTTAATTTTGCCTAAATCTTTATAAATTTGGTCCTATATTACGCAGAATTTTACGAGGAATTCAACGGTATCCTCGAAATTAATATACGAGTTCGGGGTTCCGAGATAATTGGGTTTGAAGTACATGCGATGTTATCCTAGGTCATGGTATGGGGATAGGGGTTACTCGAGGTCATCGGACGGGGTCAAACGAGGTCACGCGGGGTCATGCGAGGTCAGACTAAGTCTGGCGAGGTCAGGGGAGGTTTCTCATGGTCAGAGGAGGTCAGGCGAGTTCTGGGGAAGTCAGGCGAGGTCAGGAGAGATCTGGCGAGATATGGAGATGAAAATTTGTTGATTTTTAGAAATTTGTTCATATCTTCTAAACCGGTCTACGTACAGGAATATAATTTCGCACGCTTAGAACTCTTGATCCGAGCTGTTGATCGACGACAAAACAATCGGCGTGAATCGCGTCATCATTAAGAAAAAAATTTTTAAATTACGGATAAAAAGTCATAAATACATATCAGCCGCTCGAAAAAAATTAATTTTGCATAAATCTTTATAAATTTGGTCCTATATTACGCAGAATTTTACGAGGAATTCAACGGTATCCTCGAAATTGACATACGAGTTCGGGGTTCCGAGTTAAATGGGTTTTAATCATTCGATGTTGACCTAGGTCATGGTAGGTTTCTCTAAATCGTTTAATTTTGCCTAAATCTTTATAAATTTGGTCCTATGTTATGCAGAATTTTACGAGGAATTCAACGGTATCCTCGAAATTGACATACGAGTTCGCGGTTCCGAGTTAAATGGGTTTTAATTATTCGATGTTGATCTAGGTCATGGTAGGTTTCTCTAAATCGTTTAATTTTGCCTAAATCTCTATAAATTTGGTCCTATGTTATGCAGAATTTTACGAGGAATTCAGCGGTATCCTCGAAATTGACATACGAGTTCGGGGTTCCGAGTTAAATGGGTTTTAATTATTCGATGTTGACCTAGGTTATGGTAGGTTTCTATAAATCGTTTAATTTTGCCTAAATCTTTATAAATTTGGTCCTATGTTATGCAGAATTTTACGAGGAATTCAACGGTATCCTCGAAATTGACATACGAGTTCGGGGTTCCGAGTTAAATGGGTTTTAATTATTCGATGTTGACCTGGGTCATGGTAAGTTCCTCTAAATCGTTTAATTTTGCCTAAATCTTTATAAATTTGGTCCTATTTTACGCAGAATTTTACGAGGAATTCAACGGTATCCTCGAAATTGACATACGAGTTCGGGGTTCCGAGTTAAATGGGTTTTAATTATTTGATGTTGACCTAGGTCGTGGTAGGTTTCTCTAAATCGTTTAATTTTGCCTAAATCTTTATAAATTTGGTCCTATATTACGCAGAATTTTACGAGGCATTCAACGGTATCCTCGAAATTGACATACGAGTTCGGGGTTCCGAGTTAAATGGGTTTTAATTATTCGATGTTGACCTAGGTCATGGTAAGTTCCTCTAAATCGTTTAATTTTGCCTAAATCTTTATAAATTTGGTCCTATTTTACGCAGAATTTTACGAGGAATTCAACGGTATCCTCGAAATTGACATACGAGTTCGGGGTTCCGGGTTAAATGGGTTTTAATTATTCGATATTGACCTAGGTCATGGTAGGTTTCTCTAAATCGTTTAATTTTGCCTAAATCTTTATAAATTTGGTCCTATTTTACGCAGAATTTTACGAGGAATTCAACGGTATCCTCGAAATTGACATACGAGTTCGGGGTTCCGAGTTAAATGGGTTTTAATTATTTGATGTTGACCTAGGTCATGGTAGGTTTCTCTAAATCGTTTAATTTTGCCTAAATCTTTATAAATTTGGTCCTATATTACGCAGAATTTTACGAGGAATTCAACGGTATCCTCGAAATTGACATACGAGTTCGGGGTTCCGAGTTAAATGGGTTTTAATTATTCGATGTTGACCTAGGTTATGGTAGGTTTCTCTAAATCGTTTAATTTTGCCTAAATCTTTATAAATTTGGTCCTATGTTATGCAGAATTTTACGAGGAATTCAACGGTATCCTCGAAATTGACATACGAGTTCGGGGTTCCGAGCTAAATGGGTTTTAATTATTCGATGTTGACCTAGGTCGTGGTAGGTTTCTCTAAATCGTTTAATTTTGCCTAAATCTTTATAAATTTGGTCCTATATTACGCAGAATTTTACGAGGAATTCAACGGTATCCTCGAAATTGACATACGAGTTCGGGGTTCCGAGTTAAATGGGTTTTAATTATTCGATGTTGACCTAGGTCATGGTAGGTTTCTCTAAATCGTTTAATTTTGCCTAAATCTTTATAAATTTGGTCCTATATTACGCAGAATTTTACGAGGAATTCAACGGTATCCTCGAAATTGACATACGAGTTCGGGGTTCCGAGTTAAATGGGTTTTAATTATTCGATGTTGACCTAGGTCATGGTAGGTTTCTCTAAATCGTTTAATTTTGCCTAAATCTTTGTAAATTTGGTCCTATATTACGCAGAATTTTACGAGGAATTCAACGGTATCCTCGAAATTGATATACGAGTTCGGGGTTCCGAGATAATTGAGTTTGAAGTACATGCGATGTTATCCTAGGTCATGGTATGGGGATAGGGGTTACTCGAGGTCATCGGACGGGGTCAAACGAGGTCACGCGGGGTCATGCGAGGTCAGAATAGGTCTGGCGGGGTCAGGGGAGGTTTCTCATGGTCAGAGAAGGTCAGGCGAGTTCTGGGGAAGTCAGGCGAGGTCAGGAGAGATCTGGCGAGATATGGAGATGAAAATTTGTTGATTTTTAGAAATTTGTTCATATCTTCTAAACCGGTCTACGTACAGGAATATAATTTCGCACGCTTAGAACTCTTGATCCGAGCTGCTAATCGACGACAAAACAATCGGCGTGAATCGCGTCATCATTAAGAAAAAAATTTTTAAATTACGGATAAAAAGTCATAAATACATATCAGCCGCTCGAAAAAAATTAATTTTGCATAAATCTTTATAAATTTGGTCCTATATTACGCAGAATTTTATGAGGAATTCAACGGTATCCTCGAAATTGAAATACGAGTTCGGGGTTCCGAGTTAAATGGGTTTTAATTATTCGGTGTTGACCTAGGTCATGGTAGGTTTCTCTAAATCGTTTAATTTTGCCTAAATCTTTATAAATTTGGTCCTATATTACGCAGAATTTTACGAGGAATTCAACGGTATCCTCGAAATTGACATACGAGTTCGGGGTTCCGAGTTAAATGGGTTTTAATTATTCGATGTTGACCTAGGTCATGGTAGGTTTCTCTAAATCGTTTAATTTTGCCTAAATCTTTATAGATTTGGTCCTATATTACGCAGAATTTTACGAGGAATTCAACGGTATCCTCGAAATTGACATACGGGTTCGGGGTTCCGAGTTAAATGGGTTTTAATTATTCGATGTAGACCTAGGTCATGGTAGGTTTCTCTAAATCGTTTAATTTTGCCTAAATCTTTATAAATTTGGTCCTATTTTACGCAGAATTTTACGAGGAATTCAACGGTATCCTCGAAATTGACATACGAGTTCGGGGTTCCGAGTTAAATGGGTTTTAATTATTTGATGTTGACCTAGGTCATGGTAGGTTTCTCTAAATCGTTTAATTTTGCCTAAATCTTTATAGATTTGGTCCTATGTTATGCAGAATTTTACGAGGAATTCAACGGTATCCTCGAAATTGACATACGAGTTCGGGGTTCCGAGTTAAATGGGTTTTAATTATTCGATGTTGACCTAGGTCGTGGTAGGTTTCTCTAAATCGTTTAATTTTGCCTAAATCTTTATAAATTTGGTCCTATATTACGCAGAATTTTACGAGGAATTCAACGGTATCCTCGAAATTGACATACGAGTTCGGGGTTCCGAGTTAAATGGGTTTTAATTATTCGATGTTGACCTAGGTCATGGTAGGTTTCTCAAAATCGTTTAATTTTGCCTAAATCCTTATAAATTTGGTCCTATGTTATGCAGAATTTTACGAGGAATTCAACGGTATCCTCGAAATTGACATACGAGTTCGGGGTTCCGAGTTAAATGGGTTTTAATTATTCGATGTTGACCTAGGTCGTGGTAGGTTTCTCTAAATCGTTTAATTTTGCCTAAATCTTTATAAATTTGGTCCTATATTACGCAGAATTTTACGAGGAATTCAACGGTATCCTCGAAATTGACATACGAGTTCGGGGTTCCGAGTTAAATGGGTTTTAATTATTCGATGTTGACCTAGGTCATGGTAGGTTTCTCTAAATCGTTTAATTTTGCCTAAATCTTTATAAATCTGGTCCTATATTACGCAGAATTTTACGAGGAATTCAACGGTATCCTCGAAATTAATATACGAGTTCGGGGTTCCGAGATAATTGGGTTTGAAGTACATGCGATGTTATCCTAGGTCAATGTATGGGGATAGGGGTTACTCGAGGTCATCGGACGGGGTCAAACGAGGTCACGCGGGGTCATGCGAGGTCAGACTAAGTCTGGCGAGGTCAGGGGAGGTTTCTCATGGTCAGAGGAGGTCAGGCGAGTTCTGGGGAAGTCAGGCGAGGTCAGGAGAGATCTGGCGAGATATGGAGATGAAAATTTGTTGATTTTTAGAAATTTGTTCATATCTTCTAAACCGGTCTACGTACAGGAATATAATTTCGCACGCTTAGAACTCTTGATCCGAGCTGTTGATCGACGACAAAACAATCGGCGTGAATCGCGTCATCATTAAGAAAAAAATTTTTAAATTACGGATAAAAAGTCATAAATACATATCAGCCGCTCGAAAAAAATTAATTTTGCATAAATCTTTATAAATTTGGTCCTATATTACGCAGAATTTTACGAGGAATTCAACGGTATCCTCGAAATTGACATACGAGTTCGGGGTTCCGAGTTAAATGGGTTTTAATCATTCGATGTTGACCTAGGTCATGGTAGGTTTCTCTAAATCGTTTAATTTTGCCTAAATCTTTATAAATTTGGTCCTATGTTATGCAGAATTTTACGAGGAATTCAACGGTATCCTCGAAATTGACATACGAGTTCGCGGTTCCGAGTTAAATGGGTTTTAATTATTCGATGTTGATCTAGGTCATGGTAGGTTTCTCTAAATCGTTTAATTTTGCCTAAATCTCTATAAATTTGGTCCTATGTTATGCAGAATTTTACGAGGAATTCAGCGGTATCCTCGAAATTGACATACGAGTTCGGGGTTCCGAGTTAAATGGGTTTTAATTATTCGATGTTGACCTAGGTTATGGTAGGTTTCTATAAATCGTTTAATTTTGCCTAAATCTTTATAAATTTGGTCCTATGTTATGCAGAATTTTACGAGGAATTCAACGGTATCCTCGAAATTGACATACGAGTTCGGGGTTCCGAGTTAAATGGGTTTTAATTATTCGATGTTGACCTGGGTCATGGTAAGTTCCTCTAAATCGTTTAATTTTGCCTAAATCTTTATAAATTTGGTCCTATTTTACGCAGAATTTTACGAGGAATTCAACGGTATCCTCGAAATTGACATACGAGTTCGGGGTTCCGAGTTAAATGGGTTTTAATTATTTGATGTTGACCTAGGTCGTGGTAGGTTTCTCTAAATCGTTTAATTTTGCCTAAATCTTTATAAATTTGGTCCTATATTACGCAGAATTTTACGAGGCATTCAACGGTATCCTCGAAATTGACATACGAGTTCGGGGTTCCGAGTTAAATGGGTTTTAATTATTCGATGTTGACCTAGGTCATGGTAAGTTCCTCTAAATCGTTTAATTTTGCCTAAATCTTTATAAATTTGGTCCTATTTTACGCAGAATTTTACGAGGAATTCAACGGTATCCTCGAAATTGACATACGAGTTCGGGGTTCCGAGTTAAATGGGTTTTAATTATTTGATGTTGACCTAGGTCGTGGTAGGTTTCTCTAAATCGTTTAATTTTGCCTAAATCTTTATAAATTTGGTCCTATATTACGCAGAATTTTACGAGGAATTCAACGGTATCCTCGAAATTGACATACGAGTTCGGGGTTCCGGGTTAAATGGGTTTTAATTATTCGATATTGACCTAGGTCATGGTAGGTTTCTCTAAATCGTTTAATTTTGCCTAAATCTTTATAAATTTGGTCCTATTTTACGCAGAATTTTACGAGGAATTCAACGGTATCCTCGAAATTGACATACGAGTTCGGGGTTCCGAGTTAAATGGGTTTTAATTATTTGATGTTGACCTAGGTCATGGTAGGTTTCTCTAAATCGTTTAATTTTGCCTAAATCTTTATAGATTTGGTCCTATGTTATGCAGAATTTTACGAGGAATTCAACGGTATCCTCGAAATTGACATACGAGTTCGGGGTTCCGAGTTAAATGGGTTTTAATTATTCGATGTTGACCTAGGTCGTGGTAGGTTTCTCTAAATCGTTTAATTTTGCCTAAATCTTTATAAATTTGGTCCTATATTACGCAGAATTTTACGAGGCATTCAACAGTATCCTCGAAATTGACATACGAGTTCGGGGTTCCGAGCTAAATGGGTTTTAATTATTCGATGTTGACCTAGGTCATGGTAAGTTCCTCTAAATCGTTTAATTTTGCCTAAATCTTTATAAATTTGGTCCTATTTTACGCAGAATTTTACGAGGAATTCAACGGTATCCTCGAAATTGACATACGAGTTCGGGGTTCCGAGTTAAATGGGTTTTAATTATTCGATGTTGACCTAGGTCATGGTAGGTTTCTCTAAATCGTTTAATTTTGCCTAAATCTTTATAGATTTGGTCCTATGTTATGCAGAATTTTACGAGGAATTCAACGGTATCCTCGAAATTGACATACGAGTTCGGGGTTCCGAGTTAAATGGGTTTTAATTATTCGATGTTGACCTAGGTCGTGGTAGGTTTCTCTAAATCGTTTAATTTTGCCTAAATCTTTATAAATTTGGTCCTATATTACGCAGAATTTTACGAGGCATTCAACAGTATCCTCGAAATTGACATACGAGTTCGGGGTTCCGAGCTAAATGGGTTTTAATTATTCGATGTTGACCTAGGTCATGGTAGGTTTCTCTAAATCGTTTAATTTTGCCTAAATCTTTATAAATTTGGTCCTATAGTACCCAGAATTTTACGAGGAATTCAACGATATCCTCGAAATTGGCATACGAGTTCGGGGTTCCGAGTTAGAAGGGTTTTAATTATTCGATGTTGACCTAGGTCATGGTAGGATTCTCTAAATCGTTTAATTTTGCTTAAATCTTTATAAATTTGGTCCTATAGTACGCAGAATTCTACGAGGAATTCAACGGTATCCTCGAAATTGACATACGAGTTCGGGGTTCCGAGTTAAATGGGTTTTAATTATTCGATGTTGACCTAGGTCGTGGTAGGTTTCTCTAAATCGTTTAATTTTGCCTAAATCTTTATAAATTTGGTCCTATATTACGCAGAATTTTACGAGGAATTCAACGGTATCCTCGAAATTGACATACGAGTTCGGGGTTCCGAGTTAAATGGGTTTTAATTATTCGATGTTGACCTAGGTCATGGTAGGTTTCTCTAAATCGTTTAATTTTGCCTAAATCTTTATAAATCTGGTCCTATATTACGCAGAATTTTACGAGGAATTCAACGGTATCCTCGAAATTAATATACGAGTTCGGGGTTCCGAGATAATTGGGTTTGAAGTACATGCGATGTTATCCTAGGTCATGGTATGGGGATAGGGGTTACTCGAGGTCATCGGACGGGGTCAAACGAGGTCACGCGGGGTCATGCGAGGTCAGACTAAGTCTGGCGAGGTCAGGGGAGGTTTCTCATGGTCAGAGGAGGTCAGGCGAGTTCTGGGGAAGTCAGGCGAGGTCAGGAGAGATCTGGCGAGATATGGAGATGAAAATTTGTTGATTTTTAGAAATTTGTTCATATCTTCTAAACCGGTCTACGTACAGGAATATAATTTCGCACGCTTAGAACTCTTGATCCGAGCTGTTGATCGAGGACAAAACAATCGGCGTGAATCGCGTCATCATTAAGAAAAAAATTTTTAAATTACGGATAAAAAGTCATAAATACATATCAGCCGCTCGAAAAAAATTAATTTTGCATAAATCTTTATAAATTTGGTCCTATATTACGCAGAATTTTACGAGGAATTCAACGGTATCCTCGAAATTGACATACGAGTTCGGGGTTCCGAGTTAAATGGGTTTTAATTATTCGATGTTGATCTAGGTCAAGGTAGGTTTCTCTAAATCGTTTAATTTTGCCTAAATCTTTATAAATTTGGTCCTATATTACGCAGAATTTTACGAGGAATTCAACGGTATCCTCGAAATTGACATACGAGTTCGGGGTTCCGAGTTAAATGGGTTTTAATTATTCGATGTTGACCTAGGTCATGGTAGGTTTCTCTAAATCGTTTAATTTTGCCTAAATCTTTATAAATCTGGTCCTATATTACGCAGAATTTTACGAGGAATTCAACGGTATCCTCGAAATTAATATACGAGTTCGGGGTTCCGAGATAATTGGGTTTGAAGTACATGCGATGTTATCCTAGGTCATGGTATGGGGATAGGGGTTACTCGAGGTCATCGGACGGGGTCAAACGAGGTCACGCGGGGTCATGCGAGGTCAGACTAAGTCTGGCGAGGTCAGGGGAGGTTTTTCATGGTCAGAGGAGGTCAGGCGAGTTCTGGGGAAGTCAGGCGAGGTCAGGAGAGATCTGGCGAGATATGGAGATGAAAATTTGTTGATTTTTAGAAATTTGTTCATATCTTCTAAACCGGTCTACGTACAGGAATATAATTTCGCACGCTTAGAACTCTTGATCCGAGCTGTTGATCGACGACAAAACAATCGGCGTGAATCGCGTCATCATTAAGAAAAAAATTTTTAAATTACGGATAAAAAGTCATAAATACATATCAGCCGCTCGAAAAAAATTAATTTTGCATAAATCTTTATAAATTTGGTCCTATATTACGCAGAATTTTACGAGGAATTCAACGGTATCCTCGAAATTGACATACGAGTTCGGGGTTCCGAGTTAAATGGGTTTTAATTATTCGATGTTGACCTAGGTCATGGTAGGTTTCTCTAAATCGTTTAATTTTGCCTAAATCTTTATAAATTTGGTCCTATGTTATGCAGAATTTTACGAGGAATTGAACGGTATCCTCGAAATTGACATACGAGTTCGGGGTTCCGAGTTAAATGGGTTTTAATTATTCGATGTTGATCTAGGTCAAGGTAGGTTTCTCTAAATCGTTTAATTTTGCCTAAATCTTTATAAATTTGGTCCTATGTTATGCAGAATTTTACGAGGAATTCAGCGGTATCCTCGAAATTGACATACGAGTTCGGAGTTCCGAGTTAAATGGGTTTTAATTATTCGATGTTGACCTAGGTTATGGTAGGTTTCTCTAAATCGTTTAATTTTGCCTAAATCTTTATAAATTTGGTCCTATGTTATGCAGAATTTTACGAGGAATTCAACGGTATCCTCGAAATTGACATACGAGTTCGGGGTTCCGAGCTAAATGGGTTTTAATTATTCGATGTTGACCTAGGTCGTGGTAGGTTTCTCTAAATCGTTTAATTTTGCCTAAATCTTTATAAATTTGGTCCTATAGTACGCAGAATTTTACGAGGAATTCAACGGTATCCTCGAAATTGACATACGAGTTCGGGGTTCCGAGTTAAATGGGTTTTAATTATTCGATGTTGACCTAGGTCATGGTAGGTTTCTCTAAATCGTTTAATTTTGCCTAAATCTTTATAAATTTGGTCCTATATTACGCAGAATTCTACGAGGAATTCAACGGTATCCTCGAAATTGACATACGAGTTCGGGGTTCCGAGTTAAATGGGTTTTAATTATTCGATGTTGACCTAGGTCGTGGTAGGTTTCTCTAAATCGTTTAATTTTGCCTAAATCTTTATAAATTTGGTCCTATATTACGCAGAATTTTACGAGGAATTCAACGGTATCCTCGAAATTGACATACGAGTTCGGGGTTCCGAGTTAAATGGGTTTTAATTATTCGATGTTGACCTAGGTCATGGTAGGTTTCTCTAAATCGTTTAATTTTGCCTAAATCTTTATAAATCTGGTCCTATATTACGCAGAATTTTACGAGGAATTCAACGGTATCCTCGAAATTAATATACGAGTTCGGGGTTCCGAGATAATTGGGTTTGAAGTACATGCGATGTTATCCTAGGTCATGGTATGGGGATAGGGGTTACTCGAGGTCATCGGACGGGGTCAAACGAGGTCACGCGGGGTCATGCGAGGTCAGACTAAGTCTGGCGAGGTCAGGGGAGGTTTCTCATGGTCAGAGGAGGTCAGGCGAGTTCTGGGGAAGTCAGGCGAGGTCAGGAGAGATCTGGCGAGATATGGAGATGAAAATTTGTTGATTTTTAGAAATTTGTTCATATCTTCTAAACCGGTCTACGTACAGGAATATAATTTCGCACGCTTAGAACTCTTGATCCGAGCTGTTGATCGACGACAAAACAATCGGCGTGAATCGCGTCATCATTAAGAAAAAAATTTTTAAATTACGGATAAAAAGTCATAAATACATATCAGCCGCTCGAAAAAAATTAATTTTGCATAAATCTTTATAAATTTGGTCCTATATTACGCAGAATTTTACGAGGAATTCAACGGTATCCTCGAAATTGACATACGAGTTCGGGGTTCCGAGTTAAATGGGTTTTAATTATTCGATGTTGACCTAGGTCATGGTAGGTTTCTCTAAATCGTTTAATTTTGCCTAAATCTTTATAAATTTGGTCCTATGTTATGCAGAATTTTACGAGGAATTGAACGGTATCCTCGAAATTGACATACGAGTTCGGGGTTCCGAGTTAAATGGGTTTTAATTATTCGATGTTGATCTAGGTCAAGGTAGGTTTCTCTAAATCGTTTAATTTTGCCTAAATCTTTATAAATTTGGTCCTATGTTATGCAGAATTTTACGAGGAATTCAGCGGTATCCTCGAAATTGACATACGAGTTCGGGGTTCCGAGTTAAATGGGTTTTAATTATTCGATGTTGACCTAGGTTATGGTAGGTTTCTCTAAATCGTTTAATTTTGCCTAAATCTTTATAAATTTGGTCCTATGTTATGCAGAATTTTACGAGGAATTCAACGGTATCCTCGAAATTGACATACGAGTTCGGGGTTCCGAGCTAAATGGGTTTTAATTATTCGATGTTGACCTAGGTCGTGGTAGGTTTCTCTAAATCGTTTAATTTTGCCTAAATCTTTATAAATTTGGTCCTATATTACGCAGAATTTTACGAGGAATTCAACGGTATCCTCGAAATTGACATACGAGTTCGGGGTTCCGAGTTAAATGGGTTTTAATTATTCGATGTTGACCTAGGTCATGGTAGGTTCCTCTAAATCGTTTAATTTTGCCTAAATCTTTATAAATTTGGTCCTATATTACGCAGAATTTTACGAGGAATTCAACGGTATCCTCGAAATTGACATACGAGTTCGGGGTTCCGAGTTAAATGGGTTTTAATTATTCGATGTTGACCTAGGTCGTGGTAGGTTTCTCTAAATCGTTTAATTTTGCCTAAATCTTTATAAATTTGGTCCTATATTACGCAGAATTTTACGAGGAATTCAACGGTATCCTCGAAATTGACATACGAGTTCGGGGTTCCGAGTTAAATGGGTTTTAATTATTCGATGTTGACCTAGGTCATGGTAGGTTTCTCTAAATCGTTTAATTTTGCCTAAATCTTTATAAATTTGGTCCTATGTTACGCAGAATTTTACGAGGAATTCAACGGTATCCTCGAAATTGACATACGAGTTCGGGGTTCCGAGTTAAATGGGTTTTAATTATTCGATGTTGACCTAGGTCGTGGTAGGTTTCTCTAAATCGTTTAATTTTGCCTAAATCTTTATAAATTTGGTCCTATATTACGCAGAATTTTACGAGGAATTCAACGGTATCCTCGAAATTGACATACGAGTTCGGGGTTCCGAGTTAAATGGGTTTTAATTATTCGATGTTGACCTAGGTCATGGTAGGTTTCTCTAAATCGTTTAATTTTGCCTAAATCTTTATAAATCTGGTCCTATATTACGCAGAATTTTACGAGGAATTCAACGGTATCCTCGAAATTAATATACGAGTTCGGGGTTCCGAGATAATTGGGTTTGAAGTACATGCGATGTTATCCTAGGTCATGGTATGGGGATAGGGGTTACTCGAGGTCATCGGACGGGGTCAAACGAGGTCACGCGGGGTCATGCGAGGTCAGACTAAGTCTGGCGAGGTCAGGGGAGGTTTCTCATGGTCAGAGGAGGTCAGGCGAGTTCTGGGGAAGTCAGGCGAGGTCAGGAGAGATCTGGCGAGATATGGAGATGAAAATTTGTTGATTTTTAGAAATTTGTTCATATCTTCTAAACCGGTCTACGTACAGGAATATAATTTCGCACGCTTAGAACTCTTGATCCGAGCTGTTGATCGACGACAAAACAATCGGCGTGAATCGCGTCATCATTAAGAAAAAAATTTTTAAATTACGGATAAAAAGTCATAAATACATATCAGCCGCTCGAAAAAAATTAATTTTGCATAAATCTTTATAAATTTGGTCCTATATTACGCAGAATTTTACGAGGAATTCAACGGTATCCTCGAAATTGACATACGAGTTCGGGGTTCCGAGTTAAATGGGTTTTAATTATTCGATGTTGACCTAGGTCATGGTAGGTTTCTCTAAATCGTTTAATTTTGCCTAAATCTTTATAAATTTGGTCCTATGTTATGCAGAATTTTACGAGGAATTGAACGGTATCCTCGAAATTGACATACGAGTTCGGCGTTCCGAGTTAAATGGGTTTTAATTATTCGATGTTGATCTAGGTCAAGGTAGGTTTCTCTAAATCGTTTAATTTTGCCTAAATCTTTATAAATTTGGTCCTATGTTATGCAGAATTTTACGAGGAATTCAACGGTATCCTCGAAATTGACATACGAGTTCGGGGTTCCGAGCTAAATGGGTTTTAATTATTCGATGTTGACCTAGGTCGTGGTAGGTTTCTCTAAATCGTTTAATTTTGCCTAAATCTTTATAAATTTGGTCCTATATTACGCAGAATTTTACGAGGAATTCAACGGTATCCTCGAAATTGACATACGAGTTCGGGGTTCCGAGTTAAATGGGTTTTAATTATTCGATGTTGACCTAGGTCATGGTAGGTTTCTCTAAATCGTTTAATTTTGCCTAAATCTTTATAAATTTGGTCCTATATTACGCAGAATTTTACGAGGAATTCAACGGTATCCTCGAAATTGACATACGAGTTCGGGGTTCCGAGTTAAATGGGTTTTAATTATTCGATGTTGACCTAGGTCATGGTAGGTTTCTCTAAATCGTTTAATTTTGCCTAAATCTTTGTAAATTTGGTCCTATATTATGCAGAATTTTACGAGGAATTCAACGGTATCCTCGAAATTGATATACGAGTTCGGGGTTCCGAGATAATTGAGTTTGAAGTACATGCGATGTTATCCTAGGTCATGGTATGGGGATAGGGGTTACTCGAGGTCATCGGACGGGGTCAAACGAGGTCACGCGGGGTCATGCGAGGTCAGAATAGGTCTGGCGGGGTCAGGGGAGGTTTCTCATGGTCAGAGAAGGTCAGGCGAGTTCTGGGGAAGTCAGGCGAGGTCAGGAGAGATCTGGCGAGATATGGAGATGAAAATTTGTTGATTTTTAGAAATTTGTTCATATCTTCTAAACCGGTCTACGTACAGGAATATAATTTCGCACGCTTAGAACTCTTGATCCGAGCTGCTAATCGACGACAAAACAATCGGCGTGAATCGCGTCATCATTAAGAAAAAAATTTTTAAATTACGGATAAAAAGTCATAAATACATATCAGCCGCTCGAAAAAAATTAATTTTGCATAAATCTTTATAAATTTGGTCCTATATTACGCAGAATTTTATGAGGAATTCAACGGTATCCTCGAAATTGAAATACGAGTTCGGGGTTCCGAGTTAAATGGGTTTTAATTATTCGGTGTTGACCTAGGTCATGGTAGGTTTCTCTAAATCGTTTAATTTTGCCTAAATCTTTATAAATTTGGTCCTATATTACGCAGAATTTTACGAGGAATTCAACGGTATCCTCGAAATTGACATACGGGTTCGGGGTTCCGAGTTAAATGGGTTTTAATTATTCGATGTAGACCTAGGTCATGGTAGGTTTCTCTAAATCGTTTAATTTTGCCTAAATCTTTATAAATTTGGTCCTATATTACGCAGAATTTTACGAGGAATTCAACGGTATCCTCGAAATTGACATACGAGTTCGGGGTTCCGAGTTAAATGGGTTTTAATTATTCGATGTTGACCTAGGTCATGGTAGGTTTCTCTAAATCGTTTAATTTTGCCTAAATCTTTATAGATTTGGTCCTATATTACGCAGAATTTTACGAGGAATTCAACGGTATCCTCGAAATTGACATACGGGTTCGGGGTTCCGAGTTAAATGGGTTTTAATTATTCGATGTAGACCTAGGTCATGGTAGGTTTCTCTAAATCGTTTAATTTTGCCTAAATCTTTATAAATTTGGTCCTATTTTACGCAGAATTTTACGAGGAATTCAACGGTATCCTCGAAATTGACATACGAGTTCGGGGTTCCGAGTTAAATGGGTTTTAATTATTTGATGTTGACCTAGGTCGTGGTAGGTTTCTCTAAATCGTTTAATTTTGCCTAAATCTTTATAAATTTGGTCCTATATTACGCAGAATTTTACGAGGAATTCAACGGTATCCTCGAAATTGACATACGAGTTCGGGGTTCCGAGTTAAATGGGTTTTAATTATTCGATGTTGACCTAGGTCATGGTAGGTTTCTCAAAATCGTTTAATTTTGCCTAAATCCTTATAAATTTGGTCCTATGTTATGCAGAATTTTACGAGGAATTCAACGGTATCCTCGAAATTGACATACGAGTTCGGGGTTCCGAGTTAAATGGGTTTTAATTATTCGATGTTGACCTAGGTCGTGGTAGGTTTCTCTAAATCGTTTAATTTTGCCTAAATCTTTATAAATTTGGTCCTATATTACGCAGAATTTTACGAGGAATTCAACGGTATCCTCGAAATTGACATACGAGTTCGGGGTTCCGAGTTAAATGGGTTTTAATTATTCGATGTTGACCTAGGTCATGGTAGGTTTCTCTAAATCGTTTAATTTTGCCTAAATCTTTATAAATCTGGTCCTATATTACGCAGAATTTTACGAGGAATTCAACGGTATCCTCGAAATTAATATACGAGTTCGGGGTTCCGAGATAATTGGGTTTGAAGTACATGCGATGTTATCCTAGGTCATGGTATGGGGATAGGGGTTACTCGAGGTCATCGGACGGGGTCAAACGAGGTCACGCGGGGTCATGCGAGGTCAGACTAAGTCTGGCGAGGTCAGGGGAGGTTTCTCATGGTCAGAGGAGGTCAGGCGAGTTCTGGGGAAGTCAGGCGAGGTCAGGAGAGATCTGGCGAGATATGGAGATGAAAATTTGTTGATTTTTAGAAATTTGTTCATATCTTCTAAACCGGTCTACGTACAGGAATATAATTTCGCACGCTTAGAACTCTTGATCCGAGCTGTTGATCGACGACAAAACAATCGGCGTGAATCGCGTCATCATTAAGAAAAAAAATTTTAAATTACGGATAAAAAGTCATAAATACATATCAGCCGCTCGAAAAAAATTAATTTTGCATAAATCTTTATAAAGGGCATAGGGAGATAAGAATGCGAAAATTGCCCCCAGAGCGTATCTTAACGATACTTTTAGGATATGTTCGTACTATAGAAGTACTTTGATTCTGAAGTTTTTAGATCTCAAAGTTAACTAGATTTTGAATAAAAATAAAAAAAGGCAAAAACAGAAAATATTTTTTTTCTCTTCATAGACTAAACCGATTTAAATAAAAAATTTATGGTAATTTAATATCTATAGAGATACTCTTTTGATAAAAATTTCAACTATATAGCTCTACATTTTCATAGAGAAAAAAATTTTTTTTTCAAGAAAAATTGATTTTTTATTATAAAACTTAAAAGTACAATTTTGAAAATATTTTTTTTGAATTCCCTAGCAAAAAGTACATAAAATATATTTTTTTCAAATTTTTTGTAATGGTACGCCATATTGAAAAAAATTAAAAACTGTCATGTTCCCGAAAAAATGTTTTTTTCGATTTATACTCTCTTTCTCTCTCTCTATATATATATATATATATATACATCTAAAAAATGAAATTCTGAGAACGCATTAACTGTTTTTTGCTCACTTCATCTCTCAGCCACCCCCGAGCACAAATAACAAAAGGAGTATAACTTAAGTGTAGTTGCGCTTGAACATTCCTAACGTGAATATTAATATTAATTTTTCTAAAATAATATAATTTAGATTTAAACAGTGTGTTAAGCAAATAATAAGGAACCTTAAATTTGACGAAAGATAATTTAAACATAATCGCTGTCTTCATTCATTGACGTTCTGTTGCCATTTGCACATTCACAGCAATATCTATTTATTCCGATATACTCTCTACTATTTGGTTTGCAATCAAAACTAAAAATAAAAAGTATATATTCTATTTTGTTAATAAGACGAGATTAGACTTTAACTTTGACTACATTACTTTCGTCTTACATATTCAATTTTTATGTTGTTCGATTCATCCATCATTTCAGCTAGGTTTGATATCGATTGTTTATATTGATTTGAACCAGTGAAGAGGCTTTTCAATTTTTTTGTCATTTCTGGAAAATCTGTTAATTCATTAACTAAAATTGTTTGAAAAGAAAGTTTTTTACAAAGCCGACCATTTTTCTTCACTTCATCAGCCAACGTGTTTTTACATATTTTAATGGACTTCATTCTCTCTATAATTAAATTAGAAAAATCTGAATCGGAAGTCACCCCTCGTGGTGTTATTTTAGTAATAGCGGTGCGTTTTTCAATAAGATAATAGTCATCTAGCTAAGACGTCAGAATTATGTTATAACAATTTCTCTCTGAAATAATTGTATTTGAGATATTTATTTGATTTATTTTTGTCAAAAATAATTGAAAGACATACACACACATATATATATATATATATATATACACATATATAAGTGTGTATGTGTATTGTTATCAAAGCAATAATTTTTTTTTTTTTTTTTGCAAAAAAGATATTTTTTTTTCTATATGGCGTACCATTAGAAAAAAAAATTGGAAAAAATATATTTTATGTATTTTTTGTTAAAAAATAAAAAAAATTATAATTGCACAATTCAACAAATTTTCTCGAAAAAAAAAATTTTTCTAGGAAAATGCGAAACTATTTTATTTAATGATGATAATATTAACGTAACAATTATTTAAGAAAGCGATGATGATGTTAAATAAATTGTAATCTAGATTACATTATTTTTCAAAAAATAATATTAATATTCACGTTAGGAATGTTCAAGCGTAACTACACTTAAGTTATGCTCTTTTTGTTATTACTGCTCGGGGGTGGCTGGGAGGTTAAGAGAGCAATAAACAGTTAATGCGTTCTCAGAATTTCATTTTTTAGATGTATATATATATATATATATATATAGAGAGAGATAGAAAGAGAGTATAAATCGAAAAAAAACATTTTTTCGGAAACAGTTTTTAATTTTTTTCAATATGGCGTACCATTACAAAAAATTTGAAAAAAATATATTTTATGTACTTTTTACTAGGGAATTCAAAAAAAATATTTTCAAAATTGTACTTTTAAGTTTTATAATAAAAAATCAATTTTTCTTGAAAAAAAAATTTTTTTCTCTATGAAAATGTAGAGCTATATAGTTGAAATTTTTATCAAAAGAGTATCTCTATAGATATTAAATTACCATAAATTTTTTATTTAAATCGGTTTAGTCTAGGAAGAGAAAAAAAATATTTTCTGTTTTCGCCTTTTTTTATTTTTATTCAAAATCTAGTTAACTTTGAGATCTAAAAACTTCAGAATCAAAGTACTTCTATAGTACGAACATATCCTGAAAGTATCGTTAAGATACGCTCTGGGGGCAATTTTAGCATTCTTATCTCCCTATGCCCTTTGGTCCTATATTACGCAGAATTTTACGAGGAATTCAACGGTATCCTCGAAATTGACATACGAGTTCGGGGTTCCGAGTTAAATGGGTTTTAATCATTCGATGTTGACCTAGGTCATGGTAGGTTTCTCTAAATCGTTTAATTTTGCCTAAATCTTTATAAATTTGGTCCTATGTTATGCAGAATTTTACGAGGAATTCAACGGTATCCTCGAAATTGACATACGAGTTCGCGGTTCCGAGTTAAATGGGTTTTAATTATTCGATGTTGATCTAGGTCATGGTAGGTTTCTCTAAATCGTTTAATTTTGCCTAAATCTCTATAAATTTGGTCCTATGTTATGCAGAATTTTACGAGGAATTCAGCGGTATCCTCGAAATTGACATACGAGTTCGGGGTTCCGAGTTAAATGGGTTTTAATTATTCGATGTTGACCTAGGTTATGGTAGGTTTCTATAAATCGTTTAATTTTGCCTAAATCTTTATAAATTTGGTCCTATGTTATGCAGAATTTTACGAGGAATTCAACGGTATCCTCGAAATTGACATACGAGTTCGGGGTTCCGAGTTAAATGGGTTTTAATTATTCGATGTTGACCTGGGTCATGGTAAGTTCCTCTAAATCGTTTAATTTTGCCTAAATCTTTATAAATTTGGTCCTATTTTACGCAGAATTTTACGAGGAATTCAACGGTATCCTCGAAATTGACATACGAGTTCGGGGTTCCGAGTTAAATGGGTTTTAATTATTTGATGTTGACCTAGGTCGTGGTAGGTTTCTCTAAATCGTTTAATTTTGCCTAAATCTTTATAAATTTGGTCCTATATTACGCAGAATTTTACGAGGCATTCAACGGTATCCTCGAAATTGACATACGAGTTCGGGGTTCCGAGTTAAATGGGTTTTAATTATTCGATGTTGACCTAGGTCATGGTAAGTTCCTCTAAATCGTTTAATTTTGCCTAAATCTTTATAAATTTGGTCCTATTTTACGCAGAATTTTACGAGGAATTCAACGGTATCCTCGAAATTGACATACGAGTTCGGGGTTCCGAGTTAAATGGGTTTTAATTATTTGATGTTGACCTAGGTCGTGGTAGGTTTCTCTAAATCGTTTAATTTTGCCTAAATCTTTATAAATTTGGTCCTATATTACGCAGAATTTTACGAGGAATTCAACGGTATCCTCGAAATTGACATACGAGTTCGGGGTTCCGGGTTAAATGGGTTTTAATTATTCGATATTGACCTAGGTCATGGTAGGTTTCTCTAAATCGTTTAATTTTGCCTAAATCTTTATAAATTTGGTCCTATTTTACGCAGAATTTTACGAGGAATTCAACGGTATCCTCGAAATTGACATACGAGTTCGGGGTTCCGAGTTAAATGGGTTTTAATTATTCGATGTTGACCTAGGTCATGGTAGGTTTCTCTAAATCGTTTAATTTTGCCTAAATCTTTATAGATTTGGTCCTATGTTATGCAGAATTTTACGAGGAATTCAACGGTATCCTCGAAATTGACATACGAGTTCGGGGTTCCGAGTTAAATGGGTTTTAATTATTCGATGTTGACCTAGGTCGTGGTAGGTTTCTCTAAATCGTTTAATTTTGCCTAAATCTTTATAAATTTGGTCCTATATTACGCAAAATTTTACGAGGCATTCAACAGTATCCTCGAAATTGACATACGAGTTCGGGGTTCCGAGCTAAATGGGTTTTAAATATTCGATGTTGACCTAGGTCATGGTAGGTTTCTCTAAATCGTTTAATTTTGCCTAAATCTTTATAAATTTGGTCCTATAGTACCCAGAATTTTACGAGGAATTCAACGATATCCTCGAAATTGGCATACGAGTTCGGGGTTCCGAGTTAGAAGGGTTTTAATTATTCGATGTTGACCTAGGTCATGGTAGGATTCTCTAAATCGTTTAATTTTGCTTAAATCTTTATAAATTTGGTCCTATAGTACGCAGAATTCTACGAGGAATTCAACGGTATCCTCGAAATTGACATACGAGTTCGGGGTTCCGAGTTAAATGGGTTTTAATTATTCGATGTTGACCTAGGTCGTGGTAGGTTTCTCTAAATCGTTTAATTTTGCCTAAATCTTTATAAATTTGGTCCTATATTACGCAGAATTTTACGAGGCATTCAACAGTATCCTCGAAATTGACATACGAGTTCGGGGTTCCGAGCTAAATGGGTTTTAATTATTCGATGTTGACCTAGGTCATGGTAGGTTTCTCTAAATCGTTTAATTTTGCCTAAATCTTTATAAATCTGGTCCTATATTACGCAGAATTTTACGAGGAATTCAACGGTATCCTCGAAATTAATATACGAGTTCGGGGTTCCGAGATAATTGGGTTTGAAGTACAAGCGATGTTATCCTAGGTCATGGTATGGGGATAGGGGTTACTCGAGGTCATCGGACGGGGTCAAACGAGGTCACGCGGGGTCATGCGAGGTCAGACTAAGTCTGGCGAGGTCAGGGGAGGTTTCTCATGGCCAGAGGAGGTCAGGCGAGTTCTGGGGAAGTCAGGCGAGGTCAGGAGAGATCTGGCGAGATATGGAGATGAAAATTTGTTGATTTTTAGAAATTTGTTCATATCTTCTAAACCGGTCTACGTACAGGAATATAATTTCGCACGCTTAGAACTCTTGATCCGAGCTGTTGATCGACGACAAAACAATCGGCGTGAATCGCGTCATCATTAAGAAAAAAATTTTTAAATTACGGATAAAAAGTCATAAATACATATCAGCCGCTCGAAAAAAATTAATTTTGCATAAATCTTTATAAATTTGGTCCTATATTACGCAGAATTTTATGAGGAATTCAACGGTATCCTCGAAATTGAAATACGAGTTCGGGGTTCCGAGTTAAATGGGTTTTAATTATTCGGTGTTGACCTAGGTCATGGTAGGTTTCTCTAAATCGTTTAATTTTGCCTAAATCTTTATAAATTTGGTCCTATATTACGCAGAATTTTACGAGGAATTCAACGGTATCCTCGAAATTGACATACGAGTTCGGGGTTCCGAGTTAAATGGGTTTTAATTATTCGATGTTGATCTAGGTCAAGGTAGGTTTCTCTAAATCGTTTAATTTTGCCTAAATCTTTATAAATTTGGTCCTATGTTATGCAGAATTTTACGAGGAATTCAGCGGTATCCTCGAAATTGACATACGAGTTCGGGGTTCCGAGTTAAATGGGTTTTAATTATTCGATGTTGATCTAGGTCAAGGTAGGTTTCTCTAAATCGTTTAATTTTGCCTAAATCTTTATAAATTTGGTCCTATGTTATGCAGAATTTTACGAGGAATTCAGCGGTATCCTCGAAATTGACATACGAGTTCGGGGTTCCGAGTTAAATGGGTTTTAATTATTCGATGTTGACCTAGGTTATGGTAGGTTTCTCTAAATCGTTTAATTTTGCCTAAATCTTTATAAATTTGGTCCTATGTTATGCAGAATTTTACGAGGAATTCAACGGTATCCTCGAAATTGACATACGAGTTCGGGGTTCCGAGCTAAATGGGTTTTAATTATTCGATGTTGACCTAGGTCGTGGTAGGTTTCTCTAAATCGTTTAATTTTGCCTAAATCTTTATAAATTTGGTCCTATATTACGCAGAATTTTACGAGGAATTCAACGGTATCCTCGAAATTGACATACGAGTTCGGGGTTCCGGGTTAAATGGGTTTTAATTATTCGATATTGACCTAGGTCATGGTAAGTTCCTCTAAATCGTTTAATTTTGCCTAAATCTTTATAAATTTGGTCCTATTTTACGCAGAATTTTACGAGGAATTCAACGGTATCCTCGAAATTGACATACGAGTTCGGGGTTCCGAGTTAAATGGGTTTTAATTATTCGATGTTGACCTAGGTCATGGTAGGTTTCTCTAAATCGTTTAATTTTGCCTAAATCTTTGTAAATTTGGTCCTATATTACGCAGAATTTTACGAGGAATTCAACGGTATCCTCGAAATTGATATACGAGTTCGGGGTTCCGAGATAATTGAGTTTGAAGTACATGCGATGTTATCCTAGGTCATGGTATGGGGATAGGGGTTACTCGAGGTCATCGGACGGGGTCAAACGAGGTCACGCGGGGTCATGCGAGGTCAGACTAGGTCTGGCGGGGTCAGGGGAGGTTTCTCATGGTCAGAGAAGGTCAGGCGAGTTCTGGGGAAGTCAGGCGAGGTCAGGAGAGATCTGGCGAGATATGGAGATGAAAATTTGTTGATTTTTAGAAATTTGTTCATATCTTCTAAACCGGTCTACGTACAGGAATATAATTTCGCACGCTTAGAACTCTTGATCCGAGCTGCTAATCGACGACAAAACAATCGGCGTGAATCGCGTCATCATTAAGAAAAAAATTTTTAAATTACGGATAAAAAGTCATAAATACATATCAGCCGCTCGAAAAAAATTAATTTTGCATAAATCTTTATAAATCTGGTCCTATATTACGCAGAATTTTACGAGGAATTCAACGGTATCCTCGAAATTGACATACGAGTTCGGGGTTCCGAGTTAAATGGGTTTTAATTATTCGATGTTGACCTAGGTCATGGTAGGTTTCTCTAAATCGTTTAATTTTGCCTAAATCTTTGTAAATTTGGTCCTATATTACGCAGAATTTTACGAGGAATTCAACGGTATCCTCGAAATTGATATACGAGTTCGGGGTTCCGAGATAATTAAGTTTGAAGTACATGCGATGTTATCCTAGGTCATGGTATGGGGATAGGGGTTACTCGAGGTCATCGGACGGGGTCAAACGAGGTCACGCGGGCTCATGCGAGGTCAGACTAAGTCTGGCGAGGTCAGGGGAGGTTTCTCATGGTCAGAGGAGGTCAGGCGAGTTCTGGGGAAGTCAGGCGAGGTCAGGAGAGATCTGGCGAGATATGGAGATGAAAATTTGTTGATTTTTAGAAATTTGTTCATATCTTCTAAACCGGTCTACGTACAGGAATATAATTTCGCACGCTTAGAACTCTTGATCCGAGCTGTTGATCGACGACAAAACAATCGGCGTGAATCGCGTCATCATTAAGAAAAAAATTTTTAAATTACGGATAAAAAGACATAAATACATATCAGCCGCTCGAAAAAAATTAATTTTGCATAAATCTTTATAAATTTGGTCCTATATTACGCAGAATTTTACGAGGAATTCAACGGTATCCTCGAAATTGACATACGAGTTCGGGGTTCCGAGTTAAATGGGTTTTAATCATTCGATGTTGACCTAGGTCATGGTAGGTTTCTCTAAATCGTTTAATTTTGCCTAAATCTTTATAAATTTGGTCCTATGTTATGCAGAATTTTACGAGGAATTCAACGGTATCCTCGAAATTGACATACGAGTTCGCGGTTCCGAGTTAAATGGGTTTTAATTATTCGATGTTGATCTAGGTCATGGTAGGTTTCTCTAAATCGTTTAATTTTGCCTAAATCTCTATAAATTTGGTCCTATGTTATGCAGAATTTTACGAGGAATTCAGCGGTATCCTCGAAATTGACATACGAGTTCGGGGTTCCGAGTTAAATGGGTTTTAATTATTCGATGTTGACCTAGGTTATGGTAGGTTTCTATAAATCGTTTAATTTTGCCTAAATCTTTATAAATTTGGTCCTATGTTATGCAGAATTTTACGAGGAATTCAACGGTATCCTCGAAATTGACATACGAGTTCGGGGTTCCGAGTTAAATGGGTTTTAATTATTCGATGTTGACCTGGGTCATGGTAAGTTCCTCTAAATCGTTTAATTTTGCCTAAATCTTTATAAATTTGGTCCTATTTTACGCAGAATTTTACGAGGAATTCAACGGTATCCTCGAAATTGACATACGAGTTCGGGGTTCCGAGTTAAATGGGTTTTAATTATTTGATGTTGACCTAGGTCGTGGTAGGTTTCTCTAAATCGTTTAATTTTGCCTAAATCTTTATAAATTTGGTCCTATATTACGCAGAATTTTACGAGGCATTCAACGGTATCCTCGAAATTGACATACGAGTTCGGGGTTCCGAGTTAAATGGGTTTTAATTATTCGATGTTGACCTAGGTCATGGTAAGTTCCTCTAAATCGTTTAATTTTGCCTAAATCTTTATAAATTTGGTCCTATTTTACGCAGAATTTTACGAGGAATTCAACGGTATCCTCGAAATTGACATACGAGTTCGGGGTTCCGAGCTAAATGGGTTTTAATTATTCGATGTTGACCTAGGTCATGGTAAGTTCCTCTAAATCGTTTAATTTTGCCTAAATCTTTATAAATTTGGTCCTATTTTACGCAGAATTTTACGAGGAATTCAACGGTATCCTCGAAATTGACATACGAGTTCGGGGTTCCGAGTTAAATGGGTTTTAATTATTCGATGTTGACCTAGGTCATGGTAGGTTTCTCTAAATCGTTTAATTTTGCCTAAATCTTTATAGATTTGGTCCTATGTTATGCAGAATTTTACGAGGAATTCAACGGTATCCTCGAAATTGACATACGAGTTCGGGGTTCCGAGTTAAATGGGTTTTAATTATTCGATGTTGACCTAGGTCGTGGTAGGTTTCTCTAAATCGTTTAATTTTGCCTAAATCTTTATAAATTTGGTCCTATATTACGCAAAATTTTACGAGGCATTCAACAGTATCCTCGAAATTGACATACGAGTTCGGGGTTCCGAGCTAAATGGGTTTTAATTATTCGATGTTGACCTAGGTCATGGTAGGTTTCTCTAAATCGTTTAATTTTGCCTAAATCTTTATAAATTTGGTCCTATAGTACCCAGAATTTTACGAGGAATTCAACGATATCCTCGAAATTGGCATACGAGTTCGGGGTTCCGAGTTAGAAGGGTTTTAATTATTCGATGTTGACCTAGGTCATGGTAGGATTCTCTAAATCGTTTAATTTTGCTTAAATCTTTATAAATTTGGTCCTATAGTACGCAGAATTCTACGAGGAATTCAACGGTATCCTCGAAATTGACATACGAGTTCGGGGTTCCGAGTTAAATGGGTTTTAATTATTCGATGTTGACCTAGGTCGTGGTAGGTTTCTCTAAATCGTTTAATTTTGCCTAAATCTTTATAAATTTGGTCCTATATTACGCAGAATTTTACGAGGCATTCAACAGTATCCTCGAAATTGACATACGAGTTCGGGGTTCCGAGCTAAATGGGTTTTAATTATTCGATGTTGACCTAGGTCATGGTAGGTTTCTCTAAATCGTTTAATTTTGCCTAAATCTTTATAAATCTGGTCCTATATTACGCAGAATTTTACGAGGAATTCAACGGTATCCTCGAAATTAATATACGAGTTCGGGGTTCCGAGATAATTGGGTTTGAAGTACAAGCGATGTTATCCTAGGTCATGGTATGGGGATAGGGGTTACTCGAGGTCATCGGACGGGGTCAAACGAGGTCACGCGGGGTCATGCGAGGTCAGACTAAGTCTGGCGAGGTCAGGGGAGGTTTCTCATGGTCAGAGGAGGTCAGGCGAGTTCTGGGGAAGTCAGGCGAGGTCAGGAGAGATCTGGCGAGATATGGAGATGAAAATTTGTTGATTTTTAGAAATTTGTTCATATCTTCTAAACCGGTCTACGTACAGGAATATAATTTCGCACGCTTAGAACTCTTGATCCGAGCTGTTGATCGACGACAAAACAATCGGCGTGAATCGCGTCATCATTAAGAAAAAAATTTTTAAATTACGGATAAAAAGTCATAAATACATATCAGCCGCTCGAAAAAAATTAATTTTGCATAAATCTTTATAAATTTGGTCCTATATTACGCAGAATTTTACGAGGAATTCAACGGTATCCTCGAAATTGACATACGAGTTCGGGGTTCCGAGTTAAATGGGTTTTAATTATTCGATGTTGATCTAGGTCAAGGTAGGTTTCTCTAAATCGTTTAATTTTGCCTAAATCTTTATAAATTTGGTCCTATGTTATGCAGAATTTTACGAGGAATTCAGCGGTATCCTCGAAATTGACATACGAGTTCGGGGTTCCGAGTTAAATGGGTTTTAATTATTCGATGTTGATCTAGGTCAAGGTAGGTTTCTCTAAATCGTTTAATTTTGCCTAAATCTTTATAAATTTGGTCCTATGTTATGCAGAATTTTACGAGGAATTCAGCGGTATCCTCGAAATTGACATACGAGTTCGGGGTTCCGAGTTAAATGGGTTTTAATTATTCGATGTTGACCTAGGTTATGGTAGGTTTCTCTAAATCGTTTAATTTTGCCTAAATCTTTATAAATTTGGTCCTATGTTATGCAGAATTTTACGAGGAATTCAACGGTATCCTCGAAATTGACATACGAGTTCGGGGTTCCGAGCTAAATGGGTTTTAATTATTCGATGTTGACCTAGGTCGTGGTAGGTTTCTCTAAATCGTTTAACTTTGCCTAAATCTTTATAAATTTGGTCCTATATTACGCAGAATTTTACGAGGAATTCAACGGTATCCTCGAAATTGACATACGAGTTCGGGGTTCCGAGTTAGAAGGGTTTTAATTATTCGATGTTGACCTAGGTCATGGTAGGATTCTCTAAATCGTTTAATTTTGCTTAAATCTTTATAAATTTGGTCCTATAGTACGCAGAATTCTACGAGGAATTCAACGGTATCCTCGAAATTGACATTCGAGTTCGGGGTTCCGAGTTAAATGGGTTTTAATTATTCGATGTTGATCTAGGTCAAGGTAGGTTTCTCTAAATCGTTTAATTTTGCCTAAATCTTTATAAATTTGGTCCTATGTTATGCAGAATTTTACGAGGAATTCAACGGTATCCTCGAAATTGATATACGAGTTCGGGGTTCCGAGATAATTGGGTTTGAAGTACATGCGATGTTATCCTAGGTCATGGTATGGGGATAGGGGTTACTCGAGGTTATCGGACGGGGTCAAACGAGGTCACGCGGGGTCATGCGAGGTCAGACTAGGTCTGGCGGGGTCAGGCGAGGTTTCTCATGGTCAGAGGAGGTCAGGCGAGTTCTGGGAAAGTCAGGCGAGGTCAGGAGAGATCTGGCGATATATGGAGATGAAAATTTGTTGATTTTTAGAAATTTGTTCATATCTTCTAAACCGGTCTACGTACAGGAATATAATTTCGCACGCTTAGAACTCTTGATCCGAGCTGTTGATCGACGACAAAACAATCGGCGTGAATCGCGTCATCATTAAGAAAAAAATTTTTAAATTACGGATAAAAAGTCATAAATACATATCAGCCGCTCGAAAAAAATTAATTTTGCATAATTCTTTATAAATTTGGTCCTATATTACGCAGAATTTTACGAGGAATTCAACGGTATCCTCGAAATTGACATTCGAGTTCGGGGTTCCGAGTTAAATGGGTTTTAATTATTCGATGTTGACCTAGGTCATGGTAGGTTTCTCTAAATCGTTTAATTTTGCCTAAATCTTTATAAATTTGGTCCTATGTTATGCAGAATTTTACGAGGAATTCAACGGTATCCTCGAAATTGACATACGAGTTCGGGGTTTCGAGTTAAATGGGTTTTAATTATTCGATGTTGACCTAGGTAATGGTAGGTTTCTCTAAATCGTTTAATTTTGCCTAAATCTTTGTAAATTTGGTCCTATATTACGCAGAATTTTACGAGGAATTCAACGGTATCCTCGAAATTGATATACGAGTTCGGGGTTCCGAGATAATTGGGTTTGAAGTACATGCGATGTTATCCTAGGTCATGGTATGGGGATAGGGGTTACTCGAGGTCATCGGACGGGGTCAAACGAGGTCACGCGGGGTCATGCGAGGTCAGATTAGGTCTGGCGGGGTCAGGGGAGGTTTCTCATGGTCAGAGGAGGTCAGGCGAGTTCTGTGGAAGTCAGGCGAGGTCAGGAGAGATCTGGCGAGATATGGAGATGAAAATTTGTTGATTTTTAGAAATTTGTTCATATCTTTTAAACCGGTCTACGTACAGGAATATAATTTCGCACGCTTAGAACTCTTGATCCGAGCTGTTGATCGACGACAAAACAATCGGCGTGAATCGCGTCATCATTAAGAAAAAAATTTTTAAATTACGGATAAAAAGTCATAAATACATATCAGCCGCTCGAAAAAAATTAATTTTGCATAATTCTTTATAAATTTGGTCCTATATTACGCAGAATTTTACGAGGAATTCAACGGTATCCTCGAAATTGACATTCGAGTTCGGGGTTCCGAGTTAAATGGGTTTTAATTATTCGATGTTGACCTAGGTCATGGTAGGTTTCTCTAAATCGTTTAATTTTGCCTAAATCTTTATAAATTTGGTCCTATATTACGCAGAATTTTACGAGGAATTCAACGGTATCCTCGAAATTGACATACGAGTTCGGGGTTCCGAGTTAAATGGGTTTTAATTATTCGATGTTGACCTAGGTCATGGTAGGTTTCTCTAAATCGTTTAATTTTGCCTAAATCTTTATAAATTTGGTCCTATGTTATGCAGAATTTTACGAGGAATTCAACGGTATCCTCGAAATTGACATACGAGTTCGGGGTTTCGAGTTAAATGGGTTTTAATTATTCGATGTTGACCTAGGTCATGGTAGGTTTCTTTAAATCGTTTAATTTTGCCTAAATCTTTGTAAAGGTCCTATATTACGCAGAATTTTACGAGGAATTCAACGGTATCCTCGAAATTGATATACGAGTTCGGGGTTCCGAGATAATTGGGTTTGAAGTACATGCGATGTTATCCTAGGTCATGGTATGGGGATAGGGGTTACTCGAGGTCATCGGACGGGGTCAAACGAGGTCACGCGGGGTCATGCGAGGTCAGACTAGGTCTGGCGGGGTCAGGCGAGGTTTCTCATGGTCAGAGGAGGTCAGGCGAGTTCTGGGGAAGTCAGGCGAGGTCAGGAGAGATCTGGCGATATATGGAGATGAAAATTTGTTGATTTTTAGAAATTTGTTCATATCTTCTAAACCGGTCTACGTACAGGAATATAATTTCGCACGCTTAGAACTCTTGATCCGAGCTGTTGATCGACGACAAAACAATCGGCGTGAATCGCGTCATCATTAAGAAAAAATTTTTTAAATTACGGATAAAAAGTCATAAATACATATCAGCCGCTCGAAAAAAATTAATTTTGCATAAATCTTTATAAATTTGGTCCTATATTACGCAGAATTTTACGAGGAATTCAACGGTATCCTCGAAATTGACATTCGAGTTCGGGGTTCCGAGTTAAATGGGTTTTAATTATTCGATGTTGACCTAGGTCATGGTAGGTTTCTCTAAATCGTTTAATTTTGCCTAAATCTTTATAAATTTGGTCCTATATTACGCAGAATTTTACGAGGAATTCAACGGTATCCTCGAAATTGACATACGAGTTCGGGGTTTCGAGTTAAATGGGTTTTAATTATTCGATGTTGACCTAGGTCATGGTAGGTTTCTTTAAATCGTTTAATTTTGCCTAAATCTTTGTAAAGGTCCTATATTACGCAGAATTTTACGAGGAATTCAACGGTATCCTCGAAATTGATATACGAGTTCGGGGTTCCGAGATAATTGGGTTTGAAGTACATGCGATGTTATCCTAGGTCATGGTATGGGGATAGGGGTTACTCGAGGTCATCGGACGGGGTCAAACGAGGTCACGCGGGGTCATGCGAAGTCAGACTAGGTCTGGCGGGGTCAGGGGAGGTTTCTCATGGTCAGAGGAGGTCAGGCGAGTTCTGTGGAAGTCAGGCGAGGTCAGGAGAGATCTGGCGAGATATGGAGATGAAAATTTGTTGATTTTTAGAAATTTGTTCATATCTTCTAAACCGGTCTACGTACAGGAATATAATTTCACACGCTTAGAACTCTTGATCCGAGCTGTTGATCGACGACAAAACAATCGGCGTGAATCGCGTCATCATTAAGAAAAAAAATTTTAAATTACGGATAAAAAGTCATAAATACATATCAGCCGCTCGAAAAAAATTAATTTTGCATAAATCTTTATAAATTTGGTCCTATATTACGCAGAATTTTACGAGGAATTCAACGGTATCCTCGAAATTGACATTCGAGTTCGGGGTTCCGAGTTAAATGGGTTTTAATTATTCGATTTTGACCTAGGTCATGGTAGGTTTCTCTAAATCGTTTAATTTTGCCCAAATCTTTATAAATTTGGTCCTATATTACGCAGAATTTTACGAGGAATTCAACGGTATCCTCGAAATTGACATACGGGTTCGGGGTTCCGAGTTAAATGGGTTTTCATTATTCGATGTAGACCTAGGTCATGGTAGGTTACTCTAAATCGTTTAATTTTGCCTAAATCTTTATAGATTTGGTCCTATATTACGCAGAATTTTACGAGGAATTCAACGGTATCCTTGAAATTAACATTCGAGTTCGGGGTTCCGAGTTAAATGGGTTTTCATTATTCGATGTAGACCTAGGTCATGGTAGGTTACTCTAAATCGTTTAATTTTGCCTAAATCTTTATAGATTTGGTCCTATATTACGCAGAATTTTACGAGGAATTCAACGGTATCCTTGAAATTAACATTCGAGTTCGGGGTTCCGAGTTAAATGGGTTTTAATTATTCGATGTTGACCTAGGTCATGGTAGGTTTCTCTAAATCGTTTAATTTTGCCTAAATCTTTATAGATTTGGTCCTATATTACGCAGAATTTTACGAGGAATTCAACGGTATCCTCGAAATTAACATTCGAGTTCGGGGTTCCGAGTTAAATGGGTTTTAATTATTCGATGTTGACCTAGGTCATGGTAGGTTTCTCTAAATCGTTTAATTTTGCCTAAATCTTTATAAATTTGGTCCTATATTACGCAGAATTTTACGAGGAATTCAACGGTATCCTCGAAATTGACATACGAGTTCGGGGTTCCGGGTTAAATGGGTTTTAATTATTCGATGTTGACCTAGGTCATGGTAGGTTTCTCTAAATCGTTTAATTTTGCCTAAATCTTTATAAATTTGGTCCTATGTTATGCAGAATTTTACGAGGAATTCAACGGTATCCTCGAAATTGATATACGAGTTCGGGGTTCCGAGATAATTGGGTTTGAAGTACATGCGATGTTATCCTAGGTCATGGTATGGGGATAGGGGTTACTCGAGGTCATCGGACGGGGTCAAACGAGGTCACGCGGGGTCATGCGAAGTCAGACTAGGTCTGGCGGGGTCAGGCGAAGTTTCTCATGGTCAGAGGAGGTCAGGCGAGTTCTGGGGAAGTCAGGCGAGGTCAGGAGAGATCTGGCGATATATGGAGATGAAAATTTGTTGATTTTTAGAAATTTGTTCATATCTTCTAAACCGGTCTACGTACAGGAATATAATTTCGCACGCTTAGAACTCTTGATCCGAGCTGTTGATCGACGACAAAACAATCGGCGTGAATCGCGTCATCATTAAGAAAAAAATTTTTAAATTACGGATAAAAAGTCATAAATACATATCAGCCGCTCGAAAAAAATTAATTTTGCATAATTCTTTATAAATTTGGTCCTATATTACGCAGAATTTTACGAGGAATTCAACGGTATCCTCGAAATTGACATACGAGTTCGGGGTTTCGAGTTAAATGGGTTTTAATTATTCGATGTTGACCTAGGTAATGGTAGGTTTCTCTAAATCGTTTAATTTTGCCTAAATCTTTGTAAGTTTGGTCCTATATTACGCAGAATTTTACGAGGAATTCAACGGTATCCTCGAAATTGACATACGAGTTCGGGGTTTCGAGTTAAATGGGTTTTAATTATTCGATGTTGACCTAGGTAATGGTAGGTTTCTCTAAATCGTTTAATTTTGCCTAAATCTTTATAAATTTGGTCCTATGTTATGCAGAATTTTACAAGGAATTCAACGGTATCCTCGAAATTGATATACGAGTTCGGGGTTCCGAGATAATTGGGTTTGAAGTACATGCGATGTTATCCTAGGTCATGGTATGGGGATAGGGGTTACTCGAGGTCATCGGACGGGGTCAAACGAGGTCACGTGGGGTCATGCGAGGTCAGACTAGGTCTGGCGGGGTCAGGGGAGGTTTCTCATGGTCAGAGGAGGTCAGGCGAGTTCTGGGGAAGTCAGGCGAGGTCAGGAGAGATCTGGCGAGATATGGAGATGAAAATTTGTTGATTTTTAGAAATTTGTTCATATCTTCTAAACCGGTCTACGTACAGGAATATAATTTCGCACGCTTAGAACTCTTGATCCGAGCTGTTGATCGACGACAAAACAATCGGCGTGAATCGCGCCATCATTAAGAAAAAAATTTTTAAATTACAGATAAAAAGTCATAAATACATATCAGCCGCTCGAAAAAAATTAATTTTGCATAAATCTTTATAAATTTGTTCCTATATTACGCAAAATTTTACGAGGAATTCAACGGTATCCTCGAAATTGACATACGAGTTCGGGGTTCCGAGATAATTGGGTTTGAAGTACATGCGATGTTATCCTAGGTCATGGTATGGGGATAGGGGTTACTCGAGGTCATCGGACGGGGTCAAACGAGGTCACGCGGGGTCATGCGAGGTCAGACTAAGTCTGGCGGGGTCAGGGGAGGTTTCTCATGGTCAGAGGAGGTCAGGCGAGTTCTGGGGAAGTCAGGCGAGGTCAGGAGAGATCTGGCGAGATATGGAGATGAAAATTTGTTGATTTTTAGAAATTTGTTCATATCTTCTAAACCGGTCTACGTACAGGAATATAATTTCGCACGCTTAGAACTCTTGATCCGAGCTGTTGATCGACGACAAAACAATCGGCGTGAATCGCGTCATCATTAAGAAAAAAATTTTTAAGTTAAGGATAAAAAGTCATAAATACATATCAGCCGCTCGAAAACAATTAATTTTGCATAAATCTTTATAAATTTGGTCCTATATTACGCAGAATTTTACGAGGAATTCAACGGTATCCTCGAAATTGACATTCGAGTTCGGGGTTCCGAGTTAAATGGGTTTTAATTATTCGATTTTGACCTAGGTCATGGTAGGTTTCTCTAAATTGTTTAATTTTGCTTAAATCTTTATAAATTTGGTCCTATATTACGCAGAATTTTACGAGGAATTCAACGGTATCCTCGAAATTGACATTCGAGTTCGGGGTTCCGAGTTAAATGGGTTTTAATTATTCGATTTTGACCTAGGTCATGGTAGGTTTCTCTAAATTGTTTAATTTTGCTTAAATCTTTATAAATTTGGTCCTATATTACGCAGAATTTTACGAGGAATTCAACGGTATCCTCGAAATTAACATTCGAGTTCGGGGTTCCGAGTTAAATGGGTTTTAATTATTCGACGTTGACCTAGGTCATGGTAGGTTTCTCTAAATCGTTTAATTTTGCCTAAATCTTTATAAATTTGGTCCTATGTTATGCAGAATTTTACGAGGAATTCAACGGTATCCTCGAAATTGACATACGAGTTCGGGGTTTCGAGTTAAATGGGTTTTAATTATTCGATGTTGACCTAGGTCATGGTAGGTTTCTCTAAATCGTTTAATTTTGCCTAAATCTTTGTAAATTTGGTCCTATATTACGCAGAATTTTACGAGGAATTCAACGGTATCCTCGAAATTGACATACGAGTTCGGGGTTTCGAGTTAAATGGGTTTTAATTATTCGATGTTGACCTAGGTCATGGTAGGTTTCTCTAAATCGTTTAATTTTGCCTAAATCTTTGTAAATTTGGTCCTATATTACGCAGAATTTTACGAGGAATTCAACGGTATCCTCGAAATTGATATACGAGTTCGGGGTTCCGAGATAATTGGGTTTGATGTACATGCGATGTTATCCTAGGTCATGGTATGGGGATAGGGGTTACTCGAGGTCATCGGACGGGGTCAAACGAGGTCACGCGGGGTCATGCGAGGTCAGACTAGGTCTGGCGAGGTCAGGGGAGGTTTCTCATGGTCAGGGGAGGTCAGGCGAGTTCTGGGGAAGTCAGGCGAGGTCAGGAGAGATCTGGCGAGATATGGAGATGAAAATTTGTTGATTTCTAGAAATTTGTTCATATCTTTTAAACCGGTCTACGTACAGGAATATAATTTCGCACGCTTAGAACTCTTGATCCGAGCTGTTGATCGACGACAAAACAATCGGCGTGAATCGCGTCATCATTAAGAAAAAAATTTTTAAATTACGGATAAAAAGTCATAAATACATATCAGCCGCTCGAAAAAAAATAATTTTGCATAAATCTTTATAAATTTGTTCCTATATTACGCAAAATTTTACGAGGAATTCAACGGTATCCTCGAAATTGACATACGAGTTCGGGGTTCCGAGATAATTGGGTTTGAAGTACATGCGATGTTATCCTAGGTCATGGTATGGGGATAGGGGTTACTCGAGGTCATCGGACGGGGTCAAACGAGGTCACGCGGGGTCATGCGAGGTCAGACTAAGTCTGGCGGGGTCAGGGGAGGTTTCTCATGGTCAGAGGAGGTCAGGCGAGTTCTGGGGAAGTCAGGCGAGGTCAGGAGAGATCTGGCGAGATATGGAGATGAAAATTTGTTGATTTTTAGAAATTTGTTCATATCTTCTAAACCGGTCTACGTACAGGAATATTATTTCGCACGCTTAGAACTCTTGATCCGAGCTGTTGATCGACGACAAAACAATCGGCGTGAATCGCGTCATCATTAAGAAAAAAATTTTTAAGTTAAGGATAAAAAGTCATAAATACATATCAGCCGCTCGAAAACAATTAATTTTGCATAAATCTTTATAAATTTGGTCCTATATTACGCCGAATTTTACGAGGAATTCAACGGTATCCTCGAAATTGACATTCGAGTTCGGGGTTCCGAGTTAAATGGGTTTTAATTATTCGATTTTGACCTAGGTCATGGTAGGTTTCTCTAAATTGTTTAATTTTGCTTAAATCTTTATAAATTTGGTCCTATATTACGCAGAATTTTACGAGGAATTCAACGGTATTCTCGAAATTAACATTCGAGTTCGGGGTTCCGAGTTAAATGGGTTTTAATTATTCGACGTTGACCTAGGTCATGGTAGGTTTCTCTAAATCGTTTAATTTTGCCTAAATCTTTATAAATTTGGTCCTATGTTATGCAGAATTTTACGAGGAATTCAACGGTATGCTCGAAATTGACATACGAGTTCGGGGTTTCGAGTTAAATGGGTTTTAATTATTCGATGTTGACCTAGGTCATGGTAGGTTTCTCTAAATCGTTTAATTTTGCCTAAATCTTTGTAAATTTGGTCCTATATTACGCAGAATTTTACGAGGAATTCAACGGTATCCTCGAAATTGATGTACGAGTTCGGGGTTCCGAGATAATTGGGTTTGAAGTACATGCGATGTTATCCTAGGTCATGGTATGGGGATAGGGGTTACTCGAGGTCATCGGACGGGGTCAAACGAGGTCACGCGGGGTCATGCGAGGTTAGACTAGGTCTGGCGGGGTTAGGGGAGGTTTCTCATGGTCAGAGGAGGTCAGGCGAGTTCTGGGGAAGTCAGGCGAGGTCAGGAGAGATCTGGCGATATATGGAGATGAAAATTTGTTGATTTTTAGAAATTTGTTCATATCTTCTAAACCGGTCTACGTACAGGAATATAATTTCGCACGCTTAGAACTCTTGATCCGAGCTGTTGATCGACGACAAAACAATCGGCGTGAATCGCGTCATCATTAAGAAAAAAAATTTTAAATTACGGATAAAAAGTCATAAATACATATCAGCCGCTCGAAAAAAATTAATTTTGCATAAATCTTTATAAATTTGTTCCTATATTACGCAGAATTTTACGAGGAATTCAACGGTATCCTCGAAATTGACATACGAGTTCGGGGTTCCGAGATAATTGGGTTTGAAGTACATGCGATGTTATCCTAGGTCATGGTATGGGGATAGGGGTTACTCGAGGTCATCGGACGGGGTCAAACAAGGTCACGCGGGGTTATGCGAGGTCAGACTAAGTCTGGCGGGGTCAGGGGAGGTTTCTCATGGTCAGAGGAGGTCAGGCGAGTTCTGGGGAAGTCAGGCGAGGTCAGGAGAGATCTGGCGAGATATGGAGATGAAAATTTGTTGATTTTTAGAAATTTGTTCATATCTTCTAAACCGGTCTACGTACAGGAATATAATTTCGCACGCTTAGAACTCTTGATCCGAGCTGTTGATCGACGACAAAACAATCGGCGTGAATCGTGTCATCATTAAGAAAAAAATTTTTAAGTTAAGGATAAAAAGTCATAAATACATATCAGCCGCTCGAAAAAAATTAATTTTGCATAAATCTTTATAAATTTGGTCCTATATTACGCAGAATTTTACGAGGAATTCAACGGTATCCTCGAAATTGACATTCGAGTTCGGGGTTCCGAGTTAAATGGGTTTTAATTATTCGATGTTGACCTAGGTCATGGTAGGTTTTTCTAAATCGTTTAATTTTGCCTAAATCTTTGTAAATTTGGTCCTATATTACGCAAAATTTTACGAGGAATTCAACGGTATCCTCGAAATTGACATACGAGTTCGGGGTTCCGAGATAATTGGGTTTGAAGTACATGCGATGTTATCCTAGGTCATGGTATGGGGATAGGGGTTACTCGAGGTCATCGGACGGGGTCAAACGAGGTCACGCGGGGTTATGCGAGGTCAGACTAAGTCTGGCGGGGTCAGGGGAGGTTTCTCATGGTCAGAGGAGGTCAGGCGAGTTCTGGGGAAGTCAGGCGAGGTCAGGAGAGATCTGGCGAGATATGGAGATGAAAATTTGTTGATTTTTAGAAATTTGTTCATATCTTCTAAACCGGTCTACGTACAGGAATATAATTTCGCACGCTTAGAACTCTTGATCCGAGCTGTTGATCGACGACAAAACAATCGGCGTGAATCGTGTCATCATTAAGAAAAAAATTTTTAAGTTAAGGATAAAAAGTCATAAATACATATCAGCCGCTCGAAAAAAATTAAGTTTGCATAAATCTTTGTAAATTTGGTCCTATATTACGCAGAATTTTACGAGGAATTCAACGGTATCCTCGAAATTGATATACGAGTTCGGGGTTCCGAGATAATTGGGTTTGAAGTACATGCGATGTTATCCTAGGTCATGGTATGGGGATAGGGGTTACTCGAGGTCATCGGACGGGGTCAAACGAGGTCACGCGGGGTCATGCGAGTTCAGACTAGGTCTGGCGAGGTCAGGGGAGGTTTCTCATGGTCAGGGGAGGTCAGGCGAGTTCTGGGGAAGTCAGGCGAGGTCAGGAGAGATCTGGCGAGATATGGAGATGAAAATTTGTTGATTTCTAGAAATTTGTTCATATCTTCTAAACCGGTCTACGTACAGGAATATAATTTCGCACGCTTAGAACTCTTGATCCGAGCTGTTGATCGACGACAAAACAATCGGCGTGAATCGCGTCATCATTAAGAAAAAAATTTTTAAATTACGGATAAAAAGTCATAAATACATATCAGCCGCTCGAAAAAAATTAATTTTGCATAAATCTTTATAAATTTGTTCCTATATTACGCAGAATTTTACGAGGAATTCAACGGTATCCTCGAAATTGATATACGAGCTCGGGGTTCCGAGATAATTGGGTTTGAAGTACATGCGATGTTATTATAGGTCATGGTATGGGGATAGGGGTTACTCGAGGTCATCGGACGGGGTCAAACGAGGTCACGCGGGGTCATGCGAGGTCAGATTAGGTCTGGCGGGGTCAGGGGAGGTTTCTCATGGTCACAGGAGGTCAGGCGAGTTCTGGGGAAGTCAGGCGAGGTCAGGAGAGATCTGGCGAGATATGGAGATGAAAATTTGTTGATTCTTAGAAATTTGTTCATATCTTCTAAACCGGTCTACGTACAGGAATATAATTTCGCACGCTTAGAACTCTTGATCCGAGCTGTTGATCGACGACAAAACAATCGGCGTGAATCGCGTCATCATTAAGAAAAAAATTTTTAAATTACGGATAAAAAGTCATAAATACATATCAGCCGCTCGAAAAAAATTAATTTTGCATAAATCTTTATAAATTTGTTCCTATATGACGCAGAATTTTACGAGGAATTCAACGGTATCCTCGAAATTGACATACGAGTTCGGGGTTCCGAGTTAAATGGGTTTTAATTATTCTATGTTGACCTAGGTCATGGTAGGTTTCCCTAAATCGTTTAATTTTGCCTAAATCTTTATAAATTTGGTCCTATGTTATGCAGAATTTTACGATGAATTCAACGGTATCCTCGAAATTGACATACGAGTTCGGGGTTCCGAATTAAATGGGTTTTAATTATTCGATGTTGACCTAGGTCATGGTAGGTTTTTCTAAATCGTTTAATTTTGCCTAAATCTTTGTAAATTTGGTCCTATATTACGCAAAATTTTACGAGGAATTCAACGGTATCCTCGAAATTGACATACGAGTTCGGGGTTCCGAGATAATTGGGTTTGAAGTACATGCGATGTTATCCTAGGTCATGGTATGGGGATAGGGGTTACTCGAGGTCATCGGACGGGGTCAAACGAGGTCACGCGGGGTTATGCGAGGTCAGACTAAGTCTGGCGGGGTCAGGGGAGGTTTCTCATGGTCAGAGGAGGTCAGGCGAGTTCTGGGGAAGTCAGGCGAGGTCAGGAGAGATCTGGCGAGATATGGAGATGAAAATTTGTTGATTTTTAGAAATTTGTTCATATCTTCTAAACCGGTCTACGTACAGGAATATAATTTCGCACGCTTAGAACTCTTGATCCGAGCTGTTGATCGACGACAAAACAATCGGCGTGAATCGTGTCATCATTAAGAAAAAAATTTTTAAGTTAAGGATAAAAAGTCATAAATACATATCAGCCGCTCGAAAAAAATTAATTTTGCATAAATCTTTATAAATTTGGTCCTATATTACGCAGAATTTTACGAGGAATTCAACGGTATCCTCGAAATTGACATTCGAGTTCGGGGTTCCGAGTTAAATGGGTTTTAATTATTCGATGTTGACCTAGGTCATGGTAGGTTTTTCTAAATCGTTTAATTTTGCCTAAATCTTTGTAAATTTGGTCCTATATTACGCAAAATTTTACGAGGAATTCAACGGTATCCTCGAAATTGACATACGAGTTCGGGGTTCCGAGATAATTGGGTTTGAAGTACATGCGATGTTATCCTAGGTCATGGTATGGGGATAGGGGTTACTCGAGGTCATCGGACGGGGTCAAACGAGTTCACGCGGGGTCATGCGAGGTCAGACTAGGTCTGGCGGGGTCAGGGGAGGTTTCTCATGGTCAGAGGAGGTCAGGCGAGTTCTGGGGAAGTCAGGCGAGGTCAGGATGGATCCGGCGAGATATGGAGATGAAAATTTGTTGATTTTTAGAAATTTGTTCATATCTTCTAAACCGGTCTACGTACAGGAATAGAATTTCGCACGCTTAGAACTCTTGATCCGAGCTGTTGACCGACGACAAAACAATCGGCGTGAATCGCGTCATCATTAAGAAAAAAATTTTTAAATTACGGATAAAAAGTCATAAATACATATCAGCCGCTCGAAAAAAATTAATTTTGCATAAATCTTTATAAATTTGGTCCTATATTACGCAGAATTTTACGAGGAATTCAACGGTATCCTCGAAATTGACATTTGAGTTCGGGGTTCCGAGTTAAATGGGTTTTAATTATTCGATGTTGACCTAGGTCATGGTAGGTTTCTCTAAATCGTTTAATTTTGCCTAAATCTTTATAAATTTGGTCCTATATTACGCAGAATTTTACGAGGAATTCAACGGTATCCTCGAAATTGACATACGAGTTCGGGGTTCCGAGTTAAATGGGTTTTAATTATTCGATGTTGACCTAGGTCATGGTAGGTTTCTCTAAATCGTTTAATTTTGCCTAAATCTTTATAAATTTGGTCCTATATTACGCAGAATTTTACGAGGAATTCAACGGTATCCTCGAAATTGACATACGAGTTCGGGGTTTCGGGTTAAATGGGTTTTAATTATTCGATGTTGACCTAGGTCATGGTAGGTTTCTCTAAATCGTTTAATTTTGCCTAAATCTTTATAAATTTGGTCCTATGTTATGCAGAATTTTACGAGGAATTCAACGGTATCCTCGAAATTGACATACGAGTTCGGGGTTCCGAGTTAAATGGGTTTTAATTATTCGGATGTTGACCTAGGTAATGGTAGGTTTCTCTAAATCGTTTAATTTTGCCTAAATCTTCATAAATTTGGTCCTATATTACGCAGAATTTTACGAGGAATTCAACGGTATCCTCGAAATTGATATACGAGCTCGGGGTTCCGAGATAATTGGGTTTGAAGTACATGCGATGTTATCCTAGGTCATGGTATGGGGATAGGGGTTACTCGAGGTCATCGGACGGGGTCAAACGAAGTCACGCGGGGTCATGCGAGGTCAGATTAGGTCTGGCGGGGTCAGGGGAGGTTTCTCATGGTCACAGGAGGTCAGGCGAGTTCTGGGGAAGTCAGGCGAGGTCAGGAGAGATCTGGCGAGATATGGAGATGAAAATTTGTTGATTCTTAGAAATTTGTTCATATCTTCTAAACCGGTCTACGTACAGGAATATAATTTCGCACGCTTAGAACTCTTGATCCGAGCTGTTGATCGACGCAAAACAATCGGCGTGAATCGCGTCATCATTAAGAAAAAAATTTTTAAATTACGGATAAAAAGTCATAAATACATATCAGCCGCTCGAAAAAAATTAATTTTGCATAAATCTTTATAAATTTGTTCCTATATTACGCAGAATTTTACGAGGAATTCAACGGTATCCTCGAAATTGACATACGAGTTCGGGGTTCCGAGATAATTGGGTTTGAAGTACATGCGATGTTATCCTAGGTCATGGTATGGGGATAGGGGTTACTCGAGGTCATCGGACGGGGTCAAACGAGGTCACGCGGGGTCATGCGAGGTCAGACTAAGTCTGGCGGGGTCAGGGGAGGTTTCTCATGGTCAGAGGAGGTCAGGCGAGTTCTGGGGAAGTCAGGCGAGGTCAGGAGAGATCTGGCGAGATATGGAGATGAAAATTTGTTGATTTTTAGAAATTTGTTCATATCTTCTAAACCGGTCTACGTACAGGAACATAATTTCGCACGCTTAGAACTCTTGATCCGAGCTGTTGATCGACGACAAAACAATCGGCGTGAATCGCGTCATAATTAAGAAAAAAAAATTTAAGTTAAGGATAAAAAGTCATAAATACATATCAGCCGCTCGAAAAAAATTAATTTTGCATAAATCTTTATAAATTTGGTCCTATATTACGCAGAATTTTACGAGGAATTCAACGGTATCCTCGAAATTAACATTCGAGTTCGGGGTTCCGAGTTAAATGGGTTTTAATTATTCGACGTTGACCTAGGTCATGGTAGGTTTCTCTAAATCGTTTAATTTTGCCTAAATCTTTATAAATTTGGTCCTATGTTATGCAGAATTTTACGAGGAATTCAACGGTATCCTCGAAATTGACATACGAGTTCGGGGTTTCGAGTTAAATGGGTTTTAATTATTCGATGTTGACCTAGGTCATGGTGGGTATCTCTAAATCGTTTAATTTTGCCTAAATTTTTATAAATTTGGTCCTATGTTATGCAGAATTTTACGAGGAATTCAACGGTATCCTCGAAATTGACATACGAGTTCGGGGTTCCGAGTTAAATGGGTTTTAATTATTCGATGTTGACCTAGGTCATGGTAGGTTTCTCTAAATCGTTTAATTTTGCCTAAATTTTTATAAATTTGGTCCTATGTTATGCAGAATTTTACGAGGAATTCAACGGTATCCTCGAAATTGACATACGAGTTCGGGGTTCCGAGTTAAATGGGTTTTAATTATTCGATGTTGACCTAGGTCATGGTAGGTTTTTCTAAATCGTTTAATTTTGCCTAGATCTTTATAGATTTGGTCCTATATTACGCAGAATTTTACGAGGAATTCAACGGTATCCTCGAAATTGACATGCGAGTTCGGGGTTCCGAGTTAAATGGGTTTTAATTATTCGATTTTGATTTAGGTCATGGTAGGTTTCTCTAAATCGTTTAATTTTGCCTAGATCTTTATAAATTTGGTCCTATGTTATGCAGAATTTTACGAGGAATTCAACGGTATCCTCGAAATTGACATACGAGTTCGGGGTTCTGAGTTAAATGGGTTTTAATTATTCGATGTTGACCTAGGTCATGGCAGGTTTCTCTAAATCGTTAAATTTTGCCTAAATCTTTATAAATTTGCGAGAGGAAAGGACGCAAGAAACTCGTATTCGTGGCTATCGGGGAGTTGAACAGGTGGGCCGTACGGAAGATGATCGAGTGTGTGTGGTACGGAACGGACGTGGAAGTGAGCATATGGTGGACGAGCGAGGCGGCCAGTGGAAAGAAAGAGAGCGCAAGTGTGAGAAGGAACGAAAGGGTGCAGAGTGTTCTCATCAAGAGGGACGAGAGTGCCGCCTACGCGGACATGGTAGGCGCACTTAAAAAGAGCGTCAATGTGGATGATATTAACATAAAAAAGATGAGGAAATCTAACAAGGGCGACTTGGTGGTAGAGGTGAGAGGCTCTGGAGATACTGAAACTCTAGTGAAACGTTTGTGTGAGGCGGGTGCGAAAGGTGTGAGCGACGTGAGAGTGATGAACGCGAGGTGTGAGATTCTGGTGAGGGACATGGACGAGACAGTGACCGGGAGCGAGGTCGTAGAGGCGGTGAAAAGAGCGAGCGGGGAGAATGAGTGCGAGCTGAAGTCGCTGAGGCTGACAAGGAGAGGAACTGGAATGGCTGTGTTGAGCATCTGTAGAAAAGGGGGGGACGCCTTGATCAAAAAAGGCAGAATCAAGGTCGGCTGGCTCTCCTGTAGGGTGACGGCGAATGAGAGGCTGCAGCGGTGTTTTAAGTGTCTCGCATTTGGGCACCGTGCGGCGGAATGCAAGGAAAAAGCAAAGAATGTGTGTTGCTTGAGGTGCGGAAAGGAGGGCCATATGGCGAAAGAGTGCAAGGAGGAAGAACCAGGGTGTTACGTCTGCAAGGTCGCAGGACACAGGGCAGACTCGAGGGGCTGTCCAAAATACAGACAGGCCCTGGAACGCAAGGGAAAGGCTGCCTGACTGAAAGATGATGATTGTAGGGTTCTCCAGGTCAACGTAGGGCGAAGTGGCGCTGCCATGGAGCTGCTATGGAAGACCGTGGAGGAACACAGTGTGGATGTGGTGATAGTCTCCGAACCTAACCTGAAAACGGTGAGGAAAGGAGGCTGGATCGTTGATGAAAGAGAGGATGTGGCGATCAGAGTATTTTCGCGAAAGTGTCCGGCAGGAATGAACGGTAGAGGGAATGGTTTCGTTTGGATGGATGTGGGAAAAGTCGTCCTGTATGGGTGCTACGTATCGCCCAACGTTCCCGTTGAGCGGTACGTGGAATTCCTGGACGGACTGGAACACAGTATGAGAGGGCGAACGAAAGAGGTGATAGTGGGGGGAGATTTCAACGCGAAGTCTCCTCTTTGGGGATCCCCTGTCACGAACGACAGGAGAGGTATGATGTTGGAAGAGTGGCTGGGAACACAAGATCTGGTGGTCCACAACCGTGGAAACGTTCCGACGTTCGTGCGTGGTGCACAAACGTCGCACATAGACGTGACGTTTGGAACGTCACGGACTGCCAGGAATGTGCAAATGTGGAGAGTGTTAGATGATGAGAACCTGAGCGATCACCGAAACATCCTGTTTGACGTGAGAGCGGCAAGAGAGGAATACAGGCAAAGACAGCCAAGAGGATGGAAGGTGGAAGGAAAAGGAATCAAAGCCATGGGTGAGATTCTGAGAGAGAGAATGAAAGGTGTCGACTTGACAGGGGACTTGGCTTCCGAGAATATACGGGTCATCACGGAAACGTGTGACCTGGTGTTGAAACGGAAGGGAGTCGGGAATGAAAGAAGATCAGTTTACTGGTGGAGTGACGAGGTTGCGAGTAAGAGGAAAGAGTGCCTGAAAGCAAGACGAAAGATGACAAGAGCGAACGGTAATGGCGGCGATATCGAAAAACGAGCACGAAAGGAGGTGTACTTAGAAACCAGGCGGGCTCTGCGGAAAGCCATCAAGCAATCCAAGGAGTCAGCCTGGAAGAGCGTGTGTGAAGAAGTCGACAAGGACGTATGGGGAAACGGCTACCGAATCGTTATGAGAAAGATCGGAAAGCCGAGGAGCGTGCTTGACAAGGACAGGGTGAGAGAGGAAGTCAAAAAGCTCTTTCCCGAGCACGAGCGAGCGATCTGGGAGGTGCTGGAGGTCCGAGGGGAGACGCCTGCTTTCACGGACCATGAGCTCAGAGTGGCGAGTGGCCGCTTGAGAGCGGGTAAGGCTCCGGGGCCGGACGGCATTCCCCCGGAGGTATGCAAGTTATTCGTTAAAGAATGTGAGAGCGTGTGTCTGGAGATGATGAACGGACTGCTGAGGGAAAGACGATTTCCAAAAGAATGGAAGGAAGGAAGATTGGTGTTGATCGAGAAGGAGGGAAAGGTAGGCGAAGGGGCAACGTACCGCCCCATCTGCCTACTGAATACGATGGGCAAACTCTTAGAGTGTCTGGTGAGCGAGAGGCTGATGAAGGAGATTGAGAGAATGGGGGATCTATCGGAGAACCAGTATGGTTTTCGAAGAGGCAGATCCACGGTCGAGGCTATGATGAGAGTGAAAGAGTGTGCGAGAGTGGCTAACTCGGGGACGTGGGGGACGAGGAGCTACTGCGTGCTTGTGACTCTGGATGTGAGGAATGCCTTTAACTCGGCTCCGTGGAAGGGTATCATGGACGAGTTGGAAAAGAGAGAGGTGGCGGCCTATCTTCGAAAGATGATAGGAAGCTACCTGAGTGAAAGATCACTAGTGACAGATGAGGGAGAAAGGTACGAAATCAGCGCGGGTGTTCCTCAGGGTTCGGTTCTAGGGCCGACGTTGTGGAACATCAACTACGATGGAGTGCTGAGTATCGGAATGCCAGACGGAGTAGTTGTCGTAGGGTACGCGGACGATCTGGGAGTCGTAGCTGTGGCAAGAACGGAGGACGGTCTGAGAAAGCGAGTGAACGAGGCGGTGGCCAGAATCGGGTCTTGGATGGGGGGCAAAGGGCTCGCTCTTGCTCCCCACAAGACTGAGGCTGTGCTGCTGGTTGGACGAAGGACGCTGAGAGAGATGAGCGTGAAAGTCGAAGCAGCTACGGTCCCGACCCGTGAATCTGTGAGGTATCTGGGGGTGGTGTTCCAGCGCAATCTCCGGGTGGCCGATCAGGTAAATCGGGTGGTGCGAAAGGTGGGTGCTGTGGTGGGAGCTCTGGGAAGGCTGATGCCAAATGTCGGAGGACCCAGAGCTAGCAAGAGAAGGGTGTTGTGTGCGGTAATGCATTCCATAATGCTTTACGGGGTGCAGGCGTGGATGGACGGCTACAGAAAAAAGGTGTACAGAGATCGTCTGCTTCGGGTGCAACGGTCAATGTTACTTCGAGTATGTAGCTCGTATAGAACGGTGTCTGGAGAGTGCTTGTGTGTCTTGGCCGGGGTGGCGCCAATAGATCTCCAAGCGGAAGAAAGAGTGCGTGTGTGGGGAACAAGCGACAATTCGCAGGACGAGAGAAAGAAAACTTTGGACGAATGGCAGAAAAGGTGGGTGAAGACAGAGAATGCAGCGTGGACGAGACGGCTGATTCCTGACCTTCGAGTGTGGGTGGGTCGTGGGCACGGGGAAATAAACTTTTATTTGTCCCAAGTGCTTACGGGGCATGGATGTTTTGGTTCTTACCTAGAGCGAATCGGTAAGAGCGAAAATGGGGTGTGTTTCTACTGCGAAGAGGGAGACACGGTGGAACACACACTGTTTGAATGTGAGAGGTGGAGCGGTGTGAGGATCAGAATGGAAAGAAGCCTCGGCGACAGAGTGAATGTGGATAACCTGGTGTCGTTGATGCTCAGAGACGAAGAGTCTTGGAGTGTCATCGACAACGGGGTGCGTGAGATAATGAGAGGAAAGGAGAGAGATGAAAGAGCGAGGGAAAGTGGCGAGTGAGAGGAGGAGGTGCGGCGAAGTAATGCCTGTAAAAGGATCCCGCCGTGCCTCTTTGTATGGGGAGGGGTTTTTAGTCGGTAAGAATCCGACACTCCCACCCGACACGGGTCGGGTGGGGTCTTGTTGAAGATTTTCCCCTCCCATACCGAGAAAAAAAAAAAAAAAAAAAAAAAAGGGTCAGGTCAGGTCAGGTCAGGTCAGGTCAGGTCAGGTCAGGTCAGGTCAGGTCAGGTCCCCGTGCGGAGTTTTTGGGTGTGTTCTTCCATCGGGCGCGTCCCCCGCGTGGCGGATAGGGGAACGCCTCCCAGATATGGGTGGCAGGGGTGAAATCAAATAGCCCTCGCGGACCAAAAACACACCACCACGCAAATCCAGGAGGCGTCTGTTCCCAGATTGGGCGGCACTCTTGGTCGGCGTCTGACCCGGAGCGGGCGGCTGCAGAACCGCTGGCAGTAGCTCTAAAATGCGCAGGAGGGAAACCTGAGAAAAAACCAAAGATGAGTTCTTTAAACGAATCATCGTTTACGGAACAGGGGGCGGATCCCCCAGTTCCGGTCGAGGGAAGTGTTGAAGCAGGCTTCCCCCGATCGTCAGCCAGCAACTGCGGCTCTTTTACGGTAGGTGACCAGGCCGTAAAGGGAGTTTTAGAGACTGGAAAAGCCAAAGAGGGCAGGACAAAAGCATCACTGGAGACACAGAAACTGAAGTTACTGAATATAGGGGTGGTCGACATACGGCACGAATCGATGGAGCCGAAATCGGCTCCACCGGTAGAAGGAGCGGCGAGTTTGGAGTGGCCGGCGCCGAGGAGAAATTCTCTTCCCGGACAGGTCAGGAAAAAGAGGAAAGCGATATCCTCGCCTGGCGGAGATGACATCTACAAAAGGCAACCAAATGTCGGGGCTACGGCTTTGAGGGAAGCCATTGAAAAGACCACGAGGGCGTACGGAGAGCTGGAAAAGCACCTGAGGGCCACTTACAATGCTCCTAACAAATTAAAAGACATTAGCGCCGGACTCAAACGCGCAGTTCAGGCCTTCCAGGGCAGTTTAGTCTCAAGCATATTAGAGGAGATCAGGTACGCGCCCGCGGATAAGGCGACGTATGATGTCGATACGCAGACGGAAATGTCCGATGAAGCTGCATGCCCCAAGGGAGACTTGAAAAGGGACCAGCAGGAGGAAGGCAGAAAAATCACAGAGATAAGCATCCTCAGAAAGAAGGTCAGAGAGTTAGAGGAAAAACTCAGAAATAAGCAGGACGGGCAAACGTCCAGAGACGAAGGCACACAAACAGTCGCTTTGGAGAAAGAACACAAAAAGAAGGAAGAAATCGTCCTCAAAGCCGACATGAGCTTTGACGAGTACAAAGCGATTTCGAGTACGGTGTGGCCGGAATCTGCCTTCAAAAAGTGTGGGGGGGTGACCGGAAACGATGTGAGAGTGCATGGCGACTGCGTGGTTGTGATTGGCGGAGAAAAAGAAGAGAGTGGCAACAGGTTTGGATGGAGCCAGTTGGAACGATTTCCTCAGGCGAAAAGGCTGGTCGAAAGCGGAAGGCTGAAAGACGAAGGGATGGCATGGGTGAAAAGGGTGTGCGAGTTTGAAGTGGACGGTGAAGAGCAAGAAGCCGAATGTAAGGACAAGGACGAATACGAGTTTGTGGTGAGATGCAAGGGTGCGCGAGAAGAAGGTGGTGAGAGGGGTGTGTTCGAGATAATGCGGCGGCTGAAAGGACTATGCGAGAGAAAAGGACGCAGGAAACTCGTATTCGTGGCTATCGGGGAGTTGAACAGGTGGGCCGTACGGAAGATGATTGAGTGTGTGTGGTACGGAACGGACGTGGAAGTGAGCATGTGGTGGACGAGAGAGGCGGCCAGCCGAAAGAATGAGAGCACAAGCGTGAAAAGAAGCGAAAGGGTGCAGAGTGTCCTCATCAAGAGGGACGAGAGTGCCGCCTACGCGGACATGGTAGGCGCACTTAAAAAGAGCGTGAATGTGGATGATATTAAAATCAAAAAAATGAGGAAATCTAACAAGGGCGACTTGGTGGTAGAGGTGAGAGGCTCTGGAGACACGGAGACTCTAGTGAAACGCTTGTGTGAGGCGGGTGCGAAAGGTGTGAGTGACGTGAGAGTGATGAACGCGAGGTGTGAGATTCTGGTGAGGGACATGGACGAGACAGTGACCGGGAGCGAGGTCGTTGAGGCGGTGAAAAGAGCGAGCGGAGAGAGTGAGTGCGAGCTGAAGTCGCTGAGGCTGACAAGGAGAGGAACTGGAATGGCTGTGTTGAGTATATGTAGAAAAGGGGGGGATGCCTTGATCAAAAAAGGCAGAATCAAGGTCGGCTGGCTCTCCTGTAGGGTGACGGCGAATGAGAGGCTGCAGCGGTGTTTTAAGTGTCTCGCATTTGGGCACCGTGCGGCGGAATGCAAGGAAAAAGCAAAGAATGTGTGTTGCTTGAGGTGCGGAAAGGAGGGCCATATGGCGAAAGAGTGCAAGGAGGAAGAACCAGGGTGTTACGTCTGCAAGGTCGCAGGACACAGGGCAGACTCGAGGGGCTGTCCAAAATACAGACAGGCCCTGGAACGCAAGGGAAAGGCTGCCTGACTGAAAGATGATGATTGTAGGGTTCTCCAGGTCAACGTAGGGCGAAGTGGCGCTGCCATGGAGCTGCTATGGAAGACCGTGGAGGAACACAGTGTGGATGTGGTGATAGTCTCCGAACCTAACCTGAAAACGGTGAGGAAAGGAGGCTGGATCGTTGATGAAAGAGAGGATGTGGCGATCAGAGTATTTTCGCGAAAGTGTCCGGCAGGAATGAACGGTAGAGGGAATGGTTTCGTTTGGATGGATGTGGGAAAAGTCGTCCTGTATGGGTGCTACGTATCGCCCAACGTTCCCGCTGAGCGGTACGTGGAATTCCTGGACGGACTGGAACACAGTATGAGAAGGCGAACGAAAGAGGTGGTAGTGGGGGGAGATTTCAACGCGAAGTCTCCTCTTTGGGGATCCCCTGTCACGAACGACAGGAGAGGTATGATGTTGGAAGAGTGGCTGGGAACACAAGATCTGGTGGTCCACAACCGTGGAAACGTTCCGACGTTCGTGCGTGGTGCACAAACGTCGCACATAGACGTGACGTTTGGAACGTCACGGACTGCCAGGAATGTGCAAATGTGGAGAGTGTTAGATGATGAGAACCTGAGCGATCACCGAAACATCCTGTTTGACGTGAGAGCGGCAAGAGAGGAATACAGGCAAAGACAGCCAAGAGGATGGAAGGTGGAAGGAAAAGGAATCAAAGCCATGGGTGAGATTCTGAGAGAGAGAATGAAAGGTGTCGACTTGACAGGGGACTTGGCTTCCGAGAATATACGGGTCATCACGGAAACGTGTGACCTGGTGTTGAAACGGAAGGGAGTCGGGAATGAAAGAAGATCAGTTTACTGGTGGAGTGACGAGGTTGCGAGTAAGAGGAAAGAGTGCCTGAAAGCAAGACGAAAGATGACAAGAGCGAACGGTAATGGCGGCGATATCGAAAAACGAGCACGAAAGGAGGTGTACTTAGAAACCAGGCGGGCTCTGCGGAAAGCCATCAAGCAATCCAAGGAGTCAGCCTGGAAGAGCGTGTGTGAAGAAGTCGACAAGGACGTATGGGGAAACGGCTACCGAATCGTTATGAGAAAGATCGGAAAGCCGAGGAGCGTGCTTGACAAGGACAGGGTGAGAGAGGAAGTCAAAAAGCTCTTTCCCGAGCACGAGCGAGCGATCTGGGAGGTGCCGGAGGTCCGAGGGGAGACGCCTGCCTTCACGGACCATGAGCTCAGAGTGGCGAGTGGCCGCGTGAGAGCGGGTAAGGCTCCGGGGCCGGACGGCATTCCCCCGGAGGTATGCAAGTTATTCGTTAAAGAATGTGAGAGCGTGTGTCTGGAGATGATGAACGGACTGCTGAGGGAAAGACGATTCCCAAAAGAATGGAAGGAAGGAAGATTGGTGTTGATCGAGAAGGAAGGAAAGGTAGGCGAAGGGGCAACGTACCGCCCCATCTGCCTACTGAATACGATGGGCAAACTCTTAGAGTGTCTGGTGAGCGAGAGGCTGATGAAAGAGATTGAGAGAATGGGGGATCTATCGGAGAACCAGTATGGTTTTCGAAGAGGCAGATCCACGGTCGAGGCTATGATGAGAGTGAAAGAGTGTGCGAGAGTGGCTAACTCGGGGACGTGGGGGACGAGGAGCTACTGCGTGCTTGTGACTCTGGATGTGAGGAATGCCTTTAACTCGGCTCCGTGGAAGGGTATCATGGACGAGTTGGAAAAGAGAGAGGTGGCGGCCTATCTTCGAAAGATGGTAGGAAGCTACCTGAGTGAAAGATCAATAGTGACAGATGAGGGAGAAAGGTACGAAATCAGCGCGGGTGTTCCTCAGGGTTCGGTTCTAGGGCCGACGTTGTGGAACATCTACTACGATGGAGTGCTGAGTATCGGAATGCCAGACGGAGTAGTTGTCGTAGGGTACGCGGACGATCTGGGAGTCGTAGCTGTGGCAAGAACGGAGGACGGTCTGAGAAAGCGAGTGAACGAGGCGGTGGCCAGAATCGGGTCTTGGATGGGGGGCAAAGGGCTCGCTCTTGCTCCCCACAAGACTGAGGCTGTGCTGCTGGTTGGACGAAGGACGCTGAGAGAGATGAGCGTGAAAGTCGAAGCAGCTACGGTCCCGACCCGTGAATCTGTGAGGTATCTGGGGGTGGTGTTCCAGCGCAATCTCCGGGTGGCCGATCAGGTAAATCGGGTGGTGCGAAAGGTGGGTGCTGTGGTGGGAGCTCTGGGAAGGCTGATGCCAAATGTCGGAGGACCCAGAGCTAGCAAGAGAAAGGTGTTGTGTGCGGTAATGCATTCCATAATGCTTTACGGGGTGCAGGCGTGGATGGACGGCTACAGAAAAAAGGTGTACAGAGATCGTCTGCTTCGGGTGCAACGGTCAATGTTACTTCGAGTATGTAGCTCGTACAGAACGGTGTCTGGAGAGTGCTTGTGTGTCTTGGCCGGGGTGGCGCCAATAGATCTCCAAGCAGAAGAAAGAGTGCGTGTGTGGGGAACAAGCGACAATTCGCAGGACGAGAGAGTGAAAACTTTGGATGAATGGCAGGAAAGGTGGGTGAAGACAGAGAATGCAGCGTGGACGAGACGGCTGATTCCTGACCTTCGAGTGTGGGTGAGTCGTGGGCACGGGGAAATAAACTTTTATTTGTGCCAAGTGCTTACGGGGCATGGATGTTTTGGTTCTTACCTAGAGCGAATCGGTAAGAGCGAAAATGGGGTGTGTTTCTACTGCAAAGAGGGAGACACGGTGGAACACACACTGTTTGAATGTGAGAGGTGGAGCGGTGTGAGGATCAGAATGGAAGGAAGCCTCGGCGACAGAGTGAATGTGGATAACCTGGTGTCCTTGATGCTCAGAGACGAAGAGTCTTGGAGTGTCATCGACAACGGGGTGCGTGAGATAATGAGAGGAAAGGAGAGAGATGAAAGAGCGAGGGAAAGTGGCGAGTGAGAGGAAGAGGTGCGGCGAAGTAATGCCTGTAAAAGGATCCCGCCGTGCCTCTTTGTATGGGGAGGGGTTTTTAGTCGGTAAGAATCCGACACTCCCACCCGACACGGGTCGGGTGGGGTCTTGTTGAAGATTTTCCCCTCCCATACCGAGAAAAAAAAAAAAAAAAAAAAAAAAAAAAAAAAAAAAAAAAGGTCAGGTCAGGTCAGGTCACTTCAGGTCAGGTCAGGTCAGGTCAGGTCAGGTCAGGTCAGGTCAGGTCAGGACAGGTCAGGACAGGTCAGGACAGGTCAGGACAGGTCAGGACAGGTCAGGACAGGTCAGGACAGGTCAGGTCAGGTCAGGTCAGGTCAGGTCAGGTCAGGTCATGTCAGGTCATGTCAGGTCATGTCAGGTCATGTCAGGTCATGTCAGGTCATGTCAGGTCATGTCAGGTCATGTCAGGTCATGTCAGGTCATGTCAGGTCATGTCAGGTCATGTCAGGTCATGTCAGGTCATGTCAGGTCATGTCAGGTCATGTCAGGTCATGTCAGGTCATGTCAGGTCATGTCAGGTCATGTCAGGTCATGTCAGGTCATGTCAGGTCATGTCAGGTCATGTCAGGTCATGTCAGGTCATGTCAGGTCATGTCAGGTCATGTCAGGTCATGTCAGGTCATGTCAGGTCATGTCAGGTCATGTCAGGTCATGTCAGGTCATGTCAGGTCATGTCAGGTCATGTCAGGTCATGTCAGGTCATGTCAGGTCATGTCAGGTCATGTCAGGTCATGTCAGGTCATGTCAGGTCATGTCAGGTCATGTCAGGTCATGTCAGGTCATGTCAGGTCATGTCAGGTCATGTCAGGTCATGTCAGGTCATGTCAGGTCATGTCAGGTCAGGTCAGGTCAGGTCAGGTCAGGTCAGGTCAGGTCAGGTCAGGTCAGGTCAGGTCAGGTCAGGTCAGGTCAGGTCAGGTCAGGTCAGGTCAGGTCAGGTCAGGTCAGGTCAGGTCAGGTCAGGTCAGGTCAGGTCAGGTCAGGTCAGGTCAGGTCAGGTCAGGTCAGGTCAGGTCAGGTCAGGTCAGGTCAGGTCAGGTCAGGTCAGGTCAGGTCAGGTCAGGTCAGGTCAGGTCAGGTCAGGTCAGGTCAGGTCAGGTCAGGTCAGGTCAGGTCAGGTCAGGTCAGGTCAGGTCAGGTCAGGTCAGGTCAGGTCAGGTCAGGTCAGGTCAGGTCAGGTCAGGTCAGGTCAGGTCAGGTCAGGTCAGGTCAGGTCAGGTCAGGTCAGGTCAGGTCAGGTCAGGTCAGGTCAGGTCAGGTCAGGTCAGGTCAGGTCAGGTCAGGTCAGGTCAGGTCAGGTCAGGTCAGGTCAGGTCAGGTCAGGTCAGGTCAGGTCAGGTCAGGTCAGGTCAGGTCAGGTCAGGTCAGGTCAGGTCAGGTCAGGTCAGGTCAGGTCAGGTCAGGTCAGGTCAGGTCAGGTCAGGTCAGGTCAGGTCAGGTCAGGTCAGGTCAGGTCAGGTCAGGTCAGGTCAGGTCAGGTCAGGTCAGGTCAGGTCAGGTCAGGTCAGGTCAGGTCAGGTCAGGTCAGGTCAGGTCAGGTCAGGTCAGGTCAGGTCAGGTCAGGTCAGGTCAGGTCAGGTCAGGTCAGGTCAGGTCAGGTCAGGTCAGGTCAGGTCAGGTCAGGTCAGGTCAGGTCAGGTCAGGTCAGGTCAGGTCAGGTCAGGTCAGGTCAGGTCAGGTCAGGTCAGGTCAGGTCAGGTCAGGTCAGGTCAGGTCAGGTCAGGTCAGGTCAGGTCAGGTCAGGTCAGGTCAGGTCAGGTCAGGTCAGGTCAGGTCAGGTCAGGTCAGGTCAGGTCAGGTCAGGTCAGGTCAGGTCAGGTCAGGTCAGGTCAGGTCAGGTCCCCGGGGCGGAAGCCAAACCGCTACCGGGCGCGTCCCCCACGTGGCGGATAGGGGAATGCTCGCCGGCCCTGTTGCCAGCAGGGTTGGAGGGTAGTGGCGAAATAAAATAGCCACCGCGGACCAAATAGTGCAAGGAGGAGACAACCTCCAAGAATAAAAAACAAGAAGACAAACAGCCCTGGCAATGCTCACGGACCCTGGCAGCAGGTGTAAAATGCAAAACAAACTGAATATGACATCGAAACAGGCAAAAAGTGTTACGGAGCAGAGGGGGGAACCCTCAGTTCCGGTCGGGCACGAGGGTGGTCGAGCGGGCCCTCCCCGACCGTCAGCAGACGACCGTGACTTATCATCGGTGATGAACCAGGCTGATGATCAAGTATGGACTACTGGAACGACGACGGAAAAGGATAGGAGGGAGTTTGAAGAGAGACTCCTGATCGAAGCGGCAGGCAGAAGAAGCCTGGCGAGATCCCCACTTCTGGGAAGACAAAGGGGATACTCATTAGACGACCTGAGGGCAGTGCACTCTATTAAGGCGGATAGACAGGAAAGGGAAGAAATGAGTGAAGAGGATCCGATTTTTATAGATGACTCAAATGAAGAGACGCAGACTCCCCAAAAAGACCGTATAAAAACAAAAAGGAAAAACAGGGGAACAACATCCTCTGAAGAAACGAATGTTACGAAAAAAAGGAAAGAAACGAAAGAGTACGATGAAATTTTAAAGGAAACGAACAACCTAGTAAAAAAGATAAACCTACTTACTCAGTTAATTGATCGGAACACGAAGAGAGAGATCAAGCAAGCTGTTGCAGATGCAAGCTACCTGATAAAAATACTGAACAGGAAAACGATTGAATACGGGGAAAGCGATATAGAGAACGACGAAAAAGAGGCGAAACATCCGACAGCAAGTGCGGGAAGTAAGAGCAAAATGAAAGATCAATCAACCCAAGTTTCTATGGACGACCTCATAGCGAAAGAAGATGAACTACAGGGAATCATTGGGAAAGAGATGACTTATGAGGAAATACGACCGATAATCGAGAAAGAATGGTCTGAGGAACTATATAAAGCTGTCAGTACGGAAGTGGGAAACCCAATAAAAGGAAATGTACAGGGAGATATAGCATTGTTCATTGACAAGTACTGTACAGGGGACAAAGGCATAAGGAGAAGTATTATTGAAAACTATCCGGAGGTTCGAGAACTTGTGTTATCAAACGAGGACAGAGATGAGGTGGAATACGCAGTTAGAACCACAAAGACTACTACTAGTAGAGGAGGGGACATCGTCACAACAAAATATGTATATATAATACCATACACCACAGTAGAGGAACATGAAAACAGGTACAAAAAGTTATATGAAATGACCAAGAAATTTAAAGAGGTAATAACAGCAAGAGGTATAAAGGAGATATCTGTGGCAACGGAAGACAATGGAGAAAAGGAGTGGGTGAAGAAAATGCTTGAAATAACATGTAGAGAGGTTGGAGTGCAGATAAAGTTCTACGTTAAGGACGAAGTCAAGAATAGGAGAAGTGGTAAACCAAGAGAGGAGGAAATAGTACAGGTTAAGGTAGGGGACAAGACATATGCGGACCTACTTAAAAAAGTAAAACAAGAAGTCGATGTACAAAGTATAGGAGTAAAAATCAAGGCCATAAAAAAGTCTAAAAAAGGCGACCTTCTCCTAACTGTAGACGGTGATAGAGCTATGGCAGCAACACTAAAGGCAGAAATTAAACAAAAGGTAAACGAGGTGGAAGTAATTGCTGGAGGAACAAAGACCACAACCCTATGTATCTTAGGGTTAGACGCAACAACAACTAAAGAAGAAGTAACAGAAGCCATAAGTAAGCGACTAAATATATGTAAAGATGAAATTGGGGTTAAATCATTAAAACCAGGAAAATACGACCAGCTAACGGCGTGGGTGGAAATAGCAAGGAGGCATGCCGCAAACCTTATAAGTGCAGGGAAGATAAAGGTTGGGTGGATAAACTGCACTATAAGGGAAAAGGTGATTGTAACTAGATGCTATAACTGTCTAGAACATGGACATAGAACCCAGGACTGTACACTACCGAAACCACAGACAGAGACGTGTATTAACTGTGGGAAAAATGGGCACAGAGCCAAAGAATGTAAAAATGATACGTATTGCACCAAATGTAAGGTGGAAGGCCACAGGTCAGATCAGATTAAGTGTCCTCACTTCAAGAGAGTGGTAGATGAGATACGCAGGAAAAGAACCCGATCAATGAGAATCGGGGATGTGGAGCGATAAGGGAAATATGATAATTAAAGTCCTACAAACAAATCTAGGTAGGGCGCGGAGGGCCCACGACATGGTGTGGGCCACCGTTAAAGCAAGGAAGATCGACGTGTTAGTAGTGTCGGAGCCTAACATGCGGATTGTGGAAGGTAGTGAATGGATTAAAGACAAGAATGTGAGTGTGGCAGTATTGTGTGTAAATAAAAATGTAGGTGTAATAGATGTGAAAAGAAAGGAAGGCTATTTGGTTATAGATTTTGGTGCCTTTGATATGTACTGCTGCTACATATCCCCCAATATAAGGATGGAGGCGTATAGAGAGGCGGTAGATGCGATAATGACAAATGTACAGAACGGAGGAAAAGAGGCAGTCGTATTAGGCGACATCAATGCCAAATCATGCCAATGGGGATCACCGACGGAAGATAATAGGGGAGCGTATTGGACAGAATGGCTAGCAGCTCTTGGCATGGTCGTATCAAACACTGGGAGAGTGCCCACCTTTGTGAGGGGAAAGGCCAAATCGTATATAGATGTGACATGCCCAAGTGAAAGATTGGCCAGATACATACGAGAGTGGGAAGTTCTCACCCAAGAAAATCTGACGGAACATCGACATATCTATTTTGAAATAGATGTGGGAGAAAGGAAAAGAAATGAGGATTCAAAAACCTATATGCGAGTAGACTGGGAGCTGTTTAGAAATACATTGGAAATAAGAAGCCAAGGGAGTGGGGAGCGTGAAGACCAAAAAGAGTTAGTAAAGGCGATCAAGCAAGCATATAAGGATAGCAGAATGATACAGGACACATGCAATAAAAAAGACGTACCATATTGGTGGGATGAAGATATAGAGGCCAAAAGGGGAGAGTGTTTAAGATGCAGGAGGAAGCTAACCCGGATTCCGGAAAACAGAATTGACGAAGTAGAGGAGGCCAAAAGAGACTACAAAAACAAAAAGAAAGAGCTGCGTAAATTAATAAGTGCGGCTAAGCGGCGCTGTTGGACAAACATCTGTAACGATCTGGAGAACGACATATGGGGAGATGGGTACAAAATAGCCTGCAGAAGACTAGGGTGCCTAGTGCCCTACAACATGCATAGTAGTCGGAAAAAAGCGGCAGCCAAAATACTTTTTCCACAGACAAACGACAAATGGAAGAAAACACTACGAAGCGAAGACTACGAGTCGGGTAGCTTTACTCCCTTTAGGATGGATGAGCTACGAGAAGCAGCCGAGGGCATGAAAAGCGGAAAGGCCCCTGGCCCAGATGGGATACCGCCCGAAGCGGTAAAAGAGGCCGTCAGAACGATTCCGGACTGGCTATTAAGGACAATGAATCGGCTGCTTGAAAAAAGAGAATTTCCACAAGAGTGGAAAGTAGCAAAGTTGGTGTTAATTTTGAAAGGCGGTAAACCACCTGAAGACCTGACATCTTATAGACCATTATGCCTGCTTAACACACTGAGCAAACTGTACGAAGCTATGATAAAAAAAAGATTACTCGAGGAAATAGAGACAAGAGGAGGGCTCCACGAAAACCAGTACGGGTTTCGTAAGGGCAGATCAACCATACATGCCCTGGAAAAAGTTAATGCAATAAGACGGGAATGTAAAGATAAATGGCTAGTGTTAATTACGTTAGACGTTAAAAATGCATTTAACACTGCAAAGCATGGTTTAATAATAAAGGAACTAAAAAGGAGGAAGATATCTAAATATCTGATAAACATTATATCTGAATACCTAAAATCTAGAAGACTAAGGATTGCAGATCACGAGGAAATGAGCGTTACATCCGGAGTCCCACAGGGGTCGGTTCTTGGACCGACCCTATGGAACTTGCTCTACGATGGAGTCCTTAAAATTGAACTGATGGACGGAGCTTTGACAATATGCTTTGCTGATGATTTGGCGCTCATCGTGTGGGCGAAGGACATACAAGACCTGGAAAGAAACGTAAATGAAAACCTCGTAAGAATAAACAAATGGATGGAAAGGAACGGACTCGAACTGGCCCCCCACAAAACAGAAGCTGTGATACTAAAAGGGAAAAGAGATAGGAGCAGGGTAGTATTCCGACTGAATGAGGTAGAAATAACCCCAGTGAAATCACTCCAATATCTCGGAGTAACTATAGATACACGAGGAAATTACGGACAACATATCATCAACCAAGTCCGAAAAGCAGAAAAAAAGATGGCAGCATTGGCCAGATTGATGCCCAACATTGGAGGACCTTCCAGTGGCAAGAAGCAGATACTCTGCAGTGTGGTACAGAACACAATATTATACGCAGCTCCCATATGGTGTGAAGTATTAAACATATCCAAATACCGAGATATGATAACGAAAATTCAAAGAAAGATGCTGTTGAGAATAGCATCGGCGTATAAAACGGTTTCGGACCCAGCACTACAAGTTGTTACAGGAGTAATACCAATAAAATATCAAATAGAAGAACGGAGGTACCTACATGAGCAGAGTCAAAACCAAGACAGGAGCATAGTCAGAGAAAGAGCCAGGGACGCAAGCATACAAAAGTGGCAAAATGAATGGGAAGGAAACAACACGAAAGGGCAATGGACCAAACGGCTAATTGGAAACATAAAATGCTGGGTAGAATGCCCACATAGAAAACTAGATTACCACATGACACAGTTTCTTACCGGACACGGGTCATTCCGGGAATATACAAAGCGAATCGGGAAAGAAGAAGACGATACGTGTGTGTATTGTGGAGAAAGAGACACTGCAGAACATACAATTATGAAATGTCCAAAGTGGGAAGTACAGAGGAAACTTACCGAAACAGAAGTAGGAAAAGCTCTAACCACAAACACCATCATCGAAGTAATGACACAAAGTAGAAAAAATTGGGAGGCGATACACGGAATGGTCAAAGAAATCATGCGCAAAAAAGAACAGCAGGAAAGGGAACGTCAGCAAAGGACAAAAACAGCGGCAACGTAGAGACCCGAATGCCAAGTAGGGCGTTTCTGATGATATGTCGATAAACGACGGTTCCAGACGCCCTAAAGCGTGGCGAAAAGGAGGGGTTTTTAGTGGGTAGAAATCCCACACACCAACACGTACGGACGTGCTGGCGTCTTTTTGAAGATTTTCCCCTCTAGAAAAAAAAAAAAAAAAAAAAAGGTCAGGTCAGGTCAGGTCAGGTCAGGTCAGGTCAGGTCAGGTCAGGTCAGGTCAGGTCAGGTCAGGTCAGGTCAGGTCAGGTCAGGTCAGGTCAGGTCAGGTCAGGTCAGGTCAGGTCAGGTCAGGTCAGGTCAGGTCAGGTCAGGTCAGGTCAGGTCAGGTCAGGTCAGGTCAGGTCAGGTCAGGTCAGGTCAGGTCAGGTCAGGTCAGGTCAGGTCAGGTCAGGTCAGGTCAGGTCAGGTCAGGTCAGGTCAGGTCAGGTCAGGTCAGGTCAGGTCAGGTCAGGTCAGGTCAGGTCAGGTCAGGTCAGGTCAGGTCAGGTCAGGTCAGGTCCTTGGGGCGGAAGCCAAACCGCTACCAGGCGCGTCCCCCGGGTGGCGGATAGGGGAAAGCTCGCCGGCCCTGTTGCCAGCAGGGTCGGAGGGTAGCGGTGAAATAAAATAGCCGCCGCGGACCAAATAGAGCAACGGAGGAGACAACCTCCAGAAATAAAAAACACACACGACGACCCGGCAATCCAAAAGGACAAAGAAAACGGCTACAAAAGGCAGGATGGGAAATAGGCATAACAACCCGGCGAACTATGGACTTAAAATATAACAAACATGGATAAGGCAAGTTTAAAAACAAATGTACCCCAGGGGGGTAGGACGCAGAGTCCAGAATCCCCCCCCGGCTCTAAGCCGGGCTGCCTCGAGGATTCTGGGGGAGGCCAAAATTTGCTGATGTACAACCTACATGGAATAGAGGATATGGAAAAAACAATGATAAACCTAGAAGAGTCAGACGAAGATGAAAACGATGCATTTGCTTCGCCCATGACGGGAGAGGCGTTTAAAAAAGTCGAAAGGGCTGGCAGTACGGGTAGTGGAAACTCAATGTGGTGGGATATAGAAGTCCCTGAAAATATCACAAGAGGAGAGATGGAAAACCCGTTTAAGAGGAGGGACTCCATAGCACGAACCCCGCCTATGAGCAGAAAAACATCAGAATCGACAGACAGAAGTGAGAGCGAAACGGATGAGGATAAGAAAAGGAAAATAGATTCAGAGGATTCTCTATCAAATCCGAAAAAAAAGAACAGAAAAGAAAATATAAAGGAGCCACTGGAACAAAACCCGAGAGTAAATTTGATAGAAATACTCAAAAGAACAAAAAAAGCGGTAATTGACCTTGAGCAAGTAGTACAAAAAAAGGGTCGAAGCAAGGAGGTCCAGGATGCTACTGAAAAAGTGAAAGAGATGGTAAAGCAGGCGGTAGCGCCAGACATTATAAGCTCTCTTCAAAACAAGGAACACGCAATCGGAAAGCAGCAATTAGCCAGAGAGAATGAAATTCTCAAGCAAGAAACTGGGAAACTGAAAAAAGAAATTAAAAAGCTCACGATGGAAAAAGAAGAACTAACTACACTCCTGGAACTCAGAGAGAAGGAAATCCAGGAAAGACTAACACAAGTAGAAGAAGAAACTAGACGCCTTAAAGACGAAAAAGCGACACTTACAAGAAGACTTGAAAACCTAGAAAAAAACATAAGAGAAAAGACAATACCATGCTACGACAAAACACACATAATCGAAGGAAATCCCCTTACAGCGCCAGAAGACCAGGACTTGGTAATTCTGGTAGATGCAGAAAATTCGGCAAACTACTATTTGACAAAAGTGATAATGGAGAAACGCCCAGAAACTAAACTAGTTTTTGGAAAAGAAGGAATTAAAGCCGGACATGTTACATATATTAGGAACAATGCGACAATAACAAATGACAACGAAGAAATAAACCATATAGAAAAGTACATGTTTTTTGTGGGTATAGAGGCAAACAAAGATGGAGACAAGAAATCAAACAAGGAAAAGCTGCTTCCTGGGCTAAGCAAACTTCAGAAGATTATAACAAGCAAGAAGAGGGGTAAAATCGCGCTAGCAGTGCTTGGCACCGAAGACAGGGAACTGGTGAGAAACCTTGTAGAGGAGGTCTTCCATGATACCGAAATAGAAATATATATCTATGTTCCAAAAACGGTAAAAGAAGCAAACGAACGAAACCAACAAGACCAAATAAAAACTATGCAGGAGAAAAAGAAAAGAGCTACAGGAGAAGCCATCATTATAGACATAGACAAAGAATCAACATACATGGATACGATTAAAAAACTTAGAGAAGAAATCAAATGCAGTGAAGCGATTGAGGAAATTAAGAGTATCAGAAAGACAGCGAACGGAAAAGTTCTATTAACCATTAAAGACGAAAGCAAGAAAATTAAAGAAGAAGTACGAAAAGCACTACAGAATAAGGGTATAAGAGAAACTAAAAGAGAAAATGTAAAAACTATACACATAAGAGACATGGATGCCGTAACCACAGAAACAGAAATACGTAAAGCTATACTAGACACACAAATAGTCGAAGACGACTTCAAAATTAATTCGGTAAGACCTACAAAAAACGATAATAAGATTGCAACCGTGACTCTTAAACCAGAAAATGCAGACAAACTGATCAAAAAAGGAAAAATACGCATTGGCTTGACTCTGTGCAGAATAGAAGAACGCATGCAACTAAGTAGATGCAGGAAGTGCTGGAGTTATGAACACAGTGAAGGGTAGGGTACTGCAACGAGCTAGACAGAACCAAGCAATGCTACAACTGTTCAAAAGTGGGACATACAAAGAACGAATGCAGAGAAGAATCATATTGCCCGTTGTGCAAGATGACAGGTCATAGAGCTGGAAGTGGCCAATGCAAAAACTTCCGAAACGCCCTAGCAGCTGTAAAGAAAAAACATAGATTGCAGGCTAAGGCACGCGACATGCCCAAGGCGGAGGATACATTAGTAGATACCGCAGGTACAAACTATCAAAATGAACAATAAAACAAATAAACAATCCACACAGACAAGAACAGAGACTACACAAAGCAAAGTGGATATCCAAATACTCCAAATAAACGTAGATAGGGCAAAAAGAGCCCATGACCTCATGGAAGTAAACGCAGTCGAAATGAACATGGACATCATATGTTGCCAAGAACCTAATAAAAATGCAATAAAAAACGACAAAAGATGGGTTGTAGACAAAAACAACGATGCAGCAATTAAGATACTTAGTAGAAAAGTCAAAGTAAAAAAGTATGGAGGCGAAAAAGGATTTGTGTGGATAGACACAGATAATCTTAGAGTCTACAGTTGCTACATCTCGCCAAACTGCACCCTAGAAGAATACATAAACTTCCTTCAAAGACTAGAACAAGACATAAATAAGATAAAGAAGGAGCTAGTCATAATGGGCGACTTTAACGCGAAATCTCCAATGTGGGGAGCAGAGGAAGAAGAACATAGAGGATACCTGCTCACCGAGATGATTGCGGCAAATAAACTAGTGGTACAAAATAAAGGCACAGTTCCGACTTTTGCAAGAGGCCAATCGAAGTCATACATAGATGTAACAATAACGTCGGAAGCCACAAACAAGCACGTTAAAAACTGGGCAGTCTTAGAAAACGAACCACTAAGTTACCACAGATATGTGTGTTTACGGCTAGAATACGGGGCCCAAAAATGGGTGATAGATAAAGTAGCACAAAAAGGCTGGAAAATAAAAAACATGGAGAAGGAAAAGATACAGAGGAAATTAAAGGAAGAACTAGACAAAATAAAAAACAGTAGCGAAAAAGAATATACAAAAGCACTGATAAACGTCTGCAACCAAACGCTGCCAAGAAAAGTGGTAGGAAAAAACCACAGGAAGGAAGTATACTGGTGGAATAATAGGGTAGCAGAGAAAAGAGCAATATGCCAAAAAGCTAGGAGAAAATTTACCAGAGCGAATAAAAAGGGAAATGTTGACGAAATAAAGACTGCTGAACAAGAGCACAAAGTAGCTAAAAAACAATTAGGAATAGAGATATACCGGGCAAAAGAAGAAGCGTGGAAAAAATTATGCGACGAAGTTGAGCATGACATATGGGGAAACGGCTATAAGATAGCAATGGGAAAACTGCAAGCTAGGCTACCGACAAGTCTGGATAAACAAGAGGAAGCAGAAGTCATAAAAACACTGTTCCCCCAGGACGAGGTACAGGACTGGGACTACAAAGAGATAGAAGTGTATCAACCTTTTACAAATGAAGAACTAGAGGAGGTTGGCCGAGAAATAAAAACTAATAAAGCACCAGGTCCCGATAATATACCCCCGGAAATTATAAAGCTAGCAACAGAGGCTCACCCAGAAAAAACGCTACAAACCATGAACTCACTTCTAGAAAGAGGACGGTTTCCAAAAGACTGGAAAAAAGGAAGACTTATCCTAATTCCTAAGGAGAGCAAAGAGGAAGGCTCCGCAAAATCGTATAGGCCAATCTGCCTGATAAATACCATCGCCAAGCTCTACGAGAAACTCATCCAAAAAAGGCTGCAGAAAGAGATTGACCAAAAAAATGGGCTATCGGATAGACAATATGGTTTCAGAAAGGGCAGATCCACTGTAGATGCCATAGTAAAAGTGAAAAAACTAGCTGAAAAAGCCAGAGAAGGCAAGTGGGGCACAAAGAGATACTGTGCTCTTATCGCATTGGACATCAAAAATGCCTTTAATTCTGCCAAGTGGGACAAAATAGTTGAAGCCCTAAGAAAAAGGAAAATTAGCGAATACTTAATAAATGTAGTTCAAAACTACCTTACAGATAGAACCCTGGTTACAAACGAAAACGGCGAAATCAAGATTACTAGAGGAGTACCGCAGGGTTCAGTGCTCGGACCAACGCTTTGGAACATAATGTACGACGATGTACTGAGAATTGAGCTGCCAGAAGGAGTTATAACAATAGCATTTGCCGATGACCTGGCAATTATTGTCTCTGCAAGAACGGAGGATGAAATAGAGCGAAATGGTAACAGAGCACTAGCAAAAATCGCAAAATGGCTAAGGGAGAATGGGTTGGAGCTAGCCCACAAAAAAACTGAAGCGATTCTTCTCATTGGGCGAAGAAGACCAAGGAAAATAACCTTTGAACTGGAAGGAGAAAGGATAGAGCCAAAAAGGTGCATAAAATACCTAGGCTACACCATAGATCAACAGCTGATAGGCAAAGATCATATCCAAAATATATACGGCAAAGCTCAGAAAATTATAGGGTCGCTGGGCAGAATTATGCCAAATATCGGAGGACCTAGCTCTGGTAAAAGGAAACTATTATGTGAGATAGTCAACTCTGTCGTATTATACGCAGCCCCTGCTTGGGAAGATAATTTAAAGTATAAGATGAATAAGGAAAAGCTCCTGAAAATTCAAAGACACGCGGTCATAAAAATCTGTTCAGCGTACCGCACAGTCTCCACTGAAGCCCTACAGATTATTGCCTCTGTAACACCCATAGACCTATTGGCCCTGGAAAGGAAAAAACTATACTGCGAAGGAAGGGATAAGAGAAAAGTGATTAAAATAGAGACTATGGAACTATGGAAGCATAGATGGGAAACAACAACGAAAGGGGCCTGGACGAAAACTCTCATCAGAAACGTGGAGGAGTGGGTAAACAGGAAACATGGCTCAATAGGTTTTTATATAACCCAAGCCCTAACAGGACATGGGTGCTTCGGCACGTATAGAAAAAGGATTGGGAAAACTACGGACGATAGCTGTTGGTACTGTGGGGAAAAAGATGACCCAAAACATACACTATTCGATTGTGCAAACTTTGCAACAAAAAGACAAAAAGCGGTAGACAAAGTAAAAAAAAGAAAATTGATGGAAATAATTTGGTAAACATTATGTTAACAGGACCTGAGGAATGGGACGTTATCAAAAATATGATAACTGAAATACTGAAAGAAAAGGAAGAAAAAGAGAGACAGCTAGAAATGGAAGGAAAGAAAAGATACTAGAAAGAAACAACAAAAAATGGGCATGAAGTAGACGGAAGTAATACCATACGGTGGTTCCCGTCTACTGTTCGCACAAGCTCAGGAGGGGTTTTAGTGGGTGAGAGTCCCACACTCCCTCGCACATAAGGTCAGGTCAGGTCAGGTCAGGTCAGGTCAGGTCAGGTCAGGTCAGGTCAGGTCAGGTCAGGTCAGGTCAGGTCAGGTCAGGTCAGGTCAGGTCAGGTCAGGTCAGGTCAGGTCAGGTCAGGTCAGGTCAGGTCAGGTCAGGTCAGGTCAGGTCAGGTCAGGTCAGGTCAGGTCAGGTCAGGTCAGGTCAGGTCAGGTCAGGTCAGGTCAGGTCAGGTCAGGTCAGGTCAGGTCAGGTCAGGTCAGGTCAGGTCAGGTCAGGTCAGGTCAGGTCAGGTCAGGTCAGGTCAGGTCAGGTCAGGTCAGGTCAGGTCAGGTCAGGTCAGGTCAGGTCAGGTCAGGTCAGGTCAGGTCAGGTCAGGTCAGGTCAGGTCAGGTCAGGTCAGGTCAGGTCAGGTCAGGTCAGGTCTTGGGGCGGAAGCCAAACCGCTACCAGGCGCGTCCCCCGGGTGGCGGATAGGGGAAAGCTCGCCGGCCCTGTTGCCAGCAGGGTCGGAGGGTAGCGGTGAAATAAAATAGCCGCCGCGGACCAAATAGAGCAACGGAGGAGACAACCTCCAGAAATAAAAAACACACACGACGACCCGGCAATCCAAAAGGACAAAGAAAACGGCTACAAAAGGCAGGATGGGAAATAGGCACAACAACCCGGCGAACTATGGACTTAAAATATAACAAACATGGATAAGGCAAGTTTAAAAACAAATGTACCCCAGGGGGGTAGGACGCAGAGTCCAGAATCCCCCCCCGGCTCTAAGCCGGGCTGCCTCGAGGATTCTGGGGGAGGCCAAAATTTGCTGATGTACAACCTACATGGAATAGAGGATATGGAAAAAACAATGATAAACCTAGAAGAGTCAGACGAAGATGAAAACGATGCATTTGCTTCGCCCATGACGGGAGAGGCGTTTAAAAAAGTCGAAAGGGCTGGCAGTACGGGTAGTGGAAACTCAATGTGGTGGGATATAGAAGTCCCTGAAAATATCACAAGAGGAGAGATGGAAAACCCGTTTAAGAGGAGGGACTCCATAGCACGAACCCCGCCTATGAGCAGAAAAACATCAGAATCGACAGACAGAAGCGAGAGCGAAACGGATGAGGATAAGAAAAGGAAAATAGATTCAGAGGATTCTCTATCAAATCCGAAAAAAAAGAACAGAAAAGAAAATATAAAGGAGCCACTGGAACAAAACCCGAGAGTAAATTTGATAGAAATACTCAAAAGAACAAAAAAAGCGGTAATTGACCTTGAGCAAGTAGTACAAAAAAAGGGTCGAAGCAAGGAGGTCCAGGATGCTACTGAAAAAGTGAAAGAGATGGTAAAGCAGGCGGTAGCGCCAGACATTATAAGCTCTCTTCAAAACAAGGAACACGCAATCGGAAAGCAGCAATTAGCCAGAGAGAATGAAATTCTCAAGCAAGAAACTGGGAAACTGAAAAAAGAAATTAAAAAGCTCACGATGGAAAAAGAAGAACTAACTACACTCCTGGAACTCAGAGAGAAGGAAATCCAGGAAAGACTAACACAAGTAGAAGAAGAAACTAGACGCCTTAAAGACGAAAAAGCGACACTTACAAGAAGACTTGAAAACCTAGAAAAAAACATAAGAGAAAAGACAATACCATGCTACGACAAAACACACATAATCGAAGGAAATCCCCTTACAGCGCCAGAAGACCAGGACTTGGTAATTCTGGTAGATGCAGAAAATTCGGCAAACTACTATTTGACAAAAGTGATAATGGAGAAACGCCCAGAAACTAAACTAGTTTTTGGAAAAGAAGGAATTAAAGCCGGACATGTTACATATATTAGGAACAATGCGACAATAACAAATGACAACGAAGAAATAAACCATATAGAAAAGTACATGTTTTTTGTGGGTATAGAGGCAAACAAAGATGGAGACAAGAAATCAAACAAGGAAAAGCTGCTTCCTGGGCTAAGCAAACTTCAGAAGATTATAACAAGCAAGAAGAGGGGTAAAATCGCGCTAGCAGTGCTTGGCACCGAAGACAGGGAACTGGTGAGAAACCTTGTAGAGGAGGTCTTCCATGATACCGAAATAGAAATATATATCTATGTTCCAAAAACGGTAAAAGAAGCAAACGAACGAAACCAACAAGACCAAATAAAAACTATGCAGGAGAAAAAGAAAAGAGCTACAGGAGAAGCCATCATTATAGACATAGACAAAGAATCAACATACATGGATACGATTAAAAAACTTAGAGAAGAAATCAAATGCAGTGAAGCGATTGAGGAAATTAAGAGTATCAGAAAGACAGCGAACGGAAAAGTTCTATTAACCATTAAAGACGAAAGCAAGAAAATTAAAGAAGAAGTACGAAAAGCACTACAGAATAAGGGTATAAGAGAAACTAAAAGAGAAAATGTAAAAACTATACACATAAGAGACATGGATGCCGTAACCACAGAAACAGAAATACGTAAAGCTATACTAGACACACAAATAGTCGAAGACGACTTCAAAATTAATTCGGTAAGACCTACAAAAAACGATAATAAGATTGCAACCGTGACTCTTAAACCAGAAAATGCAGACAAACTGATCAAAAAAGGAAAAATACGCATTGGCTTGACTCTGTGCAGAATAGAAGAACGCATGCAACTAAGTAGATGCAGGAAGTGCTGGAGTTATGAACACAGTGAAGGGTACTGCAACGAGCTAGACAGAACCAAGCAATGCTACAACTGTTCAAAAGTGGGACATACAAAGAACGAATGCAGAGAAGAATCATATTGCCCGTTGTGCAAGATGACAGGTCATAGAGCTGGAAGTGGCCAATGCAAAAACTTCCGAAACGCCCTAGCAGCTGTAAAGAAAAAACATAGATTGCAGGCTAAGGCACGCGACACGCCCAAGGCGGAGGATACATTAGTAGATACCGCAGGTACAAACTATCAAAATGAACAATAAAACAAATAAACAATCCACACAGACAAGAACAGAGACTACACAAAGCAAAGTGGATATCCAAATACTCCAAATAAACGTAGATAGGGCAAAAAGAGCCCATGACCTCATGGAAGTAAACGCAGTCGAAATGAACATGGACATCATATGTTGCCAAGAACCTAATAAAAATGCAATAAAAAACGACAAAAGATGGGTTGTAGACAAAAACAACGATGCAGCAATTAAGATACTTAGTAGAAAAGTCAAAGTAAAAAAGTATGGAGGCGAAAAAGGATTTGTGTGGATAGACACAGATAATCTTAGAGTCTACAGTTGCTACATCTCGCCAAACTGCACCCTAGAAGAATACATAAACTTCCTTCAAAGACTAGAACAAGACATAAATAAGATAAAGAAGGAGCTAGTCATAATGGGCGACTTTAACGCGAAATCTCCAATGTGGGGAGCAGAGGAAGAAGAACATAGAGGATACCTGCTCACCGAGATGATTGCGGCAAATAAACTAGTGGTACAAAATAAAGGCACAGTTCCGACTTTTGCAAGAGGCCAATCGAAGTCATACATAGATGTAACAATAACGTCGGAAGCCACAAACAAGCACGTTAAAAACTGGGCAGTCTTAGAAAACGAACCACTAAGTTACCACAGATATGTTTACCACAGATATGTGTGTTTACAGCTAGAATACGGGGCCCAAAAATGGGTGATAGATAAAGTAGCACAAAAAGGCTGGAAAATAAAAAACATGGAGAAGGAAAAGATACAGAGGAAATTAAAGGAAGAACTAGACAAAATAAAAAACAGTAGCGAAAAAGAATATACAAAAGCACTGATAAACGTCTGCAACCAAACGCTGCCAAGAAAAGTGGTAGGAAAAAACCACAGGAAGGAAGTATACTGGTGGAATAATAGGGTAGCAGAGAAAAGAGCAATATGCCAAAAAGCTAGGAGAAAATTTACCAGAGCGAATAAAAAGGGAAATGTTGACGAAATAAAGACTGCTGAACAAGAGCACAAAGTAGCTAAAAAACAATTAGGAATAGAGATATACCGGGCAAAAGAAGAAGCGTGGAAAAAATTATGCGACGAAGTTGAGCATGACATATGGGGAAACGGCTATAAGATAGCAATGGGAAAACTGCAAGCTAGGCTACCGACAAGTCTGGATAAACAAGAGGAAGCAGAAGTCATAAAAACACTGTTCCCCCAGGACGAGGTACAGGACTGGGACTACAAAGAGATAGAAGTGTATCAACCTTTTACAAATGAAGAACTAGAGGAGGTTGGCCGAGAAATAAAAACTAATAAAGCACCAGGTCCCGATAATATACCCCCGGAAATTATAAAGCTAGCAACAGAGGCTCACCCAGAAAAAACGCTACAAACCATGAACTCACTTCTAGAAAGAGGACGGTTTCCAAAAGACTGGAAAAAAGGAAGACTTATCCTAATTCCTAAGGAGAGCAAAGAGGAAGGCTCCGCAAAATCGTATAGGCCAATCTGCCTGATAAATACCATCGCCAAGCTCTACGAGAAACTCATCCAAAAAAGGCTGCAGAAAGAGATTGACCAAAAAAATGGGCTATCGGATAGACAATATGGTTTCAGAAAGGGCAGATCCACTGTAGATGCCATAGTAAAAGTGAAAAAACTAGCTGAAAAAGCCAGAGAAGGCAAGTGGGGCACAAAGAGATACTGTGCTCTTATCGCATTGGACATCAAAAATGCCTTTAATTCTGCCAAGTGGGACAAAATAGTTGAAGCCCTAAGAAAAAGGAAAATTAGCGAATACTTAATAAATGTAGTTCAAAACTACCTTACAGATAGAACCCTGGTTACAAACGAAAACGGCGAAATCAAGATTACTAGAGGAGTACCGCAGGGTTCAGTGCTCGGACCAACGCTTTGGAACATAATGTACGACGATGTACTGAGAATTGAGCTGCCAGAAGGAGTTATAACAATAGCATTTGCCGATGACCTGGCAATTATTGTCTCTGCAAGAACGGAGGATGAAATAGAGCGAAATGGTAACAGAGCACTAGCAAAAATCGCAAAATGGCTAAGGGAGAATGGGTTGGAGCTAGCCCACAAAAAAACTGAAGCGATTCTTCTCATTGGGCGAAGAAGACCAAGGAAAATAACCTTTGAACTGGAAGGAGAAAGGATAGAGCCAAAAAGGTGCATAAAATACCTAGGCTACACCATAGATCAACAGCTGATAGGCAAAGATCATATCCAAAATATATACGGCAAAGCTCAGAAAATTATAGGGTCGCTGGGCAGAATTATGCCAAATATCGGAGGACCTAGCTCTGGTAAAAGGAAACTATTATGTGAGATAGTCAACTCTGTCGTATTATACGCAGCCCCTGCTTGGGAAGATAATTTAAAGTATAAGATGAATAAGGAAAAGCTCCTGAAAATTCAAAGACACGCGGTCATAAAAATCTGTTCAGCGTACCGCACAGTCTCCACTGAAGCCCTACAGATTATTGCCTCTGTAACACCCATAGACCTATTGGCCCTGGAAAGGAAAAAACTATACTGCGAAGGAAGGGATAAGAGAAAAGTGATTAAAATAGAGACTATGGAACTATGGAAGCATAGATGGGAAACAACAACGAAAGGGGCCTGGACGAAAACTCTCATCAGAAACGTGGAGGAGTGGGTAAACAGGAAACATGGCTCAATAGGTTTTTATATAACCCAAGCCCTAACAGGACATGGGTGCTTCGGCACGTATAGAAAAAGGATTGGGAAAACTACGGACGATAGCTGTTGGTACTGTGGGGAAAAAGATGACCCAAAACATACACTATTCGATTGTGCAAACTTTGCAACAACAAACTTTGCAACAAAAAGACAAAAAGCGGTAGACAAAGTAAAAAAGAAAATTGATGGAAATAATTTGGTAAACATTATGTTAACAGGACCTGAGGAATGGGACGTTATCAAAAATATGATAACTGAAATACTGAAAGAAAAGGAAGAAAAAGAGAGACAGCTAGAAATGGAAGGAAAGAAAAGATACTAGAAAGAAACAACAAAAAATGGGCATGAAGTAGACGGAAGTAATACCATACGGTGGTTCCCGTCTACTGTTCGCACAAGCTCAGGAGGGGTTTTAGTGGGTGAGAGTCCCACACTCCCTCGCACATAAGAACTCGAGCGCGAGGGGTGCATAATGCATTTCCCCTCCCCCCGACCCAAAGGTTGGGAAAAAAAAAAAAAAAAAAAAAAAAAAAAAGGTCAGGTCAGGTCAGGTCAGGTCAGGTCAGGTCAGGTCAGGTCAGGTCAGGTCAGGTCAGGTCAGGTCAGGTCAGGTCAGGTCAGGTCAGGTCAGGTCAGGTCAGGTCAGGTCAGGTCAGGTCAGGTCAGGTCAGGTCAGGTCAGGTCAGGTCAGGTCAGGTCAGGTCAGGTCAGGTCAGGTCAGGTCAGGTCAGGTCAGGTCAGGTCAGGTCAGGTCAGGTCAGGTCAGGTCAGGTCAGGTCAGGTCAGGTCAGGTCAGGTCAGGTCAGGTCAGGTCAGGTCAGGTCCCCGGGGCGGAAGCCAAACCGCTACCGGGCGCGTCCCCCACGTGGCGGATAGGGGAATGCTCGCCGGCCCTGTTGCCAGCAGGGTTGGAGGGTAGTGGCGAAATAAAATAGCCACCGCGGACCAAATAGTGCAAGGAGGAGACAACCTCCAAGAATAAAAAACAAGAAGACAAACAGCCCTGGCAATGCTCACGGACCCTGGCAGCAGGTGTAAAATGCAAAACAAACTGAATATGACATCGAAACAGGCAAAAAGTGTTACGGAGCAGAGGGGGGAACCCTCAGTTCCGGTCGGGCACGAGGGTGGTCGAGCGGGCCCTCCCCGACCGTCAGCAGACGACCGTGACTTATCATCGGTGATGAACCAGGCTGATGATCAAGTATGGACTACTGGAACGACGACGGAAAAGGATAGGAGGGAGTTTGAAGAGAGACTCCTGATCGAAGCGGCAGGCAGAAGAAGCCTGGCGAGATCCCCACTTCTGGGAAGACAAAGGGGATACTCATTAGACGACCTGAGGGCAGTGCACTCTATTAAGGCGGATAGACAGGAAAGGGAAGAAATGAGTGAAGAGGATCCGATTTTTATAGATGACTCAAATGAAGAGACGCAGACTCCCCAAAAAGACCGTATAAAAACAAAAAGGAAAAACAGGGGAACAACATCCTCTGAAGAAACGAATGTTACGAAAAAAAGGAAAGAAACGAAAGAGTACGATGAAATTTTAAAGGAAACGAACAACCTAGTAAAAAAGATAAACCTACTTACTCAGTTAATTGATCGGAACACGAAGAGAGAGATCAAGCAAGCTGTTGCAGATGCAAGCTACCTGATAAAAATACTGAACAGGAAAACGATTGAATACGGGGAAAGCGATATAGAGAACGACGAAAAAGAGGCGAAACATCCGACAGCAAGTGCGGGAAGTAAGAGCAAAATGAAAGATCAATCAACCCAAGTTTCTATGGACGACCTCATAGCGAAAGAAGATGAACTACAGGGAATCATTGGGAAAGAGATGACTTATGAGGAAATACGACCGATAATCGAGAAAGAATGGTCTGAGGAACTATATAAAGCTGTCAGTACGGAAGTGGGAAACCCAATAAAAGGAAATGTACAGGGAGATATAGCATTGTTCATTGACAAGTACTGTACAGGGGACAAAGGCATAAGGAGAAGTATTATTGAAAACTATCCGGAGGTTCGAGAACTTGTGTTATCAAACGAGGACAGAGATGAGGTGGAATACGCAGTTAGAACCACAAAGACTACTACTAGTAGAGGAGGGGACATCGTCACAACAAAATATGTATATATAATACCATACACCACAGTAGAGGAACATGAAAACAGGTACAAAAAGTTATATGAAATGACCAAGAAATTTAAAGAGGTAATAACAGCAAGAGGTATAAAGGAGATATCTGTGGCAACGGAAGACAATGGAGAAAAGGAGTGGGTGAAGAAAATGCTTGAAATAACATGTAGAGAGGTTGGAGTGCAGATAAAGTTCTACGTTAAGGACGAAGTCAAGAATAGGAGAAGTGGTAAACCAAGAGAGGAGGAAATAGTACAGGTTAAGGTAGGGGACAAGACATATGCGGACCTACTTAAAAAAGTAAAACAAGAAGTCGATGTACAAAGTATAGGAGTAAAAATCAAGGCCATAAAAAAGTCTAAAAAAGGCGACCTTCTCCTAACTGTAGACGGTGATAGAGCTATGGCAGCAACACTAAAGGCAGAAATTAAACAAAAGGTAAACGAGGTGGAAGTAATTGCTGGAGGAACAAAGACCACAACCCTATGTATCTTAGGGTTAGACGCAACAACAACTAAAGAAGAAGTAACAGAAGCCATAAGTAAGCGACTAAATATATGTAAAGATGAAATTGGGGTTAAATCATTAAAACCAGGAAAATACGACCAGCTAACGGCGTGGGTGGAAATAGCAAGGAGGCATGCCGCAAACCTTATAAGTGCAGGGAAGATAAAGGTTGGGTGGATAAACTGCACTATAAGGGAAAAGGTGATTGTAACTAGATGCTATAACTGTCTAGAACATGGACATAGAACCCAGGACTGTACACTACCGAAACCACAGACAGAGACGTGTATTAACTGTGGGAAAAATGGGCACAGAGCCAAAGAATGTAAAAATGATACGTATTGCACCAAATGTAAGGTGGAAGGCCACAGGTCAGATCAGATTAAGTGTCCTCACTTCAAGAGAGTGGTAGATGAGATACGCAGGAAAAGAACCCGATCAATGAGAATCGGGGATGTGGAGCGATAAGGGAAATATGATAATTAAAGTCCTACAAACAAATCTAGGTAGGGCGCGGAGGGCCCACGACATGGTGTGGGCCACCGTTAAAGCAAGGAAGATCGACGTGTTAGTAGTGTCGGAGCCTAACATGCGGATTGTGGAAGGTAGTGAATGGATTAAAGACAAGAATGTGAGTGTGGCAGTATTGTGTGTAAATAAAAATGTAGGTGTAATAGATGTGAAAAGAAAGGAAGGCTATTTGGTTATAGATTTTGGTGCCTTTGATATGTACTGCTGCTACATATCCCCCAATATAAGGATGGAGGCGTATAGAGAGGCGGTAGATGCGATAATGACAAATGTACAGAACGGAGGAAAAGAGGCAGTCGTATTAGGCGACATCAATGCCAAATCATGCCAATGGGGATCACCGACGGAAGATAATAGGGGAGCGTATTGGACAGAATGGCTAGCAGCTCTTGGCATGGTCGTATCAAACACTGGGAGAGTGCCCACCTTTGTGAGGGGAAAGGCCAAATCGTATATAGATGTGACATGCCCAAGTGAAAGATTGGCCAGATACATACGAGAGTGGGAAGTTCTCACCCAAGAAAATCTGACGGAACATCGACATATCTATTTTGAAATAGATGTGGGAGAAAGGAAAAGAAATGAGGATTCAAAAACCTATATGCGAGTAGACTGGGAGCTGTTTAGAAATACATTGGAAATAAGAAGCCAAGGGAGTGGGGAGCGTGAAGACCAAAAAGAGTTAGTAAAGGCGATCAAGCAAGCATATAAGGATAGCAGAATGATACAGGACACATGCAATAAAAAAGACGTACCATATTGGTGGGATGAAGATATAGAGGCCAAAAGGGGAGAGTGTTTAAGATGCAGGAGGAAGCTAACCCGGATTCCGGAAAACAGAATTGACGAAGTAGAGGAGGCCAAAAGAGACTACAAAAACAAAAAGAAAGAGCTGCGTAAATTAATAAGTGCGGCTAAGCGGCGCTGTTGGACAAACATCTGTAACGATCTGGAGAACGACATATGGGGAGATGGGTACAAAATAGCCTGCAGAAGACTAGGGTGCCTAGTGCCCTACAACATGCATAGTAGTCGGAAAAAAGCGGCAGCCAAAATACTTTTTCCACAGACAAACGACAAATGGAAGAAAACACTACGAAGCGAAGACTACGAGTCGGGTAGCTTTACTCCCTTTAGGATGGATGAGCTACGAGAAGCAGCCGAGGGCATGAAAAGCGGAAAGGCCCCTGGCCCAGATGGGATACCGCCCGAAGCGGTAAAAGAGGCCGTCAGAACGATTCCGGACTGGCTATTAAGGACAATGAATCGGCTGCTTGAAAAAAGAGAATTTCCACAAGAGTGGAAAGTAGCAAAGTTGGTGTTAATTTTGAAAGGCGGTAAACCACCTGAAGACCTGACATCTTATAGACCATTATGCCTGCTTAACACACTGAGCAAACTGTACGAAGCTATGATAAAAAAAAGATTACTCGAGGAAATAGAGACAAGAGGAGGGCTCCACGAAAACCAGTACGGGTTTCGTAAGGGCAGATCAACCATACATGCCCTGGAAAAAGTTAATGCAATAAGACGGGAATGTAAAGATAAATGGCTAGTGTTAATTACGTTAGACGTTAAAAATGCATTTAACACTGCAAAGCATGGTTTAATAATAAAGGAACTAAAAAGGAGGAAGATATCTAAATATCTGATAAACATTATATCTGAATACCTAAAATCTAGAAGACTAAGGATTGCAGATCACGAGGAAATGAGCGTTACATCCGGAGTCCCACAGGGGTCGGTTCTTGGACCGACCCTATGGAACTTGCTCTACGATGGAGTCCTTAAAATTGAACTGATGGACGGAGCTTTGACAATATGCTTTGCTGATGATTTGGCGCTCATCGTGTGGGCGAAGGACATACAAGACCTGGAAAGAAACGTAAATGAAAACCTCGTAAGAATAAACAAATGGATGGAAAGGAACGGACTCGAACTGGCCCCCCACAAAACAGAAGCTGTGATACTAAAAGGGAAAAGAGATAGGAGCAGGGTAGTATTCCGACTGAATGAGGTAGAAATAACCCCAGTGAAATCACTCCAATATCTCGGAGTAACTATAGATACACGAGGAAATTACGGACAACATATCATCAACCAAGTCCGAAAAGCAGAAAAAAAGATGGCAGCATTGGCCAGATTGATGCCCAACATTGGAGGACCTTCCAGTGGCAAGAAGCAGATACTCTGCAGTGTGGTACAGAACACAATATTATACGCAGCTCCCATATGGTGTGAAGTATTAAACATATCCAAATACCGAGATATGATAACGAAAATTCAAAGAAAGATGCTGTTGAGAATAGCATCGGCGTATAAAACGGTTTCGGACCCAGCACTACAAGTTGTTACAGGAGTAATACCAATAAAATATCAAATAGAAGAACGGAGGTACCTACATGAGCAGAGTCAAAACCAAGACAGGAGCATAGTCAGAGAAAGAGCCAGGGACGCAAGCATACAAAAGTGGCAAAATGAATGGGAAGGAAACAACACGAAAGGGCAATGGACCAAACGGCTAATTGGAAACATAAAATGCTGGGTAGAATGCCCACATAGAAAACTAGATTACCACATGACACAGTTTCTTACCGGACACGGGTCATTCCGGGAATATACAAAGCGAATCGGGAAAGAAGAAGACGATACGTGTGTGTATTGTGGAGAAAGAGACACTGCAGAACATACAATTATGAAATGTCCAAAGTGGGAAGTACAGAGGAAACTTACCGAAACAGAAGTAGGAAAAGCTCTAACCACAAACACCATCATCGAAGTAATGACACAAAGTAGAAAAAATTGGGAGGCGATACACGGAATGGTCAAAGAAATCATGCGCAAAAAAGAACAGCAGGAAAGGGAACGTCAGCAAAGGACAAAAACAGCGGCAACGTAGAGACCCAAATGCCAAGTAGGGCGTTTCTGATGATATGTCGATAAACGACGGTTCCAGACGCCCTAAAGCGTGGCGAAAAGGAGGGGTTTTTAGTGGGTAGAAATCCCACACACCAACACGTACGGACGTGCTGGCGTCTTTTTGAAGATTTTCCCCTCTAGAAAAAAAAAAAAAAAAAAAGGTCAGGTCAGGTCAGGTCAGGTCAGGTCAGGTCAGGTCAGGTCAGGTCAGGTCAGGTCAGGTCAGGTCAGGTCAGGTCAGGTCAGGTCAGGTCAGGTCAGGTCAGGTCAGGTCAGGTCAGGTCAGGTCAGGTCAGGTCAGGTCAGGTCAGGTCAGGTCAGGTCAGGTCAGGTCAGGTCAGGTCAGGTCAGGTCAGGTCAGGTCAGGTCAGGTCAGGTCAGGTCAGGTCAGGTCAGGTCAGGTCAGGTCAGGTCAGGTCAGGTCCCCGGGGCGGAAGCCAAACCGCTACCGGGCGCGTCCCCCACGTGGCGGATAGGGGAATGCTCGCCGGCCCTGTTGCCAGCAGGGTTGGAGGGTAGTGGCGAAATAAAATAGCCACCGCGGACCAAATAGTGCAAGGAGGAGACAACCTCCAAGAATAAAAAACAAGAAGACAAACAGCCCTGGCAATGCTCACGGACCCTGGCAGCAGGTGTAAAATGCAAAACAAACTGAATATGACATCGAAACAGGCAAAAAGTGTTACGGAGCAGAGGGGGGAACCCTCAGTTCCGGTCGGGCACGAGGGTGGTCGAGCGGGCCCTCCCCGACCGTCAGCAGACGACCGTGACTTATCATCGGTGATGAACCAGGCTGATGATCAAGTATGGACTACTGGAACGACGACGGAAAAGGATAGGAGGGAGTTTGAAGAGAGACTCCTGATCGAAGCGGCAGGCAGAAGAAGCCTGGCGAGATCCCCACTTCTGGGAAGACAAAGGGGATACTCATTAGACGACCTGAGGGCAGTGCACTCTATTAAGGCGGATAGACAGGAAAGGGAAGAAATGAGTGAAGAGGATCCGATTTTTATAGATGACTCAAATGAAGAGACGCAGACTCCCCAAAAAGACCGTATAAAAACAAAAAGGAAAAACAGGGGAACAACATCCTCTGAAGAAACGAATGTTACGAAAAAAAGGAAAGAAACGAAAGAGTACGATGAAATTTTAAAGGAAACGAACAACCTAGTAAAAAAGATAAACCTACTTACTCAGTTAATTGATCGGAACACGAAGAGAGAGATCAAGCAAGCTGTTGCAGATGCAAGCTACCTGATAAAAATACTGAACAGGAAAACGATTGAATACGGGGAAAGCGATATAGAGAACGACGAAAAAGAGGCGAAACATCCGACAGCAAGTGCGGGAAGTAAGAGCAAAATGAAAGATCAATCAACCCAAGTTTCTATGGACGACCTCATAGCGAAAGAAGATGAACTACAGGGAATCATTGGGAAAGAGATGACTTATGAGGAAATACGACCGATAATCGAGAAAGAATGGTCTGAGGAACTATATAAAGCTGTCAGTACGGAAGTGGGAAACCCAATAAAAGGAAATGTACAGGGAGATATAGCATTGTTCATTGACAAGTACTGTACAGGGGACAAAGGCATAAGGAGAAGTATTATTGAAAACTATCCGGAGGTTCGAGAACTTGTGTTATCAAACGAGGACAGAGATGAGGTGGAATACGCAGTTAGAACCACAAAGACTACTACTAGTAGAGGAGGGGACATCGTCACAACAAAATATGTATATATAATACCATACACCACAGTAGAGGAACATGAAAACAGGTACAAAAAGTTATATGAAATGACCAAGAAATTTAAAGAGGTAATAACAGCAAGAGGTATAAAGGAGATATCTGTGGCAACGGAAGACAATGGAGAAAAGGAGTGGGTGAAGAAAATGCTTGAAATAACATGTAGAGAGGTTGGAGTGCAGATAAAGTTCTACGTTAAGGACGAAGTCAAGAACAGGAGAAGTGGTAAACCAAGAGAGGAGGAAATAGTACAGGTTAAGGTAGGGGACAAGACATATGCGGACCTACTTAAAAAAGTAAAACAAGAAGTCGATGTACAAAGTATAGGAGTAAAAATCAAGGCCATAAAAAAGTCTAAAAAAGGCGACCTTCTCCTAACTGTAGACGGTGATAGAGCTATGGCAGCAACACTAAAGGCAGAAATTAAACAAAAGGTAAACGAGGTGGAAGTAATTGCTGGAGGAACAAAGACCACAACCCTATGTATCTTAGGGTTAGACGCAACAACAACTAAAGAAGAAGTAACAGAAGCCATAAGTAAGCGACTAAATATATGTAAAGATGAAATTGGGGTTAAATCATTAAAACCAGGAAAATACGACCAGCTAACGGCGTGGGTGGAAATAGCAAGGAGGCATGCCGCAAACCTTATAAGTGCAGGGAAGATAAAGGTTGGGTGGATAAACTGCACTATAAGGGAAAAGGTGATTGTAACTAGATGCTATAACTGTCTAGAACATGGACATAGAACCCAGGACTGTACACTACCGAAACCACAGACAGAGACGTGTATTAACTGTGGGAAAAATGGGCACAGAGCCAAAGAATGTAAAAATGATACGTATTGCACCAAATGTAAGGTGGAAGGCCACAGGTCAGATCAGATTAAGTGTCCTCACTTCAAGAGAGTGGTAGATGAGATACGCAGGAAAAGAACCCGATCAATGAGAATCGGGGATGTGGAGCGATAAGGGAAATATGATAATTAAAGTCCTACAAACAAATCTAGGTAGGGCGCGGAGGGCCCACGACATGGTGTGGGCCACCGTTAAAGCAAGGAAGATCGACGTGTTAGTAGTGTCGGAGCCTAACATGCGGATTGTGGAAGGTAGTGAATGGATTAAAGACAAGAATGTGAGTGTGGCAGTATTGTGTGTAAATAAAAATGTAGGTGTAATAGATGTGAAAAGAAAGGAAGGCTATTTGGTTATAGATTTTGGTGCCTTTGATATGTACTGCTGCTACATATCCCCCAATATAAGGATGGAGGCGTATAGAGAGGCGGTAGATGCGATAATGACAAATGTACAGAACGGAGGAAAAGAGGCAGTCGTATTAGGCGACATCAATGCCAAATCATGCCAATGGGGATCACCGACGGAAGATAATAGGGGAGCGTATTGGACAGAATGGCTAGCAGCTCTTGGCATGGTCGTATCAAACACTGGGAGAGTGCCCACCTTTGCGAGGGGAAAGGCCAAATCGTATATAGATGTGACATGCCCAAGTGAAAGATTGGCCAGATACATACGAGAGTGGGAAGTTCTCACCCAAGAAAATCTGACGGAACATCGACATATCTATTTTGAAATAGATGTGGGAGAAAGGAAAAGAAATGAGGATTCAAAAACCTATATGCGAGTAGACTGGGAGCTGTTTAGAAATACATTGGAAATAAGAAGCCAAGGGAGTGGGGAGCGTGAAGACCAAAAAGAGTTAGTAAAGGCGATCAAGCAAGCATATAAGGATAGCAGAATGATACAGGACACATGCAATAAAAAAGACGTACCATATTGGTGGGATGAAGATATAGAGGCCAAAAGGGGAGAGTGTTTAAGATGCAGGAGGAAGCTAACCCGGATTCCGGAAAACAGAATTGACGAAGTAGAGGAGGCCAAAAGAGACTACAAAAACAAAAAGAAAGAGCTGCGTAAATTAATAAGTGCGGCTAAGCGGCGCTGTTGGACAAACATCTGTAACGATCTGGAGAACGACATATGGGGAGATGGGTACAAAATAGCCTGCAGAAGACTAGGGTGCCTAGTGCCCTACAACATGCATAGTAGTCGGAAAAAAGCGGCAGCCAAAATACTTTTTCCACAGACAAACGACAAATGGAAGAAAACACTACGAAGCGAAGACTACGAGTCGGGTAGCTTTACTCCCTTTAGGATGGATGAGCTACGAGAAGCAGCCGAGGGCATGAAAAGCGGAAAGGCCCCTGGCCCAGATGGGATACCGCCCGAAGCGGTAAAAGAGGCCGTCAGAACGATTCCGGACTGGCTATTAAGGACAATGAATCGGCTGCTTGAAAAAAGAGAATTTCCACAAGAGTGGAAAGTAGCAAAGTTGGTGTTAATTTTGAAAGGCGGTAAACCACCTGAAGACCTGACATCTTATAGACCATTATGCCTGCTTAACACACTGAGCAAACTGTACGAAGCTATGATAAAAAAAAGATTACTCGAGGAAATAGAGACAAGAGGAGGGCTCCACGAAAACCAGTACGGGTTTCGTAAGGGCAGATCAACCATACATGCCCTGGAAAAAGTTAATGCAATAAGACGGGAATGTAAAGATAAATGGCTAGTGTTAATTACGTTAGACGTTAAAAATGCATTTAACACTGCAAAGCATGGTTTAATAATAAAGGAACTAAAAAGGAGGAAGATATCTAAATATCTGATAAACATTATATCTGAATACCTAAAATCTAGAAGACTAAGGATTGCAGATCACGAGGAAATGAGCGTTACATCCGGAGTCCCACAGGGGTCGGTTCTTGGACCGACCCTATGGAACTTGCTCTACGATGGAGTCCTTAAAATTGAACTGATGGACGGAGCTTTGACAATATGCTTTGCTGATGATTTGGCGCTCATCGTGTGGGCGAAGGACATACAAGACCTGGAAAGAAACGTAAATGAAAACCTCGTAAGAATAAACAAATGGATGGAAAGGAACGGACTCGAACTGGCCCCCCACAAAACAGAAGCTGTGATACTAAAAGGGAAAAGAGATAGGAGCAGGGTAGTATTCCGACTGAATGAGGTAGAAATAACCCCAGTGAAATCACTCCAATATCTCGGAGTAACTATAGATACACGAGGAAATTACGGACAACATATCATCAACCAAGTCCGAAAAGCAGAAAAAAAGATGGCAGCATTGGCCAGATTGATGCCCAACATTGGAGGACCTTCCAGTGGCAAGAAGCAGATACTCTGCAGTGTGGTACAGAACACAATATTATACGCAGCTCCCATATGGTGTGAAGTATTAAACATATCCAAATACCGAGATATGATAACGAAAATTCAAAGAAAGATGCTGTTGAGAATAGCATCGGCGTATAAAACGGTTTCGGACCCAGCACTACAAGTTGTTACAGGAGTAATACCAATAAAATATCAAATAGAAGAACGGAGGTACCTACATGAGCAGAGTCAAAACCAAGACAGGAGCATAGTCAGAGAAAGAGCCAGGGACGCAAGCATACAAAAGTGGCAAAATGAATGGGAAGGAAACAACACGAAAGGGCAATGGACCAAACGGCTAATTGGAAACATAAAATGCTGGGTAGAATGCCCACATAGAAAACTAGATTACCACATGACACAGTTTCTTACCGGACACGGGTCATTCCGGGAATATACAAAGCGAATCGGGAAAGAAGAAGACGATACGTGTGTGTATTGTGGAGAAAGAGACACTGCAGAACATACAATTATGAAATGCCCAAAGTGGGAAGTACAGAGGAAACTTACCGAAACAGAAGTAGGAAAAGCTCTAACCACAAACACCATCATCGAAGTAATGACACAAAGTAGAAAAAATTGGGAGGCGATACACGGAATGGTCAAAGAAATCATGCGCAAAAAAGAACAGCAGGAAAGGGAACGTCAGCAAAGGACAAAAACAGCGGCAACGTAGAGACCCGAATGCCAAGTAGGGCGTTTCTGATGATATGTCGATAAACGACGGTTCCAGACGCCCTAAAGCGTGGCGAAAAGGAGGGGTTTTTAGTGGGTAGAAATCCCACACACCAACACGTACGGACGTGCTGGCGTCTTTTTGAAGATTTTCCCCTCTAGAAAAAAAAAAAAAAAAAAAAAAAAAAAAAAAAAAGGTCAGGTCAGGTCAGGTCAGGTCAGGTCAGGTCAGGTCAGGTCAGGTCAGGTCAGGTCAGGTCAGGTCAGGTCAGGTCAGGTCAGGTCAGGTCAGGTCAGGTCAGGTCAGGTCAGGTCAGGTCCCCGGGGCGGAAGCCAAACCGCTACCGGGCGCGTCCCCCACGTGGCGGATAGGGGAATGCTCGCCGGCCCTGTTGCCAGCAGGGTTGGAGGGTAGTGGCGAAATAAAATAGCCACCGCGGACCAAATAGTGCAAGGAGGAGACAACCTCCAAGAATAAAAAACAAGAAGACAAACAGCCCTGGCAATGCTCACGGACCCTGGCAGCAGGTGTAAAATGCAAAACAAACTGAATATGACATCGAAACAGGCAAAAAGTGTTACGGAGCAGAGGGGGGAACCCTCAGTTCCGGTCGGGCACGAGGGTGGTCGAGCGGGCCCTCCCCGACCGTCAGCAGACGACCGTGACTTATCATCGGTGATGAACCAGGCTGATGATCAAGTATGGACTACTGGAACGACGACGGAAAAGGATAGGAGGGAGTTTGAAGAGAGACTCCTGATCGAAGCGGCAGGCAGAAGAAGCCTGGCGAGATCCCCACTTCTGGGAAGACAAAGGGGATACTCATTAGACGACCTGAGGGCAGTGCACTCTATTAAGGCGGATAGACAGGAAAGGGAAGAAATGAGTGAAGAGGATCCGATTTTTATAGATGACTCAAATGAAGAGACGCAGACTCCCCAAAAAGACCGTATAAAAACAAAAAGGAAAAACAGGGGAACAACATCCTCTGAAGAAACGAATGTTACGAAAAAAAGGAAAGAAACGAAAGAGTACGATGAAATTTTAAAGGAAACGAACAACCTAGTAAAAAAGATAAACCTACTTACTCAGTTAATTGATCGGAACACGAAGAGAGAGATCAAGCAAGCTGTTGCAGATGCAAGCTACCTGATAAAAATACTGAACAGGAAAACGATTGAATACGGGGAAAGCGATATAGAGAACGACGAAAAAGAGGCGAAACATCCGACAGCAAGTGCGGGAAGTAAGAGCAAAATGAAAGATCAATCAACCCAAGTTTCTATGGACGACCTCATAGCGAAAGAAGATGAACTACAGGGAATCATTGGGAAAGAGATGACTTATGAGGAAATACGACCGATAATCGAGAAAGAATGGTCTGAGGAACTATATAAAGCTGTCAGTACGGAAGTGGGAAACCCAATAAAAGGAAATGTACAGGGAGATATAGCATTGTTCATTGACAAGTACTGTACAGGGGACAAAGGCATAAGGAGAAGTATTATTGAAAACTATCCGGAGGTTCGAGAACTTGTGTTATCAAACGAGGACAGAGATGAGGTGGAATACGCAGTTAGAACCACAAAGACTACTACTAGTAGAGGAGGGGACATCGTCACAACAAAATATGTATATATAATACCATACACCACAGTAGAGGAACATGAAAACAGGTACAAAAAGTTATATGAAATGACCAAGAAATTTAAAGAGGTAATAACAGCAAGAGGTATAAAGGAGATATCTGTGGCAACGGAAGACAATGGAGAAAAGGAGTGGGTGAAGAAAATGCTTGAAATAACATGTAGAGAGGTTGGAGTGCAGATAAAGTTCTACGTTAAGGACGAAGTCAAGAATAGGAGAAGTGGTAAACCAAGAGAGGAGGAAATAGTACAGGTTAAGGTAGGGGACAAGACATATGCGGACCTACTTAAAAAAGTAAAACAAGAAGTCGATGTACAAAGTATAGGAGTAAAAATCAAGGCCATAAAAAAGTCTAAAAAAGGCGACCTTCTCCTAACTGTAGACGGTGATAGAGCTATGGCAGCAACACTAAAGGCAGAAATTAAACAAAAGGTAAACGAGGTGGAAGTAATTGCTGGAGGAACAAAGACCACAACCCTATGTATCTTAGGGTTAGACGCAACAACAACTAAAGAAGAAGTAACAGAAGCCATAAGTAAGCGACTAAATATATGTAAAGATGAAATTGGGGTTAAATCATTAAAACCAGGAAAATACGACCAGCTAACGGCGTGGGTGGAAATAGCAAGGAGGCATGCCGCAAACCTTATAAGTGCAGGGAAGATAAAGGTTGGGTGGATAAACTGCACTATAAGGGAAAAGGTGATTGTAACTAGATGCTATAACTGTCTAGAACATGGACATAGAACCCAGGACTGTACACTACCGAAACCACAGACAGAGACGTGTATTAACTGTGGGAAAAATGGGCACAGAGCCAAAGAATGTAAAAATGATACGTATTGCACCAAATGTAAGGTGGAAGGCCACAGGTCAGATCAGATTAAGTGTCCTCACTTCAAGAGAGTGGTAGATGAGATACGCAGGAAAAGAACCCGATCAATGAGAATCGGGGATGTGGAGCGATAAGGGAAATATGATAATTAAAGTCCTACAAACAAATCTAGGTAGGGCGCGGAGGGCCCACGACATGGTGTGGGCCACCGTTAAAGCAAGGAAGATCGACGTGTTAGTAGTGTCGGAGCCTAACATGCGGATTGTGGAAGGTAGTGAATGGGGCCACCGTTAAAGCAAGGAAGATCGACGTGTTAGTAGTGTCGGAGCCTAACATGCGGATTGTGGAAGGTAGTGAATGGATTAAAGACAAGAATGTGAGTGTGGCAGTATTGTGTGTAAATAAAAATGTAGGTGTAATAGATGTGAAAAGAAAGGAAGGCTATTTGGTTATAGATTTTGGTGCCTTTGATATGTACTGCTGCTACATATCCCCCAATATAAGGATGGAGGCGTATAGAGAGGCGGTAGATGCGATAATGACAAATGTACAGAACGGAGGAAAAGAGGCAGTCGTATTAGGCGACATCAATGCCAAATCATGCCAATGGGGATCACCGACGGAAGATAATAGGGGAGCGTATTGGACAGAATGGCTAGCAGCTCTTGGCATGGTCGTATCAAACACTGGGAGAGTGCCCACCTTTGTGAGGGGAAAGGCCAAATCGTATATAGATGTGACATGCCCAAGTGAAAGATTGGCCAGATACATACGAGAGTGGGAAGTTCTCACCCAAGAAAATCTGACGGAACATCGACATATCTATTTTGAAATAGATGTGGGAGAAAGGAAAAGAAATGAGGATTCAAAAACCTATATGCGAGTAGACTGGGAGCTGTTTAGAAATACATTGGAAATAAGAAGCCAAGGGAGTGGGGAGCGTGAAGACCAAAAAGAGTTAGTAAAGGCGATCAAGCAAGCATATAAGGATAGCAGAATGATACAGGACACATGCAATAAAAAAGACGTACCATATTGGTGGGATGAAGATATAGAGGCCAAAAGGGGAGAGTGTTTAAGATGCAGGAGGAAGCTAACCCGGATTCCGGAAAACAGAATTGACGAAGTAGAGGAGGCCAAAAGAGACTACAAAAACAAAAAGAAAGAGCTGCGTAAATTAATAAGTGCGGCTAAGCGGCGCTGTTGGACAAACATCTGTAACGATCTGGAGAACGACATATGGGGAGATGGGTACAAAATAGCCTGCAGAAGACTAGGGTGCCTAGTGCCCTACAACATGCATAGTAGTCGGAAAAAAGCGGCAGCCAAAATACTTTTTCCACAGACAAACGACAAATGGAAGAAAACACTACGAAGCGAAGACTACGAGTCGGGTAGCTTTACTCCCTTTAGGATGGATGAGCTACGAGAAGCAGCCGAGGGCATGAAAAGCGGAAAGGCCCCTGGCCCAGATGGGATACCGCCCGAAGCGGTAAAAGAGGCCGTCAGAACGATTCCGGACTGGCTATTAAGGACAATGAATCGGCTGCTTGAAAAAAGAGAATTTCCACAAGAGTGGAAAGTAGCAAAGTTGGTGTTAATTTTGAAAGGCGGTAAACCACCTGAAGTTACTCGAGGAAATAGAGACAAGAGGAGGGCTCCACGAAAACCAGTACGGGTTTCGTAAGGGCAGATCAACCATACATGCCCTGGAAAAAGTTAATGCAATAAGACGGGAATGTAAAGATAAATGGCTAGTGTTAATTACGTTAGACGTTAAAAATGCATTTAACACTGCAAAGCATGGTTTAATAATAAAGGAACTAAAAAGGAGGAAGATATCTAAATATCTGATAAACATTATATCTGAATACCTAAAATCTAGAAGACTAAGGATTGCAGATCACGAGGAAATGAGCGTTACATCCGGAGTCCCACAGGGGTCGGTTCTTGGACCGACCCTATGGAACTTGCTCTACGATGGAGTCCTTAAAATTGAACTGATGGACGGAGCTTTGACAATATGCTTTGCTGATGATTTGGCGCTCATCGTGTGGGCGAAGGACATACAAGACCTGGAAAGAAACGTAAATGAAAACCTCGTAAGAATAAACAAATGGATGGAAAGGAACGGACTCGAACTGGCCCCCCACAAAACAGAAGCTGTGATACTAAAAGGGAAAAGAGATAGGAGCAGGGTAGTATTCCGACTGAATGAGGTAGAAATAACCCCAGTGAAATCACTCCAATATCTCGGAGTAACTATAGATACACGAGGAAATTACGGACAACATATCATCAACCAAGTCCGAAAAGCAGAAAAAAAAAGATGGCAGCATTGGCCAGATTGATGCCCAACATTGGAGGACCTTCCAGTGGCAAGAAGCAGATACTCTGCAGTGTGGTACAGAACACAATATTATACGCAGCTCCCATATGGTGTGAAGTATTAAACATATCCAAATACCGAGATATGATAACGAAAATTCAAAGAAAGATGCTGTTGAGAATAGCATCGGCGTATAAAACGGTTTCGGACCCAGCACTACAAGTTGTTACAGGAGTAATACCAATAAAATATCAAATAGAAGAACGGAGGTACCTACATGAGCAGAGTCAAAACCAAGACAGGAGCATAGTCAGAGAAAGAGCCAGGGACGCAAGCATACAAAAGTGGCAAAATGAATGGGAAGGAAACAACACGAAAGGGCAATGGACCAAACGGCTAATTGGAAACATAAAATGCTGGGTAGAATGCCCACATAGAAAACTAGATTACCACATGACACAGTTTCTTACCGGACACGGGTCATTCCGGGAATATACAAAGCGAATCGGGAAAGAAGAAGACGATACGTGTGTGTATTGTGGAGAAAGAGACACTGCAGAACATACAATTATGAAATGCCCAAAGTGGGAAGTACAGAGGAAACTTACCGAAACAGAAGTAGGAAAAGCTCTAACCACAAACACCATCATCGAAGTAATGACACAAAGTAGAAAAAATTGGGAGGCGATACACGGAATGGTCAAAGAAATCATGCGCAAAAAAGAACAGCAGGAAAGGGAACGTCAGCAAAGGACAAAAACAGCGGCAACGTAGAGACCCGAATGCCAAGTAGGGCGTTTCTGATGATATGTCGATAAACGACGGTTCCAGACGCCCTAAAGCGTGGCGAAAAGGAGGGGTTTTTAGTGGGTAGAAATCCCACACACCAACACGTACGGACGTGCTGGCGTCTTTTTGAAGATTTTCCCCTCTAGAAAAAAAAAAAAAAAAAAAAAAAAAAAAAAAAGGTCAGGTCAGGTCAGGTCAGGTCAGGTCAGGTCAGGTCAGGTCAGGTCAGGTCAGGTCAGGTCAGGTCAGGTCAGGTCAGGTCAGGTCAGGTCAGGTCAGGTCAGGTCAGGTCAGGTCAGGTCAGGTCAGGTCAGGTCAGGTCAGGTCAGGTCAGGTCAGGTCAGGTCAGGTCAGGTCAGGTCAGGTCAGGTCAGGTCAGGTCAGGTCAGGTCAGGTCAGGTCAGGTCAGGTCAGGTCAGGTCAGGTCAGGTCCTTGGGGCGGAAGCCAAACCGCTACCAGGCGCGTCCCCCGGGTGGCGGATAGGGGAAAGCTCGCCGGCCCTGTTGCCAGCAGGGTCGGAGGGTAGCGGTGAAATAAAATAGCCGCCGCGGACCAAATAGAGCAACGGAGGAGACAACCTCCAGAAATAAAAAACACACACGACGACCCGGCAATCCAAAAGGACAAAGAAAACGGCTACAAAAGGCAGGATGGGAAATAGGCATAACAACCCGGCGAACTATGGACTTAAAATATAACAAACATGGATAAGGCAAGTTTAAAAACAAATGTACCCCAGGGGGGTAGGACGCAGAGTCCAGAATCCCCCCCCGGCTCTAAGCCGGGCTGCCTCGAGGATTCTGGGGGAGGCCAAAATTTGCTGATGTACAACCTACATGGAATAGAGGATATGGAAAAAACAATGATAAACCTAGAAGAGTCAGACGAAGATGAAAACGATGCATTTGCTTCGCCCATGACGGGAGAGGCGTTTAAAAAAGTCGAAAGGGCTGGCAGTACGGGTAGTGGAAACTCAATGTGGTGGGATATAGAAGTCCCTGAAAATATCACAAGAGGAGAGATGGAAAACCCGTTTAAGAGGAGGGACTCCATAGCACGAACCCCGCCTATGAGCAGAAAAACATCAGAATCGACAGACAGAAGCGAGAGCGAAACGGATGAGGATAAGAAAAGGAAAATAGATTCAGAGGATTCTCTATCAAATCCGAAAAAAAAGAACAGAAAAGAAAATATAAAGGAGCCACTGGAACAAAACCCGAGAGTAAATTTGATAGAAATACTCAAAAGAACAAAAAAAGCGGTAATTGACCTTGAGCAAGTAGTACAAAAAAAGGGTCGAAGCAAGGAGGTCCAGGATGCTACTGAAAAAGTGAAAGAGATGGTAAAGCAGGCGGTAGCGCCAGACATTATAAGCTCTCTTCAAAACAAGGAACACGCAATCGGAAAGCAGCAATTAGCCAGAGAGAATGAAATTCTCAAGCAAGAAACTGGGAAACTGAAAAAAGAAATTAAAAAGCTCACGATGGAAAAAGAAGAACTAACTACACTCCTGGAACTCAGAGAGAAGGAAATCCAGGAAAGACTAACACAAGTAGAAGAAGAAACTAGACGCCTTAAAGACGAAAAAGCGACACTTACAAGAAGACTTGAAAACCTAGAAAAAAACATAAGAGAAAAGACAATACCATGCTACGACAAAACACACATAATCGAAGGAAATCCCCTTACAGCGCCAGAAGACCAGGACTTGGTAATTCTGGTAGATGCAGAAAATTCGGCAAACTACTATTTGACAAAAGTGATAATGGAGAAACGCCCAGAAACTAAACTAGTTTTTGGAAAAGAAGGAATTAAAGCCGGACATGTTACATATATTAGGAACAATGCGACAATAACAAATGACAACGAAGAAATAAACCATATAGAAAAGTACATGTTTTTTGTGGGTATAGAGGCAAACAAAGATGGAGACAAGAAATCAAACAAGGAAAAGCTGCTTCCTGGGCTAAGCAAACTTCAGAAGATTATAACAAGCAAGAAGAGGGGTAAAATCGCGCTAGCAGTGCTTGGCACCGAAGACAGGGAACTGGTGAGAAACCTTGTAGAGGAGGTCTTCCATGATACCGAAATAGAAATATATATCTATGTTCCAAAAACGGTAAAAGAAGCAAACGAACGAAACCAACAAGACCAAATAAAAACTATGCAGGAGAAAAAGAAAAGAGCTACAGGAGAAGCCATCATTATAGACATAGACAAAGAATCAACATACATGGATACGATTAAAAAACTTAGAGAAGAAATCAAATGCAGTGAAGCGATTGAGGAAATTAAATTAAGAGTATCAGAAAGACAGCGAACGGAAAAGTTCTATTAACCATTAAAGACGAAAGCAAGAAAATTAAAGAAGAAGTACGAAAAGCACTACAGAATAAGGGTATAAGAGAAACTAAAAGAGAAAATGTAAAAACTATACACATAAGAGACATGGATGCCGTAACCACAGAAACAGAAATACGTAAAGCTATACTAGACACACAAATAGTCGAAGACGACTTCAAAATTAATTCGGTAAGACCTACAAAAAACGATAATAAGATTGCAACCGTGACTCTTAAACCAGAAAATGCAGACAAACTGATCAAAAAAGGAAAAATACGCATTGGCTTGACTCTGTGCAGAATAGAAGAACGCATGCAACTAAGTAGATGCAGGAAGTGCTGGAGTTATGAACACAGTGAAGGGTACTGCAACGAGCTAGACAGAACCAAGCAATGCTACAACTGTTCAAAAGTGGGACATACAAAGAACGAATGCAGAGAAGAATCATATTGCCCGTTGTGCAAGATGACAGGTCATAGAGCTGGAAGTGGCCAATGCAAAAACTTCCGAAACGCCCTAGCAGCTGTAAAGAAAAAACATAGATTGCAGGCTAAGGCACGCGACATGCCCAAGGCGGAGGATACATTAGTAGATACCGCAGGTACAAACTATCAAAATGAACAATAAAACAAATAAACAATCCACACAGACAAGAACAGAGACTACACAAAGCAAAGTGGATATCCAAATACTCCAAATAAACGTAGATAGGGCAAAAAGAGCCCATGACCTCATGGAAGTAAACGCAGTCGAAATGAACATGGACATCATATGTTGCCAAGAACCTAATAAAAATGCAATAAAAAACGACAAAAGATGGGTTGTAGACAAAAACAACGATGCAGCAATTAAGATACTTAGTAGTCAAAGTAAAAAAGTATGGAGGCGAAAAAGGATTTGTGTGGATAGACACAGATAATCTTAGAGTCTACAGTTGCTACATCTCGCCAAACTGCACCCTAGAAGAATACATAAACTTCCTTCAAAGACTAGAACAAGACATAAATAAGATAAAGAAGGAGCTAGTCATAATGGGCGACTTTAACGCGAAATCTCCAATGTGGGGAGCAGAGGAAGAAGAACATAGAGGATACCTGCTCACCGAGATGATTGCGGCAAATAAACTAGTGGTACAAAATAAAGGCACAGTTCCGACTTTTGCAAGAGGCCAATCGAAGTCATACATAGATGTAACAATAACGTCGGAAGCCACAAACAAGCACGTTAAAAACTGGGCAGTCTTAGAAAACGAACCACTAAGTTACCACAGATATGTGTGTTTACAGCTAGAATACGGGGCCCAAAAATGGGTGATAGATAAAGTAGCACAAAAAGGCTGGAAAATAAAAAACATGGAGAAGGAAAAGATACAGAGGAAATTAAAGGAAGAACTAGACAAAATAAAAAACAGTAGCGAAAAAGAATATACAAAAGCACTGATAAACGTCTGCAACCAAACGCTGCCAAGAAAAGTGGTAGGAAAAAACCACAGGAAGGAAGTATACTGGTGGAATAATAGGGTAGCAGAGAAAAGAGCAATATGCCAAAAAGCTAGGAGAAAATTTACCAGAGCGAATAAAAAGGGAAATGTTGACGAAATAAAGACTGCTGAACAAGAGCACAAAGTAGCTAAAAAACAATTAGGAATAGAGATATACCGGGCAAAAGAAGAAGCGTGGAAAAAATTATGCGACGAAGTTGAGCATGACATATGGGGAAACGGCTATAAGATAGCAATGGGAAAACTGCAAGCTAGGCTACCGACAAGTCTGGATAAACAAGAGGAAGCAGAAGTCATAAAAACACTGTTCCCCCAGGACGAGGTACAGGACTGGGACTACAAAGAGATAGAAGTGTATCAACCTTTTACAAATGAAGAACTAGAGGAGGTTGGCCGAGAAATAAAAACTAATAAAGCACCAGGTCCCGATAATATACCCCCGGAAATTATAAAGCTAGCAACAGAGGCTCACCCAGAAAAAACGCTACAAACCATGAACTCACTTCTAGAAAGAGGACGGTTTCCAAAAGACTGGAAAAAAGGAAGACTTATCCTAATTCCTAAGGAGAGCAAAGAGGAAGGCTCCGCAAAATCGTATAGGCCAATCTGCCTGATAAATACCATCGCCAAGCTCTACGAGAAACTCATCCAAAAAAGGCTGCAGAAAGAGATTGACCAAAAAAATGGGCTATCGGATAGACAATATGGTTTCAGAAAGGGCAGATCCACTGTAGATGCCATAGTAAAAGTGAAAAAACTAGCTGAAAAAGCCAGAGAAGGCAAGTGGGGCACAAAGAGATACTGTGCTCTTATCGCATTGGACATCAAAAATGCCTTTAATTCTGCCAAGTGGGACAAAATAGTTGAAGCCCTAAGAAAAAGGAAAATTAGCGAATACTTAATAAATGTAGTTCAAAACTACCTTACAGATAGAACCCTGGTTACAAACGAAAACGGCGAAATCAAGATTACTAGAGGAGTACCGCAGGGTTCAGTGCTCGGACCAACGCTTTGGAACATAATGTACGACGATGTACTGAGAATTGAGCTGCCAGAAGGAGTTATAACAATAGCATTTGCCGATGACCTGGCAATTATTGTCTCTGCAAGAACGGAGGATGAAATAGAGCGAAATGGTAACAGAGCACTAGCAAAAATCGCAAAATGGCTAAGGGAGAATGGGTTGGAGCTAGCCCACAAAAAAACTGAAGCGATTCTTCTCATTGGGCGAAGAAGACCAAGGAAAATAACCTTTGAACTGGAAGGAGAAAGGATAGAGCCAAAAAGGTGCATAAAATACCTAGGCTACACCATAGATCAACAGCTGATAGGCAAAGATCATATCCAAAATATATACGGCAAAGCTCAGAAAATTATAGGGTCGCTGGGCAGAATTATGCCAAATATCGGAGGACCTAGCTCTGGTAAAAGGAAACTATTATGTGAGATAGTCAACTCTGTCGTATTATACGCAGCCCCTGCTTGGGAAGATAATTTAAAGTATAAGATGAATAAGGAAAAGCTCCTGAAAATTCAAAGACACGCGGTCATAAAAATCTGTTCAGCGTACCGCACAGTCTCCACTGAAGCCCTACAGATTATTGCCTCTGTAACACCCATAGACCTATTGGCCCTGGAAAGGAAAAAACTATACTGCGAAGGAAGGGATAAGAGAAAAGTGATTAAAATAGAGACTATGGAACTATGGAAGCATAGATGGGAAACAACAACGAAAGGGGCCTGGACGAAAACTCTCATCAGAAACGTGGAGGAGTGGGTAAACAGGAAACATGGCTCAATAGGTTTTTATATAACCCAAGCCCTAACAGGACATGGGTGCTTCGGCACGTATAGAAAAAGGATTGGGAAAACTACGGACGATAGCTGTTGGTACTGTGGGGAAAAAGATGACCCAAAACATACACTATTCGATTGTGCAAACTTTGCAACAAAAAGACAAAAAGCGGTAGACAAAGTAAAAAAGAAAATTGATGGAAATAATTTGGTAAACATTATGTTAACAGGACCTGAGGAATGGGACGTTATCAAAAATATGATAACTGAAATACTGAAAGAAAAGGAAGAAAAAGAGAGACAGCTAGAAATGGAAGGAAAGAAAAGATACTAGAAAGAAACAACAAAAAATGGGCATGAAGTAGACGGAAGTAATACCATACGGTGGTTCCCGTCTACTGTTCGCACAAGCTCAGGAGGGGTTTTAGTGGGTGAGAGTCCCACACTCCCTCGCACATAAGAACTCGAGCGCGAGGGGTGCATAATGCATTTCCCCTCCCCCCGACCCAAAGGTTGGGAAAAAAAAAAAAAAAAAAAAAAAAAAAAGGTCAGGTCAGGTCAGGTCAGGTCAGGTCAGGTCAGGTCAGGTCAGGTCAGGTCAGGTCAGGTCAGGTCAGGTCAGGTCAGGTCAGGTCAGGTCAGGTCAGGTCAGGTCAGGTCAGGTCAGGTCAGGTCAGGTCAGGTCAGGTCAGGTCAGGTCAGGTCAGGTCAGGTCAGGTCAGGTCAGGTCAGGTCAGGTCAGGTCAGGTCAGGTCAGGTCAGGTCAGGTCAGGTCAGGTCAGGTCAGGTCAGGTCAGGTCAGGTCAGGTCAGGTCAGGTCAGGTCAGGTCAGGTCAGGTCAGGTCAGGTCAGGTCAGGTCAGGTCAGGTCAGGTCAGGTCAGGTCAGGTCAGGTCAGGTCAGGTCAGGTCAGGTCAGGTCAGGTCAGGTCAGGTCAGGTCAGGTCAGGTCAGGTCAGGTCAGGTCAGGTCAGGTCAGGTCAGGTCAGGTCAGGTCAGGTCAGGTCAGGTCAGGTCAGGTCAGGTCAGGTCAGGTCAGGTCAGGTCAGGTCAGGTCAGGTCAGGTCAGGTCAGGTCAGGTCAGGTCAGGTCAGGTCAGGTCAGGTCAGGTCAGGTCAGGTCAGGTCAGGTCAGGTCAGGTCAGGTCAGGTCAGGTCAGGTCCTTGGGGCGGAAGCCAAACCGCTACCAGGCGCGTCCCCCGGGTGGCGGATAGGGGAAAGCTCGCCGGCCCTGTTGCCAGCAGGGTCGGAGGGTAGCGGTGAAATAAAATAGCCGCCGCGGACCAAATAGAGCAACGGAGGAGACAACCTCCAGAAATAAAAAACACACACGACGACCCGGCAATCCAAAAGGACAAAGAAAACGGCTACAAAAGGCAGGATGGGAAATAGGCATAACAACCCGGCGAACTATGGACTTAAAACATAACAAACATGGATAAGGCAAGTTTAAAAACAAATGTACCCCAGGGGGGTAGGACGCAGAGTCCAGAATCCCCCCCCGGCTCTAAGCCGGGCTGCCTCGAGGATTCTGGGGGAGGCCAAAATTTGCTGATGTACAACCTACATGGAATAGAGGATATGGAAAAAACAATGATAAACCTAGAAGAGTCAGACGAAGATGAAAACGATGCATTTGCTTCGCCCATGACGGGAGAGGCGTTTAAAAAAGTCGAAAGGGCCGGCAGTACTGGTAGTGGAAACTCAATGTGGTGGGATATAGAAGTCCCTGAAAATATCACAAGAGGAGAGATGGAAAACCCGTTTAAGAGGAGGGACTCTATAGCACGAACCCCGCCTATGAGCAGAAAAACATCAGAATCGACAGACAGAAGCGAGAGCGAAACGGATGAGGACAAAAAAAGGAAAATAGATTCAGAGGATTCTCTATCAAATCCGAAAAAAAAGAACAGAAAAGAAAATATAAAGGAGCCACTGGAACAAAACCCGAGAGTAAATTTGATAGAAATACTCAAAAGAACAAAAAAAGCGGTAATTGACCTTGAGCAAGTAGTACAAAAAAAGGGTCGAAGCAAGGAGGTCCAGGATGCTACTGAAAAAGTGAAAGAGATGGTAAAGCAGGCGGTAGCGCCAGATATTATAAGCTCTCTTCAAAACAAGGAACACGCAATCGGAAAGCAGCAATTAGCCAGAGAGAATGAAATTCTCAAGCAAGAAACTGGGAAACTGAAAAAAGAAATTAAAAAGCTCACGATGGAAAAAGAAGAACTAATTACACTCCTGGAACTCAGAGAGAAGGAAATCCAGGAAAGACTAACACAAGTAGAAGAAGAAACTAGACGCCTTAAAGACGAAAAAGCGACACTTACAAGAAGACTTGAAAACCTAGAAAAAAACATAAGAGAAAAGACAATACCATGCTACGACAAAACACACATAATCGAAGGAAATCCCCTTACAGCGCCAGAAGACCAGGACTTGGTAATTCTGGTAGATGCAGAAAATTCGGCAAACTACTATTTGACAAAAGTGATAATGGAGAAACGCCCAGAAACTAAACTAGTTTTTGGAAAAGAAGGAATTAAAGCCGGACATGTTACATATATTAGGAACAATGCGACAATAACAAATGACAACGAAGAAATAAACCACATAGAAAAGTACATGTTTTTTGTGGGTATAGAGGCAAACAAAGATGGAGACAAGAAATCAAACAAGGAAAAGCTGCTTCCTGGGCTAAGCAAACTTCAGAAGATTATAACAAGCAAGAAGAGGGGTAAAATCGCGCTAGCAGCGCTTGGCACCGAAGACAGGGAACTGGTGAGAAACCTTGTAGAGGAGGTCTTCCATGATACCGAAATAGAAATATATATCTATGTTCCAAAAACGGTAAAAGAAGCAAACGAACGAAACCAACAAGACCAAATAAAAACTATGCAGGAGAAAAAGAAAAGAGCTACAGGAGAAGCCATCATTATAGACATAGACAAAGAATCAACATACATGGATACGATTAAAAAACTTAGAGAAGAAATCCAATGCAGTGAAGCGATTGAGGAAATTAAGAGTATCAGAAAGACAGCGAACGGAAAAGTTCTATTAACCATTAAAGACGAAAGCAAGAAAATTAAAGAAGAAGTACGAAAAGCACTACAGAATAAGGGTATAAGAGAAACTAAAAGAGAAAATGTAAAAACTATACACATAAGAGACATGGATGCCGTAACCACAGAAACAGAAATACGTAAAGCTATACTAGACACACAAATAGTCGAAGACGACTTCAAAATTAATTCGGTAAGACCTACAAAAAATGATAATAAGATTGCAACCGTGACTCTTAAACCAGAAAATGCAGACAAACTGATCAAAAAAGGAAAAATACGCATTGGCTTGACTCTGTGCAGAATAGAAGAACGCATGCAACTAAGTAGATGCAGGAAGTGCTGGAGTTATGAACACAGTGAAGGGTACTGCAACGAGCTAGACAGAACCAAGCAATGCTACAACTGTTCAAAAGTGGGACATACAAAGAACGAATGCAGAGAAGAATCATATTGCCCGTTGTGCAAGATGACAGGTCATAGAGCTGGAAGTGGCCAATGCAAAAACTTCCGAAACGCCCTAGCAGCTGTAAAGAAAAAACATAGATTGCAGGCTAAGGCACGCGACATGCCCAAGGCGGAGGATACATTAGTAGATACCGCAGGTACAAACTATCAAAATGAACAATAAAACAAATAAACAATCCACACAGACAAGAACAGAGACTACACAAAGCAAAGTGGATATCCAAATACTCCAAATAAACGTAGATAGGGCAAAAAGAGCCCATGACCTCATGGAAGTAAACGCAGTCGAAATGAACATGGACATCATATGTTGCCAAGAACCTAATAAAAATGCAATAAAAAACGACAAAAGATGGGTTGTAGACAAAAACAACGATGCAGCAATTAAGATACTTAGTAGAAAAGTCAAAGTAAAAAAGTATGGAGGCGAAAAAGGATTTGTGTGGATAGACACAGATAATCTTAGAGTCTACAGTTGCTACATCTCGCCAAACTGCACCCTAGAAGAATACATAAACCTCCTTCAAAGACTAGAACAAGACATAAATAAGATAAAGAAGGAGCTAGTCATAATGGGCGACTTTAACGCGAAATCTCCAATGTGGGGAGCAGAGGAAGAAGAACATAGAGGATACCTGCTCACCGAGATGATTGCGGCAAATAAACTAGTGGTACAAAATAAAGGCACAGTTCCGACTTTTGCAAGAGGCCAATCGAAGTCATACATAGATGTAACAATAACGTCGGAAGCCACAAACAAGCACGTTAAAAACTGGGCAGTCTTAGAAAACGAACCACTAAGTTACCACAGATATGTGTGTTTACAGCTAGAATACGGGGCCCAAAAATGGGTGATAGATAAAGTAGCACAAAAAGGCTGGAAAATAAAAAACATGGAGAAGGAAAAGATACAGAGGAAATTAAAGGAAGAACTAGACAAAATAAAAAACAGTAGCGAAAAAGAATATACAAAAGCACTGATAAACGTCTGCAACCAAACGCTGCCAAGAAAAGTGGTAGGAAAAAACCACAGGAAGGAAGTATACTGGTGGAATAATAGGGTAGCAGAGAAAAGAGCAATATGCCAAAAAGCTAGGAGAAAATTTACCAGAGCGAATAAAAAGGGAAATGTTGACGAAATAAAGACTGCTGAACAAGAGCACAAAGTAGCTAAAAAACAATTAGGAATAGAGATATACCGGGCAAAAGAAGAAGCGTGGAAAAAATTATGCGACGAAGTTGAGCATGACATATGGGGAAACGGCTATAAGATAGCAATGGGAAAACTGCAAGCTAGGCTACCGACAAGTCTGGATAAACAAGAGGAAGCAGAAGTCATAAAAACACTGTTCCCCCAGGACGAGGTACAGGACTGGGACTACAAAGAGATAGAAGTGTATCAACCTTTTACAAATGAAGAACTAGAGGAGGTTGGCCGAGAAATAAAAACTAATAAAGCACCAGGTCCCGATAATATACCCCCGGAAATTATAAAGCTAGCAACAGAGGCTCACCCAGAAAAAACGCTACAAACCATGAACTCACTTCTAGAAAGAGGACGGTTTCCAAAAGACTGGAAAAAAGGAAGACTTATCCTAATTCCTAAGGAGAGCAAAGAGGAAGGCTCCGCAAAATCGTATAGGCCAATCTGCCTGATAAATACCATCGCCAAGCTCTACGAGAAACTCATCCAAAAAAGGCTGCAGAAAGAGATTGACCAAAAAAATGGGCTATCGGATAGACAATATGGTTTCAGAAAGGGCAGATCCACTGTAGATGCCATAGTAAAAGTGAAAAAACTAGCTGAAAAAGCCAGAGAAGGCAAGTGGGGCACAAAGAGATACTGTGCTCTTATCGCATTGGACATCAAAAATGCCTTTAATTCTGCCAAGTGGGACAAAATAGTTGAAGCCCTAAGAAAAAGGAAAATTAGCGAATACTTAATAAATGTAGTTCAAAACTACCTTACAGATAGAACCCTGGTTACAAATGAAAACGGCGAAATCAAGATTACTAGAGGAGTACCGCAGGGTTCAGTGCTCGGACCAACGCTTTGGAACATAATGTACGACGATGTACTGAGAATTGAGCTGCCAGAAGGAGTTATAACAATAGCATTTGCCGATGACCTGGCAATTATTGTCTCTGCAAGAACGGAGGATGAAATAGAGCGAAATGGTAACAGAGCACTAGCAAAAATCGCAAAATGGCTAAGGGAGAATGGGTTGGAGCTAGCCCACAAAAAAACTGAAGCGATTCTTCTCATTGGGCGAAGAAGACCAAGGAAAATAACCTTTGAACTGGAAGGAGAAAGGATAGAGCCAAAAAGGTGCATAAAATACCTAGGCTACACCATAGATCAACAGCTGATAGGCAAAGATCATATCCAAAATATATACGGCAAAGCTCAGAAAATTATAGGGTCGCTGGGCAGAATTATGCCAAATATCGGAGGACCTAGCTCTGGTAAAAGGAAACTATTATGTGAGATAGTCAACTCTGTCGTATTATACGCAGCCCCTGCTTGGGAAGATAATTTAAAGTATAAGATGAATAAGGAAAAGCTCCTGAAAATTCAAAGACACGCGGTCATAAAAATCTGTTCAGCGTACCGCACAGTCTCCACTGAAGCCCTACAGATTATTGCCTCTGTAACACCCATAGACCTATTGGCCCTGGAAAGGAAAAAACTATACTGCGAAGGAAGGGATAAGAGAAAAGTGATTAAAATAGAGATTATGGAACTATGGTAGATGGGAAACAACAACGAAAGGGGCCTGGACGAAAACTCTCATCAGAAACGTGGAGGAGTGGGTAAACAGGAAACATGGCTCAATAGGTTTTTATATAACCCAAGCCCTAACAGGACATGGGTGCTTCGGCACGTATAGAAAAAGGATTGGGAAAACTACGGACGATAGCTGTTGGTACTGTGGGGAAAAAGATGACCCAAAACATACACTATTCGATTGTGCAAACTTTGCAACAAAAAGACAAAAAGCGGTAGACAAAGTAAAAAAGAAAATTGATGGAAATAATTTGGTAAACATTATGTTAACAGGACCTGAGGAATGGGACGTTATCAAAAATATGATAACTGAAATACTGAAAGAAAAGGAAGAAAAAGAGAGACAGCTAGAAATGGAAGGAAAGAAAAGATACTAGAAAGAAACAACAAAAAATGGGCATGAAGTAGACGGAAGTAATACCATACGGTGGTTCCCGTCTACTGTTCGCACAAGCTCAGGAGGGGTTTTAGTGGGTGAGAGTCCCACACTCCCTCGCACATAAGAACTCGAGCGCGAGGGGTGCATAATGCATTTCCCCTCCCCCCCGACCCAAAGGTTGGGAAAAAAAAAAAAAAAAAAAAAAAAAAAAAAAAAAAGGTCAGGTCAGGTCAGGTCAGGTCAGGTCAGGTCAGGTCAGGTCAGGTCAGGTCAGGTCAGGTCAGGTCAGGTCAGGTCAGGTCAGGTCAGGTCAGGTCAGGTCAGGTCAGGTCAGGTCAGGTCAGGTCAGGTCAGGTCAGGTCAGGTCAGGTCAGGTCAGGTCAGGTCAGGTCAGGTCAGGTCAGGTCAGGTCAGGTCAGGTCAGGTCAGGTCAGGTCAGGTCAGGTCAGGTCAGGTCAGGTCAGGTCAGGTCAGGTCAGGTCAGGTCAGGTCAGGTCAGGTCAGGTCAGGTCAGGTCAGGTCAGGTCAGGTCAGGTCAGGTCAGGTCAGGTCAGGTCAGGTCAGGTCAGGTCAGGTCAGGTCAGGTCAGGTCAGGTCAGGTCAGGTCAGGTCAGGTCAGGTCAGGTCAGGTCAGGTCAGGTCAGGTCAGGTCAGGTCAGGTCAGGTCAGGTCAGGTCAGGTCAGGTCAGGTCAGGTCAGGTCAGGTCAGGTCAGGTCAGGTCAGGTCCTTGGGGCGGAAGCCAAACCGCTACCAGGCGCGTCCCCCGGGTGGCGGATAGGGGAAAGCTCGCCGGCCCTGTTGCCAGCAGGGTCGGAGGGTAGCGGTGAAATAAAATAGCCGCCGCGGACCAAATAGAGCAACGGAGGAGACAACCTCCAGAAATAAAAAACACACACGACGACCCGGCAATCCAAAAGGACAAAGAAAACGGCTACAAAAGGCAGGATGGGAAATAGGCATAACAACCCGGCGAGCTATGGACTTAAAATATAACAAACATGGATAAGGCAAGTTTAAAAACAAATGTACCCCAGGGGGGTAGGACGCAGAGTCCAGAATCCCCCCCCGGCTCTAAGCCGGGCTGCCTCGAGGATTCTGGGGGAGGCCAAAATTTGCTGATGTACAACCTACATGGAATAGAGGATATGGAAAAAACAATGATAAACCTAGAAGAGTCAGACGAAGATGAAAACGATGCATTTGCTTCGCCCATGACGGGAGAGGCGTTTAAAAAAGTCGAAAGGGCTGGCAGTACGGGTAGTGGAAACTCAATGTGGTGGGATATAGAAGTCCCTGAAAATATCACAAGAGGAGAGATGGAAAACCCGTTTAAGAGGAGGGACTCCATAGCACGAACCCCGCCTATGAGCAGAAAAACATCAGAATCGACAGACAGAAGTGAGAGCGAAACGGATGAGGATAAGAAAAGGAAAATAGATTCAGAGGATTCTCTATCAAATCCGAAAAAAAAGAACAGAAAAGAAAATATAAAGGAGCCACTGGAACAAAACCCGAGAGTAAATTTGATAGAAATACTCAAAAGAACAAAAAAAGCGGTAATTGACCTTGAGCAAGTAGTACAAAAAAAGGGTCGAAGCAAGGAGGTCCAGGATGCTACTGAAAAAGTGAAAGAGATGGTAAAGCAGGCGGTAGCGCCAGACATTATAAGCTCTCTTCAAAACAAGGAACACGCAATCGGAAAGCAGCAATTAGCCAGAGAGAATGAAATTCTCAAGCAAGAAACTGGGAAACTGAAAAAAGAAATTAAAAAGCTCACGATGGAAAAAGAAGAACTAACTACACTCCTGGAACTCAGAGAGAAGGAAATCCAGGAAAGACTAACACAAGTAGAAGAAGAAACTAGACGCCTTAAAGACGAAAAAGCGACACTTACAAGAAGACTTGAAAACCTAGAAAAAAACATAAGAGAAAAGACAATACCATGCTACGACAAAACACACATAATCGAAGGAAATCCCCTTACAGCGCCAGAAGACCAGGACTTGGTAATTCTGGTAGATGCAGAAAATTCGGCAAACTACTATTTGACAAAAGTGATAATGGAGAAACGCCCAGAAACTAAACTAGTTTTTGGAAAAGAAGGAATTAAAGCCGGACATGTTACATATATTAGGAACAATGCGACAATAACAAATGACAACGAAGAAATAAACCATATAGAAAAGTACATGTTTTTTGTGGGTATAGAGGCAAACAAAGATGGAGACAAGAAATCAAACAAGGAAAAGCTGCTTCCTGGGCTAAGCAAACTTCAGAAGATTATAACAAGCAAGAAGAGGGGTAAAATCGCGCTAGCAGTGCTTGGCACCGAAGACAGGGAACTGGTGAGAAACCTTGTAGAGGAGGTCTTCCATGATACCGAAATAGAAATATATATCTATGTTCCAAAAACGGTAAAAGAAGCAAACGAACGAAACCAACAAGACCAAATAAAAACTATGCAGGAGAAAAAGAAAAGAGCTACAGGAGAAGCCATCATTATAGACATAGACAAAGAATCAACATACATGGATACGATTAAAAAACTTAGAGAAGAAATCAAATGCAGTGAAGCGATTGAGGAAATTAAGAGTATCAGAAAGACAGCGAACGGAAAAGTTCTATTAACCATTAAAGACGAAAGCAAGAAAATTAAAGAAGAAGTACGAAAAGCACTACAGAATAAGGGTATAAGAGAAACTAAAAGAGAAAATGTAAAAACTATACACATAAGAGACATGGATGCCGTAACCACAGAAACAGAAATACGTAAAGCTATACTAGACACACAAATAGTCGAAGACGACTTCAAAATTAATTCGGTAAGACCTACAAAAAACGATAATAAGATTGCAACCGTGACTCTTAAACCAGAAAATGCAGACAAACTGATCAAAAAAGGAAAAATACGCATTGGCTTGACTCTGTGCAGAATAGAAGAACGCATGCAACTAAGTAGATGCAGGAAGTGCTGGAGTTATGAACACAGTGAAGGGTACTGCAACGAGCTAGACAGAACCAAGCAATGCTACAACTGTTCAAAAGTGGGACATACAAAGAACGAATGCAGAGAAGAATCATATTGCCCGTTGTGCAAGATGACAGGTCATAGAGCTGGAAGTGGCCAATGCAAAAACTTCCGAAACGCCCTAGCAGCTGTAAAGAAAAAACATAGATTGCAGGCTAAGGCACGCGACATGCCCAAGGCGGAGGATACATTAGTAGATACCGCAGGTACAAACTATCAAAATGAACAATAAAACAAATAAACAATCCACACAGACAAGAACAGAGACTACACAAAGCAAAGTGGATATCCAAATACTCCAAATAAACGTAGATAGGGCAAAAAGAGCCCATGACCTCATGGAAGTAAACGCAGTCGAAATGAACATGGACATCATATGTTGCCAAGAACCTAATAAAAATGCAATAAAAAACGACAAAAGATGGGTTGTAGACAAAAACAACGATGCAGCAATTAAGATACTTAGTAGAAAAGTCAAAGTAAAAAAGTATGGAGGCGAAAAAGGATTTGTGTGGATAGACACAGATAATCTTAGAGTCTACAGTTGCTACATCTCGCCAAACTGCACCCTAGAAGAATACATAAACTTCCTTCAAAGACTAGAACAAGACATAAATAAGATAAAGAAGGAGCTAGTCATAATGGGCGACTTTAACGCGAAATCTCCAATGTGGGGAGCAGAGGAAGAAGAACATAGAGGATACCTGCTCACCGAGATGATTGCGGCAAATAAACTAGTGGTACAAAATAAAGGCACAGTTCCGACTTTTGCAAGAGGCCAATCGAAGTCATACATAGATGTAACAATAACGTCGGAAGCCACAAACAAGCACGTTAAAAACTGGGCAGTCTTAGAAAACGAACCACTAAGTTACCACAGATATGTGTGTTTACGGCTAGAATACGGGGCCCAAAAATGGGTGATAGATAAAGTAGCACAAAAAGGCTGGAAAATAAAAAACATGGAGAAGGAAAAGATACAGAGGAAATTAAAGGAAGAACTAGACAAAATAAAAAACAGTAGCGAAAAAGAATATACAAAAGCACTGATAAACGTCTGCAACCAAACGCTGCCAAGAAAAGTGGTAGGAAAAAACCACAGGAAGGAAGTATACTGGTGGAATAATAGGGTAGCAGAGAAAAGAGCAATATGCCAAAAAGCTAGGAGAAAATTTACCAGAGCGAATAAAAAGGGAAATGTTGACGAAATAAAGACTGCTGAACAAGAGCACAAAGTAGCTAAAAAACAATTAGGAATAGAGATATACCGGGCAAAAGAAGAAGCGTGGAAAAAATTATGCGACGAAGTTGAGCATGACATATGGGGAAACGGCTATAAGATAGCAATGGGAAAACTGCAAGCTAGGCTACCGACAAGTCTGGATAAACAAGAGGAAGCAGAAGTCACAAAAACACTGTTCCCCCAGGACGAGGTACAGGACTGGGACTACAAAGAGATAGAAGTGTATCAACCTTTTACAAATGAAGAACTAGAGGAGGTTGGCCGAGAAATAAAAACTAATAAAGCACCAGGTCCCGATAATATACCCCCGGAAATTATAAAGCTAGCAACAGAGGCTCACCCAGAAAAAACGCTACAAACCATGAACTCACTTCTAGAAAGAGGACGGTTTCCAAAAGACTGGAAAAAAGGAAGACTTATCCTAATTCCTAAGGAGAGCAAAGAGGAAGGCTCCGCAAAATCGTATAGGCCAATCTGCCTGATAAATACCATCGCCAAGCTCTACGAGAAACTCATCCAAAAAAGGCTGCAGAAAGAGATTGACCAAAAAAATGGGCTATCGGATAGACAATATGGTTTCAGAAAGGGCAGATCCACTGTAGATGCCATAGTAAAAGTGAAAAAACTAGCTGAAAAAGCCAGAGAAGGCAAGTGGGGCACAAAGAGATACTGTGCTCTTATCGCATTGGACATCAAAAATGCCTTTAATTCTGCCAAGTGGGACAAAATAGTTGAAGCCCTAAGAAAAAGGAAAATTAGCGAATACTTAATAAATGTAGTTCAAAACTACCTTACAGATAGAACCCTGGTTACAAACGAAAACGGCGAAATCAAGATTACTAGAGGAGTACCGCAGGGTTCAGTGCTCGGACCAACGCTTTGGAACATAATGTACGACGATGTACTGAGAATTGAGCTGCCAGAAGGAGTTATAACAATAGCATTTGCCGATGACCTGGCAATTATTGTCTCTGCAAGAACGGAGGATGAAATAGAGCGAAATGGTAACAGAGCACTAGCAAAAATCGCAAAATGGCTAAGGGAGAATGGGTTGGAGCTAGCCCACAAAAAAACTGAAGCGATTCTTCTCATTGGGCGAAGAAGACCAAGGAAAATAACCTTTGAACTGGAAGGAGAAAGGATAGAGCCAAAAAGGTGCATAAAATACCTAGGCTACACCATAGATCAACAGCTGATAGGCAAAGATCATATCCAAAATATATACGGCAAAGCTCAGAAAATTATAGGGTCGCTGGGCAGAATTATGCCAAATATCGGAGGTCCTAGCTCTGGTAAAAGGAAACTATTATGTGAGATAGTCAACTCTGTCGTATTATACGCAGCCCCTGCTTGGGAAGATAATTTAAAGTATAAGATGAATAAGGAAAAGCTCCTGAAAATTCAAAGACACGCGGTCATAAAAATCTGTTCAGCGTACCGCACAGTCTCCACTGAAGCCCTACAGATTATTGCCTCTGTAACACCCATAGACCTATTGGCCCTGGAAAGGAAAAAACTATACTGCGAAGGAAGGGATAAGAGAAAAGTGATTAAAATAGAGACTATGGAACTATGGAAGCATAGATGGGAAACAACAACGAAAGGGGCCTGGACGAAAACTCTCATCAGAAACGTGGAGGAGTGGGTAAACAGGAAACATGGCTCAATAGGTTTTTATATAACCCAAGCCCTAACAGGACATGGGTGCTTCGGCACGTATAGAAAAAGGATTGGGAAAACTACGGACGATAGCTGTTGGTACTGTGGGGAAAAAGATGACCCAAAACATACACTATTCGATTGTGCAAACTTTGCAACAAAAAGACAAAAAGCGGTAGACAAAGTAAAAAAGAAAATTGATGGAAATAATTTGGTAAACATTATGTTAACAGGACCTGAGGAATGGGACGTTATCAAAAATATGATAACTGAAATACTGAAAGAAAAGGAAGAAAAAGAGAGACAGCTAGAAATGGAAGGAAAGAAAAGATACTAGAAAGAAACAACAAAAAATGGGCATGAAGTAGACGGAAGTAATACCATACGGTGGTTCCCGTCTACTGTTCGCACAAGCTCAGGAGGGGTTTTAGTGGGTGAGAGTCCCACACTCCCTCGCACATAAGAACTCGAGTGCGAGGGGTGCATAATGCATTTCCCCTCCCCCCGACCCAAAGGTTGGGAAAAAAAAAAAAAAAAAAAGGTCAGGTCAGGTCAGGTCAGGTCAGGTCAGGTCAGGTCAGGTCAGGTCAGGTCAGGTCAGGTCAGGTCAGGTCAGGTCAGGTCAGGTCAGGTCAGGTCAGGTCAGGTCAGGTCAGGTCAGGTCAGGTCAGGTCAGGTCAGGTCAGGTCAGGTCAGGTCAGGTCAGGTCAGGTCAGGTCAGGTCAGGTCAGGTCAGGTCAGGTCAGGTCAGGTCAGGTCAGGTCAGGTCAGGTCAGGTCAGGTCAGGTCAGGTCAGGTCAGGTCAGGTCAGGTCAGGTCAGGTCAGGTCAGGTCAGGTCAGGTCAGGTCAGGTCAGGTCAGGTCAGGTCAGGTCAGGTCAGGTCAGGTCAGGTCAGGTCAGGTCAGGTCAGGTCAGGTCAGGTCAGGTCAGGTCAGGTCAGGTCAGGTCAGGTCAGGTCAGGTCAGGTCAGGTCAGGTCAGGTCAGGTCAGGTCAGGTCAGGTCAGGTCAGGTCAGGTCAGGTCAGGTCAGGTCAGGTCAGGTCAGGTCAGGTCAGGTCAGGTCAGGTCAGGTCAGGTCAGGTCAGGTCAGGTCAGGTCAGGTCAGGTCAGGTCAGGTCAGGTCAGGTCAGGTCAGGTCAGGTCAGGTCAGGTCAGGTCAGGTCAGGTCAGGTCAGGTCAGGTCAGGTCAGGTCAGGTCAGGTCAGGTCAGGTCAGGTCAGGTCAGGTCAGGTCAGGTCAGGTCAGGTCAGGTCAGGTCAGGTCAGGTCAGGTCAGGTCAGGTCAGGTCAGGTCAGGTCAGGTCAGGTCAGGTCAGGTCAGGTCAGGTCAGGTCAGGTCAGGTCAGGTCAGGTCAGGTCAGGTCAGGTCAGGTCAGGTCAGGTCAGGTCAGGTCAGGTCAGGTCAGGTCAGGTCAGGTCAGGTCAGGTCAGGTCAGGTCAGGTCAGGTCAGGTCAGGTCAGGTCAGGTCAGGTCAGGTCAGGTCAGGTCAGGTCAGGTCAGGTCAGGTCAGGTCAGGTCAGGTCAGGTCAGGTCAGGTCAGGTCAGGTCAGGTCAGGTCAGGTCAGGTCAGGTCAGGTCAGGTCAGGTCAGGTCAGGTCAGGTCAGGTCAGGTCAGGTCAGGTCAGGTCAGGTCAGGTCAGGTCAGGTCAGGTCAGGTCAGGTCAGGTCAGGTCAGGTCAGGTCAGGTCAGGTCAGGTCAGGTCAGGTCAGGTCAGGTCAGGTCAGGTCAGGTCAGGTCAGGTCAGGTCAGGTCAGGTCAGGTCAGGTCAGGTCAGGTCAGGTCAGGTCAGGTCAGGTCAGGTCAGGTCAGGTCAGGTCAGGTCAGGTCAGGTCAGGTCAGGTCAGGTCAGGTCAGGTCAGGTCAGGTCAGGTCAGGTCAGGTCAGGTCAGGTCAGGTCAGGTCAGGTCAGGTCAGGTCAGGTCAGGTCAGGTCAGGTCAGGTCAGGTCAGGTCAGGTCAGGTCAGGTCAGGTCAGGTCAGGTCAGGTCAGGTCAGGTCAGGTCAGGTCAGGTCAGGTCAGGTCAGGTCAGGTCAGGTCAGGTCAGGTCAGGTCAGGTCAGGTCAGGTCAGGTCAGGTCAGGTCAGGTCAGGTCAGGTCAGGTCAGGTCAGGTCAGGTCAGGTCAGGTCAGTCAGGTCAGGTCAGGTCAGGTCAGGTCAGGTCAGGTCAGGTCAGGTCAGGTCAGGTCAGGTCAGGTCAGGTCAGGTCAGGTCAGGTCAGGTCAGGTCAGGTCAGGTCAGGTCAGGTCAGGTCAGGTCAGGTCAGGTCAGGTCAGGTCAGGTCAGGTCAGGTCAGGTCAGGTCAGGTCAGGTCAGGTCAGGTCAGGTCAGGTCAGGTCAGGTCAGGTCAGGTCAGGTCAGGTCAGGTCAGGTCAGGTCAGGTCAGGTCAGGTCAGGTCAGGTCAGGTCAGGTCAGGTCAGGTCAGGTCAGGTCAGGTCAGGTCAGGTCAGGTCAGGTCAGGTCAGGTCAGGTCAGGTCAGGTCAGGTCAGGTCAGGTCAGGTCAGGTCAGGTCAGGTCAGGTCAGGTCAGGTCAGGTCAGGTCAGGTCAGGTCAGGTCAGGTCAGGTCAGGTCAGGTCAGGTCAGTCAGGTCAGGTCAGGTCAGGTCAGGTCAGGTCAGGTCAGGTCAGGTCAGGTCAGGTCAGGTCAGGTCAGGTCAGGTCAGGTCAGGTCAGGTCAGGTCAGGTCAGGTCAGGTCAGGTCAGGTCAGGTCAGGTCAGGTCAGGTCAGGTCAGGTCAGGTCAGGTCAGGTCAGGTCAGGTCAGGTCAGGTCAGGTCAGGTCAGGTCAGGTCAGGTCAGGTCAGGTCAGGTCAGGTCAGGTCAGGTCAGGTCAGGTCAGGTCAGGTCAGGTCAGGTCAGGTCAGGTCAGGTCAGGTCAGGTCAGGTCAGGTCAGGTCAGGTCAGGTCAGGTCAGGTCAGGTCAGGTCAGGTCAGGTCAGGTCAGGTCAGGTCAGGTCAGGTCAGGTCAGGTCAGGTCAGGTCAGGTCAGGTCAGGTCAGGTCAGGTCAGGTCAGGTCAGGTCAGGTCAGGTCAGGTCAGGTCAGGTCAGGTCAGGTCAGGTCAGGTCAGGTCAGGTCAGGTCAGGTCAGGTCAGGTCAGGTCAGGTCAGGTCAGGTCAGGTCAGGTCAGGTCAGGTCAGGTCAGGTCAGGTCAGGTCAGGTCAGGTCAGGTCAGGTCAGGTCAGGTCAGGTCAGGTCAGGTCAGGTCAGGTCAGGTCAGGTCAGGTCAGGTCAGGTCAGGTCAGGTCAGGTCAGGTCAGGTCAGGTCAGGTCAGGTCAGGTCAGGTCAGGTCAGGTCAGGTCAGGTCAGGTCAGGTCAGGTCAGGTCAGGTCAGGTCAGGTCAGGTCAGGTCAGGTCAGGTCAGGTCAGGTCAGGTCAGGTCAGGTCAGGTCAGGTCAGGTCAGGTCAGGTCAGGTCAGGTCAGGTCAGGTCAGGTCAGGTCAGGTCAGGTCAGGTCAGGTCAGGTCAGGTCAGGTCAGGTCAGGTCAGGTCAGGTCAGGTCAGGTCAGGTCAGGTCAGGTCAGGTCAGGTCAGGTCAGGTCAGGTCAGGTCAGGTCAGGTCAGGTCAGGTCAGGTCAGGTCAGGTCAGGTCAGGTCAGGTCAGGTCAGGTCAGGTCAGGTCAGGTCAGGTCAGGTCAGGTCAGGTCAGGTCAGGTCAGGTCAGGTCAGGTCAGGTCAGGTCAGGTCAGGTCAGGTCAGGTCAGGTCAGGTCAGGTCAGGTCAGGTCAGGTCAGGTCAGGTCAGGTCAGGTCAGGTCAGGTCAGGTCAGGTCAGGTCAGGTCAGGTCAGGTCAGGTCAGGTCAGGTCAGGTCAGGTCAGGTCAGGTCAGGTCAGGTCAGGTCAGGTCAGGTCAGGTCAGGTCAGGTCAGGTCAGGTCAGGTCAGGTCAGGTCAGGTCAGGTCAGGTCAGGTCAGGTCAGGTCAGGTCAGGTCAGGTCAGGTCAGGTCAGGTCAGGTCAGGTCAGGTCAGGTCAGGTCAGGTCAGGTCAGGTCAGGTCAGGTCAGGTCAGGTCAGGTCAGGTCAGGTCAGGTCAGGTCAGGTCAGGTCAGGTCAGGTCAGGTCAGGTCAGGTCAGGTCAGGTCAGGTCAGGTCAGGTCAGGTCAGGTCAGGTCAGGTCAGGTCAGGTCAGGTCAGGTCAGGTCAGGTCAGGTCAGGTCAGGTCAGGTCAGGTCAGGTCAGGTCAGGTCAGGTCAGGTCAGGTCAGGTCAGGTCAGGTCAGGTCAGGTCAGGTCAGGTCAGGTCAGGTCAGGTCAGGTCAGGTCAGGTCAGGTCAGGTCAGGTCAGGTCAGGTCAGGTCAGGTCAGGTCAGGTCAGGTCAGGTCAGGTCAGGTCAGGTCAGGTCAGGTCAGGTCAGGTCAGGTCAGGTCAGGTCAGGTCAGGTCAGGTCAGGTCAGGTCAGGTCAGGTCAGGTCAGGTCAGGTCAGGTCAGGTCAGGTCAGGTCAGGTCAGGTCAGGTCAGGTCAGGTCAGGTCAGGTCAGGTCAGGTCAGGTCAGGTCAGGTCAGGTCAGGTCAGGTCAGGTCAGGTCAGGTCAGGTCAGGTCAGGTCAGGTCAGGTCAGGTCAGGTCAGGTCAGGTCAGGTCAGGTCAGGTCAGGTCAGGTCAGGTCAGGTCAGGTCAGGTCAGGTCAGGTCAGGTCAGGTCAGGTCAGGTCAGGTCAGGTCAGGTCAGGTCAGGTCAGGTCAGGTCAGGTCAGGTCAGGTCAGGTCAGGTCAGGTCAGGTCAGGTCAGGTCAGGTCAGGTCAGGTCAGGTCAGGTCAGGTCAGGTCAGGTCAGGTCAGGTCAGGTCAGGTCAGGTCAGGTCAGGTCAGGTCAGGTCAGGTCAGGTCAGGTCAGGTCAGGTCAGGTCAGGTCAGGTCAGGTCAGGTCAGGTCAGGTCAGGTCAGGTCAGGTCAGGTCAGGTCAGGTCAGGTCAGGTCAGGTCAGGTCAGGTCAGGTCAGGTCAGGTCAGGTCAGGTCAGGTCAGGTCAGGTCAGGTCAGGTCAGGTCAGGTCAGGTCAGGTCAGGTCAGGTCAGGTCAGGTCAGGTCAGGTCAGGTCAGGTCAGGTCAGGTCAGGTCAGGTCAGGTCAGGTCAGGTCAGGTCAGGTCAGGTCAGGTCAGGTCAGGTCAGGTCAGGTCAGGTCAGGTCAGGTCAGGTCAGGTCAGGTCAGGTCAGGTCAGGTCAGGTCAGGTCAGGTCAGGTCAGGTCAGGTCAGGTCAGGTCAGGTCAGGTCAGGTCAGGTCAGGTCAGGTCAGGTCAGGTCAGGTCAGGTCAGGTCAGGTCAGGTCAGGTCAGGTCAGGTCAGGTCAGGTCAGGTCAGGTCAGGTCAGGTCAGGTCAGGTCAGGTCAGGTCAGGTCAGGTCAGGTCAGGTCAGGTCAGGTCAGGTCAGGTCAGGTCAGGTCAGGTCAGGTCAGGTCAGGTCAGGTCAGGTCAGGTCAGGTCAGGTCAGTCAGGTCAGGTCAGGTCAGGTCAGGTCAGGTCAGGTCAGGTCAGGTCAGGTCAGGTCAGGTCAGGTCAGGTCAGGTCAGGTCAGGTCAGGTCAGGTCAGGTCAGGTCAGGTCAGGTCAGTCAGGTCAGGTCAGGTCAGGTCAGGTCAGGTCAGGTCAGGTCAGGTCAGGTCAGGTCAGGTAGGTCAGGTCAGGTCAGTCAGGTCAGGTCAGGTTGGTCAGGTCAGGTCATGTAGGTCAGGTCAGGTCAGGGTCAGGTCATAGTCAGTGTCAGGTCAGGTAGGTCAGTAAGGTCAGGTCAGGTAGGTCAGGTAGGTCAGGTCAGGTCAGTTCAGGTCAGGGTAGGTCAGGTCAGGTCAGGTAGGTCAGGTAGGTCAGTCAGGGTCAGGTAGGTCAGGTCAGGTCAGGTCAGGTCAGGGTAGGTCAGGTCAGGTCAGGTCAGGTCAGGGATACAGGTCAGGTCAGGTCAGGTCAGGTCAGGTCAGGTCAGGTCAGTCAGTAGGTCAGGTCAGTTGGTCAGGTTAGGTCAGGTCAGGTCAGGTCAGGTCACAGGTCTCAGTCAGGTGT